>OX411771.1:9824888-11297434 GCA_948252455.1 Acleris cristana | reverse complement strand
GCTCACTTCGCTTTCCAGAAACGAGGAACGCGCGTTGGCACCGCCGACGCGACAAAAACGCGGAGCTTCGGGGTCCAGCAAGCCGTAGGCGCACCTCGAAGGCGCCGCGCGAGCCACGCAAGAAGCCCGAGAAAAACGAGGAGCCCGGCCAGAGGCGGCCACCGCTGCGCGCCTCGTCGGCGACTCGCGCTATTGCCAAGGCCATAAAGGAAAGTGCCGTGAGCCCAACCAAACTCCCTTTACCCCTAACCCCAACCGACGGTGGTCGAGTGCCGGCCTGGCTGCTTAATTTGCAGGTGCCGGTCGGTCTCCCACGTGCTTGGTGCGTCGCGGCCCCCTACACTTGAGGGAAGCCGCTTACCTTACCTGCTTAGGCAGGCCTTGTGTACTCTTTTTTTTTTGTGCCACGCACCTCTTATTTTGTGTCAACTTAGCTTCATTTAACTTGTTTTCGTCTTTGCACCGTGTCATGCACGTCGTATTTTTTCTAAACTTAACTTCAGTGTGTATCGTTCTTTTTTTGCCGTGCTATGCACCGCGTGTTTTAGTGTAACTTAACTTCAAACATTTAATTTAGGTATCGTTTTTCACCGGGTCATTCAACCTCGTGTTTTTTGCTAACTTAACTTCATTTAGGTAATGTACCAACCCTTTTTTGCCGTGTTATGTTATGCATCTCGTATTTCGTTATAACTTAGCTTCATTTTAAATTTGACCTACGTGACCTAACTTCAATAAATTAAATTTTATTTCGCACTTGACCACTATAAACTCCTAAATTTTTAACCCTATGACCTAACTTAATGCCTGCGCATGTAACGTTTATGCATCATTTTACGTAATTAACCCCACATTTCAATTGTTTTGCGCATATTTGCGACTTCCACATATGTGTTTTATTCGTGTAACAGCACATTTCTTAGCGTTTTGACTTAGGTATTTGCGAAATCTTTCTTTATTTTGCACTTAAATTTCCCTTGGTTTCTTTTTTGTTTTGCCGCATATGCACCCCGCTGCTTACGCCATTTCAGCTACGCGTTAACGCGTCGACGTGTCAACGTGTCAAGCGCGGCGTGCTGACGCGTGTCTCTTCAACTACTTCGTGCCCTGCTGGGTGCTCCCGTGCCTGCCTCCGTTGTGCGACGGGCGCCTCCCCGCGGCCAAGGAACCGAGGGGCGTGAGCTGTTTGCGAATTATACCGTTTTTGTTTGCAAGTGGATAGCTTCAGTGTTTTATTTATCATTCTTGTACAACTAACAATAATTATTCAATATGGTTGATACAAAGGATGTTGTTGCTCAGCTTGCTGAGTTAAAAACTAAGCGTTGTAACAATGCAGTTGTTACGCTCCTTACCTGTGTGCATTTTATAGACGAAATAGCCTTAATATCACTTCATTTTCACTTAAATTCACTGTAATACAACAGATCTTATATTTTGTTGTTTACTAATAACTGATAACTGTCAAACAGACAGCCATAGATTGTTAAAGACGTTTTTCATCAATCTCGACGTCTGTCATATGTTAGCGGCAGTAAGCCGACAGATGGCGTTACTAGTCATTCTTTATTAACTTCACTAATATTTAAATCTTTTATTAATTAACAGTCAACCTTAATGTAAATAATCTTCTAATAATTAATTAATTGTAATTATAAATAAGTATCGTATTTTATTATTTTCATTCAGCGCATGAGGAAATAATTGAGGGTATGTTGGTGTCTCACGTACACGACTCCAGTTATTTTCCACTCGTGACGCGAGTTGCTATGTGCATTTCTTTGTTCGCCCTACTCAGATTCGAAATTAACAGTAAGGGGTGAAAGCTTATATATAGGCCACGCACCCTTCATTCGGTCTCTTTGCCGCCTCAACTTCTACTTTCTAACAACTTGACGTGTTGTTTTTAATAGGTACTAAATCGCCTAGTGGCTGCTATACGGCCTCATCTCAAAATTTTTCATTTTTGATATTATTGCAGATTCGTGGTCAGAAGGGTTTAATTTACCACCTTAACTCAAAAAAATAAGGAAAACTATCTTCTAAAGCCTCTTAATGCACTTGTGGCCTTATACTAATTCCCAAAAATCGACTATACCTTACCTGCAATACGGCCACTTCGGGGTTGCGGCCGTGTAGCATAAACGTTCGGAACAAAGTTTTGAGTTACGTCCACATCGCACAACCGTAAAGGATGATTTCCACCAAACGGCTCGCAACGCATCGGATCGGAAAGGATACGGACGGATGCGGCGACAGCCGATCGCGTCTATTAAAATTATTATTGTCTATTTGTGACGAAGCCGATCGCGCGTCGCAGCATACTTTCGGCTACGATCGCGTGTCGCGGGAGACGCCCGCGGTCAAGTTGCTGTGCGCGGCTTGATTATACAGGGTGTTTTTTTGGTCGACAACTTCCAAAACAGGAGAGATAGTTTAATTAATGCTGAATCCGAATATCACATTAAAAAATTAAAAAGCCTTAGGAGGTCAGAGAAATAGCATTTTCAGTTTATCCCATTATTTCACTTAATTGTGGTTACTATGCGACGTGTTTACCGAAGACTAATGACGTAATCACCGTGCACAATGTTATGATTCATCTTTCCCTTCATACTTGTTACAGGCTTAGGACCGTCAAAGATTACAAACACGGTTTAGGTTAAAAAAATGTAGATTATTGTTGTAAAAATCGTTCTGAAATAGCATTTAACTACAGAATAACGGTATGGATTAAAAAACTGCAAGATTTGTCTTTGGCGTATTTAAAAAGGGGAATCAGCTTTGTACAACGATTGTTAAAAATTTACAAAATTTAAATTTTTACATTAGGTCACTTTTAATAAATGTTTGAAGTGAGGGCCGCCTTCGGCTCGCCAGTATTTAAACTGCTTAAAACTAAGAGAGTACTCACCCGTGGATGTTCTTCGAAGTAATTGAGAATAGCCTGCTTAACATCCACTGCAAGCCCACTTTGGGCTCTTCCTTGAGCATGGCGTGGCGTTTCAAAAGTGCCCCACTCGTAAAGGTTGCTAGCGATAGACCTTACTGCAGTGTAACACGTAATGGCATGCCGATTAGGAAATCGTTCAGTCCAAATTCTAACGGTGTCAGCAATGTTTTGACCACTCACAAAGTAAATGTTTACAATATCAAACATGTCCCGATTGTCAAGAAGTAAATTTTCTTGCCGAGACATTTTTTTAATCAATAAAATGATTTAACACTTCACTTAACAAGCACTCGCTTCGAAACAAACACGGTACTGACGTCGCTTGCGCATAGTTTTGTGAGGGTAGTATCAAACAATAACAATCGTGACGATAAGCGGCCTACCCCCTTCGTAGCTACAGAAACGAGAGACCATGATTTATAATGTAGCGAGGATATTCTTTCGAAAAATCATGAAAAAAAAAATATTTTTTTAATATATTTTTTGAGCTCAGGATCATGAATATAGTAACCCCTATTGTGGAAGTTGCTGACCAAAAAAAACACTCTGTATAGGCTTTAAATACTGTGAACATGATTTAATATCATTAAAGACCATAAAATTCTTTCCGTTCCGAGCCGTTGCGGGCCGTTTGGTGGAAATAGTGCTTAAATGGGATCGTGATTACAATGAATGCGTCAAAATATAAACGAAATAAAAATCACATCGATCTGTCAATACGATATCAGGCTTATTGGTGACAATAGTCCTGTACGTGATGACAGATCGTGTAGCTCCTTGCTCTTCCATACGTTCTTGCGGTCTCCAGTGTTCGGTTCAGTTTTCGTTTACCAAGGAGAGAGGCGTGAGGCTCCTGTCTACTGCAACCACATGACGATGCATCCCACACTCATTGCCAAGGAAATAATCCCTGAGATTGCACACCTCGCGGTTGTGGAGATTCTAAGCATTTAAAATGCCTCAACCTCCACATTTCCTCGGGATGTACAATCTCATGACAGAAGAGCGTGGGTGCAACATGCGATGTGATTTAAGCAATAGAGTCCACCTTAGTATGCCAAAGGAGTATGTGAGCAGCGGCATCACCCAACTATTGAAGGCGTGCAACTTATTACCCTCCGATAAAAGACTGTTAAGAACTTTTGTCAAGCGGCAGAACATGAAAAAAACATGATAACAAGATCAAGAACGTATAGAACAGAAGCGGATACTGCGAACGCACACCCTCCACCCCAGCCCGCTTCGTTCAGCTCCTCGCCATCGTCGTCGGGTGATGAGTTCGCCACTGCACCCGACACCAGCGAGTCGAGCGACGAGCGCGGGCCGCCGCCTCCGCCGCCGCGACCACCGCTGCTGGCACACTTGGGGCTTGCGGGGTATCCTGCTCCGCGCACGGCTCCCGCCACCGGTGGTTTAGTGCGCCGCATGCGATGGTCAACATCAAATAATGAAAATTGCATGCGACCATACTACGGGGCTACAGAGGGAGGAACTAACCTCACTGCGTACCGTGAACGAATGCTGCTCCCGTATCAGACTCTTTAAACAGCCATCACCGTTACCGCCCAACGACTATCGGATCAAGTGCGGGCCATTCAGCGGCTTCGGCGACTGGATCAGTCTATACTTGATCGGCTACGCCTTGAATCGCTACCTATTCGTACAACCTCCGCTTCATCACGGGACCCTCCTGCTGCGTTATCGGCTTCGATGCCAGTCGCCCAACACGCACTGATATCAGTGTAGGATGATCCCGTTAGCGACGTTGAGGATTGTGCGAATATAAGCGTAACTAGCCAGGTAAATGAGTAATTGAGGAGGGCTTTGGAAGACGCGATCGCGCAGTATCGGTCCACACCCAACTCTAAGCCTCGTTTACCACGCTTGCCTGCCAGTAAACGAAATTTAGCACTTATGGGAGCCCTATACGCCTTGCTGGCGTCATATTTACAAGCCAGCGAGGATATTATCTATACCCGCTTAATTTTGTACTGCGGGGCCAAAGCTGCGTGCCGCATAGGTCGAGTCAAGTTTTCGGACACCGGCCGAGCTTCGCGCGCTCAGAGATCCGTCCCCGCTTGGCCAGTACGAATTGAGTGGCATAATGATAAGTGGACTCTCATAGGAAAGCTAATCTGCTTCAGGGGGGCAATGAACGCCCCCGAGTCATGCGTTTCGTGAACCAGGCTTTTGCTGGGACCGGAATAAGGTCCCAGCATTAATTATGGCCTGTGTCACGGAACGTATCGACAACCTGAAGCAGAAAGTTTGCGCGTGGGTAAGCCATATTCGTCGCTATAGAGAGCGTGTGGATAGATACCAGCAAAATCACCTCTTCCGAAGTGATCAGAGGAAGGAGTACCGAAAGTGGGAAGGAACCGATTAAGAAGTTAGCGACGGACACCTAACGGATGCTGCTGCTATGATTAGTTTCTGGCGCAGCATTTGGTCACTGCCTGTCGTGCACACAGTAGGAGACTGGATTTTAGCTGAGCAGATATTCAAACATAGGTAATTTAAATTATGTACCTATCTGTCAAAAGAATTTACGCGGTAGGCAAACTTCGAGACATTGATTATCTCATTTAATAATGTTGTTACTCTGTCAAAGATGATTATGATGTATCTGATAATTATTTTTCGTGTTTAACATTTATTTGAATTTTTTAAATGTGTTTTTGTATGATATTATGCTTATTATAGTCATTTAATTCTTCTGCGATTTTGGACACATCTCGAAATTTCGTAAAATACTTTCTGCGATATGGCCACAACACGAAGTGACTATATTTGAAGTCCAGTACTTTAAAAACTATGCACACTTGAAAAACAATTATTATTTGATTTGAAGCTCTATATAATGAACAACAAAATAACCTAAACCACAGTGTTATTGAGCCAAAACTTAAGGAATTAGACCCATTTTTCTGCCGCACACTCAACTCGCAAAACTTTGATCGGCGATTTCTCTTAATATTGGTTTTTTGAGATGTGCCCGTATAGCAGGCACTAGGCGATATGTGTAAATCCGCGAGCCGGCGAGCCGTCTCTTGGAAGCGCCGTCAGATGGCGCGAACACCACCTATAGTGTAACCGAAACGATAAAACAATTCTATACTCGTTATTTAATAATTATTATAGCATTGTTATTACCATGGTTACGGTCATTAAGGATATCTGTCTTGGCGTTTAGTGAACACTTAACATCCTAATTTGTATAATAAACCGTTAAATTATTTCAATACCAATTAAAATTACGTATACTAATGACAAAATTAATTTTGAGACTTATTTATGTTTTTAAAATTACATTTTTATTTAGTTACTAAAAATAGATGATTAATATCCATCAATGTGTTATTTGGTTACCACGGTTACGTTCAATATGGATATCAACAAAATGGCGTTTCGTTTGGCATTCTAACTTCTATGATAAATTGTCAGAACATTTTTAGTAACTATTAAAATTTGCACGTAATTTGTAAACATTTAGCAATAAAATTCACAAACTATTAACGCCAATCGGAATAATTAAAATGACTTTGCTGGCAAGTAATTTGTTACCAGAAAAATCGAGGAAAGTATACAAGAAAAGTTAGCGATTGTTGCCATTATCATTTTAAAAGCTTGTAGAAAAAGTTATGTATGCCGGGGCTCGGAACCGATTTAAAAAATACTGGTTAATACCGGTTTATTTCAGTTTTGCTCCGAACTTTTCTATGGAACACGAACGTTTCGATAACTTAATTTTAACCTTAATTAACCGGTTTAATCCACGAGCGGCGAGTCGAGAAACCGACGCGTTCGTTCCAAGTTGTTTTTTTGATTTGTGATGTCAAGATGCGTGCCGTATGCGTCTGCATTAACCGGATTTTTCTAGGTCGAAACCGGTTAATACGAAAAGAACTTTATAATATAAATATTACGATTTATACGAAGAAAGGTTAGGAAGGAAAGGAAGAAGGAAAAGGAAATACTGAACTAAGTATTTACTTACCTACAACTTAACAGCATAAGCAATTTGAACGTATCTTATTATAATTAAATGACAGTAGGTAGGTACTTACGCTGTGATTTTCATTCTCTTTATTTAGAATATTTTTTAACATCAAAATTATCCTCGTCCTGCCTTAAACACAATATTTCGCTTCATGTTGTAAGAAGTCACTAACTTCTCGCATAACGTCCATCCCTGGTCGCAGCCGCAACGGTATGACTTCCATTGCGGTGGCCGAATAAGTGGTGGGCCACCCGCCCCAAGTTACCGCGAGAGCAAGACGTACTCGTAGGTATAAATGAGTTAAAATATGAACTGTTGTGAAATAACATTTCACTAAAGGTGTTCAAATTCATATAACTTATTTGTCAAAAGTCACTAACCATAATTTAATCACGTGAATTATATGTCTTTGGACGTAGCAAAAATCGATAACTATCATTGATTACTTGAAAAATCATTGTTAGGTCTTAACTAAGAGGTCATACATAATGATTTTTACTGTGACGATTTATTAACGGGTGCAGATTCCGAATCTGACTTACTGCTTATACAAACCAAGGTGTCTCAAGCTTTAGCTTCTGGTTGTTTTAATCTACGTAAATACCGTTCAAACTCGACTCAATTGTTAAACTTAGAGTCCATCACTTCACAAGGTAACTTGACTTTAAGTCAATCTTGCCAAACGCTTGGTCTAGGGTGGGATCTTAGTCAAGACATGTTAAGTTTTTCTATTGATGTTGATGATGCTAGTAAAAATGTGACCAAACGAACCATTTTATCTACAACATTTAAAATATTTGACCCATTGGGGCTTTTAAGTTTATGTACGGTCAAACCGAAAATGTTAATACAAAGACTATGGATGGCAAAGGCTGGGTGGGACGAACCTGTACCCCCAGAAATCCATCGTAGTTGGTCACGATTTATTAAAAACCTACATCATCTTAAATTATTAAAAATACCTAGGTATGTGCTTAGTGAAGCACCATCTACAATTGAACTTCATTGCTTTTCGGATGCATCCCAAAATGCTATAGCTGCATGTATATATGTAAAATCTTTTTCAAGCTCAGGTGAGCAATGTGTCAACCTACTGTGTGCAAAGGACAGAGTGGCGCCTATTAAGCCCACCACAATACCGCGTCTGGAACTCGCCGGAGCCCTGTTAGCAGTTAAGGCTTATAGTGCTGTAGTGAAGGCTCTAAGAAAGCCTATTTCACGTACTGTGTTCTGGACAGACTCCGCCGTAGTTCTAGCGTGGTTAAAAACGGATGTGTCAAAGTTGAAGGTCTTTGTGGCTAACAGAGTCGCGGCTATAGCAGAGCTTGCCCCATTGGCGGCCTGGAGACACGTGCCTACTGCAGAGAATCCCGCGGATCTCGCCACGCGCGGCGTGGATCCTCAGCACGTCTCCAGCACCGCCCTCTGGTGGCATGGCCCTGACTATCTCCTAGAGCCTGAAAGTAATTGGCCCACCTTGAACTCTGACACACCTGACAGCTTGCCTGAAGTAAAGCTTACCTCTATGGTGGCTAATGTAGAGTCGTCTCTATGTATTATAGATTTTGATAGATTTTCTAGACTCAAAACGTTACAACGTACTGTAGTTTATGTGCGTCGTTTCATTAATAACTATTGTAAACGCAGTCAGCCTAAATTGACAGGCAAATTAACGACGCAAGAACTTACTGACTCGTTTTGTTCATTAGTGAAGCTGTCACAACAGCAATCATTTCCTGTTGAACTCGAGATTTTAAATAAAAATAAAAACTTAACTCCTAAGTCGCACATTGCGTCTTTGACACCTTTTATAGACTCTCAAGGCATCTTGAGAGTCGGTGGGAGGCTGGACGCTTCTGATTATAGCTATGATAAGAAGCATCCCATGTTATTAAGTGCTAAGCACACACTCACCAAACTCATATTTAAACACGAACACACTCGTCTCTTACATGCGGGACCGCAGCTCCTTTTGTCCTCAGTCCGAGACACCGTGTGGCCGGTTGGGGGCAGGAGCCTCGCACGGAGCACGGCTCGCACCTGCGTCACTTGTAGACGCGCCGCTGGACAAACTTTAAAAAATATAATGGGAAATTTGCCAGCGCAGCGCTTAACAGCTGATTTTCCATTCGCAGCTATAGCAGTAGACATGGCTGGTCCTTTTTTAATTACCGATCGCCGTGGCCGCGGATGTAAAATCACAAAATGCTATTTGTGTTTGTTTTTTTGCCTAAGGTATAAGTGTGTTCATTTGGAAGCCGTAAGCGAATTATCTAAAGATGCATTCATTTTGGCTCTCCGAAGGTTTATCGCTCGCCGCGGCAAGCCTGCGGAGCTCCTTTGTGATAATGGTCGTAATTTTACTGCTGCTGCAAAGGAAATGAATGACTTCATTAAGCTTAACAAAGATGATATTTCTGAGTTTGCAGCTGATCAGATGATTAAATTTGTATTCGCACCGGCTTACGCCCCAAATTTCAATGGCTACGTGGAGGCCGGCATTAAAAGTTCCAAATTTCACCTTAAACGGGTTCTCGGTAATACGCACCTCACGTTTGAGGAGCTGGCCTCCCTGTTCAGCCAGGTCGAAGCTATTTTAAATAGCAGACCACTTTGTCCTCTCTCCCCCTCTCCCAACGATTTTTCCCCGCTCACGCCAGGGCACTTTCTGGTTGGCAGGTCGCTGACGTCGCCGCCAACCGCGTCGCTACTAGAGGACAACTCGAGCCGCTTGGACCGATACCAGAGACTGGAACAGCTGCGTCAACATTTTTGGAAGCGCTGGTCGTTCGAGTACGTCTCCAAGCTACAGCAACGCGGCAAATGGCGCACGCGGCAGCGCGACCTACAACTGGGAGAGCTTGTGCTGATCAAGGATGAAGGCTTGCAGCCACTGAACTGGCGTATGGGTCGCGTCTCAAAATTATATCCCGGCAAGGACGGCGTACCTCGCGTGGCAGATGTCACCACATCCAGAGGACTCATAAGACGGGCACTCAACCGAATATGCCCCCTTCCGGTTAAAGAAAATTACTGAAAGCGAGCTTTCAGCGGCCCCGAGTATGTTCGCGCCATCTGACGGCGCTTCCAAGAGACGGCTCGCCGGCTCGCGGATTTACACATATGTCGATTCACGCATGCGCCAGACGCCAACCAATCACATGAGCCGCGCCGCGGACCAATAGCGGGAGCCTTCGGGAAGCTGGGAGATGACGCCGACCACCACCAGCGCCCTCTTCTCTATCTAACCACCAGCAGCAACACACGTCGCGTGTCCTGGAGAAATACCTACCTCAAATACCTATAGAGATACCAAGCAACCTAACGATTGTGATGGTAAATAAATTATTGTAAACATCCAGTTGTTTATCTTCTCTTCTATGCGCAAACAGGTGGTATTCTGATACCATTAACGATATCAATATTATCGGTACGCGAGTAGAAAAAAAACATTTTTAGAACCTACTAAATGATTTTTAGTACCTACTTGTAGTTTTGGCTGTCGGTGGGGGATGGACACATACCTATCTCCAGCGAAAATTACACTTTTCAAGTTCAATATTTCATAAATGGTCCCCCAAATCTAAAAATTGTTAATAACACGTACGGATGTTATTTTATTTAGTGCCGTATGAAAGAATCGTAATAAAATCCCATGAAAGCTTTGTAATTTTCATAAGCTCCAACATTTCCCCCACTAGCCAGGAAATATTTTTTAGTTATTTTAGTTTGGAGTTAGAAATAACGTAATTTTGAGAATTTGGTGTTATTTTTGTGATTTTGCAAACTTTATATCGGTCAGGTTGAATTTATAAAACTATTTATTTGTTGTTAATTAATAAATAAAGTTGATAAAGTTTCTAAGGTAATAATTAAGACTGATAAAACCAATTTTTTCGTTTAAAACAAATTTTCCCGATTTAATTGTGATTAAAATAAAAAATAACTAACTGTAAGTTCCCTTAAAGCGAGAAATACAAAAAGTCACTAACTGCATATTTAGGCTTTTAAAAAAGTTATTTGAAATTATTTTACAAAAAAAATAATTGGATTTTATAGTAAATATATTTAGCTAACCATTTGTGTTTAAATTTTAAATCTAGACCCGAACCTATAACAAAAATGTTCGTTTGACTAAGTCAAAACTTTGGGCCCGTTTTTCTTGGACTTCATTTTTTGTGGGTTAGTGACTTCTTGCACTAAGCCGACGACATAGTATAATTTAACGTAACGCTGTTGACAATAATCTCTCATCTAATCTTCTTCTATCTTCTTAATACCTATATATAAAAATTAATCCTGTTTCCCTTGGTCACGGCATCACGCGTGAGCGGCTGGACCGAATTCGCTATTTTTTTTTTTTGTTGTTTGTTATTGTCAGGAGAAGGTTCTTATGATAGCAAAAATTAAGAAAATTGAAATCACAATTATAGTTAAGACAGGACAACATCTGTCGGTTCCACTAGTATACTTATATAATTAATAAACGTATATTTTTTTTACAATGACTTTTTTTTATATGTTTATTTACCTAAAACACATAACCTACTTTATCTTAGAAAAGAAGTATACACTGTTATAAAAAATAATTTAAAAATGCAAAAAGGAGATATTAGTTGATGGATTCGAACTAGCTAACTCCGTTTTACTACTCCGACCCAAGAGCCACTAGACCACCTAGTATTTACAGCAACCCATCGAAAATGTTCAACAGTTTGATGTGTCTACCGAGGGGGTATCCTTTTCTCTGCAGCTGGCTGTACAAAGAAACCTAAAGATTATTTTGTGACTACAATCAATTTGCATAAGATTGTCATATTGTTATTTCAGTCACTTATTAACATACCTTTCCATATGTTAGAAAGCCCCAAACCGCAACCACCATCGAGCACAACTACGTTGACGACGGCTTTAAATCAACAATTAAATCCGATATTCTCGACATCATCAGAACGGAGCTACCCGTGGCTGTTCGCGAAGTTCTGGGCCAACAAATGAGTTCTATTAGTCAGCAAATTAAGGACCTTCAGGACACTCTAAACTTTATGGACGAGCAGTATACTGACCTGAAGAAATTAATGCTATGATGATCAGTCAAACCTCATAAAAGAGTTGCGTGCCCAGAACGCTAACAACACAAAGCTCAACAATGAACTTAAATCTAGAATAAATGCCCTGGAGGAAGACTCCAGGCGCCAGCAGCAATGGGCCAGACTGCAGAATGTGGAGATCATGGATGTACCCGAAAAGGAAGCAGAATCTACCTCCGACCTCGTAATTAAGATATCCCAGCAACTTGGCATCCATTTAACAGTTTCAGATATCGAATTTGCACATCGAGTTCAGCCAAGGAGCTCCACAACAGGCCGCCCGCGAGCAATTGTCGCCCGACTCAAGCAGCGCCGAGATAAGGATCAGCTGATCGTGGCAGCTCGCAAGCGTAAAAATCTAACCTCTGCTGACATAGGCATCCCGGGCGAGCCCAAAAAGATTTACGTTAATGAGCACCTAACTCCCTTCAATAAGCAACTTCTAAATAAATGCAAAGCTCAATCAATAGTATCGCCGATTGAGTTCATCTGGACAAAAAACTGCAGAGTTTACGCAAGGAAAGAGAAGATGTCGGGTCCTGTCCTCGTGTCAACAGAGTCAGATCTGTCAAAATTATTATGATTTGCAGTCTTATTAATGTCTTTAAGCATTACTTCGATAACAAACGGTATGTTTGGAATCTAAACAACACTCACTCTCATCACACACACACATAATACACATACACATACACACATCTGCTCTTATAATGATCCCGTCATATATTAGGCGTCTTGTATCATGCCTGCTGTCTGTTTTGTTTATGTCTAACCCTCTTGCCGCACATAGCCTGTTACTAAGTACAAGTATTTGTAACCCTCGCAAACTTGTTATATTAGCACACTATAAAAAAAAAACTTGTATATTACGTAAGTAAGTTCATCTGTTTACTGCATCTAAACCATACATGAGTAGTAATAAAACTTTAAATATTTTGTACCAAAATGTAAGAGGGTTACTGTAACGGTTCAGATATGCCCGTTCAAATTCACAAATAAAATTAGAGTTAGTTCAGGCTCTAGCGAGAGCTGATTAATATGCAAAATCTATTTTTAATAAAATAAAATTTGTAATTTTAATCAATTTAATATTTGCTTAATACAAACTTTAGAATTGTAAATCTTATTTATTTCTTCAATAAACAATGGTTATATAGAAGAAATGGGAGTGTTATAATTCTTGAGTAATGAACACGAGAGAGAGAAGGAAGGAACTATATAGGTTGTCTCGCTAGAATCGGACCAAGCCGATTGTGTAAACGAGCATCACCGAGTAGATGGCGCCTTATTATGATTTCTGGTGGTACAGACAGGCAGAGTCTGTCATGTTCGGATTGGTAGAATACGACAGTGACGGAGATAGACGCCATCAGAATACGGACTCGAGTAGATATTAAAAACGGTAATCCTGGGAATAATGGAAAATTGTACTGTGTTTTGAATAGCATAAGAATTAGTTTCAATTATCAGTAAAGATTTGGATCACGAATCAGGTGATGTAGGAATGTAATAATTAAAATGACTCAAGCGATTGAGATGGGGATTGAAAGAAGGTATGCTGTTTTTAGTAAGGGATAATTTTAGAGCCAATGCATGACTTGCATGAGATGTTCAACTTGCAAGAGATGCACGAGATGCACGAGACGAGATTCATGAGATGCATGAGCGCGATGGCCGCCGTTGAATCTTTATATAGAGATTTCAAAGGAAATATGGGCATTATTTTCTGGGCATTCATCGCGGAACGTTTATATTTTGACTTTATTTTCGTCATTCAAAGGGGATAGGCTCGTTTACTGGGGAACGCCTTGCGTAAAATTCACTTACGGTTCGTAGTTACCTTGTCGCGTTAATTTCGTTTGGTTTTTATATCGTGCTACGCTCGTTTATTTGCTATATTTTGTGTAAATTTCGGTTAATTACGAGATTTATAGAAAAAAGGGAGTACGACGCGTTCGCGGTTAAATTCTTGATTCAGTGCTAGTTTACAGTAAAATTTAAACTACGTAGTATTCGGTTTAATATTTGCGATCTTTTAAAGTGATACAGTTACATCGTTTGTATAGTTAACGTTAATTTTGTCTTTAGAGCTAGTAGGGAGGTATAAGATATGTAGGGCTTAAGTACGTGCGATTCATTAGCTAACTATTAATAAACACAATAGTCTCTTTCAAATTATTTATTAAACACCTCTACTAAATTTTTAAATACAACAGTACACAGCCGCGCTCCAGAGAAGCTCAAGGAGTTCTGTCCCATAGGCTAACGTCAAATGCCATAGATATGTGGTATACGTGACCGAAAATTAGTGACGTCCCTAATCGATGAATTCCGCTTAACAGTTCGGCCATCCTGCAGTCCTTCGGTCCCCGAAGGAGAGAATCGCCAACTGCAACGGCAGCTGAGGTATCCTACTCGGAACTCTTCTTTCTTGATAGCCGTTGGCCTCAGTCCATGTTCGGAAGTAGAAGTCAACGCTGATGTTGTGTAAGTGCTATAAGGCTCCAGAGGCAAGCACTATCACAACCGCTATGTAGGCTCCGGAGGCAAGCGTGTAACTTTTGACAACTTTGTACTGTATGGCTCCTTAAGCAAATACGGTTATGAACGCTATTTAGGCTCCGTAAGCAAGCGTACCATGACCTAGTGATGAAACATGTACCTTACAGGCTCCTTAAGCAAGCACTGATACCACGCTGTGTAGGCTCCGTAGGCAAGCGTGTAAGGATTTTATGAAGTCTTGTGCTGTAAGGCTTCTTAAGCAAACACTGATATAAACACTGTGCAGGCCCCGTAGGCAAGTGTATAATAAATTGATATAACAAGTGTTGTAAGGCTCCGAAACCAAACACTGATAAAAACACTGTGCAGGCCCCGTAGGCAAGTGTATAATAAAGTTATATAACAAGTGTTGTAAGGCTCCGAAAGCGAACACTGATAAGACACTGTGCAGGCCCCGTAGGCAAGTGTATAATAAATTGATATAACAAGTGTTGTAAGGCTCCGAAAGCAAACACTGATAAAAACACTGTGCAGGCCCCGTAGGCAAGTGTATAATAAATTTATATAACAAGTGTTGTAAGGCTCCGAAAGCAAACACTGATAAAACACTGTGTAGCGTCTTATTTATTCTGATGACTTCTCATCTGACGAGTCTTGGTATCTATCGTGCCATATTTTCATTCTGTCACGGGCTACTATGTTTTTGTAAGCTCGTTTACCTTTTGTGAATGATGTCACCTCATAGCGATCATTGGGTAATACAGCCGTTACTTTATAGGGTCCCGCGTATCGCTGAACGAGTTTACCACTTGTTAGGCCAGGACGTAGTATTTTCCTCTCTACCATCACCAACTGACCCACAGGTATAGGTTTTACAACTCGCCGATACTTGTCATAGCGTGTTTTCATTTTAGCTGCTTTTGATTCAATCGTTTGAGCCGCTTCGACTCTAGAAGTTGTTGCATCTCCACTGTAGACTGCCCCTGTAAATCATTCGCTAAACGGGGTCTTAAGCCACACAGTAACTCAAGAGGTGATTTGCCTGTTCCTTGACTCACCGTTGAATTTATACCCAGCTGTACCTTTGGTAAATATACATCCCAACCTTTTTGGTTCTCACCCATGTGAGCTGTCAGTGAGCTCAAAATTGTTCGGTTCAGGCGTTCAACCTGACCATTCGCTCGCGGTGAAGCCACAGCGTTTAACACATGGATAATACTATGGTTTTTGCAAAACCGTTCAAATTCTTTACTAGTAAACGCTGAGCCTTGGTCACTTATAATTCTCTCAGGATATCCAAATATCTGGCTGAGTTTATTCAAAGCTGTTATGGCTCCTTTGGTATTTGCTGCAGCAACCGCTTCCAACCACACAAATTTAGTAAAACCGTTCACAACCGCAAAAATATATGTTTTACCCCTGCTTTTACAAAATGGGCCTAGATGGTCCACATGTAAAGTGTGGAACGGCACAGCCACCTTAGGAATTGGATGCAGTAAGCCAGGTTGCTTGCCAGTAGGCTTTTTCGTCAATTGGCACCCAATACAGCTTGCCACGTATTTAGTCACAACCTTTCTCATTTTAGAGAACCAATATTTAGCCTGAATTGCTTCAAGACACTTTTCAATTCCCAAGTGCCCGTGGTCATCGTGATACGTTTTCAGAATATGGAATCTGGCACTTTTAGGCAAAACTGGTTTGAATTCATTATCTATGACACGGCACAATTTACCATTTACAACTTTATAATCCTTACACAGACCAGTTTTCTTATTCTTATTAGCTTCTTGTTCCAGTTTTAAATTCAAAATTACTGACTGAATTTCTTTGTCACCATCCTGTAGTGCGTCAATCAAATCTTTTTCTTGGATGTGGTGTAATGTTACAGGATTTCGGCTAAGGGCATCAACATGCGACATTGAAGTTCCAGGTCGATGGTCGACTTCAAAATTATACTCTTGCAGATCAAGCCACCAACGAGCGATCCGCGGGCACAAATCTCTTTTCAACCAAGCCATCCGCAAAGCTGAGCAATCAGTCACAACTCGAAATTTGATTCCAGAGAGATATACTTTAAATCGTTGAATAGCAAAGACCACGGCTAGAGCCTCCAATTCAAAACTATGATATTTTTCTTCTGTAGCCGTAGTCTGACGACTGGCGTAAGCTATGACCTTCATTTCACCAGTTGGTTGTAGTTGAAGAAGTACTCCGCCAAGTCCAGCTTTTGATGCATCAGCGTGTACTTGAGTTTCTCTGTCCGGATGATAAATTGCTAGAACAGGGTCTGAAGTAAGTATATTCTTCAAGGTTTGAGAAGCTTGAGCTTGCTCTGGTCCCCAATGCCAATCTACAGACTTTTTAGTGAGTGAGGTGAGCGGTCGCGCTACACTCGCAAACCCCTTTACAAATTTGCGAAAATAGCTGGCGAGTCCGAGGAACTGCCGCAGCTCGTGGACATTTGTGGGTATTTTAAAATTGGAAACAGCTGCTATCTTGTGAGTTGAGGGTCTTATTTCGCCACCGGATATTTCATGACCCAGATATTCAACGGTTTTAGTCAGAAATGAACATTTCGTTTTCTTCAATTTCACGCCTGCGTTATCAATCAAGGATAGTACCTTCTCTAGATTAGTTAGGCACTCCTCCGTATCTTTTCCCCATACAATAACGTCGTCAATATAAACTTCAGCGCAAACATGGATCACTGGCTCAAGTATTTCGTTCATGGCTGGCTGAAACACTGCTGGGGCATTGCAAAGTCCAAAACTCATCATCTTATAATGATAATGACCGTCTGGCGTAACGAACCCAGTAAATGGTCTTGAATCCTCTGCAATTCTTATTTGGTGGTAACCGTTGGCCAAATCCAAACAACAAAATACTGATTGGTTTACCAGCCTGTCCAATAAGTCTTGTATCACTGGAAGAGGGTATTGTTCCTTTTCTATAATATTGTTTAAAGCTCTGTAATCCACGCATAATCGATATCCTCCATCTTTCTTCTTTACTAGGATAACAGGGCTGGCATAAGGAGATTTGGATTTTTCAATAATCCCAGCATTGATCAATTCGGCAATAATATTCCTCACAATCTCTCTTTCATGAAAAGACATTCGGTATGGTTTGTAGTTGATTATTTTGACTTCTGTCAATTTTAGGCTCATCTCTACACGACAATTTCCCAATGCCATTCCATCACCCGAAAAACAGTGATCATATCGGCTCAACAGTTTATCCAAACATGCCTTTTGCTCTCCTTTTAAGTGATCACCCACCACGAATTTATCTAAGCAGTGATCTTGTAATTCAGCTCTTGCTATGTAATCCTTCTCCTTTAGTTTTATAATGTCACTGGTCCTGTTGATCAGTTTTATAACAGCATGACCATCTGATGATTCAACATTGTCACTTAACACATCCTTTTCACAAAGTGGTTTCCTTTGTTCACTTTGCTTGATACTTATCAACCCATTGACAACAGGATCTGACTTTACTAAAATCTTGTTAACTCCGGGATTAAGATCTGTATCAGTTTGAGGGTACAAACATACCTTTTCAAAAGTTTCACACAGTTCAGCCACTTGGAAAGCCATCTCATTCTCATAAATATTAAGCTCAGTGGGAGTCTTTACCACAACTACATTTGGTGATTCAGTAAATGTTTGCCCAATTAGAACATCATTTGCTTGAATAGCATCTGGAACAATGTAAGATTTATTCACCTTTTCAACACCATCTACCACCAGTGAAGCTGATGTAGATCCCAATGGCGTTACTAGAGCATCTCCATACCCCTTTATTACAGTTTCATCACTGGGCATCAACTCTAAGCCAAGTTTCTCATAAAAAAATTGTTTCATGGTATTACATGAACTCCCAAAATCAATAAATGCACTCGCGGGCTTCCCATTAACAAGCACAGTCTTAAAATACTTCTTGTCTGATGAACCACAGCAAACAGCTTGAACCTTTCGCACAATACGGTTTTCAGAGCCTATTTTTGACTTCTTCCTGCACTCATCCAAAGTATGACCATCTATGTCACATAAAGAACAATGTTTGTTCATATTTTTCTTTTTGTAACACTCTGCTTCAGTGTGGCCTGGTCGTTCGCAGAAAGTGCACTTTTTATGTTCCTTATTTTTATGCATCTTATCGCCGTCTTTGCTTTTGCGACACCTACTCGCTTTGTGACCTGGTTTGCCACATGAATAACACTTTGGTCCCTTATTTGGTCCATGTTCAGTCTTCGATGAAGCTCCAGGTTGATTTAGTTCCATATTAAAGGGTAGGGCATCGGTGGTGTTAACGCTAGCCAAGTATCGTAGTAAAGAACTGCTATCATGGCAACCCGCTGACTTAGCTCCAACCTCTAATAATTTGTTGCCAAGCGTTCCAATAACCGCTTCGGTGATGACATCATCACTCAGTTGACAAGACATCCCTATTCCCAATTTATTATAATAAAATTCTATAGGGTCTTCATATGGCTTCTTCACTCGGTTGACGAGTTCCCTTATTTGGGATAATTTGTTCTTCGTGAATGGAAACGCTTTGATGAGCTTTTCTTTCCACTCACTCCAACTCATTTCATACGATGCCTGTTGTTCATACCACCCCTTGGCATATCCTGTTAATTTAGATGTACAACACACTAGAGTACGTTCGTCCCAACCATGCATTTTCGCCGTACTCTCCAAGTTGCGGATCCAATGTTCCACGGAAACAGAGGTGGTTTGAGGGTTGAATTCCGGGACGAAATCATTCCGACCAACATAACGAATTGCTGGCCTCGTCACCTCAGTCGACGTAAATATCGGCACCACTGCAGATGGCTCCGTTGGTGATAATGTTAGGTGGTCCTGGTGATAACTTTTTGTTTTTCTTAATTCTTTTATTAAACCCTCTAAAGCCTCAATACGCCTATCTTTATGCTTCAGGTCCTTCTTAACCCTTTTCCTAGCCCTCTCAGAGTGAGTAGATGAGCTTGAGCTACTGTGAGATCTCTTCTTATGTTTACCCATTTCTGAATAGTAAAAAAAAAAGGATCTACTACAATCTACTTAAGTTCACTATTACTAAGTCGAGTTTATTCACGCAATTTAAAACGATGCACTAAAACTATTACAGCTAGGCACCATAATGTCAACAAAAAAAAAAGTCTTATCTTCAGTAATATGAAACGGCCTCACCAAGTTCCAAGTATTTACGTTAATGTAAACACAGATCTGTGGCGGCTGGCGGCGCGGCAGCGGCACCACTTGACGACGCCGGCCAAGCCTCGGTATCGGTAATTCCCCGACCACTTACTGCGTACGCGACGTACTGCGCCACAATACGTACACAATTATTGTTCCGTTTTCGTCTCACTTTAATGTCACAAATCACCACAAAATTGTTTCAGAAAGTTCCACTTAATTATAGGCAAGGATTATGCCACTTCTGACACTAATAAACACAATAGTCTCTTTCAAATTATTTATTAAACACCTCTACTAAATGCCATAGAGATGTGGTATACGTGACCGAAAATTAGTGACGTCCCTAATCGATGAATTCCGCTTAACACTATTGTTTTACCGGCTTTAAATAGGTTTATGTATTGCTTTGATAGTGTTTGGAAGACGCGTTTTCGCGGTTAGCGTAGTAATTAAATTCCTTCGCGAGGGGATAGGGAAACGGTTTGCTTGGGGAGTAGACTATAGGTATTATTGTGTGGGAGATGGTTTTTTGTCATGTATGGGAATGCAGTGCGAAAGCTCTGTATTTTTATATATGATTGGTGTTGGTTGGGGGGTTGTGCTTTAATTTAAAGAATTTGTTTTCCAGATTCACTCCAGTAGACGGGTGGTGGGAACTTTTATATTTGAAATTGTTTATTTTGATATTTTTATTTATACCTTGGTAAGGAACTTTTGGTTTATTTTTCTCTCGCTACTGTTAATCCTAGTTTACATAGCTTGGGTTGCAGTTAGTGAGGCTTTCTATTGTATGATTGTATTTCTATTGTTTGTATTGGTGGGTAGAAATCCTTGCTGGGCCAGGACACCTTTAGCTAACCACTGTGATCAGAGTCCGGACACAGCTGGCGAGGTTTCCCAAATACCAATACGTGTACTAATATACCTTTCTGTGTACTTTTCAGAAACCTTGGGTTGGTTATCAATTGTGTCTGGTACAATATTTTACATCACTGTAGATTAAAGGACATTCCTTGTATAGTGGGGAATTTTTGTTGAGTTAAGCTAGATTAGCATACACTTGTACCAGAACAGTGATCAGGCTACCACTAGTAAATGTCTGACAAGTCCGAGGAAGCCTAACGGAGCCTCTGATTTGGAAATATTAGAGTCTAAAAGAGCCTTGGGCAAGCCCGGATGTCTCTTTACCAACATAGACATCCGTAGAAGCGCCTACTTAGTCTCAATGTCAGCCTTTAAAGAACAAGTAAAGATCACTAGTTGACATGCCGGCGCGCGCTTACTGAAGCTTTATTGGAGTTGAGGCTGGGTCCCGATAAACCTATTTCTTATGTATATATACTAAACCACACAATAGGGCGCCTTACTCTCACTATCCCTGAGAACTACGGTTCACCAAAAGTGAGGGGGGAGGTACACACAACACGAGTTATAGGTTGCCTTTTCAGCCGACTCAGCTGAACTTTCCAGATTCCCTAGGGACCTAGCTAATTACCGGGTGAGGTAAGCCCTTAGGTGTAGCAAGTAGAATAGGACTTATCAGTAGGTTTAGGGTAGCTTCAATGTAGGGAAAATAGGGAACTAGGACATTAACCAATAGGAATTCAACTAGGCATGTAGGATTAGATCTTGTTAATTAAAAATAATCTTTTAAATTCATCCTTGTTTGGTCTTATACCATTACTATATAGGGAAAATATTAGGAAATTAATATTAAATATGTTATCCGCCATAACTAAAGAATCAGTGGGAAATACTATTTATTCCCATATTTATTGGTTTTGCCTTAAGGAGATTTCAGTTTATTGAACATAGACATATTCAATAATAAGTATTCATGCTAGTTTGTCAGGTAGTAAATATTTCTAGTCTTTAACTGACAAATAACGTTCTTAGTAAATATCAAAGTCATATTTATGAGTTGGATTGTCTTCTCTCATTCAATCTTCAGAGGCAGATAGATACAATACAATACAATACAATACAAATACTCTTTATTGAACACCAGAAAACAAAACAAGGAACAGTACATTTGAATAACATATATGTATACAACAGGCGGTCTTACCGCTAAATAGCGATCTCTTCCAGACAACCTTGGACAGAGAAATAATAAGACAAAAATACATGGCAGGCGGTGTAAACTAATTCCTTCAGAACTCAAACTAAACTACAAGAAACACTTTTGTTATAATAAAATCTACTTATATATATTTATTAGATTGCTGTACATACTGAGATACGTCTCTACCGTCACTGCTTACGAGCACCGGTTAGTCACTGTATAGTTAATTCAATCAGCCATTCTCACGGGAATTATGCATAAGAACATGCACTACAATGACCGAGGCCACTCCTTCTAGTAAATGTACTTAAAAGCATCAAATAGTATCAAGACTAGAAAGCTTTACTATATCTTCAAATCTATTTTACAAATTTTTAATTGAGAGTTAGTAAACTGTTTTCTATGGGTTACGTACCCTGCTTGGTTGTTCTCAAGGGAAAACCGGCCTTATAGTTTGTGAGCAGTAAGAACCACTATTCTATTCCTGTGGGAATAAACTTCAGCTTATACCTACAATTTATGATTGAAATCATTATCAGAACCAGTATTCATCATGACTAGAAAGTTTCACTATCATTCAAGAATATGCCATAAATATATATTATTAATAAACTCTTCATAAAAGTTACAATGCAATGTTATACATCAATCTTCATTAACTTGGTCTGTTATGACTATTTACTATTACTATCTAAAACCTAACAAATCTTGTTCATATGACTATTTACCACTACAACCATTATCCAGACAGTTTGACTTTGACTTTTAATAATTCAGCTCCTAGTAGATCTAATGAGACATACAAACAATACCAAATGTCTATTAGATAATATTTCACTCTTGCATTGAGTATGGAGCGTATAGAAACCCTCTTGTCCTTTGGTTGACTGACGACAGACTTCTTTTGACTAATTTACTATTGACAACTGACAAAGACTGTAAAATCAATAATTCCCACCGGGAAAGAGAAAGAAAAAAGATTGGTAGACACTGGAGGGATGCCCAGTCAGGTAGACGAGTCCCACAGTCATGAGCGGGGAGTCATGGGCTCTGACCTTAGGCGCAAAATAAAATGCCATAAGCATACTTTCCAGTTTCAATCTAATAACCCTAACTAGTACCAAAGACTATGACTGACCTATACATATATTTCATAAGATCAAACAACAAGACTTTTATCTCTTAGTTATAAATTGTAATTTCATTACAATTAACTATCATATATTACATTAAACTAAATCTTATAGGAATAGGTTATATCCATACATTTATACCAAATTTATATGCATGAAAAGTTCTTAGGTTACTATCTATAACGGTTCACAAAGTAGGTTCCTTGACACTAGACGATCATTTGGCCATTTCAACAATAATAATCATTCTTACTCTATAGGTATATTTAAAGATAGGAAAGTTAATAGGTACTTTATAAGCTTAATAATTTTACATAAAAGCTTTACTTAGGTTAAACTTATACAAATTTTCATAGCTTTCATTTCAGTGTTTCAGTATAGAGTGTTGGGATTTTCTTTAGACTTTTTAGGCTTTACGTTAATGCAGGAGATAGTTAGAGTAGTTATAGGGCAACGTTTTATAGGGGTTTTTAATGGGGGGGGGGTTACATTACGCACTAAAACTACCACTTTTAATAACACCGTTTCTTGTTCTGATTGGGATATAATTCTTCTCACGGAAACATGGCTCTGTAATAGCATACTTGACTCTGAACTTGCTGATAATGATAGGTATGACTTTGTGAGGCGAGATCGGGACTACGGTGGGCCTGGCGGCGGTGTAATGGCGTTATGCGCCACCCGGCTGCTCGCGCGGCCGCAGCCCGAATGGCAGCGCGATGGCGTCGAATGTGCCTGGTTCACTATCCCGGCGCGCTGTATAGCGTCATCCCATGATTTGCACGTAGCTATATTATATATACCACCCAATACTTTATTGGTGCAGCGATTAAAATTGTTTTTAAGTGTCGTTAAGGAAGTGTTTTTATCGCATCCTGATGACTATTTCTTACTATGCGGTGATTTTAACATGCCTTGTATTAAGTGGAACCCTATGGGTCCTGTTTTACTTAAAAAGGGGTCCGTTGAGGTGCAAACGCTTGCAGTCGAACTAATAAATGAGTTTAACTACCTGGGTTTGACTCAATGTAACTTAGTATCTAACTCGCAACTTAACGTGCTCGATTTGGTATTTAGTAATTTTCCCGTCATAGTTAACAAAAGTAATTCGTGCATCGTGCGTGAGGATTGCTACCATCCCGCCCTACAGCTTTATCAATCCTGTATATAATAATAAATAATAAAAATAAAAAGCCTTTTATTTCTTGCTTATTCGTATTACAATTTCAAATTAGTACCGATATGAATTGCATGCAAAATTACTTATGATTTTTTAATTATTTTACTAATATTAGTACATTATGAAAAAGAACAAGAGAAATGAAAAAAGTATAATAAAATAAAAAAATAAAATGGTTAAACCTTGATTATTAGATGTTTAGTAAGTACCTTAAAAAGTAATAATATTAATTGTATTTCTCATTTAAGAAATTATTTGATTAAAGATATAAATAAGATTCATAATACAATCATAATATAGGTAGTTAAAATTTTTTTGTTAATTATTAAATACTTATTGGAATAACCAGCAAGAACCCTCTCAATGAAAGGTAAAGGCCTCCTCCAGAGATGACCAGTGCTCTCTATTCTCTGCAGCTCGCGGCCATTGAATGCCTGCTACTTTTACGATATCGTCTGCCCAGCGTGCGTTTGGTCTTCCTCTTTTTCTCTGTCCTAGTGGACCTGCCCATGATGTTGTCTTTGTAGTCCAGCGATTATCGCTAAGCCTCGCTACGTGCCCAGCCCATCGCCATTTAAGCTTTTGTGAGTAACTGAGAGCGTCAATGGCTTTAGTCTTCTGTCTTATGTCAGTATGGCGGATCTTTTGGATTTTCCTAATTTTCAAGATGCTTCTCTCCATGCTCCTTTGACAGGATGTAATTTTATTTTTTACTTTTCTGGTAAATTTCCAAGTCTGGCAGGCGTATGTTAATGAGGGGAGTAGGCAGGTGTTCATGACTTTGGTTTTCATTCGTATGGTCATATCGCTTTTGAGTATTTCTTTGAGACTCCAGAACTTTTTCCATGTGATGTTGACTCTTCTCTCTACTTCCGATTCGTTATTTTGCTGGTTGAATGACACTTGCTTTCCCAGATAAATGTAGGCATCAACATATGTTAAGGATGAATTTTCGATATATATAGGTCTTTTAATATGGTTCGTCATGATATTAGTTTTTGTTAGGTTGATTTTTAAGCCCACTTTACGACTTTCATCGTGTAGAGTATTTATCATTACTTGCAGTTGATTTGTACTGTCTGATAGCAGGACTATGTCGTCGGCAAATCTCAGGTGATTCATGTGACATCCGTTTATATTTATGCCAACTTTTTCCCAGTTTAGTTTACCAATGATAGCCTCTAATACCGCTATGAAGATAGTTGGCGACAGTGGGTCTCCCTGCCGTACACCTTTACTTATTTGTATGGGTGGCCCTGTAGTTTCCAGTTTCACTCTGCTAGTACTATTTTCGTAGATATTTTTTAAAACTTTTATGTAATCTAGTGGCACTTCTTGAGCGATTAAAGTTTCCCATATTGACGAGTGGAGCAGAGAATCAAAAGCTTTTTGGTAGTCTATAAAAATAATGTAGAGTGGTCTGTTGAACTCTTGGTATTTTTCTATTAACATTTCTAGCGAGTGTATGTGATCCACTGTTGAAAAGCCTCTTCTAAAGCCCGCTTGTTCAATAGGTTGGTATTTCTCTGTGTATTCTTTTATTTTTTTCTCTATTATTGAGGAAAACAGTTTATATAGTGATGGTAGTAGGCTTATCGGTCTGTAATTACTTATGTCGTTAGGGTCTCCTTTTTTGTAGAGCAAGATGATTTCCGACTCCGACCATTGACGAGGAGTGTACGAGCTGTTCAGTATCAAATTAAACAGTAGAGTCAGTGGTTTTGCTAGATATGCGCATCCAGTCTTTATAACTTCATTGGTGATCCTGTCTGAGCCCGGACTTTTCTCCATTTTTAGTGATTTAATCCCTTTAATAACTTCAGGTTCTTCTATGACTGCTCTTGCCTCTGCTCTGTTAGTATCCGGTATTTCATATGTATATTCATTTGGTGCGCTGTATAGTTTCTTGTAGAATTGAGTTGCTATTTTTAGTATTTCTGTTCTATTTTGGGTATTTTTTGTTTTGTCTTTCAGCTCTTCAATCCATAATTTGTGTGTTCTCAGTTCCTTGTATGCTTTCTTTATACTATTAGTAGTATTGAGATGTTTTTCGATGGTTCTTGTACGGTGTGCCTTGTAGTCTAGATGGATACGTTTACTTATGAGTTTGTAAAGTGCTTTTAGTTCATTTTTCATGGCTCTTGATTTCGGTTTTATCTTGTGTAATTCTTGTCTTCTACAGATTAACGCCTTTGTCCGTACTGATAGTATTAGGTTTTTCCCTGGATGTATACTGGATGAAACCTCGTAAGTTTTTTTCAGGCTGGTGTCTATAGCGTTTGTTATATCGTCGTAGCGCTTCTGAGCGGTATCCTCGTCGCTCCAGTTTTCTAGTAGGTTTATTAAGCAGCTATTCAGCGCTCGTTTATATGTTTGCTTTTCCTCTTCGTTATTTAATTGGGATCTGGGGCATTGACCGAATTTGCTACGACTTTTTGTTTTGGGGAGAATGTTTAATGTTGCCCTCACTGGTCTGTGATCCGAAGGGTAAGTAATGTTTAAAACCTGTATATTGTATATGTTTCTGTGTAGGTTTGTTAAAATGTAGTCTATTTCATTTTTTATTCTGCCGTTAGGCGATCGCCAAGTCCATCTTTGTTTGTTATTTTTTTTGAAAAAGGTGTTCATGATAGCTAAATTGTTCTCTCGCGCAAAATCGAAGAGTCTATTTCCTCTACAGTTTCTATCTCCGTAGCCGTGTTTACCAGTGGCGGCTTCATTGGGATTGGTTTGCCCTATTTTAGCGTTAAAGTCGCCCATGACTATAATATTGTTTTCTGAGAGTTGAATAGCCTTGTCAACTGTACTATAGAAAGATTCCAATTCCTCGTCGTTTGAAGCCTCCGTTGGGGCGTAAACTTGGATAATGCTTAATTCTAAGCTATTGATATTCATCTTTAACAGCGCTACTCTTTCTGATAGTCCTGTGAATCTTGTGATGTATTTTTTCAGATACTTTTTGACAATAAAACCCACTCCATATAATCCAGGCGTTTCTCCAATGTAGTAGAAAATAAACTCGTCGTGTTCTTCAATTTTGTTTCCGAGTTTTCTTATTTCCGAGAGGCCAATAATATCGAAGTTTATATTTTTCAAGCACTCTGTTAATTCTAATAGTCGTGAATATGTCGACAAAGTTCTAACATTGTATGTTGCTATATACAGGGTATTCTGGTGACTGTTTTTTGCACAATTTGTTTATTTTTCTCTGGAGGGTTTTGGTCGTGATCTTCCACGGTGACCGGCCGGCTTGGAAGATGTATTTTATTCTTTTTTTGTGTATATAAAGTATTTTCTATATGAGAGGGGGGCGGTAGTTGCTATGATTTGATGTTTTTGTCTAATTGTTTGTTTGGTGAGTTTCCAGGGTTTTTGTTAGTTAAAAAACCGAGTATTCCTGGTTTCAGAACTCCCTCTGATATACTTGACGATCTGTGTAACCCCGCTTGAGATTTGTTCTTTTTGTTGACTTGTGTTCTTTCTTTTGTTCGTGAAGGGTCATTATCGTCCGGTGATGTTGGTAGAGTTCTTTTCTTATTACCTGGTGTCACTGCTTGTTTTTGGCGTATTATCAACTTATCATACCTGATGGTGGCATAGTTTCCTTTCTCTATTTCTATTTTTGCTTGTTCTCGTAATATCTTTCTTTTTTCTAAAATGTGCTGTGGGAAGTCTTCTTTTATATAATAAGCAGTATTTTCTAGTATTTTTCTCTGCTTAAAAATATTTATTTTTGTACCCAATGTAGTGAGTGTTACCGTGATCGGCCGAGGCTTTTCTCCTTTCTTCCCTATTCTCCTAGTTTCTTGTATGTCTCTCCTCTCTAGCCCTATGGAAAAGTAGTGACTTAAGAAGTTTATTACGTTTATTTCTAAATTTTCATAAGATGTTTCTGTCTCTGTCAAGCCAAATATTACGATGTTCCTCTGTCTTGACTGTTTCTCTAGGAAGTGTATTCTTTTCTCTTGGCTTTCCAGCTTTTCTTTAAGGTTATCGTGTTTTTCTTCGATTACTTTGAATTTTTCTTCCAGTGTGAAAATTATGTTTTGCGTAACTTGTTTTGTAACGTTTTCGGCTGATTGGACGATAGTCAATTTTTGTTCATCAAGTTCTTTTTGTATTTTTCGGAGCATATTCATTACTTCTTCCATGGTTTTAATTAGTTTTTTACGATTTACAAAAACCACTCTTTTATTTTGGTACTTGTACTGCCCTCTATTGGTTTGGCTAGGTACTAGCACGCGCGGGACGAATGACTTGTATGTGGCGAGCGAAGTGATTTTCGGTAGATCCTCTAGATGGCGTTATTTCCTTGATCGATATTGGAATGTCATTCTGATATTATTACGAAGACATATATTATAGGTTAGGATTTTAATTTTTCCACTTTATAGTTGTATATAGTATGTTGTCACTTTTGCACTTCGTATAACTTTCGCAGAATGTCACCAACCAATTTTATTTTGCGGGGAAAAGTCACTGGTAGTCTATTTTATGACGTTATTTCACTTCACTTTTTACATGTATTTAAATGATTATTCGCTGGCTTGGGTCTTTTGTCCACAATATATATTAATAGCCATTTACTTGTGATTCCACTGCACTTATTTTTACATTGAATAGCACTTGTCCTCAATCCCAAAAAGTCCAAATATTTGGTATTTGGATCGAAGCGTCAAACCCGTAGAACTTTAGATAGCCTGGCGGCCGGGGATATTACTATCATGGGCGAACCGATAGAAAGGGTGGTCGAAGCAAGTAACCTTGGCCTGCTCATGGACAGCGAGCTGCGCTTTGAGAGCCACGTAGCTAAAGTCGTGAGTAATTGCTTTTACCGCCTTAAGGTTCTTTATAATATTCGTGATTACCTCAGTGTTGATATGCGTGTCCACCTGTGTGAATCACTTATATTATCTAGATTAAACTATTGCGATGTCGTTTATGATGGTCGTATACTTGGTCGGTCTAAGAGGCTAATACAACGAGTACAGAACGCGTGTGCTCGTTTTTGTTTTAGAGTCCCTCCCCGCTCCCACATCACTCCGTATTTGAACGCCGCTAACTTGCTAAACATGGCTGCGCGGAGGCGCATGCACCTGGCGACCCTTATGTTCGGTGTGGTGCAACACATGACCCCGTCGTACCTCTTTCAAAAGATCCAGTGGTCCAGTAATGTACGCAGATTTAAAGCTAGGGCGATTGTGCCGCTGCACCGAACCGCGGCGTTTCGGGGTAGTTTCAAGTTCGCGGCGTCCAAGTGCTGGAATGATCTCCCCCCTCCCATCCAAGGAGCGCCTAGCAAGTACACCTTTAAGCGTAAGCTTAAAGGTTATTTGTTGACGCTCCAAAAATCCTAATTTCCCAACCAGCACTTTGTAAATTAGAGTTTAGTTTTCTTTTGTTTTAGTTAATTGTGCTAAATTGTCGATGCTGTATACTGGCTAAGTACGTACTCGTATTTCTAATTTAAATACGTTTATGTAAGGTTTGGCATGTAGTTTTTGTATTTATTTCGCCACTAACTATAAGTATTTGTTAAATAGTACCTATATAATTATTTATTTATAAATTACACTTTATTCGTTTAGCGTACCGTCCGTCTGTCACACTCGGAGCTGGCTGAAAATCAGCGCTGCAGGTGTTTAACACCTCAGCATTATGCTGAGCCAGTGTCCGATTCACTGCCGCGAAGACACACCCGCTACTTGTTTATTGCTGTTTTCTGTTTTCACTATTTTTCTGTGTGTCTTGTGTGTGTAGTGAATAAATGTATTTTTCTTTTTTCTTTTTTTTTTCACTTGTTTATGTTTTATAATCCACAATTAACACGGAGCTGACACGTATCGTGCCTCAGTGGCGCCTGTATATGCCAAACTGTAAATTCAAGAAAGGTGACTATTTATCTATTGACAAGTACCTGTTCGAGGTCGACTGGGAAGCTGTTCTCGCTGGACCTCTCGACAGCGACGTTGACTGTTTTTACGACAAACTTTTCACTGCAATCCGCGAACACGTTCCTCTGATAATTGTCGATGACTCCCTCCCTTATCCAGTATGGTTTAATCGTGCACTTATTAAGTTGATCAAAGAGAAAAGCAAGCATCATCGTAACTGGAAGTTATATGGCAATCCCGCTGATTACGAGTTATTTTCACAGTTACGGTCCAGGCAAAAAACTCTAGTGATTATGACCGTTCGGATTACAGGCCCGGACTCAGGTCTTCCTGTTCGGAGTCCCAAATAATGTTTAATGAAGCGCAACTACTTAAACTCCTGGAAGGCTTGAACGAATTCAAGGGTCCTGGCTGTGATAGCATTCCCCCTTTATTTATTAAAAAATGTGCAAAATTACTTCATCCGTTAACTATTATTTTTTAAAAATCGTTCGACTCTGGTGCTTTTCCTTCTGCTTGGAAAAAGGCCCACATTATCCCTATACACAAGAAAGGTTCTAAAATACCAATTGAAAATTATAGGCCTATTTCTATACTGAATGTCTTCAGTAAAGTCATGGAAAAAGTACGAAAACTTATACCCCGTTGTAGCGCGGGGTATTCCAGCAGAGCAGCACGGTTTTCTCAAGGGAAGGTCCACCGAAACCAATTTAGCACTGTTTTCGGTTGATGTTCTTAATGGTATGGAGCAATGTGGTCAGGTTGACGTGATCTACACGAATTTTGAAAAAGCTTTCGACCGTGTGGATCAGATGAAGTGATCTTGATACAAAAATCGGAGGACCTCGGAATATGTGGTAATTTACTCCGCTGGGTGGAATCCTACATCAAAAATAGAAGTCAATCCGTAGTTGTGGGTAGATCACGATCAGGTTTCGTGTCGGTTCCGTCTGACGTTCCGCAGGGGTCTTTGCTCGGTCCACTACTTTATCTCGTGTTTTTGCATGACATTTGTAAATGTTTTTTAAACTCGAGCTATCTTTTGTATGCAGACGATAAAAAAGTACACAAAAAAATAACATCCGTGACAGATTGTTTGCTTCTCCAAGAGGATCTAGTTCGTCTTTCCAAGTATTACGAAACCAACCGCATAGCAACTCTTAACGTCTCTAAATGCAACTTCATTAGTTTTACACGTCGAAATACTACTATACAATATAAATATACCATTAATAATATCGAAGTGGAAAAAGTTGAAACTGTAAGAGACCTTGGTGCCCTTTTTGACTCGAAATTGACATTTTCAGCTCATTATACGGCAATTGTGGATCGAGCGTATCGAAATCTTGGCTTTATTCTGAGGATCACCCAACCCTTTCAAGACATGCACTGTATTAAAATCTTATACTATGCATACGTGCGCAGCGTCCTTGAGTACTGCAGCTCAATTTGGAATCCTAAATATGTTACCTATTGCGACAGCATAGAAAAAATTCAGCATAGGTTTCTTAAATTTCTAAACTACCGTTGTAAAGTTAAAATTAAAAAATACGATGATTCCTGTAAATTCCATAGAATGTTAAATCTTAATGATCGAAGAACTACTCACGATATGATGCTGCTGCATTCTGCATGCTCGGGGTCTTTGGACTGCAATGAACTAACTTCATCACTTGTGCGACTCACGGCGGTCGCCAAACGTACCAGACACACTACATTATTTGCTGTTCCGCTGAACCGTACAAGGTATGGATCTAATTGTTTAACTAGCCGTGTTTTACGTACATACAATGAGCAATTTCCATCACTTGATATATTCCATCTTGGCAGAGACCTGTTTCGGAAGGCTGTAACGAGGTCTTTGGCGGGGGATTAAGATATGCAAGTTACGTTACAAATCAACATTCACATACACACACACACACACACACACACACACACACTCACACTCACAGTCACAGTCACAGTCACAGTCACAGTCACAGTCACAGTCACAGTCACAGTCACAGTCACAGTCACAGTCACAGTCACAGTCACAGTCACAGTCACAGTCACAGTCACAGTCACAGTCACAGTCACAGTCACAGTCACACTCACACTCACACTCACACTCACACTCACACTCACACTCACACTCACACTCACACTCACACTCACACTCACACTCACACTCACACTCACACTCACACTCACACTCACACTCACACTCACACTCACACTCACACTCACACTCACACTCACACTCACACTCACACTCACACTCACACTCACACTCACACTCACACTCACACTCACACTCACACTCACACTCACACTCACACTCACACTCACACTCACACTCACACTCACACTCACACTCACACTCACACTCACACTCACACTCACACTCACACTCACACACACACACACACACACACACACACACACACACACACACACACACACTTGCTTGCTTGCTTGCTTGCTTCTATTACTCCTTTATCTTTTATTTACTTAATGTCAAGTAGCAGTATCTGGATTAATTTTCTTTTTATAAAATATGATTATAGTTATGTGTAATTTTTTATATTGTATTAGCGTAATGCGTTGGAGATTTGTAAAAGCTCCAGAGGCCAATGTTCTGTTAAAACCTAAAACTTGTCATACTACACTGTAATTTGTGCTGTGGATTTATTGTGTATTAAATAAATAAATAAATACCACCAAGAATAACCAGAGATTTCACAGGCAATAGGTACAGTTTAATTCTTCTGACGTGTGGTATGTATGACATTCATTATTTGGAATGTTAGCTTGTCATCCTATTTACGCTTGTATTTATCAATAAGGTATTCATTGTAACAATGAAGTGAATGAATGAAGAGTTCTTACAATAAAATTTAGTAAGTACGCATAATGCAAATTCAATTACAACCCAATAATAACATGGTGGGGGAGATCATCTGATGATGGTCCTATTGGTAAAATAAATGCCAAATAAATAATGTAAGCTTTAGGTAAGTATGTTTTTTTCGTAACAATTACGTTTAAGAAAAAAGTAGAAACATCAATTTCTGAACTTGTTAGATTAGCCTCGCAAAACAGTTAAATGCTAGGTACGAAAGCAACAAGCAATAAGTAAACCAACTCGTAACAAAATTATATTGTTTTAAACCTTTACTAAGGTTAGCTCAGTCACATAATGAATGAGTTTATTACTCAAATAAGAAAAAAATTACCTGCTATAATATTTCTCAACTATGTCCCTCCTTCCAGTAGCAACTGTAAACAAACGTAAATACACAAAAATAATATTTCACCACCACCACACAACCACTTTCCTCATAGGTAAGGTCAATAATTCACTCACATCACATTTACACAGCCATTATTTTAGATGGCGGCCATCTTTCGTTTGAGAAGTCAGGGTACGTTTCCACTCAAACAATGCTGAGTGAAAGAGTGAAAACGACACGTAACGTACGTTCTGATTGGTTCATTTCTCTCTTCACCTTTGCTTCGGTTTAGGGAAACCGCACCCTAAACCAACTCACCTCTAAAATAGGAGCTTTTCAATTTGACACTAATGACAAGCAAAAGTGATCTCGTTGTCGAACGAGTGAACGAATTGAGAAAGTTAAGAATTGCGTGATAGTATGGACAAAAAGTTCCGCTTACGTGTGTGAGCGCTAGTATCGCTATTACCGTGTTCGGTGTAGAATACGCAATAATTAATTGGAAATTAAAACATGATTAGGTACTGCCGTCGGTAAAATCGTTATGTATTAGGTCATTTTATTACTAAAGTACCGTAAAATGCTACATACGTAATTTTAAAACTCTTTAGTAAGTATATAAATAAGGGCTAGTTTAGGGCATTGGCGACAAGCCTTAGGTGTCAAACGTCAATGTCATGAAATGTTAGCAAAAGTGGTGGTGAGGTGATCCTGTTCACCTCTGCGTTCGACCACCTTTGCTTTTGACAGAATCATACCCCAGCATTGGGCAAAAGGTGTTTGAAGTGTATTAACTTGGACCATTTCTCGCGAATGTGTAATGTTTATGAGATTCAAGCGGAGCAGCCCACCGATCAGGTAATATATTACTTTAACGGTTCTTTTAACAGCGATTGGTCCGTTTACTTATTATTTGGTGACACTAGAATTAAATTTAAGTTAGATACTGGGGCCGATGTGAATGTTTTACCTCCATATTTAAATCAGATTGGCGTTTCTGAGAAGGAATTAAGTTGCACCCTTATTAAATTAAGTGGTTACTCGGGCAGTGATATCGACGTAATCGGCAAATGTAATTTAAAAGTAAATCATAATAACAACATATTCATCTTAGAGTTTCTGGTAGCCGATGTTTCCTCACCGCCGATATTAGGTCGTGATTCATGCAGCGAACTCGGTGTCATCAAACTTGTTTTGGCACTTGATAGCGATAGTAGTAGTACAAGCTGTGTATTTAAGGAGTATTCAGATGTTTTTGAAGGCTTAGGTTGCATGCCTAGTGAGTATAAAATAGAGGTTGACGCAAGCGTTAGGCCCGTAGTACATGTCCCTAGGAAAATTCCAATAGCCTTAAAAGACAGTATATAGGAAAAACTAGATGACATGGTTAGTGAGGGTATAATCGCGAAGTTCGAGGGCTCGACGGACTGGGTCAACAGCATGACCGTCGCCAGGAAGGCCAACGGGGAGTTGCGTGTCTGCCTGGACCCGCGCGACCTAAATCAGGCGATTAGACGAGAGCACTTTAAGTTACCGAACCTAGATGAGATAACTGCCAATATAGAAGGGTCTGTATTTTACAGTAAGTTAGATGCAAAACAAGGTTTTTGGCAACTACGACTGCATAAAAACAGTACTGACTTGTGCACTTTTAACACAAGTTTTGGAAGGTATAAGTTTTTACGTTTACGCTTCGGAATTACCTCAGCGTCGGAAGTGTTTCACAAAAGGATGTTTGAGCATTTTGATGATATACCAGGTGTTTGCCTCTTCGTTGACGATTTATTAATTTATGGTAAAACGAAAGAGGAACACGACATCAGACTTAAGAGAGTACTAGATAGGTGCAGGGAAATAAATTTAAAATTAAACTAAAACAAGTGCAAGTTTTGTCTAACAGAGATCAAGTATTTAGGGCACAAGATAAGTGCAAAGGGTATTTATCCTGATGAGTCACGAACGTCAGCGATAAAAAATATGCCACGACCAGAGAATAGCAAAGATTTGGAAAGGTTTTTAGGAATGGTCAATTACGTTGGAAATTTTATACCAAATTTATCAGACAAGAATTTTGTGCTAAGAGAATTGTTAAAAAAGAATACCGAATGGCATTGGACTGAAATACACGACAAATCATATAATAAATTAAAATAAAGTTTAACAAAGGCGCTTGTTTTGCAGTTTTATAATTTAGATAAACCAGTAGTAATTTCGGTCGACGCAAGCCGAAATGGGTTAGAATCTTGCATACTCCAGGATAATTTACCGGTTTGCTATGCGTCGCGGTCACTCACCAAAGCAGAACAAGCGTATGCACAAATCGAAAAAGAGCTTTTAGCAGTCGTTTATGCATGTGAAAAGTTCTACATGTATATCTAATCTATGGAAAGGGCGATGTTACAATAGAAACAGATCATAAGCCCCTTGTCAGTATCATTAACAAGCCGATTGCAACCGCACCTGTGAGGCTGCAAAGCATGTGCACTGTGCACTGCGCTTACAGGCATATATTTTTAAATTGGTTTAAAAACCAGGAAAATATTTTTTTGTAGCGGATACACTATCGAGGGCAGTAGAACCGGTTAGCGGGGCGGAGGGCGCACCGCGCGATCAGCTGGACGCGCGCGCGCAGGTGTGTGCGGTGGCGATAAGCAACCCCCTGGTGGACTCGCATTTTGTACAAATACAAAAGTCTACGCAGGAAGATCCGGAGTTGCAAACACTAAGTAGGTACATTAAATATGTGTGGCCAACACACAGGCATGAGGTAGCTGCAGAAGTTAGGCCCTATTTTGGGTATCGAGATGAGTTGTCTCTGGCTTACGACTTGTTGTGGAAAGGCGACAGAATAATTATTCCTTCATCCATGCGAAGTGAAATGTTAAGGCGGGTACACACTGGGCACTTAGGACTAGAAAAATGTAAGTTGAGAGTTCGCGACAGTATGTTTTGGCCTAATATCAATACCCAGTTGGATGACTACATAGGAAACTGTCAAGCGTGTTTAACTTTTAAAAATGAAAATAGAAAAGAGACTTTAATTCCACATGAGGTACCAAACAGGGCTTGGTCAAAAGTTGGTGTTGACATAATTCATTTTAAGAACAGTAAATATTTGGTAGTAGTCGACTACTATAGTAAACGTTGAGGTTGTAGAAATAACTTCTCTAACGTCAGATAATGTTATTAAGGAGCTCGAAATAATTTTTAGTCGGCAGGGTATTCCTGATGTGGTCATGTCGGACAATGGACCAGAATTCAGTTCGCACAATTTTGACTCGTTTTCGCGATATTGGCGTTTTCAACATGTCACATCATCACCACGTTATGCACAGTCGAACGGTCAGGTAGAACGAACAGTACAGACAATTAAGAACATGTTAAAGAAGACTCACGAGGACGGGTCTGAGTTTCGGTTGGCTTTACTCGAGTTTATGAATACTCCTGTCAGTGATAGATTAGCTTCCCCCTCCGAATTGTTAAATAGTCGCAAGTTAAGAAGTGTCGTGCCTTGTTTACCTAAACTATTATTGCCGAAAATACAAAAACATGTTAAGCAAGAATTAGAAAATCGGCAGTTAAAGCAAAAGTGCTCGTGATTTAAATACATTAGGCCCGGGTGATAAAGTTAAAGTTCGAATTGACAAGCGTTGGGTGAGTGCAACAATATTGGCACTAAAGGGTATACGGTCATACATAGTTAAGTTAAGTAATGGTGGCACTCTAATAAGAAATAGGCGTCATCTAATAAGGGAATCACTAGAACAAAACGAATTTACTATTTTTGAAACCCCTGTGTATCCCATGCCTTACGACAATATCACAGTCCCGAGCGATAACGCGGTGACGTCAACTGGCCGCGGGCTGCGCGCCGCCGGGTTCGATTCCCGTGCAGCGACCGAGCGCAGTATGGAGCCCAATCGATCATCTAATAATAATTATATTACTAGGTATGGCAGGGAGGTGCGCGCGCCTGATCGGTGGGGCTACTGACATCATTGAAGATTCCCGTATATGATCGTAGCAGTGCATCTTGCATGTAATTAATTTTAAGTAATCATTATTTTATTAATGCAATAAATTTTCTTTTTTATTCCGTTTTAATTTATGTTATTCAATGAGTTAAGTTCTAATAATTCATTCTTACATTATTATGTAATTGATAGTACCTTCTTAACTATAATGTTATTATTGTGATTTTAAACGATTACATTTATTATAAAAAAAAGTAATCAAAATAATTTTTAAATAATTGATCATAAATAAAATTTGTTATCATCTTTAATAATTAAACAATGAAGGGACTTCCACATGTAACAACACACACACTACAATAATGTAGTGCCTATAAGTATTTTAGTATTATTTTGTGTATACCATAATAACCACACAGTCTGTATAATTAATTGTTATAAAGCCTTTGCAGAGATATACACAGTTTTAAATAGTATTGTCCAATTATATTATTAATAAGTATGAGTCTCGTTATTAAATTTGTTGAAACGCAATAGTTGAAACTATTACTTGTTTTCTTTTGTATAAAAAAAGGAAGTTGTAGGTAGTTTATAATAATTATAATCATGCATGCGGGTAGTTGAACAATAAAGGAGAAGTCAGTCTTGAGCCAGCCACCGTGTTTTATTCACCTATTCAACAGTATGTATATCACATTAAATTTACTAGGAGCTGAATTATTAATATGTCAAAGTCAAACTGTCAGGATGTAGATAGTAATGGTAAATAGTCATATAAGAGCAAGTTAATGAAGATTGAGTTTATATCCTAACACTTCAATTTCTATGAATAGTTTTGTTTAAAATACATATATCCATGGCAAATTCTCAAATAATAGTGAATCTTTCTAGTCATGATGAATGCTGGTTCTAATGATGATTTCAATCATAATTTGTAGATATATGCTGAAGTATATTCCCACAGGAATGGAATAGTGGTTCCTACTGCTCACAGACTATAAAGCCGGTTTTCCTTTGAGAACAACCAGGCAGGGTGCATAACCCATAGCGTAAACAGAGAAATCACTTGATGTAAAATATTCAATATTAATTGAGAAAATCATTCAATCTCGTTGAATCAATCAATCTTGAAGTATATTTGGCTATCTGCCATAGACTAGAAATAATCACGTATCATTAGCTTACTTTGCTCAAGCTTTAGGCATACTGGAACTGTCGTAGGTATACAATGAACAATCTACTTCATTGTTATTATTTACAAATTGCAGTTTACTTTGCACAAGCTGTTTTGTTGATGTTATTACTTATCAGAAGTTGGTGTTGCAGTAGATAATTACTTTATTATTATTCGAAGGAGGAACCAGTTCACTAAATCTCATTTGAACATTTGTAAAGTAGATTTGAAGATATAGTAAAGCTTTCCAGTCTTGATACTATTTGATGTTTTTAAGTACAATTACTAGAAGGAGTGACCTCGGTCATTGAAGTGCATATTTTTATGCATAATTCCTTTGAGAATGGCTGAATGAATTAACTATACAGTGACTAACCGATGCCCGTAGACAGTGACGGTAGAGACGTATCTCAGTATGTACAGCAATTTATCTGCCTCTGAAGATTGAATGAAGGAAGACCTATTTAAGCAAATATCTAATAGAATAAGATTACAAAACTAGAACACGACTTGATTAACAGCTTACTAAAACGGCGAGAGTTCTTCTAGATTCGTATTGCAACGTACTTGTTATAATGTAATTTGCAGACTGTTTTTTAGCAGGGGCTCAAACATGTTGCGTACACATTTTATCACTTATTATTGCACTCATTCGTGAATAAATATTATTAATATTTGAAAATAATGTTACTTTATTAAAAATCGATTTTGCATATTAATCAGCTCTCGTTAGAGCCTGAACTAACTCTAATTATATTTGTGAATTGAACGGGCATATCTGGATCAACCCCTAAAATTTACACAGGTGACAAATTGCTTAACCGGAGTAAATTTTCCAATCTCTTTCTAAATTCGCAAATATACTCTACTTATTTGTTAACACTATCTCTCAACTGTGAAAGCCATCACAATAATGGTGTGATATGTATTGAAACCATAATAATAGAAATTGATTATAAAATGCAACCCTCAACCTGTCGATATACCAACCATGAACTATCATCACTCTTCGCAAGGAAAACAAGGTCTCAGCAAGAGGAACTTCGGTTGTGAATCCAAATCTACTCTAGTAGTATGATCTTATCCCTTCACAAAGATTCGGCGACCACTTGCTCAAGCCATAAGTGATTCTGACAAAACCGCCCCTCTAAAAACCGAATGCCTTTGATAGCTAAAATGCTAAAAATCTATTAGTTTTTATATCCAAATTAAGAAGTCTCACCCCACCATCAATCTCTTTGGAACATGTGAAGTTGCCGAAAAAATATGACAATAGCCACTGTAGGCTGCCGGTAGAGTATGAGTTTTCTATGGAAGCAGACTTTGAAACTGCACTTTGATCTAACCTAACACCTATTCCATAGTTAACCCATTGTTAGTGTAGTGCCTTGAATCATAATGTCAACAAACCGATTCCCATTTCTATAGAAACCATTGAATTATTAGGGCCAATGACACTTTCCTTTTTTTTGTGCGAAAATAGCGTTCATCTACCTAATACCTTCCCCATTCTCACTTCCATACGCCCCTAAAAAAACACTAGGCTCAACTAGAATGGAAATTGTAATTACTAAACGGGACTTTATCGCGTTAAGGGATATATAATTAATTGTAATAATTAATTATTACATCGATGTTTCGGACGTGACGCTACACCCATGGTCTCGAGAGGACTGAAGAGGCGGGCATCAGCATCTTTTTGTCGTGCGAGTTTTTCGAACTACCCGCACTTGGTCTATATTTTTATTACACGCACTAGGGTTGTCACTGTACCGGCACACAACACTCACGACATCTGGCGATCGGTCGGAAGATATTTGACATGGTTTACATTTGCTGATAACTGGATTCCACGATGATGAAAGCTTAAAACCATCCTCTCGGTTAAAATTCCGGTGTTTCTTGATTTCAACGGCTTCACGTACAATCCTACTATAGAAGTGTCGTTCTCGGGATAAGATCTTAGGCTTATGAAGCTCAATCCAGTGATTTGGTCCTGATTCCAGCAAATGTTCGGCTTTGGCAGACTTATTCACCTAACGGTTCTTTACAGTCGCCATATGTTCCTTGACTCTTTCAGCAATTGTACGCTTCGTCTGTCCAATATAAGAACTCCCGCAGCTGCAATCGATCTTGTACACACCCGACGATTGGAAGGGAATTACATCTGTAGGTGACCTTAAATGCCCCACGATCTTGGTCAACGGCCTAAAGACGGTTTTAATGAAGTACTTTTCTAGCACTGTACCGATTTTATCCGTGATCCCCTTCACATAAGGCATGTATGCTGGTTGCCTACTGGCGTCGAGATGTCTCTCTCTAGCTCTTCGTCTGGGTTGCCACCTGTTCACCTTGTATCCATTCCACCTAAGGACCCTTTGCAAGTGTCCATGAATTCAGAGTCACAAAGGTCCCGTGCTCTGTTAAACAGCGAACTCACTACAGACTATAGGTGGCGAGGATGGTGGTGAGACAAAGCGTTCAAATACTGTCGGTGTGTGTCGGTTTCCTGTAGACGGTGTGCGTCAGGGATCCATCAATTCGACCTGTCACCTTCACATCTAAAAAGGGTAAGCTCCTATCTGATTCTAACTCATACGTGAAATTAATTTTAGGGTGAATGGAATTGAGATGCCGTAATAATTGCTCCACTTCCGGTTTTCCACCTTTCATAATACAAAAAACAACATCCACATATCTCTTCCAGAACTTCACTGCCCATGGTTGCAGATCTAAGCTGGCCTCAAAATGTTAAGACGAAGTCGCGGGCTGAATCTAGTGTAGGTACAAAAATAATAATAATAAGCCTTTATTATTCCTTAAACATTTTTGTTGTTAGTATTCATGATTTATATTAAGGACCCCTGTCGGGTATAGGCGTCCTCCATGTTTTTCTATTATCTCTCTATTTTTGGCGCTGTTAGTCCAATTTTCCCCGGCTATATTAGGGTGAATCAACTTTTAAAGTACTCCTTTTAGCGGCTTTAAAAAAAAAAAAATTACATTGTTTTTAATAAAATTGATATTGTGAGAAAGATAATTTGTTGTATTTTCTTATTTTTGCGATAGCCACGTTTGGGTCCAATTACCTTGAAATTTATCAATCTTTGTTCGTTGTACTGGCAAAAAGTCCTTAGCGTTACGTAATTTAAATCTTATAAAATAAAAATAAAACGAAGTCTGTAATAAAATCAAATCAGCATATTTATTTGTATCGATAAGGAGAACAATTTTGTGCATCTAAGTTAAAAAACAAAATATAATTACTATAATAAAAGGCAATAACAAGTCCACTGCGTTACTCAAGTCTTTTAACTAGTTGAACTTCTAAATAAATCGTTAATTATAACTTGCTTTTGAAAAATATACTTCTGAAGTGAGACAAATTTAAGGAACAACGAATTAAAACATATTTGACAGAAAAAAAGCTATTATTAATGTAATATCTGCAATAGCAGGCAAATTAATTTGGGGACAAGTGGTAATGCAAGAGACACAGAAATGGTAACGCCAGAGAATCTATGCGGAATCACATAAGATCACACAAGGTTAAATAATCAAACGAAACAATAGCTCTTTACGTAAAAATAAATGTCAACAGGTAGACACTTTAAAATAACATAAGATCTGCTATATTTTTATAAAATAATAAGTTTCTCACTCAAAATAACAAAGCTCTTAACATTTACGAGATCAATAAAACTTTCCATGAGATCAAGTTATAAGAATCATTTTAAAATTAAAATATGATATAGCTTACACATAATTAAAAAACTAAATAATTATTATTGTTGACATTGTTATATGGATCAACTTAAACAATCTGCATTTATTGACAAAAATATTGAAATTATATTGAATAGTGATGTCATTTACTTTTCAAAAACATCTACTGAATTTTTGTAATCGTAATATATACGATGACGTCTTTTAACGATTTCGGGGTTTGGTAAACACAATATAACATCTTTATAATCAACATAAGAATAGTACATTACTGCAAAGACCAGTAAGTGAGCCTTCCTGGACGAGTATGAGGTAAAAGCCCGAGCCGCTAGGCGAGGGCTTTTATACATACGAGTCCAGGATGGCTCTTAATGGTCGAAGCATGTATAGTGCTTTACTCAAAAATAGAACAAGTAGAAAGATTTTAAAAAAAATATGTTAAAACATTGATGACCACATGTGCCCTCAGGGCGCTAGTCCGACTCTTAGCCGGTCGCTTACCCGGTTTTTTTATTTTTTTTTAACGATTCACAACTCGTCATACCGGCCGAGATGTACTAGGCGCACATAAAACTGAGATGGTGCGGAGCAAGCGATAATGCTGAAATGAAGAGAAATCGCGCGATGTCTGGTCTGAACGAGATAACGCTTTTGGTTTATGATGCCCTGGTACTTTTGGAACTGAATGATCAGCTTTTCATGTAGTATAAGTAGCCTTTTTGAAGGCTGTCACATTCTTTACAGATAGTTCCAAATTCAAATAATATGATACGTTATGGAATTTCCATACTTACTTACTGGACACTTTTTGATTCCAAATTCGAAATTCCTCAACTTTACTGGACACTTTTCCAGTTGTCCAGGAACGTCAACCTACTGGCTCCTTTTTACTGGTGTTATGGCAAGATTACATAGCATTTTTGAGTAAACATCTTTTTTATCCCACCGAAATCGTTTAGCACTTTTATCGACTACTCTCAGGAACATCACTTTAATTTCCCCATCGTCTTCAATATCTGATAACGCCTTACGTACGTATTTATAAGTATTAACTTTGGTTTTAGTTACGTCTACGTAAACGTTTACCAGTAGGTAGTCACCGCTTCCTATTTTAGAGTTTTCTTTATCGTAGCTAGAGCAGGGTTGTTCGTCGTCTGAGGAACAGCCGTAAATATCTTTTTGTACTCGTCGATTATAATCTATGTAAAGTCTGTCTAATGAAAGATGAACCTGAGAAAAAGCGGCAAATTCAAAAAATCTTCATATGGTATTACCGATCAATGTAGGAATAAACGATTTTGATACTTTTCTTATTTTGTTTATTTTGGTGGGCACAAAGGAAGAGGAAACGCGTACTTTTTCACAATACTAAGGCCCGTATTAATAAACTATAGGTACTCAAGTCTACTAATACCGCACTCAAGTGTCCGTTTATCCATATTAAGACCACACACATATTTAAGTACAGTTTATTAGTAGAAGCCCGAGAGTCTTACTACTTAATACGTATGGGTGGATCAACTTTTTTGTTGTTGTTAGTGTCCCGTAAGCCACGAGACAACAGTGATAGTTTCTTAGAAAAAATGTTATAATGTATACTTCTATCACACTCAGGAGAAAAGCCATAAAAGAATGGTAGTGGACTTATATCCTTTGTAATCATAGTTTTAATGAGTGACCCAGGAAACGTCACCCTGGCACCGAACTACAAAGAAAAGTTGATTGACCCGTATAGTCAGCATTAAATAAATAGATAGTGACACCCAAAGTCGCCAAACGTGTACCGAACTATTTAGAAACTTTGGGTATCACGAAGTATTTAATGCTTTGAAACTATCTATGAAAAAAAAATGCAGACCACCATAATAATGATTGCATCAGCATGCTTTCTCATTTGTAAGCTCTTTTAGTAAATAAAATCACCAATAACAAGTCATTAAGTAAAAATATTTTATTTATTATTAGGGTAAAACCGATGCTTTCTCTCAACTCTGCTAATAGGCATCTGAGTGTAGGCACTTGCTTCTTCACAATATAAAATTCGTTCACTTTATTTCTGATGGCATGGATGTCAAAACTATCTAAATTGGATACTGTGGCCTTGTGAGTTCGCTTCTTTCCTGGAGTACTGAAGACACCATGGTTTACTTTGCCTTCATTCTCTTCAATGTCGAAACACTGATATCTGTAAGAAGAAAGAAGGAATGAATTAAACAGAACACCATTTACAAATATATTGTGACACGCAGTACAGCCCCATTTTACAGTCCGACAGCTCTAAGAACATTTGGGTTTAGGTGAAATCAAATTGCATCGGTGAGGTTCAAATCGCAACGGTTTAAGAACAAGGAAGACAGGTATAACCAGAACATCTTTTCCAAGAGCTCATGAAGTGTACGTAGGTACATATTAATATGTTTATGATATATTTTAACTAAATGTATATAAACACCTCCTTTAGTCCAGTCAGTAGGTATTTATGCTCTACAAAAGGTGGCGTAGAAAATGTTTTGAAACAATATTGTTTAGGTATGACAGGTTGATAAAAATCCAAGTTCTCGACCTTGAAGGACCCAGGCGTTAGCCGCCATCTTGAATTAAAGGTGCCAAAATTAGGTATATTTTAAATAACTTCTCAATTGTTTACTAAATCACAAAAGTGTCTATGAGAGGTATAAAGAAGACAAAATTGTTTACATTTTTTGCATACATGTTTATTCTGTAAGTCTTAAAGGTAAGAAGTTACAAGCGACGGAAATAATAATATTTACAAAAATCATTAATATAATTTTAATTTTGTTTAAAAATTGTATAGCTATCATTTTTTAATTCTTTTTGATGGCCCGGGCTCGTTAACGGTGCCTTCTTCATTATCGTCGCTGAAATTTTCTGTTTCTTTGTCTGTATTTTTAGTTTCCAACCATGAAATTTCGTCGTCATCACAGTCTTCCTTATCTATCTGAATCTCTACTGCATTTTCACACAGCTGACCACTACAGAATCCACAAACAATAGAGCATTTTAATCCAGCTTTTCTGCAACTACATGTTTTGCTGCATCCTTTTCAACAAGGGAACAAAGTTTCATTTTCCCTTGATTGAAGAGAGACGATGTGGTATCGCAGCGACTAAACGCATGGAGAAAAAGAATGTTGTTACTAGCTTTCTTGTATTTAAAACTATTAGTGGAGTATTGTCTTTCAGCAGTTTTGCCTCTACCGGGTTTTAGCAGGTATATGTTGCTTTGGGGTGGAGACAGTGCTGTCAGCAAAACCAGAAGATCTATGTCTTCACCAACGACAAAAACATTTTTAAATGTTGCAGCCAAAGAAATTTAAGCCGTCAACGTTAAATATTCGCATGTTTTTCTAGTTTGTTTTGTTATTAAAAATGAGTGATTCGAGTAACAAAGACGTATTAACACCTGTAGAATTACGGGAAACCGTGCAAAATGCGCAATTGAGCTTATTGCCTAAAAAAATCATATTTTCCTCGCTGTAGTGAGATGAAAAGTTTTGTGTTATACACGGGTGGAAAGTTATTTCACGTCTCGTGTGTTGAAACACTCGCTATGCTCAGGATTCTATTTATGAACCACTCGCTCTGCTCGTGGTCAATCATAGAATCCTTTCGCTAGCTCGTGTTTCAAATGAACACTCGCAGGTAAAATACAACTTTCCCCTCTTGTATAACAAATAACTATAGTGTAATTAAATTATTTTTTGTAAATATTATTGTATCTGTCGCTTGTAACTTTTTACCTATAAGACTTACAGAATAATCATGTATGCAAAAAATGTAGGCAATTTTGTCTTCTTTGAACCCTTCATAGACACTTTTGTGATTTAGTAAACAATTGAGAAGTTAATTAAAATATACCTAATTTTGGCACCTTTAATTCAAGATGGCGGCTAACGCCTGGGTCCTTCAAGGTCGAGAACTTGGATTTTTATTAACCTGCCATACCTAAACAATATTGTGTCAAAACATTTTCTACGCCACCTTTTGTAGAGCAAAGGCTTTTACAGTTCCCCACAGACTGACCTACTTAGTGTTTTACTGAAACTAGGTATGAGTGTCAGTTATATTAATCATCTGTCTATTTAATTAATTTAATAAAATTGCGATTGTTAAGAGATTCAACATGGTATAGGTACAGACAATACACCTATGTATAGGGAAAGACAATGATTTAATTAATCTTAGTATTTACCGGTCATTGATGATAATTCTTCTAAATACTTCGTTTGACTCTGGCATAGTTAATCGTTTTGCTCCAACTCTTTCCACTGCTGAAGATTTTTCAAAAGCGTTTGTTTTTCACCATCCACGGCCAGCTTATCTGAAAAGAATACATCGTTTAATTTCTTAATAGAAAAGAAATACCAATTTCAAAAGATAGGTAGAACAGAAAAGGTATATATTCTATGAAACTTTGGATTGAAGATATAGAAATAATAAGTATCAAAATTAACATGCCATACTAACCTTGTACCTATGAATTCGGTCACCGTATGTAAACACTCTATTTTTTGTTTCAACAATGCTTCCCTCTTCTCTTGTTTTTCTTTATATTTGTTTATAATGGTACAAAGGATCTGTCGCACACCACTTTTGATAGTTTTACGCATGTTTAATCCGTAAATTTCGAGAAGAAAACTTTAATTTGACAGACTCGAACCAACAACGACTTGTTTGTCAATGTCAAAACGTCATTTTAATAGTGTTGCCAGACCTGCCAGTCAAATAAAAGCCCGGTTCATCATTCATTAGACAGACTCTATTAAGATTTCACAGAGAATACTACAACGTCACTCTTTTCATCGTTGCATAGTCTATGTTACTTCCGAAACAACCGAAATAACTATTTCGATACGCTCTAGACAGAAAATAGAACTTCGTATTTCAATAATATGTGTCCTTGTTTAAGGAGACTCGATCCGATACAAAATTGCCAATCTATGGCGTTTCGGAACGTAACAGCGTCGCGTCATCTGTCAAAACTCTACTTAAACTTGCTGCTGTATCCAGGGCATAAAAAAAAAAATCTACGCTTTGTGATTGGCTAGTATTTAGCCTAGTACTGCAACATTACGGACGCCGGTGGTGTGATAGTACTTACGATATTTAGTTTTCTTATATTATACTCGTATTAATGAGTTAAATTATTAATTTTAATGAACTCGTACAAAAAGTATCGTTCACAATAGTGTCATAATCAAGCTTTTTAATCTCGTACCTTACTTAGGCCACTCAGCAAGCTTCGTGGCCTAAACACGGTACTCGACTTAAAAGCTCTCTATTATAACACGATTGTGAAAAATACTATTATATATACTTTGGTGTCCTTTGTTAGTTATATCTTGCAATTTCAATATTTGCAAAGGGATGTCATCATCGGATGAATCTGGAACCTCCGGACTTAATTGGACTATCAAATCGTCCATTGCAATTTCTGGGAAAGAATTAATAGATACGTTATCTTCTTTATCTTCAAAAACAGATCTCACTTCATATGTTTTGGGCTCGAGGCACATGCAAAATCGCTTTTTACCAAAACTTTCCTCTTTGCCGTGTGGTGCCGGGTTTAGAATGTTGCCACTCCATGTCTTCCCGTGGATGTCGTAAGAGACGACTAAGGGACTAAAGGCTGTGTAGTGCTGTTAGGCGATGGGTTTGCAACCTGTCACTAATACACTGGATAACATCTTAGCCTGGTTGTGCAAAATGTGGTCACAGAATTATCAATAAGTTTTTGGAGTTGTTGGTGAGTCTGTGGCTCTGCCTACCCCACTCTGGGAATGAAGGCGTGAGTTTATGATGTTGTTGTTGTTTCCTCTTCGCAAAAGCAACTCAGCTCCCTGTATTGTAAGATGCCACGACAGTTACTGAAAACTTGATGTACTTTAAGTGTTCCCGGGAGTCTTGGTATATTACTTGGGAGGGATTTCTGTTGGTCAATTATATCTTTTTCGTCAATTATATATTTTTCGTCAATCAAAAACAGCTTTATTTTACTAACATTCATCATTTTGTGACAAAATTGATAAACGTCAGCAATATCTTCCCCATTGGCTACAATTTTATCAGCTGTTCTTTTAAGGAAACCTCCAATGCCATCAGCGGGACCTTTGCCGTGGCCAGCTTCAAAAAAAGACCACATCATATCCTCAAATCCATAACCAAACAACTTGGCACACATCAAATAAAAGTTTTGTTTTTGCCTATACTGTGTGCTTGGACCGTCTGAAAAGAAGTGAACAGTATCGACACAGATAAACTGTGACCTTATCAACTTTAAAATTGGATCTAAATGGGCCCAAATCGCTGCAGGTTGATGAATGTTAGAAGCAGAGACGGTACAAAAGGTGTGCACTTCATGACCTTTGCCAGTTTTATAGTTATAGGTGTACACAACAACCGTGTGTAGGGAAATTTGATTTCGGGACCGTCCAAAATGATGATGTTGGATTTCCTGGTTATACTTGCAATTGTAGTTTTCACTAAAATCGACCAGAACCATGCATTCTGTTAGTTGAATTTTTTCCAAGCACTGCTGGAAGTTCCAAAACTGAGTTTTTATGTTAAATACATGCTTCTAAAATACAACTAGATCTTTTTCAAATCTAATCATGAAATCTTTTGCATCTTCACTCATTTCTTCTCGAAGATTTTTGATAGCTTTAATCACCTTTCCCTCTTTCTGGTATTTTTCTTCTTTCCGAGTCCATTCAGTCCATTTTATTATGCCAACTATTTTAACGATGTTATAATTATTTGCCTTGGTTTTACACGTATCACAAGTCCCTTACATGCAATCTTTTCAGTTTACATCACAAACTGTTGCCTCTATTAATAAATTAGGGTTGTCGGTTCCAAGAATTCCTTTCTTCTTCAAAACATTCGCCTTGTATAAAAAATTACATGAAGCTTGCACATACACATTTCTCTAGCGTCAACCGAAGGGCTCACAACGAAGAAAGGTTTGTTCCGTGTGAAATAGAAATATAGTACATTACTGAAGAGGCCGTGAAGATAGGGATTTAAGGACGAGTTTGGGGTAGACGACCGAGTCGTAGACGAGGCCGGATAGAACGAGTCCTTCAATCCCTGTTCCGGCCGAGGATTGTAGTACTTTTCTCAAGCAATGTGAGGAAATATTAATAGTACATTACTGAAGAGGCCGTGAAGTCAGAGATTCAAGGACGAGTTCGGGGTAGACGGCCGAGTCGCAGACGAGGCCGGATAGAACGAGTCCTTCAATCCCTGTTCCGGCCAAGGATTGTATAGTACTTTTCTCAAGCAATGCGAGTAAATATTAAAAGTACATTACTGCAATCTTACGACTGCAATCTTACGATGGCAATCTCGAGACTGTAATCTTACGAGTGCAATATTATGATGGCAATCTTACGATCGCAATCTCAAGACTGTGCAATCTTACGATGGCAATCTTAAGACTGCAATCTTATGATGCCAATGTCAAGACTGTGTAATCTTACGATGGTAATCTTAAGACTGCAATCTTAGGATGGCAATCTCAAGACTGCAATCTTACGATGGCAAACTCAAGATTGCAATCTTACGATGGCATCCTTAAGACTGCAATCTCAAGACTGCAATCTTACGATTGCAATCTCAAGACTGTGCAATCTTACGATGGCAATCTCAAGACTGTGCAATCTTACGATGGCAATCTTAAGACTGTAATCTTATGATACCAATCTCAAGACTGTGTAATCTTACGATGGCAATCTTAAGACTGCAATCTTAGGATGGCAATCTCAAGACTGTGCAATCTTACGATGGCAATGTTAAGACTGTATCTTACGATGGCAATCTTAAGACTGCAATCTTACGATGGAAATCTCAAAACTGCAATCTTACGATTGTAATCTCAAGACTATAATCTTACGATGGCAATCTCAGGACTGCAATCTTACGACGGCAACCTCAAAACTGCACATAAATATAGTACCATAGATATTTTTTTTGCCGCAGACTCGGCTTAATGCTCTTACATAATCGGCTAAGAAGCCATGACTGTCAAAAATAATCCGTTCACCTTAGCCCCTTCTTGAACAGCGTCTTCTTTTTTTTTAATGTCTCAAAATATGGTTACAGAGTAGCCTAGGCCAAGAAGTAATTGTAGGGAGCCATAAACAAGAAACTTCATGTCTTCATTTCGTGCCATTAACGCATACATTTCCGAGCATGTTTGAGAAAAAGTACATTACTGCAATCTTACGAGGGCAATCTCGAGACTGCAATCTTACTACTGCAATATATGATGGCACTCTCAAGACTACAATCTTACGATGGTAATCTCAAGACTGCAATCTTACGATGGCAATCTCAAGACTGTGCAATCTTACGATGGCAATCTCGAGACTGTGCAATCTTACGATGGCAGTCTCAAGACTGTGCAATCTTACGAGGGCAATCTCGAGACTGCAATCTTACGACTCACAGTGGATCGAAATGAATAAAAAATTGACATTCGCATTTTTTTCTAAAAATCCTATTTTAAAAAATGTTTTTCGGTTGGAAATTATGTGAGGAATAAAAAATGTTATTTAACATTTTTCGAAATGAGGCTTATTTAATAATAAAATGTGTTTTTTTTGTATAAAACTAAAAAATAGGTATCTTATAGTAAGAAAACCGTAACCGATCCCGCTTTCAAACCTTTAGAATAACGTTGTCCTACTTTGGAACAGTAGAAAATAGTTAAAACCTTATCTCAGTAGGTGCCCGTTTTTTTTTTATAGTCCAATCAAAAGTCAGTAAACAACATTCAACATTCAACATTTAAAATTTTTCTTAGTTATGTATTTTTTTTATTATCATTAAAAAAACGGTATATTCATAACAGTTTAGTATAAAAATAAAATATTTATGACATTTTGATACAGATAAATACAAGTTTTTTCAAGAAAATGGTTCTAAATTACATTGAAATCGAAACATTTATTGAGATGGTTTTACTAACTATGATAGTAGGTAACAAAAAGTTAAAATATACTTGAAATCAACAATTACAAGTTATAAAAAAAAACATTGTTTCTTAGATCTATTTTATTCACAACCTTCTTCTACACTTTCAAACATTTCTATATTTTCAGCGTCATCAGTGCCGAACAAAAACAAACGAAGACATATTGCACAATTTTTTGGTGTCATCTGATCCAAGATTGTCTTTTTTGAGGCCACCGTTAAGTAAAGCGACTAAGAAGACCCTCTGTTCTAAAGCTTTGTAATTATTAATAATAGAAAACATAAGCACTGATGACGCTGAAAATACAGAAATATAGAGAGCCATAAACAAGAAACTTCATGTCTTCATTTCGTGCCATTAAGGCATACATTTCCGAGCATGTTTGAGAAAAGAGCATTAAGCTCAGGATGCTTCGTTTTGAAAGTCTTATATAGGTTCTTTATAGAATCTAATAAATACCTTTTCTGGACCGCAACTTTTTATTTGGTCAAAACTTCTTTTTAGGGTTCCGTACCAAAATGGTACAAAAGGAACCCTTATGGTGAGACTTCGTTGTCTGTCTGTCTGTATGTCACAGCAGGTTTTCTCAGCAACTACAAATGCTATCAACTTGAAATTTGGCACAGTTGTACAACTTGCTTGCCCGCATCTATTTGTAGTAAAAAAAATATGAAATTAATATTATTAATAATTGAAAAGGGGCCTAGAATGGGGGGTTCAAAAATGAAAGTGGTTCGATTATAGCAAATGGGGTGTCATATGAAAGGTTAATTAATCTTAATCTGCACATTTCAAAACTATTTTTTTGAAAATTTTCTGTGATGTAGGTACTTTTTGATTTATAGTCAAAAATTTACAAAAAATGACAGTTCCCCCCCCTTATCTCCGAAGTTTATTAATCAAAAATTCTGAAAAAAATCCTGACGTATAAATAATTACTTATATTTTCTGGGAAAAATAAAATAAAGTGTTCATTATTAACAGTTTTTGAGAAATAACAAAAAAACTAAGAAAATCTGTATTAAAATTTAGGCTTGTCAAAATCGACCTTATTGCCTGGAAAATAAAGCTTATAACAAAATGAGTATTTTCTTTTGCGGTTACCAAGCATATTATCTTCAATACGGAACCCTCAGTGCGCGAGTCCGACTCGCACTTGACCGGTTTTTTTACCAGCAGATGCTCGTGTTATGTCGTCTCTTGAGAAGAACTCTTTAATGTTCTTCTTTAGAAGTGTCACTCTATCGAAGCAGGATTTTTCCTTAATAATTTTGTCTGTGCCCAAATTGTCCATGAGTAATTTTTTCTTCAACCGTGAGGTTTGTATATCTGCAGTGGCAAAAATTTTTTTGATTGCATGTCGTTCTTTTCTAGATTTAGTATTTTTTAAAGTTTTTTTAATAGCCTTTTGTAAAATCGCGTACTTTAAATCGTCGCCTTTCTCAGTCTTCTTTATTATTGTTTTCTTTTTTAACACTCTTACATATCTTTTTTTATATTTTTCAGATTTTCATTTTCTTTTGTTAACTTCACATTTTCTCTACATACTTTTGCTCTATCTCTTATTACTTTTTTCCGACCCCGTTGTTTAACTGAGTCAGTTAATTGTTGAATATTTAAGTTTATATAGGCTGGTGACGAAGGACCAGATTGCTTTGCTGCTGCTGATCTCGTAAATGTAGGGGGAGCCGCTGGTTGAACTGCAAGTGAAGGATGTGTAGCAGTTTGAGAAGACATTATCAGTGGCGGAGGCGTTGATGGTGAAAGAGGGGGCGGTATTGGAACCTCATTCTGAACATCAATCGGATAAAATCTAGATTCCGATAGCGGCGAACTCGGTGGTGTATGTTGTAACAATCTTTCTACATTTTGTTTTTTTTCTTCGCAGATCTCTTTTACGTAAACGCCAAATCAAATTTGCGTTATATTTTTCTTTGGCAGTTAAATCTTCCACTAACCTTATATTTCTATGATATCGTTCTCTTTGTTTCCTCTTAGCTTCTTCGTAACATTCTGTTTTATTTTTCAGCCGTTCTCTGTAGCGCTTTTGTTTTTCCGCTGCACTTAAAGGCATTTTCGGTTGCTGAAATTTAAATAAATTGATGTAATTAAAAACTAATAGATTATATTGTTGTAAGTTATACTTATACCCCTTTACTAAAAAAATTGGGCATATTACCAAATGAAGTTTGAGGCATAAAATTGACATACTTAAATGGCATCATTTGAACACATTCGAAGTTAAATGGAATTAATCCATACCGTCTCCCGCGTTACCGATAACGCAAGAGACATTATCCCCTATGTTACCGGTAACGTAGGAGAATATTTAACATAACATTTAAACTACTATGCGAAGTAAGCGTAAAGTTATATTGCTATTTATATCACATCAAAATTAGATAGAAAATACATTTAATTTAATTACTATTAATAAAATTGCATAAAAGCTTACCGCAATTTATATCGTAACGCAGCCGACCACCAAAAAACCCACGCACCTCCTTCGACCGCTTGTGGCTCACTGGCGTCCCCCCGCCGCGGAATTGTCCTTGAAGGGGCCAGTTTTTGCAAACTTAGACGCATTTCGATTGTTGGTAAGCGACGATCAACGCCATCTCTTCAAAATATTTATTAACTTTGTAACGAGCGCCGGCCGGTCATCGAACGGGCGAACGGTCCGGCGTGACGTCACGGCCATACGCGCTGCACCGGTGGCGGCGCGCGCTCCGAGCCCACTCCGCCCGCGCCCGCAAATCCCCGCGGTCGTCACCGGGGCCTTTATATACCGCGGCCGCGGCGTCCAAACAGGACTGAGGATAGGCCGCAGTGACCCGAGGTGGACGTTAAATTTTTAATTAAAATCAATTCGTTTAAATCAAATAGCCGACCATCTGGCTGCCACCTCTGACGTAGGGACGTGTTGTTTTGCGGAACTGCGGAAAAACACAGGTGAGTCACCAACATCTGGCTCCCCTATGTCACACGCTCGGACCGATCAACAGTGGAATTTCCCCGCCGCCGGCCGGTAACTTTCCTTCCAGTACCTAGTCTCGGCCTCTCGCTTGCGGGGGGAGCCTTGGGACGGGGGAAAAGGGAGGGGAGTGGTGAGGCCGCGGTGCGTTATGGTCGCGTGAGTCACTGCCCCATCTTACGTCATCCTTTGTTTTATTTGGGTGGGTAGATTATTTTTTCCGCAAATATATCTACCCTCCAAATTAACATCGTGTCTCTCCCACCTTGTGCGAGTCCGCAAAGGTGGGGTAATTTGTAAAAGCCCTTTTTAGGGCTACCCCCCATTATGCAGCCTGGATCCCGGAGTGATCCAACGGCGCGTAGGCAAACGCGCCCGCGGATCTTCCGCAACACCCGGAGGATCCCCATCTCTACCGAGGACCGCACCCATGTTGTGCGCGCTATCAACCTGCTGCGAGCGGCCGGTCAGGCAACACCGCCGACGACCGCTCCGAACACCCCGCCACCGGACGGCCAAGCTATTGCTGAGCTGGCCGTGCAGATGGCTGCCGGCGTGCCGCCTCAGCGCGACCCCCGCCTTGACCCAGGACGACCCCAGCGGACCCGGTCCCCGGGCCACTCCCGCGACCTGGAGTTCGCCAACTCCCCGGGCACTCAGCTCACGTTGAGCGAGATGCTCGCGGACGGCGAAACAGCTCCGCCTGTGCTGCGTGCCGCGTTCGCGCGGATCACCGCCGCTCGCGCCGCAGCCACTGCTGCTGCCGCCGCCGCCCCAACACCGGCCCCCTCTGCCTCCCAACCGCGAGAGCAGCGCCCACAGACGGCGCGCACCTCGCTCGCACTGCCCAGCAGCCTCCCGCGCTTCGGCACTGTGCCCCGCGTGATGCCCGCAAATGCGGAGCTCCGCGACAACCCGGAGGACGAGCCGCCGCCCCTCGCACCCGTGCGAGCTGTCGCCGCTGCCGCCTCCACCAGCCCTGCCTCAACATCTGCCACGCCAGCGCGCGTGGCCCGGACCACCCCCGCGAGAGCGCACGCGCCCGCGACCTCACCACCCTTTCGCGCAAGGCCGACCACCGCGCCTGTGCGCTTAAGTGCGCCGCCGCCACAGCCAAAGGCCGTTACGCGGCCGCGAGCCGCGCCACGAACCCCAGTGCCGCCTGTCGCTACCGCTGCGTCCTCCACCGCAGCGACGCCGAGCAAGAAGCGGGTTGCGAAAACCCCTCCTGCAACGCTACAGCAACCGCGTTCACTGCCCCGGCTCGACCTGTGTCCGATGGACACAACCGGGCCGTCACCACCAGGTGCCCAACAGCTTCCACAGCTGAGCTCTCCATCGCCGCCACTCTCCTTCGCCGCAGCAGCCGCCTCTCCGCCATCTCCTTCCGCAACTAGCGGTCAAGGACCGGCGACAGCAGCGCATGCGCCCGCGAAGAAGATTCGCTACCCGCCGCTGGTTGTCCAGCGGATCACACAATGGGGTAAGCACTTCCGGGCCCTAAAGGGGCTTCTGGGACGCGCCCCTAATGCCCGCCCGTACAGAACCGGGATACGCTTCTCCCCGTCAGGTGAGCAGGAGTTCCGAGTGGTACAGCGGTACCTCTCCGACCTAGAGAAGGAGGACTCTACCTTGGAGTGGTACTCCTACTCCCTGCCAGCCGAGCGAAGCCAAAAGGTGGCCATTAGGGGTCTCCCCGTGGACACCAGCCCCGATGACATCACCGACGACCTCACTTCCCAAGGCTTCGACGTGGAATACGTCAGGCCCATCAGAGCCCGCACGCTGCCAGCGACTGCCCACGGCCCCGAGAGGAGCCACCAACATGCGCGAACTGTGGCGGTGAGCACACCGCCAACAGCGCCAAATGCCCAGTCCTGCTGCGGGAAAACCGGAGGACTAAAAAGTCACCTCACCCTCCGAAGCCCACCAAGCAGGGCCCCGAGCCCACCACTACCCGAACCGTCGAGGCGGCGCAACACAGCGCCACCCTGATGGCCCCCGGGAACGACCCCAAGCAGCCACCCATCACCCGCCGCGGAAAGAGGCGCGGAGCCCGAAACCGCGGCCCGCAGCCCTCCGTGCAAACTGCCACAAAAACGTCCTCAACTCAAACCGACACCCCGGTGAGTACACTCCCGACCATACCACCTGAAGCCATCGCCCAGAGAGCGGCGCTGATGGAGGGCTTCGCCGTGGTCCAGGAGGCCGTAAGGGCCAGACTGGACGGCGAGCCCATGCCCGCAGCAGCCCTCAATTGGCTGAATAGCAACATGTCTGCGTAGGTACCAACACCTACCCCCTCCACCGCGCAGCCTGCGCCTTCGGCGCCGGCTGCGCTCCAAGGACCCGGCCGTCTTCACGGCCGGCGCAGATTTCCCCGGTCGGGGGTCATACAGACCCGATACCGGCTCCTCATCCCCCTTTTTGTATAAAAAGGGCGGATAGAGACGACCAACGAGGCCAAACAGGACTGCGTGGTGTGCTCTCGAACCGACAAGACGTTTAATAAACGCTCTCGAGGCTAGGAGCACATCAGGTGGTGCTCACCCGACTCCTCTCCTCCTCCTCTCGCTGTAACAGGGCGGTGCGGTTCCCCTCGCGTCGCGCTGAAACAGCACCCGCAGTTGTCTCCCCGAGGACTCCCAGACCTACTATAGATTGGGAGGAGTTCTCGAGGCGCATGGATGCCCACGTTCCACATCAGACGCTCTCTGACGCCGCGGACATCGACAGATTCTCGATGGACCTAACCAGTCGCATCCGAGAAGCTCTGTCCGCGTCGTCATCACCTAGACGACACACGATCAAGCTGCCTCCACTGCCAACGCACATCGCCAAGATGATAGGGGACAAAAGGCGCCTCCGAAAGCGTTGGCAAGAAACCCGTTGTCCAAGGCTGAAGACCCAGCTGAACGCCATGACATCTAGGGTCAAGGAAGCTCTGGTGGACCACAGAGCAGCGACGTGGGAAGGAATGCTAACAGATGCGGCGGACGATTGGAACTCTATCCATCGCCTATGCCGCCGACTTAGCGGAGCCCCCACTCCTGTTCGCCCACTACTACACGCGGACGGTACCCCTAGGTACCGGGCCGAGGACCGAGCAGATATTTTTGCAGAGTGCCTGGAGCGACAGTTCCAGCCGAAGCCATCCGACGAGGCAGACCACATCGCGGCAGTTGAAGAACACCTTCGAGCCTACTTCACCTCCCCGATAGCTCCCAACGAAGACCCCATGTTCTTCTCCCCTGGCAAAGTCAAGCGCATGATCGCGAGGACAAAGCTCAGAAAGGCCCCCGGAGCGGATGGTATCACCAATGCCACCCTTCGCCACTTACCGCAGCGCGCTATCGCGGCGGTAACGCACCTCTTCAATGGCATCCTCCGCACCGGTCACTTCCCGCTAAACTGGAAGGCGGGCCACGTGATCATGCTGCCGAAACCGGGCAAGAACATACTGAAGCCCGAGAGCTATCGGCCTATCACCTTGCTACCATGCATCTCGAAGGTGCTCGAAAAACTGCTGCTCACCAAACTGGTCCCTCACATTACGCCCCGTCAAGAACAATTCGGGTTCCGAGCGGAACACAGCACCACGCTCCAGCTGTCCAGAGTTCTGCACTTCATGGCGGTCGCCGCGAACAAACGCGAGCACACGGCCGCAGTTCTCTTGGACATGGAGAAAGCCTTCGACCGGGTCTGGCACTCAGGCCTGGTCTACAAGATGTCCCAATCCTCGGCCCCCCGCAGACTGACGAAGGTGGTTCAGTCATTTTTGACGGACCGCACCTTCAGAGTGGTGGTGGAAGATGCTATATCCGAGAGTCGCCCCATAGCAGCCGGAGTCCCTCAAGGCAGCTGCCTATCCCCGGTATGTTACGACCTTTACACCGATGACATACCGGTCGTTGATGGATCCCACCTGGCTCTGTACGCTGATGACGCGGCATTCTACGCCTCCTCTTACAAGGCTAAATTTGCCGCTGTCAAGGTACAGCGACAACTCGACGCCTTGCCCTCTTGGCTAGCCAGGTGGAGGCTGACCGTGAACGTCACCAAGACTCAAGCGATTCTCGTGAGCAAGACCACCAGATGTCTTCCACCGCTCACCCTCCACGGACAAGACATCTCGTGGTCCCCGGTAGTTAAATACCTGGGGATCACGATAGACAAAAGATTAACCATGGGTCCACATGTGAAAACCGTCGTCGCCTCAGCAAGAACAGCACGAATGTTGCTGCGCCCAGTGCTCCAATCCAGCCTCCCTCTGCGTGTGAAGCTCGGGGTCTATAAGTCTTATTTCAGACTCCGCCTCACGTATGCCGCACCCTCGTGGTACGCCCTCCTGGCCGCATCGCACAAAAAGAAGTTGGCATCCCAACAAAACATGTGCATGCGGACCGTGACGAACGCCCCCCGCTACGTGAAGAACGCCACGATCCAGAGGGACCTTAAGGTCGAGAGCCTGGACGACTTCGTCGGACGCCTTGCCACGTCAATGTTCGCGCGAGCAGACGCGTCGCGATTCCCCCATCTGAGGGATATCGCGCCTCAGCACGCGCGGCCTCCCGACGGCAAGGCCTACCCCCGAGACCTCGACACGGCGACGACGTCGACAAAACACTGAATCCGTGAAGACGCTGCTCAGCTCGTAGGTCGCTAGCCGGGCCTCCCCCAACGGGGTCTCACCTGGCTGGCTCGATCTCGCGAGCAGTGTAACCCACATTTTGACGCCTCCCTTTCCCCCCTACCCAAAATCCCTTCCCTCCCCCATATCCCCGCAGCCTGCGCCTTTGGCGCAGACTGCTAACCTAGGACCCGACCGTCTTAACGGTCGGCGAAGACAACTCCGGTAGAGGGCCGAAAGGCCTAAACCCTTGCTGGTCCAGGGCGGTGCGGTTACCCTCGCGTCGCGCTGTGAAGCAGCAGCTACCCCATAACAACCCCTTGCTGGTCCAGGGCGGTGCGGTTACCCTCGCGTCGCGCTGTGAAGCAGCAGCTACCCCATAACAACCCCTTGCTGGTCCAGGGCGGTGCGGTTACCCTCGCGTCGCGCTGTGACGCAGCAGCTACCCCATAACAACCCCTTGCTGGTCCAGGGCGGTGCGGTTACCCTCGCGTCGCGCTGTGAAGCAGCAACTACCCAATAACAAATCCCTTGCTGATCCAGGGCGGTGCGCTGGGCGGCATCCTGCTAGGCTATATACGTCTATCAATCATTCAATCTTAAGTTTAAGCACTAGGGATACCGTTTGAGTTATAATAAACAGGCATAAAGCCTCAGTATTTTATTAGTAAATCTTGTTGTTTATATTTCAAACCTAGCAACCCTGATCCTCCTGAGCTAACTGAATAAAACATCTCCAGTCCCTCAGTACCAATACAGGGGACGAGATTGATGTTAACAAGGGACGTAAAACGCCCCGTTACATTTGGCGCCCAACGTGCAAATGTAACGGGGCGTTTTACGTCACCAGCAAGGGGTTGTTATGGGGTAGCTGCTGCGTCACAGCGCGACGCGAGGGTAACCGCACCGCCCTGGACCAGCAAGGGTTTAGATGAGGATGTCGGGAGCTGTTTCAGCGCGACGCGAGGGGAACCGCACCGCCCTGTTACAGCGAGAGGAGGAGGAGAGGAGTCGGGTGAGCACCACCTGATGTGCTCCTAGCCTCGAGAGCGTTTATTGAACGTCTTGTCGGCTCGAGAGCACACCACGCAGTCCTGTTTGGACGCGGCGGCCGCGGTATATAAAGGCCCCGGCGACGACCGCGGGGATTTGCGGGCGCGGGCGGAGTGGGCTCGGAGCGCGCGCCGCCACCGGTGCAGCGCGTATGGCCGTGACGTCACGCCGGACCGTTCGCCCGTTCGATGACCGGCCGGCGCTCGTTACAACTTTTTGAGGTAACGCCGCAGACGTCAAGTTTTAAGCATTCTCATGGACAAGTTTTTGAAAAATGCTAGAAAAATCATTGTAACGGGGATCGAATTGTTTTAAAGTGAATATATTAAAGAAATTCCTTGCGTTCCTTTTCATGTTTATAAAATAAATGTGGTGTCAAATGGTGACGGTCCCTGGGTTGAGGGACACAAGAATTTTGTATGAGAGTACACTTTTGTCTACTATGTTACCGTTAAAATTCAACTATTTTGTAGAGAAATAGTTCAACGGCGTATATTAATATAATGCCTATAGTTCTAATATTTCCAATTATGAGTAAAAGTGACTTAAATTTATACGGTTTGTGATATTTTTATTTTTACTTCGTCGGGACACTAAAGGAGTAGGTACTTTAAAAGTTGATTCACCCATTAGAGATATCGTCTGACCATCTTGCCTTGGGTCTTCCCACTTTTCTGACTCCTTGTGGTCCCGGCCACATTGTGATTCGGTTGGTCCATCTCTCATTTGACATCCTGGTTATGTGACCGGCCCATCTCCATTTTTGCTTTAGTATAAAATCTAATGCATCAGTGAGTTTCGTTTGGGATCTGATGTTTATGCTGCTGATCCTGTCTTTCTTTCTAGTTTTTAGCATGCTCCTCTACATTGCTCTTTGACAGGTTCGTATTTTTAACTTAACTTTATTTGTGTGGGCCCAGGTTTGACAGCCGTATGAGAGGCATGATAAGATGCAAGTATCCACTACAATTTTCTTTAAGTTTAAGGAACAATAAACCCTTCTTTAATAGTTGACTTCGGAATGAATTTGATGTGTCAAGAACTAAATTGAGAGAAATAAAAATTAAATGATCATAACTCCGAACTGATCTATTAACTGCTGGGTTTTATAAAGATCCTTTAGATCAAATTTCGGTCAGGAATGTCAAAACTTGTATGAAGTTACTAAAATTTGATCTGACATATTTACTAACGGAGCTTTATAAAACCGGGCCTAAATAGTGTAAAAAAGTTCAAGGGATTTTTTTTGGTGAAATAACAAACGGAAACAAATGTAATTGTGTGTATTTATTAGAGTATTGAACAATTTAAGAGATCAATTATGGCACAGGTACAAACATAATCATACGTAAGTAACTAAATAAAATTAAATACGCCATTTTGTGTAAAAGCGAATACAAATATCGAAATATAAACAATTGTAAAAGTATCAATACTGATTGATCACAGAACATACTGAATAGATTAAAGGCCAGTTTTTAGTTTCGCCACTGCTCTTAGTAGGAGATCCGAAGCGGAGACGACCTTTACCGAGCTGCTTATTCGATCAAAAGTATTTTATATCAAATTTAATCTGTTACGTAATATGTAGCGAATGGGTTGACTGAAAAAATTCAGTTCAGTATATATATACAGTCAAAACCGTTTAAGACGACATCGTTTAGAACAACATACCGGTTATATTGACCAAAATCATAGGTCCCGGCTGAATTCTATTAGACCGCCTTATAAAAAATACTGCTTTTTACGACATTGCTTATTACGACATATCTGTTTGAGCGACTACATTTAACTGATATTTTCGGAGAATTATATCTGTTAGAACGACCAGCTGTATTGTAAACATTTGAATGGGTAACAGTATCCACATCTGGCACCGTAAATGGTCATTAAGATCGCAAAAGTAAACAAAAACGTGTCGAGTTTAGGGTCTATTGTAATTCTCCGAAACAAAATACACGTGTATGCAGTATAATCGAAGCCCAAACGCCTGCTTTCTCATTTCTCTTCGGTCAGTTTGTTACTTATCTGTACACAAGACGCACCAAAACATTTTGTTGAGTTATTCGTGAAACTTTTAACATGTCGCAAAGAAAAAGAAAACAAATTAATATAGAAGAAAAATCGCGTATTATATCAAAGCTTGAGAGTGGAGTTCCAAACAAAGACTTGGCAGAGGAATATGGTGTATCACACTCGACAATTTCCACCATTTGGAAAGAGAGAGAAAAAATTCAAAAACTTTTTGAGAACAATTTTTTAAAAATGAAACGATCAAGAACTACGAAGCATACGAAGATTGAGGAAGCTTTATTAAAGTGGTTTAAATATCAAAGGACGAATAATGTGCCAATAAATGGACCAATTCTTCAACAAAAAGCAAACGATTTTGCTCAGCGTTTTGGTGAAGATTTCGTTTGCTCGTCCAGTTGGATTCAACGTTTTCGGGCTCGGCACGGTATCGTCGGCGGGAAAATTAGTGGTGAAGCTGCTAGTGTTGATAGTGGTGTAGTAGAAGAATGGATGTCGCAAAAGTGGCCTAAGTTGTATGAAGACTACGGACCAGATGATGTTTTTAACGCAGACGAAACCGGACTTTTTTATAATATGACACCAGACAGGACTTTAAAGTTCAAAGGAGAGAATTGTTCCGGTGGAAAATTGTCTAAGACGAGACTGACGATCATGGTTGCAGCAAATATGACAGGATCCTGCAAAAGGAAGCTTTTAGTTATTGGCAAATCTAAGAAACCAAGATGCTTTAAAAACATACGCTCACTGCCAGTAACGTATGAAAACAATGTGAAGTCATGGATGACATCGGAAATTTTTGAAAGATGGTTACGAAACTGGGACGCTGAATTAAAAGCACACAATAAGAAAATTCTACTTTTGGTTGATAACTGTCCTGCTCATCCGGCTGTTACTAATCTGAAGTGCATTAAACTTGTGTTTTTACCACCAAATGTTACATCTGTACTGCAACCAATGGACCAAGGAGTAATAAGGTGTTTAAAATCTCATTATAGAAGAGTACAAGTGTTAAAGTTAATTCAAAACCTTGACAGTAACGACCAGAAAAGCTTTACGGTTCTTGATGCCATCTTGATGATATCAGAAGCATGGGAAAAAGTGTCACAAAATACTATTGCGAACTGCTTTAGACATGCAGGTTTCAAACACCTCTTGACAATATCCTCAGATGATGTGACTGATTATGATGAAGACGACAATATTTCTTTGGCTCAATTAGCCCAAAATTTACGACCTGCTTTATCTACTACTGAAGCAGAGGAGTTTATTGATGTGGATAACGCTATTGCAATTTGTGCACCAGCAACGGAAGATGATATCGTGCAAGAAATTCAAGAGGAAAATGACGAACAGGAAGAGACTGAAGAACAATTTACAATGCCAACTTTGAATGATGGTCTCAATGCTGTCAGTGTATTAAGAAAAATTGTTATTTTTAATGAACAGTTTCACATGCAGGGAAATTATGACGATACATTAATTAAAATTCAACGTAAACTACAAAGTGAGTACGCACACCAGAAGTGTTCCAAACAGACTAAAATTACAGATTTTATTAATGTAGAAAAATGATAATTATATGTACGTGTTTTATTTTTTTTATATTTTTTATGTGAAATAAACAAAATGTAGTTTTATTTTATACATGAATACATTATATTAATCACACATTCAATAATAGGCATTAGGTAGGTACTTGATAACAACGTCACCGGCACTCACCGGCTCTTACGACTATCGGTTTTTACGACTTAATATGAGCAGTCCCTTCGATGTCGTTATAACAGATTTTGACTGTATATATATATATATTTTTTTTAAATTGCACCGGCTTGCTTATTAGACAAATTACATACCAATCGAAAGTATGAAGCCTATAGAATATACAAACGTTAGGTTAACTATTTTTTTCCCGTCATAACTATTACTAACTATTGGGTATTGCGTCATAACTGTTTATACCTGAACAGGAAGTCGGTAGTAATAAATTGCACCGGTCTGCTTATTGAATAAAATGTATACCAAAATGAAGATAATTTCTTTGCGAAAACGGTGATATAGGGTTGCCTACGAAAAATCAGTCCCGATACCGGGATGCCGACTTTTAAAAAACGAAATATTGATGCGAATACATACGTGCGACAGAGAGATCCCAGCTAAAAATCCAGTGCGATACAAGAGGACGCACACAGGGGTATTTGACCCAAAAAGTCGGACATATATAAATACCTATATACATTTTTGTGTTCAGAGATGATTGAATTACTTAAAAAAAATTGTCAAAAAAATATCGGTCTAGGTCAAGGTACCCGAATTCTGGTTTTATTAACTAAATGAAACAAAATCAATTTAAAATAGAAAGTATATATTAAATTAGCAATAAATTACATTAATAATCACTTCTTATCAGTTATATTATCAATAGAGCCTTCTACTATAAATTTAGGGACCCCCCCTCCCCATATCTTGAACTATTCCCGGCCCGGGGAACCTTGATCCCTATGACAGTTCATGTTAGTGATGGGTCGTGTCGATGTAACTTAACTTTTTTATAGGCAAAGGCGTGACTTGCATTCAGCCACGTTGGTAAACATGTTTAAAAAAAAATTATGACACATAATTTATTACTTAATTATGTCACACATGAAAACTGATACGAATAAAACCTAATCTTAATTAAAACAAAAACTGGTGTCCCCAAAAATAACCATAATTTGAGTGGAATAAAAACAATTTCATGTAACTTTTTTTAACATTCAGCACCTATGACTTAAATGATTATAAATCGGACACTGAAAGCGTACTATGTTAATGTATATTGTACACTCGTTTCCATTATCGACATTTGTTTATCGATACTTTTCCGCACTAGTCGATATCTTCCAAACGAAGTAAGTTTTGCAAGACGTAAACGTAAAGTCTGATTGAGATAATTTCTTGTAAATGTTAAGAATTGTTATAATTCCAACGGAATATCATTGTAATGGCATATATCTACCTAAAATTAATAAATGTAATTTTTAGACGCCTCCAATTCGATTCTAATGTAACGGTGACGCCACTACAAGGTTGTGTCGTGGGAATAACTGTCAGTGTCATAGGGATCAAGGTTCCCCGGGCCGAGTATAATATCTATTAATTTACCTGTATGGTAACAGCATCTCTTTCGCAGTTGCCGAAAATGAAAGTGTATTTTTATGGGATCTGCTTCGGATACTGCTCAAAAATGGGTCTGAAGTTAAAAGCAACCTATTGAAAACGTCTATGTTGCATTGCTCCCGTGAAAATTTTCGGCTGTAACATTCTCGGTACAATCGAAAATGTTTGTTTCTTGCTTCTGCAGCTTCTTCAGATAATGACCCAATGGGTAATAGGGCATGGTCTATCACTGTGGGCCCATGGATCAATATTTTGTGGACAGTGGGTGTCATGGGTTGCCATGGATAAAGGTGTATATATAGTTTGGCCGTTTCTTCGCAATATATGGAAAATTTGCTGGTGTCTACTTCGTGTCCACTTGAAATTACTTCTAAAATAATAGCGAATCTTTCAATCAAGTTTTGATCAATGCCAATTATCCGAGCAGATATTCCAGCATTGGCGAAAAATCTCCTGCTAGTATTGCCATCATTGCTACTACCGAATCCAGGCTTAGGAACGTCAATGATAAGACCTAGTTCATTTCTAAATTGCTCTTGAATGATTGATTTTCTGTCTTTTACAACATTTTTGTCTTGCTGGGATCTCGCTTGCCACCTTTTCAATGGTAATTTATATGAAAGGTGGAGTAAGGATTCAAATAATCTGATTCTGGCGTGTAGAATAGATAAGCCGAATTCTGCGTTCTCCATGATCACTTCTTTAGTCTTTGTTAAATCATTGAAGTCTTTTGAAGTTAATTTACATATAAAACACCTCATTGTTGATGTTGTTTGCGTTGCTGCGTTGCATACTTTTCCGTCTACCATTGTCAGAAGCATCTTGTGTGTAACAACGATTTCGTGAGATCCTCTTTTTGATTTTGTTGATTGAAGTTCCTTGATCTGATTATTAAAGTATTCAATTTCTTCGTTTGTGATGTCTTTAGTCTCGTGCACAAATCGTATCCTCATCGGTCGACAAAAACGAGGCGAAGACGGCGTTGGATTTCGCCAAATAACTTTATCATTGTGTTTGCAAATAAGTTGAAGAGGAACCAAAGATGATTGAAAGATATGTGCATCAGAGTCAGTTGTGTTCTCAAATTTTTGTTTAAATTGTTTTTGGTGTGAACCATCACATCCCCACTTGTAGATGAGCTCAAGAGAACTAAGCTCCTCGGATGATAACGTATCTAAAACTTCATCCAAATACGATAATAGTCTTTCAACCGTATGATTAAGTAACTGTTGCAGTTTAACTTCGGCACACACAGAATTAACGTTAACGCTTTCTTCACTGGGATAGCACTTCTTTTTCTCTTTTTGTATTAAACTGTAGCACGGAAATAGGTCTTTATCGCAAGCTCTTATAATCTCATACTGTTTTCTTGTTAATGATGCCTCTACAAACATAGACAGGGCCTCTTGTGGTGTCAATTGTCTTCGAGAGGACACGGTAGTCTTAATGTTTTCTTTTTGGTTAGAATCATCCTTTGAACCCGTAGTCATAATATTCTTGACAACAGTAGCACCGTCAATATTACCGCTTTCTCGAAGCATCATTTGACCAGCAAATAAAATCTCTTGTGCTTCATTATTTTCCCTGAGAGATTCCGTTTTGCGTCTTTTGCTTCTTTTACACAAATCTTCAAAGGGCTTTTGCGGCCGGTGGCCGGTATTGCATAACACTTTCATAGGTATTTCTATAGTTCCTTGCAACCAAGTATAATTTTTCTTCAAAAAAGCGACCTCAGCTCGACCAGCTGCTTTCCAGCGAGACTTCATATCGTATTTCAATCGAGCAAATCTCCGCAGGAAGTCTTCTTTCCGCTCAACCGGGAAGCAAGCAGTTTCCACGTGGCACTTTTCCACAAAATCCAGTCTTTTTGCAAAATCTTTTTCGGCACACTCTTTAGCCATTTTAAATATGACAATTCGAGTAACCATATTCACGCCAGATCCACCTAAAACAAATAAACAGGAACGTTAGAATAACGACCGCAAAGTTATCGTGGTTTGGTCGAGCAGGCCGCTATTTCAAAATCATAAAAAACATTGATGCAGCAGTTTAAAGCAGTATTTTAAAAATATTACATAAAGAATACTAACAATACTAATGTAGTAAAAAAATTGTGTATAACATTTCAAACACGACGTTAAAGTGACAAGGTACATAAATGATCACTTATTCATGCTGTTGATTGTACAAAATAGCAATAATGAAACAAAATAAAAATAGTTCAAAAAAACAAAATAACCCTCCTTCTGACGCAGTCGGGTAATAAATATAGTTCAATTATTACAGTTATTATTGTTACAGTCATAAAATGTCAACAATACAATAAATCGTATTTAAAAATGTCAAAATGCGGAATTTAAATAAAAGTAATAAAAATAACAATTCAATTCAAGTTATGAGTCAAGTCGTAAGAAGTGTCAAACAAATTGTTTTATAATGTCACTGTTACACAGTTCTATGGTGGGTCAAGGTTCCAATGGGCCTATAGTACCTACCTATACCTTGAATTGTTATTTTTATAATACAAATACTAACAAATAATTTATTCAAACAAAAGACACAAACATTCAGAAAAATAATAAAAACATAACTAAAACTAAATACTCAAATAAATTAACTTATTCTAAGTAACTATAATATGTACAAATGTCCCCTAGGCCACTGGGAATGGTGCCCATAATGCTGCCTGCATATTCTCGTTGGATAGCTATTGCTAGCCGTTGGCCTAGGAAATAATTACTTCTATTTAAATTCCGCATTTTGACATTTCTTAATATTATTGTATTCTTGACATTTCATGACTGAAACATAATAATTGAGCTACGACTGCGTCAGAAGGAGGGTAATTTTGTTTTTTTTGAACTATTTTTATTTTGTTTCATTATTGTTTTTACTTTTGTACAGTCAACAGCATAAATAACTGATCATTTATGTAACTTGTCACTTTAACGTCGTGTTTGAAGTGTTATACAAAATTGTGAAAGGATTGAAAGCGACAAAGTACATAAATGATCTAAGTGATCATTTATGTACTTCAATCCTTTATGCAGTTGACTGTACACATTCACATTATTTGATTTTGACAAATAGCAGCTGCAATATATGCTGCGTCCTCTGGTATCGCACTGGATTTTTCGCTGGGATCTCTCTGTCGCACGTATTCATTCGCATCAATATTTCGTTTTTTAAAAGTCGGCAACCCGGAATCGGGACTGATTTCTCGTAGGCTACTTTTGATCGAATAAGCAGCTCGGTGAAGGTCGTCTCCTCTTCGGATCTCCTACTAGTAGCATCCGCGTCATCATTGCCGAGCTCATCGGGCGGGGCAAGACGCGCATCCAACGCCATGTTATGGAGCACACTGCACGCGACCGTGATGTGATCGGCGACATGAGGCTCGTAATGTAGGGTGCGTAAGCACCTCCACCGCGACTTCAGCAGGCCGAAACACCGCTCAACGCAGTTTCTTGCCTGCACACGCGTCCTCGCGTAGATTTCCTCGCGAGAACCTCAACCAAGGTCTCTGAGGATATCTTGAGTCGCCTTAAACAAATACATAATCACTTTAATTATTTTTTGACGGCAAGAACTAGTTTAGTAGTTTTAGTTTTATTATCATGAATAGAGTCTTAATACACATATACTTATATCTAACAAGTTCAGTTAATCATCAGTTATATTTCACATTCAATAAACAAAATTACTTTAAATAATTTGTCATGATTTGGATTGTAATGGGTAAAAATACTTAAGTAAGAATTCTTACCTAAAAGCCATATTTGTTCACCATTCTGGTGAAGTTCCCTTAAGTATTGGTGAAGTTCCCTTAAGTATGACTCTACTTGACTGGAGGACCAATAAAGAGTAATGCGTAGCCCCTGCAAACTTTGAATTTACATTAATGAAGTAACCTTTGATCCGAATCACACACCTGTAAATAAAATAGTTACATTATTGAAAATAGTATAATATAAATAATTGTACATTATTAGTATTAAATTTTTAATAAATTAAAGGCACATCAGTTTATAGTCTTTTTTCTTTTTATATCTTTTTATATCTAAAAATGTATTGCTGTTTGTTAATCTGGCTCGACCAATATGTTTTTTTTTGTTTTCACTTTAATACACGGGTGTTATTATATCGCACCTCCAATAAAATAGGGTTCTAACTTGAAAAAATGAGATTTTGAGTTAAATATGCAGAAAGATAGCCAACATTCCATTTTATTATCTCAAAAAGAGTCATAACTGTAGTGCGGCTAGTTTGCGAGAGATGGCGTTTGTATCAGTTTAACACTGTCAGTCTGTTGTATGGGGCCTCTTCGCGGGTGGTCTCTTTTAGTGTGCCATTTGAAGTTGTGACGGGCGGACGCCAAGCTCAAGTGCAAAATAATGTGATAACACGAAATAGTGCTGTTTCTTTTAACAAGTAAGTATCTTTTAACTTGTTTTTTTATGTAAAACAACGTCCCAAGTTTAAATGTAACTATGTTTGATGTTATAATACTATTCTTTTCCTCCAAAAGTTATCTCCAATACAGTTTTATTTCGAAATGTAACACTATTTTGGATAGTTGACAGTGATTTTTACATTATCCGTGTACATTAATACAGAAATAAACCAAAATGTTACAGTATATGATTAATTTACTAACTACTTCTTCCCCGTATTTGTCTTAAATACAGTTTTATTTGAGAATATAAGGCTAAATTACAAAACAATCAATATTTTTATAGCTTTTTTTGCTAAAATATACGATTAGCAACTAGTAAAATTAACATGATTCAATTTAGGTACAATATTTAACAGATTTTTAATATGTTTTGCTTTAAATACTACTAATTTATTCTTGATAGTGGGTAACGAATAAATACCCGTACCGCCGACCTTGAATGTAGATAATTTAGGTGCTTAACCAAAACAAAGCACTTGAATGAGCTCTTGAATTGATGACTGAGCTTTGTCGGAGAAGTTTTAGGGTTAGGTAAGTAATTGTCATTATTGAAAAGTGTGTTGTTAAATCTTTTCGTTTTTTATTCTTAGTGGCATTTACTGATATTTTAAATTGTGACACTATTATTAACAGTATCTTTTGTATTTTTAATGTAAGTATTGCCCTACATGGCAATAACCTTAAATGTTTCTGTAATGAAAGGAGTTAAAAGACGAAACTTCTTATTCGTTTTTCAAGTATTTGGTAACATTACGAGATATAACCATATTTCACGAATAATAATAGCTATTAATTCTATTTCAACTTCACGTATACTGTGCTATATTTCATTTATTACTGTATTTTAGAAATAAATTACATGTTTTGCTGGTGTAAATCGAAATGTACCGGTATTAAAACAAAATACATTTAGTCTTATGCGTAATAAGTCAATATATTACTATATTTTGTATAATCGCGATGTTTTTATTGAGTTATAAATGTTTATTATCATCGTATCATTACTCTTAAAAACTAATTAAACAACACTTTTTCAGAAAAAAATGAAGCGAAGTGCGGCAATACTGCGTTTAGCGTTAGGGACAAATTAAAATAATGTGCCTAATCAAGAATTCATCGGACTAGATGTCGTTGGTAAGTTTGTAAATGATTGTTTAATTTTGTATTTTATTATAATATTGTTGTTGAATATTAATTGGTAACCAGTGGATATCTCTGATTGGCTTTTTTTATTGTTTAGTTTTTATCGTATTATTATTGTGCTGTTGATGTTATTACAAAAATAAATAAATAAATAAAATTGATAAATATTGTTCGTACATTAATAAGTATCAGTTATGATTTAGTATGTTTCTTTTTCCAGGGCATAAACCGACTAATACAAGTGGCTATGAACAGTCAGGTGCGAATATATCCATTTCTGATTCGTCTGCCCGGAACTATCCCGCACATATTATAGATAACAGTTCAAATAATGCTCAGACACAAAATAATGTGCCTAATCAAGAATACATCGGACAAGGAGATATTGTTGGTAAGTAATCGAAAGTGTAATTTTCTACTCTATTAAAATATTGTTGTTAAATACCAATTGGTAACCGGGTGATATTTCTAAATGGCTTTATTTATTGTTTAGTTTTTATTATATTATTTGTGCTGTTGATGTCCTTACGAAATAAATAAATAAATAAAATTGTTAAATATTGTTTGTACATTAAAAGGTGTAATTAATATCAGTAATGATTTAGTTTGTTTCTTTTTCCAGGGCATGAACCGACTAATACAAGCGACACTGAACAGCCAGGTGTGAATATATCCCTTTCTGATTTGTCTGCCGAGAACCATCCCGCACATATAGATAAAAGTTTAAATAATGCTCAGACACAAAATAATGTGCCTAATCAAGAATTCATCGGACAAGGAGATATTGTTGGTAAGTAATCGAATGTTTAATTCTCTACTATATTAAAATATTGAATTGTTAAATATTCATTGTTATGTTGTTGTTGGTTTTATTTATTGTTTAGTTTTTATCATAATTATTTTTGTCCTGCTGTTGTCATTAAGAAAGAAAAAAAGAAATAAAATTGATAAAAATATTGTTGGTACATTAAATGTGCAATTAGTATCAGTTATTATTTAGTTTGTTTCTTTTTACAGGGCATGAACTGACTAATACAAGCAACAGTGAACAGTCAGGTATGAATATATTCCTTCCTGATTCTGAGAACAATCCTGCACATATAGATAACAGTTCAAATAATGCTCAGCCACAAAGTTCTTTAAATATGGGTGACCCTGGCTTATCGAGTTCGTTGTCGTTGCCTTCAGCTCATTCACTTCAAAAGAATTCTGTTCATGTACTGCGAGATAATGATGCTGAAACTAAACGTTGCCCGAAGAAAATATCATCTGATTCAGACTCTTCTAGTACATCGTCATCGTCTACGTCGTCGTCTTCGTCATCATCTTCGTCATCATCTTCCTCTTCTTCAGGGGAGGATAGCGATGATTCCGTGAAAGACCCTGATTACTGTTTAGAACAACCACGTTCTCAAAAAACTCCAGATCTTTTTGACCCCGCAGATGACATGACTGACCCAGAGATTAATTTAGCGACTCCTTCAACTTCCACTGCTTGTACAGGAACCAGTTTGAATTCAGAAAGCCCACCTTCATCAAAAATGCCGCGAAGCAGAAAGCGTAAGGCCAATCCAAATGAATGGAAACAAAATAAAAGTAAAAATCTCAGAAATTCAGGACAAGCATACTATACCACTAAAAATATTCTAAAAGAACAAAAACACGTAAAACCCCCTTGTACACAGAAATGCTTCTTCAAATGTACTAATAAATTAACAGAAGCTGAAAGGAAAAATATTTTTAATGATTATTGGAACCTAAACGACATAAACCGTCAGAGAGATTTTATTAATCGACATATACGAAAATATAGGTATACATCAAATGAAAAATGGAGAAACCTTAATAATGCTTTCCATTTTGACGTTATGGGACAAAAAATAAGGGTTTGTAAATTATTCTTCATGAATACCTTAGACATTAATAGCAGAGTAATCAAAACCGTAACATTGAAGAAAACCTCAGTTAACACTGTAGAAGAAGACAACAGAGGCAAACACAAAAATCACCGCAAGCTACCGGCATGTGTCAAGGAGTCGGTACGTACCCATATAAATTCCATCCCTCGTATTGAAAGTCACTATTTAAGACAGCAAACTAGTAGAGAATACATTGATGGTGGAAAAACTATTGCAGACTTACATCGTGATTATAAGGAGAACTGCATAAATAGTAATAAACCCTACGCTAATTACGTTATGTATGCGAACATTTTTAATGCGGAATTTAATTTAGGATTTTTCACACCTAAAAAAGATCGTTGTGAATTGTGTGTAGCATATGAAAATTGTGAACAATCCGAAAAGCAACACTTACAGACAAAGTATGATTGCCATCAAAAAGAAAAAGAACTATCTCGACAAGAAAAACAGAAAGATAAAGATAATGCAAGTGACAAGTATGTTGTCGCCGTGTACGATTTGCAAGCAGTACTACCTTTACCTAAAGGCGACGTTTCTGTTTTTTATTACAAAAGCAAATAAAACTGCCTTAATTTTACTGTAACAGATATGAAAGATAAAAGAACTGAATGCTACTTTTGGCATGAGGGCGAAGGTAATCGTAGTTCTGATGAGATAGGCAGTGGCATTCTTCAGTTTATACAAAAGAGATTATCGGCCGTTGGCGATGAAACCTGTATCGATATTACGTTTTATTCCGATAATTGTGGGGGACAAAACAAAAATAAGTTTATCATAGCTTTGTATGTATACTGTGTCTTGAAATTTAATAATCTCAACTCGATAACCGACAAGTTTTTGATTCCAGGTCACACTCAAAACGAGGGTGATTCCGTTCACTCAGTTATCGAAAAAAGTATAAAACGAAGTCTTAAGTCTGGACCTATTTATGTACCGTCGCAATACGCACAAATAATAAGAACGGCAAAAAAAACTGGTTGTCCGTACTCCGTAAACGAACTTTCGTTCAGTGATTTCATTTCTTTGAAATCTTTGATAACTGATTTAAAAATGGGGGTGGGCGGCATGAAGATAACGGAAGTAAAAATTTTGAAATACTCAAAAGAATCACCAGATATACTTTATTACAAAAAATCGTACAATGATTGTACGTTTTACGAAGCAAAGCTATGGCGGAAACACCCTCAAACGTTGCCTGAACCAAAAATGGCTTTCGAGAGACGTCCTTCTTTACCCGAAAGAAAAAAAGTAGACTTATTGAGTCTTATAAATAGTAACCATATACCTCAGTTTTATGCAGCATTTTATCAACACGTTTGTCAGTAACGTGAATTCGATTACGATAATTAAAAAATACTCGTTACGTATTAATAATATTGTCATTAAATAGGAAAATAGTAGATTTTATTTGTGTAATTTGGATTTGATACTACTTTATAAATCGTTATAATTTTAAATACTGTTACAGTAAGTACCTACGAGTACCATGATTAAAAGTTGCCGTAGGGGAACAAAATGCATGACTGATTCTTGAACCTAAGTAAACTAATAACAAACTCTTTTAAACGCTAGGGCTGATAGTTAAGTTTTTAATTACGTGTTAAGTTGTAATCGTCATTTACTACCTCGTTTTGATATTGATAAGAATAAATACTTAAACTTATTAAGGATAGGCTGTACAACTTGTTGATTTGTTTAATTTTTTAATTTTTTAATAGTTTTTAATAATTGTTGTACCCATTTTTGTCTACTTTTAATGGATGTTTCGAAACACTATGTAAAACTAACGTTCTGTCACTAGTCACTGTTTAGAAGTCTCTTTAACGTTGGGTGAAAACGGGCATTGGTTCTAGTTTACTACGTAGTTTCATTCCTAGATATATTTTGATGGTTAAACCGACAAGTAAGGGAATAAAGAGCCCTGAGTTATAAGTATTATAGTAAGTAAGATAACAAAAAGGCTATTTGAAATGGAAAGACTGCTGGTTAGTTGTTAGTCCCATACCTAGATATATTATGATGGTTAAACCAAAAAGTAAGGGAATGAAGAGTCCCGAGTAGTTAATATTATAGTAAGTAAGATAAAAAAGGCTATTTGCAATGGAAAGACTGCTAGTTACTTATGATTTTTCTTTAATTTCTCTCCACCTATATTTCTTTACCTTAAAAACCAGTATTAGTTGGATTACAACAACTCTATAATTAGGTATTATAGCTCTTAAATTCTTATTTTTTTATAAAAATAAAGATTGTTTTATCTCAACAGCAGTTTTTTTAATCAAAAATAATTAAATTTCCTTGTAAAATAGGGTCATAAGTCGCAATTTCTTTAAGAATATGTTTAGTCTCTTACTTTCACCTAATAAAGCATATTGTGAGCTTTAAAATGGTATATAACGCTCAAAGTTATTTTAAAAATTATATGCAGAAAATTACATTTTTATAAATATAGCGACACATCGCTGCCTATCAATGATAAAGGCATAACTCAAAAAAGAATTTTTTCAGGAGAGCCATTTAAAAAAAAAAAACATTTTGAAATAACTTTTGACCTCCATAAGATAAAAAGATACTTGTTTTTGTCGTAATATTATCACCTCCCAGTTAATTTATTAAACCAAAAATCAAATACAAGAGACGCAAGTCTAATTTAATATCTTTACAAATTGTAGATCTATTCGACAGGCTTCTCAATACCTTCGTCGTGATTATGTGCAATAAGGACACAAGTAGTAAAACTACAAAATTAAAAGTGTAATCTTTTGGACAACAACGATGCTTTCGTGTTAAACCCTAGTATTTTTTTCTTTTTTTGATGACTAATGATGCATATCTTTTTATACCTAATAAAATATCAATAAATCATGGACAAAACCGAAGAAATACGAATTATGTCTATAAAAATATTAATTCTTTGTCATAAATAAGGGCATATTTTGTGATCGCACACCTCTTTTTTTACATTACAAAGTAATGATTTACCTTATTTGACGTGTGAGACCTTAGAAAACGCATTGGTCGAACATAAAAAACCCTGAATTGTTTTGCTAACATAATATCTAAGACAAACTGGAATAAAACAGCGATCAGGGGTTCAACGACGCGGTTAGCCTAGTCGGTAGTGACCCTGCCTACGAGGCTAGCGGTCCAGGGCTCGATTCCCGGTAAGGAAAAATATTTGTGAGCTGAGCGCAAGTATTTTGTCCTAGTCTTTGAAGTTTCCTATGTATTTAAGCATTTATTTCTCTACTTAAGTATGTTTATCGTTGTCCAGTACCCATAGTACCAAGCCTAGGACATAGTTTGGGACGGACTAGGTCAATTTGTGTGAGATTGTCCCATCGATCGATCCTGACCGATTTCGGCCTCAGCGACTGGGAGTCGACTTTTTAGAGCGTCGCTCGTGAGCTCTATGATGATTGACATAGCTGATTCTTGCATCAAAAGTTCGACCACATTCGATGCAAGTCATCCCTCCAATATAATAGGGTATTTTCCTAATGTTTTATTAGTATTTAAATTGAAGCTTTTTTACCTTCCGAATAGCCTAATTTAAATAGTTTTTTAATATCTTTTAAAATACAAAATATATAAATGTTTAAAACTTGCTTTTAGAAAAAGGGGAAAATACAGTAATATGACGTCATATTACTCAACCGCCATATGAATTACACGCACAACATCGTTTTGTGAGAAAGAAATAGACAAAAAACTTTATAAGGCTATAACTTTCTTTTAATTACCAATTTCAAATTTGATTTTGAATTATTTTATCGTATGTTGATATATCATCCAAATTAATATATGAAATGTAATATCAGGCAAATAAATACCCTATTGTAGTGAATAACCGCAGGTGTACGGGGCTTGAGCTCGTCTCGCTTAACATCGAGCACCTCACGTCTCTTCCTTTCGAACTCAGAAACCTTAGTGCTCACTGTATGCCTCCAAGACGGCCGGTCTGCTGCCATTGCCTCCCATGGTGACGGGTCCACGTCACACCGCTTCATAATGTCGCTCAAGCACATGTTTGTACCGCAGGAATTGGCCGCTTTGTTTCCGCTTGCCATCCTGTAACCCCTCTAAATTTTAACTGATTTTGATCAATTTTTGATATGTTAGTCGGAGCAACAACTAGGTTTGTACGAGTTGTGACGGATTGTGCTTAAGATTGCTTGTATGAATAGAACTGAGATTAATTAATTAGATTAGTTTAAACCTGAGTTAAATAATTTGAATATTTGCTAATTTAATGGGGAAAACGCAAGCATTCCTAATCTGGAAGCCACTGTATATAACAGTAATATTATTTTATAAAAACATTGATAGATGGACATAGTATATAAAATGAGTTAAAGAATAATGTATTTTGGAATTAAAGTCAATCTTTAGATGATTTGTACTATAATTTAATTTTCATTTGCTATTGTTATACAGTGCTCCTGTAATCCATCCCGATCCCATCTGCCAACATTGTGGAGCTGGAGTGCGCGCAAGGCTTCGCCTAGAGCTGCCGATCGTCACTGATCCCTAAGTGAACCCTGACACATCTCGATTACCTACAAGTTCATGAGCGCTACGCTCTTTATGTTGTTAAGCTTGTGTTGTGTACAAACGTTAAAACACTTGTTAATTAATTTAATTGTTTAAAAAGTAAATGTTTTTATAACATGAATTGTAGTTAGACGTTTTAGTGCATTATACTTACTTTAATTATTAACTTATTGTTCGTTTAATAATTAAAGGTAAATAATTAATAAATGCTGGAATATGTCCTTATATGTTAATTCACAAGAGCTTCTGTTAATTAATAGATTGAATGTAACTAACTACATATACCTACATGCTTTTTGGGCGCATTTTGACCCAAATAACGTCCATGCCAAGTGGCATTGCTCGACGCAAAATTGTAAAGGTCTCCATACAACGATGCTCAATAGGACCCCGACTAATAAGAGGTACATATATGTTTTGCCGTCCACTTGAGCCTTTAAATATATGCAATAGCCATATGCATCAACTGAAGCGTCGCAATAGCCTATAATTTGCACTTCTGATACCTCAGCTAACTGAACATAACGCGGTATAACTAGGTTGGGCATGTTAATTAGATTTTCATAAAATAATTTCTAGATCTTAACTAACTCTACTGGCAATGCAGTGTCCCAATCTTAATTATACTGCCAAATTTGTTGCAAAATAAGCTTTGCTTTAACAGTGATTGGCCCAGCGAAACCCATTGGATCAAATAGTCTGCTGATGGAACTCAAGACATTTCTTTTAGTGGGCACTTCAGGAGAAGTAAGCACTCGTCCACTCATACTAAACGTGTCGTCCCGGGCATCATAAGACAAGCCTAAAATTTTTGCTACGGTGTCATCCTGATTATGAATATCACGAATATTGAAACCTAGCTTGTCACTCGCCAATCCGTCTAATATTTGGGAATTATTGGAGATCCATTTATGTAATTCAAATCCACCTAAACGCATGAGCGAAATTAATTCTTCCTTGAGCTGAAAATGTATTTGATCCGCCCTGCACATCGTCAACATAAATGTTTTTTATAACACATAAAATAACACAGTATAAATTACATTACATGTCAAATTATATGCAGTTACATTGAGGTCGTCAGAAATAGAATTAAATTATAATAATAAAAATAGTAAAAGTCAACACAAATATAAAGTACATTAAAAAATTAAAAGTCAATCTTATTTTATAAGTCAAGTTCCATATACTCATTTACCGAATAAACTGGGTTATCCAACCAAAGATTCCTAAGCCGGCGCCTAAACGTTTCGTCAGATGGTTCACGTTTGAGTTCGGTGGGTAGACGCTCGTAGTACGTGGGACCGATGACGCGCGGGTTCTTACCTGCAAGTGCCATGCGACGAGGAACAGTTCTCAAACGCCTTGTGTGGCGGAGTTGTTTGCCGACGACGTTTACTGTTGCAAACGAAAAAATATTTGATCGGACAAACATAATAATTTCGAATATGTAAAGTGAATAGTGCGTCATTATGCGGTGCGCTATGAAAAAGCCCCGACAAGTATGTCTTGACTTCGTCCCAACCAACGTACGTACGGCACGTTTCTACATCAGCCTGTTGGCATCCGTAGAGTTTCCCCATAAATGTGTGCCGTACAACATCAGTGAGTGAAAATGTGCATAATAAACCTATCTTAGAGCGTCGTCAGATATAAGCAGACATAGGATTCTTTGGGGCAAATTTTCTTGACAGGTAGGGACTTCCTATATCGATAAACTGAATTATCGATAGTAGTTCTATATACTAGTGATCGCCCCTAACATTGTGTGTGTTACATCGTATGTTATTGCAAGTAAACGTTTACAGCAGACAAGTAACGAAACAATCACAAATTTAATTATAACATCCCTATCAAATTTTTGATGTTGTGATTCAAATAGCGATAAATTTAACAAAGTGCTATTGTTAGTGACTGACGCAGCACCTTATATGATAAAAGTGGGTAAAAAATTAAATTCAGTTTTTAAAAATATGACTGACGTAACATGTGCAGCTCATGGATTAAATAGGGTCGCGGAGAAAGTAAGATCTCTGTTTCCAAATATTAACCTTGATATCATCGGTCAAAAAAGTATTTTATACAATTCCCCCTATGTAAAGTTCATTTTAATCACTGAAAACAGTGAATAAAAAGCACTTTTAATCACAATTTTCAAAACAGTAAATAAAAACCATTTGCATTTAAAACACACCAATATATTCCACATTCATCTCAATGCTATACAACCTCGACATACAAACTCCTTGTGCAAATAACTCCTCGAGATTTAATTGGTCGACATTAACGACAAGCATTTTTAGCATTAAAAAAAGTTTTGTGTTATTTGCTGTCATTGGTAGGCAAATTGGCGCCATTTTGAATACTGTAAGTTGTACGAAAAGAAAATTACTCTTAATTTTAGTAATTGTTACAATTCTAATGTGCATTTTAATTAATTTTAACTTCCATTTTTCGTCATTAAATGTCTATTTTCGCTTTAATCTTTCTTTTTCTCGTAGTCATGGTATAAAGTATAGTACGCAACTCTTGAATAAAACGGATTTATATCGCGGGCCATGAATCACTCGCGTCGCTCAGGATTCTAACACTTGAATCACTCGCTACGCTCGTAATTCAATCTCATGAATCACTCCCTGCGGTCGTGATTCAATCGTTAGTATCCTTCACTTGCTCGTGAGTCATCTATGGCCCTCGCTTTAAATCCATCCTTTATTCACTAATTGCATAATGTACTATTTGAAGTGTCCCGGATAATCAATGTATTTAAAAATATGTTACCAAATATACCTCTACCACCACAACCAACAATTATAAGATGGGGCACATGGTTGCAAGCAGCAAATTATTATGCTTAATACATTTTCTGCATCAGATGGTGTAGCAGTTAAAAAAGCCAAAGCTGCACTAAATAAATCAACTCTTCCGGGTAAACACAAGTTTATTGCCAAAAATCTTAATATTATTCAAGAGTATATAAAATAATTACAATCGCCGTATCTGTCGCTAGACTTTGGTCTGCGAATGGTACCGAAAGTACAGTCTACATTGTCTAAAATATATTTGGACGAAACGGGGAAAATTATTTACATTAAATTTAAAAATATTTTTCACAAAAATTTCGGGTACGACACTATGAAAAAAATAAGTATGCTACAAAAAGGTAAAGAAGTCATTTTAGAACCGAAAAATAGGCGAAGTACAGTTGATCACATTATGAAATTTTGTTACTTATGCCCCTATAACCTCAACAGAAATTGAAAAGTCACTTAGCCACCTGAAATGGATTTATCAGCCAAGACGGAGACGCTTAACGCCCGAAAATATTGAAAAAAATCTGGTCGTTTACTTAAACAATAGTACTTAGATGGGACATTCATGAAGAACAAAATTTTAACGAGTAAAATTATAAAATCGTTTTGAAAAAAGAAGAGAGTTATTTATTATTTAATTTGATTTTTACACTTTTAAAACATATTTTTACAAGCAAACCTTTGAGTGATCACTAGTATATAGATCTACTATCGATAATTCAGTTTATCGATATAGGAAGTCCCTACCTGTCAAGAAAATTTACCCCAAAGAATCCTATGTCTGGATATAAGCAATTTCAGCTTACGCAACGCAAAGACTGCACTACTCAATCCACCACACAACAGGTCAACATGGCACTTCCAATTAACGTTCGAGTTCAGGGTGAAGCCGAGAAACCTACACTGATCGCATACAGGCATCGGACTATTTGCAACGCACGGAGGAACAGGAACACTACGCCCCGAGAAAATCATGTTTGATTTTGTTACATTCAAGAGCAAGAGTTACCATTGATTTAAACAACTAGATAGGGTCTTCCGAACAAAAATGTCACATATGTTTTGCCAAGAAACAGTAGCGACATCTATCAGATTGCTTATAAACTACGTCAAACTACATAGAACTACTAAACGTGGCCGGGTAACCAAACAACAGCTGTATTTATTACAATAATATTAAGAATGCTTGAAAAAATGGTTTAACGCGAGTAATACATAACTTAATATGCTTACCGGAAAAAAGCAACTCCATCCTTGGTTTTCGATACTTTTGAGGTACAATTATTGCACTTGCTTATGACGCAACATGGCATTTTTGATTTTTACTAGTACGTACGACTTGGTGCGAGGTTGAAACGTCACTGTCACGATTTGGTGCTAGATTCTTAGATTTAGCACCAATTTAATCGCCCGTTTTTTTGTACTAGAGGCCAGTCCATACGAAGTAATATATTAAGTCTATGGCCGTTACACGAAAACCACTTCTGCAGCTGTAACGGCCATTACCTCCAGAGTAATTACAATGTCCCGGTATTTAGTTATAAATTCCTGCAAACCTGCCTTCCTTACTTGGAGGTCTTCCAAGTATTCGAAGTTCCCAGCCTCCAAATATTTTTCAATTCTGGTGATTGAAGCCTTGCAATAACCTTTGGAGGCTATTAATTTTTTGCGCTTTTCGTCCGCCATAGTGGATTATTATTCTTTTTAATTCGTTTACAGTTTACCGATGGTGTGCCAGCTAGATCACGTTGCCACAGATTCGCTACTCTGTTTGCTTTTTATTGCTTGCTTTTGCTCCATCTCTATGCCAAACTGACTTGACGCGCCGACTCAATGGCGACTGCGCAATGTACGACGAATTTGCAACAATGCAACCGTGAAGAGAGTATAATAATAGACTTGGCCCGCGCGTATATCTTTGAGATGGAGACAGTATATATACATATAAGTATGGTATATATACAATCAATTCGGAGTTGCCAACAATTTAAAAAAATCCCCAATAGCTATACTATGTATTTACCCGACTTCAACAACCGGTGAATTGCGAGTCGGAAATATAATCCTTGTGCTTGTGACATTGGTTTTAGAACATAATACCTACACTATAATTTTACATACGGCGTTGCTTACTGTTTTAAATCACATTCGCAATAACCTCCAAATGTGTGTACTAGCGTATTTGAATATCGAAAGTTACAATAGCGAACGGTCAAAACATCTACAATAATAATATTTTTTTAGGCCTGAAATGCCCACGATTAAAATGCCACGCGTTTACAACGCGCGTTCGCATATCGAAAGTTACAAAATCGAACGTTGAACATATCTACAATCGTAATGTCTACGTCTGAAATGCCACATGATTAAAATATGGAACGCTCAAAATATCCAAATTAATATGACCTAAGTTTATCTGTAAAATGTTAGGTCGCTAATTATAAAATTGTCGGTACCTAAGTAGGTATGTATCGCTGCTTAAATACAAAAGCAAAACAAATTAAAAACGAATATAGTTTTACTAATGTAAAGAGGTAAATTTAACGGATTATAAGAGTTAATTCGTAAAAAAAATACTATGCCCAATACCCAATAATATCATAACTATACAGGGTGTCCCAAAATTCAACGATAACCTGGTACCGGGCGAGAGCTCAAGTTATACCAGTTCTGGAAAAAATAAGAAAAAAATCACAATTTTCCTTATCCCTTAGATGCATACGGTATCAAAAATGATACCATATATTTTCTTCGTTCAAAAATACATCATGTGTACTTTTAATCTCGCTATTAAGGTTGAATAACGTTACCTTTGCTCAAATATATGCAAAAAAATATCACCAGGCAACACTCAGAGCGGCTGTCATTTCATAAAACGTCAATACTTTGAATCGGGCGGTAGTTTTTTTGCGACAGTGAAATTTCAAGTTTGAATTGTCAAGTATCTGGTGAATCTTGAGATATTTTCACCCGAAAAAATCTGTATAGCAAAGGTTAGTATTTATGTTTATCGAATATTATGTGCGTAAATCTTTCACTTCTTTGCCGGTATCAAAAACGATACTCCATGCGATAACGCCGTTTTTCATGGTATCAAAAATGATACTCCATGCACTAAGCTTGTTTTCTTACTAACAAGTTTTATAACAGGTTTTTGAGTTTTCTCGGGGTTTACTAATGTTTAGCATGCGAATGGCGGTACAAATAAGCTTTGTATTTTTTCTACAGGATGGTTAGTCATGAAAATTTAAAAGATAGGGACATAGAAGACTTGCATTGAAAATGATGCCGAGTCTGATGGAGATGACCTGGAATTTTATCCGTCACTTCACGAACTGCAAACAGCACTTGAGGAAGACGAGATTGAAGAAGAAAATTCAGATATGAATGAAGAAGAAAGTTCAGGTATGAATGTAGAAGAAAATTCAAATATGAATGAAGAGAAAATTTAGTAGAATATCCCGGGTTCACTGGCGTTTTTCCAGATCCTCCTTTGATAAACGAGGAAAGGGCATCAACGAGTTCCCAGGGTCCGTGCGTACCAAAAATTTGCCAAAACCTTCATTGGAGTAAGCGGTCCTTGCCGTTTTGTCAAAGTGAAATCGGATTGTTTTGATACTTTTCATTTGTAGTCTTTTCCTTTGATACGTAATTTTTGATACATTTTTGAAAGAAGTTTTTTTTATAGGTACTTACTGCATGGAGTATCAAAAATGATACCAGGTATTTTTTGTAAAATAAACAATATAAAAAACTGATTGCGATTTTTTTCATTATTTTTCCCATTACTAATGTGTATTTTCCCATCATAATGTTTTTTTTCCGAATAAAAATATTAAATCATGCATCTAAGGGATGTTTCCAGAACTGGTACTACTTGGCCTCCCGCCCGGCACCAGGCTATCGTTGAGTTTTGGGACAACCTGTAGATTTTTTTTCTTATATTTTCCAGAACTGGTATAACTTGACCTCTCGCCCGGTACCAGTTTATCGTTGAATTTTGGGACTTTTATTTCAATTAATTAGTTATTTAAATTGTCAATCAGGATTTAAAAGACCACAATAATAGTATAATGTATCCAATTACGTATGAAAGGTTATGTGCTCATATTTCCGCTCACTCCGGCTTTTACAGCCTAAAATACTGCAGTTCACCATCACGAAATTGTTCTTTAGCACATTAAACGTAAACTGCACCCTTGTATTTTGCGAAAAAAAACTTTGAAAACAGCTAAAAACCACTAAAAACTCATACGACTCGCATCCGCTGTCAGAGTTTATCTGCCACATTTTTTTGTGGCAAACGCGTGGAAAACGTATACGCGCGAGAGGGACAGGTAAAAGTAAGTGCATCTTGTTTATACATACGTAATTATGTATAAACGCATCTCACACTTCCCACCTGGTACTAGTCCAATGCTCACTCTATTCCATTCTCCCTCTACGAATGCAACCGTGTTTAACTAAGATGGAGTCTGATCGGCACATTAATGTAAAAAAATTGCTCGGTAAAAAAGAACACTATCCGCCACCGCACAGCGGAGAAAACACATTACTGAATGATTTGTAGCACCATTTTGTTCGTGACACTTTTATATAAATAAAAAGCACTGATTATATTATTTAAAATTAAATTAAATGCACAGTATGCTTGCTTCAACACGGTTGACAGAGAAGAGGCTGTGTTGCCAGCCGATAGTAAGTTTGTTTTATACATCAGTATATAATCGGTTGTACTTAAAAAAACAATTGATGCCTTTGCATTAGAAGACCGATTGTAGTAACATCCAGTTGCCTGGGTACAGGCATCAGATGATCACTCGTTGTAAAAATAAAGCAATGTTTTTATTTAAAACATGCCTATTTACTCAAAATGGACGTAGATAGGTGCAAAAACCTTGATGCTCGGGTCTGACTTACACTTGACCGGTTTTTTGGACACTTTAAATGCCAATTTATATGAAAAGCGAATATTGTCGCAAGATATTATTAAAATAGCCGTATTGTACAGGACAGATAGCAACCTTCTGACAAAGCTTTTCGATAAGTTGTTGGAATGCACACGAGTATAACTTCTACTGCAGTTAAATCTTACATTGATATCGCAATCATACTGTAGAGGTTATGATAGCATTCATTCACGAAAGATTTTATAGTTACGATATCAAAGCAAGTTGGGTTAATTCAATTTTTATCCTTCAATGGAAATCCTTGGGCAAGGCCTAAATTTGGCAATGGACACCTTTTGACGGTCATGATGATGATAATAATATTATTAAATACTGATATCTTTTAGGAGTGTACACAGACAGTCTGTAATAAAACTGCGGTCTAGCTGCCAAATTGCTATAAAACTGCCGAGCATTAGAGCTGTGCAGTTTTAGTTCAGTAGGTTCTACTGCAGCATTCTTTATTCTTTATTCTGCATGAAAATCGTTAGCATGCAGTTGGTATACATTTCTTAGAACTGACTGCAAAAGGCCAGCAGATTGCGCAGTCGGGCAGCAGTATCGATGCAGTTATGTTAACTGCAGATAAACAGTTTTAAAATGCTATTTTGCTAGATTCCAGTTTAAGTGTGGGCCATATAATTATATTTGTTGACAATAAGTTTTTGAATTAATTAAATTAATTTGATTAATTTTATTGCACGTGTGTATTCTTTTGGAATTAATATTAATTTGATACTTCATTAAAATTTGTTTTTACCATACATTCTTTTAATTTAATAAAAATGCTTGAAAATAACATATTTGTATTTAAAATGAACTGCATTAAACACAGTAAATTACACATTCTTTTGATAACAGTTGCCTTTAATACAAAATTAACTTTACTAAAACTGTAAGTATTTTGATCTTTAACAACAAAGGTAAAAATTGTGAATCTTCAAAAATGGTCGTTAAAGTCATTTACAACAAAAAAATATGTAATAAAAGCCATATCATCTCTGGAACTATTAAAACTACGGTATTTTAAATTCTTTACTATCAAATATAATGAAAACCTTAGCATAATGAACTTAAGTAGTTTTAAAAGATAATGCAAAAAATAAAGTACCCATTTTAGTTTTTTGCTCGCCCTGTAAAAATGCATTTTGATTTTTAATATATTTGTTACTTGAAGGGTCGAATTATATCGACCCTTCGAGTAACAAACCTCGTAAAAGCCATTTTGGCCGAAATTGATTTTTAATGCACTTTTATTTAGTTTGTCGCGCTCTATCGACTGGTATGTTTAAAATGATCAAATTTGCAAAAAAGTGTCTTTTACGACGCGATTGAAACCTGGACTTTTTTGTTTTTAAATGTCGTTATGATCAAGTTGTAAGGTGAGCTTTTAAAATTAATGTTGTAAAAGACATATTTTTCTTTACTCGACTAATACTAACATTTTGATATTCTATCAGAAAAAAATATTCATAATATTTAAGAGAAATTACGATAAATTTATACTGTATAAGAAACGACTTTTAATTCATGGTTTCTACGACGATTTCTCCTTATAAGATCTGTAAAAAAGTAATAATTATTTTTGTTTTAACCTCCTAAGACCCAACATACAACTAAATTTGTAAAGAGATGAAGCAGCTGTTCGAGTCCAGGGGCCTGTTTTATAAAGCTACAAATTACAATTTACAGGTTACCATTTGACACAACCTCGACCAATGACGACCAGCCATTTAATCAGTGTTGCCAGTTTAAACTGTAACTTGTATCTTTATAAAACGCGACCCAGGATGTCAGCTTTCGAGAACATGACTCGAGCTCAGGGTGTTGACCCATCTGCAGTTAGCGACTATCAGGCTTAATTTGGAGTGCGGTAGCCAGTTTGCAGCCGCAGATGGGCTTTGTTCTAAAAACCTTAGAAGATCAGGAGATGAGGTCTAGATCAGCTATGCTGCTATTGCATGGAGTCACGGAGCCAGAGCATGAGGATGTGTCTGAGACTGTGGCTAATATTTTGCAGAGCAAAGCTTCAAGCACCCCACATTCAGACTCATTCTTTCAACGCCTGCCTTCGTCTTGGCAGGGTTCGCAGCACTTCAAAGCATCGGCCTATCCTGGTGAAGTTTATTAGCCAAAGGGAGCGCGACACTGTTTGGGCTAGTAAGCGACTGCTCAAGGGCTCTGGATTGACTGTCTCAGAGTTCTTGACTAATAATCGCCATGCCGTGTCCGTGGAAGTTCGGAGGATTTATGGCATTAAGGAAAGATGAACGAGCGACGGGCGAATCGTAGTGATATGCCCTGACAGAACCCAGCGTCGAGTCATTTCCTGTTTTTTTATGGCAAAGAGAAGGCAAACGAGCACACAGGCCACCTGATGGTAAGTGGAAACTGTGATCCATAGACATTCGCATTCCATTCCTTGGCGGAGTAACGAACTCTGCCCGCTCCTGCCGCTGCAGCTGGTAATGGTGCCGCAGCCAAGGAGCAGGCGCAGTGTGCACAGCCAGGGCTCACGTCGACCTCTGCGCCGGAGCTGCATGCCCGTACGCCTCGACCCGCTGTTTTCGTCAAGAAGAATCCCGCCGTAACTCAGCGAATGTAGGAAAAAAGGTTTTGGCCGTGGTATTTATATTTTTTCTCCTCTTCATATCGAAATGTGGTTATTCAATTTTATTTTTACCTTCGTTTTTAGTATTCATAAATAGTTACGTCAAGTGTCACTTCTAACCTCAGATGTCAAAACGCAGCCATTGACAAACGTCAAGTCTGTATAATGTCAGAACAGTATGCGTTTAGTTACTGCTTGTCCGATCGGTCAAATGGATAGTGCCCGGCCGTTAGGAAGTCAATCCTGACAGCTGTCATCGCAGTACAATTTATAACCTATTCTTGGGTTTGAGGTTATAAATTGTACTGCGATGACAGCTGTCAGGATTGACTTCCTAGCGGCCGGGCACCATAGGAACGACGGATGTGCGATGGTTCGAGGTGGCGGTGTTGCCATCTACATAAGAGACGATTTTGCTTATCAAGTAGATTCTCACTCTTCCTCTGTTTATTCAAACTCCCCTGAATATCTCTTTTTTAGTACTACCCTTCATAACTCTAAAATTCTTCTGGGAGTTTTCTACAGCCCCTTCTAATGTTTCCTTCTTTGATACATTGGAGGATTCTATAATTGATTTCGTCCCGCAGTTCAATCACCAAATTGTTATGGGTGACTTCAACACATGTCTGGTCAAAAATGACTATCGTTCTATTAAACCTAATTCTTTAGCTAACTTTCTTAATCTTAAAATTTTACCACTTAGCCCTACGCATTTTTCACATAAGAGCCCTCCATCACTTTTGGATCTAATTTTAACTTCTTCTCCTGTCTATGTTTCCTTTCACGGCCAATTTAATGCTGCTGCTTTCTCAAATCATGATCTCATCTGTGCCTCGATCAAATTTCGTCTACCTAAGCGGAGGCATAAAATTATAATGCGTCGTAATCTCCGCGACATTAACCTTCAGTAGTTTCGGGATGACTTGGGTAGTGCGAACTTAGCATTGAGGCTCTCCAAGATGTTGAATTTAAGCTCGGTGCTTTTAATTTCATATTTCTTAGCATTCTCGATAAGCACGCACCTCTGAAACACACGAGAGTCAAACATTTTCCTTGGCTTATTTCAGATATAAAGTCGCTCATAGCTAAGAGGGACCGCGCTAATTAGATTTCGGCACAACCCCTCGGAGGGAAATCATGAAGGGTACATTTTACTCTGCCATCGGTGTAGTAGGGATGTCAGGCGGAAGTCCATCGAAAATTATCCTCCTTCTAAGTTGTGGAATTTTTAAGGTCTCTAGTGGTGGGTTAGGCACAACAATCCTCCTCAGACGTTATGGACCTTCATGCTTTAAATAATTTCTTCAGTACTTCTCCAGTTGCTCTCAATCCCTCCAATAAAGATCTTAATCTAGCTCTTCTTGCCAATGCCCCACACCCCAAATTTCCTCCTTTCGAACTCGTACATATTTATCCGCAAAAAAAGCTTGTTATTCTTAAAACTATTAAAAAGAAAGCTGTCGGTGAAAATTGCCTTGGCTTAGACATGCTTATGCTCGCGGCGGACTTTATAGCCTCTATCCTATCCAGCACCGTCAATTACTCCTTCTCTTCCGCCATTTTTCCCTACGCGTGGAAGTATGCCCACGTTATCCCAATTGGGTTATCCCATAATTTTATAATGTATTGTGATTCAAAAACCATTTCGAGAAAAAGGGTTTTAGAACCATTCCCTGCTATCAGATTATTTTCCAAAATTAGTGTTCAATAGTTATTTTAAATGTATCATTTGACATTATTTGAGCTCTAATGTAGTGACGTCACGATCTTGAGTGGTATAAGTTGTATCTTATCTATGATCAACCATAGTACTGCATAGTTTGCATATAATATGAGTCCGAAATGCAATAATATACATATTGTATATCGATTTTTAGTCTTACTTATTTCTGTTTTAGTTTAACGCTTATTACAATCAAGACAGTTTTTAACTATATACAAACATGACAATATAAGATCTTTAAAAAATTGAATGATCAAAATATAAGTCCAATTTGGACCCTCCGCCCAATCGTCAAACTTGACGTGATCTGACAAAAACGCTCAGTGCTGCCAGGCAAAAAAACATTCAATAACGTTTTAAAGAAACTCTCAAAGGTTTTAAAGCATGTCTCAAACAAACCAATTTTGTAGTGACGTCATAACGTCATTTTATTTAAAAAATAAAATAAATTAATATACTTATTTAAATGCAAAAGCCACGAAATTAGTGTCTTCAATTAGCCTATTTTATCGGAAAAAAATATAAAAACTAGGGGTTAAATTTTTTGGGATAACCCAATTCCTAAGTCTACAAACCCTTCTTCTTTTGTTAATTACCGTCCTATCTCAATCCTACCAGGTTTGCCTAAAGTTTTTAGCATTACGGTAATCGTCGTCCTTTCTCATCTCAACCACAGAATAAGTAATAGTACAAGTACAGAAGCGACTCTCTGTGACAGCAAACATGCGAATTTAAACCTACTCAGAACGCGTTAACAATAATAATAAAAGTTCACGGCATGGCACATGCGGGTCAAGGTTGATGACTGCTTTTCCGCATGGTACCATCTGTCAGCTGGTGTCCCCCAGGGTGGAGTGCTTTCTCCCCCGCTTTTCTCCATTTTTATTAATAGTATCTCTAACTCATTTCGCTCGTTGTATCATCTATACGCGGATGATTTGCAAATTTACTTTTACTATTTGTGCTACTCATGATTTCCTCGCCTTGATAAGTTAAATCAATAGTGATCTCGAGTCTATACGTTGCTAGGCGGAGAGGTTTGGTTTAGCGGTTAATGCTAAGAAGTCACAGGTCATTGTCATTGGTAGCCCTCACGTCGCTAAACTATTGAAATAAGACTCCGATTCTCTTCTCATCTACTGTTAGAAACTTGGTTGTCACAATGGACCAGACGTTGTCCTGGACAGCCCACATTAATAATATTAGCCGTAAACTATTTGCTTCCCTATATTTCTTGAGGCGTCAACGAAATTTTCTACCTTTAAACACAAAGCTTACTCTTGATCGTTCCTTACTCTTTCCTTTCCTTAATTATGGAGATATTGCGTCTCTTAACCTCAGGGAGGAACTGCTTGACAACCTTGAGTGTTTCCAAAATGTTTGTATAAGATACGTTTATGGTTTGCGGAAATATGACCATGTATCCCAATACTGCGTGCAACTGAAGTGACCATCCTTCGTCTTAGGGATGTGAATGTTCTATCGCTCCTTTTCAATATACTTTTCACTCCTTCTTCTCCTTTTATCTCTCCGAAAGTGTTAGTATTTTGGCCAATGGTAGTGGACACCGTCTTCGGTCTAGTGCTTACATTTCCGTTGCCGTTCCATCCAACAAGACTCGTACCTTTGATAAATCTTTCACGGTACACTCTGTCCAATTATGGAATGAGCTTCCACCGTGCTTGAGGCAATTTAGATCTGTCGGTTTATTAAAAGAAAAGTTAAAAAATCTGTAGTTAAATGAACAAGATGAGTCATGAGTGTTGTTCCTTTGCTCTAATGTAGGATTTAATTGCTGTTTACGTATGTGGTAGGTTAGGTAGTGTTTTTTGGATGTACGTAACTTTATTTTTTCAGTTATGTAAGATACATAATTAATAGCAGATTGTACAACAAGTGCATAAAACGTACCATTTTACCCGAGACGTGCATATAGCCACCCGAGCCGGTACGGCGAGGGTGAATGATCACGTCGAGGGTAAAATGGGTTTTATGCTCGAGTTTTACACTCTGCTTTTCACTTCGATTGCAAGGAAATAAAAAAACGATTAAGTATATACAAGAAAATTTCATTAATTTTTATAATGTAATTAATATGTTCTATCACGCATAAAATGTAAAATTAATTGAAATTAAAAGTAAAGTTCGAACAACTTTGAATATGTAAGGTAATGTTCTTTCCTGGCAGTTTTACAGTATTCGTTTGTGACGACGTAATCGTACACGGGTTATTATCAGATGAATATGGAGGTCGCTCTGAAGTAACACTATCTTCATCCATCGGCTGCATATTTGATTTTATCTTGCAGTCCCTGGATGTGGAAGGAACTGGCTCATTTGGAGCCAAATTTATGGCCTCTGTAATAGTCTGATATCTTGCATTTATTTTCTATAGAGTTCTCTATATAGCCCTCTGCAACCTGGTCGGACTTCCAGCCTCCGTGCCGTTTTAAGGTTGTAATGTTAGCTCCTGAATCAGCTTAGAGGGTGGCTGATGTCCTCCTGAAGCAATGCCCAGTATAGCTTTTAGGATTTTCCAAGTTTAAAAAAAATCGCTATTTCTTTGGGCATTGCTGCAAACTTGTTCGGGCCGATGACTTGCCTTGTACATTTGCCGTTTTGGTAATTAAGAAAAAACCTATTTGTGCCAATGTTTTGAGGCCGTAAGGCTTGGTATTTTTTTACTATATTTAAATACTCTCCTTTTACCACGAACGACCTTTCTATGTTAGTTTTAGTATTTGGCAGGTTTATTGCTTGTAATTGGGTATCTGTCTTCACATCCTTCATGGTAATATTAGCAAGTTCTATACCTCGGCATGCACCGCTGATGCCGAAAATGAGGGCTACCTACAACAAAAATATTGATGATAAATAAAAATGTACATGTTTTCAAACAATCAAATAATATGTTGTAACCCCCCCCATAAAAACCCCTTAAACTAAGAAACCCTCAACCTCTAACTATCTATAACTATAGCCTAAAGTAATTTAAAGCCTACATTTTAAGTCTATAGAAAATCCTAACACTCTATACTGAAACACTGAAATGAAAGCTATAAAAAATTGTATTAAGCTTAACCTAAATAAAGCTTTTATGTAAAATTATTAAGCTTATAAAGTACCTATTAACTTTCCTATCTTTAAATATACCTATAGAGTAAGAATGATTAATATTGTTGAAATGGTCATATGATCATCTAGTGTCAAGGAACCTACTTTGTGAACCGTTATAGAAAGTAACCTAAGAACTTTTCATGCATATAAATTTGTTATAAATGTATGGATATAACCTATTCCTATAAGATTTAGGCTGGGTTTTATAAAGATCCGTTAGATCAAATTTCGATCAGGAATGTCAAAACTTGTATGAAGTTACTAAAATTTGATCTGACATATTTACTAACGGACCTTTATAAAACCGGCCATTAGTTTATGTAATATATGATAGTTAATTGTAATGAAATTACAATTTATAACTAAGAGATAAAAGTCTTGTTGTTTGATCTTATGAAATAAATGTATAGGTCAGTCATAGTCTTTGGTACTAGTTAGGGTTATTAGATTGAAACTGGAAAGTATGCTTATGGCATTTTATTTTGCACCTAAGGTCAGAGCCCATGACTCCCCGCTCATGACTGTGGACTCGTCTACCTGACTGGACATCCCTCCAGCGCCTATCAATCTTTTCTTTCTCTTTCCAGGTGGGATATATTGAATTTACAGTCTTTGTCAGTTGTTAGTAGTAAATTGGTCAGAAGTAGTCTGTCATCAGTCAACAAAAGGACAAGAGGGTTTTCAAGCGCTCCATACTCAATGCAAGAGTGAAATACAATCTAATAGACATTTGGTATTGTTTGTATGTCTCATTAGATCTACTAGGAGCTGAATTATTAAAAGTCAAAGTCAAACTGTCAGGATAATGGTTGTAGTGGTAAATAGTCATATGAACAAGATTTGTTAGGTTATAGATAGTAATAGTAAGTAGTCATAACAGACCAAGTTAATGAAGATTGAAGTGTAACATTGCACTGTAACTTTTAAGAAGAGTATATTTATAAAATATATTTATGGCATATTCTAGAATGATAGTGAAACTTTCTAGTCATGATGAATGCTGGTTCTGATAATGATTTCAATCATAAATTGTAGATAAAAGCTGAAGTTTATTCCCACAGGAATAGAATAGTGAATCTTACTGCTCACAAACTATAAAGCCGGTTTTCCCTTGAGAACAACCAAGCAGGGTACGTAACCCATAGCGTAAACAGAGAAATCACTTGATATAAAATATTCAAATTAAATTAAGAGAAATCATTTAATCTCGTTGATTCTTTCAATGCTGAAGGTATATTTGGCTATCTGCCATAGACTAGAAATATTCACATATCTTTAATTTACTATGCTCAAGCTTTAGGAATACTGGAACTGATCAATATAATGTACAATCTGTTACATTGTCATTATTTAAAAGTTGCAGCTTACTTTGCACTAGCTGTTTTATTGATGTTATAACTTATCAGACGTTGATTTTGCAGTAGATAGTTACTTTATTATTTAAAGGAGAAAACAGTTTACTAACTCTCGATTAAACATTTGTAAGATAGATTTGAAGATATAGTAAAGCTTTCTAGTCTTGATACTATTTGATGCTTTTAAGTACATTTACTAGAAGGAGTGACCTCGGTCATTATAGTGCATGTTCTTATGCATAATTCCCGTGGGAATGGCTGATTGAATTAACTATACAGTGACTAACCGGTGCTCGTAAGCAGTGACGGTAGAGACGTATCTCAGTATGTACAGCAATCTATCTGCCTCTGAAGATTGAATGAGAGAAGACAATCCAACTCATAAATATGACTTTTATATTTACTAAGAATGTTGTTTATCAGTTAAAGACTGGAAATATTTACTATCTGACAAACTAGCATAATTACTTATTATTGAATACAGGGTGTTTTTTTGGTCGACAACTTCCAAAACAGTAGAGATAGTTTAATTAATGCTGAATCCGAATATCACATTCAAAAATTAAAAAGACTTAGGAGGTCAGAGAAATAGCATTTTCAGTTTATCCCATTATTTCACTTAATTGTGGTTACTATGCGACGTGTTTACCGAAGACTAATGACGTAATCACCGTGCACAATGTTATGATTCATCTTTCCCTTCATACTTGAGGAACGTCAAAGATTACAAACACGGTTTAGGTTAAAAAAATGTAGATTATTGTTGTAAAAATCGTTCTGAAATAGCATTTAACTACAGAATAACGGTATGGATTAAAAAACCGCAAGATTTGTCTTTGGCGTATTTAAAAAGGGGAATCAGCTTTGTACAACGATTGTTAAAAATTTACAAAATTTATTTTTTTACATTAGGTCACTTTTAATAAATGTTTGAAGTGACGGCCGCCTTCGGCTCGCCAGTATTTAAACTGCTTAAAACTAAGAGAGTATTCGCCCGTGGATGTTCTTCGAAGTAGGTATTTGAGAATAGCCTGCTTAACATCCACTGCAAGCCCACTTTGGGCTCTTCCTTGAGCATGGCGTGGCGTTTCAAAAGTGCCCCACTCGTAAAGGTTGCTAGCGATAGGCCTTACTGCAGTGTAACACGTAATGGCATGCCGATTAGGAAATCGTTCAGTCCAAATTCTAACGGTGTCAGCAATGTTTTGACCACTCACAAAGTAAATGTTTACAATATCAAACATGTCCCGATTGTCAAGAAGTAAATTTTCTTGCCGAGACATTTTTTTTATCAATAAAATGATTTAACACTTCACTTAACAAGCACTCGCTTCGAAACAAACACGGTTCTGACGTCGCTTGCGCATAGTTTTGTGAGGGTAGTATCAAACAATAACAATCGTGACGATAAGCGGCCTACCCCCTTCGTAGCTACAGAAACGAGAGACCATGATTTATAATGTAGCGAGGATATTCTTTCGAAAAATCATGAAAAAAAATGTATTTTTTTATATTTATTTTGAGCTCAGAATCATGAATATAGTAACCCCTATTGTGGAAGTTGCTGACCAAAAAAACACCCTGTATGTCTATGTTCAATAAACTGAAATCTCCTTAAGATGAAACAAATAAATATGGGAATAAATAGTATATCCCACTGATTCTTTAGTTATGGCGGATAACATATTTAATATAAACTTCCTAATATTTTCACTATATAGTAATGGTATAAGACCAAACAAGGATGAATTTAAAAGATTATTTTTTAATTAACAAGATTTAATCCTATATGCCTAGTTGAATTCCTATTGAATAATGTCCTAGTTCCCTATTTTCCCTACATTGAAGCTACCCTAAACCTACTGATAAGTCCTATTCTACTTGCTACACCTAAGGGCTTACCTCACCCGGTAATTAGCTAGGTCCCTAGGGAATCTGGAAAGTTCAGCTGAGTCGGCTGAGAAGGCAACCTATAGCTCGTGTATTGTGTACCTCCCCCCTCACTTTTGGTGAACCGTAGTTCTCAGGGATAGTGAGAGTAAGGCGCCCTATTGTGTGGTTTAGTATATATACATAAAAAATTGGTTTATCGGAACCCAGCCTCAACTCCAATAAAGCTTCAGTAAGCGCGAGCCGGTATGTCAACTGGTGATCCTTACTTGTTCTTTAAAGGCTGACACTGAGACTAAGTAGGCGTTTCTACGGATGTCTATGTTGGTAAAGAGACATCCGAGCTTGCCCAAGGCTCTTTTAGACTCTAATAGTTCCAAATCAGAGGCTCCGTTAGGCTTCCTCGGACTTGTCAGACATTTACTAGTGGTAGCCTGATCACTGTTCTGGTACAAGTGTATGCTAATCTAGCTTGACTCAACAAATATTCCCCACTATACAAGGAATGTCCTTTAATCTACAGCCATGTAAAATATTGTACCAGACACGAATGATAACCAAACCAAGGTTTCTGAAAAGTACACAGAAAGGTATATTAGTACACGTATTGGTATTTGGGAAACCTCGCCAGCTGTGTCTTGACTCTGATCACAGTGGTTAGCTAAAGGTGTCCTGGCCCAGCAAGGATTTCTACCCACCAATACAAACAATAGAAATACAATCATACAATAGAAAGCCTCACTAACTGCAACCCAAGCTATGTAAACTAGGATTAACAGTAGCAAGAGAAAAAAATAAACCAAAAGTTCCTTACCAAGGTATAAATAAAAATATCAAAATAAATCAAATTTAAATATAAAAGTTCCCACCACCCATCTACTGAAGTGAATCTGGAAAACAAAATCTTTTGATTAAAGCACAACCCCCCAACCAACACCAATCATATATAAAAATACAGAGCATTCGCACTGCATTCCCATACATGACAGAAAACCATCTCCCACACAATAATATCTATATCCTACTCCCCAAGCAAACCGTTTCCCTATCCCCTCGCGGAAGGAATTTAATTACTACTCTAACTGTGAAAACGCGTCTTCCAAACACTATCAAAGCAATACATAAACCTATTTAAAGCCGGTAAAACAATAGTTAGCTAATGAGTCACACGAACTTAAGCCCTACATATCTTATACCTCCCTACTAGCTCTAAAGACAAAATTAACGTTAACTATACAAACGATGTAACTGTGTCACTTTAAAAGATCGCAAATATTAAACCGAATACTGCGTAGTTAAAATTTTACTGAAAGACTAGCACTGAATCAAGAATTTAACCGCGAACGCGTCGTACTCCTATTTCTCTATAAAACTCGTAATTAACCGAAATTTACACAAAATATAGCAAATAAACGAACGTAGCACGATATAAAAACCAAACGAAATTAACGCGACAAGGTAACTACGAACCGTAAGTGAATTTTACGCAAGGCGTTCCCCAGTAAACGAGCCTATGCCCTTTGAATGACGAAAATAAAGTCAAAATATAAACGTTCCGCGATGAATGCCCAGAAAAAAATCATATTCCCTTTGAAATCTCTATATATATGTTCAACTGGCGGCCATCGCGCTCGTACCACTCGTGCAACTCGTGCAACTCGTGCAAGTCAAGCAACTCTTGCAACTCGTGCAAGTCATGCAATTCCTTCAAAATTATCCCTTACTATAAATAACATAAGGTATACTTTCAATCCCCATTTCAATCGCTTAAGTCATTTTAATCATTACAATCCTACATCACCTGATTCGTTATTAGAATCTACACAGATAATTGAAACTAATCCTTATGCTATTCAATACACAGTACATTTTTCCATTATTCCCAGTAGTACCGTTTTTAATATCTACTCGAGTCCGTATTCTGATGGCCTCTATCTCCGTCACTGTCGTATTCTACCAATTCGAACATGACAGACTCTGCCTGTCTGTACCACCAGAAATCATAATAAGGCGCCATCTACTCGGTGATGTTCGTTTACGTAATCGGCTTGGTCCGATTCTAGCGAGACAACCTATATAGTTCCTTCCTTCTCTCTCTCGTGTTCATTACTCAAGAATTATAACACTCCCATTTCTTTTATATAACCATTGTTTATTGAAGAAATAAATAAGATTTACAATTCTAAAGTTTGTATTAAACAAATATTTAATTAATTAAGATTATAAACCTAGCACATGACTTGATTTAAAGCTTACTAAAATGGTGAGTGTCCTTCTAGATTTTCATTGCATTACACTTGTTTTGATGTAATATTGCGGATTATTTTTAGCAGGCGCTCAAATTTGTTGCATTCGCATTTTGTCATTTATTATTGTTTTCATACATGAATACGTATAATATCTATTAATAATGTTATTTTATTAAAAATAGATTTTGCATATTAATCAGCTCTCGCTAGAGCCTGAACTAACTCTAATTATATTTGTGAATTTGAACGGGCATATCTGGACCGTTACAATGTGCTAAAGCATTTTAATACAAAAAAGGAATACGTACTTTTGAGGCCAAATATATTTCGTCGGGAGCTTTATTTAAAAATGTTTGCACCTGGATTGCTGAGAGAACTTTAGATTTTTTAGCTTTGTATCCGCTGGAAAGTCTCTTTAGAAAGCTGTTAGCTTAGAATAGGTTTTTATATTCACGTCATGTTTCAACTGCGCGGTAGATTTTAGCATTGAATAAATGCTCCAGAGGGTTGGTGGCTGTAATTTCTTCGACAGTTCGTCAAAATAGCTTAAAAAAACACACTCCGCAGACGTGTTTACGTTTTTTTGCTTCCTCCAAATCATAAAACTTTCGTATGTGCTGAGATAGATTTTCTTCGATTTAGGCGGCAATATCTGCTCAATTACATTTTTCGCACTTCTTTCCATTAAAGTCTCAGGCGAAATCATTTTTTGATCGTCACTATCACTACTTGAAGACATTGTTCAATTACTTACGAATAATTTATCGAATTTTCAACCGCAACACAAAAAATTTAGTTAGTTTTTAATTTTGTTTGACGAATAATTAGCTTCCCGCTACACCATTTTTCTTATTTTTTTTTTAAATTTTCAACTATGTGACGTTTCACTATGGACACTATGGTTTGAGCCTTAATGGCAAGTTATTATAAATATTTGCGTTACTTATATTTTTTTTACGTTAATGCACGCCCGTATTAATCTTAAAGTATTTAGATAGTATTACATATGTCGTAATTAAAATAAGATATAACCTAAATCTCATAAAAATATATCAATTAAATGAAGGTGTATTGTGTATGTGGCTGTAAGGCCTTATTGCCTTAGTCTTAAAAGAAGAAATTACTTTATGCACTAGAGCATAAAATGCGATTTTATGCAGCCTATACCCAGCATAAAGAAGGACTTTACGAGCATGAGAAGTGGAAAATATTTTTTTAAGTATGGATTCAATCGGTTTTTACTACAAACCGTCCTTCACTGCTAGGGATTTAATCGGCTTTTACTGTAAATGGTTCTTCACTACTAGAGATTCAATCGGCTTAAACTACGTTTTATTTACGTTTATATTTTAATATGCCATTCATCGTTTTTTACTACTATTCATAAAAAAATATGCATTTAGGCTGAAAAAAATATGGTATTGTAAAATCATGTTTGTTTTTACCCGACTGCGTCAGAAGAAAGGTTATGTTTTTCAATCGTATCATGTATGTAGATATGTATATATGTCTATTTCTGAGCACGCTCTGCAGCCTAAACGGTTTTGTTGTGTTAATTAAAGACGGTTGAATGGCAACTACCTTTATTACCGTATTTCTACGAGTACCCACAACATCTTTCCCTTAAAAGAAATATAATATAAACTACCCAACCCCAAATAAAATAACAATTATATACAATATCTTCCCTTCCTTCCAACAAGAAAGTTCTTATAAAAAAAAACTGGGATGATGATCAAAAACCAAAAAATTACTTTTTTTTTATTATTGTTATCATGGGTGAGTGTGATTTTACAACCGTGTCCTCCAGTGACCCAGCAGACGCGTAGCGATCGTCATCAAGCGACACATTGTTGTCTGAATCACACTCATGATTCTTCTTATTTTTGCCACTACTCTGTGGTTCCGAGTATTGAGGTTTACATTTAATTAGATGCCTTCTAGATCGGCGATAAATTCCCCTCCTATTTTTAACAATATAGGACCCAGGAGAAGTACATTCGGATACAACTTACCCCCTCATTCGATAGTTCCTATCCAGTACAATAACATCATCCCCTTTATTTAATTTAGGTAATATTTTACAACGCTTATCGTAGTACCGCTTAATCTTTTGTTGGTTGCTAGTCAAAGCGTAATGTTCATTTGCTTGTACTGGTTTGGGTTGCAACAAATCTGGGTGTGCGGGCAATCTACACCTTAGCATGCGACCCATCATTATTTGCGCGGGAGAGCTCAAGTTCTCGCGAGGCGTGTTACGGTAACTGAGTAAATTCAAATGAAGATCGGAGCAAAGGTATTGTTTTCTTCAAAATATTTTTTATAGTTTGCCCTGCGCGCTCGCTCTTGCCGTTTGCTTGGGCGTTGTTGGGGAAGGTAGTGACATGCTTAAAACCCCAATCTGCTGCAAATCGCTTAAAGTTCCTACTCGTAAATTGTGTGCCATTATCACTTATAACTTTTTCTGGAATCCCATATATTGTCTGTCCCTACTTGGTTCCACGGCAAAATGGGTATCTCCAATGGTATTAAAGGTACTGGGCGAATTTAAGCGATCATGGCACACTGAACAGCGTTTCACATAAAGTTCGATTTTTTTATTAATTCCTGACCAAAACAACACTTGTCTGGCACGCCTCTTACACCGGTCAATACCAAGGTGACCATCGTGAATTACCTGAAGCATTTCAGTTCTCATCGAATTCGGAATCGGAACCAATTTATTCTCTAATATTACACCGTCCACCGCGAATAGTTCATCTTTCATTGACCAGTAACATTTTACATTTTCCGAAACCTTGTATTTATTTTCTGGCCACCCCTTGTGTAAGTAATCCGACAATTATACTAAAACTTTATCTTTTAATGTTTCCTCTTTAGCTGTATTTAATTTATTTTTAGACATATTTACATGACTCATTAAGAGATTTACTTGGTAGGTACGTGATTCCATTACTGATGGTTTCATCGTATTTCTCAGGCAAAGGCGCTCGTGAGAGGGTGTCTGCTAAAAACATATATTTGCCTGGCTTATATATAACCGACAAATCCAAACCCTGCAGGCGTAGTAACATTCGCTGTAAGCGTACTGGGACGAAATCCAATGGCTTTTTAAATAAACTTTCAAGTGATTTGTGATCAGTTTCAACGACTACGTTTTGCTTTCCATAAATGTATTGCCGGAACTTTTCACGAGCGAGCACAATAGCAAGTAATTCCTTTTCCACCTGAGCGTACCTGGTTTGCGTGCCCGTGAGCATGCGTGAGGCGTACTCCACGGGCCAGCCGCCCTGCAGCGCCACGGCGCCCAGCGCCACGCTGCTGGCGTCGACCGACAGGACCAGGGGCTGGTGCACGTCGTACAAGGCCAAAACAGGATTCTCACTTAGTAGTTTCTTAAGATTTTTTTTTTTTTTTCTTGATTTATCTGCGATCAGTCGGTTCGGATAGACTATGAGCAGATGAGTTAAGTGGAGTATGATTTTCTTGGCAAATAGGGCCACAGTCCTATTCCCCCTCAAGTATGGAACACATCAGCTCTTTTGAGCCTCTTGATCGGGTTTGGGGTCAACAGGTCTCTCGATAGTGGGTTGGGGTGGATTTCTAGTCGATCCGTGTAGGTTGCCAAGTAGCGTTTTGCCTCTTCTTCAACAGTTGGAATCTCAAGGTATTCGTGGATTTCTAGGTTGCGTGCAAACCAGGGAGCAGCTGTCAGGACTCTTAGTATGTGGTTTTGCGCTCTTTGGAGACAGAGGATGTTGGATTTGCTCGCAGATGACCACAATTGGATGCCGTAAGTCCAAATCGGTTTGATGATGGAGCAATATACTCTTACTTTGTTACTAAGAGAAAGTGCAGATTGCCTTCCAAGGAGCCAGAGAAGGTTTTTAAACCTTAAGTTGATTGCGTTGCGTTTATTGATGATGTGATCTTTCCATGTCATTCGTCGATCCAGATGGAAACCCAGGTATTTGACACAAGAAGTTTGCGGTAAGTTGTTATGGCCTAGTGTAACTGGAGGACAAGTTTCTCGTCTAAGTGTGAACGTGATGTGGTGGGATTTTGGCGCGCTCGCCCTTATGCGCCACTTGTTCAGCCACGCGTTGGTTTTGTCCAGTTGGTCTTGGAGCACTCTGCTAGCTTCCATTGGGTTGCTATGGCAGGCAAGGAAGGCTGCATCATCAGCGAAGGTTGCTACCGCTACATTGTGAGACTGTGGTAAGTCGCTGGTGTAGATGTTATAGAGGATCGAGCCTAGCACGGAGCCCTGTGGAACTCCTGCTTGGCAACTGAGGAGTGAGGATCGGGCATCCCGGAGCTTGACACGAAAGTACCTCTCGCTCAAGTAGGAGGCTACCAGGGCGAAAAACGAGTGTGGGAGCATTTGTTTGACCTTGCATAGGAGCCCTTTGTGCCAGACACGGTCAAAGGCCTGTTGGACGTCCAGAAAAGCTGCTGAGCAATACTCTTTTCTTTCGAGACTTTGTCTTATGGTATTGTAGACTCGGTGCACTTGCTCTACGGTTGAGTGCTGCTTTCGAAATTCGAACTGGTGGTCTGGTATGACGTGATCTTTTTCCAGGTGCGAGGTAAGTCTTGTCAGGATTATTCTTTCCCATAGTTTACTAAGTGTTGGAATTAAGCTGATAGGGCGGTACGAAGCTACCTCGTTGGCTGGCTTGCCTGGTTTGTAGATCATGACGATCTCTGATATTTTCCAGATTGCAGGTACATAGGAGGTTCTGAGTGTGGCGTTAATGAAAGTTGCTAGGAAGACAATGCATTTTCTTGGCAGTTCTTTGAGTAGCCTCGGAGAGATGAGATCGAAGCCTGGTGCTTTTTTCATATCCATTTTAGCTATTTCTTTAGTTATTTCTTGGGGAGAGGTGGGGCGTAGAGGTAGGCATAGTTGCAGGTCTTGGTCCAAGATGAGGTCCAATTCCGGGTCATCTGGTTCCTCGGGGTCGTTTGGTTTGAAGACATTCGCGAGGTGACTGGCAAAGGCAGCAGTTTTTTCCGAGTCAGTTCTTGCCCACGTGCTTCCATTTCTAATTGGAGGGTAACACTGCTGAGGCTGAGGCAGGTCTTTTGTAGCCTTCCAAAGAGAGTTGGCTCCACGAGCGTCAGGTGATAACCTCTCCAGTCTCTGCTTCATTTTGTCATTTGCCGCGTCGTCGAGGAGATGTTTCAGCTCTTTAATAGCTCGATTTAGGAGCTTTTTGTCTGCACTGTAACGCGAGAGATGCCAGATTCTACGTAGGCGACGTTTTTCGGCAATTTTTTCTCGGATTACTAGTGGGATCGGAATACCGTTTGATTTTTGTCTTAGTTCAGGGGTACAACTCCAGGCAGCCACTTGTATCAGGTTCGTGAAGTAGAGGCACGCGTCGTCTATATCGTCGGGACTTTTAAGAGGAAGTTTAAGGTCGATTTTCGCTTCAAGGAACTCTCGAAAGCATTCCCAGTCAGTTTTCGCGTTACTAAGGTGGAGGGTGCCAATGTCACGAGATAGCGCTAAAGAACTTAGGGTAAGGATAACTGGAGTGTGGTCTGAAGATCCATCGAGGCATGGTTCAATTAGTGTTTTCTGTTTACATATGCCTTTTGTTACGAAGACATCCAGTAGGTCAGGTGTTTTGTTGATGTCTGTAGGCCAATATGTAGGCTCCCCGGTAGATAGCGTGATTAGGTGGTTGGCATCAACACTACTTTTGAGTTCACGACCCCTGGTTACCGTTAGCCTTGATCCCCAGTGTGAGTGCTTAGCGTTCCAGTCCCCACCAGCCACGAAACGGTTTCCTAGTGACTTGAAGAAAGCTGTAAATATGTTTGCTTTAATGATGTGTCGTGGTGGGCAGTATATTGCAGAGAGGTTTAGGGGTCCGGCGCGATCGTCCACCCGAACGGTTGTTGCTTGCAGGTGAGGGGTTGCAAGTGGTTCTAGTAGGCTGTGCTTTATACTATTCTTAATAACTATTGCTGACCCAGCATGTGCTCTACCGTCGGGGTGCGGAGTGGTGTACACACTAAAGCCTCGGATGCAAATTCGACTTCTTTGGGTAGTATGGGCTTCAAAAATTAAGCAGACATCGAGCTTATTGTTTCTGAGGATCGTCTCTAGCTCACTTGTGTTGGGGGAAATACCATTGATGGCATGTGGCTATTTTTAAGGAACTCATTTTGCAAGCTTATCGACGAGGACGGTGATAAGTGCCACCAGGGAACCTATTTGTTGAATTAGGAGGTCAATTTTTTCGCTTTGTTTGAGGAGAATATCTTCTAGCACGGTGTTGGATTGTGGTGTGGCATTTTTTATTGCGTCGGCGTAGGTCTTAGTTTTTGTGGTACCATGTATATCACTATTTTGAGAGGGGGGGTTGATGGTATTCGGAAGACTGGTTGAGGCGGCTGGGGTGGATAGAACCGATGGTCTGGGTCTTTGAGTGGGATTTTTGTTTCTACGCGCCAGGAGCTCTTTGTAGACATCACAGCCTTTGAAGTTGGCTGGGTGGTCGCACGAGCAAAGGGCGCATTTGGCTGGTGTTGATCTATCTTTCTTTTGGCATTCTGAGGTTTTGTGACCTTCGCCGCATTTCACACATCTAAATGGACGCATGCAATTGTTTTTCGAGTGCCCATATTGCTGACACCGTTGGCATTGTACTATGCTTTTTGATTTGCGCGGGTCCTCAATCTTGACTTTTTGGTTAAAAATATTTTCGATGCCTTTGACCGCCGGGTTGTTAACACTTGGTTCGATATTGACGAAGAAGGTTGAAGTGGGTTTCTTTTCCAGGCCGTATCGAGCATTGACAATTTCGACTCTAAATTTATTATTTGTCGCCTCAACTGCTTCAAAAATTGCTTCATGAGGTGTGGTATGGTGCAAATTCTTTATAACAAATCTGTAGCTCTTGGAGTCTTTTGGTGTCAATGTGTGCCCTATCAGGCCATTGCTTCTTAGGAGGCTTATAATCTTTTTGTACTCCTCAGTTGTGTTGATAAGAATGTGAAGAACATATTTGCTTATAATTTTGAGTCTGTACTGGTCTTTGTTGCTTACTGTTTCTAATAATTTGGTAAGTTCATTGATGTCCTCTATGCCGCTCAGAACAATTGGTGGGGGTTTGCTGGGTTTAGAAATTGTGCTGGTGTAATTGTCGGCCTTTGTGTCCAGGGGGAGTGTACTGAAACGATTATTTGTTGGGATTATCTCAGCCTGGGGTGGAGAATCGCAGAATTTTCTTTTTTTGTTGTTGTAGGGGGGTGGTGCACTTTGCCAAGGCGGAGGGGCAGGATAGCCCACGCTCTCTTCCTGCCTGGTTTCGTTGGCCAGAGGGGTGATTACGTCTGGTTCTGGCTGAACATTTGTTGGTTCAGGCTGCTTGTTGCTTGGCCCTTGAACTAGGTTTGAGAGAGAGGAAGATCGCTGTCTTATAAATAAACTTGGATGAAACACTTGTTGTGTCATTGATTTTTGTTGTGGTTGGGGTTTGTTTAGGGTATTTGAATTCATTATGGTTCCCACGAGAAGGGTCGATATAATAAGGTCACACACAGGGTTTCGCCCTTTCCTATGTGAAGGCATTAATACAACGATTTTTGCCAGGTCCATCGAGGTTGGCGCTAAAAACTGGTTTCCCTCAGCCATTCATCCTATCAGCACGTTCCACACTTTAGGATTGGGGTGATTTTTAAGGGGAGGTTTTCTTCCTCGCGGCCCAGGCAATTAAGCCAAGGCCCCCGTTCTTACGAGACATGACCGCAAGGTCACGGGTGTGAAGGTCATTTCCTACCTCCATCGAGAGCAGGCCTCTCGGCTTGCTTAATAGGTTAGTTGGCCGCCGCCTACAACTCGGCGTTGTTACTCGTTTGGCACCACCCGGGGGACACGTGTAGGGTTGGCCTAGGATAAGGTGGTAAATCCTACGGACGTGAGTAACTTCATCCCCCTTTAAGATTATCTAAAGCATTCTGGTGTACTGAGTCCGAGACCCAGCATGTATTTTTTTAAGAGACTACTTAACAGATTTGTGTGGTCCGAATAATTCGGTATAAATTTAGACAGATAGTTTGTAGTACCCAAAAAACGTTCAAGTGCCTTTTTATCGCCGGGAGGCGGCATTTCTATAATTTAACTTTAGTGCAATCCGGTTTCATACCATTTTTAGGGTTCCGTACCAAAATGGTACAAAAGGAACCCTTATGGTGAGACTTCGTTGTCTGTCTGTCTGTCTGTCTGTCTGTCTGTATGTCACAGCAGGTTTTCTCAGCATCTCCAAATGGTATCAACTTGAAATTTGGGATAGTTGTACAACTTGCTTGCCCGCATCTATTTGTGGTAAAAAAATTATGAAATTAATTTTATTAATAATTGAAAAGGGGTCTAGAATGGGGGGTTCAAAAATGAAAGTGGTTCGATTATAGCAAATGGGGTGTCATATGAAAGGTCTTACCCTTAACATGGCACGGCATGAAGGAATGATTTTTTTTTGTACATTGAATATTTTTCGTGTCAATTTTGGCTTAAAAAGTGCTATCCTGAAGAAAAACTTAAAAAAAGTTATTTGGAAATTGGATTTTCAGGTTGTCCTTTAAAACGGACAGCGCGATAAACCCCTATAATAGGTACTACTCAATAGTGTCACAAAAAAGTGACAGTTCTGTGTTACGGCACAGTATAATAAAGAGTACTAGCGTACAGTATGGTCACTCTCTGCCTCCCGTCAAAAGTGCCGCCCACCCGCTCTCGGTTACCTCACAGTTACCGGCTGGCAAGGACGCGACGACGCGGTGCGCAGAGCCACGTAAAATATTTTTCACTTCTCATGCTCTTAAAATGTTACTTTAGTCTCTGCACATCGGGACTAAAACTCCGTATTAATCTCTATTTTTAGGTTGTGGAAATAACCTCAAAATGACAACCGCGCAAAAATATTTAAAAATAACGATTTAATTTCGTGAAACACGATTAATAGCTTAATTGATACTTCACTCCTGCATTCGCTCACCTTTGCTTATGAGAGAATCACTACCCTGTACACCTCGCGTTAAGTTTATAAAATGTTTAATTGAAAAAAACTTAGTTCATTGAGTCGTTATCGCAGTAAACTCACAATGGTCGCGCCATAGCCCGTATTGGCGCTTATACTTCATAGCAACTTACGCATTTTAAAGAAGATTCAAAAACTGGATCGACAAAAAAAAAAATTAATCATAGAATCTGTTCACAAAATTTCATGAGAATCGGTTAAGAATTGCGACCTGTAGAGGAGAACATCCGGACATACAAAAGCAAATTGGTAGAGTCAAAACATAGACCTTCGCTAACGCTTCGGTCAATAGTAATCTCAGAAAATAGAGTTAAAAATGTTTTTGTTTATAATTAATTACAAGCATACAAAATAATTCGACGCCGCTATTACAAGGTCATCTCATATTGCGTTCCCGATTCGCGAACGCACTAAATGGCGGCAACCCTAGCATGTCTTATGTCACGCACACAAGCATGGTACGCGTTCACGTACACGAGCTTAGACTGTGTGCGTAGCAACGCATTTGTTTCATACATTTTATCGCCATTGTCCGAGGTGTGGTTACGGTTCAATAACTAATGAAAAAAATATTTGCGTTCCGGAAAATATAGTTGATTCCAATTAATAAAACACGATAAAGTACTTCTAGAAAAGTATTTAATTAATTTAAAAAATAAAAATCATTTTTTTTAACTATTTTATCACAGTTTGTTGGAAATTACTTAAATAAACGCTGTTTTCTAAGCCAAAATGAATAACAAAAAACATCTCCTTGACATTTTATACAGCATAAATATTAAATGGTTTATTTTTATTAATAAAAACATAATAGAGTTTAAAAAGGGTACCATCGTCACAAGATAAATGAAAATTACTCAACAATAATACGACTCACACTGGTTGAAGACTTTTGACTTTATACACTGCCAGCGGCATATTGGACGAGAAGATGTTGCGTAGCTTTCCAAACGCTGCCGAGCCTGATTCGACGATTGACCTTTTTCTCGAAGTTGGACCTAACTAATTGATTAGTATGTCCTAGGTAAACATAATCCTCAACAACTTCAAGCAATGAGCCTCCGATTATTGCGGGAGTGGGAACTACATGGTTGTTCAACATGGTCTTTGTCTTGTCTATGTTAATTCTTAGACCAACTCGTTCGGAGGCTCTGCTGAGCTATCAGCCATGACTACAATGTCATCGGAAAACCGAAGGTGGGTGATTTGCTCGCCGTTTACATTGATGTCACATTCTTCCCAGTCCACAACGCTGAACACATCTTCAAGCGCAGTGGTAAACATCTTTGGAGGGATAACATCTCCTTGTCTGACTACCCACTGTAGTAAAATAGGTTCAGAGTTCTGGTCAAGTAGTCGAACTGCAGCACAGCCCACGTTTCGATCAAATCGAAGGCTTTCTCGTAATCCACAAATGCTAGACAAAGGAGAAGGTTATCTTCGATGTTCTGTATAACCTGCAGCGCAGGTATATAGTAAACGGTTCTGAAGCCTTTTCGGAAGCCGGCTTGTTTGAGAGGCCGGACGTCGTCAAACCTGCGCATGAAACGGTTCGTAATAGCTGAGAACCCAACAGTAAACATGGCTCATAAGATGGGTCTATAATTATTCAGCAGGCTTCACAATAGTCCCCGTTTTTGAAGAAAAGCACTAGCACACTTCTGTTGCATGCCTGCGGCGTTTTCTCCTCGTGAATGACGGAATCAAACATGGTCTGAATGGCCCTAAGGACCGGTTTACGTAACCAGCTTTCAGAAGTTCAGCTACTTCCATCATCACCCGAGGCTTTGCCGTTCTTGAACTGTTTTAGAGCCATACTAATCTCGCACAGGCTGACGTCCGGGAGGTCTTCGGTAGGTATAGTTCCGGGCCATTTTAGCTCTCGGATATTTTATGCTCTTGTAAGTTCAAGTGTCAGACTCTGGTCAAGCAGGTGCAGTCTGTTGCTGAAAATAATTGGTCATAATCCCCTTTTTCAGTCTGACTGCTCACAGTCAAAAGACGAGAGCATTGCCATGATCTATTGGGCGCGCCATAATGAGGATCTCTTTGCCCTTGGGACCTAAAATTAGAAAAAAAAATGTTTTGGATGGGCTTGGATGCAGTGACGTCCTAAAAAGTAACAGTTTACTATGAAAGTTATATTAGTTAACAATGGTTATGTCCGTTTTTAGGACAATATGAAAAAATCATATTTTCTACAAAGTTCAGCATTGTCCGTTTTTTAGGACGGACGTAATTGTACCCAGTAATCAAGGCAATCGACAATGTCACAAAAATGGGACAAGCTATATAAAACCCTTTTTTGCTAAAACCTTACTAAACATGAATAAATATATAATAGAATTTCATCAACAAACTTACCTGCTTTTTAGATTTGTGTGCATTAAAAACTTTAAGCAAAACACTCAGATTTTATAACGTCATAAACACGCACCGACGCACAATTCGCCTAGTGCCTGCTATACGGGCACATCTCAAAAAACCAATATTAAGAGAAATCGCCGATCAAAGTTTTGCGAGTTGAGTGTGCGGCAGAAAAAAGGGTCTAATTCCTTAAGTTTTGGGTCAATAACACTGTGGTTTAGGTTATTTTGTTGTTCATTATATAGAGCTTCAAATGAATGTCCATTTTTTTTTTCAAGTATGCGTAGTTTTTAAAGTACTGGCCTTCAAATATAGGCACTTCGTGTTGTGGCCATATCGCAGAAAGTATTTTACGGAATTTCGAGATGTGTCCAAAATCGCAAAAGAATTAAATGACGGTAATAAGCATACTATCATAAAAAAATACATTTAAAAATAATAAAATAAATGAAAAACACGAAAAATAGTTATCAGATACCTTTATTAATCATCTTTGGCACAGTAAAACATTATTATATGCGATAATCAATGTCTCGAAGTATGCCTAACGCGTAAATTCTCTTGACAGATAGGTATATAATTTAAATTACCTATGTTTGAATATCTGCCCAGCTAAAATCCAGTCTCCTTCTGTGTGCACGACAGGCACCGACCAGATGCTGCGCCAGAAATTAAGCATAGCAGGAGCATCCGGTAGGTGTCCGTCGCTCACTCCTTGATCCGGTTCCTTCCCACTTTCGGTACACCTTCCTCGGATCACTTTGGAAGAGGTGAGTAGTATAATATTGGGCATTCTGGCCCACCTCGTTCGATCGGGCGAAAATTTCGCCCTCCTCACTCGTGTGATCCAAATGCCCAATATTATTTTGTGGATTTCAAAATTTGGGTTTGCGCAAAATGAAACAATCGCGCTAACGTGCGCGTTTCGCAACATGTAACGGAAATTGGGTTTGTGCTTAAAATAAAACGATTATCTCTCGCGTTAACATACGTATTTAACAAATAACACGTCGTAACGGAAATTGGGTTTGCCCAAAATGAAATGATCGCGTTAACGTGCACGTTTGCAACGGGAATTATTAGCTAAAAACAATCGCATCAAAATTGTTATATATATGTGAAAACGTAGTCGTGATTTCCCTTAATTGGAATAAGTCTTTCATGCAAGTAAAACGTACCTATGCATCGCTTGAGAAATTTTGAAGAAATATGAAGTTTGTAAAACAAAATCAGAGCTTGCAGTTGGATCTTGTTTTTTCAGCTCGCAATAAGCCTTGTGTACGTCATGGTGAACTTTTACCTTACAATATTCGCAGTATAATTTGCGGTCCTTCTAATTGCGGGAAAACTAATTTAATGGTTGGTCTTTTACTTCATGAACAAGGGTTACGGTACCAAAATGTTTATGTTTACTCAAAAACCCTTTTCCAACCTATGTATCGATTTTTAGAAGAAGTATTAGCGTTAGTTCCAACGGTTACATTTCAAAAATATTGTGAAAATGAAGAAATACTTAGCCCAAACGAAGCTAACTATAACTCAATCATGATATTTGATGATGTGGCTTGTGAAAACCAAAACAACATAAGGGATTACTTTGCAATGGGAAGACATAAAAATATTGATAGCTTTTATTTAAATCAAACGTACAGTAAAGTACCAAAACAATTAATAAGGGATAATGCTAATTTAATAATTCTTTTTAAGCAAGATGATGTTAATTTACGTCATGTTTATGATGAGCACGTTGGAACCGATATGTCATGGTCGCAGTTTCGTGAAATTTGCGCTAAAGTATGGAACGCACCTTTCAGCTACTTGGTTATAAACAAGGATTGTAACAAAAATTCTGGATGTTATAGAATGGGGTTTGATACATTCATTACTGTAGATTAATATACTTAAGTACATACTTATTGAATAGTATTCGAATAATCGTTTATTATATTAAATGAATCCAAAGAGAACGGACATGAGCTCGAAAGTCGAGAAAGTTAATGAAGATAAAGTGCTAAAGGAAAAGATACTCCGGTCAGCCGAAGCAGTTAAAAAGAAGGTTAAACTTATTCGCGATGTAAAAACAAACAATGATATGATTCTGGAATCTGTTTTAAAACCAATTACAGAACCGCTTAATGAAATAGTTAAAGTTAAAAATGAGAATAATTACTTCAATACTAATGATGATGATTTTGATGACGGATTGCAATGGGGAAAGTTAGTAAAAAGAATTAAATATAGCCCAAGTGAAGAAAAGAAGGAATCTATAACTGATCAAACGGTTGTGAGGATTTTTTCTCAATCTAGCCTTGTTAATAAAAATGATGAGGATGAGACATCAAAAGATAATGAAAGTGATGTAAGCGATGAAGTGGAAAGTGAACATTTTAATGATCAGGATTCTTCAAATAATATTTCATTTAAGACGACTGATTCTTACGCTTCTCCTCGTGACGATCCTAAATTTCAAAAGCAATATATTACCAACTTAAATATACCTTTTGGTATTCGAACGGAACGGGACAAGCTAATGTTGGGAACCTGTCCGGTATACACTACAAATGACAAAAAACTGAAAGTAAATGGTCATACTTACTATTTAACGCCAGGTTTATTCAAACTGCTATATAAGAAAGTACCGGATTTAGATATTGTAACTGAGGATGACAGATGTAATTATAAAACCTTATTATTAGAAACTAATGCACATAGAAGAGAGTTTAATCCTAATAAACCAATAAAAAGCAACAAAGGCATGAAATATTTATATGTAATAAGACCTCTTTTTAAATTAGCTAAAGAACGTTCAGTAAGTGGTGAAGGACTACCGACGATGAAAAATGTTAAAAACGATGTGTCATATGTATATTGGGATAACCCAAACGAATTAGTAGAAAGGTTAAAATTACTTATAGCTTCTCGTGATGCTGGTAATACAGGATTGGATAATGAAATCATATCTATTATTGAAGAACTACAAGAAGCGGGATTAGTGAACAATGTTAATATATAAAGCAGTTACTTTACTATTATCGTTAGTCGAAGCAGAACTTTTGGCGTAAAAATATATCATAAAATGAACATAGATAAATTTGGTCACCATGTTCATAAACGTTTACGTGTAGCAGGTGTATCTGAAGTCAACGAACTTAAAAGTCAGGCTTTGCTTCGTTCAGAAGACGGAGATTTTGATTTACAATCACTGAGATTAAAAGGCGTTGCTCATCCTTTGTCGGCTGATGATGCAGTAAATAAGGAGTACGTCGATCAGCTCGTTCAGAACATTTATGACAAGAAGTATCTAGATTCTTTAATCAAAGTTATAAATTCTCAAATTCATCAGCTCGCAACTCAGTTGAAATTGAACTTTTATACAAAAAACGAGGTAGATAACATTGTAAAACAATTAAGCAATGGCAAAAGAACAAGTAGTGAACGAGATCCACAGATCAGCTCGTAAAAACTTTAAGCGACGAGCAGTTGTTTTAAAAGGCATTCACGATTTGTGGCAAGCAGATTTGATTGACTTACAAAAATTCCATAAAATAAATAAAGGAAATAAATATATTTTAGTTGTCATTGATGCATTTTCAAAGTACGCGTGGTGTATTCCGACAAAATCGAAAACTAGACAAGAAGTTAAAAATGCATTTCAACAAATTATAAAGTCAGCAATCCAAATTCCTAGAAACTTGCAGACAGACTTTGGAAAAGAATTTTACAATAGTGAATTTGATTGTTATTTAAAATCTTTAGGAATAAATCATTATTCAACTTATTCAATTAAAAAGGCATCAATTGTTGAAAGGTTAATAAAGACGCTTAAAAACAAACTGTACAAATATTTTAGTTTAATTGGAAATTATAAATGGGTTGGAAAACCTTTAGATGATATAGTCAAATCTTATAATGAAACTTTTCATAGTACAACAAAATTTAGACCAAATGATGTTAATTTTGAGAATGAATCGGAAGTAAAGAACAATATTAAGAAACGTCAACAAAATCTATATCATAAATTAAATAAATTCAATGTGGGAGATCGTGTACGTATAAGCAAGTATAAAAGCGCTTTCCATAAAAGTTATACGCCTAATTGGTCAACAGAGCTATTTACTATTAAACAAGTCAGTAACACTCAACCGTTTACGTACCATATAGAAGATCAGCGAGGAAACACTATTCTGGGCACATTTTACGAACAAGAACTTCAAAAAACTAAGTACCCGGACGTTTATCTCATAGAAAAGGTGGTCAAAAAAAAAGGGAAGAAATTATACGTTAAGTGGTTAGGACTTAATGATAGTGAGAACAGCTGGATTAATAGAAGTGCCATTGTATGAATATATTTATATAGTTACTCGCACAAAAAATGTCATTAACATATAGGATATGAAAGGAAGAGGACTTTTAAACAGTGTAATTAATCACTTGCCTTTTGAATTACACTTACCTGGTTACAATTATTGCGGACCAGGCACTAAATTGCATAAACGGTTATTAAGAGGTGATAAAGGAGTTAATGAATTGGATGACGCGTGCATGAAACACGATATAGCTTATGATAAACATTCTAACCTAACAGATCGACACCGCGCAGATTTAGAACTTTATAAAATGGCTAAACAGAGGTTGAAGTCGAAAAGTGCTGGAAAAGGAGAAAAACTTGCTTCATGGTTAGTTAGCAAAGTGATGAAATCTAAAATGAAAGCTGGTGCAGGCATAAAATCATTTAAAGGTTTGGTTACAAAGATGCGGAAGGAACTGAAAAGAAACAAATCAAAAGATAAAGGCACTACAATCACCCGAGCTCTTGCGCTCGCAAAGAAAGTATTTACTAGAAACAGTAAAATTCATATTCCGCGTTTAATACCGATTCCGAAAACTGGCGGTATATTACCACTGATACCTATTTTTGCGGGACTTTCTGCGTTGGGATCATTGGCTGGAGGAGCTGCTGGGATAGCTAAAGCTGTTGGTGATTACAAAGCTGCAAAGAAAAACTTAACCGAATCACAACGTCACAACAAAATGATGGAATCTATTGCATTAGGTAAAGGATTGCACATTAAACCGTACAGAAATGGAAAGGGATTGTGTTTAGAATACTCAAAAAACTAGTCAACAGGCTTCCCAGACGTGCTCTCACTAATATAGATATTTTAAAACACTCTTCAGATATTCCTCATTTCCGTGGCGTTTATATGAGAGATAATTTGCCAAAGCGTTCGAATAGAGTAGAGTGCGCAATTATTAATTTAGATAGTTCTGAAAACCAAGGGACACACTGGGTAGCCTATGTCAAAGATAATAATTACTGTGAATATTTCGATAGTTACGGCGATCTTCAGCCTCCAATAGAATTAATAAAGTATTTAAAAAATAAAATTATTTCATACAACTATGTCACTTATCAAAAGTTTAATACTGTAAATTGCGGTCATTTATGTTTGAAATATTTAAAGCAATTTTGGAGTAACCGTTTAAATATCTCTGTTCAATAAAAACCATATCATTCACATGATGTCTTTCACTTTGTCCATAACTGGAACCTCTTCTACCCTGATCACAAATCATTCACCAGCTTTTCAACTAAATGGTGAATATGAATGCGGGTTACTATATTTTTCGACTTTTAACTCTATACCTAATATAGACTATAGAAATAATATGTTTTATTATGGCCAAAATGAAGTAGTTGAAATTCCTGAAGGGTCATACGAACTTCAAGACCTCGACGATTACCTGAAAAGACATCTGAAAGGATGTTCATTTTCACTGACATGTAATAATAATACGTTAAAGACGTCTATATTGTGTTCTAAAAATGTGTATTTTAATAAAGAAAATTCGATTGGTAACTTACTAGGTTTCGGTCAAGAAACTATTCAAGCTAATATATTAACAGAGTCTCCTTTTCCTGTGTCCATTCTCTCTACAACTATAGTGCGAGTTGAATGTGACATTGTGAGTGGTTCATTTATTAACGGAAAACCAAGTCATATTATTCACGAGTTTGTGCCTAATGTACCACCAGGCTATCGGATTATAGAAACACCTAAAAACGTTATTTATTTTCCTCTTAATCAAAACAGTTTAAGCTCTTTAAAGTTAAGAATATTGGATATAAACGATAACTTAATCAATTTACGCGGTGAAGAGATCCAGATATATTTGCATCTCAGGAAAAGATGATAGATTTCAATAAAAGATTAGTTTCGCGCAGTACAATTATTAGTACGCATTGTGCTGTCAAGAAAAGAACACCTAAAAATCAGCTTACGAGGCTTTCCAAGGAAAATAAAGAATTTCTTAAAACTATTGGTTTATTAAAATGAGTATTCTAAACTTAACAGAAACTTTCGGCTACGATAACACAATAGAAAGTTTTGAATTCCATTCCTACAAACCTTACGTAACAAGTTTCAATTTTAATGATGAAATCCGTATACCAATAAACCAACAAGATCTATACGTGTTACCTTCTGAGAGTGCCTTATACATAGAGGGAAACATGGTAGTAGTCAACAGAGAAACAAAACTACCGGTGGCCAGTGTTCAGTTTAATAATAACCCTATACTTCATTTGTTTCAAGATATTCGATATGAGCTTAATGGAATCGAAATAGACAAAATTAAAAATGCTGGAGTTACAACTACTATGAAATCTCTCTTATCTCTAAATGAACATGAATCGAGAATGTCAAAGTCATGGGGTTGGGATGTCAACGGTACAAAAGTTACGCATGGGTCGTTTTCTGTATGCATTCCTTTAAACAAGATTCTTGGTTTTGCAGAGGATTACAATAAAATAGTTATAAACTGTAAGCATGAACTTATTCTTTTGAGATCCAATACTAATTTAAATAGCGTTACATTAAATACAAATGAATATATAGATAACATTACGATATCTAAAATAGTATGGCGTATGCCACATATAAAAGTTTCTGATCGGGAAAGGTTAAATTTAATGAAGTGCTTGGAAAAAGATCGTGCTATTCAGATAGCATTTAGAAACTGGGATCTTTATGAGTATCCACTTTTACCGAAAACATCAAAACATTCCTGGGCAATCAAAACTTCATCTCAAATTGAAAAGCCACGATATGTTGTTATCGGATTAAAAACAGATAGAAAAAATATGACTAACAAAGATATGACACACTTTGATCATTGTCATTTAAGAGATGTAAAAGTTTTTTTAAATTCAACCTATTTTCCGTATGAAAGTTCTAATGTTAGTTTCGCAGCTGAAAAATTCGCTATATTATACGATCAGTATGCTAAATTCCAACAGTCGTATTATAACCGCAGTCAAGCGCCGTTGCTAAGTCCGCAAGAATTTAAGGATAAAGCACCTCTGTTTGTTATCGACTGCTCTCGGCAAAACGAAACCTTAAAAACGGGTTCAATAGATGTGAGAGTTGAATTAGAGTGTGAACAGGACATACCCGGTAATACTGCGGCTTACTGTCTTATTTTGAATGATAGCATTGTAGAATACAAACCGTTGACCAATATTACCCGAAGGATATCATGAGCTCAGACTGCTTGTTTGTAGATCTCCAGGGGTTTAAATCATCTACAAATGAATTTATTCTTAAAGAATTTGCGTATAGTACAAATGAATACACGCAAGTATTTTTAATAAAACCTCCGTATGCATTTTTTACTTTATCGGAAAAAGAAAAAAGTAATGTTATATGGATAGAGAAAAACCTCGGTATCTTATGGCGTGAAGGATTCATTGATTATAGAGAGTTTAAAAGAATGATTTATGTTCACTTAGAAAATAAGAAAATATTTGTAAAAGGGTTAGAAAAAATTAAATGGGTTAAAGATTTGTGTGATAATTGTACTGTAATAGACTTGGGTGAAAAAGGTCTTCCTAATTTTCAATCAATGCATCAAAAATATTGTAAAAACAGCGGCACATATAATTGTTTAATTCATAAAAAAACTTGTGCGTTAAAAAATGTATTATGCATTAAAAAATGGTACTTTGAAAATAATTTAGAACTGTATTCTCATATCTGATTTCAAAATAAATGATATTATTGACAAACATATTTTTTATTTCACCTATTCAAAGAGAATTATCAATTACCGAAAAGTTTTTCCACTAAATTGAATTAATATCGCTGTCAGTCGAGATGAAGAAAAACGTGTCGGTAAAAAAAAAACTCTTAAGGTCACTTGCAGCTTTTTCTTAGTCCAGTAATGTTAAAATATATGATAGGTACTATTACTGTTAAATCTAGTTTAAAAGTTATATCGAAATTTAAAAAAGCTGCAAGGGGCCATTAATAACTGCAAAATGAAACAACAAGTTATTTTCATTATATTTATTTACTTACTATGTTAATTACAACAAAATTAAACTAAAACTACAAACTAGCACTGTATCCACTCAGTTTTTTTGAAATCTTATGTATCACACTTTCGGCATGATCTATAACTTCATCGTAATTATCATCCGCCAAATATTGAGCACTCAACATCACTTTGTCTTCATCATCACTGTCTTTGTTCAGGTCAATTATCTGTATTTTTAGTAGTCTCGTACCTTTCCCTGCTTTATTATTTATTATAAATGATGGCAGACGGTCGTGACCACTTCTTTTAAAAACTTTATTGGAAAAGTTTCGTTTTGATCTTTTTTCTTTATTTTTTTTCTGGATTCCGCTTTTAAGTTTCTTCACCAGCTCGCTGTCTTCTTCTTCTTCCACTAGGAATTCCTCCAATGGATCCTGAGCATATTGCGAAAATAGGAAAGTGTCTTGTGTTCCTTCCATATTCTGAAACAAGATAAATCAAAATAAATATTTTAATATTTTGCTTGCTATTTGTAGACAAAAAAAATAAAAATAAAAATGCAAGACGATAACATTTACATAAATAGATCGAGTCTAACTTGAATAAATTGTTAATATATAAATATATCAAATGTTTGCTTACCACACCGGGGCTGAGGATATGAAGCTCGTAACAACTTGTAAAAACTTGTAACTTCGTTCTGAAGATAGACTGATGTTTGGCTGAGTATTATATGAGCCTTTATTTATAACGATTAGAATTCATGAATCGACAAAATTACACCACAATTGACGAACAATTTCAGTCAGTATCGTATAACGCGGTCATAGCTGACTCGACAAGGCGTCAGCAGCTAACCTGCTGATTGAGAAACATGCTAATTTTAATATTTCATTTTAAGTAAGTATTTTTATCGGCTAATTAGAAAGACAATAAATTTTAGAATACCGGTGTTTTTAATTTTCACGCAAACTTTGATTATCATTGAAGAAAATCTATTTTTAACATTTAACTGTCTTTCTTTCTTTAGCTAATAAATTCACTTAATTAAAAAAAGAAATATAAATCATTTTAATGAATAGGTTTGTATTTTACTCATATAAATTAAAGTTCATTCATTTCACAAATAGCTCACTAATTAGTTTGGAGTTAAATAAAAAAATAAAAATAAACATACACCTCTTGTGAAATGGAGAACCAATTATTTATGAGTAATTAGGTAATTAAAAATCCAAACACAAATTGCACTAGGCATATTTACGTTTATTCAAATAGCAGTACTAATAGGTATTTACATAACATATAATCATAAATTGTTTCTTAATACTAACATATTACTTATTTTAACGGTATACATTTCTGGTAAAGTTGTAGATTTACAATTCAATTTATTTAACGAGATTTGAATACATTCGCTTATAATTTATAAAAACTACAATATCGATCTATGACCCCATGCTTTAGTTGAAATTTTGTCTTTTAATGTAAGTCGCTTATCGTCTTTACTGGATAACGCAATTTTGTTAACAGTTTGCGTAAAGATTTCATGTTTAATAGATTTAAATAATATATTTTTTTTCCTAATAACCGTATTCTTGAACAGAACATCCTTATAGTCATCTAATGTTAATTCTCGGACACCAGGCTTTTTTACTCCTTTTGCTTTTTTGAGTAATGAATTTTCGCTTTTGATACAATACAACTTGGAACGTAGCCCTACAAACTCAGTGATAAGCTCGCCCCCTAACTCGTCTTTAAATAATCCCGGAACCTTTTTATTTATCAAGGGTATCTGAAACTCATTTGATTTGTTATAATTACTTGTATCAAAATAATGTATAAACTGATTTTTCAAATCGTCGTAAAAGTCAGTGGTTTTAATATTATAAATGAAACTGTCAGTATCTGTATAACAGAGAGAAACACTTTCATTATAATAAGGTTTTATTACAGAGTAGTGGAATTGATACATGTGACTCTTAGAAAGCTCGAGTATCGCGAATCCTATGTATATCGGTTTATCTAAGACAACTCTCTCCGGTTTCATTTGAACAGCGACTAAATTATCCGAAAATGTCGTGGCGCTGTGAAAATTTGGTCGTGCTATTAATTTACTTGCTGTTACAAACTTCTTTGTAGAGTTTCTCTCATCACTCCACTGATTTACTAACTTAACATCTACACGTCGTTCACTATCCTCGAGAGTCTTGCCAAAAACAGCGTTATTTTTTAATTTAAAAAGATTCTGTTGAAATGGAGTTTTTGCATTTTTTCTTAGTTCTGTATTTAAATCTATATATTTTTTCAAAAAGGGGCTTTGTCGGAAGGTGATTACCCGGTGAATTTTATTAAGAGTCAAACCATTACGCAAGCACGTTTTTAAATGTACATAATGAATGACGTACTCATATTTATCATACAAATTTGGGATTAATTTCGAATTTTTCCCTCCTGGAGGTACAAATTTTTGTGCACAGAAGGGATAATCGTTATGCAAATGATGTAACTCTTTAGGGTAAACTAAGTCGACCTCAAGAATAAATCCAAATTCTGCATCGTCTGAAATTGACATAAAGTCTAATTGCTCTATTTCCTCAGAATCTAGAAAGCGAAAATCAGATATGGGTAATGAATGACTCATACTATATCCGTATAAGTTGTTACAATCAATGTATACAAGAAACGAGTCGGGTTTACTGTCATCATAAGTTTTCATATATTTATTATTAGCAAGAGCATGTCTGGTAGAGCACATGCAAATTCCGCCTCGAATACCTTTTTGAATAAGACGAATGATTTCTAAATCAGATATCAACTCTAATTTTACGCCAGTTTTCAATAACATCGCGTCAAATGACAAACTCGGCACGGTTAAATAGAATGCAGGATCTAATTCATAATGAATCTTACAAATTTTTCGAAAATTTTCAAATATGTCTGACAAAAGCAAAACGTCAGTTTTAATATAGAGATCTGTATATTCACCCATGTTTCTTATTTGAAATGTCTCCCATACACGTTGAGCGTGCTCATAGTCAGAGTCTGTAATTTGTTCCGCAGAAAGCGAGTTATAAAACGAACTCTTTTCAGGTAGCTCAATTTCTGTAAATTTATCCCAGCCGGTCATATAATCGTAAGGATATACTCCTTTGCGTAGTAATAAATTAAACTCTTCTAATCGAGGATAAAAGTTACTTAAGTGGAAAAACTCTGATCTACATAAACCCTTAGCTAACTCTTCTAAACTAGCACCTAGAAATTTAAATGAATCTACAAACCGTATTTGCACATACTGATCATTAGATAACCTTAAAAATTTTGTAAATGAAATATAGTTTTCTTTATTTTTAGGTATTACTTTTATAGGTCCAGAACATTTACCCAGTTCTTTGATAAATAAATGACAGTCGTATCCAGACAAATTGTGGAAAAATATAGGAATAAGTTTAGGCACTCGAAAACGTAAGTTACAGTATTGATGGGCCGCTCCGCGATAAAACCCTGTTAAATGACAGTGATCTCTAACTTTATCACCAAACAAAGGGGTTTTGCAAATGTGACAATTTTTTGCATTTTTGTACGCTAAAGCATCTTCATCGTCGAAAATCATAGGAACCTCTTTATTTAAGATCTCATGTATTTCATTTACATGTCTGTACAAGTACTCTAAAAACTTGGATACGCAATCGGGTCCGCGATACTGAATAAAACGATTCAGACTTCCGTCATAAGAACAAACTATGTAATACGCAAAAGCTGCAGGCTTATGAATTTGTTTATTTGAGGTGAAGCTAATCGATGGTGCTTGCTCGCAACCCTGGTAAGGTTCAAGAATAGTTTCAAAGTCAGCGTACACTACAAATGGTACGTCTTGTTTACGATCGAAATTTTTAAATTGCAGATATGTACCTTTATCTGGAAGTACAGTAGCAATTCCACTACAAACATGCATATCATATTTGTATTCTGATACAAAAAATATGAGACAGTCTTCGCAAAAATAAAGTTTACCATGATGCTTAGTAATTTGAGAACGTACAAGACGCGACAAGTCACGAATCAAAACATAATGCGAGTTATTACCGCGCTCGATTAAAAGTAAATTGATCCTATGTTTCCTTTTGTACTCGGACCTGTAAAGAGGTCCTACAACAGTTCGATTGTTTTTTAAAGAATACACATTAATACTGATATCAGTATTATCGGATTCAAATGTCTTAATATCAGCAAAGGTGACAGGGAAACTCATATTATCAGTTTTTAAAACAGTCTTAAAATAGGGATACGACGATGTACGCTCACTATGATGTGAGGACGGGTAAATGGCGGCAACAATGCACCAGAGAAAACAATAGTCATCGTTATTGCGAATATTTATGCAAGCCTTTTTATTTTTTATTAATTTAGGCAAATCCACGTAAGATGACGCTTTTAATGGATCAAATTTATTGACATTTATTTCTAAATACAAATTTGATAAAAATGTCCAACCAGAATCGCGGTCTTCAAATTCCTCTACCTTTTTTCTTATAGTTATAAAGAATTTTTGAAAAAGCTTCTCCAAATCATAATTTTGATGCACAGAAAAATTTTTTGTTGCGAAAGACTTAATTTCTTGCCTGTCATCTTTGAATAAAAGAAAATTGCAAAAGTATTCGAAATTAACTTTAAGGCTCACTTGTTTTTGAAGCGCATTTTGTAAAATTCTTAAAAATTTGCATTTCAAAGAGTTCAAAAATACGTCAGGTAAACAAGTTTTAAAATCATCAGTAGCAATTATCCTATATGACGATATGCGACCTTTAAAAGCTGAGGAAATTTGATAAACCTCATCGTTTAGTTCTACAACGGAATTATTTTTATGTTTATTACTTTTTAAGTGACCCACCCACTGTTTTCTTTCTACTCTGATGGAGCACTCTGAGCAAAAAGGCATATTTATGTAAGTTTATTCAGATTACAACACAATAAAAAATAATAAGAGCAAACAGACATTTTACGCAAACGTTAAAATAATACTGAATTACTTGTTGTTAGAGTAAAATTTAACGTCAGCCTCTACAAAAAGTTCTTGAAGTCGTTGAACAAATTTTTGCAACGAGTTCCACTGTGGTGTTTCACTGTTGATTTGAGCCTTAACTGCAAGAAGGGCTTTCTTCCAACGCTGATCGGGCAACTCACCGCGAATGTCTTCTGTGTGAGACACCTTCAGCTCCACGAAGAAGTCTCCCTTCAGAACGCATGCTCGTTTCGTTGCTCCTGTCGGCAGTCGGTTGATTATAGACGAGTCGAGCGCATTTGAAGAAACAGAGGGTTTCGGCGTAATATTAAAATCTTCCGGGAATATACCAAACAAATCATGAGGGTTTTGGTTTCCTTTTATCTTCGATGCGGCAGAACTGTAAAAAACAATTAAATCAGTACAACCACCTTGATGTTAGAAGGTTTACTAGAATTACCTTTTAAAAAGATAATGAATAAGATAGTAAAAACAAATACCTGGTTGATGATGATTTTCGTTTCTTAATGGTTTTTTTCGATTTGAGATTATCTTGGCTTACGCTGTCCTCTGAATCAGATCTAAAACAGGATATATGGATAATTATTAATCGTTTTTGTTTAAAAACATACATTAACAGTGAAAACAAGTCAACGGGAAATATACCTATTTGCTGCACTTCTTTTTTGTTTTCCAAATTTTGAGGTGACGGGGGTCACGTTAGCAGCAACGATGCTTTCAAATTCAGTATCAGACCTATAAATAATAAATAATTGATATAATTAAATCACTGAAACATTTTAAAGTTATTTGGGAAAAAAGTGTACTTACTCACATTTTAACAGTAGCGAGATGAAACAGCAGGAGGTGGTAATGCACTGGGCGGTAAGCTGGCGGACGAGGTGTAGGGCAGCGGTGGCGGTAGCTGGAAGTCTCGGAGCACAAAAAGAACGCAGTTGTGGAAGTTGACAAATAAATAGCGAATTCTTGATGACTTTGTTACATGCGCCAGGGGTGTTACTTGAGTAATTTTGCATAAAGCAGTTAATATCGCTATTATTAATTTAATATTATTGCTATTTCTATTGCACTGGAAGAACCAGTGAGAGAAGATTCCATCTTCACATCCATATTGTGGTAATTAACATTATTTTTATTATAAGTAGTGTAAATTGGTTTTTTTCTTTAAGCTTACATGTTGTGATAGTTTGAATGTTTATTCCAGTAACTGTTAACATTTAACTAGGGTTTCTCACTGGTAAAATAATTATATCAAGTTTAATGAACGAAATGTATTCAAAATGTTCGACACAATTAAAAGTATTGTTACCAATTATAACATTATTTGATACATTTACGATAGTGCCAGCCCTCAAAATGTATATTCTTGCATATTTTTAATGGGGCCACCGGCGTTGTGCAATTTCCTTCACATCGATTGAAAAAAACATGTTGCGTAATTGACCAATGCCTAATTAATAAAATGCAGGAATATTTGTTAAATCAACAAATGAAAAAAAATATATATATTAATTTAAATTATTTACGCAAATGTACTGGAAACAGAAAAAGTATTTTCCCGAACAAGCGAACTTGACAAATCGATTTCTTAATCCAGAAAACACCTGTAATTGTAAATTTATTGTAATTCCAACATTGAATACAAAAATTAAATATTACCAATATAAAGAATTTAACAATGGTTTCATCATAAGCGCCCTCTATAGGCTAAGTACTGAACTAATATAATAGCTTAATGAATGCATTACACTTTCATATAAGTTGCAAATGGTTTCGATTAATTCCGATAGATTAAGCAAAATATTCGTTATTCTACGCCACCTATGTTCATTTGCGTGAAATCATCACAATAATAGCGAGCGTCCATGGTTGAAATGTGATCGCGGATCTCATACCGCCCGGTCTTCGAGTTCTAATTACAATTACGCAAAACATTGTATGTCGCATGCGATTATATTTTTAGCTAAGCTTAATTTTGCACACAATAAAACTGATTTTACATCAATATGTTAAAGTGAGATATGTTTTTTTAGAAATGTATTAATATATAACGTTCCTATAGATGGCATTACAATAGCATTAAAATTAACTGGAGCACATTTATGCGTTGTTTTCTTGCGTTTTGGTTTTACAAACCAAAAATCAGTTGAACTAACGAATTGTTTATAAAACATCTTATAGTTTCGTAATTTAAATGATGATAAGACTGGTTTTATACAACCGAAAACCAGTTAAAACCTACATCACGCTATTGAAGTTTTTATACTCAGGTTGATATATATAGTAAGAACTTTACCAAATGCATAAGTGTCTTAGTACTCCTTGTGACCTACCGGCTTGGTTGTGCTAAGTCCCAGCTTGTCAATCTCGATGCTCGATTTGATCACCCTTGCACTGAGTATTGCTGAACTATCTCGAATATTTGGGAGGGATTCTGTTACTATGCGGTGGTAGATAACGGATGAACTCGTCCCTGGTGAAGGATGCAAACTCACCATGTACACAAAAGCGGTCATACGACCACCGGGAACTAAGCGTCCTGGGTGACCCGATCTTGTCTGTGGAGCCTGATCACCTTCACGACAAGTTGTACAAACGCGTCTGCGCTCCGGCCAAGTGCGAGGTGTTTAAGCTTTTGCATTTTACGAAATCAACTAATATTCTTAGTTTAACTTGGACTTTAAGAATGTATAAAATCTATACCTCCATTTTACGCAAACCCAATTTTGAAATCCACAAATAATGTCAGGCATTTGGATCATACGAGTGGGGAGGACGAATTCGCTCGATATCGAAAAAGGTGGGACAGAATGCATGCATGAATTTCATTTTGCGCAAACCCAATTTACGTTACGACTTGTTATTTGTTCAATACGCATGCGAGAGATAATCTTTTTATTTTAAGCACAAACCCAATTTCCGTTACATGTCGCGAAACGCGCACGTTAGCGCGATTATTTAATTTTGCGCAAACCCAAATTTTGAAATCCACAAATATCGCTCGATATCGAAAAAGGTGGGACAGAATGCATGCATGAATTTCATTCTGCGCAAACCCAAATTTTGAAATCCACAAAATAATATTGGGCATTTGGATCACACGAGTGAGGAGGGCGAAATTTTCGCCCGATCGAACGAGGTGGGCCAGAATGCCCAATATTATACTACTGAGGTGATTTTGCTGGTATCTATCTACACGCTCTCTATAGCGACGAATACGGCTTGCCCACGCTCAAACTTTCTGCTTCAGGAAGTCGATACGTTCCGTGACACAGGCCATAATAATGTTGGGACCATATTCCGGTCCAAGCAAAAGCCTGGTTCACGAAACGTATGACTCGAGGGCGTTCATTGCCCCCCTGAAGCAGACTAGCTTTCCTATGAGAGTCCTAAACTTATCAATACGTCGCTCAACTCGCACTTGCCAAGCGGGGACAGACCCGCGAGCGCGCGTCGCTCGGTCAGTGTCCGTAAACTTGACTCGAGCTACGCGGCATGCAGTGCTGGCCCCGCAGTACAAATTTGAGTGGGTATCTATAATATCCTAGCTGGCTTGTAAATATGACGCCAGCAAGGCGTTTAGGGCTCCCATAAGTGCTAAATTTCGTTTACTGCCAGGCAAGCGTGGTAAACGAGACCTAGAGTTGGGTGTGGACCGATACTGCGCGATCGCGTCTTCCAAAGCCCTCCTCAGTTGCTCATTCACCTGGCTAGTTACGCTTATATTCACACAATCCTCAACGTCGCTAACGGGATCATACTGCACTGATATCAGTAAGTGTTGGGCGACTGGCATTGAAGCCGATAACGCAGCAGGAGGGTCCCGTGATGAAGCGGAGGTTGTACGAATATGTAGCGATTCAAGGCGTAGCCGATCAAGGTACAGACTGATCCAGTCGCCGAAGCCGCTGAATGGCCCGCACCTGATCCGATAGTCATTGGGCGGTAACAGTGATGGCTGGTTCAAGAGTCTGAAACAGGAGCAGCATTCGATCACGGTACGCAGTGAGGTTAGTTCCTCCCTCTGTAGCCCCGTATTATGCTCGCATGCAATTTTCATTATTCGATGTTGACCATCGCATGCGGTGCACTAAACCCAGCCGTGCGCAGAGCAGGATGCCCCGCAGGTCCCAAGCGTGCCGGCAGCGACGTAGGTGGTCGCGACGGCGGAGGTCGCTCGACTCGCTGGTGTCGGGTGCAGTGGCGAACTCATCACCCAACAGCGATGGCGACATGAGCTGAACGAAGCGGGCTGGGGTGGAGGGCGTGCTATTGCAGTATCCGCGTCTGTTCTATTCGTTCTAGATCTTGTTATCATGGTTTTTGCATGACATGATATGATATTAAATGTCAACATTGTCACGGGGTAGTAAGGCGCGCCTTCAATGGTTGGGTGGTGCCGCTGCTCACATACTCCTTTGGCATACTAAGGTGGACTCAGACTGAGCTGGACACCCTGAATAGGGGGATCCGTCTACTGCTTAAATCACATCGCATGTTGCACCCACGCTCATCTGTCATGAGATTGTACATCCCAAGGAAATGTGGAGGTCGAGGCATTTTAAATGCTAAGAATCTCCACAACCGCGAGGTGTGCGTGCAATCTCAGGGATTATTTCCTTGGCAATGAGTGTGGGATGCATCGTGGTTGCAGTAGACAGGAGCCTCACGCCTCTCTCCTTGGCAAACGAAAACTGGCGCAGACCAACGGTGTTGAGCACTGAAGACCGCAAGAACGTATGGAAAAGCAACGAGCTACACGGACGCTTCTACCTGGCCCTAACAAGGCCCGACGAAGACTTTTTAGCGTCCGTGAAAACCGAAATCTTTGGGGAACCGAAGGTTTTGTCTGTGCAATTGCTGACGAGGTCATAATGACGAACAATTACCGGAAATATATTCTGAGGGATGGCACGGTCGACATTTGTCGAGCGTGCCGTTGCCCCGGCAAGTCCCTCAGACACATAATTTCGACGGCAAATACTTGCTCATACATCCAGGATCATCCATCAGCAACTTGCTCTTCAATAATGGTCTTGTTGAGTCTGAAGTGCCGTACTATAAGTAAACACCGGCGCCAGTTCTCGAAAATGGTCGTGCTACGCTCTATTGGGATCGATTTGTCATCACGGACAGGACTATTGTCGCCAATAAGCCTGATATCATATTGACAGATCGATCTCAATCGATCGATCTGCCCGGCGGCAGTGCTCGTCGACGTCACCATCCCGCATGACGAGAACCTCGTGAAGGCCGAGAAGAACAAGCTCAGCAAGTACCTTGACTTGGCTCACGAGGTGACCGCCATGTGGGATGTTGTTTCGACGATCTTTGTCCCAATAGTTGTTTCGGCAAACGGTCTTATAGCGAAGAGTCTCGACCAACACCTCAAGAGACTCTCGCTGGATTAAGGGCCAGATACAGAAGGTAGTACTCCTCGGCACGCATTGTGAGGAGGTTCCTCTCTCTGCAGCCCTAACCACCGGTAGATTGAGCCCTGCCCCGCTGCCGGCGGCACTCATAGGTTAGGTTTTTTATAATGTATATTTTTTGTATTAGTATTTTATTTTACTTTTATATTTGAATATTTATCATACAAAACCTATGTACAGAAAATTAAATAAATATCAAAATAATAATAAAACAATACATTATAATGAAAGGAGTTAATGATATAACTATAATTTAATAATAATTTCACTTCCAATAAGTCCCCAGATTTCATTTTATTTATTAAAATCTGAACAGTGGGCAACAGACAAAATTGTGTGTGTAAAAAAGTTGATTGACCCTTATATTGTTATATTACAATCTTTAGGTATATTAATCATAGGTAACGACTTATAACTATTATATAAAGGTACCTACTTACTGTAGTTGTCTTATCATCAAGTGATTTTTATTTCGTTTATATTTTGACGCGTTCATTGTAATCACGGTCTTATTTACTGTTGTGCGATGTGGACGTAACTCAAAAACTTGTTCCGAACGTTTGTGCTACACGGCCGCAACTCCGAAGTGTCTGAACAGCATGGTAGTTTTGCGTGCGATTGTCGCGGGCGCAAGCGGCGGACTGGCGAGTGGCCATATTGCAGGTAAGGGATAGTCGATTTTTGGAAATTTGCATAAGGCCACAAGTGCATTAAGAGGCTTTAGAGGATAGTTTTCCTTATTTTTTTGAGTTAAGGTGGTAAATTAAACCCTTCTGACCACGAATCTGCAATAATATCAAAAATGAAAAATTTTGAGTTGCGACCGTATAGCAGGCACTAGGCGAATTGTCAAATGTCTTACTTCAACTGATGCTCACGCTTAAGTTTACCGTTGAAAACTGTTGGTGTATATGAGACAGAAAAAGCATCATTTTCGCACTTTTTATTCCGCACTTCCTTTTCTAGCTTGGATTTATCTTTTTACCTTTACATCAAATCATATGATTGTACTAAAAAACGGACAGAAACGCTTTAAGGGTCTGCACATTTCAAAACTATTTTTTTGAAAAATTTCTGTGATGTACTTTTTGATTTATAGCCAAAAATGTACAAAAAATGACCGTTCCCCCCCTTATCTCCGTAGTTTATTAATCAAAAATTCTGAAAAAAAATCCTGACGTATAGATAATTACTTATATTTTCTGGGAAAAATAAAATAAAGTGTTAATTATTTACAGTTTTCGAGAAATAACAAAAAAACCAAGAAAATCTGTATTAAAATTTAGGCTAGTCAAAATCGACCTTATTGCCTCGAAAATAAAGCTTATAACAAAATGAGTATTTTCGTTTGCGGTTACCAAGCATATTACCTTCAATACGGAACCCTCGGTGCGCGAGTCCGACTCGCACTTGACCGTTTTTTTTTTATTAAAAAACATGACCCAAGTAGGTACGTTACTTCCTCAACACATATTTTACATTTACTTTTATTAAATTTCAAATTGAAGCACCATGCCCTTTCTAACAATGCAAATAACGTTTTATCATGTTCCTGTTTTGTTCGACCCCAGCAAATAATATCGTCGATAAAAGAATCTACTCCTTCTAAATTTTCAAATAACTTTTATTCTGGCATGAAAAACCTCCGGCGCGCAATTCAACTCGAACGGTAACCTTGTGAACTGGTACCGGCCAAACGGCGTACTAAAAGTACATAAGTCTGCACCGGCTTCGTCCATATTCACTGCCCAAAATCATGAATTCGCGTCTAATACTGAAAAATAACACGCTCCGTGTAATTTGGAAGTAAGCTCTGTAATGGTTGGGAGCTGGAACTCAGCACGGCGAATAGCACAATTTAACGGACGCGGGTCTAGACAAAGTCTAATATCACCATTTTTTTTAGCTGTTAACACAATCGAATTAACCTACTGAGTAGGATGAGTTACTTTTCTTATCACGCCTAGCTCAGTAACAATAGTCGAGCAACTTATCGCGACGCGATCGGCACCTTGCGCGGTGCACTTATAACAGGCGGAACGCTCGGGTCAACCACAATGCTGTACTCGCCCGGTAAACAACCTAAGCCCTCGAATATATCGCCGTATATAGCCATTTAAATTTACACTGTGAATGCGCTGTATTAATACAATTTGTGAACATGCATGTCTGCCCAGTACACTTTCACAATTTAAGTTCGCTATGGCGAAATTAAGACAATATTGGATATTTTTATGCTCCCAATTTATATTACAACTTACAATTTATATTTAACTTTTATTGGTATTACGTCACCACTATAGTAAAAGTAAAAAAAGTAAAAAACATTTATTCACTACACACACAAGTCACACAGAAAAAAGGTAAAACCAGGAAACAACAATAAACAAGTAGTTGGTGTCTTCGCGGCAGTGAATCGGACACTGGCTCAGCATAATGCTGAGGTGTTAAACACCTGCAGCGCTGATTTTCAGCCAGCTCCGAGTGACAGACGGACGGTACGCTAAACGAATAGTGTAATAAAATATATTTATATATATATATATATATGTGTACTATTAAACAAATACTAATAGTTAGTGGCAAAATAGATAAAAAACTATAAGTATAGGACTGCAACTTCATGTTATGTTTTTGTTGAATAATCGAATCATCATAACCAAGTTGTTTAAACCTCTCGTAAGACAGTACGTTAATGTCTGCCCCCGTGTCCAACTTGAAGCGTTCGGCCCCGCCGTCGCCGGCCAGAGTCTCGTACCACTCGTCATTAATGGACCGTCTCTCGAGCGAAATATTGTGTACTATAGAAACATAAAATAACTCACAATCGTCTTCGAAGCCGTCCGTGTTTTCGTTATTGTAGTATTTTAGGGAGCTAATAAATGAAACAAGCTCATGCACTCGTGACATGTAACTAATTTATTAGTAACTACCCACATATTTATGATTATGCAAGTACCTACACATATAGCTATTACAACATCTCCCTCATTTTAGCTTTTAACCATATCAGTATAAGTATAACAGAAAGACTAATATAAATAAGGAATCACTTAACTTAACTGCACATTAAAACTATGTTCACATTTCCCATACCTCCCCTAAATATAACAACGTAAATTATAAGTTGATGCGCTTACGACACGTTTGGCGTAACAATTAGATAGGTTTATAAAATATGTACCTTCACGTGTCTAATGTACCTAAATCTACAAAACGTTAACCCTGTGCGAGTTTAAAACAATGCAATTTTTTTTTATCTAGTGCCAATGTAACATTTTTTGACTTTAAAGAACCACCACCACAGTATATGTCCAAATAAACTATTTCTCATACTGTAAAAAAAAATAACAGAAACATAGATATACGAAAATACCAAACATTAGGCTTCACAACCGTATCTATTGGGACAACGCACGACGCGGCCGCTACGAGTGACGTACGGCGCGGTCGGTCGCGGCGCCGCCGAGGCCCCCACGGGCGCAGCCGCGGGCCCGGGCGCGGGCGCCGATGGACTGGGCTCCTCACTGTGGGGTCCCTGCTCCAACGGCAGAGGGTCGTAGCGGATTTGGTCCCTACTTGGGGTTGGAACGGTATTCTCGGGTAATTTTTGAATGTGAGATCGATTACGCCTTATTACGCTGCCATTTTCCACTTTTAACAAATAAGAACGTTCACCTAGCACCTTCAGTATGCTGGCTTTTATCCATACTGCGCCATCTCGCACGCGAACGTCTTCCCCAGGAAACAATGGTTTTAATAGCCTAGTGCCTTTATCGTAACAACGCTTCATTTTGTCGACACGGACCTCTCTCGCGCCCCTCACCTGGTGCGCCTCCGCCGTGCGCGGCGCCAGCACCAGCTCGCTCACCGGCAGCCTGGTGTTCAAAGACCTACCCATCAGCAGCTGTGCTGGTGAATATTGCTCGCCTGTTATTGGTGTGTTTCTGAAATTGAGCAAAGCTAATTGCCACTCAGTTCCGTCTTCATTTGCCTTAGTCAGAAGCTTTTTTACCGTCTGCACATTACGTTCGGCCAAACCGTTCGAACGGGGATATAGAGGCGAACTAGTGTCGTGAACAAATTCCCACTGCGTCGCAAATCTTTTAAATTCTGCAGACGTGAATTGCGTACCATTATCGGTTACTATTTTCTGGGGAATTCCGAACCTAGAAAACATGTTTTTCATTTTAACTATGACAGTAATACTAAGTAAATTAGGTAGTGTTACAACTTCAACAAATTTTGAGTAATAGTCCACTACCGAGAGGTAGTGAACCCGCCTCAGCTCGAAGATGTCCGCAGCCAGCACCTCCCAGGGCAGCGCCGGGGCAGCGTGCGGCGCTAGCGGTTCGCGCGGCGGCGCGGCACGGTGCCGCGCACACGTCTCGCAGCGCGCCACTGCCTCCTCAATCTCGGCGCCCATGCCCGGCCACCAGATGGCATCGCGCGCCCGCCTTTTACTTTTTTCTATGCCTAAGTGACCCTCATAGACGCGCCCGACCATTTCTTTGCGAAGCGACTTAGGAATAACTATTTTATCATTTCGAAACAAGATCCCATTAACAACATGCAGCTCTTCTTTAACCGACCAAAATGGACGAGCTTCTATGTTAACTGCTTTTTTCTCATTAGGCCAACCCTTGTGGTAAAAAGTCGCAAACCGTCCGCCAGTGCGAGTGCCACGCTTTTGAGTCGCTCCGCACCAAATCGGCAAAATAATTAACTTATTTGTGTAAAACATCGTTTGAAGTGTCCGGTGATTCGGCGCGTTACGGGCTACGCGAGGGTGAAAATTTTATATTATTTTTTTCAAAATTTTGACTATTTTTCGCCCTTGGCAGTGACTTTAAGTGTGTGTTGACGGCCGCCGGAAATTGATCTGAGAGGACGTGATCTTCCCGGCTCCCAGGTTTGCCCAAGGACAGCGCAGTAAGTCGATACACACCCCATCCCGCTACGTACAAAACTCGCCGAATTATCGCCATATTTCCGACCATAGGGAAAGCGATACATTTTGTACCGAGACACTTCGACGCATGTTTTACGCCCATCAAAACACCCACCTCCTCCCTCAACCCTTGTGGAGACTCACCGTGCCCCAATCAGCATCCGGAGCAAAGTCCCAGTCCCACAGGAGCAACCGGAGAGACTCCACAGGCCCAAACAATAGCTATAACTAGATTAACTAGGTCACACCGTTTTTAGACCATAATTTTAACACAGAACCTTGATTGCTGTAAATAATCAATAACACAAAGCAATATGACGTCCCTTTCAGTTTCAGTTTTAATCTGATCTAATTTATGCGATGTGGCATTAACACTTTCGAACATCGAATTTACGTGGATCGTGACGTCATCGCAGACGTCGCGGTCGTCCCCGCGCTCGACGGCCGCGCGCGACAGCGCATCAGCGATGAACATTAGCTTACCCGGTGTGTACACGATTTTTAAACAGTATGACTTTAGCCTAAGCAGCAAACGCTGTAACCTTGCTGGGGTTTCGTTCAATGACTTTTTGAATATAGACTCCAAAGGTTTATGGTCACTTTCTACAGTGACATGATCGTGACCGTAAACGTACTGGTGAAACCTCACACACCCAAAAAGTATTGCCTCACAAACGTCTCTCAGTGGGCGTGAGCGTGCGCGCTGCGTATGCGACAGGCCGCCCGCCCTGTAACATGACAGCGCCCAACCCGACCCCACTAGAATCGACCGACAGGGTCACCGGCTCCGCTGGGTCGTAGTACCGCAGTACTGGGGCTGCACTAATTAACGCTTTCAACCTTTCAAATGTTACACTATGAATATTACACCAGTCAAAAATAACATCCTTTTTAAGTAACTTTCTGAGAGGCGCTGCAACAGTAGAATAATCCGGAATAAATCTCGACAGATAGTTGGTAATACCTAAAAATCTCTCAAGTTCTTTTTTATCGTTTGGTTTGGGAATTTTTTTGATGGCTCGGACTCTTTGCGTGTCCGGTCGGATCCCATTACTATTAAACACATGGCCCAGAAAATTAACCTCCTCTGCGCCAAATATGCATTTTTGCCTATTAAATTTGACCCCATTATTTTTGGCACGTGTAATGACCTCCTCTAACCGCCTGTCGTGCTCAGCGATAGTGGTGCCCCAAACCAAGACGTCATCCGAGTATACCTCTACCCCAGGCATAGAAAATATCTTACACATCTCGTGATGAAATATTTCAGGTGCACAGTTGATGCCGAATGGCATTCGCAAAAAACGATATCTCCCAAATGGTGTCGCGAAAGTCGTGAGTTTCGAACTGGCCTCATCTAGCTTCAACATCCAGAAACCATTTTTAGCATCCAGCTTAGAAAAATAACGGGCTCCTGACAGGCTACTAGTGATTTCATCTAACGTTGGAAGTGGAAAATGGCAACGGCGAACGGCTTTATTTAAGTGAAATGGATCTAAACAGATACGAATTTTTTTATTTGGTTTTTCGACTAAGTATAACGATATTGGAGACCCAGTCAGTCGGCGCCTCCTCTTTTACTATAACGTTTAACTTTTCCATATTTCCGAGCTCCTCCTTAAGTCGAGGTTGCATTTTAATAGGTATTCTTCTAGACGCGTTTACAACGGGCGGCACGTTCTCATTAACCACTATTTTTGAAATTGAAGGTAAACAACCTATTCCATCAAACACAGACTCATCAACACTAATCTTGTTAGAGACTTCACAAACACGCCCTATCAAATGCAGTTGTTTACATGCTTTCAAGCCCAAAAGGTTGTTGCAACGTACATCTAATACATACACTTTTTGTCGAGTTGTATAACCATTACAGGATAAAACTGACTCAAAAAATCCTACTACTGGTAACTTTGCCTTACTTATTTCTCTAAGCACCATTTTGTCCTTTTTTAAAATACTCTGCTGAAAATGTGCCTTGTTAAACGCGTCAAGAGAAATAACTGTAGCGTCGGCGCCGCTGTCCAACTTAAAGATAACGCTAACATCGTTAACAAACACAGTTTCATACCACGGCTCCGAATCGCCGTCATCCTCTACCGCATCTAATTGTAAACCACTCAAAATTAACTCACTCTCATCGTAGTCGTCCTGTCTATAGTCCTCGTCCTCCAAAGCCTCGCCTACTTGCCTCACTCGACACAGCTTCGCATAATGTCCAACACTATCACACTTGTAACACTTCACATTGTGCGCCCAGCACCTGGCGCTCGCGCCGTGCCTGCGCCCACAGTTTGCACAAGCGTCGCCGCTGCTCTGCCTCTGCGGGGCCGCATGCCGCGCGCCACGCGCCGCGCCGCGCCCGCGCTGCGGCCAGGCCGCCCGGGGCGCGGGAGCGCGGCCCAGGGCCTCGAGCGCGCGCGCGGGCGCCTGCGCCGCCGACCCGCCGCACGCCTCCGCCTGCCGGCCGGCGCTCTCCGCCGCTCGACACCACAACACGGCTTCGTCCAAACTTAATTTTTGTTTTGCTAACAATCTTTCACGCATGACTGACTCTTTAAGCCTCGTATCAACTGCGTGAGAATTAGGCTACTGCGCAGATCTTTAAACTCGCATGACTTACTCTTTATTTTTAAATTACTTAGAAATTTATCAAACCCGTCATCTCGTTGGTAAGTCTCAAAAAAAATATGCCTTTCGTAATTAACATTCCGAGCGGGGTCACAGTGCTGAACGAATTTCGTCACTAAGTCGTCGTAACAAGTTTTAACGTTTTCATCCACGTCTAATTCTTCCAAAATTTCCCGACCGAATTTCCCAATAATGTGTAAGAACAATGCGCATTTTTCTCGGGATTGAGCATCTTCTTTGCCTGATGCAATTAAATAATAGTCAAAGGCAGATTTCCACTCACGCCAATTACAGGACAAATTGCCCTCCTCGCTCATGGCAGCCGGCTGCTGTATCGCCGAGTAAGTCGCCGCCGCGGCCGACGCTCTTACGCCCGGAGTTACTTTTTCACCTTTATCAGCCATGACTTTACACTTAATGTAGCACTTCACACTCACTTAATGCTCAACAAAAACCACACCTGACACCATGTAGTATTTTAGGGAGCTAATAAATGAAACAAGCTGATGCACTCGTGACATGTAACTAATTTATTAGTAACTACCCACATATTTATGATTATGCAAGTACCTACACATATAGCTATTACAACAGTTATGAAGTTCGATATCATACATTTTATTAATATTTTGCGGCGCATTACACATTCTTGCGTAATGCCCGTAGTTCAAACACACATAGCACTTCACATTCATAGCGGGGCACGCGCCTGGCAAACACTGCATACCACACCCACGACACTGCGATCCCAGCTGGCCCGGGCCCGCACGGCGTCCACCCGCGCCATGCCCGCGCCGCGGTTCTCCAGACACCGACTGCTATCCGCTGATACTTCATCGCTTCACATATTTTAATAGCCTTATCCAGACTTAAATCGTCCATTCGCAACAATCGATCGCGGACCACTGCACTGTTTATGCCGCAAACTATGCGATCACGTATTAGGGACTCTTCTAATAGTGCAAATTCACTTTTTTTGCTAAACAGTTTTAGAGCAACCACATATTGACCAATTGTTTCACCCTGCTCCTGGTTTCGAGTAAAAAAATTGTACCGATCCAGCGTTAAATTCGACTTCACTCCGAAGTATTCATCGAATTTTTTTAGCAGTGACTTGACATCTTCGCGATCAGTTTCCTTATCCTTATCAAATTTAAACGTTTGATAAACATCAAAGCCATCTGGCCCGATTAAATTAATGAGTAAGCTAGCCTACACAGCCGAATCCTCCTTGTCTACCCCCGATGCTTTCAAGAACAGTTCGAACTGCGTCTTCTATTTCCGCCATACGCCAGCCCGGCTGACAGGGCTGCCATCCAAACTGAGTTCTGACGGCGGTCTTGCGTGCTCCATGTTAACTTATATCACTCCGATATATAAAACAACAACAAATATACCGCTTTTAAAGTAATGTATGTATTTAAAACGAAAAAACTCAATTAAAAAACACCACCTCTGCCACCATGTTGTGTTAATTAAAGACGGTTGAATGACAACTACCTTTATTACCGTATTTCTACGAGTACCCACAACAGGTTTGAAGAATTTTAACATAGTGGCATTCGATTTGTCTTGATTGTCGAAGTGACATAGGGTATATAATAAAAGGGGGAATACATATTTTATTTTTTATTATAACAATATGGATCTTAAATGAAAGCTAGTAAATAGGCCATTCCAAATATTATTACAGTTTGATGCAGCCATTTGGACAAGAAAATCAAAAAAATACGTAAATGTTAAGTAATAAACCCCTTTTGCTAGAGTTCGGCTTGTAATTTGTCACTTGTAGCTTCGTGACATTAAAAAATCGAAATCCAGAGCTGAGTTAAAGCTAAGTATTAATAAATTATAACACTTTTTTATTTAAAAAAAAAACTAAAACGAGTGAAATAAACTAATTTATTTAAAAAAACCCCGACTGCAATAAAAAATCAACCGAAAAGCAAAAAACAAGCTCTATAAACTACAGAAAATTGTAAGAGCAATGTATTCAATGATACAATTTATACTATTTTCGTCCCCTTACTTCTAGAACCGACTAACTGCATGAATCCAAAAAGGGTGGATAGGAGTGGGGGTTGGGATGGGGGGCAGACTTATATCTATGTGAGTCGCGGAGTGGGAATCCTGACGGATGCATGCTTACAGACTACGGGCTTCCTTTCTTTTGCCCGACAATAGAAGGATTGGGTCGGAGATCTTTTTTGGACCGCTTGTGTAGCTGTGGACACCATCTTTATGGGGCTACCCTTTTTTGATTCTTGGTCTTTTGCCTGGAGATACAATTTTTTGCGCGTGTCTCCTTGCGCTGCCCTCTTTTGTGACCTCTTCCATTGCAATTTACCCTAAACATCTGCTATAATTAAGGGGGGAGGGGCAGGTGTCAGTTTGACGAAGGACCAGTGAATCGCGAGCGGAGCCTTACCCCAGCCAGTGCTAAAGGGCCGGGAGAGAAAATCATTCTCCCGTTTAGGAGGCCGCAAGCTTCCCCATCCCCCGTCCTACCAACACCCCTTAGGTGTTCGGGTGGTGCGTGCGTCAGGAAGTTGCTTATGTTAACATATGTACACTTAAGGTTAGAGTTAGCTCGGGTTTAAATAAAGAGATTGTACGGAGGTGCTTAGGGAATGGGGTGTTAGGGGTTGGAAAATTGTATACTATTTATTTTGTACTATCGCATCATCCTACAAGATTAGGGGTGCATTGGGGATTGGTTTTTGTTTGGGTTTGGGATGAGGGAGAAGGAAATACGAAGGTTTGGAGGAAAGGTTGAGGGAGGTCTGTGGGGGTTATTTCGGCGTGGAATCCTGCCCGGGTCCTGTGCCCGAGGGGTTTGCGTGGTGTCAGATTTCAGCGTAGCGTTTTCCAGAATAGTCCGGGTACCGAACTATTTGTTTCTTAAACACGCTACGCGTACCACTTTTTCTATAAAACCCTTCGTGCTTTCGCGGTTGGCTTCTGTTCCCAGCAGGGCTTTCCAGCTTGACCTATCCGGAGAAACTTTGACCCCGGTCTCTTGCTCAAGGTCGAACCTTTACATGCCGAAACGCGGGCAATCGCAGACAACGTGCCAGATATGTCCTCATCAAGGGTCGGGTCGCAGACACACGAGGGTGTGTCTTTGATCTTAAAACGGTGGAGATAGGCGGCGAAGCCTCCGTGAGAAGTAAACGCTTGAACCAAGAAGTTTGTGAGTTTGAGTTTCTTTAATATGCTGTTCGCATCTCTCACAGTTGTAAAAAACTTCTTGGTTGTCGCACCTGTCCTGGATGCCTCGTAGCGTTCAGTTTTTTCTTCAATTTCTCTTCCTGGTGGAATGTGGTCCTCACTGTAGCCCTTTTTGACCTCGTAGAGGCTTGCGGCTTCGTGAATGCGCAAATCCAGTGGGAGGGTTCCCGGCAGCATCAGCGCCGATGTCAGATAGATCGTCCTGTACGCTTTGCAAATCTTCTGGGCGAAACCACGCTGTATTGAATCTAGCTGGTTTCGCACCATTAACTTGTTGGCAGACTCGTGCCATGCGCTTGCTGCGTACAGGACGATCGGCTCTATCACCGCCACGTAGATGGTTTTCACTATCTCGCTATTGAGACCCCATGACACCCTCGCCGCACGTGACAACTGTCTGTAGATATTCGTTACCTTTCGGCACGTTTTTTCTACGTGTGGCTTGAAGGTCAACTTACGGTCTATGGTAAGTCCCAACAGTTTGATTTCGTCGACAAGCTCCACTGCGGTCCCAGCCATTGAGATTCGGATGGGGTCTCATTTCAGCTTCCTCGTTATCACCATGGCTCCCGTTTTGTGAGCAGCAAAGTTTAGCTTATTTTGGGTACCCCATTCGACCATTTTTTGGAGAGTCCGTTCGGCTTTTCCAGCTAGCCGTGGTAAGGTTAGGTTAGATTAGGTTATTATAACAGTATTTAAATTTCTATTTGAACCCAATTCTAAGTAAATTATATTTGAGTTTTTGTTAAGAGAGGTTGTTAGTAATCAAAACTGTACATAAAAAAACAGTACAAATTCTTAAAACAAATAGGTAAAATTAAGGCTTTTGTAAAAAAGGTCGTGCAGATAAGCGTGTTTTGCTGTGGAGTCAATTTTTCAATTTTTTCATATCTTTTAAACGAACAGGCTTAGGCAGTATTAATCCAGAGTTAAACTAAGTACACTTATATAAATTACACTTTGTACAAGAAAAATATTGAAAATTGTAATTAATTTTGCAGTTATCTTAGTTTATATTACAGTTACGAGTCAGTTAGTTGGTTTTGGCTATAGAGAAAATGATATTTCAGAATAAATTGCACTTAAAAGGCTAATATGTTATTAGTATGTTTTGTCATGTAACTAACTTTGACGACTGCCCCGCTTCTACGAGATATAGCGTTGTGTCATCGTAGAAAAGTAGCTCGACTCCGGCCCTTTAGGAGATACTGATACCTATTGCCGCTCGGGTTCACAGGGTTGTCCAAACTTGATTTTCAATTCTAGTCACCTACTTGGCCATACTTTGAACTATGATTTATAATCATAGTAATTTTCATAAATTACACAAACCTAAAGTAAGTTAAGTATAAATATTGTTGGATAAGTACCAAATTTTAATTATTTTACGGTTAAAGAGATTTATTTCCTCAAAAGAATTACAAAAAAATTCACTTACAGAGAAAATACACTTTCTTAAAATTAGTATAGTTAGCGTGCGTACAAGCATAGACTTGAACAACTTAGAATGAGAACACACTGGCGTAAAAATAATATTTGCTTTTAACTCTATAAAATACTTTAACTAAGCAACATCAAAACGACATAACAGTGTGATAATAATTTTACAAACATGGGGGTAGATATAGAGACATTGAAATTACTGCATATTGTTTACTAAGGTTGCTACCACAGTACGGCGTGTTAGCATGCAATGTTTGATGTATTATTAAAATTATATTTATTTGATGTATTATAATATAATTCGGTATTTTAATACAAAAATAGCATAAGGGACAATTGTTTAAAACTGAACACATGTTCAGATTACACATTACGAGAAATCCTTTTGTATATGGCATCTTAAATGTTTTTTAAACAACGGCAAGGACTTGCTGTCTTTAATATCCTTTGGCAATTTGTTATAGATTTGTGCTCCCTCATACATTATAGACGTCTTTCCATAATTTGTTCTATTTTTTCGTAGTACTATATTGTTGGCTTGTCTAGTGACGCGTTTTTGTATCTGGATTCTTTTTGTAAAAGTTACGTTTGTATGTATATCCTTAGTAATTATTTTTCGAACTAGAACGCATTTTACTTACATACTTTTTAACTGTTGATACTAAATAATGTGTTTATAGGTATGTGATGTGATCTCTCTCTGGTCGTTCCCTCATGACTGAGGATCGTGGTCATCAGTTGGTGTTCTACACTTGCGGCGTATGATCTACCTCCAGCGATTCCTGTCCATTGCGTCTCTTACAACCGAGCAAAACATGGAGGAAGATGAATCCTTTAGTTGATCGGTCCATCTGGTAGGAGATCGGCCTCGTGCTCGTTTGCCCTCTGTGTTCCCAACTACGATCAACTTTTCCAGGCTCTCATCTCCCCTTCTCACTATATGGCTGAAGTAAGATAAAATTCGCTGGTGGCACATTGTGGATAAACGGGTCTTAATTTTGAGTTGAGAGAGGATGGACTCGTTCGTGCGCTTGGCAGTCCAGGGTATTCTCAGCATGCGCCTCCAGCACCACATCTCCAACGCATCAATTCTTTGCCTCTTGCGGGCGCATATTGTCCATGTCTCAACTCCGTACAGGAAGATGGGGAAAATCAGTGCTCGTATCAACCGGATCTTGGTGTTGTTTGTCATTCCCCCCTTCTTCCATATGTTGTTCAACCGGGTCATAGCGTCCTTAGTCATACCGATGCGTCTCTTGATCTCTGGTGCACAGCTGCCTTCTGTGTTGACTTGCGCGCCTAAATATATGTAGTGGTCGACTGTGTCCACACCCGGTATGATGTTTATGGTATTAGCCAGGTGTCCAGCGCGATCCACAACCATGATCTTCGTCTTGCTCCTGTTTGCTGCGAGACCCATTTCGTTACTTTCAGTCTCGAGTCTCTGAAACAGATTCTGCATGTCTTCCACAGAGGCAGTCAGAAGCACTGTGTCGTCAGCATATCTGAGATTGGGTATCCTTTTCCCACCTATCGGTAACCCTTTGTCCCACCTATCAAGGGTTTTGCGGATGATATGCTCCCCGTATGTAGCAGATAGGTGCTGGACTGGTGGGAGGCGAAGTAAAACATCAAGGATCGTAAGTAAAGTGTTAAAGGACTTGTACGTGTGAGCTCTGTGTGGCGCTCGAGAGACGACCGACGTGCGGCGCATCCGCTGCTATGCCCACACGCGCACATATACACAAGACCTCGCGTACTTCTCCGGTAGCTCTCAACCCCTCCAATAAGGATCTTACTCTAGCTCTTCTTGCCAATGCCCCACACCCCAACTTCCTCCTTTCGAACTCACAGATATTTCTCCGCAAGAAACGCTTGCCATTCTTAAAACTATTAAGACGAAGGCTGTCGGTGAAGATTGTCTTGGCTTGGACATGGTTATGCTCGCGGCGGACTTTATAGCCCCTATCCTATCCAGCATCATTAATTTCTCCTTCTCCTCCGCCACTTTTCCTTTCACTTGGAAGTATGCCCTCGTTATTCCACTTCCTAAGTGCTCAAACCCTTCTTCATTTGCTAATTTCCGTCCTATCTCAATCCTACCCGTCTTGTCTAATGTTATTGAGCATTACGTTAATCGTCGTCTCCTTTCTCATCCCAATAGGCATACTCTCCTTAATCCTTTTCAATCCGGTTTCCGCCCCGGGCATAGCACCGTTACTGCTTCAGTGAAGGTCACCGATGACATTCGTCTTAATATTGAGCACAAAAAGCTCACAGTTCTTGTTTTGTTGGATTTCAGTAGCGCTTTTAACACCGTGGATTTTGATATTCTTCTAGGGATTCTTAATACCCTCCATCTTTCTGCAACTGCTCTTTCTTGGTTTCGCGCTTACCTCTCTGGGAGGCGCCAGCGTGTCAGGGTTGATGACTGTTACTCTGAATGGTGTAATCTGTCGGCTGGTGTCCCCCAGGGTGGAGTGCTTTCTCCCCTGCTTTTCTCCATTTTCATTAACGGTATCTGTAACTCACTTTGCTCCTCGTATCACTTATACTCGGACGATTTGCAAATCTACGCCTCTGCTACTCTTGATGATTTCCCCGCCTTGATACGTCAAATCAATACTGATCTCGACTCTATACTTCCTCTCCTTGATTATGGAGACATTGCGTTTCTTGACCTCAGAGAAGAACTGCTTGACAAGCTTGAGCGTCTGCAAAACGTTTGTATAAGATACATTTTTGGTTTGCGGAAATTTGATCATGTATCCCAGTACCGCGTGCAACTCAAGTGGTTGCCCATCCGCCGTCGCAGGGATTTGCATATTCTGACACTCCTTTTCAATGTACTTTTCACTCCTTCTTCTCCTTTGTACCTTTCCAATAGGTTTAGTTTTTTGGCCGATGGTAGTGGACATCGCCTTCGGTCTAGTGCTAACCTTTCCCTTACTGTTCCATCCAACAAGACTCGTACGTATGCTAAATCTTTCACGGTTCACTCTGTCCAATTATGGAATGGACTTCCGCCGTGCTTGAGGCAATCTAGATCTGTCGGTTCATTGAAGGAAAGGTTAAAGAAGTTATGGCTAAGTCAACAAGATGAGTCTGAGTGTTGATCCTTACTTCTGTTGTAGGTTTAAACTGCTGTTTATGTAGGTATGTGGTAGCATATATTAGTATATTCTATTATCTATGTATGTATTTTATTAAAGAAGATATTTTATTTCCTTCCTGTTTCTCTGTTGTATGTACTATTTGTTATTTCCTGTAATTTTGTTAATTTGTCTATCCTTCTGCGTTGTCCTTGCTTACTCTGCTCCAAGGTTAACTGGAAGAGATCCCATATGGGATAAGTTCGCCTATGTACATTATCTATATTGATGCAATCATGTCCTGTAATTGTTTATGTGCAATAAAGAGTTTACATACATACATACATACATACACGTTTATTAACACATAATTATGCAAACAGCAAAGGTAAGTACCTTCATTTCTAATATTATAAGTAATAATTATTTTTACTAACACTTTATGTTTAAGAAATAAACATAAAATAGTAGAAAATTCATATTTTGGTGTAGCAACTTTTTAATATGTTTTATATGACAACACTGTCATTCTTCCTCTTCTGATATAGCCTCTGAAAGATGGCGCATTGTAAAAATTTATATAATTAATAATACAGTCCACTGCTAAAAAACCCAGCTTGCTTTTTATTTAAACATGCAAGTTTGTGGTTCTTCGAGCCGACGGTTCGAAATATCCGGTTCGAGGGACCAGTTTGTGGTCCTTCATCACCTGTGATCAAAAAGTAGTGTAAATTCAGTGTTAATACGGCTACGTCGTTGTGTTTTCGACCAATAGTTCGAACCGTCGGCGGTCGGTCGGCAAGTTGTTGAAGATAAATTTCTATAAGTTTTCGCTCCAAACATCGTTAAACACGGAATATCTACAGTGTTCATAGTGCATTAAGAGATTTATCTATGAAATCTCATAGGATGCAATCAAAAATTGCATTCCAATAATTTCATTGTGCAAGTCGGTACATGTTTTTCGTCAGTGGCGGGTCAGTTTAACTTATGTGCGTGACGTCATACATGCATCGGTCCGTTCGGCCATAGAGAATATAGCTCTAAGTTGGCCATTCTGCTGGTTTGAGCGTGAAGCGTGCTCTGCCTGTAAACGTCAGCTGTTAATGTCACTGTCAGTCTGCGCGGTGTAAACAATAATAATAACCTCATCATCTGCGAATCCGGTGTTTTCGTAAATAAAAAGTGCATATTTCGCGTTGTGAACATTTCACGTAGTGAGTTGCGTACATACGGTGAGTGTTTCCGTGCCATATATAAAATATAAAATTGCAACAACCAGTTGAAAATTGGGATATGATAATTATAGCTATTTTGACTAAAAGTTAAATCAGTATACTAACAGGTCTTATGAACTTGAAAGAAATACAGATGTTCTGCCAACAATGACAGAATTTATAACTTATTTAGAATAGCGCGCTGTAGCACTTGAAGTCAGTTCTAGTAGTACTAGCACTATCAGTACTATTACTGAACCTAAAAAATATTTTCCAAATAAAGTAAGCAATGTTGTTACTAAAAAGACTATATCTTGTCTATATTGTGAAGGTTCAAACCATGCTATATATGGTTGCTCTCGGTTTAAGACGTCTGCTATTGAGGACCGTCTCAATTTTATTGAAAACAAAAAGCTGTGTAGTCTACAGGGAGATAGGAAATTCGCCGTATTCCTTGAAAGGGGTTATTCTACAGCTCATTTGTAATGATTTAAGTCTGTCAACCAGGGGTCAAAACTCATTGGTTTTCGAGTTACTCACGTTTTTAGATTTTTCTTAAAAATACCCGGCTTTCGACCTAAAACTAGTAATTGTGTAAAAACTTCGTCATTTAGAAATAAAAAAAGCATTTTTCAAATAGCCAATGAACTATTGATTAAGAAAAATAAAAAATAAAGCCAAAAAAATGCAAATTTTTGCAAATAATACGATTTGAATTCGGAAGTTCTAGTAATTATTTTCCAAATTTTGTAACATTTTAAAGCATAACTAAAAAAAAGTACAACACTTCACGTACAAATTACAGGAATAGTTTGCTCAATTCATAAGCTTTCTAAAAAGGTACAATTTATGACATTTTTAAATTAATTTTAATTTAAAAAATTACAATGAATAAATAATAGCAGAACAGGTAGAAGACTTGACTTAGCGTACTTGACTCTAAATGGGTTTGTTTGTGCCGTTTTAGGTTCTCCGAGGGCTTACTTTGTCTTCAGTTTCTTATCTCAACTTATCTTCTTGAGGTAGAAGGCACAGCGGATTTAATTTTTCATGCCAAATTTGTAAGGCAAAGCATAACGTACTTTTGCACAAAGATAGTGAAGCTGCTACTCCAGTAGCCAAACCTGAAAGTACTAGCTCGATTGTAACAAATCATTCGCAGAGTTCTTCTGTTAATGTACTACTGCCTACTATAAAGGTCAAAATGTTGGGCCAAAATGGTCATGAAGTTTATTTTAAAGCATTGGTAGACTGTGGAAGTCAGGCTTCCTTAGTCGCTATATCACTTGTAGAAAAAATGTCCTTAAAGCCAATAAATCAAAACTGTACCATAATTTTAATTGGTAACAATAACAATAAAATTAAAAAATGTGTAAATATTGCCATACATTCTCCAGTGAATAATGTCCAACTACAAGTCAATTGCCATTTTGTGGATTCCATTACATCCAATTTGCCTCAAAATTACTTTGATATTTCAAAGATTAATTTACCAAAAAATGTAATACCTATGTCTGATAATATCTGAAAAAAAAAAAGATTCGCTGACAACACTGGCCGTGAAAACAACTGTTGAATCGCTCTGTGTTATTTATTTTCCTTAAAATTACCTAAGTGCGTTTAAAGTCGGTGTACAGCGGGCCGATTATGGTGACACTTATCCACGCAATAAAACGTTTTTATCTCAAGATCATAGACATATTATCATTGTCGACGTTGGCTAACATGGTGGCATCGGTTACATTGTATTATCCACTTTTGACAACGATAAATGACAATCGTCATCTTTTATCGATTTTGCTTAACATGGGTGGCCACTTTGGATCGACTTTTGACATCTCAATTCGATAAGTTTATGCGAGTGCTATCTTGGTGACGATAAGACTTGGATACGACATTAATCTTGAAAAAAACTAAAATTTAAGCGTGAGTATTGGTTTTGTAATGTTTCACTTATCAAAAAAGGCTTCGATACTTACAAGAAAGGTGTTTAACATTATATTACAATTGGTAATCATTATTTGCAGAATGTCAAGTGCGTCTTCGTCGCCTCCCGCTTCAGGCCAAAAAAGAAAGAATAAACTGCTGTGCAGGGCTATAAGGGATGCTCCCAACCCCTTCGAGCTTCAGGATGGAGAATTTCGACATAATATATAGAGGTGCAAGGAGATAGCACACCGTTTATGTGCCGAATTCGAATAAGACCTCCAGCCGCACAATAATGACGAATTACCCATGTAAATAACATTAAGGTAAGTAATATTTATTATTTACTAGCTGTTCGTGCTTGGTATCACTCGGGCGATTTATTGTTTCATACAAACCTTGTCCTGACAATTACGAAAACAACGAAAAAACAGACAACTCGGTCGAGCCGTTCTCAAGTGATGCTCCGTCATAGATGTGGCAATTAAATTTTATATACATATATATATAATAGACTATTATGAGTACCTATACCTACCAACTTGAATACTTAATGTTAGTTATGTCACTATTAGGGCTTAGGAAATAATTTTCAAAGTAAAGTAACTCATAACTAAAAGTAAAAAAAACAACACGCATTATTGCAGACTATACCTCAAACACCGTTAGTAAACTCACTATCAAAATTCCTATGGCTACCTTCCATCTCCATCATCATACCAGCTTGATGGTTCCATTTTATATTGTCATCGGAACTGTAAAAGTATGCTAAATTTCAAATCAATCCAATAATTAAAATTAGGTTAAAATTGGCATCTAAGATTTGATTGCATTGTTACTTTGTCCACAGACACATAACACAGGAACTAGCTTCACTGCACAAACTCATTTATAACATTCAACTTCATCCGCATGTTTTCTGAGATATAAGGTGTATCCTATATGTTAGTTCAGGGTAAAAGCTATGTACATTCCAAATTTCATCCATTTCCATTCAGTCGTTACAGTGTAAAATAGTAACCAACATACACACACACTTTCGAATTTGTAATATTAGTGTGATTAGTAAGGAAAAGGTTATAAGGACACAAAGATGAAATAAAATAAAATAAGAAAATGTTTAAATTTAATAACCTTAAGCTATGATGATGCATGTTCATTCAATAATGTATTCCCATCTCACTCACGCATGAAGGAATATGCGTCAAGTTTAGGTAAATTAGCTCATCTATTTCCGATCACTGCTGATAACCCCCAAACGACTCAACCGATATTCATCAAATCACCCTATATTCTAATTAAAAAAACCACATTATATTTTAGTTTTGCCTATGTCTCTATTAGAGACAGCTTTCAACATACAAACAAACAAACAATTAATTAAATATAATAGTATAAAAGAGTAGATGTGGGTGTTTCAACTTAATAACTTATGTTTAGTAGATAGCTTATGTGAATTGCAAAGTATTAGCAGTGAATGCATGACTCCTTTATATTTCTTATCTCTGTTCTTAAAATAGAGCTCGAAAGGGTGTTTAACTTGCACATTGGAAAGTAGTTTCTTCTGTGCATGTTAAACAAAATCTAGTAGAGTCAGGCAGACCAAGCTCTATTTAATAAACTTGTATAATAATTGTTTGGGATATGCTTTTATTAGCGTTAAAAGATCTTATTGTAATTGCAATTTTTAATATAAACATAGATAAAACTGTAATTAACCTATATACATTATTATATAGTTTTGGAACTCCACCTCGGTAACAATTTTCGTGGCCTCTAACCTGGAAAAAAAAGAACATTATTTTATATTTGTATATTGTAATTTATATAGGTGACTCGGGTACTCTCTTGAGCCATGGATCATGGTGCCTATTTTGAATGCTAGGCCGAATAGTCCAGATGGAAAATACACCCAATGGCATTTTTAGCCTATGAACATACTCATTTAATGAATGTAGTCATTCATACACTGAATTGTGTCCAGTGCTTAGGGCATAATCAGGGGTAAAACTATAGAGCGTTCAAAATAATTAAAACCTGTAGTGTGTTATATAATATGATGCAATAAGGTTATTACCTACTTATTATAATTTTAAGTACCTTTTGTAATTTACTATGTTACAAGAGTTCAGAACATTTTACTAATTTACACATTATTTTTCAGAATACAGCTGGACACTACCGCAGATAGCAATGATGTTGTTGCCACCCAGAAGTTTTCAGCAATAGGGCATTAATTAAAAGTAACTCAAAAAAATGGTCACTGTAATAAATTATTATTTTACTTAACACTGTGTTTTATTTCATTTTCATACTAGAAGTAATCACACTAACCAGGTTTTTTATAATAGAATGTATTACAAAATAGAGCAGGTAATCTGATTCTTTCTTGGATGAAAAATAGCCTGAGCTCAAGCTACCTACATACTAGGTTTAATCGGTTCAGCGGTTTATTATTGATCTATTATTGAGTAAATGTATACAGTCACACTGGGTAATTTTACTTCCGCTACATCTTAGTATTACTTTAAAGGCCGATAGGTAATTATTACCCAAGTATTCAAACTTACCCGGTGTGAATGAGTGTGAAACAAATTAAATAGGTACTTACGGCTTTCCAAGCTTCCACAGATTTGTCTAGCTCAAGTCTCGTAAAATAGAAGGGAGATTTTGCCTCTTTTGTTTCTCTGAACCCGAGTGGCCCACTAAATTCACCATTGGCAAATGAGGGTGGATTACCATGTATTCAAAGCTTGTTTTGCATTACTGTACAGCAACTGTAACACAATATAATTTTTAAAGAGTAACAATTATAAAGAAATCGACTAGATTCATATTAGTTCACTATATTAAACTTACACATTTCTTTTTTGATTTATTGTTGATGTGTCAACTTTCTCTTGAAATTTTCTTTCTTTATGGAGGTTTCTTCTCTTTAGCGTAACGTGGGCGTAACACTCCTGTCAAGAGTGGTCGTGGTCGTCACGTTGATTTTGTGGCCTGCTTCACAATGCGACGCCATTCTTCGCGAACTGCCGCCCTCCTGGTACATTCGTGTAGAGGACCGTCGACGGCGGTTTTTATTTGGTTCCTCCACCTCATCAGCTATATTTCGCGTGGTGATGCCCTCGACCGTGCCTTGCACTACCACACTACCAGGCGTTCGATAGATTCGCATCCGCGCCGCGATACGTGTCCAAAGAAAGTGAGGATACGAGCTTTTACTATGCTTGATAGTCTCTTCTTGATGTCTAGCTCTCGAAGAATGGACTCATTTGTTCGGAATTCCAACCACGAAATATCGAGCATTCTCCTTCAACACCACATCTCTAGAGCATTAATTCGTTTCTGTATATAAATTCCTAAAACTAACAATCGTAGTTCTTGCAAAAATAAACATTCGAATTTCCGATCAGTTCGGACCACAGATCCTAGAACTCGAATCGAGCTGTCAAGATAACCTAAACATTTTAAAGAGTATGCCTAGTCCGCTCCTTTCAATGACTACTTGATAACAACTCATTTTAGAAGCATTATATAAAGTCCGCCACTCAACATCCAACATGTACAAAAATAGATTGATTTCGTGACACTAGCAACTTTTTTCCAAAATGGTAGTAATCTTGCGTGATTCTTGTCACACTGGGCTTAAACACAATTGTCGTCGCTATATCGGCGCAATAACTTAATCGACACTGTCAACCATATTAGGGATTTTGATAAAATAGACGACTTAGTTAAAAATTTAGACATATCCACTCGATAAAAACGTTTCACGCATAATGGGCCCGCAGGAGGCTAAAGATAACCTAAGAACACTTACGTTGGATTTCGACTGAAACAGCCGATTGAAACTCACAGCACAACATTTTCGATGGTGAGAAAACAAACAATTAACCGTTAAATCGTGAATTTCAAACATTTTTCTAATTCATAACGGGGATTTTGATTTTAAAACAATATCTTTAACACACGTAAAATCAGCTGATTGGCTCACAACTGACACCTAACAGAGGTTCACTATTACCAACATCACGAGCAAAATTAAGTTGCCAGTAAATGAAACTTGCGCAGTGTGGTAGCAAGTTTGAGTAGACTATTTTACCGAAGAAGTTTAAGGAGACCAAAGTTTCGTTTATATCCGATCTGAATAAAGTACTTAACATAAAATTATATTATATTCTTATTTTTGCTGCAAGATTAACCACAATGAGTTCAAGTAAATCCACACCAACAATAATGACAAGAAGGAGGCTAAAATTGCAAACGGAACAATCAAAATTAATACATACGGAACAAATAAAATGTATACAAACTACTCACATACACTAAAAAGAGTAAAATCTCAACAAAAAAAATCATCTGGATATGGATACGGAGGGGACACAAAGCAGCCAATTAAATATGAGCCTTCCTGATCTGTCTAATAACATCTTAACAAAATCTTAAGCTAAAATTGCAACACGCTGAAAATGAATTAGAAATTGCTCACCACGAAATCGCCAACTTAAACGAGGAAATTAACATGCTAAAAGGGAATCATGTTAACACTCAAAAGAAAATGGACGGGTGCGCCAAAGTTCATATAAAATTGCAACTCCGATTATTCGAACTCCTAAAATTTTTCTCATAACATTTTACATCATAATGATCACTCCTCATACTCTTCATAAAAAATGTTTATACTAATGATCGGAACTCATACTCATCTGAACTTATAACGCCAATATTCATGGAACCGTACACTTTTCAGAATTTCTTAAATATCTTACGTGTAGATAAAATTAGGTTAGGTTAGGTTAGATTTATAACAATCCTCAAAAAGTAACAGTTTCTTTAAAAAAATCATTATGAGTTGCGATAAGTATGAGTAAAATTTTTCGAAGAAATGAAGTATGAACCAAATTTTTCGAATAAATGATGAGTATAGACACAAATCGTTATTTGTATTAAAAATCTAAAGACCAATTTTATATGAGCCAATATGGACCCAAAATGGACATGTATAAAGACATGTGCAAAAATATACTTAGTGAGCCCAAAAAAAACTCAAAGTGTAATAAAGGTGGTAACCAATCAAACTAACTACCAACACTAAAAATAATTTAGAACAATGCAAAAAAAAATAGATTTTTACGAAGACACCGAAACTGCCATCGCAAATAGCTTAAAAACACAAACAAAAGATAATCTAAACATCAATAAACCAAGAAATAATCTGAAAACATCGAAAAACAAAAAGCTTAGCCGCACGACTTAGACATCAAAATAAAACAATCAAAGCCTTAACAAAACGTAAGAATAGAAAAGAGGTCGACAAATTTATCAGCGACACACACCTGAAGAAAGCTCAGCATAAAAATAAGAACAAAAAGGATAGGAAGAAAAACGATTCAGATAGTACACAAGGCGCAAAACACAACAAAGAGAATTATACACAAACTAATAATAAAATTACACAAAACAACACACAAAAGACAAAAATACTAATTTACTCCGACAAAATAGGAGTAGGATTAGGTTCACAACTAAACCAATCAACTGACTCATGCAATGTCGTAAATATCTGTAAACCCCAAGCGACATTTGAGAATATCCTGAACATTGAAAAACTACGTGACGAAAATGGGCGCACTATAATCGATAATCAAGAAATTGCTGAAACTCTAAACATATTTTTCTCAACTTTAGCAAAAAGAATAGCAAATAATCCTCAGACTGACTTGTGTAAGTGTAAGAACCTACTTCTTAATTCTGAAAAACAAATAAAAAATCAAATACATTTTCCGCCACTGACCTTAAATGAATTAAGAAACAAAATTAAAACTATGAAAAACAAATACTCCAAACACATTTATAACTTGAATTCCGACTTTATCAAAAAAATTACTCGTGAAAATGATTACATTTTCGAATTAATGCTTAATTTAGTAAATTGTTGTCTTAGACAAGGAACATTTCCGTCTTAAGGCAAGACATTTCCGACTTAAAGCAACTAGGAAAAGTAATTCCGATTCATAAGAAAAATCAGAAAGACGACCCAAATATTTATAGACCTATTTGTATTCTTCCTGCAATATCAAAAATATTAGAGATAATCATGAAGGACAAAATATTAGAGCACTTCGAAATGAATGAAATTTTCAACAAAAATCAGTTTGGTTTTAGGAAAAACAAATGTACCACAATGGCACTTAGCGCTGTAACTGAATTTGTCTGTAATGGATGAATCACAAAAGTGCGCTAGCTTATTTTGCGACCTATGAAAGGCCTTCGACTGCTTAAGACATGATGTACTCTAGGAAAAGCTAAAACACTATGGGTTTAGCGGTGTTGAACTTAACTTAATCAAAAGCTACCTTGAAAATAGAACGCAAATAGTCAGTGTAAATGAAGTTAAATCTCACGAGGTCCAACTAAATGTTGGTGTGCCTCAGGGGTCTATACTAGGTCCTGTACTGTTTTTGATTTACATCAACGATCTGCCAGCTTGCTTACCACAAAATTCACTCGTAATAGTATTTGCTGATGACACTCACGTGGGAATCAAAGGCACTAACCTACCTGACACAAAAAATAAAATAAAAGATGCTATGTTTACACTAAAAAACTGGTTTGACGCCAACGAATGCTCAACACAGAAAAAACTATACTAATAAATTATACAATGAAACATAAAAATGAAATTGAAGGCATAGATGACATAGGAATAACTAATAAAACAAATACAACATTTTTAGGTTATGTAATGTTTATATTTTTGGCCAGATTTCTCCAAATAAAAACACAATTATTAATCAGGCTGGTTTATTGGGCCCCGCCCTCAAATTCTTATTTTAGGTAGGTATAAGGTACAAGTTGGTCGCTATTTGGTGATTCTGCTCAGGCTGATCGATTAAACAATCCCGGTTAAATAAGCACAGTTAAATAAAGAAAGTCAGAGAAGTATAAATTGGAGTGGACTCAGCTGGGACAAGCCGTGCGGGTTCGCCTTTGCAGGCCAAGCCGTATTCCAAGCTTCTCCGGTGTAGAAAATCGGCAGGTTATTAGCTAGCCCGTTCAAGAAGCCCGTGCTCTGTGCCCGTAGTAAGTTCCTCCTGGAATTGGTCAGTAATGTGGTATTTTAGCTCATTCCCGGAGAACATAATTATGAGAAAAGTGGGAAACTACTTTAACTTTACGCATTAAATAATGTAAGAACCTTCCCAAGCAAGTGCAAGAAGGGCGTTAGGCTGTAAGAGAAGGATTTAGCATGAACATGGAGCGCATGTAACATAACCTATAAAGTAGGAACACCTGTAGTAAGTATATAGCTGTTTTATTCTTACCTTTTGGAGGCAAATAACCTTGCTTAAAGGCGCCTGGTGGTTAATGTCAACTCCGGAACCATGCAAGTTGGCCCTTGGCCACAGAAAGTAATGACAGGCTGTAAAAATAAACACCAATTGAGCAAATGCTTATTTAGTTACACAAATCGCGGCGTGAACCCACAATGGTGATGAGGTACTTACAGTTCTTTTTGGAAATGTCCTTACCTACGTGTCACAAGGAAATAAATCACGCCTTGGTTAAAGGTTTATAAATATTAAAATCGTAGACTGGCTGAGACTGGAACGAAGAGCAACATATTTAAAATAAATCTTCCATGAAGCGACGACATGGTGTTCCACCGAATTATAAAATACTTACGGAAAACTGGTAGTATAAAAATATTAAATTTCCTATGAGCGCGAGCGCAGAAGAGAGTAGAAAGTGATCGATTTTTCCATTGTCATTCTGAAACTACCAATAGCTGGAGTGTTGCCTGCATTCGCGCGGCCTCCCCTACTATGGTAAAATGTGGACATTCGGACGGTATTAAATTTGGTAAAATATTAAAAAAAAGTTATAGAAAACCTATGTGATATTAGAATTGAAGAAGCTAGAAACGCAGTAAATCTTGGGTCATAACCCATGACAACTTTCAGTGGTAAAAACCTGAAATAAAACATGATAGACAAGAAATTTACACAAACTGACAGTTGAACACTTCAAGGTTAATTACCAATAATTTTAATTCAATTTTAAAAGCTCGTACTACGACAGAATAGAGGATAACTACCTAAATTTACCCCAATAGTCAGGTATTACCGAAATTCCACTAGCAACACTGTAATTCTCCAAGTTGGCAAGTGTCATGTGGCTTTATTTAAGTCGCGTTCACACGTAATCCAGCAAATTTCTGGATGTAGAAATTTATATATTACAGTTATTAAAATGACAATTGGATGTAAACAATGCTATATCAAAAGTAGTAGATTGGTTTAGTGTTAATAATTTATTACTAAATGAGAAAAAGACTAAATGTATTAAATTTATGACTATCAATGTGAAAAATAGACAAACTACTGTAACTATTAAAAAAGACAAATTAGACTTAGTTAATGATACAGTATTTCTTGGTATAACGTTAGACTCAAAACTCCAATGGGGTCCTCATCTGGCTAAATTAGCGAATAGACTAAGTTCTGCAGCTTTTGCAGTTAATAAAATTCGGAATCTAATAGACTTGAAAACCGCTCGATTAGTTTATTTTAGTTACTTCCATAGTATTATGTCATATGGTATTTTACTATGGGGTAGTGGTGCTGACGTAAACAGCATCTTTGTTCTACAGAAGAGGGCTATTCGTGCTGTTTACAAGATGGGTCATAGAGACTCGCTTAGAGATAAGTTCAAAGAAACGAATATATTAACCGTATACAGTCAATATATTTATGAAAACATTATGCATGTTCATAAGAACATCAGTAATTTTAGAAAGAACTGTGACATACATAATGTTAATACCAGAAATAAACATAAGCTCGCGGTGCCCTTTACACGGCTTCACAAAATAAACTCTTTCATGGGTAATTTTATAAGGTTCTATAATAAGCTCCCAAGTAGTGTTACTCATTTATCAGTAAATCAATTTAAGAGTTACGTTAAACATAAACTAATTTCTAAAGCTTATTATAGTATTAAAGATTATATGAATGATGACAATGCTTGGGACTGTTTTTTTTTTTTGTATTACAATTATTAATGACCGTGGAGACTATATACATCTCCCTGTATGATTACCTATTATTTTAATATGACATCTGGAGACTCTTTACATCTCCAAAATTGACCGTGGAGACTTTCTACATCTCCCTTATTTTATTTTGTGTGTGTGTGTTTTTTTTTTTAAATAATTGTATTTAATTTTAATTTGACATCTGGAGACTCTTTACATCTCCAAAATTGACCGTGGAGACTTTCTACATCTCCCTTGTTTTGTGTTTTTTTTTAATTATATTTAATTCTTAATTTTAATTTGACATTTGGAGACTGTTTACATCTCCGAAATTGTTTTTTTTTATTTTAATCCGACATTTTGATATATTTAATTATTATTACTACTGGGACCTGTACATCCCTGTGACATTTAAATTATGTAGCTTAAGTTTAGTATTGTAATAAGTGATTTATTTGGAAAAAACGGCTTACTGTTGAGTTTCTTACGGCGCTTCTTCTCAACAGTGGTCTCTTTGGAAGCGCTGGTAGACTCAGACTTGTAAAAGTGCCTACAGGGCCTACTTACAGAATAAATGATTTGAATTTGAATTGAATTTGAATTTGAATTTGAATTTGAATAATATTAGCCATAAATTACAGATTGAAAACATCTGTAAAAAAATTGCAAGCGGTAACTACGCTCTTATTAAACTAAAACCACTAATTCATAAAATATCTTTGACTATGACTTACTATGCCTACATACATGCAAATATAAACTACGCAATAAATATCTGGGGAAATGGATCAGACATCCAAAAAGTGCTAAAACTACAAAAACGGTCAATCAGAATAATGCATAATTTACACAGGTACGAATCCGCCAGGAAATACTTCAAAAAGGATGGAATAATGACAGTTATTTCATTGTACATATTTAACAGCTTAGTAGAAATCCATACACAAAAAGATATTATGAAAACAAGGAAAGACGTCCACAAATTTAACACACGAAATAAACATATGTTATGCATACCTAAAACGAGAACTAAGAAATATTATAAACAAGGGATTCCACTTAAAATTAATATGTACAATTTACTGCCCTTTAAGGTAACTGAGTTGTCACTTAATGATTTTAAAAAGAAAATGAAAGTATTTTGTCAACAAAACCCATTTTACTCCATCAACGAATACATGGATCTACTTAGAAGTAAATGTTTATTAGAGCTATAAATGTTCTAAGTAATATAGATGCATGTTACTTTTAAGGGAAATATGTACCAAATCTGACTTGCTAAATGTAATGTATTGTTACTTGGCCAATAAAAATATTATTATTATTATTATTATTATAATGATTTTAATATCCCAAGTGAGATATCAATTCTTTTGGGGGCTGAAATTTATTTTAATATTTTGTTGGATAGCCAAATTAAAATTCAAAATGGCCCAGTGTTACAGAACACTTTGTTTGGTTATGTCATAGGGGGTAGTAACCTAAGCAAACTTCTAATGATGACATGTTAATAAATAATTTTGCTATTTGTGACAATAACAAGCTGGAGGATGTGATGGAACAGTTTCGTATAAAAAGCAACAGCGGTATAAAATTTCTGAAGAATTTCAAAAACCTGAACAATGTTTTCAAGAAACCACTCAACTCCTTGAAACTTATTGTTTTATGTGGATATGCCTTTAAAGACCAATTTAGATCAATTGCATCTTGGAGATTCTTTCTCTGTGGCATTGCAAAGATTTAAAAAAAAATGTATTCAGATGAATATAAAAATTCGTTGAGGAGTACATCCGATTGGGGCATGCTAAAACTGTTGACATAGGCACATAAGATGTGCAAAGTGGGTCTGTTTACTTTTTAGCTCATCGTGCTGTGTTAAACATTGAAAGTCTAACAACAAAATTGCGTGTTGTTTTTGATGGTAGTATGAAGAGTAGATCTGGGGTTTCCCTAAATGATGTCATGATGAACGGTCCAGTGGTTCAAAGTGAACTATTTGATATTCTTCTTCTGTGGAGAACTTTCATTCAAACGCTAAGCTGTGACATAACTAAAATGTTTAGGGCCATTCAATTAAATCCTCTTCAGACCCCCCTCCAAAATATTCTTTGGCGCGACAACCCTAGCATGCCCATCAGCTGTTTACAGCTGCAAACTGTCACATACGGATTAAAAGCCTCAACCTTTTTGGCTACACGGTGATTATAGAATTAGTCCATAAGTATAAAAATGAGTATCCTCTGGCTTCCGAAGCCATGTTTAAAAATACATTCGTTGATGACATAATTTCTGATGATGAAAATCAACTTGTAGAGCTTAAACATTAGCTAATTCAACTATTACAAAAACGCAGTTTTACACTACCTACATAAATGGTCCTCTAATTTACCCCAAATACTTGATGATCTTCCCATTGAGAATAAATGTTTTGAAAAGCTTGATATTAATGAAAATAATATTGTAAAGACATTAGGTTTGAAATGTGATGTGTTGAATGATCAACTTGCATTCACTTGTCCTAGTACCAATAGTGTAGAAATTCAAACTAAAAGAAAAGTTTTAAGTTTCATTGGAAGAATGTTTGAACCGTTGGGACTAATAACTCCAATTATAGTTGTAGCTAAGCTACAGATGCAAAAATTATGGTCTATGAAAATAGACTGGGACACTGTTTTGCCCCAGGAACAGCTACATTGCTGGTATATATTTTTGAACAATTTAATATCAATGGGTACAATTACAGTTCCAAGATGTGTTAATAGTCACAACATAATTTTAGCTGAGTTAGTTGGCTATGCAGATGCGTCTATGAAAGCATTTGGCTGTTGTCTGTACTTAAGACTGATCAATTCGAATGGAACAGTCACTATTAATTTATTGTGTTCTTAGTCCCGTGTGGCTCCTTTAAATAAGGGCACAGCTATACCAAGGCTGGAGTTAAATAGTGCTTTATTACTGGCTAAGGTGCCAAATAGAGTACATAATATTTTAAAAGGTAGATTTTCTATAAAGGTTTACTTGTACAGTGACTCTCAAATCACACTAGCATGGATAAAATCATCTGAAATAAAATCAAATCCTTATGTCTCCAGCAGAGTCTCTCAAATAAAAGGCCTAACTGGAGGCTATGTGTGGTCCTATGTACCCACAGCTAATAACCCTGCTGATTTGCTCTCACGGGGCAGTGAACCGAAAAAATTGCAGTCAAGTAAGCTCTGGTGGTATGGCCCAGAAGAGCTGTCTGATAAGGACTTTCAGCACTCATCGTCCGAAATTAAACTCCCCATACCTTTTCCACAGCCTATGGAAATTAATCATAATGTGGGTAATGTAAGTGAACCTGACGTTAATGACTTTTACCCAATTATCAATAAATATTCAGATGTCAATAAACTGCAAAGAGTTATTGCATACGCTTTGCGATTCCGTAATAGGTATGTGTTTAAAAAAATATGTAAAACTTATAAGTTCTCTGAGTCTCTGACACCACCTGAGCTCCATAAAGCTCTATTGATTTTTATGTCGTTGGTACAAAGAAAACATTTTCATGTAGAAATACAAGCTCTTAAAGAGGGCATTCCGATCCATCCACATCCATCCATCCACACTATCCATTTTTAGACAGCGACAATGTTCTGAGGGTCGCCTCCAAAATGCTAAAGATATTATTTATGAACAAAAGCACCCTGCTATCTTACCAAAACATTCTCATTTCACGACTATTATTATTCGTAATGAACATATACGGCTCCTCCATGCAAGGGCTAAGTTAGTCTTTGGTTGTCTTGCGCAAAGATTTTGGCTCATTAGTGGCATATCTCAAGTTAAAAAGGTGGTAAATCAATGCATTCCTTGTGCTAAATTAAAAGCAAAAGCTGCGCAGCAGCTGATGGGATCCCTACCGCAAGAGATCGAGGCTGTCAAACCATTTCGATGTCGTTGGCGTCGACTTTTGCGGACCTTTTGATGTGAAAGTATCTCGCATTAGAAAGCCCATTATAACTAAAGGGTATGTCGAGCTCTTTGTCTGTTTTACAACCAAGGCGATACACATGGAGTTGGTTAGTGATCCCACTACAGATGCATTTTTAGCATGCCTCAAACGGTTAATAGCCAGGCGGGGTATGCCAGTTAAGATTTTTTGTGATAATGCAAAGACATTCAAAGGTGCGAACAATGAATTAAAACGTTTATATGAGCTTTTTAAATCTAAGACTTGTATCGATGAAATAGTGAATTATTGTCTTCCTAATTACATACAATTTAAATTCATTCCAAGCTATGCACCTAAGTTCAGCGGCTTATGGGAAGCCGGTGTTAAGAGTTTCAAACATCACTTTAAAAGGATAGTCGGAAATATTGCATTGACCTTTGAAGGCTTATACACAGTTATTGTTGAAATAGAAGCAATTTTAAATTCTAGGCCCTTGCTACCCATGAGCTCTGATGTTTCAAGCTATAGCTATCTTACGCCTGGCCACTTCCTCATAGGCACGGCTATGATGAGCTACCCTGACATTGACTGCTCAGATAAGTGTATTAATCGACTTAAATTTTGGAACATGTTAATAAAAATTAAACAAGACTTCTGGAAAGTCTGGTCACGGGATTATCTTACACAGTTGCAGAGTGACCATACTCCTCCACTAACATGGCCTATGGCAAGGATTGTTAACCCTTAGATGCATGATTTAATATTTTTATTCCGACAAAATATATTATGATGGGAAAATACACTTTAATAATGGGAAAAATAATGAAAAAAAATCGCAATTAGTTTTTTATATTGTTTTTTTACAAAAAATACCTGGTATCATTTTTAATACTCCATGCAGTAAGTTTCAAAATGTTTCAAAAATTACGTATCAAAAAGACGTAAGGAAAAGACTACAAATGAGAAGTATTAAAACAATCCGATTTCACTTTGACAAAACGGCAAGGACCGTTTACTCCAGTGAAAGTTTTGGCTAATTTTTGGTACGCACGGACCCTGGAAACTCGTTGATGCCCTTTCCTCGTTTATCAAAGGAGGATCTGAAAAAACGCCATTGAGCCCGGGATCTTCTACTACATTTTCTTTTTCATTAATACTTGAATTTTCTTCTTCATTCATACCTGAACTTTCTTCTTCATTCATATCTGAATTTTCTTCTTCAAACTCGTCTTCCTCAAGAGCTGTTTGCAGTTCGTGAAGTGACGGATAAAATTCCAGGTCATCTCCATCAGACTCGGCATCATCTTCAATGCAAGTCTTCTATGTCACTATCTTTTAAATGTTTATGACTAACCATCCTGTAAATTACAAACCTTATTTGTACCGCCATTCGCATGCAAAACATGAGTAAACAACGAGTAAACTCAAAAAACTGTTATAAAACTTAATAGTAACAAAACAAGCTGCATGGAGTATCATTTTTGATACCATGAAAAACGGCGTTATCACATGGAGTATCGTTTTTGATACGATCAAAGAAGTGAAAGATTTAGTAAAACAATGCATAACCCACAAAAAGGCACATAATATTCGATAAATATAAGTACTATCCTTTGCTATGCAGATTTTTTCGGGTGAAAATATGTCAGTCGCCAGATACTTGACAATTCAAACTTGGAATTTTACTGTCGCAAAAAAAATACCGCCCGATTCAAAGTATTGACGTTTCATGAAATTACAGCCGCTCTGAGTGTTGCCTGGTGATATTTTTTTGCATATACATTCTGTCAAAAAAGTATCGGGAATTGATAATTTGTTTATGGTTCCGAATTCAATTTTTTTTTTTTTGCTGGTTTGGCACAGCTGTTTTCCATTTTGGCGCGGAGTTTGAGTTTCATCTGTCAAATAGATTAAATACAGTGCTGTTTTTTGTTCGATCATCTCTAGTGTGTGATACGAATTTCTGCGTGATTTAATAATGGACAAAAACATCGAACAAAGAGTTTGTCTCAAATTTTGCATCGCAAATGGAATTTCGTGTTCGGAGTCGCTGAAAATGGAACAGAAGGCTTACGGTGACTCAATGTTATCAAAAATACGTGCTTATGAGTGGCACAATGCGTTCAAAAGCGGTCGAGATGTGATGGAAGATTTGCCTCGCTCTGGTAGGCCCTCAACGTCGTCAACAGAAGTCTGTTGACTGTTTTCTTTAACTATTGCGGTGTTGCGCACTTGGAGTGCTTTCCGAAAGGTCAAACGATAAATAAAGAATATTATTTGAGTTTTATGCGGCGTTTAAGAGAGCCAATTCGACGAAAAAGGCCAGATTGGTGGAAAGAAAATTCTTGGATTTTGCACCACGATAATGCGCCTGCGCCAAGGCCATCATTATAAACGAAATTTTGATCAAAAACTCAACAAATACCATCGAGCAACTACCTCATTCACCAGATATGGCTCCAGCCGACTTAATTATTTTTCCTAAACTCAAATTACCACTTCGTGGCACCCGTTTTCATTGGGTAGAAGAAATAAAAGAGAATTCGCGCCGAGAACTCAACGCAATTCCGGAAAAAGCGTTTAAAAAAAAATCCATGGTCGGATTATTCGTGAGCGTGAGTGTATCATTTCTGAAGGAGCATACTTTGAAGGCGATAAAATAAATTTGGAAGAATAACTTACATTTTTTGTATTATTGACCTTTTCCCGGTACTTTTTTGACAGTGAAGTATTTGAGCAAAGGTGACGTTATTCAACCTTAATAGCGAGATTAAAAGTAAATGATGTATTTTTGAACGAAGAAAATATATAGTATTATTTTTGATACCGTATGCATCTATAGTGCCCGGCTGTTAGGAAGTCAATCCTGACAGCTGTCATCGCAGTACAATTTATAACCTATTCTTGGGTTTGAGGTTATAAATTGTACTGCGATGACAGCTGTCAGGATTGACTTCCCAACGGCCGGGCACAATAAGGGTTAAAACAATTCCTGGACCTGATGATAGGTTCAGGTTAGCCGAAATTAAAATGAATAATAAGATCTATGTAAGATCCTTTAAGATCATATAAAAAGTTAAGTCCACTAACTATTATTTGTAATTAGATAATAGGTATTTATTTATTAGGTGACAAGTGGCTTGTAAAAACCGATCCCAATACTTATGTCGTAGGGCTAAACACATCTAGTATCAAAAAACTAAAATTAAACTCTATGTAACTAGAGCTTATTAATGTATTTATTTTTAAGTCGTTTAGTGGCTTGTATAAAACCGATCCCAAGACTATGTCGTAGGGCTAAACACCTCTTAAGTGTTAAATAATTTAAATTTAAGTCTATTAACTGGAGCTACCACCATATTAGTATTCCTGTGTTTAGTGGCTTGTAAAAACTGATCCCAAGACTATGTCGTAGGGCTAAACACAGACATATTGAGGAGATCACACCGGGTTACTCACGTAAAATTTGTCGAAAAACGCTCGACATGTTTCGGGCTCGTCCGGAGTCCCTATTCATGAGCAGACGCGGCCGCAGCACGACGAACATGTCGAGTGTTTTTCGACAAATTTTACGTGAGTAACCCGGTGTGATCTACTTAATATGTCTGAGTCTCACGGAAGTTTTATGTTTAAAGTTACAGACATATTGTTGCATATTATATAGAACTGCGTTATATTTTAAGTAAAACAAGTACCTCTTACTAATATGATAATATTAGATCTGATGGAGTTTAATTTGAAGATTGAGTTTGTTTAATATTTATGCATTTTGTTTGCTACTCATATTTCAGTGCCTCCAGTGAAAAAGGGAATAGGTAACTCAAAATCGCTACTTATCAGTAGAGGCAAAAAACCTATCTTACGTCGTTTTTGGGTATTGAGCGTTTAATATTAGAACTTATTATGGTTTTAAGATTTAGGTATAGTTTATAGCTTTTGTTTAATGGATATTGGTTTAACATTTAGTTATTCTATACATCTTTTTTCAAGTTTTTATCGAGTTATGCCCTTAGTCACGAAAGCTTAACGGTATAACATGATTTGTGTTTATCAATTCTGTGATACTTTAAGACATAAGACTACTTATTTCCTTAACTTTGACGACGCGCTGGCCTAGTTGGTAGTGACCCTGCCTACGAAGCTAGCGGTCCTGGGTTCAAATCCCGGTAAGGGCAGATATTTGTGTGATGAGCGCGAATATTTGTTCCCGAGTCACGGATGTTTCTCATGTATTTTAATATACATTTCTCTTTATAAGTATTTATATCGTTGTCTAGTACCCATAGTACAAGCCTAGAGCTTAGTTTGGGACTAGGTCAATTGGTGTGACATTGTCCCCTGATATTTATTTATTTATTTATTTATTTACTTAACTACGACTGTTCTATGGTTATAACAATACTTATTATATCTATCTTTGTGACAAATAAAGGAATAACGCGACTTATTCAAGCAAATTTAATATGTATATGGGTATAACTCTGCCATAAAATAAAACCAAATCGTATTAAAAATAAAACATTTAATCAAAAATCAGTGGTTTTTACTCGCTGTCATTGTAATTAAAATCCCCCATGTCAGAGTCTTGCTCAGCCCTTTCCGTTTCGGCAGTCGGAAGGTTTTTATAAAAATCATGACATTCGCTGTCAATGAATGGCAGAAGTGCCAGAAGATCCTTCTTTTTCTCCACGCTTATGGTGATAGGCTTGTCGGATATATTTGTCAGCGAGTAGTTAATGTCTCTTGCTCTTCCGTATCTCTGGAATGAAAGACTTTGAAAATCATCCTCGTCAGTTAATTTTTAAATCCGTGCATAGTTCAGGAAGCTCTTTGACGCTTATACCCAATTCTTGAGCAACCAGCAAACCAGCAAACTCTGTAAAAAAATATAATTATTGCATCATACAGACATTAAATGTATTTATTTGCAATCAATTTACATTATCTTATTTCCAGCATTATTATTTGACTCGTCTCGAGAGTCTTCTATAACGTCATGTATTGCGTCATTATCAATATTTCTTTCAAGGTCTTGAATTGATTTCTGCCCAACCTGTAACCGTTAACAAAAAAGCAATATTAGAAGCAGTAGGTACCTTCGCTCGCTTGAACGAATTAAAATAGCACCATTTAATATTAGGTTCGTCTTAACAATTTTATGTTTATTACCGTAACTCGCAACTTGCCCTCGCTTTGCTTCGGTATATAAACCAGAATGTATTATATTACTTATACAGGGTGTCCGGCGGCAGATTTACATTTTAGAACTCGATTTAAAAAAAAGTAATAAATGGTGCGGGGGAGTGGGGGGCATCATTAGAATCAGCGATCGTGCGGATTTGTTAGACACGATGTCGCAGTGGTCAGGAGAGCTTCGCTCGTTCGCTGTCGAAGCGTTTTTTAAGGGTCACGATTTCTGTATTATTGCGCGTTGTTGGTTTTGTTCGCACTATAAAATTCGCTAATTTGATTCGGACCTGGTTAGAGAGGTTTCGCGCAGCTGGATTGGCCAGGAATTCCTCCCGACCCGGACTTAGTCGCACGTCAAGCACGCCGGAAAGTGTAGAAATGGTGGAAAAAAGCTTACGTGAAAATACGCGATTTTCAATAAGGAAGCGCGCAGCGTCTTTGAGACTTCCGGAAGCAGCCGTCCATGAAATTTTAAAAAAGGATTCAAAATTCCATCATTTTAAAATTCCAATTGTGCAACAGTTGAAAGATAATGATTTCACTACACGGAAAAAAATCTGTGATGTTATGTTAGCGAAGTTCCGAACTGTTAATTCAATTTTTGGAGTGATGAGGCCCATTTTCATTTGAATGGGCACGTAAATAAGCAGAACTGCCGTTATTGGGCGTCGAGAACTCAGAATCCACGACAGAAACACCAAAAACCACTGCATTGTCCTCTGGTTACTGTTTGGTGCGCTTTGTCTTCTAACGGAATTATTGGGCCGCCATTTTTCTTTGAAAATGACCGACGCCAGGCAGTTAATGTGAACAGTGAGAATTTTGGGCGAATGATCATGGACTTCTTTTTACCAAAACTGCGAGCTCACCCGTCGTACTCGTCACACACATGGTTCCAACAAGATGGCGCGACCCCACATACGGCCAGAACTTCCATGTGTTTGGTTCATGAAGCTTTCCCCAAAAAAGTTATCAGTCGCTATGGGGACATCCTGTGGCCTCCAAGGTCACCTAATTTAAGTCCTATGGATTTCTTTGTATAGGGCTTCCTCAAGGGAAAAGTTTATGGCCAAAATCTGCAATTGATTGAAGATTTCAAAGAAAATATTCGTTGGGAAATCGGCGCGATCGACCCAAACCTACTAAACCGTGTGGCGCAAAACACTAGGCTCCGTTTCGACCAGTGTTGGCAGCTCGATGCACGACATTTGGACGACATCATCTTTAAAAAGTGAAATCCGCATTAATTATCTGCATTTTAAGACATAAATTAAAACGATATGTAAAATAGTTTTTTTTTTATTAAACTTTAAAAACATAAATCTGCCGCCGGACACCCTGTATAAACCTAAATACTTACTTACGTCACATGCAATACGTTCCGGTTCCACAATACCAAGGTCGTGGAGAGTAATAAGCTCACTGCAATAAGCACAAACAAAAAACTAAAATTAACAAAAACAAAACCATGTTCAAAAACTACGAAATATTAACGTGTAGGTAGGTACGTAGGACAAAATTGTTATAGTATTTGTACCTACCTCCTGATCGCTATGTTGTCCAGTGTCACTCCAGTTTTGATAAGCTACTGGTTTGGACGGGATCTGTTAAATTGGTAACAACCCTTACTCTCAAAGTAGATACAATAAGTAATAATAGGTAAAATCATCTCAAAACATAAAAAAACGCTAACTTTGCATGTGTACGATTCCTAATCCAAAACAAAACAAAGGCTATAATCGCCTGTAATGCACAAATGCAAATTGGCGTTATTTTTACTATACCTACCTATTCGTTTAGATAGGTAGTGTCGTCGCCTTTGTATCGCGCCGCCTTTTGTCAAAGAATGCTGCCGCGTAAACAAATAATGCGAGCGGCGTACCCGCAAGTGAATTTGGTAGTTTACATCAAATTAAATTCGTATTTTTTTACAATAACCACAAGTGCGTACGAGTTTAGCGGTACTATCTAAGCGAATGGACTTATAATACCAGGTACCTACTAACTTGTGTTATAAAATTCATCCTCCACGAATGCCGAATCATAACATTCATAACTTATAATAAAAACAAAATATATAATATACGAATTAGAAAGCAATCATGGTCTTTCAATTTAGACACAACGTTCTGGTCAACTGTAATAATTGATTTCATAACGAGTAGGTAAGTACCTAAACATTTATTAAGATAATAGCTAACTACCTGTTTATTTTGTAAGAAGTGTTTATAATCTTATTCAGATTGGTATTAACCAATTTAGGAGGATTAATCACTAAATTCGTTAACTTTCTTCCTCTATGCATTTTCAGTTTAATTTCACTCAGTTGCACGCAAACTGTTTGAGCCATAGACTTAATATATTACTTCGTATGGACTGGCCTCTACTACAAAAATACGGGCGATTAAATTGGTGCTAAATCTAAGAATCTAGCACCAAATCGTGACAGTGACGTTTCAACCTCGCACCAAGTCGTACGTACTAGTAAAAATCAAAAATGCCATGTTGCGTCATAAGCAAGTGCAATAATTGTACCTCAAAAGTATCGAAAACCAAGGATGGAGTTTCTTTTTTCCGGTAAGCATATTAAGTAACTAGCTTTCCGCCCCCGACTTCGTCTGCGGAGAGTCAGAACTTCTGTTAAAAGTACAGTTATAGTTTACATAATATTCAAAGGCTTTTAAAAAAAGTCTAGAACGCGAATTTTAAGTAAGCGGTCCACATAAACAACTTTAATTTCATGGCTCTAACCTTTAAAACAACAAAATTTACATACAAAATAAATTCACTGCCTCTCTTTCACCATTACGTTTTTTTTTAATACGATTCTAGATAAATTTGCCATATTTTTTATACAAACAACAAACAATTAATCCACTTAGCAGATTTTCGAAAAACACCGAAGCTGAATATTTTCTGTATGTAACAGTAATTTGAATATTACATAATTTCGATACAAACTTTACAGTTAGTAGTCTTAGATCCCAAGTTTTTCCCTTAAGTTATTTTTTATTGATAATGGATTTGCTCTTAACTAAATATTCCTTTAAGGTGCAAATGTTTAAAAAACACTGAAGATTGCAATGTTTTAGATAGTATAATTCATGTACCTGGCTAAAAAAAAAACTCCTATTCAAACTTTCACCCGCTTTTCACACTGTTCAGGAATTGTTTTGACAAATGGTTATTATTTAATTTATATTGGTGTTGATACCGAGTTTCATGTATCTAACTTCAGTCATAATTTTAATTTGTAAGAGGTAGTTTTTTTTATAGGAAGGTAAACATTAGGTTATCTTAATACCAATTTCCACATTTCTCACTTCAAAAATGACTAAATTTCTACCAAACTTCTACCCCCCATTTAACCACCTTTGGGATAGTTTTTTCTAAACGCCGAAAGTAACTTTTTTTTGTTTATAAAAACAGTAGCGTAAATATACATTTCCACATTTTTCCTTCAAAAAATATTATAATCCCTTACAAACTTCTACCGCCAATTTACCCCTAAGTGTTTCCAAAATCGCCGAAAGCAATATATTTATAACTACATAGCCGTTACAACATTTTCCACGTTTCTCTTTTCAAACATATACTTACCATACAATTTTCTACCTCCTTTTACCTCCTAGAAGGTAGTTTTTCCTCAATCGAGCATTTCTACCAAGTTTCAAGTAAATCAGAACATAAAAGTACCCGTTCCTATAGAAACTTTACAACTCCCTTTCATCCCCCGAGGGGTTGAATTTTAGCTATCACTCTCTCCTCATTATTTTCATTGCAGAGCAAGCATTTCTGCCAAGTTTAAAGTAAATTTAAGCATACTATTTTTTTTTTCCTAAACAAACTTTGCAACCCCCTTTTATCCCTCTAGGGGTTGAATTTTAGTAATCACTGAAATACGTGTCTCATTATTTGCATTGAAGAGCGTTTCTACCAAGTTTCAAGTAAATTTGACCATAAAAGTGTTTTTTCCATTCAAACTTTGCAACCCCCTTTCATCCCTCTGGGGGGTGACTTTTATTAATCGCTGAAATACGTGTCTCATTATTTGCATTGAAGAGTATTTCTACCAAGTTTCAAGTAAATTTGAGCATACCAAATATTTTTTCCTCAACGAACTTTGCAACCCCCATTTTATCCCTCTAGGGGTTGAATTTTAGTAATCACTGAAATACGTGACTCATTATTTGCATTGAAGAGCAAGCATTTCTGCCAAGTTTAAAGTAAATTTAACCATACTATTTTTTTTTTCCTAAACAAACTTTGCAACCCCCTTTTATCCCTCTAGGCGTTGAATTTTAGTAATCACTGAAATACGTGTCTCATTATTTGCATTAAAGAGCGTTTCTATAGGTGTACCAGAATCTCATGGCAAATGGGGAAATAAAAAAATGTAGAGGGCAATACTGGGGAAATTGGATTAAACGGTATTGAAACTGTGTAATTTTTAACCGACTTCAAAAAAATGGGGGAGTTTAAGATTCGACGAATTTGTATTTTTTTATGCTTTTAGGATTATTAACAAAACATATATGACATTAGAGGTCTATAACATTAAACTTTTTCACAATACTAAGGCCCGTATTAATAAACTATAGGTACTCAAGTCTACTATTATCGCACTCAAGTGTCCGTTTATCCATATTAAGACCACACACGGTATCATATTTAAGTAGTTTATTAGTAGAAGCCCGAGAGTCTTACTACTTAATACGTATGGGTGGATCAACTTTTTGTTGTTGTTATTGTCCCGTAAGCCAGGAGACAACAGTGATAGTTTCTTAGAAAAAATGTTATAATGTATACTTCTAGCACACTCAGGAGAAAAGCCATAATAATAATAATAATAATAATAATAATAATAATAATAATAATTTTTATTGGCCAAGTAACAATACATTACATTTAGCAAGTCAGGTTTGGTACATATTTCCCTTAATAGTAACATGCATCTATATTACTTATAACATTTATAGCTCTAATAAACATTTACTTCTAAGTAGATCCATGTATTCGTTGATGGAGTAAAATGGGTTTTGTTGACAAAATACTTTCATTTTCTTTTTAAAATCATTAAGTGACAACTCAGTTACCTTAAAGGGCAGTAAATTGTACATATTAATTTTAAGTGGAATCCCTTGTTTATAATATTTCTTAGTTCTCGTTTTAGGTATGCATAACATATGTTTATTTCGTGTGTTAAATTTGTGGACGTCTTTCCTTGATTTCATAATATCTTTTTGTGTATGGATTTCTACTAAGCTGTTAAATATGTACAATGAAATAACTGTCATAATTCCATCCTTTTTGAAGTATTTCCTGGCGGATTCGTACCTGCGTAAATTATGCATTATTCTGATTGACCGTTTTTGTAGTTTTAGCACTTTTTGGATGTCTGATCCATTTCCCCAGATATTTATTGCGTAGTTTATATTTGCATGTATGTAGGCAAAGTAAGTCATAGTCAAAGATTTTTTATTAATTAGTGGTTTTAGTTTAATAAGAGCATAGTTACCGCTTGCAATTTTTTTACAGATTTTTTCAATGTGTAATTTATGGCTAATATTATTGTCAATTTCATATCCTAAAAATGTCGTATTTGTTTTATTAGTTATTCCTATGTCATCTATGCCGTCAATTTCATTTTTATGTTTCATTGTATAATGTATTAGTGTAGTTTTTTCTGTGTTGAGCATTATACCGTTTGCGTCAAACCAGTTTTTTAGTGTAAACATAGCCTTTTTTATTTTATTTTTTGTGTCAGGTAGGTTAGTGCCTTTGATTCCCACGTGAGTGTCATCAGCAAATAGTGTTACGAGTGAATTTTGTGGTAAGCAAGCTGGCAGATCGTTGATGTAAATCAAAAACAGTACAGGACCTAGTATAGACCCCTGAGGCACACCAACATTTAGTTGGACCTCGTGAGATTTAACTTCATTTACACTGACTATTTGCGTTCTATTTTCAAGGTAGCTTTTGATTAAGTTAAGTTCAACACCGCTAAACCCATAGTGTTTTAGCTTTTCCAAGATTACATCATGTCTTAAGCAGTCGAAGGCCTTTGATAGGTCGCAAAATAAGCTAGCGCACTTTTGTGATTCATCCATAGCCTTTAAGACAAATTCAGTTACAGCGCTAAGTGCCATTGTGGTACATTTGTTTTTCCTAAAACCAAACTGATTTTTGTTGAAAATTTCATTCATTTCGAAGTGCTCTAATATTTTGTCCTTAATGATTGTCTCTAATATTTTTGATATTGCGGGAAGAATACAAATAGGTCTATAATTATTTGGGTCGTCTTTCTGATTTTTCTTATGAATCGGAATTACTTTTCCTAGTTTAAGGCAAGACGGAAATGTTCCTTGTCTAAGACAACAATTTACTAAATTAAGCATTAATTCTAAAATGTAATTATTTTCTAGAGTTATTTTTTTGATAAAGTCGGAATTCAAGTTATAAATGTCTTTGGAGTATTTGTTTTTCAGAGTTTTAATTTTGTTTCTTAATTCATTTAAGGTCAGCGGCGGAAAATGTATTTGATTTTTTATTGGTTTTTCAGAATTAAGAAGTAGGTTCTTACACTTACACAAGTCAGTCTGAGGATTATTTGCTATTCTTTTTGCTACGGTTGAGAAAAATATGTTTAGAGTTTCAGCAATTTCTTGATTATCGATTATAGTGCGCCCATTTTCGTCACGTAGTTTTTCAATGTTCAAGTTTCGCTTTGTAGTATGTTTATTTGTTTGTTCCTTTATTATATTCCAACATTCCTTAGATTTATTTTTTGCTTTATTTATTCTGTCCGAGTAACTAATTTTCTTTGCAGTATTTAATACTTTTTTATATATCTTTTTATATAGTTTAATTTTAGCAGTTAATTTATCACATGGAGCTAAATCCTGAATTAACAATAATTTCTGTAGATTATTTTTAGATACTTCTATTCCTTTTGAATACCATTTGGTTTTTTTGGTTCTTGGGAAAGACATATTCCTTTCAGGGAATGCTACATTAAAGTAGTGTAGGATCCCATGCAGAAAAGATTCCGTTTTAGCATTAGGGTCCTTATTAAGCAAAATTTCATCGAGCAATCTCTCGTCATTACAAATTAAATAGTAAAAATAATTATAATTATGGTTAGACATATTTCTTATATACAATGGGGTTTTCTGAGTCAGTTTCGGGTTAGTTGTTGCAATTCTAATAAGTATAGCATTATGGTCAGATAACTTAGTATTAAGGACTCGGGCTTTACAATTTTGTTTGCTAAAGTTAACTATAAAATTATCTATACAAGTTGCACTCTGTCCCTTTGTTCTAGTTGGTTCATTAATAAGGTACTCACAATTATAGCTTTTAAGGGTATTCTTGAATTTGTTTACTTTATTGTTTGCTTTTAGCATGTCCAAGTTGAAGTCACCAGTCAAGATCATTTGTTTACCTTACTTAGTAATTTTACCAAGGATAAGCGTGATTGTGTCTTTGAACATATCGAAATCATAGTCAGGGCGATAAACACATATCACTACGATTTTTGGTGATTTCAGCTCGATCGCTGCTATTTCACAATTCATCTCTATCGATAACCTACAGATATCTTGTCTTAGTTTACATTTTATACTTTTTCTGATGTAAATAGCAACACCCCCGTGATTAAATAATTTCCTATTGAAGTAAGATACTAATTTAAAATCTTCGATTGTCATTGTTTCCACTTGTAAGTCATTTGCCCATGTTACAGTTAAACATAGCACGTCACAGTTAAAACTATCTGTTAGCATTTCTATTTCTGCGTACTTATTACTAATGCACTGGATGTTAGTATGGATTACTGCTAAGTCTGATCCCGATTCCCCTTTGCGGTCATAAAAGGGCTCGATTTTGTTTCGTTGTTGGTATCGGGTTGGCATTGGATGAACGTTAGTGAAGAAGTTCCACCGTACTTTACTCGGGAAGTGAATATTATTGCTTCTGAAATATATTTCCGTAATAGTTTTTTACCTCCGGTCCATGGGTTCAGTTCTAGATAGCGTATGTTCTCATTGCCGTGTGCTAATTGTGATATTTGCCTGTTTATCCAAAATATTTCGTCGTTATTCACATTATCATACATAATGCTGCTTATTACTATTTTAAATCTTCTTGTCGTGTGGCATAAAAGAGTGTTTAGCATCCTAACGTATGATCTCTTTGTGTGAGTGTTCATAGAATACTGGCTTATTAATATAGCAACTGTGTCCCTTTCTGTCAAGTCTTCAGTGTCTAGAGTAAAATGCTCCAGGATATTCTCAAATGTCGCTTGGGGTTTACAGATATTTACGACATTGCATGAGTCAGTTGATTGGTTTAGTTGTGAACCTAATCCTACTCCTATTTTGTCGGAGTAAATTAGTATTTTTGTCTTTTGTGTGTTGTTTTGTGTAATTTTATTATTAGTTTGATTATAATTTTCTTTGTTGTGTTTTGCGTCTTGTGTGCTATCTGAATCGTTTTTCTTCCTATCCTTTTTGTTCTTATTTTTAAGCTGAGCTTTCTTCAGGTGTGTGTCTCTGATAAATTTGTCGACCTCTTTTCTATTCTTATTTTTTGTTAAGGCTTTGATTGTTTTATTTTGATGTCTAATCCTGCGGCTAAGCTTTTTTTTTTTTTTTTATAAAAGAATGGTAGTGGACTTATATCCTTTGAAATCATAGTTTTAATGAGTGACCCAGGAAACGTCACCCTGGCACCGAACTGCAAAGAAAAGTTGATTGACCCGTATAGTCAGCATTAAATAAATAGATAGTCACTAACCCAAAGTCGCCAAACGTGTACCGAACTATTTGGCGACTTTGGGTATCACGAAGTATTTGATGCTTTGAAACTATCTATGAAAAAAAATGCAGACCTCCATAATAATGCTTGCATCAGCATGCTTTCTCATTTGTGAGCTCTTTTAGTAAATAAAATCACCAATAACAAGTCATTAAGTAAAAATATTTTATTAATTATTAGGGTAAAACCGATGCTTTCTCTCAACTCTGCTAATAGGCATCTGAGTGCCTACACTCACACTGCACTTGCTTCTTTACAATATAAAATTCGTTCACTTTATTTCGGATGGCATGGATGTCAAAATTATCTAAATTGGATGCTGTGGCCTTGTGAGGTCGCTTCTTTCCTGGAGTACTGAAGACACCATGGTTTACTTTGCCTTCATTCTCTTCAATGTCGAAACACTGATATTTGTAAGAAGAAAGAAGGAATGAATTAAATAGAACACCATTTACAAATATATTGTGATACGCAGTACAGCCCCATTGTACAGTCCGACAGCTCTAACAACATTTGGGTTTAGGTGAAATCAAATTGCATCGGTGAGATTCAAATCGCAATGGTTTAAGAACAAGGAAGACAGGTATAACCCGAACATCTTTTCCAAGAGCTCATGAAGTGTACGTAGGTAAATATTAATATGTTTATGATATCTTTTAACTAAATGTATATAAACACCTCCTTAGTGCTTTACTGAAACTATGAGTGTCAGTTATATCGATCATCTGTCTATTTAATTAATTTAATAAAATTGCGATTGTTAAGAGATTCAACTTGGTATAGGTACAGACAATACACCTATGTGTAGGGAAAGACAATGATTTAATTAATTTTAGTATTTACCGGTCATTGATGATAATTCTTCTAAATACTTCGTGTGACTCTGGCATAGTAAATCGTTTTGCTCCAACTCTTTCAACTGCTGAAGATTTTTCAAAACCGTTTGTTTTTCACCATCCACGTCCAGCTTATCTGAATGGAATACATCGTTTAATTTCTTAATGGAAAAGAAATACCAATTTCAAAAGATAGGTAGGACAGAAAAGGTATATATTCGTCACGTCACGTCACGTCGACGATTCGGTTTAACTTCACTCCGCGATTTATATTTAATTTCTTGTGTATAGCTACAGTATTTACACTTAAACGTTATACCGTTGTGAAGCTTAGTTCTTGTGCTTTGTGTCTGATATTCTGGGATTGTGGAACGACTGCGTGCCCGTGAGTTATAAGCATAAACATCTGCAATAAAGACTGCACGTCGAGTCACCTACCGCAGGATTCCGCGTTAATCTCCGTGCGTCTTATCAGTTGCCCCGTCCCGCTTACTCGTGCGTGCGTCCTAATATACTCTGCCTGCTCGCGCACTGCTTAGAGCACTACCGTGGGTAACTACATTATTACCCGTACGAAATGAGCACTTGCAAAAAATGCAATCGCACGGTTTCTGACACCAGTGCTTTAAGTTGTTCTCGCAAAAATTGTTCAAACCGCTTTCACTACAAATGTGCGGGTGTTCCCACTAGCAAGAAGCCAACTCAGTGGACATGTCCGAGCTGTATTAAAGATTATTGTAATGCCTGTAATGAAAGCTTGTTGGGTTCTAAAAGCATTGTCTGCTCCGAACCGTCTTGTCAAGCCGCATTTCATCCGCTATGTGTTAATCTGGCTGTTGATTGCACTAAGCCCGACGGTTGGAAGTGCCCAAACTGCATATCTAAGCTACCTAGAGGTAATAATAACGATACGCCGATCAAAGGCGCCGACGATAGCGCGCACACAATAGTAAAAAAGGCTCTGCCTGCGAAGCCGTCTAGCTCAAACTCATCGACACCTTCGGCTGCATCTCCTAAGCGTCCAGAGGCATCCTCGACATCTTCACCTGACATTGAGGCTAAGTTCCACTCTCTTATCATCCAATGTAACGAATCTTTGAAAAAAGAAATCACCCAGCTGATAAGATCGGAGATCGGACATGCGATTACTTTATTTCAGGAACAAATAGCTGAAAAAATTGCCTTATTGGAGAGTAAAGTTGAGAAAATAAATCAACTTGAGGTTGAGCTTTCTGACTCTAAACAACGCATAATGGAGCTGGAATCTCATTTCGATGCTCATCAGCAGTGGCTCCGGATGAATAACCTAGAGATTTCTGGCATCCCTGAACTAAAAAATGAGTCCCTCACTGACTTGGCGATCCGGGTTGCGGAGGAGGCCGGGGTGGGTTTACGTGAATCGGACATTGAATTCGTCAACCGCGTAAAACCAGCACAGTCGACCAGCGGCCTTCCCAAAAACATAATTGTTAAGTTGAAACAGCGGACTCTCAAGGATAGCATCATCGCTGGCATTCGCAGGCGCAGAGGAATTTCATCCAGTGACATAAACATAGTAGGCGACTCGCGGATAATTTATGTCAACGATCATTTGACTCCAAAAAACAAGAAACTTCTAAAAGCCTGTAAGGACTTGTGTAAATCAAAGAATTTTAAATACTTTTGGGTAAAAAACTGCAACATTTACGTGCGAAAAAACGACACAAGTCCTTACATTCATATAAAAACTCACTCAGATTTAATAAAGATAGTCTAATAACTCATCTTAGCCGGGTACCTTTTATTGTTGTCATAATTATTCTATTGTACACTTTATCGAGTATCGGATTATGTTATTTGTTCAAAGTATTACAATTAAGTAAAGAGTTTAGTTTACAGTTTAGTAAAGATTATAAAATTATTTTTTACATGATTACCGTTGATAACTGGCCCGCACCATCGCTTGTACTCACTCATTTCACTACACACTCACTATACACATACTTATTCACTTATTGTCTGTTTATACACTGTAACCATACGCTACATGCCGTTATAACTATTATGATTTATTCGCGACTCGGAGAGGTATTACCCAGCCATGATGTCACAATAATTAATTCTCGGATCAATGCTACCCACAGTCAATATAAATAAATTTTTGTATATTTACTATCAAAATACTCGTGGTTTAAGATCTAAAACCCATGATTTCTATAATAGCGTCCTAGGTTGTACTTATGACATACTTATAATAACCGAAAGTTGGCTGTGCGATGGCGTGCTAGACTCGGAACTATGCAACGATAATTATGACGTTTTTCGGCTCGATCGTGATAGACTACTTTCTGGGAAGGCGGACGGAGGCGGTGTGATGATACTGGCCCGGCGCTCGCTTGGAGTCTTCTTGCGCTCCGAATGGGGTCGCCCGGGCACTGAATGTCTCTTTGTAACAGTTCCGTCTCGTTCTTTACGTGGCTCTGCCCAAAACCTGCACATTGCGGCTGCTTATGCTCCACCTGACAAAAACTTATCACTTCACATAACTAATATTATCTCCTGTGTATCTACAGCCAGAGAGGCGGACAGCGACGCTAATTTCTTAATCGCAGGTGATTTTAATTTGCCGTGCATTAAATGGACGGCCGACGGTCCGCTGCATTTACGGCGTGGCTCCATTGAGGTGCAGGACGCGGCTTACAAACTGACTAACGAGTTTAATTATTTAGAACTTAATCAACTTAATAAAAATCTTAATGCCAGTGGCAACACTTTGGACCTAATTTTCAGTAACTTCTCTCTAGAAATACAAAGATCAGTTTCACCTCTACTAAAAGAAGATTTGTATCACCCCTCACTTGAATTGAATGTTATGGATATTTTCTCGGGGCCCCTTAAAGAAGCTCAAGTGCCGAAGTTTTGCTTCCGGAAAGGAGATTATGCTTCGATTTGCGCCTTGTTAGATCAAACTAACTGGTCGGAGCTTCTGACTAGTGAATCCATTGATATAGATGTTGAACTTTTTTATAAAGTAATTAATAAAGCCATTACAAAATTTGTTCCTCAGCGATATATAAATAATCAGTCATTTCCTGCGTGGTTTAGTAGGGCGCTAATTAACATAATCAAGGAGAAAGCCAATGCACATTCAAGGTGGAAACGCTATCGTAATCCACGTGACTACGAAGAGTTCTCCTTACTACGCAAAAGACAAAAAAAAGTTGAAAACGATTGTTACCTTAATTATGTGGATAAGGTTCAGTCTGGCATAAAAACAGATCCAAAGCGCTTCTGGGCTTTTGTAAAAGCTAGACGTAAGGGTTCCTCGTACCCCCGGTCATTAGAGCTTGATGGTAACATTTATGCTGATGGGCCTGACATTTGTGATGGCTTCAATAACTACTTCAACTCGGTCTTTCAGTCCCCTGCCTCCTCCTATCCGGAGTATACACTGGTACCTCCATTTTGTGACGATGGTAGCATAATTAGTTGTGCTGAGATTACTCCTGACACCGTCTTGAAGCACCTTAAGGGCCTAAATGTAAACGGTGGTGCTGGCAGTGACGGTATCCCTTCTTATTTTGTTGTATATTGCGCTAAGTGCCTCTGTTATCCACTAAGTATACTATTTAACAAATCACTTTCTGAGGGTACATTTCCTTCGAAGTGGAAAGAGGCACACATTTTGCCAATTCACAAGAAGGGTAGCAAAGTTAAGATACAGAACTACCGCCCAATTTCCATTTTGAATGTGTTTGCAAAAGTATTCGAAAGGTCAGTTAATGAGGTGATTTATCCTGTTTTATCTCGAGGGATTCCTCCTCAACAACATGGCTTTTATAGAGGTCGTTCAACCTCGACAAACTTAGTCGAATTTTTAAATTTTGTTTTACGTCAGATGGACAAGCGAAAGCAGGTTGACGTGATCTACACTGATTTTGAAAAAGCTTTTGACAGGGTCGATCACGTCATCCTGCTTCAAAAGTTGTACAGGTTAGGTCTGAGAGGGAACTTGTACAGATGGATAACTTCATACATCTCCAAGAGACAACAAGCGGTTGTCGCCGGAGGTCATCGATCAAACTTTACATCCATCCCTTCAGGCGTCCCCCAGGGGTCAATTTTGGGACCTCTGTTGTATGGAGTTTACCTTTATGACATATATACAGTCTTTCATAGTAGCAAGTTCCTTTTATACGCTGATGATAAAAAAATATTTACACATATCACCACTGTAGAGGATTGCTTAGCAATTCAATACGATCTTGATAGACTCGCGGAATATTATAAGCTAAACAGAATTGCCGTTAATGTTTCAAAATGCGTCCAGATATCTTTTACACGCAGTCCTCGTCCAATAAATTTTGTTTATAATATTGACGGACATCCTTTGTCACGTGTTGATTCAACATGTGACCTAGGTCTAACCCTAGACTCTAAATTAACATTCGAAAAACATGTTGATACTGTGGCTGATCGGGCATATAAGAATTTGGGATTTGTTATGCGTATTTGCTCGCCTTTTAAAGACCTCGGTTGTCTAAAGGCCGTATATGCTGCTTATGTCCGTAGCGTCTTAGAATATGCGAGCACCGTCTGGTCACCTCAATATATTGTTCACATTGAACGAATTGAACGTATTCAACGTATTTTTATCCGCCATCTAAATTTTAGACTTGGGCTAGGACATTTAAATCTTGCATATGAAACTGCCTGCAAGCGCCATGGTTTACTCTGCTTGCAAAAGCGTCGTCAATTGATGGACATGTCCCTGCTGCATGATATCGTCAACGGCCGACTGGATAGCTCTGAGCTCACGGCGGAGCTGTCTTATAGCACACCTGCCTTCCGCTCGCGTCACGCTAAACGAGTACTATTTCATGTCCCCTTTGCTCACACTAAATATGCCCTGAACTCACCATTGCTTCGCTTGGCTAACACATATAATAAAACATTTAGTCATTTGGACCCATTTTCTTTATCAAAATCTTCCTTTAAATCAGCAGTAATTAAATGTTGCACTCAATGCACTTCATAAATTATTTTAAGTGAATAGGCACACGGACGCAAACACACACTCACAATCGCACAAACTACACACACACTCACGCACAATTAGTCACACACACACACACACACACACACACACACAAGCGTGGCTTTTTGCCTTTTCTCTTGACAAACTGTTCACTGTTGTTGTGCACCAGTGTTGTTAAATATGTTATCTGGTTAATCTGTGGATATCTATAATTGGCTTTGTTTGCTATTTGGTGTTATCGGTCTCATATTTTCTGTATTGTGCTGTTGATGTCCTTAATAAATAAATAAATAAATAAATAAATATTCTATGAAACTTTGGATTGAAGATATAGAAATAATAAGTATCAAAATTAACACGCCATACTAACCTTGTTATAACCTATGAATTCGGTCACCGTATGTAAACACTCTATTTTTTGTTTCAACAATGCTTCCCTCTTCTCTTGTTTTTCTTTATATTTGTTTATAATGGTACAAAGGATCTGTCGCACACCACTTTTGATAGTTTTACGCAAGTTTTCTCGACATTTTCACCAGATAACAATCGTTGAAGACTAATTACAAATTGCAAGCAACGGTAAACAAACGATTTGACACAGACGCCAGTTGACAGTTGCCATATGAAAATCACTATTTTTTTACTTTTAAAAATGCCATGAGATTCTGGTACACCTATACCAAGTTTCAAGTAAATTTGACCATAGAAGTATTTTTTCCATTCAAACTTTGCAACCCCCTTTCATCCCTCTGGGGGGTGACTTTTATTAATCGCTGAAATACGTGTCTAATTATTTGCACTGAAGAGTATTTCTACCAAGTTTCAAATAAATTTGAGCATACCAAATATTTTTTCCTCAACAAACTTTGCAACCCCCTTTTATTCCTCTAGGGGTTGAAATTTAGTAATCGATGCAATACTTGTTTCATTATTTACATTGAAGAGTACTTCTACTAAGTTTCAAGTAAATTTGATCATAAAAATATTTTATTTATACACACTTTGCAACCCCTTTTCATCCCTCTAGGAGTTGAATTTTAGTAATCGCTGAAATACATGTCTCATTATTTGCATTGAAGAGCGTTTCTACCAAGTTTCAAGTAAATTTGACCATAAAAGTATGTTTTCCATTCAAACTTTGCAACCCCCTTTCATCCCTCTGGGGGGTGACTTTTATTAATCACTGATATACGTGACTCATTATTTTCATTTCAGAGCATTTCTACCAAGTTTAAAGTAAATTTGAGCATACCAAATATTTTTTCCTAAACAAACTTTGCAACCGCCTTTTATCCCTCTAGGGGTTGAATTTTAGTAATCGATGAAATACGTGTTTCATTATTTGCATTGAAGAGTACTTCTACTAAGTTTCAAGTTAATTTGATCATAAAAATATTTTATCTATACACACTTTGCAACCCCCTTTCATCTCTCTAGGGGTTGAATTTTAGTAATCGCTGAAATACGTGTCTCATAATTTGCATTGAAGAGCATTTCTTCCAAGTTTCAAGTAAATTTGACCATAAAAGTATTTTTTCCCATACAAACATTGCAACCCCCTTTCATCCCTCTAGGGGTTGAATTTTAGTAATCCCTTAAATAAGCGTCTCGTTATTTGCATTTAAAAGTATTCCTACCAAGTTTCAAGTAAATTTGATCATAAAAATATTTGATCTATACAAACTTTGCCACCCCCTTTCATCCCCCAAGGGGTTGAATTTTACTAATCGCTGAAATACGTGTCTCATTTTTTGGTATTGAAGATCTTTTCTACCAAGTTTCAAGTAAATTTGACCATAAAAGTATTTTTTCCCATACAAACTTTGCAACCCCCTTTCATCCCTCTAGGGGTTGAATTTTAGTAATCGCTGAAATACGTGTTTCATTATTTGCATTGAAGAGCATTTCTTCTAAGTTTCAAGTAAATTGGACCATAAAAATGTTTTTTCCCATACAAACTTTGCAACCCCTTTTCATACCTTTAGGGGTTGAATTTCGAAAATTCCCTTCTTAAACGACGCCTACATTACAAAACTAACTTCTCCTCAAAATTCCAACTTTTTATCTTTATCGGTTTGGGCTGGGCGTTGATATGTCACCCGGGACATTGCCTTTTATATATATATAATAAATAATAATAAATATAGATATAGATGTATTACTCGAGTTAAACCATTTTTTCAAGCATTCTTAATATTATTGTAATAAATACAGCTGTTGTTTAGCTACCCGGCCACGTTTAGTAGTTCTATGTAGTTTGACGTAGTTTATAAGCAATCTGATAAGTAGATGTGTCGCTACTGTTTCTTGGCCAAACATATGTGACATTTTTGTTCGGAAGACCCTATCTAGATGTTTAAATCAATGGTTTGAGCCGCACATACTCCTGAGTAGTGATTCTTTCAAAAGCAAAGGTGAGCGAATGTAGGAGTGATGTCCAAGCGGCGAGTTTAAGTAGTCCCAACAAAACACATTTCAGCGCGTGTATTCAATTTGGCAGCATGGCTTCTCGAACGTATAAGGCTGCCTAATTGAGAATGCACGCGCTAATATATGTTTTGCTCGCTCTGACGGGACTACTTAAACTCGCCGCTTGGACTTCACTCCTGCATTCGCTCACCTTTGCTTTTGAGAGAATCAATAGCCTGGATTCAAAGCACGGCGAGTTTTAGTCATTTTTTATCAATTAAAAGAAACGATCAATTAAAGTGAAAAGTGAAGTTCGCGTCTAAAAAATAACAAAATATTATTATTAATTAATAGTGTATTCCCAAAATCGAAATAAACATACAAAACCTTAAAGTAATAAAACGAGGTGTTTCCTATTGAGATTATACTAGCCAATGGCAAGGTGGCCTAGGTGCGGATATGACCAATCGCGGTTAGCGGAGCAACGGAACACTTCGAGTTATGCCTTTAGGCACTCTGTACTATAAGGAAATAGTTCGAGTTATGCCTTTATGTACACGGTGCTATAAGGCAATAATCGCTTTTAGTTCTATTTATGTACACGTTGTTACGGAACAACACAAGTTGCGTCTTTTTGTGAAAAAAATAACTGCAGACGTGTCTTTAGGTTGCATGTTTTTTTCGAGTTAAAAGCACTAGTACTAAAGGTACCGATAAAAAAATGCAGATAAGTAGAAATATGCCTTTAGAAACGGTGAGTTATGTCCATAGCGTAATTGAAAAATCTGGGTTAGGGGATAGCTAGAGATATGTCCTTTTGTCACATAACGCAACTGAATACGCTGAATCCAATGGTGTAGTAAAAACATAAGGTACAAACTCGTCTTATTCCCCTTTTCACTGGAGGCACTGATTTGTTTGGAGATCATATTGGCCCCGGCTCAACTATGTTTAAGAAATAAATATCAAATAGTAGAAAATTCACATTTTTTGTGTAGCAACTTTTTAATATGTTTTTATATGACAACACTGTCATTCTTCCTCTTCTGATATAGCCTCTGAAAGATGGCGCATTGTAAAAATGTATATAATTAATAATACAGTCCACTGCTAAAAAACCCAGCTTGCTTTTTATTTAAACACTTTAGATTTTTTTATGTTTCAGGTGCAGAGCTTCGCGTCTTCTACATCCTCCCCCCCATTGCCAATCAAGGGCAATCATCAGCTATGGGGAGAAGAGCCACACGTGACACCGGTCTGGTAAGTACTCTAGTTCTTGTTTTAATGTCTACAATGCGTACACGTCCATCGGTACCAGGGTGCACGTTTTCTATGTTTCCTTTCGGTAAAGTGGGATCAACAATGACGACTAAATCTCCTTTTTTCAGTTGGTTTCCATCTTAAAACCATTTTTGCCGTGGCAGAAGAGTTGGCAGGACTTCACGAACCCAGCGTCGCCAGAAAGCATCGGTAAGTTGCTGAGCGTGCCTCCATAACTTTTTGCGATACAAGTCCGTATCGTTGAATTCGCCAGGTTCGGGTAGATTGGACGACGAGCCGAGAAGAAAGTGGTTTGGTGTCAGGCTCTCTGGGTAATCGTGGTCTACTGAGACATGGCACAGGGGACGACTACTTACCATGTTTTCGATTTCGGCTAGCAATGTGATTAAAACTTCTTCTCGTGGTGCTCTTTCTTTCAGTACCACTTTCAACGCTGCTTTCACACTTCTAACTAGGCGTTTCCATGCTCCGCCCATGTGAGGACTGGCGGGTGATATAAAGTTCCATTCGATTCCACGATGAGTCAACTCGTCATGCACGCTGGTTTGATTAATTTCTTTTAACGATTTATTTATCTCGGCTCTGAAATTAGTGGCGTTGTCTGAATACATTCTGTATGGCCACCCGCGTCGTGCAGCCATTCGTCTTAAAGCCATTATAAATGAATCTGCTGAGAGCGAAGGCACCAGTTCTATGTGGATAGCTCGCACGGTAAGACAGGTGAATAGGACGCCGTATCTTTTTTCGTGACGACGCACTGTGGAACGAAAATAGCCTCTCCATAGAAATAGGGACTTCATTTTCCAAGTGCCTATTTTTTAATTGAAATCGATTCTACTCCTCATAATTAGGTAAAAAAATGAATATGGGTCAATTTGGCTGGAAAACCGCCGAGTAATAATTTTTTTACGAAAATTTTGTGTGGAGCGTATATGAAAAAACGGAATATCTCAGAAAGTGCACAATTTCCCGTAATATCCTTCCGCACGAATTTAGTACCAATTATTTATGATTTTTCGACGTACTCAAAATTTTCCGGGCAGGTGCACTTTTTTTTTTTTAAATTAAAAACGTTTTATATAGGGAAAACTTGGTTTTAAGTAGGTATTTAAGTTTTCAAGACACGTTTAATCATGGAATAAAATTAAATAATGCCTTAAGATGAGATGGATTTTCAAAAATGAGTTCATTGGAATAATGACATATCTCACTTTTTGGCCCTTTATCTCTCTCGCACATTCGGTGCTCATTAAGAGTGATTAAAAGTAAAAATTAACTAAATGACTCTTAATTATTATTAATTAGTTGGTATTAAGTAAAAGTATAAATTAAATATTATCTTATTATCATTAAGGATGATGATTACCCAGATTTCATTAGTAATGTGCAATAAATAGGTTGCAATTTAATTTTATTGTTTATTGTTCTGCGTCACTTATTTCGGCATCCAATTCCGAATCATTTTGCGATTCGGAATTTATTAGAAGGTCCAAGGTCTCAATAAATAAGGTTTGTTTGTTCCTTTTATTCAGTGTTGGCCTCATTGCGGTAAGTTTGGGATCCGATGACAGAAGTAACATATTGAGAATGTCATGATTTGAATCTTGTCTACTCTTTTTCTGTGAGTTGTGTTCCCTGAACCTTCTAAAGCCTTTATTCCGGGCCTCTGACGCTTCTTCTGAGAGATTGCCGATCGGTATAACTGCTTTATGGGCTATAATGTCTGCTCCATGCACCAGTAATTTATGAACCGTTGCAGACATATGATACCAGTTGTATAATTCCACATATTTTTTTACTGTATCGTGGGCGTAATCTTTATATTTGTTGACATCTATAACCTCTCCTGAAGTAACTGCTTGCAAGATTACTGCAAATCTCCTGATTAATCCCTCATCAAGTCCTGTAATGCTTGCTGTTTTACATGGGTCCTCAAAAAACTTTCTGGCTGTGTTTCCATCATTAGTTGTCCCTGACCCCTGTTTGACCACATCTATCAAGAGATTCATTTCTTCCTTAAAACGATCTTGAATGATTTTCTTCCTTGTTGGCATTTTTTCTTTAAGCTTGTTTCCTCTCGCAGCCCATTGTTTAAAATCCTGGCGATATGCTATGTGAAGAAGGCATTACATCGTATTGATGCGAGCATGTAGAGATGATAACCCATATTGGTATATACCAGTATCCACAGGTTTTGTAAGAACTTTATCAAGAAGGTTCATCTCCGTTGGTTTAGCCAAACATAAACTGCAAGTTGCATTTGATCTGGCTTTTGAAAGAAAAGTGCATATTTTGCCGTCCAACATCGTCATCTTCAGTTCATGCTACACTGTGTTGATTTTGTGTTCTGTGGGTAGTAGATCTTCAATTTCCATGTCTATCTCCGTTTTCTGAGCAAGCACAACGGTTTCGTTCTCCTTAATGAACTTGAACTGTATTGGACGACAATATAACGCTGAACAAGGCTTGGGATTCGTCCATATTGTATCATTTCCTGAAGTTAATTTTAATGGTACCAGTATTGTCATGAAAACACTAGAATCATCTTTCTCGGAGTCACTCATCTTTTGCTTGTACCTGCTTTGGCTCGAAGCACCATCAAACCCCCATTTAGAAATAAGTACCATCCGTTTGTCTTCTACGTGCTCCAGTATACTCTCCATTATTCTGTTCACTGTAATATTCAATAATTCTTGCAGTTTAATTTTGGCTGAAGAATCCGTAATAGTCAATGATTCACTCGGAGGATAGCAATCTAGTTTAGCTTTTTGTACTTTGTAGTATGACGGATACACATTTTCTGCACCTTCTCTAATAGCACTCTCTCGCAGTATCATATATTGCCATTTCGACAACTTGAGTGAAATAAAAAGACTTAGTGCTTTTTCAGGTTTATATATCGTAGATGTTACGGTTTTCTTCGTAGAGATTGTCACTTCTCTTAATTTAGATGCTGCTACTGGGTTTTTCAGCATATATTCAATTACGGCCGCAATATCATCGCGGCCATCCTGCTTAAAACGTTCTGCTGCAGCATATGCCAATTCATCAGCGTTTTCGGATTGTAAGTCACTCGATCTTTTTTTCTTCTGTTTGGTTCCCAGATCTTCGAATGACTTACGTTTTGTTGTAGTCATTGTTCCAACCGATGTGGTCGAAGGTTCTTCATAGTTGAAATCACCTGATTCTTGGGTGGGTGAATCGGTTCGCCAAACTACAAAGCTTGGCCAATCAACATTTTCCATAAGCCAATGTTCATAAGTACTTCTAAACTTTTTCGTATCTCTTCGGCACTTCTGCCATCTTTCCAAAGCAGCTCTTGAAAATCTTTGGTAAAATTCCTTGAGGGTATCATAGTCATCTTCAGATAGTTGTCCATTCATTTTAGTAACCACTTCTTCCATCAAGGCTTTGTAGTTAAAAGAAGGTTTCTGATTTCTCAAAATCACGTACAAATCTAAGTTGGTCGTTAAACTCTCCATTGCTTGCAGTTAGTGATGTTAGCAGTTGAAATTTTCCAGAAGGAACAAACAATAAAATTTAACTGCAACCTATTTATTGCATATTACTAATGAGAACCCATTGAAATCTGCGTAATTATCATCCTTAATGATAATAAGATAATATTTAATTTATACTTTTACTTAGCCAACTCATTAAGAATAATTAAGAGTAATTTAGTAAATATTTACTTTTGAATCATACACTTAATGAGCACTGATTGTGCTCATTAGGGGGCAGGGAGATAAAGGGCCAAAAAGTGAGATATGTCATTATTCCAATGACCTCATTTTTGAACATCCATCTCATCTAAAGCCATTATTTAATTTTATCCCATGATTAAACGTGTCTTGCTAACTTAAATACCTACTAAAAACCAAGTTTTCCCTATGTAAATCGTTTTTGTTTTTTTTTTAAAGTGCACCTGCCCGGAAAATTTCGAGTACGCCGAAAAATCATAAATAATTGGTACTTAATTCGTGCGGAAGGATATTACGGGAAATTGTGCACTTTCTGAGATATTCCGTTTTTTCATATACGCTCCATACAAAATTTTCGTAAAAAAAATATTTCTCGGCGGTTTTCCAGCCAAATTGACCCATATTCATTTTTTTACCTAATTATGAGGAGTAGATTAGATTTCAATTAAAAAAATAGGCACTTAGAAAATGAAGTCCCTATTTCTATGGAGAGGCCATTTTCGTTCCACAGTGCGACGGCGCCCTATGGTGACCTCCATATGGCCAAATAGATCTACACCACAATGCGTAAAAGGTTTGTACAGTAGGGCGTAAGTTTATTAGCCAGTATTTTTGTATTATTTCGTTAACTACGGTCTCATTATTTCCGTGTGCTGCCCTCTCGTGGTAGTGTTTGGTAATCAACCTTGCGACCGCGTCACGACCGTCCAATATTACAGGCCGTTTTAGGCACGGGGCAACACCAGACGCTGCTTGAATTCTCCCGCCAACGCGGAGTAATCCATGTTCGTCTAAAAACGGTGTTAATTTGCGCAATCGGCTGCTGGAATCTATATCTTTATTATTTTTGAGCAGCACAACTTCTTCAGCAAACGAGTTCATCTGTGAGTATCGTAATAGCTCAATTTCAGCACGCTGCATCAATTCTGTATTAAATTGTGTTTTGCGGGATGTTCTGCACTTTTTTATAAATAGTAAAACGTTTGCCATGCATCTCCACAAGTGGACCCATGAAGAAAACTTATTTAGATCGGGCGTAGATGCGTCATTGCTATTTTGTACGTTATCGTATTAGCTTGTAACATCTCTTAATTGTTTAATGTTATCCCAATTTCAGATTTGCATTAAGGCCATTCTTCTTGTCGCTCGTATAGGAATCAAAGGACCCCGCAGCCATTCACAATCATTTGTTAATTGGTAAGTATTTATTTTAGTCGCTTTGTCAGCCATATTCATTTTGGTAGGTATTTAATTCCATTCCAGTCACTGTGATAATTCATCAATCTCTCCAAGTCTGTTTGCAACAAATACGTTATAGTGTTATTTTTTATTTGGTCTAAAACTATTGACGAATCTGTCCAATAGTATCTTCTATAGGCCGTAAACCGGTTTTCGCGCGCTATTGTGCTAGCGAGCCGGCAAGCGATAACAGCTGCTTGTAATTCCAGCTTAGGGATAGTTATATTTTTATTTACTGGTGCCGCGCGACACTTGCAGGCTATGCATGATATGCGCACATCTTTGTTTTTGTTTTCTTTTCGCCAATATACCACCGCGGCCATTGCGGTCGGCGCAGCGTCACAAAACACATGCAACTTGTACTGACCCCCCCCTTTCTTTACTGTTATATTAAATTATATATTTACATACATACATACATTAAATCACGCCTGTTTCCCAGAGGGGTAGGCAGAGACCACTTCTTTCCACCTGCTACGATCTTGACAAATCTCTTTCGCTTCTTCCACATTCATACATCGAGTCATGCACGCACGTCGGTTTCGGGTACTTAAAATTCGGCCCTTTTCCAGTATTTCTCCGATTTGATTCGAAAAAGTACGCCTAGGGCGGCCCATTCCGACCCTTCCACTCACTTTAGCTCTGTATATCTCTTTCGTCAATCTTCTTTTATCCATCCTTTCCAAATGACCGAACCATCGAAGCATGCCCTTTTCAATCTTAGTCACTACATCTTCTTTTAGTCCACATTTCTCTCTGACTTCTTCATTTCTTACTCTATCAGTCAGTTTCACACCACACATACTACGCAAAGAGCGCATTTCAACTGCATTTATATGACTTTCATGCTTGTCCTGCCACACCCAACATTCACTACCATACATCAGTGTAGGGGCTAGCACTCCATTGTGAACAGCCAGTCTGGCTTTTTGTGAAACGCCCTTTCTGCTCACAAAAGAGTACAGGGCCCCATTTATTTGATTTCCCGCATTCTCCCTCCTCTCGACATCCTTTTCACACTTACCATCTCTTGTAAACATACTTCCCAGGTACACAAATTCACTCACTTGCTTTACTAATTCACCATTTATATTTATTACGCACTCTGTCATCTCCTCGTCCTTCTCTATCACCATGACCTTGGTCTTGGCAACATTTACTTTCATCCCCTTTTGCTTAAATCCCTCATTCATCATTGTCACCATCTCCTGCAACTCAAGTACCGATGGAGCAAGTATAACTTGATCATCGGCATATAAGAGGCATTTGATTAGCAACTCTTGCATACGCAAACCCTTATCATACTCTTTAAAATCTCGCATACAACTGTCCATGAATAGATTGAACAGCCATGGTGAGGCAACACACCCCTGTCTAACACCTCGAGAGATATTAAACCAGGCAGAGTATGCCCCATTGATCCTGACACAGGCTCTGGAGCCCTCATAAAGGGACCTCAAAGCCTGCACCAGGTTGCTGCTCACTCCATACATAGACAGCACCTTCCACAACTCCTTTCTATCTACCCTATCATAGGCCTTTTCCAGGTCCACAAAAGCACAGAAAACCTTTTGGTTGACAGCCAAGAACTTTTCTGTGATAGACCGTAGTGAAAAGACCTGATCCGTACATCCCATTCCCTTTCGAAATCCCGCTTGTACATCCCAGATTTTGTCATTCGTAACATTCAATACCCTTTCAATTAAAATCTTCGCATATACTTTGCCGACAACACTAAGGAGGCTGATACCGCGGTAGTTTTTGCAGTCTTGCTGTGACCCCTTTCCTTTATACAGAGGGACGATAACGGCTTTGACCCAATCTTCCGGGACTCGGCCGCTACTCCAACATGCATTGAAAAGGCGGTACAATAGACTACCCACTACGCCATCCCCTCTCCTCAGCATTTCTATCGACACTCTATCACAACCTGCCGACTTTCCCGCTTTCATACTTTTTAAAGCTTTCACGATTTCACTCATGTTAATCACACTTTCATCTTCGCTACTTGCATCCTTACTCATGTTTTCTGGCTCAAGAGGAACATCTTCGCATTCAAACAAACTTTCAAAATAACTTTTCCATCTATCAAGCATTTTAATTATATATTTAAATATTTATAACTAACCTACCCTACCTAATAAACCTACCTAACCCATTTTACTTATTACTCTACTTATTACTACTTCGTCAATTGGCCTCGTGATCATATAGTGTATTAGGAACCCTACTTTGTGAACCAAATAGTAAACCAAAGAACCTAATTACTCCTTTCTACTGTTTATTTTTAGAGAATACCATTAAATTGGCCGGCTAACATCTATTTATTGTTAAATCAAATCTAAATACATTAACTATTCAATGAAGAATTATATCAATAAAATTCCTAATCGAAAGAAATAATTAACCTAACATTCTATTATTAACCAAGGAACAGAGTTATAGCTAGCATGAATATATAAATCTTGACATAAAATATAATCATTTTACTGTTGAAACATAATATCTATAAAGCGACTTGGAATATTACTTGGAGCTTCAGATATTACCTACATAACTAAGAACTCTAGGTTCAATTCAAATATCTTACTAGATCTACCTTTATAAAATGGCAATAATAGCAGCCTTTACACGGCACAGTTTGGACTGCGCATCTGGACAGCGTTCCGAACCGCAGATAAAACCGTCGGTCCATCCGCCGCCGGTTTCGACTGCGCATCAAACCGTCAAGACTTTATTACGATCAAATGTAACCACGGTTTGGACCGCGGTTAAATCTGTGAGCTGGTATGGAGATTGAGATTAAACCTTATGTTAATAAGCGTAAGGGATATTTTCGGGATTGTGACCCGACTGGTTTGTATGGCGATTAATGATTATCCTCCACATTAACAACTCCGTGGAAATAGATTGACGACGCCTTGGCCTAGTTGGTAGTGACCCTGCCTATGAAGCTAGACGTCCTGGGTTCGAATCCCGGTAAGGGCAAATATTTATGTGATGAGCGCGATTTTTTTTTTTAATATTAAAAATTACTGCAAATCTAAGACAAACAATATATTACCTGTTTTTCTTAATCCTTACCAAAATCAAACTTTCTAAAACGATCTAAATACCGTACCGTAATTGGTAAAAGGGTGAGCGAGCTAGGGAGCTAGCGAGTCCGGCTACCTGCTACATAATTATTATTAACAGAGATAAACAAAAACCCTGAAAGCTCAGTCAACCATTAGCCGCTTAAGGATTAGTTCATTCAAGTTCTTTGTGGTGTGGTGGTTTTTAAATAGTTACATTATTAATCAGCGGCAAATCTAACCGCCCTCTCTCTCTCACCTCACTTTACAAACATGTATGTAGAGTGGACGGTTAGATTGGACGCCGAGTATAGTTTGAATTAGTTGATTGCAAAAAAGTTGATAGTTAGTAATTTCTTTACAGAACGGGTGCTCATTATTGATTTATTTTTATTGTAACTTATAATAAACAAAGTAAATTTATATTGTAACTATGCAGCTGTGTGCTGTGATTGGCTTATTAAATTGTTCATTTTATTTAAAAAGTTGTTATCATCCAAATTAATATATTTTAATTTGTAGAAGATACCATAAATGTTATTTTTTAATTGTAAGGTCATTAAATTTTAATTTAACATTATATATTTTACAATTACACAACTTAGGATAATTATTTTGTTTTTTTTTCAAAAATATTCGAATTATTCGAAATATTCAAATATTTAAATATTGAAAATGTAAGTATTCGTATTATTCGAATACTATAATTGGACGAATATTGCAAACCATAATTTCAACGCGTCGAATACATCAATGACGAAGCCGGCAAATCATTTTTTTTTTTGACAAAGAGGCCGGTCGTTCCACGTGACCTTCAACGTTACTAAACGAGAATCCATTTTTGTTACGTCTTAAGGAAAACTTTTGTGTTGTGATCAGATTCCACGCGCCAGTCCAAACCGCGCTCCGAACTCTGAAATATCGTTTACACGGACAGTTCGGACCGCGGGCCGGCAGAAATCACAGATTTAACCAAACCGTGGTCACATTTGATCGTAATAAAGTCTTGACGGTTTGATGCGCGGTCGAAACCGGCGGATAGACCGACTGTTTTATCTGCGGTTCGGAAAGCAGTCCAGATGCGCAGTCCAAACTGTGCTATTCGTCCCCTTACTTTGTCAACCTCGTATCTGATCGAATAGTTAGACAGGAAAAGCAATCATGTTTTCTATAGAATAAAGACTACTTTTCTACCTAACTATTCGATCAGATACGAGGTTGAGAAAGTAAAGGGACGTATTGCTTCCGCGCTCCAAACCGCCATGCTCTTTTACACGTCGACTCGAGATGTCTGGGGGGTGATTCTGTCAAAAGCAGAGGTGATCGAACGCAGAGGTGAACACACATCACATCGCCACCGCTATTGCCTGTCATTTCTGACATTGACATTTGACTTTTGCTGTCATATTAGTAAAATGACGTTTGAAACCTAAGGTTTGTCGCAAATGCCCTAAACTAGCCCTTATTTATATACTTACTAAAGAGTTTTAAAATGACGTATGTAGCATTTTCCGGTACTTTAGTAATAAAATGACCTAATACATAACGATTTTACCGACGGCAGTACCTAATCATGTTTTAATTTCCAACTAATTATTGCGTATTCTACACCGAACACGGTAATAGCGATACTAGCGCTCACAGACGTAAGCGGAACTTTTTGTCCCTACTATCACGCAATTCTTAACTTTCTCAATTCGTTCACTCGTTCGACAACGAGATCACATTAGTGTCAAATTGAAAAGCTCCTATTTTAGAGGTGAGTTGGATTAGGGTGCGGTTTCCCTAAACAGAAGCAAAGGTGAAGAGAGAAATCAACCAATCAGAACCTGCGTTACGTGTCGTTTTCACTCTTTCACTCAGCATTGTTTGAGTGGAATGGAAACGTACCCTGACTTCTCAGACGAAAGATGGCCGCTATCTAAAATAATGGCTGCGTAAATGTGAGTGAAGTGAATTTGTTGACCATAATGTGAAAAGTGGTTGTGTGGTGGTGGTGAAATATTATTTTTGTGTATTTACGTTTGTTTACAGTTGCTACTGGAAGAAGGGACATAGTTGAGAAATATTATAGCAGGTATTTTTTTTCTTATTTGGGTAATAAACTCATTCATTATTTGACTGAGCTAACCTTAGTAGAGGTTTAAAACAATATAATTTTGTCACGAGTTGGTTTACCGATTGCTTGTTGCTTTCGTACCTAGCCTTTAACTGTTTTGCGAGGCTAATCTAACAAGTTCACAAATTGATGTTTCTACTTTTTTATTAAACGTAATTGTTACGAAAAAAACATACGTGAAGCTTACATTATTTATTTGGTATTTATTTTACCAATAGGACCATCATCAGATGATCTCCCCCACATGTTATTCGTGGGTTGTAATTGAATTTGCATTATGCGTCCTTACTAAATTTTATTGTAACAACTCTTCATTCATTCACTTCATTGTTACAATGAATACCTTATTGATAAATACAAGGGTAAATAGGATGACAAGCTATTACATTCCAAATTATGAATCTCATACATACCACACGTCAGAAGAATTAAAATGAACCTATTGCCTGTGAAATCTCTGGTTATTCTTGGTGGTATGGAAATGTATGTAAGTGGCTGAAATAAAAATATGACAATCTTATACAAATTGATTGTAGTCACAAAATAATCTTTAGGTTTGTTTGTATTTACTATGGCTACTAGACAACATACGTATTTATATAAATATTATATTTATACTAGCTGTCCGCGCCCGTTGCCGCCCGGGAGTATTTTTTTTCATCCAATACTTAAGAAATATACTTTTTAGTACTATTCTCAGACCTACTGAATATACACACAAAATTTCATAAGAATTGGTCAAGCCGTTTCAGAAGAGTTTTGTTACAAACACTGTGACACGATAATTTTATATATTAGAGAGATAGGTATGTACCAAAATGAAAATTAAATATCCATGACTCAAAATAGGTCATTCACCCAATATGTGTTCTTACCGGGAATGGAACCTGGACAGCTAGTTTCATAGGTAAAACACTATTTACAAAATAGTTAGTAGGTATCCGTTGTAACGTTGCACGTACATGTTTTGTTATTATTATTTAAACATATTAAAAACTATAATTTTACTGACTACTATTTAAAACAAACACTTACATCCTAAAATAAAAACACATGTTAATAACTAATTTACTACTCTAAACATAATATTATACAAGCTTAACTTAATAATAATTCACTTATATAAAATAACATTAGTAAAATAAATAATAAAACATCTAACATAATGTTTAACACTTGTGTGCGCGATTATAAACCACTTGGGTGGCGTGATATTTGCGCATGCGCGCTCAACGGCCGGTGCGCATCTTTTGTCTACGGACGGAACATTCTCGATGCGCCCGGGCAGTCAGTTCGAGCCATCACCTTGTTGACGACAGATCTGTGCCAGCAGCGTTCACTGGCTCCGCTACGTGTCGTCTTACGCGCTGTCATTTTTTTAAAATAATATATCGTCTAGTACCTACGTTACTCAACTAATTGTCCTTCCGACGTATTTGGAAGGCGACGAATCATCGTCATTAACAAAGTTAAGTGTCTTCTTGCACCCCAATTGGGTAAGTGTTGAACAAGAGTTATTATATCAGTGCTTAGACCTAAGTTAGTGCTCATCTTAAACCCTAAAGTGTTTTGTTTTAACCTAACTTAATTTCTATCGATTCTGCTTAAGTTATGGAACTATAACTGTACTCACGGCTATATTTACAAGCGGAATCATTTTAAAACTGCCGTTATTAATGTTCCCGTTATAGTGCACAGAGTATCCTATGCTTAGCTCCAGCCGCTTGTTAGTGCTTTTGCCTGGACTAATAGTTATAAGCCAGCTTTAATAAAAATCCTGTATTGCAGAGCAATATATTTAGTTACCCTCTTCTAGTTTAATTATGCAAGTCATTTCGCTTTGTTCTTCCATCTTCTTAAATAGTCTAACTCCGTTCTGATAGTGAACACCTACACCAACTGCTTTCGGCTTCTCCCTAAATATTAGGCGCACGTCATCATGGGGTTCACTATCAGCGGAGGAGCTTTAACAAATTGTAACTGTGGACGTTATTCACAGGGTGCTATTTTACGGCTACAACGATACCGGTTGCGACTGGTCGCGCTGGTCCTGCCTGCACATAATTGTGGGATTACGCATCACGCCTGCTGCCCGGCGCTTCCCGTGCCGCGCCGTACCTGACAGCTCCAGAGACCGCTGCCATTTTGAAGACCTCGCAGCCGCCGTCACCGTCAGGGGAGTACCGAACTACGGCGGCAAAACCAGACGGGCCTTAACAACCTTACGACCCAAAATTTTTAAAAATAAATTATTTCTTCATTGTTGACCTCGGTTGTTTTTTTATGAAAACCCTGGACCGAACGTCACACTGGCGCCTCAAACGTGGTTTTAGTAAGGTCTGGTTTTGCTTCGTAGAAGTAGTTGTGTGTTTTGTGTTATTTTTATTTTTGTGAAACGTTATTTTATTTTTTTTGGTTGCCTGTAACTTAGGTGTACATCTACATTGTATACATTTTTTTTATACATTTATTATGCTCGTAATTAAATTAAAAAAAATATATCTTGTGTGTAATTAATCGTAACTTTAAAATCTTAGGACACTCTGTACGTGCAAACTGCATCTTTAGCAGAATACTTGTTTACGAGTTACAGTCGAGTACAAAAGTGTTAATTGTATTTTATATTTTTGTATTGCACATTTAATTTTTAAAAGGTGTACACATAAGTTGCAATTGTTTTAACGCTTGTTTTTTTTATTTCTGTGATTGTTTTTTTTTATTATTTAGTTTTTATTTTTATTTCGACAACCATAACGTTGCGCTTTCGTAGTCTGCTTTGTGACAGAACGGAGTAGATAAGTCAACCTTGTTTAACACTTTCATTATTGCGGTGCATTTAATTATTTCGTGTTTTTGAAAAAAAAAAATATTATTACTACATACATTGGTTAACAAATATGGCGTATTCAATTAAGTTTTTGTCATTACAAAAAGCGGAGTTGGAATATGAAGTGCAAATAAGGGGAAGTAATCCCGCTGCCACTGTCCAGGATTTGCGGAAGCAAATTGCCAAATTAGGCCCACTTTTTCCTTCCGAGGACATTTTGGAGAGTCCATTCGATATTGCAGATGATTTGAGAGGCGTGTCAGATGTACTCACTAAGGTTAACACACTTTTTGATTCTCCTTTAGACAGGAATGCATTGCTGCGTGTTCAAAATTATTTACATCACCTTTATCACCGACTTAATCGGTTGATTTTTGATGACCAAACACAGAATGCACATGAAACCTGTGTAAAGGAGTTTCAAAATTTATTTGATCGGTTTAATTCCGTTAAGGACACTGCTGTCATTGACAAATTAATAGCGCCTATCGCTAATAGCAATGCTGAACAGCAATCAACTGCGTCCCCTTTAAATATTAACGTCACTTGCGACCGTGGCGTGGTTGGTGAGCTCACTAAAATTAGGTTTGATGGAAAGACATGCGTGCGTTCCTTTATTCAGCGTATCAATGAATTTAGTAAAGCCAGGAATATCTCGTCATCCAAGCTGCTTTCATTCGCTACAGAGATCTTCACTGGTGACGCTTTACACTGGTACCGTGGTATTCAAGATCGAGATCAGGCATTAGATTGGGACCAATTAGTTACGCATCTTAAGAGGGATTTTGTTCAAGCTGACTATGATTATCGGCTGCTCTCGGAAATACGTGCTAGGACTCAAGGTGAATCAGAAAACATCACCATTTACCTGTCAATAATGACTGGGCTGTTCTCGCGGTTGTCTGAAGCTTTATCGAATAAAGACAAATTGGAAATACTCCTGCATAACATCAGACCATGTTACGCGAGCACTTTGGCTTCAGCTACAGATATCCCTGATATTGACACCTTGAGATCTTTATGCCGTAATTACGAGAACATACAAGCACGTCTTGCTGGTTTTCGTGAACCTCCCAAAAAGACATCAGAGACCATGGCACCAGAATTCGCTTACAATGGTCATTCATCACAAAAAACTTTCAATTCAAATCAAAATTATAGTCAAAATACTTACAACAATAATTACAATAGAAATAAAACTTATCCTAATAACAACTATAATGTGAATAAAACAAATAATAATAAATATGTACATTCAGTGCAGACATCGAATGCCAAAACATTATTCTGTCCCCGGTGTCGTGACAACACCCATAATTTGCGCCAATGCAAGGCAGTCAAGGACAAAGTATTTTGTTTCGTTTGCGGGCATGAGGATGTTAAAACGCCACAATGCCCTAACTGCAGTAAAAGGAAAACAGGTCCGTCAAAAAACTAGTTGACCTGCAGAATTGTGATCCCAAACAACACCTTAGTAACTTTGATGGCGAAGATTGGACAAAATGGCTCCAATCCATAAACTTTTTTTTCAATTCGTATAAAATTGACACAATTCTGCAGAACCAACCAGTTAACGACCCTCGGCCGTATGCATCTATACAAATTTATAACTTCTCAATGCTAGGTCTGTTAGATTCTGGCTCAGCCGTCACTATATTGGGCAATAACAGTCACCGTAGTTTAGAACAACAGGGCCTAGAAATTCAACAAGGACAAATTATCACTGTCACAGCTGCTGGAGGTCAATCTATGACTAGTGTTGGATTTATGAACCTGCCTATTAAATTTGAAGACACGTTTCATGTCATTAAGGCTTTTATTGTGCCAGACGTCAACATAGACCTCGTCTTAGGTATAGATTTTTGGCACACATTTAGAATTTTCCCGGATCACCTTACTGGTATTACTTTTTCTAATGCCGTGATTTCGAATGCTAGCCTCAACATTGACCGTTCTTCTTGCCTACAGGCTTATGACCACTTAAATATTTCAGAAAGATCAGTAGCCGACAATATTATCGCTCAATTTACTGATATCTCTGCCGAATCCAAGGGTTTAGGAGAAACTAAGGCGATCATTCACCGAATTGATACTGGAGACGCACAGCCTGTGCGACAACGCTATTATCGGATGTCCCCAGAAAAGCAGCGCATTCTTGTAGAACAGGTGGACGAGATGTTGGGTCTCGACGTAATCGAGCCGTGCGAGAGCGCTTGGTCGTCACCAGTATTAATAGTCACCAAGAAAAATGGACAACCCCGTTTCTGTCTCGATAGCCGCAAGCTAAATTCAATAACGAAACGCGACGCGTACAGCTTGCCCTAATCTCTGAAATTTTGGACAATCTCCGTGATGCTCGCTACCTCTCTAGCATAGATCTGTCCAAGGCGTTCTGGCAAATCCCGATTGCCCCAGAAGACCGAGACAAGACGGCGTTCTACGTGCCAGGACGAGGTACGTTTCGTTTCAAGCGTACTGCATTCGGGCTCACCAATGCACCTGCTACTCAACAGAGGTTGGTTGACCTGCTTTTTAGGGAATTCGACCTCAAAGTCTTCGCGTACCTCGATGACATAATTGTCGTCTCGAATGACTTTAATTCCCACGTCTCCCTTTTACTCCGCGTAATGGAGAAGTTAAAGCAGGCCAACCTAACTATCAACCTGGATAAATGCCAATTCTTTCGGAGTCAACTTAAGTACTTGGGCTATGTTGTTGATAGTTGTGGACTTCGTACCGATCCTGAGAAAGTGCAAGCTATTCTCGATTACCCGACACCTACTTGTCGCAAGGACATCAAGCGCTTTCTCGGGACCGCCACATGGTATCGTCGTTTCGTCCCCAACTTCAGCACTATAGCAGGCCCACTTAATAAGTTGACTTCGAATAAGAAGGGCGGTCCACCGTTTTCCTGGTCTCCGGAAGCCGACGCTGCATTCCAGAAGCTGAAGGAATGTTTAGTTTCTGCTCCTGTACTTTCCTGCCCTGACTACGATAAGCCATTTGAGGTGCACACCGATGCCAGTAACTACGGTGTGGGTGCCATGCTCACCCAGATCGTAGACGGTAAGGAGCACCCAATAGCTTACATGAGCAAGTCGTTGTCAGCGGCAGAAAAGAATTACAGCATCACCGAGCGCGAAACTTTAGCCGTAGTGATAGCTTTGGAACATTGGCGGTGTTATATAGAGAACGGGAAGCCTTTCACTGTGTATACAGATCACAGTGCCTTAAAATGGTTCCTGTCTCTAAGTAACCCTACCGGCAGGCTGGCTCGCTGGGGTGTTAGATTGTCAGCATTTCATTTTGAGCTGAAACATCGTCGCGGTGTTGACAATGTAATCCCAGACGCCCTTTCAAGAGCGGTTCCAATAAGTGCGATAAATACTACAGACTTCATATCTAAAACTACTGATCCATGGTACAAAAATGTTTATAATTCTTGCTTAACAAAACCACAAAATTTTCCAAATTTCCTTATTAAAAACAACTGTCTCTATTGGCTTACAAAAAATAAACACGACTTGACTGACTTAAATTCGGAGTTCTCGTGGAAGGAAGTTGTTCCGCGTGAGCTACATGACCAGGTCATCAATGAAAATCACGCAGAGCCTACAGCCGGACATCTTGGCGTCTTTAAAACGTACCGTCGTCTTGCGTTACGCTATTTCTGGCCAGGCATGCACCAGGACGTAGTTAATTTTGTTGGTTCCTGTTCCAAGTGCCTTTCGTATAAGGCTCAAAATCACCAAGTCTTGGGTGAAATGGGACGACCTAAACAATGTAGTCGGCCATTTCAAACAATTTCAGTTGACCTGATGGGTCCTTTACCTACCACTAGAAAGCAAAATAGCTACATTCTAGTTGTTACATGTTGCTTTGCCAAATGTTGTCTTATTACAGCCCTACGAGCTGCTACTTCCATTGCTGTATGTAAATTCCTGGAGGAATCAGTTTTCCTGGTGCATGGAGTACCTCAAACAATTTTCTTGGACAATGGTAGCCAGTTCATTAGTAAAATCACGGATTCTCTTTTCAAGCAATATAAGATTCCCAATGTTTTTTTCACGCCAAAATACACACCACAAGTTAATGTCGTCGAACGTTACAACCGAACCATTATAACCTGTCTGTCAACATACGTTGAGGATGACCACAGGACCTGGGACGCTTACATTCCAAAGGTGCAGTTCGCCATTAACAATTCGGTGAATGAGGCGACTGGTTTCACTCCTTCCTTCTTGGTATACGGCAGAGAGATCGTAACATGCGGGTCACATTATATTGACAACGATTTGGGCGATGAAGTTTTGTTCCTTCCGCGTGACATTTATGCAGAAAACCTGGGTGGTCTTTCTGAGATATTTAATAAAGTCCAGTCAAAACTCTGGCATGCTCATGCCAAAAACACTTCTCATTACAATCTTCGTCGAAAACCCATGGAGTTCAAAGTTGGAGACATTGTAATGAAACGTGCATATGTCTTGAGTAACAAAGATAAGTATTTCAGTAAGAAGTTAGCACCCAAATTTATAAAATGTCGTGTCGTAGAAAAAAAGTCACCTTTAGTCTATATTCTAGAAAACATGTCAGGAAAAAATATTGGCAAGTGGCACATAAAAGATTTAAAATTAATTGGTTTGAATAAATAAATAAATAAATAAAAAAAACATGAAACGTACCTTCTGAACTTTACTTTCCTCACATTTGTTCCATCAAGTACTTAAAATATCGTATGGGTCACTAATAAATTAAATATAATTATAGTAACCCTCATAATTGGTCGGTCGCGTTAGTAACCTTTAATATAGTCACTATAGCTAGTTTGTTTGCGTGAAGTATGAAAGATTGATTTTTAAAAGGATAAAATACGAAATGTAACTAAGAAGTGCGGATTTTATTTTTTATACAATAAAATCCTTTTGTGACGCGCGGGGTAATGTAACGTTGCACGTACATGTTTTGTTATTATTATTTAAACATATTAAAAACTATAATTTTACTGACTACTATTTAAAACAAACACTTACATCCTAAAATAAAAACACATGTTAATAACTAATTTACTACTCTAAACATAATATTATACAAGCTTAACTTAATAATAATTCACTTATATAAAATAACATTAGTAAAATAAATAATAAAACATCTAACATAATGTTTAACACTTGTGTGCGCGATTATAAACCACTTGGGTGGCGTGATATTTGCGCATGCGCGCTCAACGGCCGGTGCGCATCTTTTGTCTACGGACGGAACATTCTCGATGCGCCCGGGCAGTCAGTTCGAGGCATCACCTTGTTGACGACAGATCTGTGCCAGCAGCGTTCACTAGCTCCGCTACGTGTCGTCTTACGCGCTGTCATTTTTTTAAAATAATATATCGTCTAGTACCTACGTTACTCAACTAATTGTCCTTCCGACGTATTTGGAAGGCGACGAATCATCGTCATTAACAAAGTTAAGTGTCGTCTTGCACCCCAATTGGGTAAGTGTTGAACAAGAGTTATTATATCAGTGCTTAGACCTAAGTTAGTGCTCATCTTAAACCCTAAAGTGTTTTGTTTTAACCTAACTTAATTTCTATCGATTCTGCTTAAGTTATGGAACTATAACTGTACTCACGGCTATATTTACAAGCGGAATCATTTTAAAACTGCCGTTATTAATGTTCCCGTTATAGTGCACAGAGTATCCTATGCTTAGCTCCAGCCGCTTGTTAGTGCTTTTGCCTGGACTAATAGTTATAAGCCAGCTTTAATAAAAATCCTGTATTGCAGAGCAATATATTTAGTTACCCTCTTCTAGTTTAATTATGCAAGTCATTTCGCTTTGTTCTTCCATCTTCTTAAATAGTCTAACTCCGTTCTGATAGTGAACACCTACACCAACTGCTTTCGGCTTCTCCCTAAATATTAGGCGCACGTCATCATGGGGTTCACTATCAGCGGAGGAGCTTTAACAAATTGTAACTGTGGACGTTATTCACAGGGTGCTATTTTACGGCTACAACGATACCGGTTGCGACTGGTCGCGCTGGTCCTGCCTGCACATAATTGTGGGATTACGCATCACGCCTGCTGCCCGGCGCTTCCCGTGCCGCGCCGTACCTGACAGCTCCAGAGACCGCTGCCATTTTGAAGACCTCGCAGCCGCCGTCACCGTCAGGGGAGTACCGAACTACGGCGGCAAAACCAGACGGGCCTTAACAACCGTACGACCCAATTTTTTTTAAAATAAATTATTTCTTCATTGTTGACCTCGGTTGTTTTTTTATGAAAACCCTGGACCGAACGTCGCACTCTATTCCTACACTATATTTAGCCTTGATGTTGAAATAGAAGCCTTCATTCCAAATTACCCATAACTTCACCCGATTTCACTCAAATTTTGGCATACAGTGTGTAAATGGTATACGGGCGTTCCTTTTAACCGTGGTAAGAATAGCCCCTAATGAGCACATTTAGGCAGCTTTTGTTAAAAGTAAATAAAAAAAAATTAACCATACAAAATAATTTAACACGCAACGTATAACAAAAAAAGCAAGTAATTAAAAACGCAATTAATGATGTTTCAAAGTTATGACAGATGGAATTAGATGTACATTGCGGGTCGATGGTATGTTCAAAAATTAATAACGGTGTATACGTTAGCGTAATCAAAATTATTCTTTCTGTTTATGATTATTAGAGTCTTAATCTATGTCCATTTTTAATAAATGCCCGTATACCATTTACACACTGTATAAAGACTCACTTGCTACTTTTAAAAACAATTACTTATGTAAATAAAAATATTACACATGGAGGTACCATAGAAGTAGTATGAGGGGTGATCAATAAGTTTTTAGAATCGGTATAAAAAATGGGAGATATGTAAATCATTATATTTTAATTGGAATATGCACACTTTCTATATTTGCAAACATTTATTAAAATAATTTAAATGTTTTATTTTACCTCTATAAAAATATTTTTTTCTTTTGGAGGTCAAATTTTGTACCTTCACTAGATCATCATCAGCTTGTGATTTTTATGTAGTGGTTTTTGTTTCATCAGTTTTTTTTCTTTTAAATCCATAATTATATGGCAGAATAATGTTACATAATTCTCCTAGGTTATTTGATAATTGCTAAAAGCTAATATCACAGTATTTATTTGTAGGCCTCAATCATCCCGGAAAAAGCCGAAAAAGCCACCTTACATTTTGGTGACCGAGCTGGAAATAAAAAAGTCCAGTGCAAACAACTTGTTTATCCTTTAAATCATGAGGGCATCAGGACTTTCTCCACACCGCTCCAAATAATTACAAACTAACTCTTATTTTTACCGTCTTATAAAGTTATTTATACAGATGTCTTTTGTTTAGCTATCACAGAAAAACAAATTAATAATGTAAATTATTGTTTTCTCTTATTTAACGTTTGTAAGTGCCATGGTATAATCCACATTAAAATAATATTATTATGGTTCATAACAATTCTTAAAACTTATTGATCACATAGTTTAATCGTTATGATTTTGGTAACAATGCATAAATTTCCCTATAGTCACTAATGATAATGCCATGTACAATTATATCATTATAGTTTAGTTAGCAGCATAAGTACACATAAGCAAGCTTTTATAAGATTGTATGTTAACTTCATATATAATTTTACTTCATAAATAGCTATTAAATAAGGCCCTCATTTTAAACTGCCATCTTTGCAAAAGACTACATTATAGACTTATTAGTTATTAATCATTTCATTAGACAAATGATCCATAAAATGATCAGATATTGTATATTGTTAATAAATGCCTCATAAGTATGCCCAGATATCCCATTGATATGAATATATTCTAATAGCTCATAGAACAAGTGCAAGTGATATCGACATCTTCAGTAACTTGTTGCAAGTCTTTAGGACCAAGTAGGGAGCTATCTAATATAATTGAATAATTTGTTACCTAGCTACCTTAATTTAATTGTACAAAGGTTAGTAGCTTAATAGCGCTAATTAAATTGTATACATTTGCTCCGGTATCGCACACAGAATTAAAATGATTAATTGTTAATTGTGTAATTTTAACAAATAATCAGATATAACTATACTCGAAAATCTAATTTAAGACTCAAACATTGTTGGTGTCGCAAAGCCCAATTGAACATTTCAGATATACCTAGCCAACCTTTTTGCATTGATAATCAAATCGTTGAAAATATTTTGTAGACTAACAATTTCAATATCAAAACTTACCTATATAACAATAGGGAATATGCATTCAATGTTTTTTCTACCCGATATTCAAAAACATTAAAATATCTCAAAACAAATATTTTCTGATATAGTGTGTGTTTAATCATTAAATGGCGGGTGTGTGTGTTAAATGGCAATTTTTTATCAGCTAAAACAAAATGACTGGCCAAATTCGGATTCCTTATAGTTAATTTATTCTTGATTCAAACTTTACCAAGTGTTAGTGCGAAGTTCATACATTTGCTACTTGCGACTTAACAGCAAATGTATGAACTTCGCACTTGCACTTGGTAAAAAGAAAAATGTAACTAAGTTTCTTTTCTCGAACCGGTAGTAGCTTCTGACACACACACACACTTTTGGCCTTTTATTTTGTCGAATAGCTAAACACATGTACTATTTAAATTGCTAACGTTGTTTACAACTATTGTTTATTTAATTTATCGTACCAAATGTTATTAAAACCTGAAGTATTACAAGTGCAATAACAGTTTTGCTACCAAAAATCTTCTATGGTTAAATATTTAACATCCCAACAAGCAAAGTAGTCCTATAAATAAAGACTATAAGTACTTTTTTACTAATAACGTTCCTATAGAGACATTGACGTAGAGCCATATACTTATAATAGCATACGATAAGCGGTAACATACTCAAGAGCATTCATGTTTATATTTCAGCCTTATAGTTTGCTACAAGATTGTAGCATAGAACAGTTACAGGATACTTATACTTATAGTAACATTTTACCAGCGTAGATGGTCTTAAGATCATTTGGTTTTATTTTACAGACTTCTAGTTACCTACAAGATCGTCTTATAAGACAGTTATAGGTTTAAGTCTCCTATAACAGTTTGCAGAAAGATCAAATAGGCCTGAATAATATTTGATCTTATAGTAGCATTTTGTAAGAGAACAAGATATTATAAGATACTAAGCTGAGGTTATTACAAGTCTACATCGCTATTAGTCTTGTCCAATGTTCTTATAAATGAAATTGTACTTGGTAAGAGCCTTATTAGATGAAATAATCTTATAAGTTATTTGATCAAACACCTTACTAGTAAACGTTTGGTATTTTTTTTTAATATGGCGGCAAGTTATCTGGATTAAAACTGCTATAAGTGCAAATTTACTTATAATTGTCCTATAACGTACTCAATGAAGAGAATTTTTAGAAAATGGCGGATGTTCATAATAAAATGTGGTAATATTATTTTAACAACATATATGATATGTACACTTTTTCCGTGGGCATTGTAAAATTAAACAAATTATGGTTGACATTTACAATAAAAATGACTTCCCCGGTAAATTCACACACTATACATACAGTATTTTACAATACTTACATAATGCTCTACACTATTACAAATTATATTAGTTAGATTAATAAGAAAAATACACAAACACACTACACCCACCGGCCGAAACAACGAAAAGATGTTTATAAAATGTACTTATAACTAATAACTAAGTATATTAGTAGTGCGTTATAAATAAGATTGCTCTAGTATGATGCTTATGCGAGATACTTATAAGAGTTATAAAACTTATAAATGGGTAGTCTCAGAACGTTATAGGAGCAATTGTACTCTGGTAGAACTTCTGTAAGTGAATTATAGGGCCTAGTGACTTTCTGCTAGTTGATTATAAGATGGTTATAAGAAAGCAATGCTCCTATAACTGCGCCCAATTCCGTGTGTGTAGCAAACTACAAGTATCTTATAAGTACAATAAAAAATAGGCTTGAAAACACTATAAGTACTGATTTTGCTTGTTGGGATGGCATCTTGTATTTGTGTAAGCAACTTGAATTAACTTGTTTATTTAAATCGAAGGTTTAAAACTACCAATAAATAAACAGTCTTGTGTGGTCTTTGAAAAAGTGGAAATATACTTTTTTTATTTTATAGTGGCAACCCACGTTGGTCTTTAATTAGATTTTCGAGTATTGTGTTATCATTTCAGAGCAATTTTTTTAAATGTAGACACATGTAAGTAAATGGATATTGGAAGACAATTTCACTCAAATTGAATTATTATAATCCCAAAATTAGTTTTAGTACTAGGGAAACTAAATTCTGATACTCACTCAAACTCAAGAGTAAAAAATCCACATGCGGTGGTCCCGGGACTGCTAACCTTTTTAGGCAAGGATTTTAAATTATAGCTTAAACAATATTTTGATATTTGATGTTGACATGTCACATACATACATTATATAGTTACCAGGGTGGATACTGGATCACTCAATGTATGAATACATTTTTTTTTGCTTCAACCGTATTCAGCTACTTAGAAAAAGTTTTTAAACCTACTTTACAATCATAATAATATATAAAATATAAAAGAGGTACAGTCAAGTTCATAAATATGTGTACACTTTAGTACCTTGTCACTTTAATTGATGTGACAATTCATATTATGGCAGTTTTAAGATGCCATTAAATAGACAAGGTACTAAAGTGTACAAATATTTATGAACTCGACTGTACATGAATATTTTACACCCCAAACTCACGGAACTTTAAACAAATAGCTTAATTCCCTATTTTGTAAAAGACCCGTTAGCTTGATGTAGTACTAAATATTTCTGTATCTCTTTTATATTTTATATATTATTATGGATGTAAGGTAGGTGTAACAAGTTTCTCATATTAGCAAAAGAGGATTAAAGCAAAAAAATACGTTTTCATACCAAAGGTTGACTTCCATGGGTAGCGGCTGATGCGACAGACGCGTGCGGCTGACGTGCGCGATTGTAGCGCGCGTCTCGCGACAGTAGTAATCACTATGAAAACGTATGGCACCGCTTCCGTAGTAAGCGGCTCAGCCGCGCACGGCTCGCAGATTCGTCAGCCGTTAACCACGGAAGCGGTGCCATACGTTTTCATAGTGTTTACTACTGTCGCATGTCGCGAGACGCGCGCTACGATCGTGCACGTCAGCCGCACGCGTCTGTCGCATCAGCCGCTACCCATGGAAGTCAACCTTAAGTGATCCACCCTTTTATGTACACTGGTAAATGTTATTGCCATATACTTACATAGGTGGTCACAAATACTGTGCGGGTGGTCTTGTAAAAGGTTAATTCCATAAGGTTTGGAAAAAAATCTTTGGCATTTGGCATACCCTAGAAGTTGTAGGTACTGATTTGTATGGACGGATGTGACAGCACTTAGTTTATCCCTACCTGTAAAATATGTGAACACCTAGGTATATATATATTCACAGTTATTAGCAAGACTTTCCCAGGGTCTGTAATAGTCTGAAGGGGCCCGTTTCTCAAAAGTATTAGGTACTTTAATAATATTTGTGTTTTGTTTCATTTTGTAGTTTTATTCACGAGACAGAACACTATAATATTATTAGACTAATACTTAAGAGCGTCGGTGGCCTAGTGGCTTAGGGGGTCGACTCGTGATCGTAAGGTACCGAGTTCGAACCCCCGCGGTCACCATGTACCAATGAGTTTTTATAACTTAAGTGCATTACCCGACGCTCTTACGGTGAAGGAAATACATCGTGAGGAAACCTGCACATTCGACCAACTGAGTGTGTAAGAGGGTAAATTGCACAAAAGATCCTAAAGGGTCGAAGTGTATCCGAAAGGGCCCATCTGTAAGATAAGATAAGATAAGATAAGATAAGACTAATACTTTTTGAGAAATGGACCCTAGTCCGTACAACTTGTCAGGCTATAAATACCTATAATGTTTTTTTTTACATAATCGCACTTTTAATCCAACAGCGACACTGGGTATGTAAAAAAGACATTCCTAAAAAAGTTAATTCTTCTTTACCTCAATAATGTCACTGTTCAAAATATGGTTTTTAACATGATTGATTAGATGTAATAGTAGTTGATTATTTATTCCATATTTTTCATACGACAGTCGGCAGGTATTATGTCATAAGTTGTGTTGTCTTGTCTTGCTTGTCATGTCATGTCAGAGGCTCTACTTTGAAATCCGTAATTCGAACTTCGTCTATTGCTATCCCTTTTGCTCGCGACGCGTCACTAATTCGCAAGAAAGTGACGGGGCGATCCGAAGTTCGAATTACTGATTTCAAAGTAGAGCCCCAGCTTGTGTGACATATGGACACAAGGCAATTTTTCATTTTACGCAATCGTGCAAGCTGTCAACCTTAGTTTAAAAGTATATGTAATTAGTATATTTCAATTAAAATATAGTTCTGTAAAATCTTTTTTTTTTTTTATTAATTTCAATAATTAAGTACACTAAAACACTCAATACGTGAAGCAGACCATAGACCCGTTTCATGAAGCTACAAGTTACAAATTACAAGCGGAAGTCTCTTTCTAACTCCTTTTGCTAGAAAGAGACTTCCGTTTGTAATTTGTAACTTGTAGGCTTGTAGCTTCGTGAAACGGGCTACAAGTTGGTAGAAATTGACTGTCTATGTAAGTTGGTTATAATCTGTGGACTCTGTACTGTGCTGTGGTTAGTATAGTGAGTGACTAAGTGCCGCACTCAGAGACGTCAATTAAATTTAATGCTTGTTTAGTGACGTGTTGTCTTATTCTATTGCTGTAGTAAAGAAAGTGACAGCATCCACTTTAATCAAGCATTAAATTAAATTGACGTCTCTGAGTTCGGCAGTTAGCAAGAAAGAAAGACTAGAGTGTAATATTTTTTACGTAACACCTGGCCGTAATGTGAGTTTTATCGCACGCTGCGCGCACGGTAAAACTCGCATTGTGGCCAGGTGAAGACGTAAAACTGTGTACTCATCACGGGCAGTAAAAAAGAAAGCCCTCTATCGCATTGTAACGTTGTATATCTTGCGTGAATCGGAACCTAAAGACTGGGGGAATATTTAAGGTGTTCATGGCATTACTGTTCATTTCTTTTGATTGTCAAACGTCAACACCATAGATTTGTAGATTGGTGTTGCCGCGTTAGGGTAAAATACCTTGAATTAGGGGAATAATAAATATTCGTCATTAATCAATAAATGGAATAAATGGAATCAATAATTTTTTAAGTAAACAAAACAATACAAAGATTTCTTTTGGCAGTAATCGTACATACAAGAATTATACAAACACATTTCAGTCAAAAGTTAATTTAATGTAGTACTTTCATGTAGGTAATATATTAATTGGGTACCTAATTACCCAGACTACCTAAATTGTATAGCTACATTGTATGCATTTTGGTTGCATCTATGTTTTGACTAAGTATCTTTCATCAAGATGTCCAAGATGATAGCCCATTACAAAATCAGGCTTAAGCTGAATGACAGCGGAGGAGCCATCCTCAATAAAGTAACCAAGCACCTGCTGTGTAGATATAGTACATACTTTCAGTCATATTTCGGTGAAAGGAACTTGTAAGTAATAATTAATAACATCTTTCTGATGGAGGCAATTTGTTGCAATTTAATATGCAATTCTCTGACCAAATGGTGAATTTTCAGTTATTGTTTCTCACACGTGGAAGAGGAGGGAATGTCTTAGCGTCGAGATTACCAGGGGTTTTCCTTGAAGTTTTCCGCTGGACTGGGTTTTCTAGTATTTTTCAGTTAGTGTCTGGATATTTTCTAGTTTTCTAGTTTTGTCAGTAGGTCTTCTTTAGTTTCCAGATGTTTTCAGTTAGGTACTGATTTAAGTTTTGTCTACATAGTATCGGTTTTCTGTTATTCTGTTTAGATACTTTCAGAATAATTTAGCTTACTGATTTGCCGTTATGGTTGGATGATTTATTTTGCATTCCGTTATTCCGATTCAGGCTCCAACTATATTCTGGTTCAGTAAAGCTATGAAGTAGCTTATATAGACATTCAGTATTTGGCAGGAACTCTCTTTAGATCTGTAGGTAATAAATTCATGTTTAGGTTCCTGATCATTCAGTAAACATATAAGTAATGAAGTAGGATAAAGGTTTAAACCAACCTTTAGTAGGCGTGCCATAGGCACGAGGATTCAGTAGACCTTCACAAGCTGCTGTGAGCTGACCGAGGATACTGTGGCTTGCGACACAGTGTGCTGGGACCGCTCCACCAGTCTGCCGACCTGGGACTACATCGAGTCGATCGTCCAGGAAAGAAGGTTTTCTTCAGATTAAGGTCTGTGGAAATTATATTTATAATTAGGGAATTAGGATATCAATAATAGTTATTTGAACTTAAATTGGAATTGGTGGCAACTCTATAAATAGGGACTAACAAATTACTATCTAAGAATTGTGAATTATAACATAAGAACCTTTACTTGTGTAAAACGACCAGCCTTCCGCTGAGCTAAACATATTTTCTGGTAGAGTAAGAATTATGAGCAAAGTTATGTTCACAATTAAATAACATCATGTATAGAGCTGCATAGGAATAAAGACTGATATTTACTAACCTGTTTCATTGAGCTCCTCATCATACGTCCTAGATCACTCCATATCTTCAACTTATTCTACAAACATTCTGTTTACGTTATTCCGTATCTATTTCGTTTAGTCACTTGGTAAAACGAGCCGGGTATTTAGCAACGTGACAGCATATTTACAACCCTCGCCTACGGCTCGGGTCTCAAATACCTGCGATTTCGGGCTTTCTTTCTTTTACAGCCCTTGTTAAGTAATATACTATTGCAGGACACGTGCAGTCTTAATTTCAAGAATATGCCTGTACAAGCGCCGGCGCGCGCGCTCCCTGGACCTGCCGCGAAGTTTGTATGGAACTATGGTACATTTTTATAGTCGGAAACGTGGTAATTGGTTTTCACTTTAACTGCCGAGAGCTCTGATTTTCATACAAAATGGACTCGCCTAGCAGGTTGGCGGCAGTTAAAGTGGCTACTGTTTATAAGCAAATAAAAAAAAAATACAACTTTCATTGATTTTGGAAACAATGCCCACAAGGCAATAAATGGGGGTAGAACTTTGTATGGGAGATTAATTATTTTTGAAGTAAGCAACCACCAAGGGTGTCATTTTTATAGATTACGGTGACGCAGATTTCAAAAATGATAACGAATTTGAAATTCAAAATGGCGGCCTTGATATTTTTTTAAAGTCGTCATGGGTATCATTTTCATAGATTTTGGGGACGCAGATTTTGAAAATAACATCAAATTTGGAATTCAATTATTTTTATTATAATTTAATTCTATTTCTGACGACCTCAATGTAACTGCATATAATTTGACATGTAATGTAATTTATACTGTGTTATATTGAGTAATAAAATCTGAATCTGAATCTGAATCAAGATGGCGGCAATGACTTTTTTTGAAAAAGTGTACATGGGTGTCATTTTCTTAGATTTTGGGGACGCAGATTTCGAAAATGATGTCAATTATAGGTAGAAATTCAAAACGGCGGCCATGATGTTTTTTTCTAAATTTTTCATAGGTATCATTGCCATCGCCATCGTAATCGCCATTGCCATCGTCATCGTCATCGTCATCATTATCATCATCATATCATGTCTTTTACACTTTTGGTCAAAAACATTCAGTCTTTTTTCAGTGGTTACCCTCTGCTACACCCTAACCGGCATATCATGTGCGTTGCCGGCACCCCCCCCCCCCTTTGCCCCCTTTTTTTTGCTGGACAAAATGAAATATTTTGCTTACCTACTGATTGCTTACCAAAATTTGATTAATTGTGGGTCGCTCAATGCAGATCAAATATTTAATTTGCTGACCAAAATAATTTAGAGCAGTTCAGTATATCATTAATTGCAGACAGATTTATAAATGTTTGCTAACCATAAGTTGCTTACCAACTAGCTATTTTCGCTGACCAAATACATTTTTCTTTTCACCAAAATAAGAATATCTTGCTGATCGGTTAAATGATACCCGTTTTAATCTAGGAGTGCTTTACTCTATTCTGATTATTTCTTTGTTTGAAATCCCATAACACGACATTTAAAATGTTGATTCGTTAGGCTTCTATACAAATGAAAGTAATATACAGGAGTCGCAGGCAAGAGCTTGTCTTTCCTTGTGTATTTTGTTGTTTGTATGTATTTGTTTTTTTTAATGTCATGGGCTGATTTCAATGTCATTAAAAGAATATTGTATAACAAATAATTTTAGTATTATACTCGAAAATCTTAATTATTTAGTTGTTTAACATTATTTCATAAAAACATGAATTAGAACTTGTGTAACCAGTAACATTAGGGTAAGTTTTATTGATAAAAATACCTATACTTAAACCAAAATGCAATAATCACAGCGAATGTGAGCCCATTAAGGTAAAGATTTTGATCTTGAATTAGATTTTCGAGTATAGTAGTAGTATTATTTAGTGAACATTTTATGAAAACGAGATGATAGTCATATTAAAGTAACAGACCCAAATGTATTTCTACCTCGATTCTTTGCGGTACTTGTTTGCCCTACCCCTAGATTGTAAATAGAAGCCTGGAGGTGCGAAGGTAGAGCAGCCCCTGCCTGCTGTAACACAATCAGGCACTCCTAAAGTGCTTGATGAGTTACGCTAGGGCAGAGGGACTGGTCTTACCAAAGGTCCGGAGCAGTTGCTAACCACTTTCTGCCCCGAAGCCTGACTCCTGAGGTCGAAGGTTTGCGTAGGTGGTCTTGAGGCCAGAAAACTAGCGAGGGTCTTATGTGTAAGCAGCAGAAAGGCCGACGAAGCAAGCCTTCGGGTGAAGTCACGGGATGACTGGAACAGGATCAGGAACAGGAAGTGGTATGGGTTAGAAATAGCAAGAGTCCAGGGCAGGATTATTTATTAAAAGTCTTGTCACGTCCTACCGGGTGGCAAGTAAAAACTCAGGAGAAGTTTAAATAGTTTATTATAAAAGAACGCCGGTAGAGTGAACAGAACAGGGTAGGTAGGCTCGTAGGGTGTGGTCTGGTTCTGCGAAGCGAACTAGCACTTCCCTCGCAGTAGGTGACGTGGAGCGGCGGTGAAGAATCCGACGGCAGCCCGACGGTGTGCGGTGACAGGATCCTGGCGTCGGGGCAGCACCCGGTGTGTAGCACCGGAACCCACTCGACGATCCTGGTCACCGTGGTTAGAGGCCGCTCCGGCCAAGAAGAGAGGTGGACAGGGTTTAGAGCCCGATCCCACGAGCGAGTAGTGTTGTCCAAGCGGTAGTGCTCCTAGCGGTGCAGTGCTCCTAGCGGTGCGGTGAAATGCTCCAAGCCGTGATATGCTCCTAGCGGTGGATTACTCCCAGCGGTGGATTACTCCCAGCGGTGGAATACTCCCAGCCGTGGACCCTGGAAAACCCAAGCATTGGCTGTGTGAGCCTGGTGTCCAGCATTGGGATAGTTCATGCCAGCCGCCGTTAAGGGGTGAAGCCCCGAGGGAATAGTGCAAGGTTTAATTATTGGCGGTGGCAAGAACTACCGGAACAGAGTTACAATTTAAAACAAGAAAGAAGCTAAATCAAAAGAACAATTAATAGTTACTAACGACCGTTATGAAGTAACGGTCGGTTATTTGAAATAAAAAGGTTAAAAGAACAATTTGGAATAATCTAGAAGAACACAATAAGTATAAAACACAACTACAGTACACAGCAAAATAGAAATAGGATAGATAATTAGTTCGTTGCACTGAACTTACCCGATTTGGGGAAATGCACCGAATATAATAAAACTTAGGTATTTAGTACCTATTAAAAACAACACGTCAAGTTGTTAACAAGTAGAAGTTGAGGCGGCAAAGAGACCGAATGAAGGGTGCGTGGCCTATATATAAGCTTTCACCCCTTACTGTTAATTTCGAATCTGAGTAGGGCGAACAAAGAAATGCACATAGCAACTCGCGTCACGAGTGGAAAATAACTGGAGTCGTGTACGTGAGACACCAACATATACCCTCAATTATTTCCTCATGCGCTGAATGAAAATAATAGAATACGATATTTATTTACAATTACAATGAATTAATTATTAGAAGATTATTTACATTAAGGTTGACTGTTAATTAATAAAAGATTTAAATATTAGTGAAGTTAATAAAGAATGACTAGTAACGCCATCTGTCGGCTTACTGCCGCTAACATATGACAGACGTCGAGATTGATGAAAAACGTCTTTAACAATCTATGGCTGTCTGTTTGACAGTTATCAGTTATTAGTAAACAACAAAATATAAGATCTGTTGTATTACAGTGAATTTAAGTGAAAATGAAGTGATATTAAGGCTATTTCGTCTATAAAATGCACACAGGTAAGGAGCGTAACAACTGCATTGTTACAGTCTTCAATTAATTTAAACTATAAAATAAGGCACCTGGAAACAATACAAAAGGGGAAACTTAGAAAATATCTATATATCTATATATATAAAAGGCTAAACTGACTGACTGACATATCAACGCACAGCCGAAACTACTGTACCTAGAAACTTGAAATTTGGTACATGGGTTCCTTTCATGACGTAAGTGAGCACTAAGAAAGGATTTTCCGAAAATCGACCCCCAACGGGAAGAACTAGGGGGAGTAGCGGGAAACTAATTCTACGCGTACGAAGTCGCGGGCGTCCTCTAGTATATATATAAAATTAGGAATAGATGAAGGGATAGTCTTAGATATAAAAGGTATAAACTTACAATTAGTGTTATAAACAGGGTTAACAGGGTTATTTAGATGAAGGGTTATACTTTATATGATTCACTTCACAGTTTTATAGTACATTGTGCATCAAGGGCGGTAAGAAAGGGATTGCTAACGAGAGACTATTAGAAGCCCGACGCCGTAGGCGGAGGGCTTTTAATGACTCGAGTTGGTAATCCCCTTACTGCCCGTGATACACACAATGTTTTTCATCACATTTGCGAGAAAGTAAAAAAAATAGAGAGAAAAAACAACAATTAAACAAATTAACTCGACTCGCTAAAAGAGTTTGTTAACTATTTTCATCAATATAGTCTTCAACAGATAATGCTTAGAACTGTTAAACTTATCATTATTATACTTATACTATACTGCCAGATAGTTATGATTTTCAAAATGAAATTTGTTTAATTATACAGTAAAATTGATTTGTAGCCAAGTTTCGTATATAGGATATAAACCTAGGCTGAATTTACACCTCCTTAGTCTGAAATGATGTACGAGTGAATTCTATATTTTAAAACTAAACTTATAACTCCCTAGGTAGTTATAAAAAACCATAACTCATAACTCACTAGGGAGTTATAAAAATACATAACTCCCGCGGGAGCTAAATCGGCTATAACTGTTATAGACGTCTGCGTGTTATAACACCCTTTCCGAGCAAGTGTGATGAAAAAATAATTATATTATATTGACTTGAATTATAATAGTTATTTATGTGATTGGTGCATAATGAGAGGCATTATACACGAGTGTGGTTTTATGAAACGAGCCGTAAGGCGAGTTTCATAATAAGATCACACAAGTGTTTTAATGCCTAATTATGCGTACAGTCGCATACATAACTTTATCTACATACATATCATAAGTTTTCTACAATATGTGAGAAACCTGTATCCGTCGTTACCCTGCATCTTAATGTACCTGCATCTTAATGTTCACATTAAAGTGCAGGTCACTTATACTGTAAAGTGAACATTAAGATTCAACTACAGCGATAACCGATACTTTATTGACATGTTATACTTTAATGTTAACATTACAGTGCAACCACAGATACAGGTAACATAATGTAGGGCATTTGCTTATCGCTTCTGAACATATTATATTGAAATTATGATATGGATGTAGATAAAAATGTATTATGATTGGAACTTGTTCATAGTTTGCAAGCATGTGAGCGACTGAACTTATCGTCATGCGCAGGCGATCGTAAAATTAAGAATGAACTCAAATTTAGAATTAAAAATAGATATAGCCAGATAGAAAATGCCAGAACGATTTTAGTTGAACAAGGTGTAACACATAGGTGAATACACCTCGTTACAAGCCCACCCTCCTCCCCCTTATGACTAATCACATGTAAAAGTAATTGTTTTTCTTCTTGTTTCAGTTAGCAGCCATCACAGACTTTTTTAGGGCCCCCGGCCCCGTCACAAACATTCACGACGCAAGAGCAGACTTTGCCGTCTTGCTCAAAAGTGTCTAGTTCCAAATACAGGTACAAGAACCATTATAAAGAAAAAATAATAATTCAAAGGAAATTCAAGAAAAAATCGATGGGAACCGCTGATCAGTGTTTACATACATAACCGAACTTATTATGTTAGTGTTGTATTTTATATAGTAAAATGTTAAAAAGTTATACAGTTGTTTAATTTATCTCTGTCTTTAGTGTACTGGTATTGGTAATTGAATTAAATAAAAATACAACAAAATGTTTATTGTATACTATAAATATTCTGTTTTATTAACATATACCTATGCATTGACGCCCTCCCACTCTATTAATATCATAAAAACTAATTTAATTATTCATTCATTCATATTCATATTCAATTTCATTGTTGCTTAAATAGAATCATCAAAATGTGTTTGTTGCATTTAAATTCGGAATGCTATTTATTTTAAGTTTGAAATCAAATTATGTTTATTTTTGATTTGTGGCGCTTCTGTATACAGGGTGGAAAGTTGAGAAGGGGCAGTAAGGGCAGCTACTAGATCCCTTGCTGCTACGCGAAAATGCTTTTAGGAGACATTTACTAACTTTTTAAGTAATGAAAATCAACATTCACAGATTTTTCATAAAATGTAGTATAGTCAGCGAGAAAATCGTCAGATTTGAGTAAAAATTTTTTTAATGCCAATTGATCCCATTTCTATCAAGGATTAAAACACTCTTAAAACACTCACTACTCGGCCTAGGTTGGATGTTGCTTTAATAAATAATAAAGTAAGAGACTAAGACTTTATAGGGAAAATATTCTTGTTAATGATGATTTATTTTATAAAGGTATATGTAAAAATTAACAATTCTTTAAAACTTTAGGATGGGAAATGGAACAGACAATATAATATTATTTATTATTATTTTAAGAATGTTTTATCCTACCCAAGTATTCAAAGTTACTGGTTGTGACTGCAGCAATGAGAATAATTGCTGCAGTCACAACCAGTAACTTTGAATACTTGGGTAGGATAAAACATTCTTAAAATACAATACCTTACCATTTAAGTAATTGTGATTGGTGAATTAAATCCAAGATAAGGGAGAATGATATTTATAACAATTGGGTAAGTAACGTTTTTTGAAGGGGTGTATATATATTTTTTCTGATAGTGTTTGGTCTATAAACCAATAATCTACAGTTATTTTATTTTTAAACATTATAGTTCTTATAAAATATATTTTTTTAAGTCCGTTATGACAGTTCTCTGAGCGTTACGGAACTATACGCGTTACCTTAGCCTAAATGATAATTAAAAAAAAAAACCGTATTATGACAGTACTTTGTCTGTCTGTTGTCAAAATTGTCAAACGAATAAAATAAATAATGGTTTCGCTTTCGTTTGTTTACCTCCGTGTTATTTACCAATTGTCTTTTTTGGACTTGAATTGGACCTACTCTTGACGGCGTATTTTGGCTGACGATTCTTACTATCCCTGACGACCTCTGCGTTAGTTTTTGGACTACGCTACAAGTTGTTTGCATCATCTTCATCCTTATATAATGAATACATCAAATATAAGTCCTGCAAACGCTGCTTATGATAGAGTATATTACAAGGATGAAGTAAGATGTTTCGTACCGTCGTGTAAAAAGTTTAGAAGAGACCATCCCAATGCCACTTATTCTTGTCCGTACCAAAAGCTCTAAAAGCCTAATAAGTGCCTAACCATGGAAAGGAATTGCCCAAAACGACTCTTGTATGTCTGTGAAGAGCATGTCAATGTGATTCAGCAAGTCAGTATGAATTTCAAAAAGTACATAAGGCAGCCAGGATAAAATCCATAGTAAGCACAGCTAATATTAAAGCAGTATCTTTAACCAAATTTTCTTTCATCAAGTGGCTTTGCGACACCAACAATGTTTGAGCCCTCGAGCCCTTCAAACCTCAACATCATCAAGCAACAAGGAATATGTGTCTGCAAAGCACAGACATTTTTCTGGACAGCAGCACATAATGAGCCTTATAAAAGAAAAACCCAATATGTATATTGAAGTGCCGAAACAGTATTATTGGGTTATAGATTTTTTGGCAAAGCAACTATGTTTAAAATAAAACAAAATGATACTCTACAAAGAAGACCATTTTAACTTGAGCAAAGTCACCGTTCAAAAAATATTAAGAGTACGCCGCATCTGGAAACATACTTGAAAAATATTATTTTTTAACTGCCAGAACCTATAGAAATAAAAAAGGCGTTACCTCCAGTATTTAAGGCTAGATATGCAAATGTCCAATGTATTATCGATTGTTTTGAAATTCAAATAGAGACCCCTTCAGACCCTGTAACTCAAACCAGGACATGGTGACAATACAAGTACTGTAACACATTAAAATATCTTATAGCTTGCTGCCCAAACGGTTTTATCTGTTTTATTTCAAAAGGCTATGGAGTAAGGATATTAGACAAAGCCATTACAGAATGTAGTGGCTTTGTTGATATTGTTCCTCCAGGGGCTGTGGTATTAGCCGATCGAGGCTTCAACGGGATAGAGATTCTTCTTAAAGACAAACATGTAAAAACTCCTTCACCCTCCGAGTGTATCATCAACTGAAACGCCAACATAAAAAGAAGTCATTCAAAGCAAAATCATCGCAAGTCTAAGGATACATGTGGAGCGCGTGATATGGAGGGTGAGGGAGTTCACTTTCCTGAAACCTCACTCAGTAATTAATCACAGTTACATAAGATACATTGATGAGAGTTTGACCATTGCCTGTGCTCTAGCAAATTTACAGGGTAATATAATAAAAATACAGTTAATATTTAAAAACTTTGTTTTATTTTATTAAAGCACTTCATAACATTAACACTTCTGGCTTTGATTAAAATGGGTTCACTAAGGGCCGCTTGCTAGAAGCAAAAGGATAACCTGGTTTTAGATTTCAATCTAGATTTTACATAATTATAGTTCCATACTTAGTTTGACTAAAACTAGGTATTTCCTGCTGGAACAAGTGGCCCTAAGTTAAGAAAGAATGCAGTAGTATAGCTTTTTCAAACCACACACGACACGGCGCCGTACGCCACTTAAAGGTTCGACCCCACCGCTGCTTAAAATACGGCCGCGGTACGGAATCGCAGTGACGCATCGTATCCGTACCGTTTTTATCGCATGCCCTCCACACCGCTGCTTTAAAATAAGGTGTCGTTGTGTAAACCACCGTCATGTTCATATTAGGTAAATTTCTGGAATCAGCTTGCACGAACTCACACTAATTATATCACCTGGTGTCAGGGCAAAAAAATTGTAATCCAAAGGCAGAGCAGGGGTCGTCAGGGATAGTAAGAATCGTCAGCCAAAATACGCGCGGGAATCGTCGTCAAGAGTAGATCCAATCCAAGTCCAAAAAAGCGTTGCGGTGGTCGTCGAGAAATGCGATAATATCCAAATTCAAGGGTCTGAGCAGAAGTCGTCGTAAAATTCAAGGAAACAATTAGTAAATAACACGGAGGTAAACAAACGAATGCCAAACCATTATTAGTTTGACAATTTTGACAACAGACAAGGTACTGTCATAATACGTCTTTTTTTTTATTATCATTTAGGCTAAGGTAACGCGTATAGTTCCGTAACGCTCAGAGAACTTTCATAACGGACTTAAAAAAAAGGTATTTTAGAAGAACTATAATGATTAAAAATAAAATAACTGTAGATTATTGGTTTATAAACCAAACACTATCAGAAAAAATTATAATATACACCCCTTCAAAAAACTTTACTTACCCAATTCAATGAACTTAGGTACTTTTACAAAAATGTTTAGCAGAAGCTATTTTTTAAGTAGTTTAAAAAAACCTCAGAAATCTATGTTACCTGTTAGACTGTCATGTTAAAAATGTTTTTATACCAGACCTAACAGAGATTTAAACTCAGTAAGTAAAGTATGTTCAGGGATATTATTACTAAGAGGATTTCGTCTTAGGCAATCATAGAAGATAAATATCTTCTACCGATCTCTCATCAAAACCACATTCGCAGTTGTCCTTAATCCGTATATTCACCAATTCCACCCCCGTTCACGTATAATAAACTTCAAGGATACAATATAAATACAATTCCAAGGATAATAAACTTGTCCGCCAAACTCCAGCTATTCTGCACGTCACTCGAGACTTGAATTCGGAGTTCTAGTATAGGGTACCTACAGAACCCTCCTACTTCTGCTTGCTTCTGCCCGATGGCTCAATTTTGCCAAGTAAAAGTAGCTATTGTATACAGAACGTCACTGGACTGCGTCGGAGTCCGACGGTCGGACCCAGAATTAAGTGCCGTAGTACTTCATGGAGAGCATATGGGATCTTTAATTTGGCGCGCCGCGTCTCCGTCTCGCATGAAATGTAATGTAAACAAAACAAACAAATCGTAAAACCGAACTCATAACATAAAAAACTTCACTACTGTCAAGACATAACAGACTATGTGATCTGGCAATTTTTGCAATACACCTATACCTACCTATAACAAACAAAATGAAGTATAATACAAATGCATTAGCTTAATTATTTTTAAGTATAATAATGTATCCTTTTACTGAGTTAATTATACAAATTGGTATGAAAAAATATCAACAATTTATTTTATACCATTCCGACATCAAGCAATTGTGAACCAGCTTTAAGAAATTCAATAAACTTCTCTGTATAACCTGTTTTATCTGTGGCTTTATCACTTTCGCAACGCTTTCGCCTTATCTGACGTTAGTAGAGAATACCGTGATAAAGTTGAGGTGATCGAACAGACAGACGTATAAGGCTGCCTAATTGAGAATACACGCGCTAAATGTGTTTTGTTCGCTTTGACGGGACTACTTAAATTCGACGCTTGAACATTCACTCCTGCGTTCGCTCACCGTCGCTGTTGAAAGAATCACTACCCTGAACTCTAGCGATATGCGCGCGCGCCGCTGCAAGGATAGAACATGATAGAACTGCCAACCGCCACGCGTCGCGTTGCATTTACACGTACGGTTTGGGACGAAGATTGGAACGGCGCGTGTCGTTTCTAGCGGTCCGAACTCTACGTTTCCGTTTCCGTTGCCGGTTGTTTCTCGTTTGATTTTTTTAAAGTTATTGATGTCATTTTACTGATTAGGTAACTTACTTTCGATATCAGTTTAAAGTTTTTTGATATCTTTAATAGTTACGGAATAATCGCCTGGACACACTTGACAATTACACCCTGTATAGTTTCCGGAACATTTTCCGAACCTAATACTTTAATTTGTGTCATCCTAGGTACTTGCTTAGGTAGAAATTAAGATATTTGTCTTTTCGATCAGCATTGGACGAAAAAAATATCCGAGATGAAAATTTTACTTTTATGGTAATAACGAAGTAGTAACCGAAGTACATAGGCATTTTGTGTCATCTCTGTCCACGTGAATCTTGATTTTTAACCAGTACCAATCACGTCCCCCAATAGCTGTAAATATTATTACAATAGGTTAAATAAGTGTTACGCATTCTAGATAACTGATATCTCTTGTTCAAAATATTTTGTACCAAATTTATCCACGGCATTTATAGATTTTTAATATTTTTATTGCAACATCCTGTAAAAGACGCAAAAGAAAATGCAAGTTAGAGTTTATGTCTTTATGATTATTATGGTGAAACAAAACACTGTTCATAATTTGTGTCGTTTTTATCCACGAAATCTTTAGGTATTTGGAAAAAACCAGCACGCGAAGTTAGCAGGCATTAGGTATGCCCGGTTCACATTATTCCAGTAGCGTTCCAGTCCTGCGACCCAAACCAGAGCTGGAATGCTACTGGAATAATGTGAACCGGCACTGGAATGCACTGGAATGTACCCATTCCAGTGAGCAATCCAGTCCTGTGACTGGAGAGACCGTCTACTTTTCATTCCAGCTCGCCCAATCCAGCGCCACTGGAATAGTGTAGACAGCCAATCCAGTGCTGGATTGAACTTTAAAAAGTGAATACGGAATTATTGTTTTTAGAGACAAGCTCCGTAATTTAATTAATAATGAAATTGAATGAGAACCAAACTCTTCAGTTTGTCTCTTTATGTAGAGAACATATTGCATGTTTTTGGGGTATCACGTCAGATTTTTATAATAACCGAGATATGCGCCTATCCGCCCTCGAAAAAATGTTTATGTTTCTTTCGTTTATCCAATTTCTCTTTCTTGTAACAGTACTTAGTAAATAAATAGTTTTTAAACAATTTTTGAGTTTCTGTCTAGAAATCATTGTCACAATAATGTTACCACTCCAGCAACTCTTAAATGACTGGAATAAAGTAAACGATATAATCCAGTCCAGCACTGGACTATACCTTGTCTATTTAACAGAGTTAGTACTAGAAAACAGAGAATGCACGTAATTGGTCAGCGATAAGGACGATGCACAGGCACAATGTAGGTTTACATGCCTGTCAAAGTTTAGTCAACATCCGTCGCTCTTACGGTGCGGACGCTTTCAAGTGCTTATCTTTGGTTACAAATTTTTACCTGGCTCGTTTATTGGACTGTTTCCCATTTAAATTACATAATTAGGATTTATAGATGAATAAACATGCCTCTAACTACAAACAAAAATCACGAGAAATATTACGAATATTCCAACAAGCGGCATGTAAGCCGAGCCCGCCATCGACGTGCGATTGTTGACGCCCACTGGCAGTTTCTTGTCCCTTTCATTTTCATACAAAAGTGCAACAGAGACAATGCTTTGCTAACTCTGTTAAATAGACAGGGTAGATGTTATAGATTAGCCTGCTGGATTTCTGTACTGGAATAATGTGAACCCGGGCATAAAGGGCGTGGTGCGCGGGGAAGCGAGCGGTCGCGGGCGGGGCACACCTGCCGGCCGGCGACCAGGGGGGTAATTCTGCCAAAGCAGGAGTGATCGAACGCAGAGGCGATCGCACATCACATCGCCACCACATTGCCTGTCATTTCTGACATTGACAATTGACTTTTGCTGTCATATTAGTAAAATGACGTTTGAAACCTAAGGCTTGTCGCAAATGCCCTAAACTAGCCCTTATTTATATACTTACTAAAGAGTTTTAAAATTACGTATGTAGCATTTTCCGGTACTTTAGTAATAAAATGACCTAATACATAACGATTTTACCGACGGCAGTACCTAATCATGTTTTAATTTCCAACTAATTATTGCGTATTCTACACCGAACACGGTAATAGCGATACTAGCGCTCACAGACGTAAGCGGAACTTTTTGTCCCTACTATCACGCAATTCTTAACTTTCTCAATTCGTTCACTCGTTCGACAACGAGATCACATTAGTGTCAAATTGAAAAGCTCCTATTTTAGAGGTGAGTTGGATTAGGGTGCGGTTTCCCTAAACAGAAGCAAAGGTGAAGAGAGAAATCAACCAATCAGAACCTGCGTTACGTGTCGTTTTCACTCTTTCACTCAGCATTGTTTGAGTGGAAACGTACCCTGACTTCTCAGACGAAAGATGGCCGCCATCTAAAATAATGGCTGTGTAAATGTGAGTGAAGTGAATTTATTGATTTTGCCTATGAGGAAAGTGTGAAAGATGTGTTACAAGTAATGGTGATAAAATAATATTTTTGTGTAAGGGACATAGTTGAGAAATATTATAGCAGGTAATTTTTTTCTTATTTGGGTAATAAACTCATTCATTATTTGACTGAGCTAACCTTAGTAGAGGTTTAAAACAATATAATTTTGTCACGAGTTGGTTTACCGATTGCTTGTTGCTTTCGTACCTAGCCTTTAACTGTTTTGCGAGGCTAATCTAACAAGTTCACAAATTGATGTTTCTACTTTTTTATTAAACGTAATTGTTACGAAAAAAACATACCTGAAGCTTACATTATTTATTTGGTATTTATTTTACCAGTAGGACCATCATCAGATGATCTCCCCCACATGTTATTACTGGGTTGTAATTGAATTTGCATTATGCGTCCTTACTAAATTTTATTGTAACAACTCTTCATTCATTCACTTCATTGTTACAATGAATACCTTATTGATAAATACAAGGGTAAATAGGATGACAAGCTATTACATTCCAAATTATGAATCTCATACATACCACACGTCAGAAGAATTAAAATGAACCTATTGCCTGTGAAATCTCTGGTTATTCTTGGTGGTATGGAAATGTATGTTAGTAAGTGGCTGAAATAAAAATATGAAAATCTTATACAAATTGATTGTAGTCACAAAATAATCTTTAGGTTTGTTTGTACTCTGGCTACTAGACAACATACGTATTTATATTAATATTATATTTATACTAGCTGTCCGCGCCCGGCGCCGCCCGGGAGTATTTTTTTTCATCCAATACTTAAGAAATATACTTTTTAGTCCTATTCTCAGACCTACTGAATATACAGACAAAATTTCATAAGAATTGGTCAAGCCGTTTCAGAGTAGTTTTGTTACAAACACTGTGACACGATAATTTTATATACTTATTAGAGAGATAGGTATGTACCAAAATGAAAATTAAATATCCAAGACTCAAAATAGGTCATTCATACAATATGTGTTCTTACCGGGAATGGAACCTGGACTGCTAGTTTCATAGGTAAAACACTATTTACTAAATAGTTAGTAGGTATCCGTGTAATTAAGAAATTCCTACACTATATTTAGCCTTAATGTTGAAATAGAAGCCTTCATTCCAAATTACCCATAACTTCACCCGATTTCACTCAAATTTTGGCATACAGTGTGTAAATGGTATACGGGCGTTCCTTTTAACTGTGGTAAGAATAGCCCCTAATGAGCACATTTAGGCAGCTTTTGTTAAAAGTAAATAAAAAAAATTAACCATACAAAATAATTTAACACGCAATGTATAACAAAAAAAGCAATTAATTAAAAACGCAATTAATGATGTTTCAAAGTTATGACAAATGGAATATGATGTACATTGCGGGTCGATGGTATGTTCAAAAATTAATAACGGTGTATACGTTAGCGTAATCAAAATTATTCTTTCTGTTTATGATTATTAGAGTCTTAATCTATGTCCATTTTTAATAAATGCCCGTATACCATTTACACACTGTATAAAGACTCACTTGCTACTTTTAAAAACAACTACTTATGTAAATAAAAATATTACACATGGAGGTACCATAGAAGTAGTATGAGGGGTGATCAATAAGTTTTTAGAATCGGTATAAAAAATGGGAGATATGTAAATCATTATATTTTAATTGGAATATGCACACTTTCTATATTAAAATAATTTAAATGTTTTATTTTACCTCTATAAAAATATTTTTTTCTTTTGGAGGTCAAATTTTGTACCTTCACTAGATCATCATCAGCATGTGATTTTTATGTAGTGGTTTTTGTTTCATCAGTTTTTTTTCTTTTAAATCCATAATTATATGGCAGAATAATGTTACATAATTCTCCTAGGTTATTTGATAATTGCTAAAAGCTAATATCACAGTATTTATTTGTAGGCCTCAATCATCCCGGAAAAAGCCGAAAAAGCCACCTTACATTTTGGTGACCGAGCTGGAAATAAAAAAGTCCAGTGCAAACAACTTGTTTATCCTTTAAATCATGAGGGCATCAGAACTTTCTCCACACCGCTCCAAATAATTACAAACTAACTCTTATTTTTACCGTCTTATAAAGTTATTTATACAGATGTTTTTTGTTTAGCTATCACAGAAAAACAAATTAATAATGTAAATTATTGTTTTCTCTTATTTAACGTTTGTTAGTGCCATGGTATAATCCACATTAAAATAATATTATTATGGTTCATAACAATTCTAAAAACTTATTGATCACATAATTTAATCATTATGATTTTGGTAACAATGCATTTCCCTATAGTCACTAATGATAATACCATGTACAATTATATCATTATAGTGTGGTTAGCAGAATAAGTACACATAAGCAAGCTACAATTTTTTATAAGATTGTATGTTAACTTCATATATAATTTTACTTCATAAATAGCTATTAAATAAGGCCCTCATTTTAAACTGCCATCTTTGCAAAAGTGTAGTATAATTATAGACTTATTAGTTATTAATCATTTCATTAGACAAAATGATCCATAAAATAATCAGATATTGTTAATAAATGCCTCATAAGTATGCCCAGATATCCCATTGATATGAATATATTCTAATAGCTCATAGAACAAGTGCAAGTGATATCGACATCTTCAGTAACTTGTTGCAAGTCTTTAGGACCAAGTAGGGAGCTATCTAATATAATTGAATAATTTGTTACCTAGCTACCTTAATTTAATTGTACAAAGGTTAGTTAGCTTAATAGCGCTAATTAAATTGTATAAATAGTAGGAGTGCTGAATACATTTGCTCCGGTATCGCACACAGAATTAAAATGATTAATTGTTAATTGTGTAATTTTAACAAATAATCAGATATAACTATACTAGAAAATCTAATTTAAGACTCAAACATTGTTGGTGTCGCAAAGCCCAATTGAACATTTCAGATATACCTAGCCAACCTTTTTGCATTGATAATCAAATCGTTGAAAATATTATGTAGACTAACAATTTCAATATCAAAACTTACCTATATAACAATAGGGAATATGCATTCAATGTTTTTTCTACCCGATATTCAAAAACATTAAAATATCTCAAAACAAATATTTTCTGATATAGTGTGTGTTTAATCATTAAATGGCGGGTGTGTGTGTTAAGTGGCGATTTTTTATCAGCTAAAACAAAATGACTGGCCAAATTCGGATTCCTTATACTTAATTTATTCTTGATTCAAACTTTACCAAGTGTTAGTGCGAAGTTCATACATTTGCTACTTGCGACTTAACAGCAAATGTATGAACTTCGCACTTGCACTTGGTAAAAAGAAGAATGTAACTAAGTTTCTTTTCTCGAACCGGTAGTAGCTTCTGACACACACACACACTTTTGGTCTTTTATTTTGTCGAATAGCTAAACACATGTACTATTTAAATTGCTAACGTTGTTTACAACTATTGTTTATTTAGTTTATCGTACCAAATGTTATTAAAACCTGAAGTATTACAAGTGCGATAACAGTTTTGCTACCAAAAATCTTCTATGGTTAAATATTTAACATGGCATCGTGTATTTGTGTAAGCAACTTGAATTAACTTGTTTATTAAAATCGAAGGTTTAAAACTACCAATAAATAAACAGTCTTGTGCGGACTTTGAAAAGTGGAAATATACTTATTTTATTTTATAGTGGCAACCCACGTTGGTCTTTAATTAGATTTTCGAGTATAATTGTGTTATCATTTCAGAGCAAATTTTTTAAATGTAGACACATGTAAGTAAATGGATATTGGAAGACAATTTCACTCAAATTGAATTATTATAATCCCAAAATTAGCTTTAGTACTAGAGAAACTAAATTCTGATACTCACTCATAAAAATCCACATGCGGTGGTCCCGGGACTGCTAACCTTTTTAGGCAAGGATTTTAAATTATAGCTTAAACAATATTTTGATATTTGATGTTGACATGTCACATACAGACATTATATGTATAGTTACCAGGGTGGATACTGGATCACTCAATGTATGAATACATTTTTTTTTGCTTCAACCGTATTCAGCTACTTAGAAAAAGTTTTTAAACCTACTTTACAATCATAACAATATATAAAATATAAAAGAGGTACAGTCAAGTTCATAAATATGTGTACACATTAGGACCTTGTCACTTTAATTGATGTGACAATTCATATTATGGCAGTTTTAAGATGTCATTAAATAGACAAAGTACTAAAGTGTACAAATATTTATGAACTCGACTGTACATGAATATTTTGTACTGCCCCAAACTCACGGAACTTTAAAAAAATGGCCTAATTCCCTATTTTGTAAAAGTTCCGTTAGCTTGATGTAGTACTAAATATTTCTGTATCTCTTTTATATTTTATATATTATTATGGATGTAAGGTAGGTGTAACAAGTTTCTTATATTAGCAAAAGAGGATTAAAGCAAAAAAATACGTTTTCATACCTTAAAGGTTGACTTCCATGGATAGCGGCTGATGCGACAGACGCATGCGGCTGACGTGCGCGATTGTAGCGCGCGTCTCGCGACAGTAGTAAGCACTATGAAAAGGGATCCCCTTGGATCGCATAATTTGTTTTAGACTATTATTGTTTCGCATAATTGTTTTGGCATAATTTGTATTGGCATAATAGTACTGTCGCATAATCATACTTTTGCATACTACTTTTTTGGCATATTACGCTATTAGAATAATTTCAGTTGACCTAATTTGTATTAGACTAATACACATTATGCATATTATTGTTTGGGCTAATAATTATTTGTTATATCTGTCATTAACCATAATTTTAGTTTTCTAAACAGTTTCGTTGTTACATATTAGGTAATGTAAAATTAGGTCACGTTAGGTACATTAGGTTGGGTTAGGTTAGTATGATATCCAGGTGCGAAGCGCCCAAGCAACCCAGAATAGGAGTTCCGCGAAGCGGACCTCCGTCGACCTCGCCTTAGTTCCTAAATATATAATATAAACACTAAACTAACCTTTTCACGTAGTATTTCTAAGACTTTCGCTATAGCAATTTTATTACTATGTGCCATTTTTGTACATGACTTTTTTTAGGACAATATTGTTATGCATTTTATAATGATGCCAATTTATTATTATGACTTTTTGTATTTATGCTATTTGATGTTAGTCTTCATGACGATTATGCTTCCTGTATTTATGCTTTTTAATTTTATGCGTAAAAAATTATGCGTAAAGATGAGTATGCCCATCGCTAATTCGGCTAAAAGCAATTATGCGTAACAATAATATTACAAATAATAGAGAATGTCAGCCAGTTTAGATTTTTGGCTTATCGTATTCTTCATTAAAAACAAAAAATTGCTTTAAAAAAATCATGTCGATACGTCAAATACTTTTCGAGATATTGAATTTTAAACTTCGTATGCGGCGTTCGAAACTCGGCGGCTAGCGCTCACGAATGATGACGTCATCGTTCAACTGCGGTACGCGCCCTTATATGAACGAGTAAGTTTACAGGGCTATATATTTTTAACCGTAATAAGTAGCCAGTTGAAATTTTCACAGAATACGTGTTATTATAAAATCTATCGTTTAAAACTATAAAATGAACAATAAATCAAATCCCAAGAGGGGTCCCCATACAAGAAGCATGAAAAAAAATCTTTTGTTTTAGTATCTTTATACGGATTGTATTTTTATAATGACTTCTTATTTTGATGCTATTTTAAGCTTAAATTGTGGTCTAATTTTCATTGTTTACGACTAAGTAGCAATCTTGAGTAAAACTTCTACAAATATGTGACAAAACTGATTTTATCAACACGATGGTTTAGGCGGTCACCCATCCTGTTTTAGACTACGCTTGTAGTTGCTTAACTTTGTAAGTCGTAATACTCGTAATTATTTTTACGAATTCGTTTTGATGTTACTATGGTAGTTATGGTTAGGTATCTATTGTTTTGTATTACATACAGTTTAACTAAACAAACTTTCTGTCACTGACCGGCTTTTCTGTTTGTAATGTTTGTCGAGTAAGTTGGTTAAATAAAATTAGAATAATAAATAGGCACTATTAATTTTGGGTTCACCGTTTTTTACATAAAAATACCAATAAAGTATGTTGATAGCTAAGGTGAAACATGCCAAAAATTAAAAACCAAGTGCGAGACGCGGGACACAGGCGGCCGAGCCTGCAGCGGTAGGTACTGTAGAGTACAAAGATATGTATACATTTGTGGCCCTTATTTCAATGGAATAAGGTGAAAAAGTGTATACATATCTTTGTACTCGACTGTACTATTCAATAATATTATGATTCACGCAGTTCGCTATATACGCGGTCTCGTACAGCGTACCCGTAGTTTTAAGTGATCTTACTCGTTTAAAATACCGGAGCCGTAGAAGTCAAGATTGTCCTCTATTGTACCAAAGTGTAACAAAGGGCGTTGGTCCCACAAAAAAAAACCAACACACACTACCTTGAGTGAGGAACCTGGTAGCGCCCGCGCGCGAAATTTGAAATCAATGTAATTAATACACGAAGTATCAGAACTACTACTAGGTCAATCAAAAAATCATGTTTTATAGTTCGTTCTTTTATACGGTAGCGATATTAATTCTACATTACTTAACCCTTAATTTGACGTTGGGAAGTATACTGGACAGTGTATTTACCAAAATCTGGAGGTCAAATTATTTCGCGTTAACTTTTCTCGCTTTTAATTACAATATTAGGCATAAATCATAATTACGTACAAAAAATTACAACCCCGTGCGATTACGTAATATTCGCCAGTGCCCGCCACAATGCAGAGGAGGAAGGACGTGTCGAGCGGCCTCTCGGTAAGTCATAAAATTTTCGTAATTTTCTTAGAAAAGACTGTAAGATTTTTATAACGTATATTATTTATGAATATTAGAATGGTAATTTGTAAATTTTTCGTTAAATACCTTATTCATGTATGTGCTACATTTGTTCAAACATTAGTGTCCAGTATACTGCACATTGCCCATTACGCTGTATTTTGACCTAAGTTCGCAACGTCCAGTATACTTCCCATTGCCAATGATTGTAGTTTTTAACCCATATTGGGAATGTGAAGTATACTGGACATTGCCCGCAATACAGTGAATGACGAGCAGTGATGAGTGCCTATTAATTTATTATTACTTAGATATAAAAACAAAGGTATTGAGTCCATGAACATACTTGTTTAATTTAAGGTTTTTATTTCAGGTGTTTCAAAAGTTTTCAAGAGGCAGAAAGCTTGTTGGCCTGATACCGCCTATAGATGTCCCATCTGACGTAGATAATTCAGATGAAGAAGATAAAGAAGTTGTAGAAGATAAAGAAGATAATGTTTCTTCGGAAGCCCCGTCCATATCATCATCGTTTGAACGACTCGACTTGCTAAGAGACTCGTCAGATGAGAGCAGAGAAAAATCAGAAAATAGTAACGAAGAAAATGATCTTCTTTCACCAATAATACGCAAAGTTCTACCAACTCCGACCCAGGTAAATTACGAAAATATTCCCAGCCTCAGTTCGATTCCATCGCTATCATCTCCAGCAGTTTACTCGCCCTATGTAAGTCATGTGTTTTCCCCTGCTGTACCGTCACCATCCCTGCCTTCCGCCGCCACACAAGGTTTATCTGCGGTTCCTCTCACAAGGTCAAAAAGGAGAATAGCAAAACCTAAAGGTATTCCTAAAAAAAAAGCTCGAAAGCGTCTAGCACCTAACATCTATAAATGGAAAAAAACTAAATTAAACCATAAAGCTGAGATTTCGTGCACTGAATTTACTACCGAAATTAATGAAAGTTCACCATTGGATTACTTCAGCAAATACTTCTCTAGCGACTTGATGGATGACATTGTTCTGAACACTAACCTTTACTCGGTTCAATCTACAGGAAAGTCAATTAATTTGACTGGAGATGAATTAAAAGACTTTATCTCCATTCTTTTAATCATGGGTGTAGTAGTAATGCCTAGTTATTTAGACTATTGGTCTAAAGTATTGAGATATGCAAAAATTGCTGACATAATGCCCTTGAAAAGGTTCCAGCTAATTCGCAGATATCTACACTTTGTCGACAATTCATGCCCTGACTCTGACAGATTTGGCAAAGTGAGATCTTTGATAGAGAAAGTAAGACAAAATTGTTTGTCCACTGAAGAGGAGATGAAATACAGCGTCGATGAAATGACTATTCCCTACAAAGGTAAAAAGGCTGGCAATCGCAAGCAATACAATCCAGCAAAACCCGATAAATGGGGGTTTAAGTGCATCGTTCGTGCTGGGATGTCGGGAATTGTCTACGATTTTGTCTTGTATGCCGGCGAAGACACATTTAGATTTATAAACTTCACCGAAGAAGAAGAGAATTTGACCTTAGGAGCGAAGCTAGTCATTGCTCTTTGCAAAACAATTCAGAAACGTGCGTGTGTTGTCTATTTTGATAATTATTTTAGTACCCTGGATTTGGCGAAACATTTGAGAGACAATTACGGAATATTTTCATTGGGGACCGTAAGACAAAACAGACTCAGAGGGTGTGACAAGTTATTAATGAGTGACAAGGATATGAAGAAAAAAGGCAGAGGTACATTTTGCCAAATGGTTGACAACGAAAACAAACTGGCAGTCGTGAAATGGTTTGACAACAAGATTGTCACGTTTTTAAGTTCATATGCCGACGCTTATCCGGTGGTTAAAATACAGCGATACTCAAAGGAAGAAAAAACAAAGGTCGCTGTAGATTGCCCACAAGTCGTCAAGCATTATAATCAGCATATGGGCGGGGTCGATCTCTGCGATATGTTAGTGGCTTTGTACCGGACAACATACAAAAGTCGACGGTGGTACACGGGCATTTTTGCTCAAATGCTAGACATTTGTGTTAATAATGCATGGTTACTGTATCGCAGGGATTGTACCCGTCAAGCTGCTAAACATATCAGCCTCAAGTCATTTCGGTGCACTTTAGCAAATGAATTGCTACAAAAGTCAAGGGTCAGCAAGACACAGAGTGCACCTGAAGTAAACACCAGCAAAGTATCAGTGATTCATGCTCCTGTGCAACCCCGACCAGTCGAAGCGATAAGGTATGATGGTGTCGGCCACTGGCAAGGCTTCACGACTTACGGGCGGTGCAAATATTGCACGAATAACAAAACCGAAGTATACTGCATGAAATGCAATCAAAGGCTTTGTATGGTAAGAAAAAGAAATTGTTTTTACCTATTTCATAACAAATAGTTTTTTAAATAACAGTTCTTACTTATATATACTTACAATCTAAGACTGATTATGTGACCTAGTTTTTTAGAGTAAGTATTACTAATAATGTCAATATTGATCTCATGGCTGTGTATTAAGTTCCTATAGGTAAATAAGACTATTCTGTAAGTAGGTACTTATACTCCTAATAGGTACTTAGACTGATTAAAACTAAAGAAGTGCCTTATTTTGTTACATTTTGTTTTAATTTTGTACGGATTTTTATATTACTTAGTTTTTGTAGTAAGTATTGATAATACTTTGTCAATTTTAGTCTCGTTGATGTGCCTTATGTTGTTAAATTTAAGAAAAATAATAACTAAATGTAAGCGGATGGCTTTAATAATGTTATATTTGAATTATAAATAAAGGTGATTTTATAAATAAAACTGTATATCAATTTTTTCATAAACTTTGTTACTAAAAAATTAAGTGTGCATCTTTAGCAATGTCCATTATACTGCACATCCAACTCAACACTCATTTGGTCGTGTAGTGGGCAACATCCAGTATACTGGACATATGTTTTTCCAAAAACTGTACAAACTAGATTTTTTTTTTTAAATTTCCCTGCTTCTCTAATATACAATATACCCAAAAACTATAAAACTTGAAAAAAATACGGTGACTTTGTTGCTTGCCAAATTAAGGGTTAACACGAAATTTGTAAAGAAAGGCCTACCACCAAAGTTAAGCAACCACCGCTTACCTAAACATCGTGTTGATTTAAACTAGGCACTTTTAAACATATTTGTAAGAGATTTACTACAGTTTACTGTTTGGTCGTAAACTATATATGTTAGTATGGAGTTTAGATTATCATTTAAGCTTAATGTGACACCGAAATAAAAAGCTATCATACAAATACAACCCGTATTTCGTCTTCCAAAGTTAAGCAACTACACGCGTAGTCTAAAACAGGATGGGTGACCGCCTAAACCATCGTGTTGATAAAATCAGTTTTGTCACATATTTGCCGAAGTTTTACTTAAGATTGCTATTTAGTCGTAAACAATGAAAATGAGACTACAATTTAAGTTTAAAATAGCATCAAAATAGGAAGCCATTATAAAAATACAATCCGTATAAAAATGCTAAAAATAAAGATTTTTTTTCATGTTTCTTGTATGGGGACCCCTCTTGGGATTTGATTTATTGTTCATTTTATAGTTTTAAACGATAGATTTTATAGTAACACGTATTCTGTGAAAATTTCAACTGGCTACTTATTACGGTTAAAAATGTATAGCCCTGTAAACTAACTCGTTCATATAAGGGCGCGTACCGCAGTTGAACGATGACGTCACTCAAGCAAGATGGCGTCCACGCGCTTTAATATTATTGACCCAAATTTCAAACGTTTGTAGAATCAAAACTACTGGGTCTATTTGAATGAAATAAAAAGTATTATGTTTGTTTATTTATAAACATTACTGTTACAAAGTTTCAAGCGATTTGGCGTACCTACTGACATTCTTCATTTTATGCCATCCAATAGGGAACCCTATGAAAACGTATGGCACCGCTTTCTCTTTTCGTGATTTTCGTGATTCTAGTCGCCTGAAAGAAAACAAGTCAAATTGCGAATATCAAACGGGACAAATAGTGAATGTGTCCAATAAAGAATGAGATCAATTTCTAAAGAGGCCAAATAAGAAAACAATACGAACTTAGAACAAGACCAAAGACGATAGCACGAATAACGAATGAGACTAAAAAAGAGATAGACTAACACCGATCATGACCAAAAAATATGAAGACTAATAACGGAATGACCCGGAATAAGAAAAAGACAAACAACGAATATGACCAAAGATGACAAAGACTTCCACCGAAAGTGACGAATGAAGAATGGATGACGAAAGCAGAATGAGACGAATTAAGAACTTGACAAAAAACGAATGGGACGACCCAAGACGATACCGATTATTTATTCCATATTTTTCATACGACAGTCGGCAGCTATTATGTCATAAGTTGTGTTGTCTTGTCTTGCTTGTCATGTCATGTCAGAGGCTCTACTTTAAAATCCGTAATTCGAACTTCGTCTATTGCTATTCCTTTTGCTCTCGACGCGTCACTAATTCGCAAGAAAGTGACGGGGCGATCCAAAGTTCGAATTACTGAGGCTCTACTTTAAAATCCGTAATTCGAACTTCGTCTATTGCTATCCCTTTTGCTCTCGACGTGTCACTAATTCGCAAGAAAGTGATGGGGCGATACGAAGTTCGAATTACTGATTTCAAAGTAGAGCCCCTGATTTCAAAGTAGAGCCCCAGCTTGTGTGACATATGGACACAAGGCAATTTTTCATTTTACGCAATCGTGCAAGCTGTCAACCTTAGTTTAAAAGTATATGTAATTAGTATATTTAAATTAAAATATAGTTCTGTAAAATCTTTTTTTTTTTTTTTTATTAATTTCAATAATTAAGTACACTAAAACACTCAATACGTGAAGCAGACCATAGACCCGTTTCATGAAGCTACAAGTTAGAAATTACAAGCGGAAGTCTCTTTCTAACTCATTTTTCTAGAAAGAGACTTCCGTTTGTAATTTGTAACTTGTAGGCTTGTAGCTTCGTGAAACGGGCTACAGGTTGGTAGAAATTGACTGTCTATGTAAGTTGGTTATAATCTGTGGACTCTGTGGTACACGGTCGGCCTTATAAGAAGCTGTAGGTACACTTTAGTGTTTTGTCACTTTAACGTCATGTTTGAACGGCTGCACTAATCTGTCAAAGGCGTTAAAGCGACAAGGTACAAAAGTGTGCAGCTTCATATAAGGCTGACTGTACTGTGGTTAGTATAGTGAGTGACTAAGTGCCGCACTCAGAGACGTCAATTAAATTTAATGCTTGTTTAGTGACGTGTTGTCTTATTCTATTGCTGTAGTAAAGAAAGTGACAGCATCCACTTTAATCAAGCATTAAATTAAATTGACGTCTCTGAGTGCGGCAGTTAGCAAGAAAGAAAAACTAGAGTGTAATATTTTTTGCAGGACACGTGCAGTCTTAATTTCAAGAATATGCCTGTACAAGCGCCGGCGCGCGCGCTCCCGGGACCTGCCGCGAAGTTTGTATGGAACTATGGTACATTTTTATAGTCGGAAACGTGGTAATTGGTTTTTAACACTTTAACTGCCAAGAGCTCTGATTTTCATACAAAATGGACTGGCCTAGCAGGTTGGCGGCAGTTAAAGTGGCTACTGTTTATAAGCAAATAAAAAAAAATACAACTTTCATTGACTTTGGAAACAATGTCCACAAGGCAATAAATGGGGGGTAGAACTTTGTATGGGAGATTAATTATTTTTCAAGTAAGCAACCACCAAGGGTGTCATTTTCTTAGATTACGGTGACGCAGATTTCAAAAATGATAACGAATTTGAAATTCAAAATGGTGGCCTTGATATTTTTGTAAAGTCGTCATGGGTATCATTTTCTTAGATTTTGGGGACGCAGATTTTGAAAATAACATCAAATTTGGAATTCAAGATGGCGGCAATGACTTTTTTTGAAAAAGTGTACATGGGTGTCATTTTCTTAGATTTTGGGGACGCAGATTTCGAAAATGATGTCAATTATAGGTAGAAATTCAAAACGGCGGCCATGATGTTTTTTTTTAAATTTTTCATAGGTATCATTGCCATCGCCATCGTAATCGCCATTGCCATCGCCATCGTCATCGTCATCGTCATCATTATCATCATCATATCATGTCTTTTACACTTTTGGTCAAAAACATTCAAAGTCTTTTTTCAGTGGTTACCCTCTGCTACACCCTAACCGGCATATCATGTGCGTTACCGCCCCCCCCCCCCTTGGCCCCCTTTTTTTTGCTGGACAAAATGAAATATTTTGCTTACCTACTGATTGTTTACCAAAATTTGATTAATTGTGGGTCGCTCAATGCAGCTCAAATATTTAATTTGCTGACCAAAATAATTTAGAGCAGTTCAGTATATTATCATTAATTGCAGACAGATTTATAAATGTTTGCTAACCATAAGTTGCTTACCAACTATATAGCTATTTTCGCTGACCAAATACATTTTTCTTTTCACCAAAATAAGAATATCTTGCTGATCGGTTAAATGATACCCGTTTTAATCTAGGAGTGCTTTACTCTATTCTGATTATTTCTTTGTTTGAAATCCCATAACACGACATTTAAAATGTTGATTTGTTAGGCTTCTATACAAATGAAAGTAATATACAGGAGTCGCAGGCAAGAGCTTGTCTTTCCTTGTGTATTTTATTGTTTGTATGTATTTGTTTTTTTTAATGTCATGGGTTGATTTCAATGTCATTAAAAGAATTTTGTATAACAAATAATTTTAGTATTATACTCGAAAATCTTAATTATTTAGTTGTTTAACATTATTTCATAAAAACATGAATTAGAACTTATGTAACCAGTAACATTAGGGTAAGTTTTATTGATAAAAATACCTATACTTAAACCAAAATGCAATAATCACAGCGAATGTGAGCCCATTACCTAAGGTAAAGATTTTGGTCTTGAATTAGATTTTCGAGTATAGTAGTAGTATTATTTAGTGAACATTTAATGAAAACGAGATGATAGTCATATTAAAGTAACAGACCCAAATGTATTTCTACCCCGATTCTTTGCGGTACTTGTTTGCCCTACCCCTAGATTGTAAATAGAAGCCTGGAGGTGCGAAGGTAGAGCAGCCCCTGCCTGCTGTAACACAATCAGGCACTCCTAAAGTGCTTGATGGGTTACGCTAGGGCAGAGGGACTGGTCTTAACAAAGGTCCGGAGCAGTTGCTAACCACTTTCTGCCCCGAAGCCTGACTGCTGAGGTCGAAGGTTTGCGTAGGAGGTCTTGAGGCCAGAAAACTAGCGAGGGTCTTATGTGTAAGCAGCAGAAAGGCCGACGAAGCAAGCCTTCGGGTGAAGTCACGGGATGACTGGAACAGGATCAGGAACAGGAAGTGGTATGGGTTAGAAATAGCAAGAGTCCAGGGCAGGATTATTCATTAAAAGTCTTCAATTAATTTAAACTATAAAATAAGGCACCTGGAAACAATACTAAAGGGGAAACTTATATATATATATATATATAAAATTAGGAATAGATGAAGGGATGGTCTTAGATATAAAAGGTATAAACTTACAATTAGTGTTATAAACAGGGTTATTTAGATGAAGGGTTATACTTTATATGATTCACTTCACAGTTTTATAGTACATTGTGCATCAAGGGCGGTAAGAAAGGGATTGCTAACGAGAGACTATTAGAAGCCCGACGCCGTAGGCGGAGGGCTTTTAATGACTCGAGTTGGTAATCCCCTTACTGCCCGTGATACACACAATGTTTTTCATCATATTTGCGAGAAAGTAAAAAAAATAGGGAGAAAAAACAACAATTAAACAAATTAACTCGACTCGCTAAAAGAGTTTGTTAACTATTTTCATCAATTATAGTCTTCAACAGATAATGCTTAGAACTGATAAACTTATAATTATTATACTTATACTAAACTGCCAGATAGTATTGATTTTCAAAATGAAATTTGTTTAATTATACAGTAAAATTGGTTTGTAGCCAAGTTTCGTATATAGGATATAAACCTTGGCTGAATTTACACCTCCTTAGTCTGAAATGATGTACGAGTGGATTCTATATTTTAAAACTAAACTCATAACTCCCTAGGTAGTTATAAAAAACCATAACTCATAACTCACTAGGGAGTTATAAAAATACATAACTCCCGCGGGAGCTAAATCGGCTATAACTGTATAGACATCTGCGTGTTATAACACCCTTTCCGAGCAAGTGTGATGAAAAAATAATTATATTATATTGACTTGAATTATAATAGTTATTTATGTGACTGGTGCATAATGAGAGGCATTATACACGAGTGTTTTAATGCCTAATTATGCGTACAGTCGCATACATAACTTTATCTACATACATATCATAAGTTTTCTACAATATGTGAGAAACCTGTATCCGTCGTTACCCTGCATCTTAATGTACCTGCATCTTAATGTTCACATTAAAGTGCAGGTCACTTATACTGTAAAGTGAACATTAAGATTCAACTACAGCGATAACCGATACTTTATTGACATGTTATACTTTAATGTTAACATTACAGTGCAACCACAGATACAGGTAACATAATGTAGGGCATTTGCTTATCGCTTCTGAACATATTATATTGAAATTATGATATGGATGTAGATAAAAATGTATTATGATTGGAACTTGTTCATAGTTTGCAAGCATGTGAGCGACTGAACTTATCGTCATGCGCAGGCGATCGTAAAATTAAGAATGAACTCAAATTTAGAATTAAAAATAGATATAGCCAGATAGAAAATGCCAGAACGATTTTAGTTGAACAAGGTGTAACACATAGGTGAATACACCTCGTTACAAGCCCACCCTCCTCCCCCTTATGACTAATCACATGTAAAAGTAATTGTTTTTCTTCTTGTTTCAGTTAGCAGCCATCACAGACTTTTTTAGGGCCCCCGGCCCCGTCACAAACATTCACGACGCAAGAGCAGACTTTGCCGTCTTGCTCAAAAGTGTCTAGTTCCAAATACAGGTACAAGAACCATTATAAAGAAAAAAAAAAAATTCAAAGGAAATTCAAGAAAAAATCGATGGGAACCGCTGATCAGTGTTTACATACATAACCGAACTTATTATGTTAGTGTTGTATTTTATATAGTAAAATGTTAAAAAGTTATACAGTTGTTTAATTTATCTCTGTCTTTAGTGTACTGGTATTGGTAATTGAATTTAATAAAAATACAACAAAATGTTAATTATAATTCAATTATCTTATCTTGGATTTAATTCACCAATCACAATTACTTAAATGGTAAGGTATTGTGTTTTAAGAATGTTTTATCCTACCCAAGTATTCATAGTTACTACTGGTTGTGACTGCAGCAATGAGAATAATTGCTGGACCCTTATTCTCGTGACTTCGAGATGATTTTTCATGCGATATGCACTGTCAACTGCGTACATTTTTTTGACATATCTCGCATGAAAAATCATCTCAAACTCACGAGAATTGGGTCCCTGCAGTCACAACCAGTAACTTTGAATACTTGTGTAGGATAAAACATTCTTAAAACACAATACCTTACCATTTAAGTAATTGTGATTGGTGAATTAAATCCAAGATAAGGGAGAATGATATTTATAACAATTGGGTACTAAGTAAAGTTTTTTGAAGGGGTGTATATATTTTTTTTCTGATAGTGTTCGGTCTATAAACCAATAATCTACAGTTATTTTATTTTTAAACATTATAGTTCTTCTAAAATACCTTTTTTTTAAGTCCGTTATGACAGTTCTCTAAGCGTTACGGAACTACAGTGCCCGGCCGTTGGGAAGTCAATCCTGACAGCTGTCATTTCAGTACAATTTATAACCTATTCTTGGGTTTGAGGTTATAAATTGTACTGAAATGACAGCTGTCAGGATTGACTTCCCAACGGCCGGGCACTATATACGCGTTACCTTAGCCTAAATGATAATTAAAAAAAAAACCGTATTATGACAGTACTTTGTCTGTCTGTTGTCAAAATTGTCAAACGAATAAAATAAATAAATAATGGTTTCGCTTTCGTTTGTTTACCTCCGTGTTATTTACCAATTATTTCCTTGAATTTTACGATGACTTCTGGTCAGACCCTTGGATTTGGATATTACCGCATTTCTCGACAACCACCGCAACGCTTTTTTGGACTTGAATTGGAACTACTCTACTCTTGACGGCGTATTTTGGCTGACGATTCTTACTATCCCTGACGACCTCTGCATTAGTTTTTGGACTACGATACAAGTTGTTTGCATCATCTTCATCCTTATATAATGGATACATCAAATATAAGTCCTGCAAACGCTGCTTATGATAGAGTATATTACAAGGATGAAGGAAGATGTTTCGTACCGTCGTGTAAAAAATTTAGAAGAGACCATCCCAATGCCACTTATTCTTGTCCATACCAAAAGGTCTAAAAGCCTAATAAGTGCCTAACCATGGAAAGGAATTGCCCAAAACGACTCTTGTATGTCTGTGAAGAGCATGTCAATGTGATTCAGCAAGTCAGTATGAATTTCAAAAAGTACATAAGGCAGCCAGGATAAAATCCATAGTAAGCACAGCGAATATTAAAGCAGTTTCTTTAACCAAATTTTCTTTCATCAAGTGGCTTTGCGACACCAACAATGTTTGAGCCCTCGAGCCCTTCAAACTCAACATCATCAAGCAACAAGGAATATGTGTCTGCAAAGCACAGACATTTTTCTGGACAGCAGCACATAATGAGCCTTATAAAAGAAAAACCCAATATGTATATTGAAGTGCCGAAACAGTATTATTGGGTTATAGATTTTTTGGCAAAGCAACTATGTTTAAAATAAAACAAAATGATACTCTACAAAGAAGACCCATTTTAACTTGAGCAAAGTTACCGTTCAAAAAATATTAAGAGTATGCCGCATCTGGAAAAATACTTGAAAAATATTATTTTTTAACTGCCAGAACCTATAGAAATAAAAAAGACGTTACCTCCAGTATTTAAGGCCAGATATGCAAATGTCCAATGTATTATCGATTGTTTTGAAATTCAAATAGAGACCCCTTCAGACCCTGTAACTCAAGCCAGGACATGGTGACAATACAAGTACTGTAACACATTAAAATATCTTATAGCTTGCTGCCCAAACGGTTTTATCTGTTTTATTTCAAAAGGCTATGGAGTAAGGATATTAGACAAAGCCATTACAGAATGTAGTGGCTTTGTTGATATTGTTCCTCCAGGGGCTGTGGTATTAGCCGATCGAGGCTTCAACGGGATAGAGATTCTTCTTAAAGACAAACATGTAAAAACTCCTTCACCCTCCGAGTGTATCATCAACTGAAACGCCAACATAAAAAGAAGTCATTCAAAGCAAAATCATCGCAAGTCTAAGGATACATGTGGAGCGCGTGATATGGAGGGTGAGGGAGTTCACTTTCCTGAAACCTCACTCAGTAATTAATCACATTTATACAAGATACATTGATGAGAGTTTGACCATTGCCTGTGCTCTAGCAAATTTACAGGGTAATATAATAAAAATACAGTTGATATTTAAAAACTTTGTTTTATTTTATTAAAGCACTTCATAACATTAACACTTCTGGCTTTGATTAAAATGGGTTCACTAAGGGCCGCTTGCTAGAAGCAAAAGGATAACCTGGTTTTAGATTTCAATCTAGATTTGACATAATTATAGTTCCATACTTAGTTTGACTAAAACTAGATATTTCCTGCTGGAACAAGTGGCCCTAAGTTAAGAAAGAATGCAGTAGTATAGCTTTTTCAAACCACACACGACACGGCGCCGTACGCCACTTAAAGGTTCGACCCCACCGCTGCTTAAAATACGGCTACGGTACGGAATCGCAGTGACGCATCGTATCCGTACCGTTTTTATCGCATGCCCTCCACACCGCTGCTTTAAAATAAGGTGTCGTTGTGTAAACCACCGTCATGTTCATATTAGGTAAATTTCTGGAATCAGCTTGCACGAACTCGTTTGACGCACTCATTATATCGCCTGGTGTCAGGGCAAAAAAAGTGTAATCCAAAGGCAGAGCAGGGGTCGTCAGGGATAGTAAGAATCGTCAGCCAAAATACTCGCGGGAATCGTCGTCAAGAGTAGATCCAATCCAAGTCCAAAAAAGCGTGGCGGTGGTCGTCGAGAAATGCGATAATATCCAAATTCAAGGGTCTGAGCAGAAGTCGTCGTAAAATTCAAGGAAACAATTAGTAAATAACACGGAGGTAAACAAACGAAAGCCAAACCATTATTAGTTTGTCAATTTTGACAACAGACAACTCAGACAAGGTACTGTCATAATACGTCTTTTTTTGACGTGACAACGTCTTATAAATTGGTTTGCCGGGTGACACTTCAAGAAACTGCGTTACGCTCCGCTCACGTTATGCGCTCACAATGAGAGCGAGTGAGAGGCACGCGTCCCTTCCACTCGGGCATGGTTAGCCCGCCTAAGAGCGAGAGAGACAGACATAAAAAGTGAAAGGCACGCGTCCCTTCCACTCGAGCACAGTTAGCCCGCCTAAGAGCGAGAGAGACAGAGCGAGAGAGAGAGAGTGAGAGAGATAGGCATACACACCGGTTCATGTCTTGCGCTTCTATTTCGCTTAGGCGCCTGTATACAAGTTTACACGTTGCCAGTTAATTGTAAAACGATTGTGTAGTGATAATGTGAAGGTAGTTTCGTCCATCGCAACAATTCAAACAGCAAAGGTAAATAATTTCAGACTGATAATATAACATGATGAAATAAATGACTAAGACATAAGTGAATAGGTTATGTTGTAGTAATCACAATGTTGTGGTAGTTTTCAATCAAAAAAGTAGTATAAATCGTTTCTCAACCAATAATAATTTGTTCAACTTGAAAAAATGAGCGCGACTTGCTATGTAAAAAATTGAAATAACAATGTTTAACCTCCAACCTGTCAAATCGAAACTTTCAAACATTCAAACCGAGACGACCAATCACTGCGTAAGGTAGTAAGCGCGCGATTTACAAATTCAAAGATCAAATGTGAATTTGTTTTCTCCTTTTAGAAAATACACTTTGAATTAAAATCGATTGATATTAACAATTAATGTGATTTAAATAAATGTTCTAACTTTTAAATTTAGTTTTTATATTTATAACAATGTAAAACAAGTTAAATTTATTAATAACTTATAACAACTGATTGATTTAACATAAACCAATTTTGTGAATTCTTGAATTTGTTATTTATATTAATAACTGTTTCAACAAAGTTCAATTTATGCAAAAATTTGAAATAAAAAATGAATTTAACATACACAAATTTTGTGAAATTTCAAATTAATAAAAAAAAAAAAAAAAAAAATTAAAGAGTTTACACTGTATTTGAAAACATTTAAAAATATGAGAAACAATAATTTCTAATTTGTTCAATTTTAGTACAATGGAGCCAGATGTACAAATTCCTTCAACGTCCAGTACACCGATGGAGACTGATGATATCGTGCCACCAACGTCTGCCATACCTTTCGCTGTGCCACACACACCCCATAACGCCAAAGCGCAACGACAAAGTATGTATAGAAAACGTAAGGCCGCGGAAAGAACTCCTGCAGAGGCAGCAGATTTTGCAAAAGCAGCCGCCGAAAGACAACGTAGATGCAAGCAACGTAGACTCGCCAACTCAGCTCTTGACACCGGCACGCTAGAGTCAGCCACAGTGTCTGCTCCTGTGGTAGTGGAAAGAACAGTTACTGCCCAGACCAACGCTCAGCGACAACGTGCTTACAGACAGCGTAGAGCTGCTCAAATTGTTTCACAAATAAGTACTCCACCGACTCACACAGCAGTGCAACCGGAACAATCAACCTGGAATATCAAATGGTCGTCGTCAATAAAGAGGTTTAAAACTACATTTCTGGACAACGAATTTGGCCACGCTTGCTCTGTTTGCGACCGATTGTGGTTCAAGAATGACCTTAAAATCATCACTGCTGCACAACTACAGGTCATATCGAATCACTCAGAACCACAACTCACTCAACAACGCCTACGTTGCTTGTGCAAGCACAGGTAAAGCAGCTGTACCTCTTGGTGGAACAACAGTTCACTCAGCATTTCGCCTAACAACTTCTCGAGTTACAAGACTTCTGTCAGCTGAAAACTTGCAAGCCTATAGAAATATGTTCGTTGGCGTGAGAGCAGTTTTCATTGACGAGATCAGCATGTTGAGTGCAGCTATCCTCGGTAAAATCAATTATCGATTGCAACAGATAACCGGCATATACGACCAAGTTTTCGGAGGCCTTCACATCATCTTATGCGGCGATTTCAGACAGCTGCCGCCTGTACGCGCTACTCCGTGTTACACAGTGCCAATCAACCAACTCGGAGGACCTATACTGTGGCAAAGCATCGACTACTTCCCATTGGTCCGTGTTGTACGACAAACTGACGAGCTGTTTTCGAGAATTCTGACTAAAATTGGAGATGGACTTAAACTAAGTGTCAATAACATCAAACTTATAGAATCCAGACATAAGTCAGAGTCCTGGTGCAAAGAGAACGTACCTGACGTTGTTCGGTTGTTTTACAGTAACTTTGAGGTTGATTCATACAATCGAAAAGCAATTAACAACGCACACAACTGTATTGCCACTGATATCATGCTCGGATATTCCAGTAATTCTAAGAGGGGCCAACAGCAAGGAAAACTTCACAAGATGTCGGTTGCAGAGACAGACGGATTGCCTTACATGCTGCCCTTAACAGTGGGATACCCTTACATGATAACGTCTAACATCAACGTAGGAGATGGATTGGTAAACGGCGCTATTGGAGTCTTGCGACACATCGAACGTCAGCCAGCCGATCCAGCCGAAGCAGGACCATCGACCAGCACGACGTCGCCGCCCACAAAAGATGAAATTATCACTCTTTGGTTCGAGTTTCCAGACAAAAGTACGGGTGCCAGTGCAAAACTCAAAAGTCGACCACATGTACTCAGCAAACCAAACACTTTGTCCGTTGATTGGGTGCCGGTGTACAAAAAAGTGGTCAACATCACATTGACAAAAACAGTGAAATGCAAACGCAAACAATTTCCTTGCGTACCTGCTTGTGCCATTACGATTCACAAATCACAAGGTGGGACGTTTGATGAAATCGTGTATAAGTACTCCTCCAAGCAACCACAACAATTAGTATATGTAGCCATGAGCCGCGTAACGAGTATCAACGGATTGCATATCATCACGGAGAAGGACTCTCCTTTGATTTTCAAACATGGGCGCGAAGGAAACGACTCACAAACTACACGAGATATTCGCACTGAATATATTCGACTCCAAGGACACACTTTGCAAACCATCACTAAAAAGGCAGTCAAATTCTGTGACGATGCTACCAGTGCTGGACAAACTATCGTGACGAACATCAATTGTCAAAGTTTGAGTGCTCATGCCACAGACATTGAAACAGATACAGTGATTCCAAGATCTGACTATTTAGTACTGACCGAAACGTGGATGCGCGACACTTGTGAACCACATCCAATCAAGAATTATGAGTGCATATCAAGGAAGAATAATCGAACAAACTCAGACACCAACGCAGCAGGTGGAGTAGCGATCTATCGTAGGTTATCATCAATATCAACAGGAAAAGTGATCGATGTTGCGGTCACAGACACTGCTCGAGTTATCAAAACCTGCGGTGACTTGTGCTTGGCTGAAGTTACTTGCTTTACCGCTGATACTACCTTCAAATTTGTGCTTGGTGCTGTTTATATTCATCCAGGATCAAGTGTACAAGACATCGGAATGTTGCTACACCAGGCACTTCTTCCATACGTGCATAACAGCCAGTAGGGGCATCTGTTGTACCTGTGGACACTGTCCAATTTTTAGACTATTTTAAATATTTAAAAAAAAAGTGACAATCATTTTGTGAAAATATTTATTGTTTTAGTATCTTAATTAAACAGTCTTTCATAATCACCGCTTTGTTTTTAATTATCTACTTACATTATAGAGATCTAAGCATATTTTTAAAAAATCCCATTTTGTCCATAGGTACAACTACAGTTTGTACCTGTGGACGGCAAAATTGTACCTGTGGACGGCACTGTACCTATGGACAAAAAATCAACAAAGCATTATAACAAAATAATTAAACATCAAAATCTTAATAAAATAAAACAAAACAAATAGCAAAGTATTTGGCAATACATTCAGCATCTCCTAATATATTTTTTGTTTTTTAGAAGTGCAGTATTGTCGGTATAACTCTTCAGCAGAATCGTCGGAGTTACAATCGCCTGCGTCTTTAATAGAATCATCTGAGTCATCATTTAATATATAACATTTTTGACATATAAAGCTAGATTCGTCGTCAGAATCCACATTATCCTTGTGAGCCTTTAAAACACATGTCTTATGATATCTTGCAGAACACATGCTGCATGTAAGTAAACTTGTTTTAGTACTATATTTTTTGCATCCCACGCACATAACGTGTGACAATGTCTGAACCTTGATAATATTAATTTTTGGTTTATTAGTTGTAAGATTAGGCTTGCTTATACTAGATGTTTCTAGATTTACTTTGACGGAACCAAGGCTTTTTGCATTAGTTTTTTTCTTTTTATCATTATTTTTGCAAGACGATTTGCTTGTACTTGGTCGCTCTGAGTCTGGTATTTTCTGTGTTTGTTTAGTATTTTTAGTAGTTTTTTTCTTTTTCTCTGCACGATTCAATTCATCCATCTCAATAGCATTTTTCTCAGGAGTATCGGTTAAAATTCTAGTTCTTCCCGGTTTTCTTCCCCGTTGAACAGTCTTTCTTGGGCCAGCTTTCAAGAATGGTTTTATGAATTCTGGTGTTATCAATTCTGAGGTTGTATTTTGCTGCGGCGTAAGGCAGTGGTCAAACGTAGCATTTAGTGGTGATGTTTCTTTGATCGTTTTTATAGAATCTAAGTATTCGTTTTCGGAGATCGTATGGTTTGGGTCAATATCAATGAAAGATTGGTTGACTGGTAAACTTTGGTGTGTAATAGCAGATAGGGAACCACTTGACACTCGCTGATGATTATCTGTCGAACTACTAGCGAAGTCTTTTTCAATCAGCTGGTCTTTTTGCTTTGCGTTAGGTATCTCTTCTGGCTTTGGGCTCATAGATGGTTTTTCCACAACTAACTGATTTTGTTTTACTTGCTTGCTTGCGTTTTCATCACTTGCCACAGTTTGTAACAATGTCGGATCCGGGCGGTCAGTAACATAGGAACCCAAAAAATCATCATCGCTAAAAATGTTCTTGTTGTATGGGCATATCCCAGAAACCTCAAAGCTTTTAATGATGTTCTTTGGGGTAAAGGAAATCGGATAGGCTTCGCCTATGATTTCTGCTACATCGTAAATCGTGATGACTTTTCCAGGATTGTTCAACATCCACCTTTCTGCAGCGTTATTGTAATGCTTCTTAAAAGGTCCAAACACGCATCTATCAAGTGGCTGCAGGCGATGTGAAGTATGTGGTGGCAAAGTCAATAAGATGACACCATTATCTTTCGCTTTGTCGATAATTGCGATTGAAATGTGTGATTCATGGTTGTCCATAATTAATAAAACTGGGCGTTCTTTTGTTGGCTTCACAAATTGTATAAAATGGTCTAACCACATTCGAAAAATCTGTTCCGTAGACCATCCTGATTGATTTGCTGCACCAACTGAGCCAGGTGGAGCACCTTTTAACATGTTGTCCTTAAAATGTACTCGCGGAAATATGAGCATCGGGGGTACAGAATTTCCAACAGCATTGATACAGGCTATCATAGTGTTATTTACCCCACGTTCACCTGAAGTTAATTTGCCTAGTTGTCGTATATGTTTTGGAGCTAGGACTTTTCCTGGTTTGTGCACAGTAGTTACACCAGTTTCATCAATATTATATATAGATTCTGGCGGGAAATTCCATTTCTTCAAACTTTTTTCAAGGTTATCAAAAAAATTGTGAACGTTGGTTTTGTTAAAACTCGTTGCTCTGGCCAAGCTTGTCGCCTCCGGTTTCCGGAGAGATAAATCCGAATGACGCTCTCGAAAATACCTTAACCATCCTATTCCTGCCATTTTATTTTTCTGCCAACTGTTTGGGATGTAACTTTTGTCCTTTGCCACAGCAAATTGATAAGCAAGTTCCCGTATTTGTTTCTGATCTAAGCCCATGTGCAAATATGCTGCTTTTTTTAAGTAATCGTGTAGCTGTTGCTCTTCTACTTCAGCAAATACCCTCCTAATGTCATTTTTTAAAAGATCCAAACATTTATTTTCCAAATTCACGCTTTGATTTAATTTCTGATACTTGAAAATAGTCGACTTAGGTACATTGAACTTTTCAGCAGCTTTTCTAAGAGAAACTCCCTTTTTAACTTCCTTAATGGCCTCGGTTAGACTTTCAGGACATATTTTTTTTCGTGTTTGGCCGGTTTTACTACGAGGCACTGAAATCAAAGAGAAAACTAAATTCATATCTCGCTGTCCACAGGTTCAACCTGTGATTTTGTACCTGTGGACAGACCACAGGTACGATAAAAAATTTGTCCACAGGTACAAATTTGACACTTTACAATTTAAACTAATATCAGTCCGTTAAAAGTCACCCGAGAGCAGCAATAACTACATAAATTAACAAACAAATCATGAAATCATTCATTAACTACAAAGAGACTCGCAGCATTATGCTTAAAACTTTACAAAACACACTCAAAATAGGAATAAAAACTTACTTTTGACGACGAGAACTTTCCGCGGCCATAAAAGACACTACTACTGACAAATACGAAAATGACAGATAGTTAATGTTGCCATACGAGAAAAATGCTATTCGGGTGTGTTCAAGATAACAGTCTATGGTTTGTAGTTTTTTTTTACTGCTAGTGTCCTTAGGTACAATCGTCCATAGGTACAACAGTTGCCCCTACGTGCCACCGTTCCTGCAAGTTGATCCTAATATGCCGATTCTTCTATGCGGTGACTTCAACCAAAACGTGAAGTCTGATGACAAGTTTCTCAAATTCATTAAAGATACGTTTAATCTTGATTGCGTATCAAATACGTCTAAGTCTACTACGTTAAAAGGAACAACCATTGACTTGACATTTTCTAGGCACATTACAGCAGAAACACTTCCTTTCATTTCATATTTCTCCTATCATCGCCCTATCCTCAACAAAATCACTCAGATAGGAACAAGTTAAGTTGTAGTAAACGCTGTTTCATTGTACGCAAATGTATTGCAAGTTATTGTATGTATATTTGTATATAAATACGTATGTATGTGTAAAGGTAAAAATAAAATTTTGTTAATATGAAATTCAGTGCGAGATTCTTTGTATAAATTAATGTTTTAAATATAATTCTTTGTATAAATAAATGTTTTAATTTGTTACTATTATTTCATCCTTCTTCCTACTATACGATTGAATATTCACATTAAAATTATTTTACCACTCAAAGTCGTTGTCACGTAAAACTTTCGCCCGTATATCGACTTTACAGGCAACCAATTTTTTTTAATTATCATTTAGGCTAAGGTAACGCGTATAGTTCCGTAACGCTCAGAGAACTGTTATAACGGACTTAAAAAAAAGGTATTTTAGAAGAACTATAATGATTAAAAATAAAATAACTGTAGATTATTGGTTTATAGACAAAACACTATCAGAAAAAAATATAATATACACCCTTCGATCAACAATTACTACTAGATTCAACGTGACAGCTCTGATAATGGCCAGAGAAATACGAGCACAAAATAAGTTTGTGCTCATATTTCTGACAGTACGTGTCAACCACAGCCAACGTGAGGACGTGATAAAATGCCACAATGTGCTTTTAAAAATTGCGGAAGCAGCCACCGTAACACTAAGGTTTCGGAAGGAATATCTTTCTTTAGGTAAGTACAAGTCAATATTTCATTTAAAGTACGTAAAAATTAGCAGTTTACATTTAAAAAATCAATAATTTATTATTTGGCCAGCCATCTTAACAATCGGTGGTTCTGGAACAATAAATTCATGGAGTAGTTCTCATTTTAGAATAACAATTTATTTTTTATTTTTTGTAGATTTCCTAGTGATTCTTTTTGCTGTGTGGCATGGATATCTATTTTTGCGAAAGAAAGAGAAGAAGATCTTTATAGGCCTTTCAAAAATTCGATTATAATGTTCGATTCATTTTGACAAAGACAAACTAGAAATAGCAAAAGGCGTAGAAAACGGCGATTCCCAAATTGCAGGTACAGTTACATATCACGTTTAAAATAATATAAGATTAAGTGTGGTGAGATGAAGCAGAGGAGTTATCACTTCATTCCAGCTATATTATTAAGCCGTATAATATTTATAATATTGCCGTTTATTGCAGATTCACGTCAAAAAAAGAAAGTGCAAGCAGCGGTATTAATCGACGTCAAATCTGGTAAAACGTTTACCTATGTTGTCTTTTTGTAAATTTGCTCCATACCAAATAATAAAAAAAGAGGTTAAATGTTGTAATAATAACAATTTATGATCGTGACCAAGACCAGAGGCCTTAGGCGATATGAAATGTACAGGTACTCATATTTTGTAAATTAAGTACAAAATACTTCTATATTAAATAAGCTCTGATTATGATGTATGTACAATATTATTTTATTAAAGATAGTATTTACATCTTTGCATGTTGCATCTGTTCCATAGCAAAATGTAACATGAGTCAGGCTGATTCCACTTATTGCAGTACTCCTACTGCTTCAGTATCGGACCATACCCTTATATGACAGTCCTAGAATAGGATATTTAAAAAAAATGTATATGTAAATTTGTTTGTGGTATATCTCTATCAAATAAAAAAATGTCTGTCTTATGTAATTGCGACTTCATTATTACCCTGTTCCTAAAATAGAATGTCATTTTTTGAAACGAAGAAAGTTCTTTTGTTTATCGAACGCATGCTCGTCTTGTGACGAAACGTGGTAAGTATTTTAAACAATTATTATTATTTGGATCTTTGTTGCTTGGACTTAAGGTATATTTTAAGTTAATTTAGAAGGTTACACAGATAAAGCTATAAGTATACGCAACACGGCCACTTTTTCTCTTTGATTTTGTATGGGACCTTGAATCTAGTAGTAATTGTTGATCGAAGTATACACCCCTTCAAAAAGCTTTACTTACCCAATTCAAGGAACTTAGGTACTTTTACAAAAATATTTCATAAAATATTTAGCAGAAGCTATTTTTTAAGTTGTTTAAAAAAACCTCAGAAATCTATGTTACCTGTTAGACTGTCATGTAAAAAAGTTTTTATACCAGAGGCCCGTTTCACGAAGCTACAAGTTACAAATTACAAGCGGAAGTCTCTTTCTAACTCCTTTTGCGAGAAGGAGAGTTCCGCTTGTAATTTGTTACTTGTAGCTTCATGAAACGGGCCTCAGACCTAACAGAGATTTAAACTCAGTAAGTATGTTCAGGGATATTATTAGCAAGAGGATTTCGTCTTAGGCAATCATAGAAGATAAATATCTTCTACCGATCTCTCATCAAAACCACATTCCACCCCCGTTCACGTATAATAAACTTCAAGGATACAATATACCTAAATACAATTCCAAGGATAATAAACTTGTCCGCCAAACTCCAGCTATTCTGCACGTCACTCGAGACTTGAATTCGGAGTTCTAGTATAGGGTACAGAACCCTCCTACTTCTGCTTGCTTCTGCCCGATGGCTCAATTTTGCCAAGTAAAAGTAGCTATTGTATACAGAACGTCACTGGACTGCGTCGGAGTCCGACGGTCGGACCCAGATTTAAGTGCCGTAGTACTTCATGGAGAGCATATGGGATCTTTAATTTGGCGCGCCGCGTCTCCGTCTCGCATGAAATGTAATGTAAACAAAACAAACAAATCGTAAAACCGAACTCATAACATAAAAAACTTCACTATACTGTCAAGACATAACAGACTATGTGATCTGGCAATTTTTGCAATATACCTATACCTACCTATAACAAACAAAATGAAGTATAATACAAATGCATAAGCTTAATTATTTTTAAATATAATATGTATCCTTTTACTTAGTTAATTATACAAATTGGTATGGAAAAATATAAACAATTTATTTTATACCATTCCGACATCAAGCAATTGTGAACCAGCTTTAAGAAATTCAATAAACTTCTCTGTATAACCTGTGTTATCTGTGTTATCACACAGATTTACAAAATTCCTATCTGGCAACACTGCATTCGCACGGCGTTCGCCTTATCTGACGTTTGTAGAGAATACCGTGATATAAGTTGAGGTGAACGAACAGACGGACGTATAAGGCTGCCTAATTGAGAATACACGCGCTAAATGTGTTTTGTTCGCTTTGACGGGACTACTTAAATTCGACGCTTGAACGTTCACTCCTGCGTTCGCTCGTCGTCGCTGTTGAAAGAATCACTACCCAGCGCGTGTTGTTTGCTTACATTCCGTGCAAGTTGGGACAAGTGCGTGCTAATTCGATTTCCAAAGTTAGTAATGAAGCTGTGAAAGACTAAAATGGAGGTTGAAACAATAAATGTATTATATATGGTCTCATACTGGGCGTTAATAAAGTGATCGTAAAGAAAAAGTCAAAGTCAAAAGTCATAATCATTTGTTGCAGATGTACATCATCATACATCAAAATCAACCGTTTCTGGTGTACGATAATTAAAGTACTATTTAGCACTATTTATATTTAAAAGTTACTTATTAAAATTAACGGCGAGTCAAAATAAATTACACGATTTTTAAATTACATTAGTCAATTATAAGCAATAAATACATTACATTTTTAAATTATTCAGTATAATGAATATATACCAATATTATAATAATTAAAAATCGAATTAAAAACTAAAAATTAATGCACATTTTAATAAAAGGGGATAATTACAGTTTATATAATCAATTATTGCAAGGGATGACGGAAAAGCAGACTGTTCTAAGGACCGTGTTGAAATAAAACTACATAAAACCTGCCGAAACACATATAATAATCCCAAATATATGAAGCGGAAAAGAAAGAGTACAAAATTTGCACGCATTTCTTCATTACGACGTAGCGGAGATAACGCCGCACCCGCAGAATAAAGCCGCAAAGTTCTATTACCTGGTTTTTAATGTTAATGCATTTTCGTTATCTTCGTGTCAATACCTCACCTCAATTTTTTCTAGATTTTTTTCCAATTGTTTTCGAAGTTATTAAAAAAAGGACTTTATTCTTTGTCAAAAGAAAAAACTGAAAATTTCGTAATGGCCTGTTACTTAATACAATTGATAAAATTTACTGTGTAACGTGACCTACTGTAGGTTTAAATTCATCTAAAGACTAGTTTTGATGGCAAAAACTGTTACGGTTTTATTCTGGTGCAAGTTTTAATACAACAATTCCGTAACAAACTATTTGCAACACATTACCTAGACAGTATGGTACGATAACAATTCTTAACATTTTCTTTTCATTTAAATATGTTGCGAACTTATTGTTTATTTTCTTTCTTTTGTCATTAAGGGCACTAATTCAATGACAAATATATAATGACCAACTTATAATGCGAACTTAACAGTAGGTAGTAATTTAATAACGAATAAATAATTGATTATAGTTTTGAATTGTGAACATGAAAATTCCGTCTCTAGGTATTTTTTGTCTTAATTACTTATATCGTTTGCTTAAACACAAATAGGTTTATAGTACCCTGGTAATTTAATTTTACTTAGTAGTTAGTCTACTTATCGCTATTTTATTTATAATCATCGCTCACTTTTAGACATAGGTAATGTTATAAGAATTATGTATGGGTTATTCAAATGAATTTAATAGCGTAAAAAACCACCATTATTTATCACCTCGACGTGTAAATAATCGTGCTTCAATTGCGGTAGCAAGAAGAATTAAAAAGCGAGCATCAATGTCTGCAAGCTCTCCGTAGTACCAGCTCCTGGTCGTATTTTTATTAAGTCAAATTAGTTACATGGCACACAACAACCTAACATCTGACTACTTTACCGACGATATAATCTCTAAGCTTGCATTTGCTGATTACTAGATTCCGTCGTTATTATCCATAATGTCGATAGCTGACAAAAGGTAATGGTAAAACTGTCCTCGTTCTTCAAACAGCACAGTAGATTGAAAGGTTAAGGTTAAGGTTAGGTCCGGTACGTCTTAATGCAGAAAATCGCAAAGTTGATACGAGACAGCCAAATCATATTTGCTGAACTATATGAATATTTAAATATATCGGCTCCGACGCACTTAAAAAAATTACATTACATTAAAAAATATGTTTATTTTAAATAGTTCTAACATAATTTACCACTTTTAAGAATGTTTGACTTTTACAAATGACAACACTTTTACCCAAACCCTTTTCTTCTTATGGAATTTGGGTTAAAATCATGCAGATACATTTCCCAGAGAGATGTATAGTCTCACCGAACCCTGCCTTTACAGGCGTATACGCATTTTACATTTGCAAACATTAAATACCTAGTTTTAAACATTTACCCTTTTGAAAGTGAGTGCGAGTTTTTTCCCACAAGCGGCTGTAGCACACAGTGGTGGGTGAAGAGAAATGACTCGAAATTGGACGCAAAGGCACGTTAGGCTTGTGTATTATCAGTAAGCCATAGATTTTGCTGGATAGCTGCATGGTCGGTATTGAATAATTTATCAAAGTCCCTTACAACTGCTATCACATGACGTGTTACTTTGGCGTTAGTGTCATAAAATACGAGATTATAAATTTAAACGTCTTCCAGCAGTGCTCTGATTGACGGAGCTTCTGGTCGTTATCAGCGGTGTTAATTACGACAGTGGCATTTCCTTTATCAGCCTTGGCCAGACGTTCCTTCGTAGTAACGTTATTCCTCCGTATCTTGGCCTTCCGCATGATAACCCCAACATACTGTCTAAGTTCTTCCGAGTCGGTAGATTATCGCTTCCCATTACCACTTCGTTAGGTATCCGCTTTGGTGTCAAAGTGTAATTTTGCCCTTCCTCGACGTCATAGGGAGTTATAAAGGTGATAACATAAGAAGAGCATTAAAGATTGCTGCTTTGTTGGAGGGTGTGGAGGTAATATATGTGTTATAGAAATAAAAATAAAAGTAATTACGTTAAGTTATTAGGTTACCTGCATAATTTATCAAAGTATACAAAATAACATAAATTGAATTATAGTTAAATAGAAAAATGGAAAATGCCAATTTTTTTCACAAAAATGAGTATTGCGAGAAACTATTTTATTTGTAAGTGCAAGTTTTGTTTAAACTTGTTAATTTAATGTGATATAAAAATATTTAATAGCCTCATATAGTCAGAGCCATTTTAAGTACAATATTTTGACGTTTGTTTTTTTACCTGATTATTAATTTTAACCAGTTGAACACCCGTCTCATTTACTTATATATACCGTAACATATTGTTACAAAAATAACCAAGGTCATAAATACTTTGGGATAAACATTCAATCAAACATTTTATTTTTTCTGTAATATTTGAAATGGACGTGAATAAAAACCGTAATCGTATATTATTACAACAATTGTTCGAGAAAAAGCAAAGTGAACATTAAAGTAACAGTGCAATTCCAATTTAATGAAACGGCAAAAGTGAAGCGAATAAAACCGCAAAATGATATTACTTATACAATCACATGTATTTTTTTGGGTAAAACAGATTTTTAACAATATCTCAATGATGATGAACTTTATTTTCTATGTAACAAGGTCCATTTTGACTAGCCTAAATTTTAAAACAGATTTTCAAAGTTTTTTGTTATTTCTCAAAAACTGTAAATAATTAACACTTCATTTTGTTTTTCCCATAAAATGTAAACAAAATTCCTTATACACCAGGATTTTTTCAGATTTTTTGATTAGTAAACTTCGAGAAAGGGGGTGGGGTCGGGACGGTCATTTGTTGTAAATCTTTGGACATAAATAAAAAAGTCAATCTTACCAGAAATTTTAAAAAAGTATATGTTTTGAAATTTGCAGATTGAGCCCTTTCATATGACACCTCATTTGCTATAGTCAAACCACCTTAATTTTTTATAAGTAATTGAAAAGGGATCTAGAATGGGGGGGTTTAAGAATGAAAGTGGTGAAGAACCGGCCGCCGGCATCTCTCTATCATCTCTCGCCGTTTCGCTGCTCATCATCCATAGCCTTAGAGCCCGCCCACTAATATATCTTTTTTTATTTAGTTTTTATAAGCAGGTTTAATTAAACTGCGCTTGATTTCACAAATTTATATTTACTTCAAAGAATCGTGTTCACTTTTCAACTGCACTCTTAGTAATGCCGCCTTCTACCCCTGTTAAGGGTTTATATTGACATCATCATTTGACCAGTTCTCTTTTACTACTACCGCAAACTCCACTAGGTGGCGCCACTAAGGTTCAATAGTCAATTGATCATCCCATAACAATCTTACAGGCTAAATAACAGTTAATTGATGCCATATTGGCTAACAGCTCGGCCATCTGACGTATAGTACGTCCTCGTACACAAAAACAACTACATAAGTTTAAAATTTACAATTGACTCAAGATTTAATTTAAAACAAACTCAAACATTTAAATAGGTCTTATCTTATTAATAATCTAATGAGAAGAGACTCTCCTAAAATCATTAAAAGTAGGATTAACACTAAACTAGTTAGTTTCATACAGAACTTAATAAGTACCTATAATAAAAATAGGTCATGCTGAAAAGTGTATTAAAATTATTATTATAATTACTCACTAATTTATTTTATTCTAATACAATTACCAAGTGATTACAGGTTAACACAGCTTATTACAATTGTTTACCTTTCTCAGACTACGGTCATTACTCTACCCTCATCACCGTCTTGGTCGCAGTCATCTGAACTATCCCCAAGATTAGTATTTAAATTTAACCAAGGCTCTAGTTTGTCCTTTGCAAACACAGCTTCATAACGGCGATTATTTTTCCTAGTAAGCGGCGTATCTTCAATGACAAACCTATCGTTTGGCAAAATCTTAATGACTCTGTAAGGGCCTTGAAATTTAGGTAATAACTTTTTAGATTTCCCGTCGTTTGAACTGACTTCCCTAGCAACTCTAACTAAATCTCCCGTCTTGTAAATGTTTCTAGTTACTCTTTTGGAGTTAAATCGAGCTCTATCTTTCTCTTGTTGAAGTTCAATTAGTTTTCCAGATTCATGCCGTACCTCAGCTAATCTTTTAGGTGGTAAAACCTTTGCCGTGTCGTCTATGATTTCGTTTAAAATACCCTCTGAACTATTTGTTAACCTAAAACCAAAAAGGAGCTCTGAAGGACTTTTCTGGGTAGTTCTATGTATAGTAGTGTTAAGGCCAATTTGAATGTCCGGTATGTGCTCGTCCCAAGACCTATCATCTTTGCCATGCGTTTTAGTGGATAAAGAAGTCAAGATTGTTCTATTAAATCTCTCGACTTGGCCATTTGCTCTCGGTGTCGCAACGGCATTAAGGATATGTTTTATCCCTAATTCCTGAACAAATTTTCTAAAAGCTTGACTTGTGAAGCACGAGCCCTGATCAGAAATAAGTCTACATGGGGACCCAAAGTAACCGATATGTTCCTTTAAAGCCCTAATAGCAGTTGAGGTTTTAGTGTTTCTTACTGCATTTATATTTACGAACTTGGTGAAGCCATCCACAATTACCAATAAATAACAGTTACCACGCTTGCTCCGTACAAACGGCCCTAAGTGGTCTATATGTATGGTGTGAAACGGTTTCTCCACCTTAGGTATAGGATGTAATTGGCCCTCGCGGGGGCCCCCGGAGACCTTGTGATGAGCACATTCCAAACACGCACCTACGTATTTTTTTACAAATCGCGTCATTTTGGGGAACCAATATAATTCCTTTACTCTAGCCAAAGTTTTGTCATAACCAAAGTGACCGATGTCATCATGGTTTCTTTTTAACACTTGCCAACGAATAGCTTTAGGAACGACCCACCTTAATCCCTCCTCCAGTAAACGATACACCCGACCATTTTTGAGTTTATAATTTTTTTGTATGTCAACGGCCTTTTGTGCGTTCGGACTACTCAAAATGTCTTTAATTGATACGATTTCATCATCGATAGATTGAGCAGTGCTTAGCCAAGTATCCGTCTCAATATTAAGCACATCTAGAATATGCATTTCCGAAACTGCGGGTTCTACGGGATGTCTACTGAGTGCGTCTACGTGTGCCATTCGACTGCCTGCCCTGTACTCTATGTCACAATCGAACTCTTGCAGCTGTATCCACCAACGCGCAATTCGTGGGATAAGATCTCGTTTAGTCAAGGTGGTACGAAGCGCGTTACAATCGGTATAGATTTTAAAAGATGTACCGGCTAGGTAAACTCGAAATCTATTAATGGATGCTACAACTGCAAGAGTTTCTAACTCGTAAGAGTGAAATTTTTGTTCATCAACCGTTGTTTTACGACTAAAAAATGACACAGGCCGAAGGTGTCCATCACTGCTTTTTTGAAATAATATTCCAGCTATTCCTAATTTACAGGCATCTGTGTGCAATTCCGTTTCGGCATTAGGGTGATAAAGTGCAATAACTGGGCGTTTGCATAATGTATTTCTTAGAATTTCGAAAGCCGATTGCTGTTCTGATGTCCACTTAAAATCAACACTCTTACGCAACAAATCCGTCAAAGGTCTAGCAATTATAGCAAAGTCTTTCACGAAACGCCTGAAAAAGCTAGCTAGTCCCATGAATTGTCGAACTTCATGTTGATTTTTAGGGATAGGAAATTGAGCTACAGCGTCTGTCTTACGTTTACCAGGACGGATACCATCAGGACCTATCTCAAATCCCAAAAAGTCGATTTGGTCGTAAAAGAAATGACATTTACTGAGTTTTAGTGTGAGGCCCCCCTTTCTAATCAATTGCAGCACTTCCCTGAGACGACTCATGCCTTCATCAAAATTATGGGCCGGAATAAGTATATCGTCCATGTAAACAACAGCAAATTTTATTTTCGCTTCAGCTAATATTTTATTAATAGTTCTCTGAAACACTGACGGCGCGTTAACAAGACCAAAAGGCATACGCAGGTACTCGAACTGCCCATCAGGCGTAACAAAGGCAGTTTTTGGAATTGATTCCTCCGCAATGGGTATTTGGTAATATCCCGAAGCGAGGTCTAACGATATGAAATAGGCATGCCCGGCTAGTAGATCTAATTGATCATCTACTCTAGGTAAAGGGTAATGATCCTTGACGGTCTTTCGGTTAAGCGCCCTATAATCGACACAGAGTCGCTTTTCTCCTGTCTTCTTTTTGACTAAGACAATAGGGCTAGCAAAAGGCGATGATGACTCTTGGACTATATTAGAATCTATCATATCTTGTACCATACTACGTACTAGGCCCCTTTCAGAATGAGACATTCTATAAGGACGATATACAACGGGTTCTGAATCTTTAAGGCTTTTGGAAAAACAGTCGCTAAATTCAGACAGTAACTTAGTTAGACTCTCAAGTTGCTCGTTGGTGATTTTTTCGCCTGAATTAATTTTGTCTTCTTCTTCACTCTGAATTTTAAAGTTAAAAACATTAGCGGTATCAAATACGTTTATGGGAGAGGCTCGAGTTGCCAAAGATTCTTTAAAAAATAAAACGTCACTATGAGATAAGTTCTGTACTAATAGACTAGTACAGCCATTATTAACGACATATTCCCCTGGGAGAAGAAGGAATTCTCTACCAGGCTTTCCTCGGACTGAACCGTGAACATAGACTCTACCATTATAATTACTATCTGAAGTAACAGGAATGGGTAAAATTTCATTAGCGCCAAGTTTCACGTCATTTTTTACTAATAAAAATAGTTTAGGAGTTTTAGTTGACCTTTCGAATATTAGTCGTGTTGGAGTTTTCGTTATAATGATTTCTGGTCTTTCTGTGAATGAATGTCCTAATAAGACCGGGTATTTGATGACAGCATCATCTACTATAAAAACTTCTACGGACTCATTAATACCTTGAACTTCGATATTTACTCTAGATCTCGCCAAAGGTTGAACTAGGTTATTACCTATACCCCTCATAAGCGGCAATCCTTCAGTTAAGGGTTTCAAGCCTAATCTTGTAGCTACAGATTGTTGAATGATTGAACATTCGCTCCCAAGATCAACGTAGCACGAAAGAGGGTTACCGTTAACTGAAATGATAATTTCATATTTATCGTTACTATCACTCTCAAAGTTAATATTACTAGATTTACAGTGAACGTTTTGAGATACACAGTTATTTACGTCTAATTTTAAGACTTGTTTTTCAGTATTACCAATATTTTTATTTTTTTCAGAAGTATGAACTGCATGCATTACAGGACAGTTAGAAATTTTGTGACCTATTTTATAACAATTGCTACATTTTTCAATTGGTTTTGGACACTTAAAACTCGGATGTCCCTCTACTCCGCAATTAAAACATCTAATATTAGGTTTATAGATGGTGCCAGTGCTAGTTTTACTCGATATAAATTGCTGAGGCTTCCTATCATGTTTGCTTGAGGCTCCTGTACCGGTATTTTCTCGCGCCTGACCTATTTTAACGGTCTTAAGGTATTTTAACACCTGTTCAGGAGTTTTGAACTCAGCTCCTTGAGCACCTAGCCTAATGGCCCTGTCTTCTATACCGTAAAGTATGCAATCGACAGCTTTACGTCCTGATAACTCACATCGGTTTAGTAAATTAAGTTTGGAATAGAAATATTTTTCCAGGGGTTCACCGTACTTAACCTTTAAAGATAGCATTTCAAATAAAAGCTCTGCGAAGTTTTCCCTACAAGGAAAGGACTCAACTAGTTTGGTCTTCCACTCGGTCCACGTATAGCGTAAACTAGGTAAGCTCTGGTACCAAGATTTTGCCAAACCAGTAAGTTTAGGTAACGCATAATGGATTGTTTCCCGTTCATCCCAGTCATATATCTCGGCACATTCCTCAACTTTGGTAAGCCAGTTTAAAATAGTTTGAGTTTTTGATAGCGGGTCAAATTCTGGAATGACGTTAGTGAGAGAAGGCAGTCTATGGGTCCCTGACTTAGTAATACATTTAAGAGCATCTACAAATTGACTTAACATAACACTATTGTCATAAGGTCCATCGTTGTTATTGGGGATTCTACCCTGAAGCAAAGGCTCGGAATGTTGCTCATGGTTGTCACGATGATTACAAACATTCGTGGATAAACGTTGAACCGTACGAGCACGTTTCTCGTCCCCGGTAAAATCCTTTTTCCGTTTATTAGGGTTACATGGTAAAACAGCTGAGCGTTGCTCTTGCTCACCGCTCAACCGTTCATCACGACATCTAGCCGTAGTCATAGGGCGCTGCTCATGCTCCTCACCCCGGTGACTACCGCTAGATGCCGGCACTCGACCTTGGTTACGCGAGCGTTGCTCCTGCTCCTCGCTCGGGTTACGAAGGTGGTTGTCACGCCGTACCCTTGACTGTCGCTCATGCTCCTCAGTCAAGATGTACGTCGGCTGTCTATTATCATAATAGTATATGCGTTGATCTTGCTCACCCCTACGTTCGCGCATCCTGCCTGCATCGCGGTAGCTGCTCCTGCTCCTCGAGCGGCCCGCGCGCCGCTGCCGCGTGCTCCGGTCGATACTCCTGCTCCTCGACCGCTCTTCGCGACGCGACCGTCCCGATCGGACGATACTTCGGCTCCTTGATCTTCTTTCTCGTGCCTCATCCAATCGCACGTTCTCGTCGAGTCGCCTAGGCATTGAACGCACATGGTTGCCTAGAGTTGGCGATAGGGCACGACCCTCTGATTCATCCATCTGAAACTTATAAAACGTGTGTGAGAATTGTATTCCTAACTGGTCGCATCAACATTATTTGTTTTGCTTGGCTTCATACTTGATAAATACGAGAGAGGAATACGATGAAGTATAAATTTTTTCTGACCCGTTATAGTGTAGTGGTGCCGTTTGGCATCCCATGTCGTGGTTAGAATTTGCGCTTTGTTGTTCAATAAAATAAAATAAATCATTTTTTTTCAATAATAAACTAATTTAGGCAATAGGTAATGGGTATAACACAATGGATTGAAAATCTTCCCTCGTATACAAACTTACACGAGCACACTTCTAAATAGACTACTTGAAGAATGGGTAATGTTAAACAGTCATAGTTATTAGATTTCAACAACAGAAACTTTTATCTATTAGATGTAAGCTCGTTAAAATTCATTATAATATGCATATCCTTAAAACACACGATGAACAAATAAAGTAATATAATAAAAAAAAACTATATACTTGTAGGTGTAAATAACTGTCACGCAGTCTATGACTAATGCACGTTCTCACTACCCATCTTTTCATTGTAATATGGTTTATTAAAAAAATAAAACACATTCTAATTCACATAACATACTATCCGTTTAATCAAGAACCGGCACTGTGAAAGGTAAACTAATTTTAATTTTTAAATTACTTTAAACAGACACCGGTCCGGCTATAAATACCTTACGGGCTTATTTAGGCGTTATAACCACTTTTAATTCGGTTTTAAGTTTTCGTTAAATTCAAATGTAGGTACTTACAGAAGCTATCTATTAGCCTAATCGGGTCAAAAAAATACCTCAAACCTTAAGTTTAAATCGAAAGAAATGCAAATACATATACCGATTTTCCGTTAAAAATGAACAATATGCAGGTATTTCGAAACTTAGTTATCAAAATACTTTTTAATAAAAGTAATATCAGGAAAGAACACAGTACTTACGTTTTTATTGGGCGAAGGGAGATATATCCAATCTCGTTTCTTTCCACTTCTGAGATATAAGCAGGTTTAATTAAACTGCGCTTGATTTCACAAATTTATATTTACTTCAAAGAATCGTGTTCACTTTTCAACTGCACTCTTAGTAATGCCGCCTTCTACCCCTGTTAAGGGTTTATATTGACATCATCATTTGACCAGTTCTCTTTTACTACTACCGCAAACTCCACTAGGTGGCGCCACTAAGGTTCAATAGTCAATTGATCATCCCATAACAATCTTACAGGCTAAATAACAGTTAATTGATGCCATATTGGCTAACATTTTACACAATAATCTATCAGTGCTAATTCTTGTAGACTGGTTCCAATCAATTATGTAAATTTGATTCTACTAGTCTTTCCAAGGAGATCCTTTGAGAAGAGAGACCGAGACAAACTCAAAGGATTAAACTCTTTAATTTAATTATTCAGCTTTTCTTTTCAAAACAAAATAATATATTAGAACAATATAATATCAATGCTTAATTTTAAGCTTTATTCTTACTTCTAACTTAGGGAATTAAATTCAATTTGTCTTTGACAAACTTTGTGCGTCTTTCACTATATTTGTTAGTCATAACTACCAAACTATTTAGTAGTATACCTACTGTATTTATCAAGTAACCCTACTAAGCGGGTGCTACAACCTTTTATACTCTGGATTGTAGTGTAAATTATATGTAGAATCAATTAGATTATCATAATTTAAATTTCAGTACTATATTCCCAGTACATCTGTTTAGTTTAAAATTTAATAATATAATGAATTACCTAATGTTACTTCACCATTCATAACTTAGTCTGAGACACTATTGTGTAAATTTTATATATACCACCTACTACACTGAAGTATTCAACACAACACTATATTTAAACTAATTAAGTAAATTTTGGTGGATGAGTAAGTAGCCCTATAATTGATTTAGTGCGATTACAGATATCCTGTTTCAACATTTAATTTAACTAGATTAGTAGCCCTTTGGTTTTATCGCTAAAAAACTTCCTTAATAACCTCAATATTCTCACAAAGGTGGTGTGTTCTTGAACAACATAGTGTATACTCAACACTAGAGTTCCTTCAGACAACAACTAGGCATATGTGTAGGTACAGTGACCACTAATTGTCCTTGGACGGAGACAGTAAGCCGTAGCTAGGTACGTACCGCACATCTTCAGCTGTTAAAAGGTGTATTGAAAGGACAGACCAACTCGTAAGTATCACTTCGAATTTTACCTATACAAAAGGACTACATTAACCTAGAATTACTTACTTTACTTGAGGTTTAAAGATAATGTGTAACTTATACCTATGACGATTTAATTCTTATAACTAGAACCTCTTCGGAATGGTATTTTGTAACGGGGCGTTTTACGTCCCTTGTTAACATTAATCTCGTCCCCTGTATTGGTACTGAGGGACTGGAGATGTTTTATTCAGTTAGCTCAGGAGGATCAGGGTTTCTAGGTTTGAAATATAAACAACAAGATTTACTAATAAAATACTGAGGCTTTATGCCTGTTTATTATAACCATAACGGTATCCCTAGTGCTTAAACTTAAGATTGATTGATTGATAGAAGTATAGAGCCTAGCAGGATGCCGCCCAGCGCGACGCGAGGGTAACCGCACCGCCCTGGACCAGCAAGGGGTTGTTATGGGGTAGCTGCTGCTTCACAGCGCGACGCGAGGGTAACCGCACCGCCCTGGACCAGCAAGGGGTTGTTATGGGGTAGCTACTGTTTCACAGCGCGACGCGAGGGTAACCGCACCGCCCTGGACCAGCAAGGGTTTTAGATGAGGATGCCGGGAGCTGTTTCAGCGCGACGCGAGTTGAACCGCACCGCCCTGTTACAGCGAGAAGAGGAGGAGAGGAGTCGGGTGAGCACCACCTGATGTGCTCCTAGAGCAAACCACGCAGTGCTGGCTTGCTTCGTTGGTCGTCTCTATCCGACCTTTTTGTACAAAAAGGTGGATGAGGAGCGGGTGTCGAGTTGTTTGACCCCCGACCGGGGTAATCTGCGCCGACCGTTGAGACGGTCGGGTCCTTGGAGCGCAGCCGGCGCCGAAGGCGCAGGCTGCGCGGTGGAGGGGGTAGATGGTAGTACCTACGCAGGCATGTGGGTGTTCATCCAATTGAGGGCTGCTGCGGGCATGGGCTCACCGTCCAGTCTGGCCCTTACGGCCTCCTGGACCACGGCGAAGCCCTCCATCAGCGCCTCTCTTTGGGTGATGGCTTCAGGTGTTATGGTCGGGAGTGTACTCACCGGGGTGTCGGTCTGCGTTTGTGTGGCTACAGTTGATGTAGCGGCTGGCGCGGAGTGCTGCGGGCCACGGTTTCGGGCTCCGCGCCTCTTTCCGCGGCGGGTGGTGGGGGGCTGTTTGGGGTCGTTCCCGGGGGCCATCAGGGTGGCGCTGTGTTGCGCCGCCTCGACGGTTCGGGTAGTGGTGGGCTCAGGGCCCTGCTTGATGGGCTTCGGAGGGTGGGGTGACTTCTTAGTCCTCCAGTTTTCCCTAAGCAGGACTGGGCATTTGGCGCTATTGGCGGTGTGCTCACCGCTGCAATTCGCGCATGTTGGTGGCTCCTCTCGGGGCCGTGGGCAATCGCTGGCAGCGTGGGGGCCTCCACAGCGCACGCAGGCTATGGGGCGGTGGCAGTGGTGAGAGGAGTGGGTGAAGCTTTGGCAGCGGTGGCATTGCGCGATGCCTCGCTTACCTCTCCAAGGCTCCACGATGATCCCTGGCATGCAGAGGATCTCCGTGACGCGGAAAATGGCCGCATTTTTGGTGACGTGGGCGTAAAAAATACACCCGGGTCTGCCGCTGCGGGCTTTGATGGGCCTGACGTATTCCACGTCGAAGCCTTGGGAGGTGAGGTCGTCGGTGATGTCGTCGGGGCTGGTGTTCACGGGGAGTCCCCTAATGGCCACCTTTTGGTTGCGCTCGGCGGGCAGGGAGTAGGAGTACCACTCCAAGCTGGGGTCCTCCTTCTCCAGGTCGGAGAGGTACCGCTGTACCACTCGGAACTCCTGCTCACCTGCCGGGGAGAAACGGATCCCGTCTCTAAACGGGCGGGCATTAGGGGCGCGTCCCAGAAGTCCCTTTAGGGCCCGGAAATGCTTACCCCAGTTTGTGAACCGCTGGACAACCAGCGGCGGGTAGCGAATCTTTTTCGCGGGCGCCTGCGCTGCTGTCGCCGGTCCTTGACCGCTAGTTGCGGAAGGAGTTGGCGGAGAGGCGGCTGCTGCGGCGAAAGAGAGTGGCGGCGATGGAGAGCGCAGCTGTGGAAGCTGTTGGGCACCTGGTGGCGACGGCCCGGTTGTGTCCATTGGGCACAGGTCGAGCCGGGGCAGTGAGCGCGGTTGCTGTAGCGTCGCAGGAGGGGTTTTCGCAACCCGCTTCTTGCTCGGCGTCGCTGCGGTGGAGGACGCAGCGGTAGCGGCAGGCGGCATTGGGGTTTGTGGCGCGGCTCGCGGCCGCGCGACGGCCTTCGGCTGTTGCGGCGGCGCGCTTAAGCGCACAGGCGCGGTGGTAGGCCTTGCGCGGAAGGGTGGTGAGGTCGCGGGCGCGTGCGCGCTCGCGGGGTTGGTCCGGGCCACGCGCGCTGGCGTGGCGGACGTTGAGGCGCGGCTGGTAGTGGCGGCAGCGGCGACAGCTCGCACGGGTGCGAGGGGCGGCGGCTCGTCCTCTGGGTTGTCGCGGAGCTCCGCATTTGCGGGCATCACGCGGGGCACAGCGCCGCGGCGCGGGAGGCTGCTGGGCAGTGCGAGCGAGGTGCGCGCCGTCTGTGGGCGCTGCTCTCGCGGTTGGGAGGCAGAGGGGGCCGGTGGTGGGGCGGCGGCGGCAGCAGCAGTGGCTGCGGCGCGAGCGGCGGTGATCCGCGCGAACGCGGCACGCAGCACAGGCGGAGCAGTTTCGCCGCCCGCGAGCATCTCGCTCAGCGTGAGCTGAGTGCCCGGGGAGTTTGCGAACTCCAGGTCGCAGGAGTGGCTCGGGGACCGGATCCGCCGGGGTCGTCCTGGGTCAAGGCGGGGGTCGCGCTGAGGCGGCACGCCGGCAGCCATCTGCACGGCCAGCTCGGCGATAGCTTGGCCGTCCGGTGGCGGGGTGTTCGGAGCGGTCGTCGGCGGTGTTGCCTGACCGGCCGCTCGCAGAAGGTTGATCGCGCGCACGACATGGGTGCGGTCCTCAGTCGAGATCGGGATCCGTCGGGTGTTGCGGAAGATCCGCGGGCGCGTTTGCCTACGCGCCGTTGGATCACTCCGGGATCCAGGCTGCATGTTGGGGGGTAGCCCTAAAAAGGGCTTTTGACAAAGTACCCCACCTTTGCTGACTCGCACAAGGTGGGAGAGACACGATGCAAATTTGGAGGGTAGATGTTATTGCGGAAAAAATAATCTACCCACCCAAATTATACAAAAGATGACATAAGATGGGGCAGTGACTCACGCGACCATAACGCACCGCGGCCTCACCACTCCCCTCCCTTTTCCCCCGTCCCAAGGCTCCCCCCGCAAGCGAGAGGCCGAGACTAGGTACTGGAAGGAAAGTTATCGGCCGGCGGCGGGGAAATTCCGCTGTTGATCGGTCCGAGCGTGTGACGTAGGGGAGCCAGATGTTGGTGACTCACCTGTGTTTTTCCGCAGTTCCGCAAAACAACACGTCCCTACGTCAGAGGTGGCAGCCAGATGGTCGGCTATTTGATGTAACGAATTTAATTTAATTACAAATTGAACGTCCACCTCAGGTCACTGCGGCCTATCCTCGTGCTGGCTTGAGTTTTTTTTTTTTTTTTTGATTTGAGAATTGTTGTTGGTGTTTACCACCGTCACAACTTCGCAATTGACTGCGAGGGGGCGCTCGCTAGCGAGCGCCACGGCTCTGCCTGGCTTGACTCGTTGGTCGTCTCAATCCCGCCATCCATGAGGGGGATGAGGAACCGGTGACGGGCCTTTCGGCCCTCTACCGGAGTTGTCTTCGCCGACCGTTAAGACGGTCGGGTCCTAGGTTAGCAGCCTACGCCGAAGGCGCAGGCTGCGGGGATATGGGGGAGGGAAGGGATTTTGGGTAGGGGGGAAAGGGAGGCGTCAAAATGTGGGTTACACTGCTCGCGAGATCGAGCCAGCCAGGTGAGACCCCGTTGGGGGAGGCCCGGCTAGCGACCTACGAGCTGAGCAGCGTCTTCACGGATTCAGTGTTTTGTCGACGTCGTCGCCGTGTCAAGGTCTCGGGGGTAGGCCTTGCCGTCGGGAGGCCGCGCGTGCTGAGGCGCGATATCCCTCAGATGGGGGAATCGCGACGCGTCTGCTCGCGCGAACATTGACGTGGCAAGGCGTCCGACGAAGTCGTCCAGGCTCTCGACCTTAAGGTCCCTCTGGATCGTGGCGTTCTTCACGTAGCGGGGGGCGTTCGTCACGGACCGCATGCACATGTTTTGTTGGGATGCCAACTTCTTTTTGTGCGATGCGGCCAGGAGGGCGTACCACGAGGGTGCGGCATACGTGAGGCGGGGTCTGATATAAGACTTATAGACCCCGAGCTTCACACGCAGAGGGAGGCTGGATTGGAGCACTGGGCGCAGCAACATTCGTGCTGTTCTTGCTGAGGCGACGACGGTTTTCACATGTGGACCCATGGTTAATCTTTTGTCTATCGTGATCCCCAGGTATTTAACTACCGGGGACCACGAGATGTCTTGTCCGTGGAGGGTGAGTGGTGGGAGACATCTGGTGGTCTTGCTCACGAGAATCGCTTGAGTCTTGGTGACGTTCACGGTCAGCCTCCACCTGGCTAGCCAAGAGGGCAAGGCGTCGAGTTGTCGCTGTAGCTTGACGGCGGCAAATTTAGCCTTGTAAGAGGAGGCGTAGAATGCCGCGTCATCAGCGTACAGAGCCAGGTGGGATCCATCAACGACCGGTATGTCATCGGTGTAAAGGTCGTAACATACCGGGGATAGGCAGCTGCCTTGAGGGACTCCGGCTGCTATGGGGCGACTCTCGGATATAGCATCTTCCACCACCACTCTGAAGGTGCGGTCCGTCAAAAATGACTGAACCACCTTCGTCAGTCTGCGGGGGGCCGAGGATCGGGACATCTTGTAGACCAGGCCTGAGTGCCAGACCCGGTCGAAGGCTTTCTCCATGTCCAAGAGAACTGCGGCCGTGTGCTCGCGTTTGTTCGCGGCGACCGCCATGAAGTGCAGAACTCTGGACAGCTGGAGCGTGGTGCTGTGTTCCGCTCGGAACCCGAATTGTTCTTGACGGGGCGTAATGTGAGGGACCAGTTTGGTGAGCAGCAGTTTTTCGAGCACCTTCGAGATGCATGGTAGCAAGGTGATAGGCCGATAGCTCTCGGGCTTCAGTATGTTCTTGCCCGGTTTCGGCAGCATGATCACGTGGCCCGCCTTCCAGTTTAGCGGGAAGTGACCGGTGCGGAGGATGCCATTGAAGAGATGCGTTACCGCCGCGATAGCGCGCTGCGGTAAGTGGCGAAGGGTGGCATTGGTGATACCATCCGCTCCGGGGGCCTTTCTGAGCTTTGTCCTCGCGATCATGCGCTTGACTTTGCCAGGGGAGAAGAACATGGGGTCTTCGTTGGGAGCTATCGGGGAGGTGAAGTAGGCTCGAAGGTGTTCTTCAACTGCCGCGATGTGGTCTGCCTCGTCGGATGGGTTCGGCTGGAACTGTCGCTCCAGGCACTCTGCAAAAATTTCTGCTCGGTCCTCGGCCCGGTACCTAGGGGTACCGTCCGCGTGTAGTAGTGGGCAAACAGGAGTGGGGGCTCCGCTAAGTCGGCGGCATAGGCGATGGATAGAGTTCCAATCGTCCGCCGCATCTGTTAGCATTCCTTCCCACGTCGCTGCTCTGTGGTCCACCAGAGCTTCCTTGACCCTAGATGTCATGGCGTTCAGCTGGGTCTTCAGCCTCGGACAACGGGTTTCTTGCCAACGCTTTCGGGGGCGCCTTTTGTCCGTATCATCTTGGCGATGTGCGTTGGCAGTGGAGGCAGCTTGATGGTGTGTCGTCTAGGTGATGACGACGCGGACAGAGCTTCTCGGATGCGACTGGTTAGGTCCATCGAGAATCTGTCGATGTCCGTGGCGTCAGAGAGCGTCTGATGTGGAACGTGGGCATCCATGCGCCTCGAGAACTCCTCCCAATCTATGGTAGGTCTGGGAGTCCTCGGGGAGACAACTGCGGGTGCCGTAGTCAGGACGAGGAGCACCGGTAGGTGGTCGGACTGGAGATCTTCGTTCAAGGTCTCTTGTCGGAGCTGGCCTTGGAGTCCACGGTGCACGGCGATGTCTAGGACGTTCGGAGTGTGCGCAGTGTTGTAAGGATAATGCGTCGGCATCTCCGGGCCGTCCACGTGGTAGCCGTGGATCTCGGCGTCGTTGAGGAGTCGGCGTCCGTTTGTGCTGGAAATGTTGGAGTTCCATGCCGGATCCTTGCAGTTCCAGTCGCCAGCCGCTATGGTAGGCAGCGGCGAGTCTAGCAAGGTCCTGACCTCAGCTAGGTCAAGCCTAGATTGTGGGGGCTTGTAAACAGCATAGACTCGCATGGGAGCGGCGGCAACATGGATCTCCACACCTAAGGCTTGTAAAGAGCCCAGGTGGATCTGCGGCAGCGGTTGGTGAATGACTCCTCTTCTGACAAGAATGGCAAGTCCTCGGAAGGCCTTGCCTCCTTGCTCGTCCTGACGATATGTGTGGAAATACGGCACCTTTAGTGGGATGGATGGTGTCAGCATGGTCTCCGAGATCAGGGCTATATGGACCTCCTGTTCTCGGAGAAGTGCAGCCAGTAGCGGGATTTTTTTCTGCAAGCCCGCGGCGTTCCAGTGGACGATCTTCAGGGATGTGAGTTCTGGATTATTCTTTTCTAACGCGGTGATGTCCGCGTTCGAGTGTGTGGCTTCCAGTGCCAACACAACCTCTTGCAGTGCCTGCATCGCCGTCATCACCACGTTAATGTACTCGGCGGCTGTGTAGTGAGCGGCAGTTCTCGGGCTTGGTCCCTGGGTCGGGGCAATAAAAGCCTGAGTTGCTGCTGCCGTGGTGGCTGCTGCTAGGACCGGGGCTGGTTTTGCCGGTTTGGTGGTGGGTGCAGTGGTGTGGGTGGCGGCTGTATCAGCCGTGTTCACACCGTCCTGGGGGGGTCTTGGTCCCCGTTTTCTACCGCCGCGCCTCTTCCCGCGGCGGGAGGGAGGTATTGTGGGGTCGTTCGCAGGGGCCATGAGGGTGGCGCTCTCCTGCGTCGCCTCGACGACCTGCATGCGGGCCATGTCGGTGCCCTGCCTGGGCTTTGGGGGTTGGACAGTCTTCTTCGCCTTACGGTTCTCTCTGAGGAGAACCGGGCAAGAAGCACTGTTTGCTGTGTGCGAACCGCTGCAGTTCGCGCACGTTGGTGGCTCCTCTCTGGGCCGGTCGCATGCTCCGGCAGCATGTGGGCCGCCACAGCGCACACAAGCTATGGGGCGGTGGCAGTTGTGAGAGGAGTGGGCGAACTTCTGGCAACGGTGGCACTGCGCCAGGCCACGTTTGCCCCTCCAAGGCTCGATCGTTACCCCCGGCATGCAGAGGACTTCTGTGACCCTGTAGAGTCTGGCGGCAGTCTCTAGATCTTTCTTTACCTGGGCGTAAAAAATACACCCAGGTCTGCCTTGACGGGCCCTGATGGGTCTGACGTATTCCACGTCAAACCCCTGGTTCGTCAGGTCCTCCAGGATCTCCTCAGGTTGGGTATCGACGGGTAGGCCTCTGATGGCCACCTTCAGGCTGCGTTCGCTGGGCAGGGAGTAGCAGTGCCACTCGACACCGGGAACCTCCTTCTCCAGGTCGGTGAGGTACCGCTGCACCTCCCTGAATTCCTGCTCCCCCGCTGGTGAGAAGCGCACTCCGTTTCCGAAGTGGCGGGCGTTTGGGGCGTGTCCCAGAAGGGCCTTGAGTGCCCGGAAGTGGGTGCCCCAATTGGGGATCCGCTCGACCACTATCGGCGGGTATCTGATCTTCTTGGGGGGGGGGCCTGTGTTGGTCCCGCACCCCCTTGTCCGCCGGTTGCGGAGGGAGACGGTGGGGAGGCAGCCGCGTCGGCGAAGGACAGCCGTAGCGGAGCCGGAGGCGGAGACGTGTGCAGCTGTGGTGGTTGCTGCGGTTTGCGGGGGGCAGGAGGTGGCAATGATGATGATGGCCCTGCGGAGTCCATCGGGGACAAGTCCAGCCGAGGCAGGGAGTGTGGAGGCTGCGACGCTTGCGGCGGAGACCCAGCAGCCCGTTTTTGCTGGGGGGAGCTGAAGGGCGGCGGCGAGAAACGCACCGCGGTTCCCGGCTGTGCCGCGGGTGGTGGGGCGCTCGTACGCGGAGGCGCTGTAGGCGGCCTCGAGCGGGAAATATACGCGGCAACGCACGTGGGGGGAGCGGTCGCGATCGCGGTCGCGGACGCGCTCGCGGGCGCGGTGGGGTTGTTGGCCCCGTTCGCGGCACGCGCGGGTGCGCGGGACGGCGCGGACGCGGGCGCGGGCGCCTTGCGGGGCGCTGAGGTGCCAGGCCTGGCGGGCGGCGACACCACGAGCGGGCGCGCCTTAGTTGGGCGCTGCTCGCGGGTTTGCGGGGCAATTAAAATTGCGGAGCGCGATTTGGTTGCTGCGCGCAGGGCGGATGGAGTGCCTTGCGCGAGCCGCTCACTAAGGGCCACCTGTGTGCCCGGGGAGTTTGCGAACTCCGGGGCAGTAGGGGCCGTGGTTGGTGGTGGTTGATGCCTGGGGCCTTCCTGCTTCGGCCTCCACACCACGATGTTCTCCAGAATATTTACTGGAGGGCGGTGGGGGCCGAAGAGTGCCTCGCCGGCTCCCTCTTCTGTCGGGGTGCCGGTAGGGGGGGGCGTCATGGGGTGGTCCTCGCCGAAGGCGCTCACGAGGCTGAGGGCGCGCTTTACATGGGCGCGGGTCGCGGCGGCGGCGGCGTCATCCCTCCTTTGGGTGTTCTCAAACACCCTAGGGCGGGTGCGCCTGCGCGCCGTGGGGTCTTGCCGGTTATCCCTCAGGGGCATATCCGGAGATGGCGGTTTCCTCGGCAATAGCCCTAACAAGGGCTTTTTCCTTTCACCCCCACCTTTGCGGATTCGCAAAAAGGCGGGGGACACAATCAACTTTTGGGGGGGGATATAAGTGCGGACTGCTTATTCCTCCCTCGCCAAAGTTGTTGTGGAAGAGTATGTGGTGATGGAGATCACGAGGGCAGTGACTCACGCGACCGGTCACGCCGCGGCCTTTTCCACTCCCCCCCCTCTTCCCCCGCCCCAAGGTTCCACCCGCAAGCGAGTGACCGGGACTAGGTACTGGGAGGAAAGTTAAAGTTTTCGGTCGTCGGCGCGGAAATTTCCTTTGTTGACTCCGGTCCGAGCGCGTCACACTGTGACGTGGGCAAGCCAGATGTTGTTGACTTGATTTTATTTGTTTGAATTGATTTGTTTTTTCTTGTCCGCAAAACCAACACGTCCCACTAGCCACTGCGGCCTATCCGCCTGGCTTGAGCGCCGCGGCCGCGGTATATAAAGGCCCCGGTGACGACCGCGGGGATTTGCGGGCGCGGGCGGAGTGGGCTCGGAGCGCGCGCCGCCACCGGTGCAGCGCGTATGGCCGTGACGTCACGCCGGACCGTTCGCCTGTTCGATGACCAGCCGGCGCTCGTTACATTCCCCTCCCTCGTATGGAGATTTTTACCTGTAAAAATCACAGTTATATTTTCTGGGTATATATATGGTCCGTCTAGCGTAACGGATGTTATAATGCTTGGTATTCTCTTTTTCCCCTAACAATTTAATCGGTACTGGTTGTTGTAACGAGTGCTTAAATATTCCCTATTTTATACTATTTTGTTACATATCCCTATTCTATTTGTCGGACTTCGAATGGTAAACGGGCGAAATGTTTCTATAACTTTGAATTTGTTTAGCTTCATCGCAAATTTTTTTTTACGTGTTGCATTCATTCCGGAGTAGATAATCTTTGTTCGATAACGTTGTTATCTTACTGGGCCGGTCTCGCGGCGCTCGGCGGCGCGAGATTCACTTCTACCCTCCAATATATTCCCGCGGTGTTAACTGTGCGTCTTGCGAGTTTATTTTTAGCTATCTAATTTTTGCTTCCTTATTTTGATGACTTTATGTTTTTGTTATTTGTCCTCCGGCCGTATCAGATTGGAATGTTATGTTATCGATTTATAACTGGGATTGGATATTGTTGTTACTATTAACTTTTATTATTGTTTCGGTTTTTCATTTTGGTAATTATACTTATTTATATATATTTATCCTCTTTTATCACTGTATAATTTTGCTAGGTTGAACTGGGGTGTCAATTAGTTTATGGGTATTATGTTGTTGTTCACGGTACCTTATATTTCATTGTTTCTTTTTGTACTTGGGAAGCCGCACTACGCCCTTTCTGTCCCCTCCGTTGCGTTTCCTGCCGGACCTCGGTTTTTTCCTCTTCGTCCTTAGTTCCTCCGGGACGACCTTGGTCTGGTCTGGCTCCTCTCGTCTTGGTGTCACCAATTTCTCCACGATGGCGGCGATCTCGTCCGGGTGTATATCGACCTGCAGAATGTCGTCGAGGTCGACCTCATCCCATGTCGCCCCCGCGGGTCTTGCCCGAGAATCCTCCGGTTTCGGTTTCGGTGCCGGTATTGGCCGTTCTTCCTGTGGGGACAGTCTCGTCCGTTTCCCTTTCTTGGCCGTTTGTATCGGTCGCGGTCGGGTGGGTACGCGCACTGTAGGGTCCATTTCTTTTAGCGATAATACTACACTCCGGTGTGTGGGCACTTTGCGCGCTATTTATCTCCCGTACCATTTTTTTTCCCTTATTGCTGGTAGTTAATTTTTAACATTCTGTGTGTACCCTAAACTGATTTAACTTTTTTTCCTTCCTTTTTCTGTTGCTGTTGTTTCTTACATATGGAACGGTTGCAAATCTTTCACATGTGCCGTTATGATTTGTTTCTTTTTACCGGTGTCTTGTAATAGGTATATCACTGGTGATTTTTGTCCTATTATCGTGTACGGGCCTATGTATTTCGGAGCCAATTTGGCGCAAAAATTTTTGCTTGCGTCGGACAAAACAAAGTTTCTTTTTAACACCTGCTCGCCCGTCCTTGGTTCCCATTGTCTCCTACCTTTGTCGTAGTTTTGTTTTTGCTTGTCGGAGGCCTTGTTTTGTTGTTTTTTAACTATGTCGTAGACTTCATTTATTTTTCTTATTTCTTTTATTTGCGGTGTGGGAAATGTATTTTGATCCCCCGGTAATCGGAGTTCTCTGCCAAACAACAAAAATGCGGGTGTGTACGATGTGGATGCTTGTACTGTTGTGTTTATTGCGTAATTAAATTCCGGTAAATACTCGTCCCATTTTTTATGATTGTCCGTTATGAATGTGGATATCATTGTTTCTAAAGTTCTATTTACTCTCTCGGTTGGGTTACATTGCGGTGTGTACGGGGCGGTCAGGCGATGTTCTATCCCATAACTCTTTAATGTGTCGGTAAATAACTTGCTCGTGAACTGTTTTCCATTGTCACTTAGTAATTCTCGGATTACCTTTACCCCGTAGGACGGGTTTATAATTTTTTTAAATAAATTCCCCTCCTTGATGCAATACCCGGTTTGCGGCCATTACGGACTCGTACCAACCTAGATTCTCCGTTTGCGTTGTGCATACCGGGTTTTGAGATAATTCATCGGCTACCTGATTTTGTTTTCCCGGTCGGTACATGATATCAAAATCGTATTGTTGTAACTCTAGTGCCCACCTGGCTAACCTACCCGACGGGTTTTTCATTGTATTCAGCCACTTTAACGCCTGATGATCCGTTATTACGGTGAAATGGTATCCCTCCAGAAAAGCTCTCATCTTACGGATGCTCCACACTACCGCGAGACATTCTTTTTCCGTTGTCGAATAGCGTGTTTCCGCCGGCGTCAATGTCCTGCTCGCGTACATGACTGCTCTTGGAGTGCTGTCCTCTTCCTGGATCAACACCATACCTAGGCCCTGAGTAGGTAATAATTGGGAGTTTCAAATCAGTTTGATTCGAAACGCCCAATTGGTTTTCGGGTACCCTATGTTTGATTCGAAACGCACAATTGGTTTTCGGGTACCCTATGTTTGATTCGAAACGCTCAATCGGGTTTTCACATATATTTGATTCGAAACGCTCATTCAGGTTTTCACATATATTTGATTCGAAACGCTCAATCGGGTTTTCACATATATTTGATTCGAAACGCTCATTCAGGTTTTCACATATATTTGATTCGAAACGCCTAATCGGGTTTTTGGATATATTTTGATTCGAAACGCTTAATCGGGTTTTCATATATATTTGATTCGAAACGCTCAATCGGGTTTTCACGTATGTTTGATTCATTCAACTGATTTTTCATCAAATTAACACGTAGAACTTACTTTACTTTAATGATAAGTTAATGTTAAAAAACAAAAGCTTAACACACATACACACTAAGTTGATCAGGCTCAGCATGTTTGTGGGTCCAGGACCCTCATAGCGCCCCAGTCGCAACGACTTAGGACGACTATGGTGTTTTCACAACTTGCTGCGGAGTGTAGTGAGGTCACTAATGTAACAGCTGATACATACAGCTGATACCTACCTCTTCTCTAATTATTAGTTTAACGATGCTATAAAACTTTATAGCCTCTATTAAGTTTTATAGTTTAAATCCGCTGACAATGCATAATCATAAGTTCCACACCATTAACCCTAGACCTTGATACTGACTAGAAACCATAGTATATAAGCTATACAATTTACCAATAAAGAACAGTATTTCTCCAGACTCTTGAGTTGTCATTATACCTCTCACCCTACACTTCATGGCGACCTTGCCAGTCGGGCTGCTCGAGGCAGCCTCAGCTTCAGTCAGCACGCCGCCGCTCGGACCAACCAAGTAACCAGCCGAAAAGCCAGCACCAGCCAGCAAAAGCCAGCTCCAGCCATCAAAAGCCAGCTCAAGCCAGCTCCAGCCAGCAAAAGCCAGCTCCAGCCAGCAAAAGCCAGCTTCAGCCAGCAAAAGCCAGCTCAAGCCAGCTCCAAGGGACCAGCGGAAAAAACCGATCCGCCGCAGCTCCAAGCACGACATGGGACATCAATGCACGAAAGAAGATAAAAAAGAAGAGGTCATCATCGCTCAGAACGGCCAGTCCAACGACGCAACCACGAGCCAAACCTACAGAGGCGAAGTTACGATTTATTTGACCACGACACTACTCATTGTCGTATGCATCATATTCATCTATGCATTGTGGAAGAAGATCCACGAATGTCTAACTAAAAAGATCGAGCGCCAAGCAGTAGCAGCAACGATGCGGAACCGGCCAGAGCAGATCGTCTAGCAACAAGTCCACGAAGCAGCAGCAGCAGCTACCCACAAACAGCACAGCACAGCAACGTTATGAAGGTATCAATTTAAGATAACCCTAACTATAACTATGTAAAACCTTGTATTGTTCGCTTACCCGAAATTAGTCAGCACTAATAACCCATATATTTGTAAAATTTATTAATGACTTCAATTCAGGAGTTATATAACCAATTAAAATCACTACAAGAGGATATTAGAAAGTTAGGACCAAAACGCCGAACTGAGGCTATTGGCCAAAATAAACTTCAACAAGTAAAAACACTATATAAGCAGTACGAAATATATATAGAACAATATAGCTCCAAATTAGAAAAATCAGAACTATCAGTAAAAGACAGTGAATTAATTCAGTCTTACTTTCTAAAAATAGAGGAAGTTTATAGTAAAATTATAACAACATACGAACAAGACAACAAAAATTTAATCACAATGACGTCAAACGACAGCTTTGACCTAAAAACAGCTGTATCATTGTTACCAGTCATGGACGGCTCGGAAGCCGTCACAAAGCAACTTATAGATGCCATAGACTTATATTCCGCAATGATTAAGGATACAGACTACAAGTTATTGATTAATTTTGTAATTAAGACAAGACTAACGCAAAATGCCAAACTTAGAATATCAGGTAACCATACAAAAATAAGCGATTTAATTGATGAAATGAAGCTCCATCTTTTACCTATTAAATCAGCAACCGCGATACAAGCCAAACTAACGACAGCAAAACAAGGGAATAGGTCCATCGAACGTTTCGGACAAGAATTGGAGGATTTATTTGTAAACCTCACAATAACGCAGGCAAATGGAAAACCAGAAGCCTACACCATTTTACAACCCTTAAATGAAAAAACGGCAATTACAAAGTTCGCAGAGGGATTACGAAATGATAAGTTGAGTACCATTATAGCGTCCCGAAATTACACCTCGCTCAAAGACGCTATACAGGGAGCAAAAGACCAGGAAGTGTCTATAACACCCACACCTGGACCGGAACAAATGTTCCACTTACGGAAAAAAGGATACAATGTCCGTAGACCTTACCGAGGACATTATAGTACACCTATGGGTAAATACACTCGCACGCAACCGGGTACAAGTGCGCAAAATAAACCCACAGGAAAGTACGCACAAACAAATAATTATAGACCACTAAGAACCGCGAATAACTTTTACAGGCGTACACATACAAGTTATCGTGGCCGACGTCAAAATCCATCATACAGACGTCATCAAGTTAATACGGTGATAGGAAGTGAACAAAATACTAGCGATATGTCGGAAGAGTTAAAATTTTTTCGTCCCTAAAAACTACATTCTAACGTATAGTCATATGAATTCAGTTCAGTTTGCAATAAACGGCAAAACGCACATATGGCTTATTGACACGGGCGCAAGCCTAAGCGCCATAACACATGACGCAGCGATATCAGCCGGTAGTCATATGACACCCAAGACGACTCACATTAACGGAGTAGGAGGAAATATAACGTCATACAATATAATTACTTTAAACTTACAGGCAAAAAACCAAACTTTTGAACATAAATTTCATGTATTTCCAAAATTACCATTACAAGCTGACGGAATTATTGGACAAGATTTCTTAAAAAAATATAAAAGTGTCATAAATTACGAGAAAGAGATAATCACGTTAAATAATAACATCAAAATAATTACAATACCATTAACTTTAAAAAATTATAATAACGAAATAAATAGTTCAAATCAAATACAGATACCAGCACGAAGTGAATCAATAATACAAGTTTCAACAAACTGTGCAGAGGATTGCGTAATATTGTCAAGTGAAATTGCTGAAGGAATTTTTGTAGCGAATTCCATAACTTGTAGCAAAAAAGGAAAAATAACAGTAAAAGTTTTAAACACGCGCGAGGAACACATAACTTTAAACAATTTCACACCACAAATAAGACCATTACGAGACTATAATTGTTTTTCATTTGAAAAAATGTAAAACAAATGCAGATAGAGTAAAATTATTATTTTCATTTTTAAAATTAGAAAATTTAAATAAGGAGGAAAGTAAGTCCATTGCTAGTATTTGCGCGAAATACGCCGACATATTTCAACTCCCAGGAGACTCTTTAAATACTACAAACCTATATGAACAAAAAATACGATTAAAAGAAAACGTGTCACCAATATATAGTAAACCGTATCGTTTACCTCAATCACAAAAATCAGAGATAAATAAACAAATAAAACAAATGTTAGAAAATGACATCATTGAAGAATCCCAGTCGGAATGGGCAAGTCCATTACTCCTCGTTCCCAAGAAAACAGACTCGAGTGGAGAAAAGAAATGGAGATTAGTAATAGATTATAGAAAAGTCAATGACGTAATTGAAAACGATAAATTCCCCTTGCCCAACATCACTGAGATCCTAGATTCTTTAACCGGTGCTATGTATTTTAGCACTTTAGATTTAAACCAAGGTTATTATCAAATCAAACTAGATCCCAAAAGCAGAAAATATACCGCGTTTATAGCAGATAAACACTATCAGATGAAACGATTACCAATGGGACTAAAAACTAGCCCAAATGCTTTCAGCAGAGCTATGACCATAGCTATGTCTGGACTAAACTACATACAATGCATAGTTTATTTAGATGACATCATTGTCATGGGTCGAAATTTACAACAACATAATAAAAACTTAATTGATGTTTTCGAAAGATTAAGAAAAGTAAATTTTAAACTGAACCCATTAAAATGCAATTTTATGCAAAAAGAAATTTTATACCTAGGACATGTAGTAACTCCCGAAGGAATAAAACCTGATCCAAAGAAGATAACAATAGTTCAAAATTATCCAGTACCAAAAAACGCAGATGAGGTCAGACGTTTTGTAGCATTTGTAAATTATTACAGAAAGTTTATTAAAAATTTCTCCGAAATAACCCAGCCTTTAACAAATTTATTAAAGAAAAACGTAGAATTTAATTGGACAGAACAATGTGAAAATGCATTTAAAAAGTTAAAAATAAACATTAGTACCCCACCAGTACTACAATATCCGGATTTCTCAGATAACAACACGTTCACGATACACACAGATGCATCAGGCACAGCTGTTGGAAGTTTATTATCCAATCAAAATGGATTACCAGTAGCATATGCAAGTAGACCTTTAAATAAAGCAGAAAAAAATTATCCCACAACGGATAAGGAATTACTAGCCATCGTATGGGCAGTGAAATATTTTAGACCATACATATACGGGCGAAAGTTTAAAATTATCACAGACCACCGCCCACTAATCTATTTATTTGGAATGAATAATCCATCAAGCCGACTCACCAAATTTCGTTTATGTCTAGAAGAATATGACTTCACGGTAGAATATTTGAAAGGTAAAGATAATGTAGCTGCAGACGCGTTATCTAGAATAGAAATAACTAGCGAAGAACTCAAAAATATGACAAAACAAGTGGTATCAGTGATGACCAGAGCACAAACAAAACGAATGAAAGAGCAAAACATAAACAATGACTCAAGAAATAAGGACTACCACCGTGATGGGTCTGATCAACCAAGAATAGTGGAACTCCTTAAAAAACCAGAAAATTTACCAGAATTAAGTTTCAATGAGCATGACTATTGCAAAATACTCGAACAAAAAGATTACGTTACGAGTCAAAATAATGAAATCGTGTACTCGCCATCCTTGGCGACATTGTGTGTCAAGCCTAGTATTCAATCGCGTACGAAACGAGCTTTTCTCGCGAGGGCATTAGGTGCATTTTGCAAGGCACAACAAATAAAGGAAGTATGCATACTATATAACAAAGACACCGCGTGTACAATAACAGAGCTAGCTCAATATATAAACAAATATGGTACAGGGTCCGGACCCCGATTATGTATCATTAAAGGTGTCACAAAAATAAACAATAAAGATGACAGACGTGTCATATTGAACGATTTTCATTTATTACCCACAAGCGGTCACGCGGGGATTCGAAGAATGACCAATAACGTGAAGCGTTACTACTACTGGCCAGGAATGGATAATGACATTGTGAAATTCGTAAAAACATGTCATAATTGCCAAACACAAAAATATCATAAAAATGTAAAACAACCACTTTGTATTACTAGTACGGCCACAGCTTCTTTCGATAAGGTATTCTTAGATTTATGCGGACCCCTAACTAAAGATACCAACGGATATTGCTATATACTTACGTTACAGTGCGAGCTCACAAAATACGTAGAGGCATATCCACTTCTAAATAAGGAAACAGACACAGTCGCGAGAGCATTAGTTGATAATTTCATATTGCGATATGGAATTCCAAAAGAAATTGGAACAGATAAGGGAAGTGAATTCATTTCATCAACTATGCGCGAAATATGTAATATTTTAGGAATAAAACAATTGCAATCAACCGCTTACCACCACGAAAGCCTAGGTTCTTTAGAAAATTCACATAAAGCTTTAGGAGCATTTTTAAGGATACAAACAAATAACCAAGCTCACCAGTGGTCAGATTGGTTGCAATATTGGTGTTTTTCATATAATACGACAATGCATTCAGCAACTAAATATACACCATATGAATTAGTGTTTGGAAAGTTATGTCGTATACCAAATAATATTATAACCCAAGTAGATCCAATGTATAATTATGATTCATATCCAATAGAATTTAAGTATAGATTACAAAAATCCCAAGAGGATGCTAGAAATAATTTAATTAAGTCAAAAATAGATAGAAAAATAAGTTATGATTTAAAAACTAATCCCATAAACTATACGATAGGAGATTTAGTATTAGTTAAAAAAGAAGATAGAAATAAAATGGACCCAGTGTATAAGGGACCATATACTGTAATTGAAGATCAAGGTACGAATGTAAAAATATTAGTTTTAGGTAAAGAATACATTGTGCATAAAAATAGAACAAAACCCTACAGCATATAAATTAAACAACGAACACACAGGATAATAAAAAAGTTTAATAAAAAATAAAAAAAAAATAAAAAAACAACAAAACCTTATACACTAAAAAACACCATCACTAACAACATCACTACCACCATCATCTGAGGGAAAATCCGCCATCATTTCGTCGAGCTCACGCCACTCCAAAGTGCGCCACCACACATGCCAGTACCGGCTATCCGGGGTGAGTGCGTAGTCCACAAACAGCACTAAGCCATCTGCGTCCACAGCACTCAATTCCACGCAGATCGTGGACAGCAGGTCATCCGCCGGATGCAGTGGGCACATCAAGGGATGGCCCACAACCGCGTCGAACACACTTAACCATTGGGGCGAACCCGCCACAGTACGCATGGTAGAAAAATAAAACGGTACACCATGCCGTACACTAAAACTTAATGATAAGTCGAAAACACACACAAGTGTGGGATCCAACGAAAAAAAAGACATGTTTAGAATAATAAAAATAATACAGGGAAAAACGACTACACAAAGCAAGAACAAGATTAATGAATAAATGAAACACAACATTTGTCATAAGAAATAAAAGTATAAAAACTAAACCATAACAAAAACAGACAATCAAACACCACCACCAAATAAGGGACCGCTATCCTCATATTTAACGACGGTTAAATATGCTTAACCAATAAATATCATAATACTCCTTGCAAGCATAAAAGTAAATGCAACAATGTACTTCATAGCCATATAAGAAACATGTAACCTAAACGTAAGATAAACTGTAATCAGATAACATTAAGATAGTTTAAGAATTTATAATGTATACCATACCCATAAGTAAATTAAGTAAACCTAAGCCAAAAATTGTTTTGTTACAATTTTTGTCTCAAAAAAAAAGGGGAAAGCTGTAGTGAGGTCACTAATGTAACAGCTGATACATACAGCTGATACCTACCTCTTCTCTAATTATTAGTTTAACGATGCTATAAAACTTTATAGCCTCTATTAAGTTTTATAGTTTAAATCCGCTGACAATGCATAATCATAAGTTCCACACCATTAACCCTAGACCTTGATACTGACTAGAAACCATAGTATATAAGCTATACAATTTACCAATAAAGAACAGTATTTCTCCAGACTCTTGAGTTGTCATTATACCTCTCACCCTACACTTCAGGAGGTGATCAAGCACCACAACAAGGACGGGCCACCCGGGATGCGTTAAGTTCCCAGTGGTCTTATGGCCGCATTTTACGTGAAGGTGTTGGTGGTTTTAGAGCCTCCCACCGAGGCGTGGATCATCCATGCCCACCACCGCATAGGCACAGAATCACCGGGACTTCCAAGATAACAAATTCAGCGGTTAGTAGCAAGGGTGATCAGGCCGAGCCACAGGTTGCTGGTGCATCCCTACCATTCCGCCGGTCGGTCGCAGAAGGTGGGAGCACGTCGGTTACTTATTTTGTGTTCTATATATATGATCGAATCTAAAAAACTTCGATAGCGCGATGCAGAACTGAACCTGTTTTTGTCTATTTTGCCTGTAACAACATGAAAATTATTAGCATTTTTATTAGAATTGTAACATTCAAACATTGACTTTAATTTTGACCCCTACCAAAATATGGCTTACAATAAAGTTATCCAAAAACACACGAAAATATTCTTTTATTTGATATTTACGCCATCTATAGCACGCGATGCAAGTTAAAAAGTTATTTGAAATGTAAATTACCTGCAACTCAATAAATCAGGCAGGGTGATTTGTTTCTTTAACAGGCCAAGTAAAGTCTACAATGCGATAAAATTTCATTTCATTGATTACCTTATTAAAATATATTGCATATGTGCAATTTGTGTGAGGTAGTTGTGACAACTACATAGCGTAATAATTAAATTATAAACCGAAGCGAAGTTCAAATTTACTCCTTATTAATGTTCGTTCAAGTTTCAAATTTAAATGCGTCTGTAACTATATTATATCATTTCATAATCGAAGCGATGCACGCTGTTTCGAACTTGAAATATGATATTGTTTAATTGGTCGGGCGGTCATGCGCTCATCAAGCTAATAGTTTATTTGCATACGTGTCATTTAGAGTTCCGTATGCACGCGTTTGATATAAGTAAAATTAAAGTTAACTTATTAATAATAATAATAAATAATATGTTATGGACTAATAAAACAAATGATTGATTATTTTTACATGCAATTTATTTTCACGATATCTATTTTATGTGCATAATAAAATATTCTAAATATGTATTTCACATATCTAGTTGTATTAATAACTAACATTTGCTAATCTTTTTACAATTTTATCAACTAGTCCTTCCGTGGCACTTAATATGTCATCATATTCGTCTTCAACGACGTACTGTACGGCAACCTCTGTAGACTCCTTGTTCAGTTCAAGATTTGATATACTGATTTTAATATTTCGCCTGCCTGTCTTATTTTTTTTAATAACGTACCGTGAAACCGTCCAATTTTGCCCTTGATGGATTTTTTGCCCGCTGAGTCAAAAATAAGCTAACATTTGAATTTAAAAAAAAATACAGTATTTTAGTAACTTTTGATTGTATTAGTAGAAAACAGGTTATACTTATGGCAAAACTACGAATTGCTTTTGGTTCCAACTTCATTCAGTTGACTGTAACAGCTTGTCAAAGTGGAAGCGTGTTTGTTGCGGGCGAAATGTGTCTACAGTGTTTTTTAAATATTGGAAAATGACGAAGACAAAGGTGAGTGTTTGTTTTTGTATAATATAAACAAAAGTTATCAGAACATTTACTCATTGCTTTTTATGCAGTGAGTAGCTTAAATCGTGAATTAAGATGGCGGGCAATTTAAACCGCAAGTGTAGCACCTCGTATCTGTCAATTTTGCCCGCTCTTAAATATGTACTAGGGTTGTCACTTTTTCATTTCTCACTTGCTTTAATTTGGGTTAAATTATATATTTGGGTCTGATATTTTTATAGCTGCAAAAGAAAGGCTGATTTTTGTTACCAATGACTAGATAAAAGTTTTGTTATTGAACTTATAAGTACCTAGGGTGACGGCACCAATGTTGGAAATTTTTAGCTGAAGGCACCAATAATGGACACTTAACTCTTAATTAAAAGGTCATAAGGTTATAAATTGACTGTCTCAAAATAAACGAATAACCCTTATCTTCTATACCATAAGAATCAAGTGTCCATTATTGGTCCTTGTTCATTACTGGTGCCATCACCCTACTGCATTAAAAAAATTGTACCACTAAAATGATTTATTAATTTTCAAACATTATCAAACAGGTTTTGACAACCCTAACACTTACGAGTTAGTTGTATGAAAACAGTTGTAAATTAGCGGGTAAATTTGCCCACCTCTTTCTAGACGAATTTATTATTATTTGCTTATTGGTTTTAATGTTTTTGGGCCCATTTTACCCAAAACTCTTTGTGGTCCTTATACATGAATGCTCTAAGAGCTATAGTTTGGTAAATAATGGGCTTGGGCAAATATGGACGAAAGTGAAGGTAATTTGGCCCGCCATGAAAATATCAAATTGCTTGAAATTCTTTAAAAATAAGGACTATTTCTTTATTGTAACACAATGCTATGATTAGTTAGACTATATTTACTTATAAAAAAGTATATGAAACCTTACATTTTTTTTAGAAAAACTGAGAATATGTAAAAAAAAGCGGGCAAAATTGGACGGTTTCACGGTAGGAGTTCAATCCGTTATCGATGATTTTATTTTTTCCGTAGCTTGTCTTCTTTGAGGGTTTCTTAGTTCGTTTTACAGCCTTTTGTGAATAAATATCCGGAACTCGACTTAAATGTTCATTTTGGTACTTCAAGTATGCGTCTACATCTTGAGAGCAGGGGAAAGGGTCATCAAATGCAGCTTGAGTATAAAATGTTGACAGTGCTAGCTCATCAGAATCTTTTGAGTTGTCAATCGGTTGTGAACTGGATTTACTCTGTAAACAATAAAAATATATATATATATATATATATATATATATATATATATATATATATTTACTTATTCACAAAACCTGAACTGTTAAAAGTGATATAAAAAGCAAAGATCGTTAATTTCAATGTTTGTGTGGACTTACCATTTTATTTAAAGTCTGTTAAAATAAATGTAAACGCAGGCAGTCACGAACGAAGTGTGTTTGTCTTAAAGTCAGCAGTAGGAATGGCTTACTCTCGCTCGAGCTTCATTGAATATGTTTGAGCGAGACGGAAGTTAGTATTCGATTTGTGACGTGCATATGCCGGTGTTGAATCACCGCGTTCTTTGAACATAGAGAGGCGGCTTTGAAATCGGCGGCGCTTGCGTAATAAATAACCTCTTAAATATCGACACCCAATATGAATAACATCGTAACTTCAGTTACAGGTTAATACAAATATATGTTATATGAATTCAGCAAGAAAATATTTGTATGGTCTCTCTTTGAACCGTATTTCTATGACTATAGGAACTATTTTTATAACATGGAATAGTTTCATTGTAATTGAAAAAATACGAGATTTCGATTAAAGTAAAATAGTAGATGAAGTTACACTACACAAAAGTTTTGGTAACAAGAGTTTCTATGCGTTAAAGTCATTGCAACTTGATATACAATGTTATTCAATTGAAATTTTGGACAATAGAAACTGTTACCATAATGTAATTTTAAATTACAATGTTTTTCTTATAAAGTCTTATCACTTTATTTAAAATGTTATTATTGTAAATAAAGATGCGGTGTTGATATTAGAGATCAAGTGTTTAGTTTGTCATTTGAATATAATTGTATCATCATATCCAGTGTTATTGTTAGCGAGCAACACTTTTATTCGTAAACATAACCGCCATTACTGTCAGGTTTGTACTCAGTGAGAGTTGTGCTCCAGAGTGATAGTGACTGTTTGTGGGTGAATTATTGATTATTGTGATAATGAAGTCTCGCGGAAGGCTCATGGTGAGTCTCCTTGCCAAAACAAATGTCTCAGCTGTTGCGGAAGTAATAGGTAAGTTATAAATATAGGTATTGCCTTATTTTATAACCTCAACCTTTCAATTCAAGGGAATAAAAATAAGGCTTGTAGGTAGTATTGTTAGGCGATGGGCATGCAACCTGTCACTAATATACATTGGTAAACATCTTAGCCTGTTTGTGCAAAATGTGGTTACAGAATTTTTAGGGTTGTTGGTAATTCTGTAGCTCTGCCTACCCCACTTTGGGAATGAAGGCGTGAATTTATTGTATGTATGTAACCTGAATTGTTTTGATTAGGTTCATGAAACGAAATTATTTATTTGTGAACATACAATCAGTCTACGATTATCTGATTCACAGAAAGTACCGATTCTCCCAATGACGAGACTTCAAATCAAATGGAAATCTATACCAAACGCAACAGAGGTCAATTTGAGCTACACAGCGGTTGGTTTTATTTTTGTTAATACAATTATTATGGTGTCTAGTAATACCTCATTCATATCTACCCGTCTTTACGTTTTTAATCTTTTCGTCTTTATGTTTTAAATTTTACGGTGATGAATTAATAAATTTTAAAATAAAACTAAGACAAGGTTATCGTCCCATTCATTACGCCTGTTCAGAAGATAGTAATGATGGTGACTTTTCAGCTGACGAAGTATCAGACGAATATCTACCTCCTCAGCCACAAAGCCCAAGAGTTCAGTCAGGTTCGTGAAAGTTTAAAAAGTTTAATAATAAGTAATAATAATCATTCATTTATTACTTATAGTTCCCTAAATGATCCCTTTGACAGCCGTATTTCGTTGTTTTAATCACTTACTTTACTCACAAGCGAGGTACCTACTTAAAAATAGGTGATTATATAATTTAAGTGAGTTTCTTGCGGCGTTTCTTCTCAGCAGTGGTCTCTTGCGAAGCGCTGGTAGATTCTTGACGTGTAAAAGTGCCCGTGCGGCCTACTTACTGAACAAATGTCTTTTATCTTTTATCTTTTAAATTCCTTAACAGCGTCGCTAGGTTTGTACAAAACTAGTGTAATATAAAGTGTTAATACGTGTTTATATGAGGTATCATAGGGATCATCTTAGATTATTCGAACTATAGGCAGATAGAATACCTACTTACCAAAACATTTTGATTCATCAACAAATTTTTAGATGTTAGGTAAAAAAGTATTTAGTTTTATGGTTTGATCTATTCAAATGATGTTTTTTTTTAGATTGCACTGATGTTCTTAGCCAAGTACTACAAACACCAGCAGATGAGGATAATATAGAATTAAATTCATTAATTACTCCTAGTGATTTGGGCGTAGGACGAGCTTCAGGACACCAAAATAGCTGCTTTTGTTTAGGTACTTAATCACTTTTGTATTTTACTGAAAAACTACTCGCATCACTTTTACCTGCTTGTTTATTTAGTGTACCTAGTACCTACTTTAGTTTTAAAATTATTATTTTTAGATTCTTATTTTACTGCCGCGGTTCAAGTAGTTGGAGATAATGTGGAAATGAATCACAGTAATTTGGATGTGGGACCAGTTTCAATACCTAATCATCCGCCGCATAGCTTGTGTTTAGGTAAACTATAATCATTCTTTTTAGTACTACCTAATAATGTTTATTCTTCGCTTATTGTTTATTGAACGTTCTAATTGTTTTTTTATAGATTTTGATCATGCTGCAGTTGAAATCGTTGAAAATAATAGTATTGGGTCGAAAATAAGTAAATCTAATATAGCTCCAGCTATGACTGAAACCTTGCACCAAGAGCTGGCTTTTTCTGACATACTCACTAATGACAATCCTTCGTTCATTCTGGAAAGACGGGAACCTGAGATACCACCAGATCCATGTTCGATCGGCTCCTCGCATCAAAATGTGTCCCTGCCTAGTAGCTCTCGTAATTTAGAAGCTCTAGATATGACTGAAACTTTGCACCAATCGCAGGCATTATCTGATATACTCGCTAATGAAGTTCTGTCGTGCAGCCCGGAACGGCGTGTATCAACAGATACATATTCGATCGACTCCTCGCAACAAAATGTCTCTCTGCCTAGTACATCCACCAGTCATGAAATTAATATGTCAAAAAAGAGAGTATATCCAAAAAAAACATCTTCGGGTAGAAAAAGGCAACGAGATCCACAAAATTGGAAAATGAATAAATTGAAAACACTTCGAAATTCAGGTTTAGAATATACTAACAAAAAAGGTAAAATAGTCAAAGAAAGAGTGTTGAGACCTGGATGTAATACAGAAAAGGATTGCAAAAGAAAATGTCACACAAATATTTCTAATGATCACCGAAACAAAATATTTACACAATTTTGGGCAATGGGTAATCATGACAAACAAGTTGAGTATTTATCAAGATTTATAACTAGAGTACAACGTAAAACAGTACAACTGGACAACATTAATTCTAGACGCCACTGTACTTATGAGTATTATTTACCTGCTCTTGGAGAAAAAGTAAGAGTATGTAAAAAAATGTTTTTAGACACATTCAATATTACAGATATGTGGATAACCACAATATTCAAAAAAATGGACGAAAATAGTGAAGAAATCATTCCAAACGATAGGCGTGGTAAGCATCGTAATAGGGGCAATGCAATAAATGAAAACATTAAGATTTCGGTACGCCTGCACATTAATTCGATTCCTGTCAAAGAATCACACTACGTAAGGCAAAGAACATCCAAACTTTATTTTGAAGAATCACTTACTTTTCCTAAACTGTACTCTCTTTATGCCGAATGGATGACTGAAAATAACCCAACCGGCACCAAAGCTACCCAAGAACAGTACAGGCAGATATTTTATAAAGAATTTAATATAGACTTCTTCAAGCCTAAGAAAGACCAATGTTTGAAATATGAAGTTCATGAAAAAGCTTCAGAGTTAGAGAAAGAAACCACAGCATCTGATTATGCTTTACATTTGGCAAACAAATGTATAATACGTCAAATAAAAGAGAACGACAAGGCAGAAGCTCAAAAAAGTAAAAAAACATTGTTAACAGCATGTTACGATTTACAGAAAATATTAACTACGCCTCAATCTGACGTCTCAACCTTTTATTACAAAAGAAAATTTCAAGTTTTCAATTTCACCATTTTTGACATCGGGTCTGCTGAAGGTCACTGTCATGTGTGGGATGAATGTATTGGGAAAAAAGGCCCTAACGAAATTGCTAGCTTCCTATTCGATTTTATAAAAAAGAAGGCTGCAAATGGCATAAAAGAATTTCGATTTTATTCAGACTGCTGTGGTGGCCAAAATAGAAACAGAATAGTTTTTTAAATGTATGCTTATGCCTCAAAGATATTTGGTGTAAACATCGCACATAACTTCTTTGAAGTTGGTCATTCGCAATCGGAAGGGGACTCGATGCATGCTCTTATAGAGCGACGCAAGAAAAACCAAGTTGTTTATGTACCACAGCAATGGTATACACTCATACGTTGTGCTAAAACTACAGGCAAACCATACAACGTAAAAGAAGTCAGTCAAAATGACATATTTGATTTCAAGTCATTGCTAAATCTAGTTCCCAATTGGGAATTGGACAATGATAAAAAAAAAATGATGTGGTCAAAAGTTAATGTTTTAAAGATTAATGCAGAGAATCCAAATATAATACATTTTCAAAACGATTTCTACAGCGATCAGCTAAATTGGATTGATTTAGACTACCACAAAGTGCAGACTCGACGCCAAAATAAAAATTATAAATCTTTAAGTGCGTTGTGGGATCATAATTTACCTATAGCCTATGAGAGCTTGCACCCAATTACTCAAAGCAAATACAAGGATTTGAGCAGTTTATGCTCCAGTGGTGCAATTCCGGAACAATACAGAAGTTTTTATATAAACTTACCATACTCAAACACCGTCCGTAATAATTCTGACATTGAAGACTAACGGCCTATAAATTTAATAAAGATATTATATTTCTCCTTTATTACTTACGATGTATTTTCACTTAAATGTAACATTGATACAACTTGTAATTTTGCTTACAATAATATGCGTCCAAAATTTACCTTTTGTTACTTTAATTTGTAATTGTAAAATAACATACAATTATATTCACTGAAAAAAACTTTTATTTGTTTACATGACCCCATTGTTACAATAGTTACAATGCTTTTCATATTAATAATGCCTAAAATCTGTACATTGTAACATTGCAAAAATCATACTTGTAGTGATTTTATCAAAATGACATCACAATCATTTGAAAGAGTAATTAAAACTGATATCATGAAACTTACAATTGCACATAATAAGTTAAACCTGTAGCTAAAAATAAATAATAAAGGTTGCAAAAAAATTAAAATGGCCGTATTGAAAACCATGTCAAAATGAATTACAATGTTATTCATATTGGGTGTCGATATGATACTTTTGTTTGTTACACATTTGCTTTCTTTGCATTATCAGCATCTGTGGTATTAAACCTTTAAAAAACCAACAATTTCCGTATTTTGTAGTAAGAAACTATACGCGATAAATATTTAAAGGTTGAGAACTACTGCAAGTAGCATTTTAGATGATCAGTTTTTACGTTCCAACTTAATTATTACATTATCTACGTTCGAGGAAGCAGCACTACAGTACAATAAAATAATGTTCGTAAGTTTTTATATTCTTGGTATTACTTACTTAAAACATTAAAAAGTGTAATTTATTTTTAAATTTATTGTTCTTTGCAGGTCAAACAAGGAGTACAACGCTAAAAGTTTTAAAGAGGATCAAGGTGATTCTGGGGACAATTCCACATCGAAGAGGTAATAATGTACCTATTATCCAAGATTTTATCAAGTTTATTTTATGTTTCAATTGCACTTTTATTTTTAATAAGATAATATGAAGTTGACGGTTAATTTCAGGGACCAACCAAAAACTCCAGCAAAAAGGAAACGCGCATCTCGCGAACTGAAACCGGCCCCGACAACTGGTTGGTTTTCGAACGAGGATCAATGTGATTCTGTAGAGGAACTCACCAATAAAAGGTAATGATCTATTTTATGTAATCACATTTCCTCTCGATATTACTTTAACTACCTACCAAAATTTACCTAAGAGCTATGATATTAATTCTAACATTCATTTCAGTTTTATTTTATTGTTAAATAGGTAAATACGTAATATTTGATTTCAGGACAAAGGCTAAATCCAACTCACTAACGAAAAAGGAAGGTGCTCGTCAATCGAAGCCATCCCCTACAACTGGCTGGTCTTCGAACGAAGATCAAGGTGGTTCTGGGGACGAACTCACCAGTAAATGGTAATGATCTATTTTAACTACACCAAAATGTACCTAAGAGTTATGATATTAATTCTAACATTCATTTCAGTTTTATTTTATTGTCAAATAGCTAAATACGTAATATTTAATTTCAGTACAAAGGCTAAATCCAAGTCATTAACGAAAAAGGAAGGTGCTCGCCAACCGAAGCCTGCCCCGTCAACTGGTTGGTTTTCGAACTGGGATGAAGATATTGAAGTACCACGTCGTGTAACCAGCGCCGAGTCTCTAACATCGGTGCTGACGCGTCGCGTTCCCGGCGGCAAGGTGCGGCGTGTAGCTTCATTAACGGGTGACCTTTTTGTTGAGTTTAAACTTTATAATGTACACGATATTCGAAATGTTTCACCACAAGTTCGTTGGGAGAAAGCCCTAATAAATTTAAAATATCGGGTTGATTCCAGTTCGCCTATCATAGAACAATTAAAAAATGTTCTGAAAAATTGTAAGGAGGACTTTACACAAGAAGGAACCTTCTTTCCCGATAGAAATAGTTATTAATTCTGTTATAGTTTTTACAAGTAGCTATTAAGATCCACCCAGTCTATTTTTGAGCTATTTTTCATTATTAAAATGAAACTAAATTCGGTATTTTGTTCCGTGTGTGATATAAGTGTTCCAAGTAAAACCCTATCTGCTCACTTGCGTACTAACTTACATAAAAATAATAATTCTATTCAATTAACCTCAGACATTGAGAAAATAAGCAGTGCTTTTCGTAATAGGATAGCGTCATATAGAGTACGAGGTCCAGATAGTAGTTGTCATGAGTCACCTGCACGGTTTCTGAGCACGGTTCGCGAGCGAGTTCGTCAAATTCTTGAAGCAAGGAGAGCCTCTTTTGGATCTATTAAAGCCAACTTTGAGTTGTTTGCTGAATTTTGTTTACCGAAAAATGATACATGTGAAATCAAATCCTTTGCTACGCAAAATATCATTTTAAATCAGAGCTCTGAATTTAACGAAATATTCTCATTAATTGTGAATACTTTATGCAAAAAAAATGGATGAATTTCAAGAAAGGGACAGTGGTTGGTGTTTTTTACGAAACCTTTATTTAGAAATCAACATTAACAAATACAATCCACTGAGAGCATCCGGTTTTATCGAATTGCCTAAAATGTTAAAATTGAGACGAGCTTGCGTTAATATTAAAAATAGTGACAATTTCTGTTTTTTATGGTGTATAATGGCAGCGCTATTTCCTGTTCAAAACAATCAGGATCGATTATCATCTTACCCGCATTTTGAAAGCGTACTTGAGACAAAAAATATGACGTTTCCGGTTGGTCTCTTCGACATCAAAATATTCGAAAAATATAACCGAAACATAAGCGTTAATGTTTACGGATTAAAAAACAAAACTGATATCGTGGGACCTCTGTACAAAACTGATAAGAAAAGGAAACACCATGTAAATCTTTTGATGTTGGAAAATGGTAACCATGCGCATTATTGTCTGATAAAAAATTTAAGTCGTCTTGTAAAAAAACAATTGACGAAACATAATGGACAAATATTTCTTTGCGAGGAATGTTTGATATTTTTTCACAATGCAGATAAATTAAACACACAATGTGTGTGGGGGTGTTGCAACAGTTTTACCTGAAAGTGGTTCACATATCCAATTTAAAAATTTTGAAAGAATGCAAACTATGCCCTATGTTATCTATGCGGACTTTGAATCTATATTACAACCAATTACAAATAATGAATTCAATTCAAAATGTACAACATCATTACAGAAACACGTGCCAGCCGCGTTTGCATATTATATTGTATGTTCCTATGATAGTTCTCTCAACAGATATGTTAGTTATCGTGGGCGTGATTGTGTTACCAAATTTCTCGATTATTTGAAAATTGATATAGCTAGAATAAATGAAATTTATAAGAACCCCGCTCCTTTGAAACTCACAGAGGATGAAAAAAAGCGGTTTTTAGAAGAGAAATATTGTTTTCTTTGCAGCAAACTGCTATTAGATAATGCTGTCAGAGATCATTGTCATTTATCGGGACGATTCAGGGGTGCTGCTCACTCGTTTTGTAATCTTCAATTTCGTTTACCGAAATTTATACCCATATTCTTTCATAATTTGTCTGGATACGACTGCCATTTGTTCATTAAACAGTTAGGAGAAATGAATGGTAGGTTAAAAGTTATAGCAAAAAATAAAGAAAATTATATTTCATTTACAAAGTATTTCCAAACAGGCATAGACGAATTCGTAGCTGTTCGGTTTGTAGATTCCTTCAAATTTCTTGGAAGTAGTTTAGAAAAACTTGCGGCTGATTTAAATAATGAAGACTTCGTACATTTACATAGTTTTTTTCCAATCGAAGACCACTTTCTATTATTAGGAGGCAAGGGTGTATATCCATACGAATATATTACTTGTTGGAAAACTTATGAAGAGGAAGCACTACCTCCTCAACAATGTTTTTATAGCTCAATAACCGATTGTATTATATCTGACTTGGAGTATGAGCATGCGAAGCGTGTATGGAAACTATTTAATTTAAAGAATTTGGGGGATTATACAGACTTATACCTTAAGTCCGATGTGCTATTATTAGCTGATATATTCGAAAATTTTCGCAAGATGTCTATGTTGAACTACAAACTAGATCCTGCTTTTTACATGACAGCTCCGAGCTTAAGCTTTGATGCAATGTTACTGATTACCAATATAAAATTAGAACTCATAAATGATCTTGAAATAATCCGAATGATTCAAAAAGGTATTCGAGGGGGTGTGTGCCTTTGTTCTTCTAGATACGCGCATGCTAATAACAAATACATGCCGAATTATGACACTTCAGTTCCAGATTCATTTTTGTTTTATATAGACTGTAACAATTTGTATGGTTTTGCTATGTGTAGTTATTTACCCTATGCTGATTTTAAATTATTAAATAAAGAAGAAATAGAAAAAATTAATTTCTGCGAAGTGCCCCATGATTCTATTTACGGTTATATATTAGAAGTAGATTTAGAGTATCCAGAATACCTACACAATTTACACAATGACATTCCATTTTGCCCTCAAAAGTATACACCTCCCGGATCAAAATACTCTAAACTTATTCCAAACCTTTTTGATAAATATGAATATGTTATTCATTACGTACACCTGAAAACGTGCTTGAAACATGGTTTAAAGTTAAGAAAAATACATAGAGTTATAAGATTCAAACAAAGTCCGTTTATACAAGAGTATATTGAATTAAACACAAAGTTGAGAAAAAACACAAAATCAGAATTTCTAATGAATTTATATAAACTCTTCAATAACAGTCTTTTTGGGAAAACCTTAGAAGCTATAGAAAATAGGACAAAAGTACTATTAGTTAATCAGTGGAATGATACTGCAAACAAAACTAAGAAAAAAACTAGTGCTGAAGTGTTAGTAGCACGACCTAATTTTCATAGTGCAAGTGTTTTTACTGATAATTTAGTAGCTATTCAAATGAACCAGAAATTATTACTCTTGATAAACCGATTTATATTGGATTTTCTGTTTTAGAAATATCTAAGTCTCACATGTATGACTTTCACTATTCTCAAATGAAACCTTTTTATGGTCAAAATCTGAGTATGTGTTATACCGATACAGACTTTTATTTGTATTTCATAAAAACCAATGATTTATATAGAGACCTAAAATTGCATTTTCAACAACATTTAGATACAAGCAATTACCATGAGAATAATGTGTACGGCATACGTCAACGAAATAAGAAGGTACCGGGGTTATTTAAAGATGAAATGGGTGGTGAATTAATCACCCACTTTGTAGGTCTGAGGTCAAAATTATACTGCATTAAAACAGAAGAGAAACAGTTAAAGAAAGCTAAAGGTACGAAGAAACATGCAATTAGGGATCTTGCATTTCAGGACTATGAAAATGTACTATTTAATAAAATAAATGTAAAGAAAAGGAACACTGTATTTAAGTCGTTAAAACATGAAATTTTCACACAGTCTCTTAATAAAGTAGCCTTATCGTCGAATGATGATAAACGGGTTATATTAAAGGACAACATTCATACCCTTTCTTGGGGACATAAATTAATTATCTAGATATACTTTATAGTTTTTACTATTGTTCTTAAATAGACTGGGCTTAGCTTTTATGTGTCAAACTATGTATACCTAGTTATATATGTTCAGGAATAAATACTTATCGTATATGTTCTTCTTTTATTTTAATCCTCTTTTTCTGTTTCCCAATGCTCACTTATTTATTTAGGTTGTGTTTCATAAACATCCGTTAGATTAAACCTCAAATGTTAAATTTTTAATAAAGTTACTAAAATTGAATCTCACATATTTACTAACGGACCCATAGAACCGAACCTTAATGAACGTATTGAAATGGTAAATAGGCATAATATTTGTAAATCAAACTTCCAAAAATTCTTAATTACGATTTTATTTCAAAATAAAATAATTTATGTTGTTGTACAGAGAGCGAATTTACAAATGAGAATATAATAATAAATTATTTTCAGAGTACCACTTTTGTATACACATAACATTTTTAACGCACAAGAGCTTTTATGAATTAAACAATTATATGTAATGTGGTCTTTACAATATTTTTGATGCATAGATTGAAAATTAGGCAGACCTTTTTCACCTAAATCTAATACAGTACAGTTAGCACACAAGTCTTTAACCCATTTAACTTTTTCTAATCCTTTTACATATATTTTCTTGTTTTCCAAGTAGCTGGGAATCATTCTTTTAAATTCTCTATAATCAACATATCCTTCACGCCATAAAATTCCGAGGTTTTTCTCTACCCATCTCACTTGTCTTTTTTCGTTTTCCGCTAAAGTAGAAAATGGGTATGGAGGTTTTATTGAAAATACTTGTGTATATTCATCTGTACTGTATGCAAATTCTTTAACAATAAATTCATTTTTATACGATTTAAATCCCTGAAGATCCACGAACAAACGGTCAGTCATCATGATATTTTTCGTGTAATGTTGCTTAAGGGTTTGTATTCTACAATACTATCATTCAGAATTAGACAGTACGCCGCAGTATTATCAGGAATATCCTGTTCACACTCTAGTTCAACTCTGACATCTACTGAACCTGTTTTCAAGGTTTCGTTTTGACGTGAACAAGCTGTACTGGTACACGAGTGTAGTGTCCTTTTTAAAATCCATTTTAAAAAACTCAGGTTAATCTTCGCCATCAGACAGCTAGAAATTAGTCATTAGATTTTCTAAACAAACTGAAAACAGCGCTCTCTCTGGAAAACATTGACAACTATTTAAACGATTAGACATTAAAATTTGACAGATTAATTCTGAGCGACTAGCGGAAAAATAGATTCACTTTGAGTTACCTAGATGGCGCTGAGGTGTGAAATAAAAGAAATTAATAATATGAATTAAAATAGATCATTCTAATTAGAATTTAGGAAATAAATAGATTTATTTCGTTATGTTAGTAAAATAAATTAAAGAGGGAAGGTTTACACAAATTATTTTGTAGTGAAGTAACATTATAGTTGTGTAACCTAATAAAGAAAGATCGAATTGGCTGGAAGTTGAATAAAAAAGAAATGACGGCTATAATGCTAAGGAGAGTAGGAGACAAGTTCAAAGTATAATGAACTAGACGATTAGACATTTAAAATTGACAGGTTAATTCTGAGCGACTAGCGGAGAAATGGGTTCACTTTGAATTACCTAGATGGCGCTGTGGAGCAAGCGAAGGAAATGGTTGAAATTAAATAAAAAAGAAACAGATCATTCTAATTAGAATTTAGGAAATAAATAGGTTTAGTTCATTATGTTAGTAGGATAAATTAAAGAGGAAAGAATTGCACAAATTATTTTGTAATGAGGTAACATTATAGTTGTAAAACCTAATAAATAAGGATCGAATAGGCTGGAAGTTGAAAAAAAAAAAGAAGAATTGACCGCTATGTTGCTAAATTGAGTAGGGGTCAAATTCAAAGGATAATGAACTTTGTTTGTTACATGTTATGTTAGAATAATCATTGTCATTAGAAAAGTAAATGCATTATTGCGGGAAAACTTCTACGCATCCCAGCTTCTCTATACGCAGGGACGCTAGAGAGACGCTAATATGAGGAGAGATGAGTTCAAACGAAAGTGAGCTTTATTTGTTTCTTGAAATGATGAAATAGACACTAAAGTTGAATAATTGAAATTTCTTTTGCGGGAAAAGTTTACGCATCCAAGCGATCTTATACGCATGTTTCATACAGCGGGGCCGAAAATTAGGGGTTTCTACGCATGCTCAGGGTTTTCTATATAAAGTCTGGCGAGGGTCTGAGCGGGGCTTTTTTATTCCGGTCGTCGAAGGGGTGAGTTGATATTTTGCTGAGAGGTGTCACGTATCGTCCATTTTTGCCTTGTTGGTTTTTATTTATTTGTGTTGTGCTCGTATATTATAGGTGATATTATTTTGGGTGTCGCTTCACGTTGCGTTCGAGTAACGCTACAAGTTAACGATTATCGCTACACAGGAATGTTGTAGTTGACTTTCTTTTGCTAGAATTGTGAGAATGTTTTAATAACTGGTGTTTGTGTGTTCCGGGATTGTTTTAACATGTTTATTAACCTTCTTTTGTTTTCCAGAACTCTGTAACGACGCCACAAATGGTAGTCGGTTACGCAGAGCTCCAGGCAGTTGTAGTTTACGAAAATGAATACCTACACTCACATTTTGGTTGTGAGTTGAGACCTGAAGATTTCCACAATCAGGAAACGGACGGTTTTAACTCATTAACTGAGTGAGTTTGGAAGGTACGCGTACAAGGTTTCCTGATACCTTTATTCGGTATATCAGGCTCTGCTGAATGGTACTTTTTATGTCTCCTCTTCAGGGCCCGTAGAAGTGGATCCGAAATCAGTTTGCGATTGTTGTGTGGCCATCTAAAGTACCTTTGGCATTGATCCCCTTATTTATATATGTATATATAGACCACCGTAGGTATTTTCCCCACCTGGAAGCCAACTAAAGGCTAGAAATAGCCGGTTGAAGGGTCTTAGGACTACACACAGGAAGTTTTACTTCCGAAATCGAGGTTATGTTAGGTCTTAGTTGGTCTAGCAAAGGTTTTCTTACACCGGAATTCCTTTACACTACTCACACGTTTAACGTAACTGTAAAAGTCATTTTGGACTTTTAATTGCTCTTAAACAATAGATTAATATGTGGTTAGGGGTTATAGGTAGTCAGTAGCTTTTCCTTTACACCGAGGTAAGCTTATAAACACGTAACGTGACTAGCTTAGGTATATGTAGACAAAGTTTGTTCTACTACTGGCTTAGTAAAACAAGCTCTGTCGACGTAAGAATTATAATTATTGAACCAAGAAGACTTAAATTAGCCTTCTAAAACCAATAGGAAAATTAGGAACTAGTAATAATTAAATCATGTTAGAAAAGTAATCCTGTTAAATTAAATTCATATTAGGCAAATATTCAATCTAGGGTATCGAAACTTACTTATTGAATGTAATCTTGATAGTCTGTGGTTAGGTCTATCTATACTTGTCAGAAACGTCAAATTCTAAGACCGTCCGTCTAGTTAGAAAGTAAATGAAGCGCTAGGCTGTGGAGTATGTATGTTGTCCGATAAACCCGTGTTGGTATGATTAGGGAGTTCGTTTAACATGAAAGGTATTGTAGTGGTTATAATTAGCAGATAGGTAGAGGTCTAAGTTTAAGAAGCATTCGCGTCTAACCTTAGTGATAAACCTAGGCAGCTAACTAGGGAGACGCCTGCAAACATGTTTTATCAGTTAGTGTGTATAAAGAGTTCACGTTAAAACGTTAGAAGTCATCTAAGCACGTAACGAAACTTATTAGTCTACGGTATTTTTATTAACTTTCTAGGATAGTAAGGGTAAATTAAAGAGTTCACGTTAAAACTGTCTCAAACGAATAAAAGTAATTAGTTAACTATGTGTATTTACACCAGGTTGTTGTCATAGAAGTCATCTAAGCACAACGAGAGTCTATGATATTATTATTAATTTTCTAGGATAGCAAGGGTAAATAAGTACGGTTACATACCTGCTAAAAGAAAAGCTAGGCTTATCATATTTAGATATTATTCCGAAGAGGTTCTAGTTGTAAGAATTAAATCGTCATCATTATAAACTATACATTATCTTTAAAACATCAGGTAGAGTAAATAAATCTAGGTTAACGTAGTCCTTTTGTATAGGTAAAATTCAAAGTGATACTTACGAGTTGGTCTGTCCTTCCAATACACCTTTAACAGCTATAGATGTGCGGTACATACCTAGCTACGGCTTACTGTCTCTGTCCAAGGACAATCAGTGGTCACTGTACTTACACATATGCTTAGTTGTTGTCTGAAGGAACCCTAGTGTTGAGTATACACTATGTGGTTCAAGAACACACCACCTTTGTGAGAATATTAAGGTTATTAAAGAAGTTATTTAGTGATAAAACCAAAGGGCTACTAATTTAGTTAAATTAAGTGTTGAAACAGGATATCTGAAAGCGCATTAAAACAATTATAGGGCTACTTACTAGGGCTAATTAATTTTAGATATAATTTAGTGTTGGCAACTTCAGTGAAGTAGATGGTATATGTAAAATTTACACAATAGTGTCTCAGACTAAGTTATGAATGGTGAGGAAACACTAATTCATTATTTTTTTAAATTTTAAACTAAACAGTTTATGTACTAGGGATATAGTACTGAAATTGAATTATAGTAATCAGAGTGATTCAATAATTCATACTACAATCCAGAGTATAAAGGTTGTAGAACCCGCCTAGTAGGGTTACATTTACATGATAATTACAGTAGGTATACTACTAAATAGTTTGGTAGTTATGACTACAAATTATAGAGAAAGACACACAAAGTTTGTCATAGGCATATTGAGTTTAATTCTATAAGTAAGAAGTAACAGACTAAGAAATAAGAATAAAGCCTAAAACTAAGCATTGATATTATATTGTTCTAATATATTATTTTGTGTTCAAAAGTAAAATGAATAATTGAATTAAATAGTTTAATCCTTTGAGTTTGTCTCGGTCTCTCTTCTCAAAGGTTCTTTTTGGAGAGACTAGTAGAATCAAGTTTACCTAATTGACTAGAATTAGTCTACTAAATTTAACACTAATAGAATAATGTGTTAAACTAAATAATAAAAGATATATTAGTGGGCGGGCTCTGAGGTTATGGATGAAGAGCAGCGGAACGGCGTGTGATGGGGCCGTTCCTTTAACCGCTAATATATTATTGCCATTTTATGAAAGGTCATCTAGTAAGATATTTGAATTAAACCAAGAGTTTGTTCTTAGTTATATAGTTAATATCTGAGGCTTCAAGTAATATTCTAAGTCGCTTAATAGATATTATGTTTCAACAGAAGAATGATTATGGTTTATGATAAGACTTCTATATTCATGCTAGCTATAACTCTGTTCCTTGGTTAATAATACAAAGTTAGGTTAATTAATCCTTTCCAGTAGACTATTATAATAATTTGAACCTTATTTCAATTAGGAATTTTATTAATATAATTCTTTACTGAATAGTTAATACTTTTAGGTTTGATTTAACAACATATAGATGTTAGCTGGCAAGTTTAATAGTATTCTCTAATAGTAATCAGTAGGAAGGAGTAATTAGGAACTTCATAATAGACTAGTAATAATAATCTCTCGCTCATTAAAGTTCTTTGGTTTACTATTTGGTTCACAATGTAGGGTTCCTAGACATATGAGATCATGAGGCCAATATAAACATTTAATTATAAGCTGGTTTTTGGGGGGGGATCAGTACAATTTGGTGCCGTGACCAGGATGTGAAACCTAAATTATTATTTATTACGTGATCTTAGATATAGTATAAATATTTATGCTATGTTTTTAGTCACAATTTGATGTACGTGTAAAAGGAGTGAGCTTGAGAGTATTATTTATAATCTTAGTTGAGGTCGTTTCATTAGATAAATAAATTAACAACACAAATTGAATATCATTAATTTTAATTCTCTGTATTACAATGGGTTAGGTTAAGTCTAGTCGAAGTATTTAGCTAAATCTATAGGTGAATTCTATGCAGGCTATCCGATCCATTTTGTTCTGAAATGCATGTCCACAATTTCACTAAAAAAAAAAATACGTCCATGACGATTGCCCGCGACAGCGTAATGGCATTGAGTTTCACTAAGGCACTGTGTTTTCGCTAAATCACATTTTTTAACGCACTTTCCACTTATAATCACTGATTGTTTTGGTCACTAGAACTTAACCTTTTATCAGAGATACGTGGTGATGTACATTGGACGTGACTCGGTGTTATGTATATTTTTACAAGTCTGGATTAAAATGATACAGTTTACATTTACTAACTAAGTGGTCGTTTAGAAGCGTTTAATAAAACCGTGTTACGTTTTCCTATCGTCTAACTTCACTGAACGCTAGGATTGGTCGAAATCGTTATCTTTATCATCTATTTGACCAATCTGTGGTCATCGCAGTGACAGTAGTCAGGGGCGTTTTTATAATGTGAAAAGAAGCGGAGATAATAATGATATATACACGCTTTGTCTCATAAAAAAGGGGTAGACACTAGTTTCATACGACTATATTATTTTTTAGATTTTTTTTTAAAGGCCCTAAATTTTATATAATACGTTTTTAAGTAAAAGGCTTATTACTTGCCATATGACGGATTTAGGAGTAATTTAAAAGACAACGTATGAAATTAAACGACAACATTATATGAAAGGTCTTTGTGTGTATCTGTTTGGACAGAATCGGCGTCATTGGCGATACCGATTGGCTGAATCCATATCACACTTACGTCTGATTGGTTAAAGTTGCGTATGGCTCATAGATAAGATAATGTAATAAATAAATATTCATAAATATTGCGTTACGTTTTACGGGAGATTTATTCGATGAATTGATCAATTGGAAATTCGTTAGTCATATGACATAATTAAAATTTATTAAATTATTTAAACTTGACATATTATTAAAATAACAATATGCTAAATACCCAAGTTGGTTATTTAACTACTGATTCTAGGGTAACTGTTAGTAATTAGGATTCTATAACATTCATTCCATAAGTATAGAACTTTATTGATAGTGAGTATCGATAATACTTATTAAATTAATAGAAAAAATCTCTTACCTAGACCCGAAAATGGATAAAACGTTTTTAATATAGATAGGTAGGTAGATATTTGAATTGGTTAGATGAGGTAAATTAGAAGATATTTAGAATTTAACTTGTAATAAGTAAAAGCTGGTATGTTATTTGAATTTACAAGACCAAGCTGGTTTTTGGGTAAGATTAATAAAATGGACTATACTTACCCATTTTATAGATATGTTTGCCAAATTTAAAAGGAACTGATTAAGAGATTTGCATATGGGGGGGTGATAATAGTTTGTTTGTAAGGAACTAAGATCGTAACATAAGCATCAGGCAATATTTAGGCATAAACATTGTTTTGATGTATTTTTAGTAATGAAAAACAATGTAAAGCTTACATTATTTTGAATCATTCATAACCTTTCAGAGAGGGAGAAGTTCAAGTATACAGATGAAATTAGCATATATACTGTGCAACACTAGACAACCAGATTTTATTTATAAAAACAGCAGTAAACATAACATCCCAGCTGATACATAAAAGAAACAAATCATGCTTGGTTCAAGGTAAAATAAGTAAATCATAAGACAAAATTATGTAATCTATGAACAGTACATAACATAGGTTTAGTAGAAAGGAAAATAAGGTTTAGCGCAACACAAATCACAATCGTTCACTTAGCAGGAAGCCGGACCGGGTAGTTTGCAATGGTTTCACATGTAGAATAGTTACTGCTAGGTTGGTTAAAACTTGCAGGCAGATTAAACATTATGTATCTCTTCTCAAAGGTTCCTTTTGGAGAGACTAGTAGAATCAAGTTTACCTAATTGACTAGAATTAGTCTACTAAATTTAACACTAATAGAATAATGTGTTAAACTAAATAATAAAAGATATATTAGTGGGCGGGCTCTGAGGTTATGGATGAAGAGCAGCGGAACGGCGTGTGATGGGGCCGTTCCTTTAACCGCTAATATATTATTGCCATTTTATGAAAGGTCATCTAGTAAGATATTTGAATTAAACCAAGAGTTTGTTCTTAGTTATATAGTTAATATCTGAGGCTTCAAGTAATATTCTAAGTCGCTTAATAGATATTATGTTTCAACAGAAGAATGATTATGGTTTATGATAAGACTTCTATATTCATGCTAGCTATAACTCTGTTCCTTGGTTAATAATACAAAGTTAGGTTAATTAATCCTTTCCAGTAGACTATTATAATAATTTGAACCTTATTTCAATTAGGAATTTTATTAATATAATTCTTTACTGAATAGTTAATACTTTTAGGTTTGATTTAACAACATATAGATGTTAGCTGGCAAGTTTAATAGTATTCTCTAATAGTAATCAGTAGGAAGGAGTAATTAGGAACTTCATAATAGACTAGTAATAATAATCTCTCGCTCATTAAAGTTCTTTGGTTTACTATTTGGTTCACAATGTAGGGTTCCTAGACATATGAGATCATGAGGCCAATATAAACATTTAATTATAAGCTGGTTTTTGGGGGGGATCAGTACAAATCGATTACAAAAAGAGGACCTTTATCTTTAAAATCTTGCGGACTCAACAGCGGAGTTTGACCACGGTTATAATAAGACTGCTGAAATTTAGCGTACTGTTCGTATAATAAAGCATACCTTTCAGCTCCAAAACTAACATTTAAACTTTCATACGGAAAATAGTATGAATTTAAAAAAACTTTGACGTCTCTCAAATGACAATGATCAAACCATGTTACATCTTTGTTGGCCATGTTTTTTCTATCCGTTTTTAATCCAATTATAACGTATCGTGGTTTTTCAATTTGAGATGAGGTTTTGATTGACCAAGAATGTTTAGAGGTTTTAGGTAAAAGCGGATACTCATACAGATCCCAATTTCTGAAAGCTATCTGAATAGCACGATCTTTTTCTAAATGTTTGAGTAAATTTAATCTTTCCCGATCAGAAACTTTAATATGCGGCATACGCCATACTATTTTAGATATAGTAATATTTTCTATGTATTCATTTGTATTCAATTTTACGCTATTTAAATTACTATTCGATCTTAGAAGAATAAGTTCATGCTTGCAATTAATAATTATTTTCTTATAATCCTCTGCAAAACCAAGAATCTTATTTAAAGGAACAGATAAAGAAAATGAGCCATGTGTAATTTTAGTACCATCAACGTTCCAACCCCATAACTGTGACATAAACGATTCATGTTCATTCATGGATACAAGAGACTTCATAGTTGTCGTAACTCCGGCGTTTTTAATTTTATCTATTTCAATCCCATTCAGTTCATATCGAATATCTTGAAACATATGTAGTATAGGGTTATTAGTTAAAAGAACACTGTTCACCTTTGCTTTTGTCTCTCTATTGAATACTGTAACGGTGCCTTCCACATAGAGAGTACTCGCCGAAGGCAATACATAAAGATCTTGTTGGTTAATAGGTATACGGATTTCATCGTTCAAGTTAAAACTAGTTACGTAGGGTTTATATGAATGATATTCGTAACTTTCAATCGTCTCATCAAAGCTATAAGAATCTGTTAAGTTAAGTATACTCATTTTAGCAATCCAATGTTTCTTAAAAATTGTTTATTTTCCTTTGTAAGCTTTGTAAATTGCGGTTTAGGTGTTCTTTTCTTGATAGCACAAAGATTACTAATATGTTTGTCGTGCAAGACTTCGCTTTTATTGAAATCTATCATTTTTTTAAAAGATGTAAATATATTTGAATCTCTTCACCTCGTAAATTAACTAAATTATCATTTCCGTCCAATATTCTTATTTTAAGAGAGCTCAAGTTTATTTGTGTAACAGGGAAATAAATTACGTTTTTCGGTGTTTCTATAATCCGATAGCCTGGTGGTACATTAGGCACAAACTCGTGAATAATATGACTTGGTTTCCCGTTTACAAATGATCCGCTCACTATATCACATTCAACTCGCACTATAGTTGTAGACAGAATGGATACAGGAAAAAGTGACTCTGTTAATATATTAGCTTGAATAGTTTCTTTACCGAAACCTAATAAGTTACCGATCGAGTTTTCTTTATTAAAATACACATTTTTAGAACACAATATTGACGTTTTTAACGTATTATTATTACATGTCAGTGAAAATGTGCATCCTTGCAGGTGTCTTTTGAGGTAATCGTCAAGGTCTTGGAGTTCGTATGACCCTTCAGGAATTTCTATTACTTCGTTTTTACCATAATAAAATTTATTGTTTCTATAGTCTATATTAGGTATAGAGTTAAAAGTCGACATATGTAACAATCCGCATTCATATTCACCATTCAGTTGAAAAGCTGGTGAATAATTAGTGATCAGGGTAGAAGAGGTCCCGGTTATAGATAAAGTGAAAGACATCGTGAGAATGGTAAGGTTTTTATTGTACAGAGATATTTAAACGGACACTCCAAAACTTTTTTAAATATTTTAAACATAAATGCCCGCAATTTACAGTGTTAAACTTTTGGTAAGTGTTATAGTTATAAAAAATATCATGATGTTTTAAATACCTTATTAATTCTATCGGTGGTTGAAGATCACCATAACTACTAAAATATTCACAATAATTGTTGTCCTTGACGTAGGCTACCCAGTGAGTCCCTTGGTTTTCAGAACTGTCTAAATGTATGATTCCACATTCTACTCTTTTTGGTTGTTTTGGCAAACTATCTCTCATATAAACACCACGAAAATGAGGTATTTCTTTAGAATACTTTAAAATATCTATATTATTGAGAGCACGTCTGGGTAGCCTTTTATCTAGTTTTTTGTATGTTTTAAAACAATCCTTTGCCGTTCTTATACGGTTTAATATGTAAACCTTTTCCTATTGCAATAGATTCCATCATTTTGTTATGGCGTTCTGATTCGACTAAGTTTTTCTTTGCAGATTTGTAATCCCCGACAGCTTTAGCAATCCCAGCAGCTCCTCCTGCCAAAGATCCTAACGCAGAAAGTCCAGCAAAGATAGGTATAAGTGGTAATATACCTCCAGATTTTGGAATCGGAATTAAACGAGGAACTCTTACTTTTTTGTTATTTACAAATATCTTTTTCGCTACAAGAAATGCCTGCTCGATCGCAGTGCCTTTATTTTTGGACTTTTTATTTTTCAATCCCTTGCGTATCTTTGATCGCAGTGCCTTTATTTTTGGACTTTTTATTTTTCAATCCCTTGCGTATCTTTGAAACAAATTGTTTGAATGATTTTATCCCAGCACCAGCTTTTATTTTAGACTTCATCACTTTGCTAACTAACCATGAAGCTGGTTTCTCTCCTTTTCCTGTATTTTTAGACTTTAATCTCTGTTTAGCCATTTTATAACGTTCTAAATCTGCACTGTGACGATCTGTTAGATTAGAATGTTTATCGTAAGCAATGTCGTGTTGCATACATACGTTGTCCAAATCATTAATTCCTTTATCACCTCTTAGCAACCGTTTCTGCAATTTTGTACCTGGTCCGCAATAATTATAGCCAGGTAAGTGCAGCTCAAACGGTAAGTGATTAATAACACTGTTTAAAAGTCCTCTCCCTTTCATATCCAATATAATAATGTCAATTTTTAATACTGTAAAGTTAATAAATATACTCATACAATAGCATTTCTATCAATCCAGCAATTTTCGCTATCATTAAGCCCTAACCACTTTACATACAATTTTTCCCCTCTCTTTTTATCACCTTTTCTATGAGGTAAACATCAGGATGTTTCGTTTTCTGAAGTTCTTGTTCGTAAAATGAACCGAGTATTGTATTTTTTCGTTGATCTTCAATAAGGTAAGTAACTGGGCGAGTGTGATTTACATGTTTAACAGTAAATATTTCTGTCCACCAATTCGGTGTATAACCTTTATGAAAGGCACTTTTATACTTGCTTATGCGTACGTGATCTCCTATATTAAATTTATTTGATCTATTACTTAGATTGGATTGTGCGTTTTCTATGTTTTTCTTTACTTTTAACTCATTATCAAAATTAACATTAATAGGTTTAAATTTCGTTGTACGATGCATAGTGAGATTATAGGATTTAACTATATCACCCAAAGGTTTTCCAACCCATTTATAATTTCCAATGAAACTAAAATATTTGTAAAGTTTATTTTTGAGCGTTTTTATTAACCTTTCAACAATCGATGCTTTTTTAATTGAAAACGTGGAATAATGATTTATTTTAATTTTTTTACATAACCATCAAATTCATCATTATAAAACTCTGTTCCTAAGTCTGTCTGTAAGTTTATCGGTACTCGTTTTGATGATTTAATAATATTTTCGAAAGATTTTTTTATTTCTAATTTCTTCTTGGATTTTGTTGGAATACACCATGCGTACTTTGAAAAGGCATCAATTACAACCAAAATGTATTTATATCCTCTATTTATCTTATGTAAATTTTGTAAGTCAATCAAATCCGCTTGCCACAAATCATCAATTCCTTTTAATAAAACTGCTCGTCGTTTAAAGTTTTTTCGCGCTGATCTGTGTATCTCGTTCACGACTTGCTGCTTTACCATTGTTTAATTTGTTGAAAATGTCGTCTATTTCCTTTTTTGTATAAAAGTTTAATTTCAACTGATTTGCCAACTGATGAATTTGAGAATTTATAGTATCAAACATGGAATCTATATACTTCTTTTGATAAAGGTTCTGAACAAGCTGATCGACGTACAGCTTATTAACGGCATCATCAGGTGACAATGGATCCGCAAGTCCCTTTAATCTTATTGATTGTAAATCGAAATGTCCTTCATCTGATCGGAGCAAAGCATTATTTTTAAGTTCAGAAACTTCAGATACACGCAGGCGTTTATGAAGATGATGTCCGAATTTGTCTATATTCATTTTATGATATATTTGTACATCAAAAGTTCTGCCTTGACTAACAATAATAGTAAAGTAACTGTTTTATATATGAGCATTGTTAACTAATCCTGCTTCTTGCAGTTCTTCAATAACAGACATGATTTCATTATCCAATCCTGTATTACCAGCTTCACGAGAAGCTATAAGCAATTTTAATCTTTCTACTAATTCGTTTGGGTTGTCCCAATATACATATGACACATTGTTTTGAACTATTTTCATTGTCGGTAATCCATCACCACTTACTAATCGTTCCTTGGCTAATTTAAAAAGAGGTCTTATTATGTGCCTTTGTAGCTTTTTATTGGTTTATTAGGATTAAAATCTCTTCTATGTGCATTAGTTTCTAATAATAAAATTTTATAATTGCGTTTATCATCCTCAGTTATAATATCTAAATCCGGTACTTTCTTATATAACAATTCGTATAAACCTGGCGTTAAATAGTAAGTACGGCCATTTACTTTAAGTTTTTTGTCACTTGTAGTGTATACCGGACAGGATCCCAACATTTGCTTGTCCCGTTCCGTTCGAACACCAAAAGGTATATTTAAGTTGGTAATATATTGCTTTTGAAATTGAGGATCATCACGAGGAGATGCATAAGATTCACTCGTCTTAAATGATATATTATTTGGTGAATCCTGATCATTAATATGTTCACTTTCTACTCCATCGCTTGCATCACTTTGATCGTCGTTTGATATGTCATCCCCATCAAGACTAGATTGTGAAGAATTCCTCACAACCGTTTGATCATTAATAGATTGCTTCTTTTCTTCACTAGGGCTAAATTTAAATCTTTTTACCGACTTTCTCCATTGCAATCCGTTATCAGAATCATTATCATTAGTATTTAAATAATTATTCTCATTTTTAACTTTAACTATTTCATTAAGCGGTTCTGTTATTGGTTTCAATACTGATGCCATCATCATTTCATTATCAGTTTTCATATTACGAATCAAACTAACTTTCTTTTTAACGGCTTTGATAGATTTAAGTACTTTTTCTTTCAAAGTTTTCTCGTCACTGATTTTAAGGTTCATGTCTGATCTTAATGGTTTCCTATGAAGCAATAAATGTTTCATTATGATGCAATATGTATTATAGTTAATCCATAATGATAAATGTGTCAAAACCCATTCTATAACATCCAGAATTACGACTACAATCTTTATTTATAACCAAGTAGTTATATGGCAGTTTCCATACTTCAGCACACATTTCTCGAAACTGAGACCAAGACATATCGCTTCCAACGTGCTCATCATAAACATGACGTAAATTAACATCATCTTGCTTAAAAATAATTATTAAATTGGCGTTATCCCTTATTAATTGTTTTGGTACTTTACTGTACGTTTGATTCAAGTAGAAACTATCAATATTTTTAGGTCTTCCCATTGCAAAGTAATCCCTTATGTTGTTTTGGTTTTCACAAGCCACATCATCAAATATCATGATCGAGTTAAAGTCAGCTTCGTTCGGACTTAATACTTCATCATTTCCACTATATTTTTGAAATTTAACTTCGGGGACCATCATTAATACTTTTTCTAAAAATTGATACATAGGTTGGAAAAGGGTTTTTGAGTAAACATAAACATTTTGGTACCGTAACCCTTGTTCATGAAGTAAAAGACCAACAATTAAATTCGTTTTTCCGCAATTAGAAGGACCGCAAATGATACTGCGAATAGTGTCAGGTAAAAGTTTACCATGACGTAAACTACGCGTGTTGCAAGTTGAACAAACTACATCAAACTGCAGGCTCTGATTTTGTTTCACAAACTTCATATTTCTTCAAAATTAATCCAGCAACGCATACGTTCTACTTGCAAGGAAGACTTATTCCAACTAAGGTAAGTCGCGAGTAGTGAATGACTTCGAAGAAGGTTGTTCGAACGGTAAATGAACCACTATAGGTTTCGAATAATCATAAGTAACTACTCGTAAGTGCATTTGACTCACGTTACAATATTTTACCAAAATCGAATGAAGCGATTTAAAGACCACGTGTTAATTTACATCTCATCAACGTGATTTGGCGTTTCGAATCAAAATATATCCAAAAACCCGATTAGGCGTTTCGAATCAAATATATGTGAAAACCCGATTGAGCGTTTCGAATCAAATATATGTGTAAACCCGATTGAGCGTTTCGAATCAAACATAGGGTACCCGAAAACCAATTGTGCGTTTCGAATCAAACATAGGGTACTTACCCGAAAACCAATTGGGCGTTTCGAATCAAACATATGTGAAATCAGTGCGTGTTGGGCGACTGGCATCGAAGCCGATAACGCAGCAGGAGGGTCCCGTGATGAAGCGGAGGTTGTACAAATATGTAGCGATTCAAGGCGTAGCCGATCAAGGTACAGACTGATCCAGTCGCCGAAGCCGCTGAATGGCCCGCACCTGATCCGATAGTCATTGGGCGGTAACAGTGATGGCTGGTTCAAGAGTCTGAAACAGGAGCAGCATTCGATCACGGTACGCAGTGAGGTTAGTTCCTCCCTCTGTAGCCCCGTATTATGCTCGCATGCAATTTTCATTATTCGATGTTGACCATCGCATGCGGTGCACTAAACCCAGCCGTGCGCAGAGCAGGATGCCCCGCAGGCCCCAAGCGTGCCGGCAGCGGTGGTCGCACGTCACGTAGGTGGTCGCGACGGCGGAGATCGCTCGACTCGCTGGTGTCGGGTGCAGTGGCGAACTCATCACCCAACAGCGATGGCGACATGAGCTGAACGAAGCGGGCTGGGCTGGAGGGCGTGCTATCGCAGTATCCGCTTCTGTTCTATTCGTTCTAGATCTTGTTATCATGGTTTTTGCATGACATGATATGATATTAAATGTCAACATTGTCACGGGGTAGTAAGGCGCGCCTTCAATGGTTGGGTGGTGCCGCTGCTCACATACTCCTTTGGCATACTAAGGTGGACTCAGACTGAGCTGGACGCCCTGAATAGGGGGATCCGTCTACTGCTTAAATCACATCGCATGTTGCACCCACGCTCATCTGTCATGAGATTGTACATCCCAAGGAAATGTGGAGGTCGAGGCATTTTAAATGCTAAGAATCTCCACAACCGCGAGGTGTGCGTGCAATCTCAGGGATTATTTCCTTGGCAATGAGTGTGGGATGCATCGTGGTTGCAGTAGACAGGAGCCTCACGCCGCTCTCCTTGGCAAACGAAAACTGGCGCAGACCAACGGTGTTGAGCACTGAAGACCGCAAGAACGTATGGAAAAGCAACGAGCTACACGGACGCTTCTACCTGGCCCTAACAAGGCCCGACGTAGACTTTTTAGCGTCCGTGAAACCGAAATCTTTGGGGAACCGAAGGTTTTGTCTGTGCAATTGCTGACGAGGTCATAATGACGAACAATTACCGGAAATATATTCTGAGGGATGGCACGGTCGACATTTGTCGAGCGTGCCGTTGCCCCGGCAAGTCCCTCAGACACATAATTTCGACGGCAAATACTTGCTCATACATCCAGGATCATCCATCAGCAACTTGCTCTTCAATAATGGTCTTGTTGAGTCTGAAGTGCCGTACTATAAGTAAACACCGGCGCCAGTTCTCGAAAATGGTCGTGCTATACTCTATTGGGATCGATTTGTCATCACGGACAGGACTATTGTCGCCAATAAGCCTGATATCGTATTGACAGATCGATCTCAATCGATCGATCTGCCCGGCGGCAGTGCTCGTCGACGTCACCATCCCGCATGACGAGAACCTCGTGAAGGCCGAGAAGGACAAGCTCAGCAAGTACCTTGACTTGGCTCACGAGGTGACCGCTAAGTGGGATGTTGTTTCGACGATCTTTGTCCCAATAGTTGTTTCGGCAAACGGTCTTATAGCGAAGAGTCTCGACCAACACCTCAAGAGACTCTCGCTGGATTAAGGGCCAGATACAGAAGGTAGTACCACAAAATAGATAGGTACAGAAGTCAATCACATGTATGTACTCCACTTTTCATACCTACGCTCGGCGGTCACTCTATGGTTGTCAACTATGGCTTATGCACAAAAAACTATCGTGGTAGTGGCACTCGTAGGTATCTAGTTGTTTGATTTATCGTTGAGAATTAAACGGGAAGAATATAAATATAAATTAATAATAACTAAAATATTTTTATTTTAATGTCATTGTTATGTTATTACAAATTTGACTATCGAAAATCCCTAATAACTTCTAAACTGATTACCCTAGTTACACAATTTATATTGCCCTATCCGTCCGTAAGGTGGCGTGAATTTACCTTACAAAAATTTAGTTACTTTATTTATACTGATTCAAAATAGGGAACTATTATATAAATCGATCTTACATCGTTTAATATTGAATTTAAACAACCGTCCACTGAACAGTTATAATAACTTTATTCTTGTTGCTCCATTATTGCACAAAAAAGTTCACAGACGCGTGTTTCAAGCGGATGGCATTCGCGCTCGCACTGGTCCTAACCGGTCCGAGATATCGTGTCCGTGAGCAGTGTCTATGTGTGCGTTGCTCGAGCGCACTTTGTATGTAGATTGATTTCTGTACCTATCTATTTTGTGGTAGTACTCCTCGGCACGCATTGTGAGGAGGTTCCTCTCTCTGCAGCCCTAACCACCGGTAGATTGAGCCCTGCCCCGCTGCCGGCGGCACTCATAGGTTAGGTTTTTTATAATGTATATTTTTTTGTGTTAGTATTTTATTTTACTTTTATATTTGAATATTTATCATACAAAACCTATGTACAGAAAATTAAATAAATATCAAAATAATAATAAAACAATACATTATAATGAAAGGAGTTAATGATATAACTATAATTTTATAATAATTTCACTTCCAATAAGTCCCCAGATTTTATTTTATTTATTAAAATCTGAACAGTGGGCAACAGACAGAATTGTGTGTGTAAAAAAGTTGATTGACCCTTATATTGTTATATTACAATCTTTAGGTATATTAATCATAGGTAACGACTTATAACTATTATATAAAGGTACCTACTTACTGTAGTTGTCTTATCATCAAGTGATTTTTATTTCGTTTATATTTTGACGCGTTCATTGTAATCACGGTCTTATTTACTGTTGTGCGATGTGGACGTAACTCAAAAACTTGTTCCGAACGTTTGTGCTACACGGCCGCAACTCCGAAGTGTCTGAACAGCATGGTAGTTTTGCGTGCGATCGTCGCGGGCGCAAGCGGCGGACTGGCGAGTGGCCATATTGCAGGTAAGGGATAGTCGATTTTTGGAAATTTGCATAAGGCCACAAGTGCATTAAGAGGCTTTAGAGGATAGTTTTCCTTATTTTTTTGAGTTAAGGTGGTAAATTAAACCCTTCTGACCACGAATCTGCAATAATATCAAAAATGAAAAATTTTGAGTTGCGGCCGTATAGCAGGCACTAGGCGATTTGATGTCTGATATACCAAAAGCTAACTTAAGTTCTTCAATACGGTCTAAAAATGATCTGGGGTCAGTGCATCCATTGAACTTGACTCCCCATTTTGAAACATTCTTGTCACCAGTGCATTCAACATGCATCTCAGTGACCTCCGAAGGAGTAACTACACTTTTGTTTGAAGTCGGCACAAGTGATTCAATCCTAACTAAAAGTGATTCTAATTTGTTACTAAGTTCTGATTTTAATTGTAAGTTGCCTGCATCAAAGTCAACTTGAATTCTTAAAAGTCTGTAATACAGATGTTCACCTAACGCTCTAGATCTATTTAGTGAAAAACTGTCCTTGTCTTTAATATACTGGTCTACTAAACTTGTTAACTGCTTTAACTTCTCTGAAACTATCCTTAACTCAACCTTTGCATCTAAACTTGTTTCAAGAACTGCCTCAGATGGACATTCTATACTTAAAGATCTTAATTGTTTCCGAAGACCATCAACAGTACTAAGTGGTGTTTCTGATCTTATCTCAACTTCATAGATTAACTCATCCTTATGCATTGAATGAAACTGAATAGTTATATCCATATTGTTATGTTTTAACAATATACTCTAAATCAGAATTGTTGGCAAAAGCGAAATGTTATTACAATTTCTGTAGACTAAAATTATTATATATCTTAATTAATATTTTGCAATTACTATGTGTTCTTTTCTTTCCTTAAAAACAGTTATGAAAACAAAACTAAGGTGAAATTATCAATTGTTTTTCAAAATCTACTAAGGAAAAACAAAAGTTTCAATACAAAAGGTAGGTATATGGCCTTCAATTGTCAAATTTGACATATTAAGTACTCAAATGTAAGTTTGAAAATAAGAAAACCATTATTACAAATTTCACTTTTCTTAATTTATAAAAGCAAATTAGTTCTATAATTATATTTATAAATTTGTATTTTTAAATTATGCAAAATGGCTTTAAATTTTATTAATTTGTTAAAAGTATATCAACAGTATTTCCAAAACCACAGATAAAAATCTCGTGCTTTTAGCAATACCAAAACAAGCACAGCAACCCTCACGCAAAAAATTAACACAGTCTATGTCCTATAGTGCCCGGCCGTTAGGAAGTCAATCCTGACAGCTGTCATCGCAGTACAATTTATAACCTATTCTTGGGTTTGAGGTTATAAATTGTACTGAAATGACAGCTGTCAGGATTGACTTCCCAACGGCCGGGCACTGTAGTATTCAAGATTATCTAGATTGACAAGTGTTTTAACCTCAAAATTTCAACAATTTTCCACATTGTAAATGATCAAAATATGCTGAAAACAACTGAAATACATAAAATTATCAAGAATTACAGTGCAAAATAGCTAGATAATATAAGACAAAAGCTAAATATGGACTCTAAACTAGAAATGTCAAGGTTTTTGGACAGTTGGTGGCAATCCATAAAAATCGCAGAAAACTCCATAAAAATTATCAAAAGGGTCTCAAAATCTTCAAAATTACACGGAAATGGGCGCCATTTGTCACGTTGCTAATGCCCGGCTGGTTTTACCAAGTGACAAAACGAAATAGACGGAATAATGTAAACAGAAGGTTTGTAGAATAAGTTGAAGATATGGAGTGTTCTAGGACGTATGATGAGGAGCTCAATGAAACAGGTTAGTAAATATCACAGTCTTTATTCCTACGCAGCTCTATACATGATGTTATTCAATTGTGAATATAACTTTGCTCATAATTCTTAGGTACTCTACCAAAAAAATATGATTTGCTCAGTGGAAGGCTGGTCGTTTTACACAAGTAAAGGTTCTTATGTTATAATTCACAATTCTTAGATAGTAATTTGTTAGTCCCTAGTTATGGAGTTGCCACCAATTCCAATCTGAGTTCAAATAACTATTAGTGATATCCTAATTCCCTAATTATAAATATAATTTCCACAGACCTTGATCTTAAGAAAACCTTCCTTCCTAGACGATCGACTCGATGTGGTCCAGGTCGGCAGACTGGTGGAGCGGTCCCAGCACACTGTGTCGCAAGCCACAGTATCGTCGGTCAGCTCACAGCAGCTTGTGAAGGTCTACTGAATCCTCGTGCCTATGGCACGCCTACTCAAGGTTGGTTTAAACCTTTATATCCTACTTCATTACTTATATGTTTTCTGAATGATCAGGAACCTAAACATGAATTTATTTTAAATTAACTTTCGACTGAAATGTGTTTGTTTAATTCTTGTATGTACAATTACTGCCAAAAGAAATCTTTGTATTGTTTTGTTTACTTAATAAATGTAATTAACTCCATTTATTGATTAATTACAAATATTTATTATTCCCCTAATTCAAGGTATTTTACCCTAACGCGGCAACACCAACCTACAAATCTATGGTGTTGACGTTTGACAATCAAAAGGAATGAACAGTAATGCCATTAACACCTTAAATATTTCCCCAGTCTTTAGGTTCTGTTTCACGCAAGTTATACAACGTTACAGGCTTTAAAATGGTTTTCGAATTTGAGTAATTGTAAAAATATGAACAATCCCAATTAGCCAAGTACCACACTTGCGGGTAGTCGGTAGACTGAGAATTAGTAAACAAAACGGAAATTTATCTGAAATAAAGTCCAAGCTAGAGAGGTAATAAATCGACGTTATCTCAGTTACAGAGGTCAATACCCATAAAATAAAATAAAAAACTATTTAGCAAAAGTATTATTTTAAATATAATCTCAGTAAAAGAGGTAAATACACTCTGTAATTATGAAGATAAAATTGAAAGAACTAATCCCAGATATGGAGGTTTGTTTTGTCCTAGAGGTGAGACGTATATACTGGAATAGGTTTTTGGAATAGGTTTTTGCTTGGACGTCCAAATACGCGATCCCATCAGAGTGCGCCAACGCGTACCGAGTCTTTACACGTATCAGGATCAGGGTAGTGATTCTTTCAACAGCGACGACTAGCGAACGCAGGAGTGAACGTTCAAGCGTCGAATTTAAGTAGTCCCGTCAAAGCGAACAAAACACATTTAGCGCGTGTATTCTCAATTAGGCAGCCTTATACGTCCGTCTGTTCGTTCACCTCAACTTATATCACGGTATTCTCTACTAACGTCAGATAAGGCGAACGCGGTGCGAATGTGATAACACAGATAACACAGGTTATACAGAGAAGTTTATTGAATTTCTTAAAGCTGGTTCACAATTGCTTGATGTCGGAATGGTATAAAATAAATTGTTTATATTTTTCCATACCAATTTGTATAATTAACTAAGTAAAAGGATACATATTATATTTAAAAATAATTAAGCTTATGCATTTGTATTATACTTCATTTTGTTTGTTATAGGTAGGTATAGGTATATTGCAAAAATTGCCAGATCACATAGTCTGTTATGTCTTGACAGTAGTGAAGTTTTTTATGTTATGAGTTCGGTTTTACGATTTGTTTGTTTTGTTTACATTACATTTCATGCGAGACGGAGACGCGGCGCGCCAAATTAAAGATCCCATATGCTCTCCATGAAGTACTACGGCACTTAAATCTGGGTCCGACCGTCGGACTCCGACGCAGTCCAGTGACGTTCTGTATACAATAGCTACTTTTACTTGGCAAAATTGAGCCATCGGGCAGAAGCAAGCAGAAGTAGGAGGGTTCTGTACCCTATACTAGAACTCCGAATTCAAGTCTCGAGTGACGTGCAGAATAGCTGGAGTTTGGCGGACAAGTTTATTATCCTTGGAATTGTATTTATATTGTATCCTTGAAGTTTATTATACGTGAACGGGGGTGGAATTGGTGAATATACGGATTAAGGACAACTGCGAATGTGGTTTTGATGAGAGATCGGTAGAAGATATTTATCTTCTATGATTGCCTAAGACGAAATCCTCTTGCTAATAATATCCCTGAACATACTTACTGAGTTTAAATCTCTGTTAGGTCTGAGGCCCGTTTCATGAAGCTACAAGTAACAAATTACAAGCGGAACTCTCCTTCTCGCAAAAGGAGTTAGAAAGACACTTCCGCTTGTAATTTGTAACTTGTAGCTTCGTGAAACGGGCCTCTGGTATAAAAACATTTTTAACATGACAGTCTAACAGGTAACATAGATTTCTGAGGTTTTTTTAAACAACTTAAAAAATAGCTTCTGCTAAATATTTTATGAAATATTTTTGTAAAAGTACCTAAGTTCCTTGAATTGGGTTCCTTGTGTTTGGTCTATAAACCAATAATCTACAGTTATTTTATTTTTAATCATTATAGTTCTTCTAAAATACCTTTTTTTTAAGTCCATTCTAACAGTTCTCTGAGCGTTACGGAACTATACGCGTTACCTTAGCCTAAATGAAGAAAAGAAAAGAAAAGAAAAATACATTTATTCACTACACACACAAGACACACAGAAAAATAGTGAAAACAGAAAACAGCAATAAACAAGTAGCGGGTGTGTCTTCGCGGCAGTGAATCGGACACTGGCTCAGCATAATGCTGAGGTGTTAAACACCTGCAGCGCTGATTTTCAGCCAGCTCCGAGTGTGACAGACGGACGGTACGCTAAACGAATAAAGTGTAATTTAAAAATAAATAATTATATAGGTACTATTTAACAAATACTTATAGTTAGTGGCGAAATAAATACAAAAACTTCAAGCCAAACCTTACATAAACGTATTTAAAGTAGAAAAACGAGTACGTACTTAACCAGTATACAGCATCGACAATTTGGCACAATTAACTAAAACAAAAGAAAACTAAACTCTAATTTACAAAGTGCTGGTTGGGAAATTAGGATTTTTGGAGCGTCAACAAATAACCTTTAAGCTTACGCTTAAAGGTGTACTTGCTAGGCGCTCCTTGGATGGGAGGGGGGAGATCATTCCAGCACTTGGACGCCGCGAACTTGAAACTACCCCGAAACGCCGCGGTTCGGTGCAGCGGCATAATCGCCCTAGCTTTAAATCTGCGTACATTACTGGACCACTGGATCTTTTGAAAGAGGTACGACGGGGTCATGTGTTGCACCACACCGAACATAAGGGTCGCCAGGTGCATGCGCCTCCGCGCAGCCATGTTTAGCAAGTTAGCGACGTTCAAATAAGGAGTGATGTGGGAGCGGGGAGGGACTCTAAAACAAAAACGAGCACACGCGTTCTGTACTCGTTGTATTAGCCTCTTAGAACGACCAAGTATACGACCATCATAAACGACATCGCAATAGTTTAATCTAGATAATATAAGTGATTCACACAGGTGGACACGCATATCAACACTGAGGTAATCACGAATATTATAAAGAACCTTAAGGCGGTAAAAGCAATTACTCACGACTTTAGCTACGTGGCTCTCAAAGCGCAGCTCGCTGTCCATGAGCAGGCCAAGGTTACTTGCTTCCACCACCCTTTCTATCGGTTCGCCCATGATAGTAATATCCCCGGCCGCCAGGCTATCTAAAGTTCTACGGGTTTGACGCTTCGATCCAAATACTAAATATTTGGACTTTTTGGGATTGAGGACAAGGCAATTTCTCTCCGACGAAGAAGCAACACTATCGAGGTCAGCATTTATGTTCTCTACGGCAGTGACTGTTTCTGAGAACGAACTAGAAGTGTAAAGTTGCAAGTCATCGGCGTAGAGATGGTACTTACTACTCCTTATACTGGTTACAATGTCAGCACTGTACAATATAAAGAGTAGAGGACCCAGGATCGAACCCTGCGGCACTCCCCTAGTCACAGGACTAAGAGAGGACAGCAAAGCACCTCCCGACGCTTTCCGAAGCTTGACCGTCTGCGCACGACCGGACAGGTAACTGTCAAACCATCTAAGCGCAGCTACGTCAAACCCGTAAAAGGACATCTTAGATAATAGCAAGGGCAAACTAATGCAATCGAACGCCCTTGAGAAATCTAAAAGAACTAAAATAGTACTTTTACCAGCATCCCGAGCCTGTAAGATGTTATCGACTACATCGAGCAACGCAGTAGCAGTCGACCGACCCTTACGAAAACCCGACTGTAGTTCAGGTAGGATGCTGTTATTCTCAAGGTATCTCGACAGTTGATCACAGATTACCCTCTCTATTATCTTAGATGCGCAGGGAAGGATACTAATAGGACGGAGGTCAGACAGGTTCACTGGGTTCGGTATCTTAGGTAAAGGGGTCACTTGAGCGATTTTCCAGTCAGTCGGGAAAGTCATTGTTAAAATACTCGTGTTGATTATGTGTGTCAGGATGTCAGCGGTCCTCGAAAGAGTCAAATGCAACATGTCAATAGAAATCGAGTCAAGTCCTTTTGCAGTCGTTTTAATGGAGGTTATAATTTTACTGACAGCTGTCGAAGTCGTGGGCATAAGAGTAAAAGTCGTGTCTCCGTGTCTACTGAATTCATAAAATGTCAAGTCGGATATAGTGACCTCTGGTTTCCCAGGTGTATTGAAGAAATGACAGTTTATTAAGTCAGGGTCGTCGAAATGCGTCGGTAGGTCGGGTTGCGAGTGTGGGTCGGGTATAACGGTACGCTTCAAGTCTTTCCACAGCGTCTTTGTGTCAGTGGCGTTGTTAATACGGTGATCGAAGAAGGCTCGCCTCTCGTTGTGGATAGCTTCAACGACAAGGTGCTTCAAGTCGAGGTAGTATTGTTTATGTGCGTCAGACTTCGTTTGCTTGTACTTGCTATGAGCTGCGTTTCTAAGACGCATCATAAGCCTCACGTTACCCGTCAGCCAGGGTTTGGGAGCCTCCTTCACCACGATCGTCTTTTCAGGTGCATGTCTGTCGAAAAGTCCAAGTAAAAGGTCATTAAAGCGCCGCACCATGTCGTTAACATCGTCAAGGTGGAGTATTTGGTCCCAGTCAATTGTGTCTAGGTCTTGGTAGAAGTCACAAAAGGTAATATCTTTTAGAGGTCGGTACGTAATGGTCGTCGGCGTCGGCTTCCGTTTTTTAATGTCAAGCTCAGTGGTGACGAAAGCATGTGCCCCGAGGTCCGGGATATGCTTTACGTCCACAGTCACAACGCGAGCGTCGGTGCACACAAGGACTATCATCGTTTCACTGTGGCTCGTGAAGTGAGTCGGGTCGCGTACGTGTTGAGTCAGGTTAACAGTCTCCAAAAATTGTGTCAAACATTTAAATTTAAAGTCATTTCGGTCGTAGCAATTTATATTAAAGTCTCCAACTAAAATCAATCGGTCGTAGTGATTAAACGAAGTTATCGAGTCATGACTGACTCATCAAAAAACGTGTCAACATTGAGCCATGGAGGGCGGTATGCCGTGCCTACAATTAAGTGTTTGCAGTTAATTGTTACTTTAAGCCACATTTGTTCGACGAGTGCGGCAGGCGGGTGTGGCTGGGAGCGGGTGCTGAGGCCCCGGCGCAAGTACATCCCGACTCCGCCGCCTCTCGTGCGAACCCCGGCCGGGCGCGGCACATGTCTCAGTCGGTAGCCGGGCACAGCGGGCGCGCGCGCGTCCTCCCCGGGCCGCAGCCAAGTCTCGTTGATCACAACAATGTCTGCGTCAGTCTCAGTAATAGTCCCAATCAACTCGTCGTGCCCCGTACCGAGGGAACCAGCATTAAATAAACTAACTTTAAAATTGTTACAATGGAACATTACAAGATTGAAGAGAAGAAGAAGACAGGGCAGGGGCGGTCTCGGTAAGGAGACCCTTGACCGGCGTTTCGGCCCGGTTGTCTGTCGGCTGGGACCTTTTGCACGTCGGGCACTTCCAATCTCGAGGAACCGCCGCCGTAGAAACTCCCACACATGCCAGGTGGTACTGACAGCTGCATTTGTAGCATACGGCACCATCATTACGCGTCATGTATTTTGCACAGGCCGAGCACTTAAACATTGTTATTGTTTTTTTATGTTAACGAGGGTAGTTTTCGTCACTGCAGTGTCTATTTTCAGCCCTAAGATTAATATAACGCCACCAATTAACACGCGCACAATAAATGTTTGTGGAAATGGGGAAATGATAATTAAAAAAAAAGACGTATTATGACAGTACCTTGTCTGAGTTGTCTGTTGTCAAAATTGACAAACTAATAATGGTTTGGCTTTCGTTTGTTTACCTCCGTGTTATTTACTAATTGTTTCCTTGAATTTTACGACGACTTCTGCTCAGACCCTTGAATTTGGATATTATCGCATTTCTCGACGACCACCGCCACGCTTTTTTGGACTTGGATTGGATCTACTCTTGACGACGATTCCCGCGCGTATTTTGGCTGACGATTCTTACTATCCCTGACGACCCCTGCTCTGCCTTTGGATTACACTTTTTTTGCCCTGACACCAGGCGATATAATGAGTGCGTCAAACGAGTTCGTGCAAGCTGATTCCAGAAATTTACCTAATATGAACATGACGGTGGTTTACACAACGACACCTTATTTTAAAGCAGCGGTGTGGAGGGCATGCGATAAAAACGGTACGGATACGATGCGTCACTGCGATTCCGTACCGTAGCCGCATTTTAAGCAGCGGTGGGGTCGAACCTTTAAGTGGCGTACGGCGCCGTGTCGTGTGTGGTTTGAAAAAGCTATACTACTGCATTCTTTCTTAACTTAGGGCCACTTGTTCCAGCAGGAAATATCTAGTTTTAGTCAAACTAAGTATGGAACTATAATTATGTCAAATCTAGATTGAAATCTAAAACCAGGTTATCCTTTTGCTTCTAGCAAGCGGCCCTTAGTGAACTCATTTTAATCAAAGCCAGAAGTGTTAATGTTATGAAGTGCTTTAATAAAATAAAACAAAGTTTTTAAATATCAACTGTATTTTTATTATATTACCCTGTAAATTTGCTAGAGCACAGGCAATGGTCAAACTCTCATCAATGTATCTTGTATAAATGTGATTAATTACTGAGTGAGGTTTCAGGAAAGTGAACTCCCTCACCCTCCATATCACGCGCTCCACATGTATCCTTAGACTTGCGATGATTTTGCTTTGAATGACTTCTTTTTATGTTGGCGTTTCAGTTGATGATACACTCGGAGGGTGAAGGAGTTTTACATGTTTGTCTTTAAGAAGAATCTCTATCCCGTTGAAGCCTCGATCGGCTAATACCACAGCCCCTGGAGGAACAATATCAACAAAGCCACTACATTCTGTAATGGCTTTGTCTAATATCCTTACTCCATAGCCTTTTGAAATAAAACAGATAAAACCGTTTGGGCAGCAAGCTATAAGATATTTTAATGTGTTACAGTACTTGTATTGTCACCATGTCCTGGCTTGAGTTACAGGGTCTGAAGGGGTCTCTATTTGAATTTCAAAACAATCGATAATACATTGGACATTTGCATATCTGGCCTTAAATACTGGAGGTAACGTCTTTTTTATTTCTATAGGTTCTGGCAGTTAAAAAATAATATTTTTCAAGTATTTTTCCAGATGCGGCGTACTCTTAATATTTTTTGAACGGTAACTTTGCTCAAGTTAAAATGGGTCTTCTTTGTAGAGTATCATTTTGTTTTATTTTAAACATAGTTGCTTTGCCAAAAAATCTATAACCCAATAATACTGTTTCGGCACTTCAATATACATATTGGGTTTTTCTTTTATAAGGCTCATTATGTGCTGCTGTCCAGAAAAATGTCTGTGCTTTGCAGACACATATTCCTTGTTGCTTGATGATGTTGAGGTTGAAGGGCTCGAGGGCTCAAACATTGTTGGTGTCGCAAAGCCACTTGATGAAAGAAAATTTGGTTAAAGATACTGCTTTAATATTAGCTGTGCTTACTATGGATTTTATCCTGGCTGCCTTATGTACTTTTTGAAATTCATACTGACTTGCTGAATCACATTGACATGCTCTTCACAGACATACAAGAGTCGTTTTGGGCAATTCCTTTCCATGGTTAGGCACTTATTAGGCTTTTAGACCTTTTGGTATGGACAAGAATAAGTGGCATTGGGATGGTCTCTTCTAAATTTTTTACACGACGGTACGAAACATCTTCCTTCATCCTTGTAATATACTCTATCATAAGCAGCGTTTGCAGGACTTATATTTGATGTATCCATTATATAAGGATGAAGATGATGCAAACAACTTGTATCGTAGTCCAAAAACTAATGCAGAGGTCGTCAGGGATAGTAAGAATCGTCAGCCAAAATACGCCGTCAAGAGTAGAGTAGTTCCAATTCAAGTCCAAAAAAGCGTTGCGGTGGTTGTCGAGAAATGCGGTAATATCCAAATCCAAGGGTCTGAGCAGAAGTCATCGTAAAATTCAAGGAAATAATTGGTAAATAACACGGAGGTAAACAAACGAAAGCGAAACCATTATTTATTTATTTTATTCGTTTGACAATTTTGACAACAGACAGACAAAGTACTGTTTTTTTACGGTTTTTTTTTAAATTATCATTTAGGCTAAGGTAACGCGTATATAGTGCCCGGCCGTTGGGAAGTCAATCCTGACAGCTGTCATTTCAGTACAATTTATAACCTCAAACCCAAGAATAGGTTATAAATTGTACTGAAACGACAGCTGTCAGGATTGACTTCCCAACGGCCGGGCACTGTAGTTCCGTAACGCTCAGAGAACTGTCATAACGGACTTAAAAAAAAGGTATTTTAGAAGAACTATAATGTTTAAAAATAAAATAACTGTAGATTATTGGTTTATAGACCAAACACTATCAGAAAAAAAATATATACACCCCTTCAAAAAACTTTACTTAGTACCCAATTGTTATAAATATCATTCTCCCTTATCTTGGATTTAATTCACCAATCACAATTACTTAAATGGTAAGGTATTGTGTTTTAAGAATGTTTTATCCTACACAAGTATTCAAAGTTACTGGTTGTGACTGCAGGGACCAAATTCTCGTGAGTTTGAGATGATTTTTCATGCGAGATATGTCAAAAAAATGTACGCAGTTGACAGTGCATATCGCAAGAAAAATCATCTCGAAGTCACGAGAATAAGGGTCCAGCAATTATTCTCATTGCTGCAGTCACAACCAGTAGTAACTATGAATACTTGGGTAGGATAAAACATTCTTAAAACACAATACCTTACCATTTAAGTAATTGTGATTGGTGAATTAAATCCAAGATAAGCTTTCTGACAAGTGCATTTTTATTTAATTCAATTACCAATACCAGTACACTAAAGACAGAGATAAATTAAACAACTGTATAACTTTTTAACATTTTACTTTATAAAATACAACACTAACATAATAAGTTCGGTTATGTATGTAAACACTGATCAGCGGTTCCCATCGATTTTTTCTTGAATTTGCTTTGGATTTTATTTTTTTCTTTATAATGGTTCTTGTACCTGTATTTGGAACCAGACACTTGAGCAAGACGGCAAAGACTGCTCTTGCGTCGTGAATGTTTGTGACGGGGCCGGGGGCCCTAAAAAAGTCTGTGATGGCTGCTAACTGAAACAAGAAGAAAAACAATTACTTTTACATGTGATTAGTCATAAGGGGGAGGAAGGGGGTGGCCTTGTAACGAGGTGTATTCACCTATGTGTTACACCTTGTTCAACTAAAATCGTTCTGGCATTTTCTATCAGGCTATATCTATTTTTAATTCTAAATTTGAGTTCATTCTTAATTTTAAGATCGCCTGCGCATGACGACAAGTTCAGTCGCTCACATGCTTCCAAACTATGAACAAGTTCCAATCATAATACATTTTTATCTACATCCATATCATAATTTCAATATAATATGTTCAGAAGCGATAAGCAAATGCCCTACATTATGTTACCTGTATCTGTGGTTGCACTGTAATGTTAACATTAAAGTATAACATGTCAATAAAGTATCGGTTATCGCTGTAGTTGAATCTTAATGTTCACTTTACAGTATAAGTGACCTGCACTTTAATGTGAATATTAAGATGCAGGTACATTAAGATGCAGGGTAACGACGGATACAGGTTTCTCACATATTGTAGAAAACTTATGATATGTATGTAGATAAAGTTATGTATGCGACTGTACGCATAATTAGGCATTAAAACACTCGTGTGATCTTATTATGAAACTCGCCTTACGGCACTTACACTCGTGTATAATGCCTCTCATTATGCACCAGTCACATAAATAACTATTATAATTCAAGTCAATATAATATAATTATTTTTTCATCACACTTGCTCGGAAAGGGTGTTATAACACGCAGATGTCTATACAGTTATAGCCGATTTAGCTCCCGCGGGAGTTATGTATTTTTATAACTCCCTAGTGAGTTATGAGTTATGGTTTTTTATAACTACCTAGGGAGTTATGAGTTTAGTTTTAAAATATAGAATCCACTCGTACATCATTTCAGACTAAGGAGGTGTAAATTCAGCCAAGGTTTATATCCTATATACGAAACTTGGCTACAAACCAATTTTACTGTATAATTAAACAAATTTCATTTTGAAAATCAATACTATCTGGCAGTATAGTATAAGTATAATATTTATAAGTTTATCAGTTCTAAGCATTATCTGTTGAAGACTATATTGATGAAAATAGTTAACAAACTCTTTTAGCGAGTCGTGTTAATTTGTTTAATTGTTGTTTTTTCTCTCTATTTTTTTTACTTTCTCGCAAATGTGATGAAAAACATTGTGTGTATCACGGGCAGTAAGGGGATTACCAACTCGAGTCATTAAAAGCCCTCCGCCTACGGCGTCAGGCTTCTAATAGTCTCTCGTTAGCAATCCCTTTCTTACCGCCCTTGATGCACAATGTACTATAAAACTGTGAAGTGAATCATATAAAGTATAACCCTTCATCTAAATAACCCTGTTAACCCTGTTTATAGCACTAATTGTAAGTTTATACCTTTTATATCTAAGACCATCCCTTCATATATTCCTAATTTTATATATATATATATATATATATATATATATATATATATATTCTCTAAGTTTCCCCTTTTGTACCTATTGTTTCCAGGTGCCTTATTTTATAGTTTAAATTAATTGAAGACTTTTAATGAATAATCCTGCCCTGGACTCTTGCTATTTCTAACCCATACCACTTCCTGTTCCTGATCCTGTTCCAGTCATCCCGTGACTTCACCCGAAGGCTTGCTTCGTCGGCCTTTCTGCTGCTTACACATAAGACCCTCGCTAGTTTTCTGGCCTCAAGACCTCCTACGCAAACCTTCGACCTCAGCAGTCAGGCTTCGGGGCAGAAAGTGGTTAGCAACTGCTCCGGACCTTTGTTAAGACCAGTCCCTCTGCCCTAGCGTAACCCATCAAGCACTTTAGGAGTGCCTGATTGTGTTACAGCAGGCAGGGGCTGCTCTACCTTCGCACCTCCAGGCTTCTATTTACAATCTAGGGGTAGGGCAAACAAGTACCGCAAAGAATCGGGGTAGAAATACATTTGGGTCTGTTACTTTAATATGACTATCATCTCGTTTTCATTAAATGTTCACTAAATAATACTATTACTATATTCGAAAATCTAATTCAAGACCAAAATCTTTACCTTAGGTAATGGGCTCACATTCGCTGTGATTATTGCATTTTGGTTTAAGTATAGGTATTTTTATCAATAAAACTTACCCTAATGTTACTGGTTACACAAGTTCTAATTCATGTTTTTATGAAATAATGTTAAACAACTAAATAATTAAGATTTTCGAGTATAATACTAAAATTATTTGTTATACAATATTATTTTAATGACATTGAAATCAACCCATGACATTAAAAAAAAACAAATACATACAAACAATAAAATACACAAGGAAAAACAAGCTCTTGCCTGCGACTCCTGTATATTACTTTCATTTGTATAGAAGCCTAACAAATCAACATTTTAAATGTCGTGTTATGGGATTTCAAACAAAGAAATAATCAGAATAGAGTAAAGCACTCCTAGATTAAAACGGGTATCATTTACGGCCAAACCCTATATTCAAACCGCGGATAGATAAGGCTTACCTCAGGTTAAAATTTGACATTTGTCCATACAATATGTGTCAAATTTTAATCCGAAGTAAGCCTATCTATCCGCGGTTTGAATATAGGGTTCGGCCATTAACCGATCAGCAAGATATTCTTATTTTGGTGAAAAGAAAAATGTATTTGGTCAGCGAAAATAGCTATATAGTTGGTAAGCAACTTATGGTTAGCAAACATTTATAAATCTGTCTGCAATTAATGATATACTGAACTGCTCTAAATTATTTTGGTCAGCAAATTAAATATTTGCATCTTTGAGCTGCATTGAGCGACCCACAATTAATCAAATTTTGGAGTAGTAGGGATTCGCCGGTTCTGGCCCCGCCTCTACTCGGCCGAAAAAAATGGTGCTCTGACGAGCGAGAGGTGGGGTTCCGCTCCGAAAAAAAAAAAATTAATATTTTTTTCGGTGTTTATCCCCCCATTTAGAGCGTTTGGGAAGGGTCCCGAGACTCCCAGATCACTCCTTCCCATAGCTTGCTATAGTCCATGTACTCAATACAAAAGGTTATCAACTACCTGGGTACCCTTTTTTGTGCCTATTGTTTGCGCGTGCGCCAACCCCTTTGTTCTCGGGGCGCCCAACACCATTGTCTTGCATCGCACGCGTTCATACCTTTTTTTTACATATTACCTGATTGTGCTATTAACTGTTGTAATGTGATTTTTAATGTTATCTATGTTTTTCTCATATCATTTAATTAAGTTACCATAGTGGTTTTCCTAACATACTGTTTTTAAGGATCATAGTTCTAACCTAACCTAACCTACCTTGTTGAAGTTAACCTAAAACCGTGAAACCTGTTCTAGCTTAAAATACCTACTGTTTTTAAGGGTCACAGTTCTAACCTAACCTAACTTACCTTACTGAAGTTAACCTAACATTATACAACCTAATGTAACTTAACATACCTACTGTTTTTTAAGGGTTACAGTTCTAACCTAACCTAACCTACCTTACTGAAGTTAACCTAACATTATACAACCTAATCTAACTTAACATACCTACTGTTTTTAATACTTACCTAAGCTAGCTTGGTGAAGTTAACCTAACATTATACAACCTAATCTAACTTAAAATACTTACTGTTTTTAATACTTTCAAGAAAATAAAGATGAATCAACCAACAAAGAAGTTACGAGTGGTTTTAAATTTTAACACCCCATGGTCGGCTGTTATTAAGGATCGCCTAACTTTACATGAGCTTAACCTAAGCTAAGAACTGATTTAAATGTAGCTTAAGTCCTAATTTTCACTTAATTGAATTTACCTAAGTTAATGTTAGTAAATCTAGGTAATCGTAGTATTCGTAGTATTATCTTAAGTCGTTGTTACTTAGAGCCTATTCTAAACAACTATCAAAACCAAATATTGTATATAGGTATTTCTAAATGAATTACCTACACTTAGCTTATTAAAAATATAGTGGTTAAATGCAATCTAACCTACGTACGGGTATGTACCTACGAATATGTATCCTTGACTAACATTAGCTATAACATTATCTATCTAGTACGTATATGGGGTTCACCTCCACATACATTTTAATTTTATTGTAACACACTAGTATGTAAAACTAAAACGAAGCAAGTAAACTGGTTCTGACTTGATTCAAAGCGCTATGGAGTAGGTATATCAATAAAAAAGCCTGTATCGACAAGTTTCGTGTACCGGAGTGCATTGTTATAACGGTTTAATTGTTTTATTGGTAGCCGCCTATTATCTTTTATGGTCACAACGGATGCGATTGTTACTTGTGCGTTTTATTATTTTGGGTGTTGTTGAATAAATCGGCGTCTGTGTTAGATGAACTACAAGTTCAAACATGTTTTTAGGAAGACGCTTAACTTACGGAGCGTATAAAAGCGGTGGGGTATTGTGTCTGAAAAACTATTAGCCACGCAACAGTCTTCGTTACCGGAGCTCCCTGTACTTAAAGCAGTATATAGACTAATAGTCTTGTGTCGTGCAGTGAAGTGTTTATAAAAAGGCCTAATAATGGATGTGAGTATGGACAAATATTTTAACTTAATTGTGTTTTTTTAGCATTTGTGCACCGTGTTTTTGTTAAGCAGTTGTGTAATTTATTGTTTGATATTGTTTCAGTTCTCTGAAAATACTTTCAAGAACTATTACTACCCGGAAAATAAAGATGAATCAACCGACGAAGAAGGCACGCCTGGTTTTAAAGTTAAGCAGGCCATGGCAAAAAAGCGTTCAGTAAATAACATCGACAGCTTTTTTGAACGTCCCAAGAAGAAAACTAAAGTATTGAAGCGCTCTTCCAATGTCAGTCAAAGTTCTCCTGACGGGGTGGGCTATATATCAACCGGACAAGACGACGGGGCATACGCTTCTCACTTGATTAAAATCGAGATATATGATTTGCAAAAAATTAAAAACATTCCACCCACTGAGCACTGGAAACACGCAGATGTGAGATTAAAATTCTACGCGCCTTCTGAAGAAGACACTCAGCTCCAAACTACACGTGATGTTATATTTAACATCACAAAGCAAGTAGCTTCTAAAGACAGTTGTATGAAATATTTTATTGACAATAAGAAACAGTGATAAAAAGTGTTTGTGTAGGTTAAACAAAAGCTTGTTATTGTATTACATGTAAAAACCTTTCTTTAAGAATTCAAGACCTTTTCCAGTCTAAACAATTATCTTTTCTTTGTAAAATTAAATTGTGCGAAATACTTTATTTACTATAGGATGCAGTGATAAAAAGTGTTTGTGTAGATTAAACAAAATGGATAGTTTGAACTGTGACATCTACGATGCCCAACTCATCAGACTCTGTGAAGAGCTTGAAGAAGATCAAGAATTACTTGATATCGGGGAATTCATAAGCCAACTTCATCGTGATGCGTAAGTTATATTTTTAATTCTTAATATTCCTGTTGTAACCTGTGTAAAAGCGCTTGACCAGTACCTGACAAAGGATGGGTTTCTGACTTGTAGTAACTTGATCCTATTGTTATGGAAGCAGTTAGGTGGGGCGCTCCTATATAAGTGAGGTATTCGATGTTGAAATTATTCATTGTTTGCGTTACTGTGTTTGAGTTACTAAGGTGTCGGTTTATTCCATCATGGTGTTTATCATAATCCATTTAGTTCGTGATCAAATTGAGTGTTTAAGTAAACAGTTTATTATTACTAATTTTCATAGAAGTATACGATTGTGGTTTATATCAAACCAATTACCCACCACACTATTAGAAGAATCTGATGTAAGACCATATTTTACACCATGTGATGGTCATATTAAAGGCAAAGAAAATAGTTCGTGCTCAGATGTGATTGATGGAGTTTTAACAATGCAAGCATACTGCCAACAATGTAGAGAAGATTTGAGTTAGTATAATATCCCATCCAATTTATTAAAAACTTTGTATTTGTTATTAAGTCGTACATTATGTTTAATTTCATGTTTTCTTATTTTTACAGATCTTCCCAAGTCGGGGGTGGAGTAAAGAGGACAGCTGCAGTTTCGAAGTCAGAAGAAGTGCTGGCAAAGAAAAACCGCCTTTCAACTAATCGCGATACAGTATCAACATCATCCGAACCAATCTTAGATGAGAATGTGAGTACAAAAAATAATGATAATGTTGAATGTTCTGTGTGTAGTAAGTTTGTATCCAAAAGATATTTCACCAACCATTTGAATAGTAATATCCATAAAAATAATGTCTTAAGGTCTGATATTCAATGGGTTAATGTACAGTTAATTGAAAACGCATTTAGGAATAGGGTGGCTACTTATTAATGAAAATATTCGCAACCCATTTACCCCCGAAACAATTTTACAAAAAAATAAAGAAAAAATCTTTACATTATTGGATCGATCACTTACTGATCATTGTGCTTTAAAAGTAAATTTCATTCTTAATGCAGATTTTACTCAAGATACCAAACAGCTAAATAATACGTTTGATTTTCAATTCAGTAACAATGTGGTGAATCTTAGCAGCGACAAAAATGATATTTTTATAACTATAGTTAACGAAATTTTAACAAGATTATCTAACTTTGAGAGGAAAGATAGTGGATGGAGCTTAGTAAAATTCAACTATCTAGATGTGAATGTAAATAAATTTAACCCATTACGTGGTTCTTCCTATATAAAATTGCCTAGAGATATAATGAATAAAAAGGCAGTTATTAATGTAAAAAACAATGATCATGAATGTTTTAGATGGGCTGTATTGTCAGGGTTATACCCACCTACAAACCATCATTCAAATACATGGAATTCATATATAGCGCATAAACATAAACTAAACTTTGAAAATTTGACTTTCCCATTTAAATTAGGGGATGTTCATAAATTTGAAAAAATGAATGATATAAGCATTAATATTTTTGGACTCGAGTACAATTCACAAAGTAAAAAACATGATGTGATAGGGCCATTTCACTTAACTAAATGTAAAAAAGCTACCCACTTAAACTTATTATATATAACCAAAGGTAGTAAAGCACATTATTGCTTGATCAAAAATTTATCTAGATTAGTATCTAAACAATTATCCAATACACAACATGCTACACATATTTGTGATGGTTGCCTAACAAGCTTTACATCACATGAAAATTTAATGAATCATCAAAGAAACGACTGTTTCCATGTTTGCACGAATTTACCTTCAGAACAGGATAAAAAGAAAAACTGGTTCAATGAAAATGTCCCATCAAACCAACTTAGCTTCAATAATTATGAACGTAAATTAAGGGTGCCTTTTGTTGTTTATGCCGATTTTGAGGCTTTTTTAAACCCAATTCCATCATGTTTCAACAATCCTAGTACATCCTCTACAACAAATATACAAAAACAAGAGGTATATAGTTTTGGATACTACATTAAGTGTTCTTATGATGATAAGTTGTCAATGTATAGAACATACAAAGGTCAAGATTGTGCACAGACATTTATGAAATACATTAAAAAAGATTTAGATAACATTTGTAGGAGTAATACTTTTGGCAAAACCCCTTTGCCTTTATCTGATGCAAATAATTTAGACATTGCTCAGAGTAGTACATGTTACATTTGCGATAAAAAATTAAATGGTGATTCTTCTATTTCTTATAATCATCATACAGGTTTTTATGAAGGAGTAGCACATCAATTTTGTTCTGAAAAATACAGGGCACCTAATTTTGTACCTGTATTTTTTCATAATTTGAGCAACTATGATAGTCATTTTATAGTACATGGGCTTGGATTTGAGGAAGGGGACATTGAACTGATACCAGAGAACAAAGAGAAATATATTTCCTTTTCTAAATGTTTGCAAGTGAATAATCGCACAATGAAATTGAAGTTTGTTGATTCACTAAAATTTATGAGCTGCAGTCTTGAAAAATTAGCCAAAACCTTGACAGCTGAACAATTTCGTGAATTAAAATTGAGTTTTCCATGTGAAGAGGATTTTAAACGATTAATACGAAAGGGTATCTATCCCTATGAGCACATGACATCATATGAAACGTTACAATTGACTTCTCTTCCCTCTCAAGATAAATTCTACAGTTCTTTGACTGATTGCAACATATCAGACGACGATTATGAACATGCGAAAGATGTTTGGACTCATTTTCATTGTCAAAATATGGGGGATTATTCTGATTTATATTTAAAAACAGATCTTTTGTTACTTACTGATGTATTTGAAAATTTTAGAAATGTATGCCTTAGGACATATGGATTAGACCCAGCTCATTATTATACTGCTCCAGGATTAAGTTGGGATGCGATGTTAAAAACTACAAAAATAAATCTAGAGCTCTTAACCGACATTGATAAAATTGCTTTCATAACCAAAAATATTCGAGGTGGCATATCGCAATGTAGTAAAAGACATGCAAAAGCTAATAATAAATTTATGCCAGAATATGATCAAAATATTCCTTCTTCATTTCTTATGTACTTGGATGCAAATAATCTTTATGGGTGGGCTATGTCTCAATGCCTCCCTACAGGTAAATTTGAATGGGTGAATGTAGATACTGATTTTAATGTTTCTGATGATGCTGAACATGGGTTCATTTTAGAAGTCGATCTAGAATACCCACACGAATTGCATGACTCTCATTCAGATTTACCATTCTGTCCTGAAAATATTTGTTTAGGGAATTCCAAAGAAAAAAAATTAATTCCCAATTTAAATAGGAAAACGAATTATGTTCTACATTACAGAAATCTAAAACAATGTTTGAAGAATGGTTTGCAATTAGTTAAAATCCATCGTATTTTGAGATTTGAACAATCTAAGTGGTTAAAAAGTTATATAGACTTAAACACACGCATGCGATCGCAGGCAACGTGTGATTCTGATAAAGATCACTATAAAAGTATGAATAATTCAATGTTCGGTAAAACCTTGGAAAATGTTTTGAAATATGTGAATGTCAAATTGTTAAATCACTGGGAAAATCATGGGAAATCACAGGGAGTTGAAACTATGATAGCGAAACCTGAGTTCCACAGTTTATCAATATTTTCAGAGAACTTAGCTGCTGTTCAATTGAATAAAACTAAAATCTTTTATAATAAACCAATTTACTTAGGATTTTGCATTTTAGATATATCGAAAACTTTCATATATAAATTTCATTACGACTACATGAAAACGAAATATCAAGAAAATCTCAGGCTTCTTTATACAGATACAGATAGTTTAGTATATCAAATATTCACTGAAAACTATTATGAGGACATAAAATCAGAGCTCGATTTATATTTTGACACATCAGACTATCCACCTAACAATGAATATGGTTTACCATTAATAAATAAAAAGCGGTTGGGATTTTTCAAAGATGAAAATAATGGTAAAATATTTAAAGAGTTTGTTGGTCTACGATCTAAAATGTATGCCTTAGATGTTGAGAATATGAGTCTTAGATCAAAAGCTAAAGGAGTCAATAAATGTGTTACTAAAAAACTGACCCTCAACGATTATAAAAAGTGTTTATTTGAAAAAAATATGCAACATGCTCAAATGCTGAGATTTAAATCAATAAAACATGTAATATTTACTCAAAATATAAATAAAGTATCATTATCTCATAACGATACAAAACGGTATTTGTTAGAAAACTCTTCGGACACTCTAGCGTGGGGGCATTATAAAATACCCCATGGATCATCACAAAATAATTTTTCCATGTAATTTATAATCACAGAACATTCAAAAATTTCAACTTTATTTTTTGTACATTGTATATTTTTAATTTTTAATTGTGAATTTTATTGTGAATTGTTATAATTGTAGAAAATGTAAATACATTTTAGTTTTTTTGTAAATATAAATTGGTGAAGGTGAATTAAAGTGGTAGTACTCTGTATTTGATTTTTATTTAATTTTTTATTGTAACTTGAAAAGAGACTTATGTTGAGTTTTTTGCACTGTTTCTTTAAAAAATTATACTCAAAAAAGTGTAAATTTGAAAATAAAAAATATTTGACTATGATATCTTTGTTTTTTTAATGTATTTTATTTTGGTTGATTTATTTAAAAAGTAATTGAGTTCATAAATTGTATCATTTCAAGTTTAACTGTTTTCATATCAACACGTATTACGAGTTTTAATTATGATACATTTTTATCATCCTTTCACAACCATTGTAGCTGGTCCAAGTGGATGTGGCAAAACTCAATTTGTCACAAACTTTTTAAATAATTTCAAAGAAGTATGTAATGTTGAATTTGATGAAATAATTTGGTGTTATGATGAAATGCAGCCCCTGTACAATCTAGAAAATGTAAATTATAGTCAGGGAATACCAGATTTTTCAATATTTGATGGGAAGAAACCTAAGCTTCTTATAATAGATGATCTGATGAGAGAATCAGATGGACGAATAGTTGACATTTTCACAAAAGGTAGTCATCATAGAAACTTAAGTGTTTTTTATATTACTCAAAACATATTTCATCAGGGGAGAGGCCAACGAGATATTTCACTAAATACAAGCTACATTGTATATTTTAAGAATCCCAGGGACAAAACCCAAATACGCTACTTGTCACGACAAGTTTACCCGGAAAACCCAAAATTTGTAGATGAAGCCTACAAAGATGCTACTAAAGAACCACATGGTTACCTCATGATTGTTTTGAAACAAAATACAAATGACATATGTCGTTTTAAAACAAAAATATTTCCGTTTGATGGACATTGCACAGTGTATGTTCCTAAAAAGGGGTTTAAATACGACAAAAATCAACAAATTTTAGTCAGTTCTACATGATGCATGCGAGAGTAAACACATATAAACATTTACTTGAAGCATTGCAGTTGCTTAAACCAAAATATCGCACGGCGTTACTCAAATCTTGTGATGATGATGAGATCAACATTATTTGTGAGTGCATTTATAATGTCCTAAATGGAAAAAATCCTTTAGAAAAAAAAGAAAAATCAAAATTAAAAAAATATAAAGATATCTTACGGAAATTAGTTTCAAAAGGAAAACATAAAATAAGAAAAACTGTTATAATTCAAAAGGGAGGTGCATTTCTACCTATTATATTAGGAGCAGTTTTAAGTGCCTTAGTTAACTCTTTATCATAAACAAAATGGAAAACACGAAAAAAATGCTATTAGTAGAATCAGATTTTATTGAAAGACTCAAACGCAATGAGAGCCTACCTGAAAATTCATCATCCCGTCTAGATGCTGAGATGCAAAAAATCCTTAAAAGTAAAATGAATGATCGTGAAAAGTGGACCTTATATTCACAAGCATTGCAGCGATTTTTACATTTTATTGAAACAGATCGAAAACCATTTAGAATACCAATCGTAACGGAGGGGGAGCTTCAACTCAACTACGAAAGTAATGATCTAAAGTCAAAAGTGAACAAAAAGGAGGTTAATGAATATAATGAGTCAGTTGCAAATCCACCTTTACCAGAAGGAGATGGTACTACAGCAGTTACACCGATTGGTAAAACAAATCCAGAACCGATGCCAATTAGCCCATCAAAAATTATAGATATATTACCCAAATCATATGAGAAAAAAACTCGAACTTTGTTGGATTGCATTGTTTTAAGTAAACCAAAAATTTGGTGGAAGCCAACTGGTGAAGTTGTAATAAACAACCGCACCATTTCAAATAGTAATATTACTGATCTGGTAAGTGACACGGTTAGATCTCTTAAACGTCCTAAACCAACAGGGTGGGAAGAGTTTGCATTACTTTTAAGAGATATAAGAGTTCCTTTAAGCTGCATAGGCAATCCTGCAAACTTGGAATTTATTAAAACAGCTCAAGCGAATGAACCAATTACATTAACTGCATCTACAAGTACGAGATCGTCAACAGATAAAGAAAAACAAAGAGCTACACCACTTACTACAGGACAACTTAAGCGTCATCATAAGAAAATTGATTGGGAAAAATGGACTCCTTATTAGATATTAATAGGATCTACTATGATATCTCGAATCCAGCTGGTTATAGTAGTTTAAATAATATAGCGAAGGAAATGAAAGAACAAATGAACAAAGAGGAAGTAAAAAAATGGTTACAATCTCAAGATACGTACACGCTACATAAACCTATTCATAAGCGATTCACCAGAAATAGATATATCCTATCTAACTTTAATGAACTCTGGCAAGCTGATCTAAGTGACATGAGTACGTATAGTCAATATAATCATGGATACAAATATATTCTTTGTGTTATTGATGTGTTCAGTAAATATGCTTTTGCGAGAGCCATGAAAAAGAAAGATTCATCAACAGTTAAAGAATGTTTTGAAAGCATATTTACTGAAGCCAACTCTGTTCCTCGTCATATACAATCTGATAAAGGTACAGAATTTGTTTCAAAGGTGGTGAGAGATTTTTTAAGAGCAAAAACATTAATTATTACACCACTAATAATCCCGACATTAAAGCAAGTATAGTAGAAAGGTTTCAAAGAACTCTTAAAATGAAAATGTGGCGTTACTTCACTCATAATAATACATATAATTACACTAATATTTTACAAGATCTTCTTCATTCTTACAACCATACCTATCATTCAAGCATTAAAATGCGACCAATCGATGTTAATTCTAGTAATATTATGACCGTTTGGAATAATTTATATTATCGAAAAAAAGATAGACAAATTTCATTGGAAACCCCAAAATTGAATGTAGGCGATCATGTTAGAATAACTAAATATAAACATGTATTTCAAAAGGGTTATGAAAGTAACTGGAGTGATGAAATATTTATAATTAATTCAATTATTAATAGATCACCGCGAGTTGTTTATATGTTAAAGGATTTGGAAGGCGAACCCATCATTGGTACATTTTATTCTAAAGAGTTACAAAAAGTGACTTACCTCCCCTCCACCGAGCATAAAATTGATAAAATAATACGTTCGCGTCATATTAGAGGCATAAAGGAAATACTAGTGAAGTGGCAAGGTTATCCCAATAAATTTAACTCTTGGATACTCGCATCAAGCTTGAAAAAAATATGAATGAAAATAGTTTTTATTTAACTTTGTTAAGCAACAGTTCAACGGATTACTATACGGACAACACGACTGCACATTTTCTAACTAAATTACCTAAGAACATAAAATTAGAAGGGGAGTGGGTAGTTGGATTAGTGGAATTTCAATACCCGTGTTCCATGTATAATGTCCAAGATCATGAAAATATAATTTACATAAAAAAAGGTGGTGTCACCCGCAAACAAGTCAACGAAAATTGTTGATATAAAAACTCATATACCAGCCACTACATACGATAATATTGATCATTTCCTTCAAGCGTTTAATGAGAACCCTCAATTAAAAAATAATGTCAAATTTAGGTATGATACATTGACAAAAATGGTTGGAGTAACAACAACAAATAATGAAATAACCTCTATCATAACAACCCCGATACTAAGTCTCCAGCTGGGTTTCAAACCGAGATCAAATTTGAAACAAGTTACATATGGAAAAAACCCTGCCAATTTATATTTAGGGTTACCACCACAAATATTTGTTTACACCGATATAATTCATCCGCAAGTAGTTGGAGATGTTATAACAGCATTGCTTAGAATAATACCACTTGATCCAACTAAGTTTATTTATGGTGCATATAAAACTCATATTTTCTCACCTGCTCACTATGTACCGGTTTTACGTAGGGAGTTCGATACTATTGAAATAGATATAAGAACAACTACCGGTGTTAATGTACCATTCCAATTTGGTAGCTCCTGCGTGAAGCTACACTTTCAACGAGTAAAATGAATTATAACAGATCGTCAGTCTCTTGCCCTTACCAGCATTATTATTCGCATCAAGCCGGCTCTGGTGTAGGAATTGTCTATAAAGGAGTTCCATTTCAACGAGGGCATGGTATAGGGAGTTTTTTGGGAGGGCTATTTAGATCAGTGCTCCCTTTGTTATCTAGTGGTTTGAAAACCATTGGAAAAGAAACGTTAGGTGCAGGGGTTGGTTTGTTATCCGATATGGTAAATTCACGCCCTATGGATAGTTCGATTAGATCACGATTCAAGGAGGCAAGTGCTAATTTAAAAAGAAAAGCCGATGAAAAAATTGATTCCCTCATGTCGGGATCTGGGTATAAAATGACATCTAAAAGAAGGGAACCGCTCATTACATTGAAAGCATTGAGACGAAGAGGAAGTAAAAAAAATAAAAACAAAACTCTTGAGGATATATTTACAAACTAAATAATGTCATTCCTACATAGTCATTCTTGTGAATGTGCGAAATCTGAATTAGATATATTTGCCCTTCCATCAACTCAAACAAGTATTGAAAGTGGACAGTGGGTTCATTACAAACCAATTTCATCTTTAAGTGATGACGCTCCTATCGAATTCCAAGTTCGCGGATCAGGAGATGACTATGTTGATCTATCCCACACAATGTTACATATTAATGCTAAAATATTGAATCAGGATGGCACAAAATTAAAACCAGATACCCTGGTTGCACCCGTCAATAACTGGTTACATTCCCTTTTCAGTCAACTAGATGTATATTTAAATCAAAAACTCATATCACCCCCAAACAATACATATGCTTACCGTGCTTATATGGAAAATCTTCTAAACTATGGACCAGCAGCCAAAGAAACTCATCTTACTTGTGGATTGTGGTATGCTGATACTGCAAATCATATGGATACTATTGATGCAAATAACAAAGGGTTTCACAAAAGACTAGAATTTGTCAAAGAGAGTAAGGAAGTGGAAATGATGGGCCATTTACATGCCGACATATTTAACCAAGAGAAATTCTTAATAAATGGTGTCGAAATACGCATTAAGTTAGTACGTTCGAAGGAGTCATTTAATCTAATTTGTCACCAAGATAAAAAATTCAAAGTCCAAATAATGGATGCCAGTCTCATTATAAGAAGGGCACGAATTAATCCTAGCGTTTTGTTAGCACATCAAAAAGTATTGGCAACAACGACTGCAAAATATCCTATCACAAGAGCAGAAGTTAAGGTTCTTACATTACCGTCGGGGATACAGGGTAAAACATTGGATAATATATTTCTCGGGCAAATTCCTAAAAGATGTATTATTGGTTTTGTATCAAATTCAGGGTTTAATGGCAATTTAGCTATGAATCCATTTAATTTTCAACACTATAATATAAATTCGTTTAGTTTATATGTTGATGGTCATGAAATTCCTTCTAAAACATTACAACCATCATTTGGTTCTGGTTCTGGGTTAATAGCATCATCATATCACACTTTATTTTCCGGAACTGGTATTCATTTTCACAACGAAGGTAATGATATAAGCAGAACGGATTATGGAGCAGGTTATTGTTTGTTATGTTTTGATTTAACCCCCGATTTATCTGCTAGTTCAACTTCACACTGGAATCTTGTACGGCATGGAAGTGTTCGCTTAGAAATTCGCTTTGATGCTGCTCTACCCTGCACCATTAATTGTATTGTGTATGCAGAATTTGATAACGTTATTGAAATAAACAAAAATCGTGATATATCTGTAGATTAAAATAGTTAGTAAACACATAAATACAATGTTTTAATCAATTTAGTTTATTTCATTGTAGCCATTGTTGGCAACATCATCAAATTATTCATATTTTTTTATTAAAAATGGATACAAATGAAATTCAATTTTGTATGAAAAAAATCAGCCCTTCGTTTGAATTAAACGTTTTTGCTGCTAACAAAATTCCTATTTGGGTTAATCTTCCCGTCTTTATTGTAAGTAATTTGGACCCAGACTCGAAACCGGGCTCCCACTGGGTTGCTATACATATTGACATTAATGGCATAGGGGAATACTTTGACTCCTTTGCTCGGAAACCTTCAGGTTATCATAAGTTATTTTTAAAAAGGAATACCAAGCGCTGGTCTTATAACTATAAACCACTTCAAAACCATTTTACCTCTGTTTGTGGGGAATATTGTTTAGTTTATTTGTATTTTAAATTTCATGGAAAAACTATGAAAGATTTGCTAAGTTTGTTTTCTGAAAATTCATTAAGTAATGATCTTATATTAAGAAATATGTTTAAGACTTTTTTTGTGAAATAAAAGAATATGTGAACTAAAATATGATTTTTATTTTTACATGTAATACAATAATAATCTTTTGTTTAATCTACACAAACACTTTTTATCACTGCATCCTATAGTAAATAAAGTATTTCGCACAATTTAATTTTACAAAGAAAAGATAATTGTTTAGACTGGAAAAGGTCTTGAATTCTTAAAAGGTAAGGTTTTTACATGTAATACAATAACAAGCTTTTGTTTAACCTACACAAACACTTTTTATCACTGTTTCTTATTGTCAATAAAATATTTCATACAACTGTCTTTAGAAGCTACTTGCTTTGTGATGTTAAATATAACATTACGTGTAGTTTGGAGCTGAGTGTCTTCTTCAGAAGGCGCGTAGAATTTTAATCTCACATCTGCGTGTTTCCAGTGCTCAGTGGGTGGAATGTTTTTAATTTTTTGCAAATCATATATCTCGATTTTAATCAAGTGAGAAGCGTATGCCCCGTCGTCTTGTCCGGTTGATATATAGCCCACCCCGTCAGGAGAACTTTGACTGACATTGGAAGAGCGCTTCAATACTTTAGTTTTCTTCTTGGGACGTTCAAAAAAGCTGTCGATGTTATTTACTGAACGCTTTTTTGCCATGGCCTGCTTAACTTTAAAACCAGGCGTGCCTTCTTCGTCGGTTGATTCATCTTTATTTTCCGGGTAGTAATAGTTCTTGAAAGTATTTTCAGAGAACTGAAACAATATCAAACAATAAATTACACAACTGCTTAACAAAAACACGGTGCACAAATGCTAAAAAAACACACAATTAAGTTAAAATATTTGTCCATACTCACATCCATTATTAGGCCTTTTTATAAACACTTCACTGCACGACACAAGACTATTATGTCTATATACTGCTTTAAGTACAGGGAGCTCCGGTAACGAAGACTGTTGCGTGGCTAATAGTTTTTCAGACACAATACCCCACCGCTTTTATACGCTCCGTAAGTTAAGCGTCTTCCTAAAAACATGTTTGAACTTGTAGTTCATCTAACACAGACGCCGATTTATTCAACAACACCCAAAATAATAAAACGCACAAGTAACAATCGCATCCGTTGTGACCATAAAAGATAATAGGCGGCTACCAATAAAACAATTAAACCGTTATAACAATGCACTCCGGTACACGAAACTTGTCGATACAGGCTTTTTTATTGATATACCTACTCCATAGCGCTTTGAATCAAGTCAGAACCAGTTTACTTGCTTCGTTTTAGTTTTACATACTAGTGTGTTACAATAAAATTAAAATGTATGTGGAGGTGAACCCCATATACGTACTAGATAGATAATGTTATAGCTAATGTTAGTCAAGGATACATATTCGTAGGTACATACCCGTACGTAGGTTAGATTGCATTTAACCACTATATTTTTAATAAGCTAAGTGTAGGTAATTCATTTAGAAATACCTATATACAATATTTGGTTTTGATAGTTGTTTAGAATAGGCTCTAAGTAACAACGACCTAAGATAATACTACGAATACTACGATTACCTAGATTTACTAACATTAACTTAGGTAAATTCAATTAAGTGAAAATTAGGACTTAAGCTACATTTAAATCAGTTCTTAGCTTAGGTTAAGCTCATGTAAAGTTAGGCGATCCTTAATAACAGCCGACCATGGGGTGTTAAAATTTAAAACCACTCGTAACTTCTTTGTTGGTTGATTCATCTTTATTTTCTTGAAAGTATTAAAAACAGTAAGTATTTTAAGTTAGATTAGGTTGTATAATGTTAGGTTAACTTCACCAAGCTAGCTTAGGTAAGTATTAAAAACAGTAGGTATGTTAAGTTAGATTAGGTTGTATAATGTTAGGTTAACTTCAGTAAGGTAGGTTAGGTTAGGTTAGAACTGTAACCCTTAAAAAACAGTAGGTATGTTAAGTTACATTAGGTTGTATAATGTTAGGTTAACTTCAGTAAGGTAAGTTAGGTTAGGTTAGAACTGTGATCCTTAAAAACAGTATGTTAGGAAAACCACTATGGTAACTTAATTAAATGATATGAGAAAAACATAGATAACATTAAAAATCACATTACAACAGTTAATAGCACAATCAGGTAATATGTAAAAAAAAGGTATGAACGCGTGCGATGCAAGACAATGGTGTTGGGCGCCCCGAGAACAAAGGGGTTGGCGCACGCGCAAACAATAGGCACAAAAAAGGGTACCCAGGTAGTTGATAACCTTTTGTATTGAGTACATGGACTATAGCAAGCTATGGGAAGGAGTGATCTGGGAGTCTCGGGACCCTTCCCAATCGCTCTAAATGGGGGGATAAACACCGAAAAAAATATTAATTTTTTTTTTTTTTTAGGAGCGGAACCCCACCTCTCGCTCGTCAGAGCACCATTTTTTTCGGCCGAGTAGAGGCGGGGCCAGAACCGGCGAATCCCTACTACTTTTTGGTAAACAATCAGTAGGTAAGCAAAATATTTCATTTTGTCCAGCAAAAAAAAGGGGGCAAAGGGGGGGGGGGCGGCAACGCACATGATATGCCCGTTAGGGTGTAGCAGAGGGTAACCACTGAAAAAAGACTTTGAATGTTTTTGACCAAAAGTGTAAAAGACATGATAATGATGATGATAATGATGACGATGACGATGACGATGGCGATGGCAATGGCGATTACGATGGCGATGGCAATGATACCTATGAAAAATTTAGAAAAAAACATCATGGCCGCCGTTTTGAATTTCTACCTATAATTGACATCATTTTCGAAATTGCGTCCCCAAAATCTAAGAAAATGACACCCATGTACACTTTTTCAAAAAAAGTCATTGCCGCCATCTTGAATTCCAAATTTGATGTTATTTTCAAAATCTGCGTCCCCAAAATCTAAGAAAATGATACCCATGACGACTTTAAAAAAATATCAAGGCCACCATTTTGAATTTCAAATTCGTTATCATTTTTGAAATCTGCGTCACCGTAATCTAAGAAAATGACACCCTTGGTGGTTGCTTACTTCAAAAATAATTAATCTCCGATACAAAGTTCTACCCCCCATTTATTGCCTTGTGGGCATTGTTTCCAAAATCAATGAAAGTTGTATATTTTTTTATTTGCTTATAAACAGTAGCCACTTTAACTGCCGCCAACCTGCTAGGCCAGTCCATTTTGTATGAAAATCAGAGCTCTTGGCAGTTAAAGTGTTAAAAACCAATTACCACGTTTCCGACTATAAAAATGTACCATAGTTCCATACAAACTTCGCGGCAGGTCCCGGGAGCGCGCGCGCCGGCGCTTGTACAGGCATATTCTTGAAATTAAGACTGCACGTGTCCTGCAAAAAATATTACACTCTAGTTTTTCTTTCTTGCTAACTGCCGCACTCAGAGACGTCAATTTAATTTAATGCTTGATTAAAGTGGATGCTGTCACTTTCTTTACTACAGCAATAGAATAAGACAACACGTCACTAAACAAGCATTAAATTTAATTGACGTCTCTGAGTGCGGCACTTAGTCACTCACTATACTAACCACAGTACAGTCAGCCTTATAAGAAGCTGCACACTTTTGTACCTTGTCGCTTTAACGCCTTTGACAGATTAGTGCAGCCGTTCAAACATGACGTTAAAGTGACAAAACACTAAAGTGTACCTACAGCTTCTTATAAGGCCGACCGTACCACAGAGTCCACAGATTATAACCAACTTACATAGACAGTCAATTTCTACCAACCTGTAGCCCGTTTCACGAAGCTACAAGCCTACAAGTTACAAATTACAAACGGAAGTCTCTTTCTAGAAAAATGAGTTAGAAAGAGACTTCCGCTTGTAATTTGTAACTTGTTGCTTCTTGAAACGGGTCTATGGTCTGCTTCACGTATTGAGTGTTTTAGTGTACTTTCTTGCGAATTAGTGACACGTCGAGAGCAAAAGGAATAGCAATAGACGAAGTTCGAATTACGGATTTCAAAGTAGAGCCTCAGTAATTCGAACTTTGGATCGCCCCGTCACTTTCTTGCGAATTAGTGACGCGTCGAGAGCAAAAGGGATAGCAATAGACGAAGTTCGAATTACGGATTTCAAAGTAGAGCCTCTGACATGACATGACAAGCAAGACAAGACAACACAACTTATGACATAATACCTGCCGACTGTCGTATGAAAAATATGGAATAAATAATCGGTATCGTCTTGGGTCGTCCCAATATAGATATTTCGAGTAACCGTCGTGCAGTAAACATCTTTATTTCTGCTAAAATAATACTTAATTATCGTGCTTTAATTGAACTTTATAAGTCCGTTTTGCACTTAGTATATTGCGTAGGACAAGTAACAGTGGATAGTGCAGTTTTTGTGACGAATAAGTGCCTATATTTGAAATTATAGATCAATATAAATTGAAATTAATTATAAACCGACCGTCAAAACTAACAGTGCAAGGTGTTTGACGCAAACGGGTAAGTGCCTGCAATTTCATGGCGCTTACGCCCTTCTTCTCGCTGCCTCCGAATGCGTAGATAACATCGTCGTTAAGAATTTTTAACTGTGCAAGTTGTGGTCTTGAGACGTATGTGCAGCGCAACAAGGTTGCTTTTCACATAGTAAACGTTAAACTGATATTTTAACTACCCAGCTTCTGTTTACTACTTAAAAGCACATATTATTACGAGAATTATGGCACCAGGAACCCAATCATGGGGATGCTGCTCAAATGAAGGTGTCAAAGATGAAGAACATATAAAATGTAGTACTTGCAATCGACAGTACCACTTAGCATGTTTATCTGCCTCAAATATAAACGTTAACTCCAGTTGGGTATGCCCAGAATGCATGCATGACGCTCCGCAATCGTCAAAACAAGACTCGACTCCTGCGCGCAATGTTTGTAGTTCAAGGGGCAGCAAGCGGCAGGCACTCGGCTCACCTGAGTCCGTAGCGGTCAGCTCGGACGAAGTTCGTGCCATAGTTCAAGGAGTCGTAAAATCGGAGTTTAGTTCTATGCTCAAGGAATTTAATAAAAATATTTTGGGTATTGTCGTCAAACAACTGGAACCTTTGAAACAAGCGATGAGTGACATACATGACTCTATGACATTCATGAGTGCTAGATTCGATGACATAGAGGCTGAGCAGGCCGAAGCCAAGAGGACAATGAGTGATTTGATGAATGATAATCTTAAAATGAAGACCGAAGTCGCGGAACTGAATCTACGTCTTAGTAACTTGGAACAACAAGCCCGGGCAAACAATTTAGAAATTCAGTGCGTACCGGAAAATAATAATGAGAACCTTTTTACAATTGTTAACACTTTGGCGACAGTAGTAGGGTGTACTCTAAATGAAAATAACATAATGCACTGCACCCGTATTGCTAAACTGCGCACGGACAGCGCACGTCCGAGGTCTATAGTGCTTCAACTTGCCTCGCCGAGGATACGCAATGAGCTTTTGGCAGCTACTATATCATACAACAAGTCGAACCCCCAGGACAAACTAAATAGTCAACACCTCGGCCTCGCGGGCCACAAGACTCCTGTCTATGTCATGGAGCACTTGTCCGCTGCAAACAAATCTCTCCACGCCGCGGCCAGGAAGAAAGGGAAGGAACAAGGATATAAGCACGTGTGGGTCCGTGGCGGCCGTATTTATGCGAGGAAAACTGATGACTCCGAATATATTTATATTAGAAATATGGATACCTTGAATAAATTAGTATAAATTAAATATATAAGTTCGTTTATAAATATGTTGATTGTGTTGCATGTAACTGTAAAAAACTAATATAAAATTCGAGCTTAAACTTTACTATCAAAATATTCGAGGTTTACGTACTAAAACTAACGATTTTTATTGTAATTTAATTCTTTGTAACTATGATGTCATTATACTAACTGAGACTTGGCTCAATAGCTCAGTTTTAAACAGTGAACTGTTTGACGAGAGGTATATGGTTTATAGGAGGGATAGAGAACAGGTCAGTGCTCAGAGGGGTAAGGAGGGCGGAGGTGTACTTATCGCTGTGCATAATAATTTAATCTCTCGACGCATTACTGACTGGGAAAGTAATTTTGAAGACCTTTGGGTCATAGTAGATATCTCGCCTACTGGTCCTCAACGGCAAATAGCTCTCTGTGCAATGTACCTCCCACCTCCTGTTTTACGTTCTAAAATGGTCACTCTTGTAAACCACTACAATGCCGTTCTTGAGCAAACTAACTGTCACACATGTATAATGGGAGATTTTAACCTGGGAAACATTGATTGGAAATTGGTTAATGATGCCACTAGCAATTATATTCCATCTAATACAAGCAAAATACTGTTGGACTTTATTAACGTAAATAAACTGAAACAGCTGAATAATATACGCAATTGTTCTGACCGCATGCTCGATCTAGTTTTGTCAACTATGTCTAGGTGTAAAGTCATTAAAAGCATTAACTATTTAAGTGTCATTGATCAATATCACCCACCACTAGAAATAACCATGGAATTTATGAAACAATACAGATTACCATACAATAGCGGATCCGAGAGACCTAATTTTTATAAAGGAAATTATGAACTGATATGTAAGGACCTAGCAACTTATGACTGGAACCAACTTCTTGATGGTCTCAATGTGTGCGACATGCTTGTAGTGTTCTATGAGATCCTAGGTAAAGTAATTAAGCAACATGTTCCTATTATTAGACTAAAAAAACAAAAATTTCCACCTTGGTTTGATTACAAATTAAAAAAGATTTCAAAAGAAAAATATAAGATTAAAAACAGACTTAAAAAATACAATAATCCCTTAGATGCATTAGAATTAAAATTAATCAGTAAACGTTTAAATAAATTAACGATTTCTAGATATAATGAATATCTTAATAAAATAGAGAATGGTCTAAGTGAAAATCCCAAACTGTTTTGGGCACATGTAAAAGCCAAGCGAGGAGGGTCAGGTGTATATCCGCTGTATATGACCGATGGCTCGACTACTTCTTCAAATAGCACAGAAATATGTGAAATGTTTGCTCAATATTTTTCTACAGTATACACTAAAGATGATCTCAGTCAAAATGCGTATGATGACAACAATCAATTAGAACCATTGATAGATAATAGTTTACCACTAGTTACACCTTTTATCGATGATGCATCCTTGACTAGTAAATTGAAAAGTATTAATTGTAAAAAAGGTGCAGGGCCGGATGGAATCCCACCTATTTTCATTTATTCATGCGCTTTAGAGTTGGTTCGGCCATTAAGTATAATTTACAACAAATCCCTATCGACTGGCGTGTTCCCATCACAATGGAAAACTGCAAAAATTGTTCCGGTGTACAAGTCTGGAGGTGACAATACAGTTTCTAACTATAGACCTATAGCCATCTTGTCCTCCTTTGCAAAGATTTTTGAATCCCTTGTCTGCCCATACATTCAAAGACATTTAAGAATTTATTTGAGTGACTTCCAGCACGGTTTTGTTAGTGCTAGATCCACATCCACGAATTTGGTTGCGTTTACTGAGGTCTTGTCTAAAACAATTGACATTGGCAGCCAAGCGGATGTCATATACACAGACTTCAGTAAAGCATTTGATAAAGTTTCTCACAAAATTTTGCTATCAAAATTGTCTGCCTATGGTTTTGGTTCTGTGCTGGAATGGTTAAACTCATATTTAGGGGATAGAGTGTTTTTTGTAGTAGTAAACGGGTTTCAATCCTCTTCGCATATCATTACATCTGGTGTCCCTCAAGGATCGCACTTAGGCCCAATCCTATTTAACATTTTTATCAATGACATTCCTGACTGTTTAAAACACTCTAATATTTTTATGTATGCCGATGACCTGAAGTTTGTTCGTACAATCGCTACTGACAGAGACGTAAGTTTGCTACAGAGCGATTTGAATAGTCTCGTTGAATGGTGTAGTAATAATAAAATGGTCCTAAATGCTAAGAAATGTATACACATAAAATTTTCGAGGAAGCATACCATAATAAATTCTAAATATTTCATTGGAAACGACTCAATTCAAGAGGTGGACACAGTGCGCGACTTGGGCGTAACATTTGATCAAAAACTTACTTTTGTGCCTCATATAGAAAATATTATTAAGAAATCGTCTAAAATGCTGGGTTTTGTGATAAGGAATACTAGAGCCTTCCGACGAAGTAAAAGTAAGATATTACTTTTTAATAGTCTCGTGCGAAATATAATGGAATATTGTAGCGTAGTGTGGCGCCCACACTACTCTACTCACTCGTTGCGAATAGAGCGAGTACAGAAGCGGTTCTTACATCATCTATCTTTTTCAGCTGGCATAGCAAAAAAAGTAGCCTCGTATAAAAAGAGATTAGAGTACTTTGGGATGGACTCTCTGGAGTTACGTAGAAAGATTGCAGACGCGATTTTTTTGTATAAGCTTCTGAGGCACAAAATCGACTGCCCGCAAATACTGAATCAATTGTCATTCCGAGCACCGTCCCGAATGCCCCGCAACCCCATTACTCCGCTCTGTCCTCCGCTCAGGCGTACTGTTCTCGGCAGCAACTCACCTATTCCAAGACTATGCAAAATTCTAAATGCCAGTAGTCACGAAGCGGATATACACTTCGACTCAATTATTATTTTTAAGAAAAGTGTTCGAAAGTGTCTGTTTACTTTTTAGAATAAGCATTTAGGCACTAAGATTTTCAAGTTTAAATTGCTGTTATTTATTCCAGCATTTTTTTATTTTTTTTAATTATTCTTCTTATATAATGCATGTTGTGTTTAAGCACTTACATTTTTAAGTTAGTTTACTTCACTTTTTTATCATAATGCATGTGGTGTTTACCTTTAAGTGATTGTTGCATTTAGTAAACTGTTAACGCAAGCTTTTAATGTAATTACAGTGTAAACAATTGTTGGTAAACCTAATAAATAAATAAATAAATAAATTCGTTTTTTGTCAAGTTCTTAATTCGTCACATTCTGCTTTCGTCATCCATTCTTCATTCGTCACTTTCGGTGGAAGTCTTTGTCGTCTTTGGTCATATTCGTTGTTTGTCTTTTTCTTATTCCGGGTCATTCCGTTATTAGTCTTCATATTTTTTGGTCATGATCGGTGTTAGTCTATCTCTTTTTTAGTCTCATTCGTTATTCGTGCTATCGTCTTTGGTCTTATTCTAAGTTCGTTTTTTTTTCTTATTTGGCCTCTTTAGAAATTGATCTCATTCTTTATTGGACACATTCACTATTTGTCCCGTTTGATATTCGCAATTTGACTTGTTTTCTTTCAGGCGACTAGAATCACGAAAATCACGAAAAGAGAAAGCGGTGCCATACGTTTTCATAGTGCTTACTACTGTCGCGAGACGCGCGCTACAATCGCGCACGTCAGCCGCACGCGTCTGTCGCATCAGCCGCTACCCATGGAAGTCAACCTTTAAGGTATGAAAACGTATTTTTTTGCTTTAATCCTCTTTTGCTAATATGAGAAACTTGTTACACCTACCTTACATCCATAATAATATATAAAATATAAAAGAGATACAGAAATATTTAGTACTACATCAAGCTAACGGAACTTTTACAAAATAGGGAATTAAGCCATTTGTTTAAAGTTCCGTGAGTTTGGGGCAGTACAAAATATTCATGTACAGTCGAGTTCATAAATATTTGTACACTTTAGTACCTTGTCTATTTAATGGCATCTTAAAACTGCCATAATATGAATTGTCACATCAATTAAAGTGACAAGGTACTAATGTGTACACATATTTATGAACTTGACTGTACCTCTTTTATATTTTATATATTGTTATGATTGTAAAGTAGGTTTAAAAACTTTTTCTAAGTAGCTGAATACGGTTGAAGCAAAAAAAAATGTATTCATACATTGAGTGATCCAGTATCCACCCTGGTAACTATACATATAATGTCTGTATGTGACATGTCAACATCAAATATCAAAATATTGTTTAAGCTATAATTTAAAATCCTTGCCTAAAAAGGTTAGCAGTCCCGGGACCACCGCATGTGGGTTTTTTACTCTTGAGTATGAGTGAGTATCAGAATTTAGTTTCTCTAGTACTAAAGCTAATTTTGGGATTATAATAATTCAATTTGAGTGAAATTGTCTTTCAATATCCATTTACTTACATGTGTCTACATTTAAAAAATTTGCTCTGAAATGATAACACAATTATACTCGAAAATCTAATTAAAGACCAACGTGGGTTGCCACTATAAAATAAAAAAAGTATATTTCCACTTTTCAAAGACCGCACAAGACTGTTTATTTATTGGTAGTTTTAAACCTTCGATTTAAATAAACAAGTTAATTCAAGTTGCTTACACAAATACAAGATGCCATGTTAAATATTTAACCATAGAAGATTTTTGGTAGCAAAACTGTTATTGCACTTGTAATAAATACTTCAGGTTTTAATAACATTTGGTACGATAAATTAAATAAACAATAGTTGTAAACAACGTTAGCAATTTAAATAGTACATGTGTTTAGCTATTCGACAAAATAAAAGACCAAAAGTGTGTGTGTGTGTGTCAGAAGCTACTACCGGTTCGAGAAAAGAAACTTAGTTACATTCTTCTTTTTACCAAGTGCAAGTGCGAAGTTCATACATTTGCTGTTAAGTCGCAAGTAGCAAATGTATGAACTTCGCACTAACACTTGGTAAAGTTTGAATCAAGAATAAATTAAGTATAAGGAATCCGAATTTGGCCAGTCATTTTGTTTTAGCTGATAAAAAATCGCCATTTAACACACACACCCGCCATTTAATGATTAAACACACACTATATCAGAAAATATTTGTTTTGAGATATTTTAATGTTTTTGAATATCGGGTAGAAAAAACATTGAATGCATATTCCCTATTGTTATATAGGTAAGTTTTGATATTGAAATTGTTAGTCTACATAATATTTTCAACAATTTGATTATCAATGCAAAAAGGTTGGCTAGGTATATCTGAAATATTCAATTGGGCTTTGCGACACCAACAATGTTAGAGTCTTAAATTAGATTTTCTAGTATAGTTATATCTGATTATTTGTTAAAATTACACAATTAACAATTAATCATTTTAATTCTGTGTGCGATACCGGAGCAAATGTATTCAGCACTCCTACTATTTATACAATTTAATTAGCGCTATTAAGCTAACTAACCTTTGTACAATTAAATTAAGGTAGCTAGGTAACAAATTATTCAATTATATTAGATAGCTCCCTACTTGGTCCTAAAGACTTGCAACAAGTTACTGAAGATGTCGATATCACTTGCACTTGTTCTATGAGCTATTAGAATATATTCATATCAATGGGATATCTGGGCATACTTATGAGGCATTTATTAACAATATCTGATTATTTTATGGATCATTTTATCTAATGAAATGATTAATAACTAATAAGTCTATAATTATACTACACTTTTGCAAAGATGGCAGTTTAAAATGAGGGCCTTATTTAATAGCTATTTATGAAGTAAAATTATATATGAAGTTAACATACAATCTTATAAAAAATTGTAGCTTGCTTATGTGTACTTATTCTGCTAACCACACTATAATGATATAATTGTACATGGCATTATCATTAGTGACTATAGGGAAATGCATTGTTACCAAAATCATAATGATTAAATTATGTGATCAATAAGTTTTTAGAATTGTTATGAACCATAATAATATTATTTTAATGTGGATTATACCATGGCATTAACAAACGTTAAATAAGAGAAAACAATAATTTACATTATTAATTTGTTTTTCTGTGATAGCTAAACAAAAAACATCTGTATAAATAACTTTATAAGACAGTAAAAATAAGAGTTAGTTTTGTAATTACCTATTTGGAGCGGTGTGGAGAAAGTCCTGATGCCCTCATGATTTAAAGGATAAACAAGTTGTTTGCACTGGACTTTTTTATTTCCAGCTCGGTCACCAAAATGTAAAGTGGCTTTTTCGGCTTTTTCCGGGATGATTGAGGCCTACAAATAAATACTGTGATATTAGCTTTTAGCAATTATCAAATAACCTAGTATGTAACATTATTCTACCATATAATTATGGATTTAAAAGAAAAAAAAACTGATGAAACAAAAACCACTACATAAAAATCACAAGCTGATGATGATCTAGTGAAGGTACAAAATTTGACCTCCAAAAGAAAAAAATATTTTTATAGAGGTAAAATAAAACATTTAAATTATTTTAATAAATGTTTGCAAATATAGAAAGTGTGCATATTCCAATTAAAATATAATGATTTACATATCTCCCATTTTTTATACCGATTCTAAAAACTTATTGATCACCCCTCATACTACTTCTATGGTACCTCCATGTGTAATATTTTTATTTACATAAGTAATTGTTTTTAAAAGTAGCAAGTGAGTCTTTATACAGTGTGTAAATGGTATACGGGCATTTATTAAAAATGGACATAGATTAAGACTCTAATAATCATAAACAGAAAGAATAATTTTGATTACGCTAACGTATACACCGTTATTAATTTTTGAACATACCATCGACCCGCAATGTACATCTAATTCCATCTGTCATAACTTTGAAACATTATTAATTGCTTTTTTTGTTATGCATTGCGTGTTAAATTATTTTGTATGGTTAATTTTTTTATTTACTTTTAACAAAAGCTGCCTAAATTTGCTCATTAGGGGCTATTCTTACCACAGTTAAAAGGAACGCCCGTATACCATTTACACACTGTATGCCAAAATTTGAGTGAAATCGGGTGAAGTTATGGGTAATTTGGAATGAAGGCTTCTATTTCAACATTAAGGCTAAATATAGTGTAGGAATTTCTTAATTACACGGATACCTACTAACTATTTTGTAAATAGTGTTTTACCTATGAAACTAGCAGTCCAGGTTCCATTCCCGGTAAGAACACATATTGTATGAATGACCTATTTTGAGTCATGGATATTTAATTTTCATTTTGGTACATACCTATCTCTCTAATAAGTATATAAAATTATCGTGTCACAGTGTTTGTAACAAAACTACTCTGAAACGGCTTGACCAATTCTTATGAAATTTTGTCTGTATATTCAGTAGGTCTGAGAATAGGACTAAAAAGTATATTTCTTAAGTATTGGATGAAAAAAAATACTCCCGGGCGGCGCCGGGCGCGGACAGCTAGTATAAATATAATATTAATATAAATACGTATGTTGTCTAGTAGCCAGAGTACAAACAAACCTAAAGATTATTTTGTGACTACAATCAATTTGTATAAGATTGTCATATTTTTGTTTCAGCCACTTACTAACATACATTTCCATACCACCAAGAATAACCAGAGATTTCACAGGCAATAGGTTCATTTTAATTCTTCTGACGTGTGGTATGTATGAGATTCATAATTTGGAATGTAATAGCTTGTCATCCTATTTACCCTTGTATTTATCAATAAGGTATTCATTGTAACAATGAAGTGAATGAATGAAGAGTTGTTACAATAAAATTTAGTAAGGACGCATAATGCAAATTCAATTACAACCCAGTAATAACATGTGGGGGAGATCATCTGATGATGGACCTACTGGTAAAATAAATACCAAATAAATAATATAAGCTTCAGGTATGTTTTTTCGTAACAATTACGTTTAATAAAAAAGTAGAAACATCAATTTGTGAACTTGTTAGATTAGCCTCGCAAAACAGTTAAAGGCTAGGTACGAAAGCAACAAGCAATCGGTAAACCAACTCGTGACAAAATTATATTGTTTTAAACTTCTACTAAGGTTAGCTCAGTCAAATAATGAATGAGTTTATTACCCAAATAAGAAAAAAAATACCTGCTATAATATTTCTCAACTATGTCCCTTCTTCCAGTAGCAACTGTAAACAAACGTAAATACACATAAATAATATTTCACCACCACCACACAACCACTTTCCACATTATGGTCAACAAATTCACTTCACTCACATTTACACAGCCATTATTTTAGATGGCGGCCATCTTTCGTCTGAGAAGTCAGGGTACGTTTCCACTCAAACAATGCTGAGTGAAAGAGTGAAAACGACACGTAACGCAGGTTCTGATTGGTTGTTTTCTCTCTTCACCTTTGCTTCTGTTTAGGGAAACCGCACCCTAAATCAACTCACCTCTAAAATAGGAGCCTTTCAATTTGACATTTAATGTGATCTCGTTGTCGAACGAGTGAACGAATTGAGAAAGTTAAGAATTGCGTGATAGTAGGGACAAAAAGTTCCGCTTACGTCTGTGAGCGCTAGTATCGCTATTACCGTGTTCGGTGTAGAATACGCAATAATTAGTTGGAAATTAAAACATGATTAGGTACTGCCGTCGGTAAAATCGTTATGTATTAGGTCATTTTATTACTAAAGTACCGGAAAATGCTACATACGTAATTTTAAAACTCTTTAGTAAGTATATAAATAAGGGCTAGTTTAGGGCATTTGCGACAAGCCTTAGGTTTCAAACGTCATTTTACTAATATGACAGCAAAAGTCAATTGTCAATGTCAGAAATGACAGGCAATGTGAAGGCGATGAGATGTGTGATCGCCTCTGCGTTCGCTCGTCGTCGCTGTTGAAAGAATCACTACCCAGGACGCGAAAACAGCGCGGTGTATTTGGAGTAAGTAAAGACTCGTTTCACCGGGCGAAGAAAGATTATATAAAAAAACTAACTTTTTTCAATTCAAGAATTGTGTATGGATCATTTTAATCCAATTCAATGCGTGTGTGTGGACCATTTTTTGTAACCGCCATAATATTGACACAAAACATAATATTGGATTATACTGAAACTTCTGTCAATTCAATACTGAGTCTTACTTTTACAAGTTTTCGAGTTATTATATGAAATATATATTAAATATGTACTCTCAAACTCTCAGTCACTAAAACCCGGGCCGGACGTCAGCGTCCGCGTACCGAGAAAAACCTCTTAATACTTAAGACTCGCAACACTTGTAACTCGGAAAGACTCGGAATCAAATATTTTACTCATAAGCCACGTAGTTCTAAATACTCGTGGAACTAGTCTTTGGATCTAGTCTTTTTGTGGACGCGTAGGTACTCGGAAGACTCAGTACGTGATTTGCCTAGTACGTCTCACCTCTATTTTGTCCCGCTAACAGAGTTAATTCAGTACTAAAGTTGGGACCCCAGCATGAGTTCCAGCTATAGAGGTGTCTCAGTTATTCAGGTCCCACTTAAACAAGTTTTACTGTATTAAAAAAAGGAAAAATGCCTACTACTTAAAGAATAGTTTAATTTTCATATCTACGTATTAAAGTTAAATTAATCTATTAATATTTTATGATACAGACGAAAAAGACGCCGTGGTCCGGATTTTACTTCATGCCCTGTCTGAGGGAGATGGGTGACGTTGCGAGGGCGAGAAGGAGAGTGACGCGCGCCCGCCGCGCCCGTGCTACCAAGCGCCGCCGTCCCGCGCGTATATGCACTGGTGGTGCCTACATGGTACCCTCACCCTGCAGCTGCAGCCCCGACTGTACTCTATCTTGAATGCGAAGGAATTGGCGCCAGCAGTAGTCGTGGCCGTCGCTCCTTGTGTTGTGTGTGTGGCTTAGGGATTCTGAATCTTCCTACCCTTTTGTCCGGTGTCTTGTTCTTGTTCTTGATGCTCTTGCTCTGTGTCGCGCGTGAGCTATCCTTATTTAGTACCGTGTCGATGCTCATTATACTACCTAGTGTTCAAGTATATTGTTTCATTTAATTACATCTCAAGTACTCCCCCTGCTGGCATGAGAGAACCCCCCTGATAGATTCTGTTAGGCCCTTGTTGAGAAAGAACCTTACAGTGTCCGGGTTGCTGCTAGCTTTATCTTCGTCTCAAATAGAGGCTTTTAATGGGGCGAACTCCAGTTAGAAAACCTACACATCCCCTGAACAACCTGTGAACAGATGAGTTTACTTTTGCTCGCAAACAAATCAAAGTGCAAGCGACCTCGGCACTAATTTTTACGAAGTCTTATTTGGAGCTACGGTTCAGGGATGTTAATTTCTTAGAAACGGCGTTCGGTCGGTCGAACGAGTGAACGCGGCGCAGCTAGTTTAAGTAGTCCCAGCAGAGCATACGAAACACATCTTAGCGCGTGAATTCTCAATAAGGCAGCAGGGCTTCTGTCGAACGATCGAACGTATAAGGGTGCCCTTAACATAAACGTTGCCCTTAGGCCATAATATACATATTAAACATGTAAATATGAAAATGAGGTAGGTTTAGGTAGCTTTGCAGTAGGCCCGGAGGGCCAAACCATCCACAAATAGGAGCTCCGCGTGAGCAGAGTTTTGTCGTCACTCTTATTTCAAATCAATTAGGCAGAGTCGGCGGAGCTCCTATTTCTAGGTGGTTTGGTCCTCCGGGCCTGCTGCAAAACCAACATAACCTAAACCTACCTCATTTTCATATTTAAATGTTAAATTTTCCGCTGTGTTACGAAAAATTAGCTATACTTACTTTTATAAGACAAATGATGGTACCTCAGACAAAAATCCTGTAGCAAGTGCAAGCATATTGCTAACGGGTGAGAATTAAATCTGATTCATTTATTGAATTTCAGATACTGCTAAATGGCGTTGAGAGTGGTATATAAATGTACGACTAATTTTCGTAATTCAGCGGAAAAGTTAACGTTTCTTAGTCTAGGTACAATATTTTTAAGAAACGCCCAAATACTAACTAGGTTTGCATAAACATTAATAGTAACCTACAGTACTATGCATTGCTGTGACTTGTGTTGTGTGAGTCATCCGCGCTGGGGGCTGTGCGCCGCACCGTGCTGCGTCATCGCCTGCGATCTAAGTTGCGCTACGCATCCCTAATTACCGCTAAGTAGCACTCCTGGGCTGGTATTCTAGGTGCTAAAAACCATATCGTCTATAATCTGTTGTCGTAGGTATTGTCAACGTTTTTATTGGCGATGAGCACCAATATCAAACCTCGACAGCTCAGGTTCGGGCTCGAGAAAACGCACGGGTTCGTAAAGGTTCCAAAACGCAATAAAACAACGAGAAAGTTAAACGAATTTAAACAAACAACAAAAGGAAATTTAACACGCAAAACAAAACGACTCTACAATGACGACAACTAAGCAACTAAGCAACTAAGGTTCTGTAGTGTCAGGACTCACTAAAATTATAAATCTTATAAGTAACAAATTCGTTGGGCTCAACTTGTTTCCTTGCACAACAGGTGTAATATCCGCTTTTGCCAATTACATCCTCTACATTAATTTCCCACTTCCGAGGCGACCAATCAGAGCGCCTTTACTTCCGCATGCCTCCCCGCCCGAGCGTCTCTCCCCCGGACGCCCGTCGAGGAAATACCGGCTTTCTGATTGGCCGCCCGCTTTTTATACAGACTTTTCTGTTCGATCATTTTCACTTTGGGTTCGTGACAAATTATTACGTAACTTCCTTTCCTCTGCTCCTAATGATCTAATTCTTAGAATATAACAGGGTCTTAAGGTCGTTGACCCGGTAACCAGTCTTTTGTTATCGGAAAAAGTAGGTTACCGGGCCAGGGGAACAATGACCGCGCTCGGCGCTCTATTGTTCAAGTTTTTTGCGAGTTCTTTTATCTCGCATTGCTGTGAGGGAGCTCGGATCGGTTCCAGGTTTTCATTGCCGCTTTTATGGGCACTTATTACATATTAATATATCTTAAAAAACCTACTCTCGTTTTATCTTAACCTAATAATTCTTAAAAAACTAGGGATCCTTAAGCTTAAATCAACAAAACCTTAAATATCTCATTACTAAAACTAATTTAACCATTTTAACATTGTACACTTATCGCCTAGTGCCTGCTATACGGGCACATCTCAAAAAACCAATATTAAGAGAAATCGCCGATCAAAGTTTTACGAGTTGAGTGTGCGGCAGAAAAAAGGGTCTAATTCCTTAAGTTTTGGGTCAATAACACTGTGGTTTAGGTTATTTTGTTGTTCATTATATAGAGCTTCAAATGAATGTGCATTTTTTTTTCAAGTATGCTTAGTTTTTAAAGTACTGGCCTTCAAATATAGGCACTTCGTGTTGTGGCCTTATCGCAGAAAGTATTTTACGGAATTTCGAGATGTGTCCAAAATCGCAAAAGAATTAAATGACGGTAATAAGCATACTATCATACAAAAATACATTTAAAAATAATAAAATAAATGAAAAACACGAAAAATAGTTATCAGATACCTTTATTAATCATCTTTGGCACAGTAAAACATTATTATATGCGATAATCAATGTCTCGAAGTATGCCTAACGCGTAAATTCTCTTGACAGATAGGTATATAATTTAAATAACCTATGTTTGAATATCTGCCCACCTAAAATCCAGTCTCCTTCTGTGTGCACGACAGGCACCGACCAGATGTTGCGCCAGAAATTAACCATAGCAGGAGCATCCGGTAGGTGTCCGTCGCTCACTCCTTGATCGGTTCCTTCCCACTTTCGGTACACCTTCCTCGGATCACTTTGGAAGAGGTGATTGTGCTGGTATCTATCTACACGCTCTCTATAGCGACGAATACGGCTTGCCCACGCGCAAACTTTCTGCTTCAGGAAGTCGATACGTTCCGTGACACAGGCCATAATAATGTTGGGGCCTTATTCCGGTCCAAGCAAAAGCCTGGTTCACGAAACGTATGACTCGGGGGCGTTCATTGCCCCCCTGAAGCAGACAAGCTTTCCTATGAGAGTCCTAAACTTATCAATACGCCGCTCAACTCGCACTTGCCAAGCGGGGACAGACCCGCGAGCGCGCGTCGCTCGGTCAGTGTCCGAAAACTTGACTCGAGCTACGCGGCATGCAGTGCTGGCCCCGCAGTACAAATTTGAGTGGGTATCGATAATATCCTCGCTGGCTTGAAAATATGACGCCAGCAAGGCATTTAGGGCTCCCATAAGTGCTAAATTTCGTTTACTGCCAGGCAAGCGTGGTAAACGAGACCTAGAGTTGGGTGTGGACCGATACTGCGCGATCGCGTCTTCCAAAGCCCTCCTCAGTTGCTCATTCACCTGGCTAGTTACGCTTATATTCACACAATCCTCAACGTCGCTAACGGGATCATACTGCACTGATATCAGTGCGTGTTGGGCGACTGGCATCGAAGCCGATAACGCAGCAGGAGGGTCCCGTGATGAAGCGGAGGTTGTACGAATATGTAGCGATTCAAGGCGTAGCCGATCAAGGTACAGACTGATCCAGTCGCCGAAGCCGCTGAATGGCCCGCACCTGATCCGATAGTTACTGGGCGGTAACAGTGATGGCTGGTTCAAGAGTCTGAAACAGGAGCAGCATTCGATCACGGTACGCAGTGAGGTTAGTTCCTCCCTCTGTAGCCCCATATTATGGTCGCATGCAATTTTCATTATTCGATGTTGACCATCGCATGCGGTGCACTAAACCCAGCCGTGCGCAGAGCAGGATGCCCCGCAGGCCCCAAGCGTGCCGGCAGCGGTGGTCGCACGTCACGTAGGTGGTCGCGACGGCGGAGATCGCTCGACTCGCTGGTGTCGGGTGCAGTGGCGAACTCATCACCCAACAGCGATGGCGACATGAGCTGAACGAAGCGGGCTGGGCTGGAGGGCGTGCTATCGCAGTATCCGCTTCTGTTCTATTCGTTCTAGATCTTGTTATCATGGTTTTTGCATGACATGATATGATATTAAATGTCAACATTGTCACGGGGTAGTAAGGCGCGCCTTCAATGGTTGGGTGGTGCCGCTGCTCACATAGGTACTCCTTTGGCATACTAAGGTGGACTCAGACTGAGCTGGACGCCCTGAATAGGGAGATCCGTCTACTGCTTAAATCACATCGCATGTTGCACCCACGCTCATCTGTCATGAGATTGTACATCCCAAGGAAATGTGGAGGTCGAGGCATTTTAAATGCTAAGAATCTCCACAACCGCGAAGTGTGCGTGCAATCTTAGGGATTATTTCCTTGGCAATGAGTGTGGGATGCATCGTGGTTGCAGTAGACAGGAGCCTCACGCCTCTCTCCTTGGCAAACAAAAACTGGCGCAGACCAACGGTGTTGAGCACTGAAGACCGCAAGAACGTATGGAAAAGCAACGAGCTACACGGACGCTTCTACCTGGCCCTAACAAGGCCCGACGTAGACTTTTTAGCGTCCGTAAAAACCGAAATCTTTGGGGAACCGAAGGTTTTGTCTGTGCAATTGCTGACGAGATCATAATGACGAACAATTACCGGAAATATATTCTGAGGGATGGCACGGTCGACATTTGTCGAGCGTGCCGTTGCCCCGGCAAGTCCCTCAGACACATAATTTCGACGGCGAGTACTTGCTCATACATCCAGGATCATCCATCAGCAACTTGCTCTTCAATAATGGTCTTGTTGAGTCTGAAGTGCCGTACTATAAGTAAACACCGGCGCCAGTTCTCGAAAATGGTCGTGCTATGCTCTATTGGGATCGATTTGTCATCACGGACAGGACTATTGTCGCCAATAAGCCTGATACCGTATTGACAGATCGATCTCAATCGATCGATCTGCCCGGCGGCAGTGCTCGTCGACGTCACCATCCCGCATGACGAGAACCTCGTGAAGGCCGAGAAGGGCAAGCTCAGCAAGTACCTTGACTTGGCTCACGAGGTGACCGCTATGTGGGATGTTGTTTCGACGATCTTTGTCCCAATAGTTGTTTCGGCAAACGGTCTTATAGCGAAGAGTCTCGACCAACACCTCAAGAGACTCTCGCTGGATTAAGGGCCAGATACAGAAGGTAGTACTCCTCGGCACGCATTGTGAGGAGGTTCCTCTCTCTGCAGCCCTAACCACCGGTAGCTTGAGCCCTGCCCCGCTGCCGGCGGCACTCATAGGTTAGGTTTTTTATAATGTATATTTTTTTGTGTTAGTATTTTATTTTACTTTTATATTTGAATATTTATCATACAAAACCTATGTACAGAAAATTAAATAAATATCAAAATAATAATAAAACAATACATTATAATGAAAGGAGTTAATGATATAACTATAATTTTATAATAATTTCACTTCCAATAAGTCCCCAGATTTTATTTTATTTATTAAAATCTGAACAGTGGGCAACAGACAGAATTGTGTGTGTAAAAAAGTTGATTGACCCTTATATTGTTATATTACAATCTTTAGGTATATTAATCATAGGTAACGACTTATAACTATTATATAAAGGTACCTACTTACTGTAGTTGTCTTATCATCAAGTGATTTTTATTTCGTTTATATTTTGACGCGTTCATTGTAATCACGGTCTTATTTACTGTTGTGCGATGTGGACGTAACTCAAAAACTTGTTCCGAACGTTTGTGCTACACAGCCGCAACTCCGAAGTGTCTGAACAGCATGGTAGTTTTGCGTGCGATCGTCGCGGGCGCAAGCGGCGGACTGGCGAGTGGCCATATTGCAGGTAAGGGATAGTCGATTTTTGGAAATTTGCATAAGGCCACAAGTGCATTAAGAGGCTTTAGAGGATAGTTTTCCTTATTTTTTGAGTTAAGGTGGTAAATTAAACCCTTCTGACCACGAATCTGCAATAATATCAAAAATGAAAATTTTTGAGTTGCGGCCGTATAGCAGGCACTAGGCGTTATATACTAGGCTTATATACTAACTAAAAACATTATACATATCACTTATATACTAACTTAAATAGGCTCTACTTATGACTAACGAGGGCTGTCGTCAACTGTTTTGATAGCTCTTATTTCCTTGACAGTAATGGCGGCTGACGTCACAACAATGCCGTAACAGGTCAAATACGATATCGTTTTTACCGCCGGGAATAGAGGCCCTGGGCCACTATTCCCCGCGGTAAAAAAACCATAGGTATTGTTTTGACGTCAGCCGCCATTACTGTCAATTAAATAAGAGCTATCAAAACGTTGACAATAACGATAAACGATAACAGATCAAATACGATATGGTTTTCAGCGCCTAGAATACCGGCCCTCGTACTTTATTTAAACATGCAAACTCTTCTTTGACTATAGAAACTAAAGAACCCGAAAAAAAACGTGCCAGTTTTATGTTACATAAAATGGCTGTTATAGTGATGCATGTGACGGCGCAACGTCATCATACTGTTGTAAACAGCACGTGCAACGGGCCATCGCCAGTCGAATGATCCATCCCTTCTCCTTCTGAACACCTGGCGATGTTTACGCCCGCTTATAAAAGCCGGCAGGCGGCAGTCGGAGTCACTTCTCTCTTGGCTTCGGCCCGATGCACTAGTTGTAGCTCCCTAGTACGGTTGATTATTGTGCTGAGAATCTTACTTATTACGTAGTACGTCGTTATGCCCAATTGTAACGGTGTAATTACATTAAATAATTAATTAAATTTGTAAAATATACTGTAAAAAAAAAAAAAAAACTATCAGATTCATCTCCGGATTTCTTTGAAAATGTCTGACCCTCCGCCTTTACATGTTTATCGATAAACCAGATTACGTACTCCATAGAGAATGATTTTGGCGTTTTAGTAACAGTCACGATTTTTATTACGAATATCTGAATTACGGTTTAAGGCTTAATATTTTTATTAATAATAATATTAATAAAAATCATTTATATCAGATGGGATCGTCGTTACATAATAATAATAATCATACGTCGGACTCCAGCGGGCATTTTCGTGGCATGTCAGAATGATAGGTAAGGTTCGCATGTCAATCAATTCACTTTCGAGTATTTGTACTTAGTATTTGGTACCTAGTATTTATAATGTGAATTGCGTTATTTATAAACGTACTTGGACTACACATAAGTCAAAATGGCGAAAAAGTTCGTTTGGCTTTATCCGTCACTCAGACAATTGCAGCTGTGAGAAAGGAACAAAACACAAATGAGTTAACTGGGCATGTCAATTTCTATGAACACGGCTCTAAGGCTGTACGTTAGTTGTTTTTTTTATATCCTTTAAATTTTAAATAAAAATAAGATTGAATAGTCTGTGTTATATTTGATTTAATTTACATTCATCGTACATTTGTAGGTATATTAATTATGAGAATATATACATACATACATACATTAAATCACGCCTGTTTCCCAGAGGGGTAGGCAGAGACCACTTCTTTCCACCTGCTACGATCTTGACAAATCTCTTTCGCTTCTTCCACATTCATACATCGAGTCATGCACGCACGTCGGTTTCGGGTACTTAAAATTCGGCCCTTTTCCAGTATTTCTCCGATTTGATTCGAAAAAGTACGCCTAGGGCGGCCCCTTCCGACCCTTCCACTCACTTTAGCTCTGTATATGTGTAGGATATATTATTAATATTTTTTACAAATTCTTGGCAGTCAATGTTCTTCGTCGGCTTGTAAATATCCATTTTAAATGGGAGAACGATCTTTCAACATCAACTGAAGTCATTGGCAAGTATTTGCATTGATCAAAATGCTGAAGAGTGTTTTTATTGACTTTATTTGTAGTCTCAACCTCTTCGTCTTGAATTAGTTTATTCATCATCCTTACTGTCTCATACCCAGGATTAGATTTTAAGACACTTCGTAATTTAAGGTATATTTGTTTTTCTTTAGGGTGCAGACGTACTTTTGACAATTTGTTCATCGTCTTATTTATTACATTCAAAGAAGACTGCAGCGGCAAATTCGGATTTTGCAAGTGTTGTATGCTATTTGTTATCTCGGAAAAAATGTGTATGAATAAACTTCATTTCTTCTTCTACGCTGGCTATAGCAAATATACGTTTTGCTTCTTTGATCGCAATGGCTTCACGACTATTTAGTGTATTCACAACAGTATAACAGGTTGGGGGGGAAACGGTACACCCGGAAGCATTTCTCGAAAAACGTTTCTTCTTAGGGGAGATTTCAAGAATATTTTTTTTACCCAATTTATCAAGTTATTCACATTGGGGTAAAGTGTTCTAATTGTTTCTGCAACTCTGTTCAACGCATGAGCTAGGCACGTTACGTGTGTCATATTCGAGGTAATCGTTTTCCTGTTTTAGTCATGTAGCGTGCTGCATCAGTGACAAAAAATAAAAGTTTTTCCTTATTTTTGTCATGGTCGGCACCCCAAAGATCGTCAAGCGTGCTCTGAGCGAGTTCTGAAATAGTAATATTATTCGTTTTTTCAAGAACTTTTGAGCTGAAGACATGACACGTTTTAGCTTCGGCATCATCAAGGCTTCTGATTACTACGTTGGCGACTGGTTTTCCTTGTGCATCCGTGGTCTCATCAATGCTTAAATAAATATGTTGATTTTTTAATGCCTCCCTTATTTTTTCTTTTGTTTCTTCGTATACTTTCGGGAGGTATTTCTTACGTAAGTTTACTTGGCAAAGTAATATTCTCACCATATTCTTGATTGATACATTTTTCTATAAATCCTCGAAAGTTTGGGTTCTGTAACTGAGCCCATGGGATATTACATTCAACTAAGAATTTCGTCAAATCTTCATTAAATTGCATTGCATTTGCTTATCTTTTACGAGCCTGTGTGAGAGCGAACCAAGATGTCTTTCAATATTGCATTTTTTGGGAATTATGTAACAATGACACAAATTACAATATATTTTATCATTTTCAATACTAAAATTTATATCTTTATTGACCAGTTTCTCAAGAGTAGTAGTTTTTCTTGATTTGTGTGTTTTTGAAGATAGATGACGATCAACATTATATTTTTTAGGCTTCATATTAACTTTACATATTAAGCAATATATGTGATCTTTCTGTGACTTAAGTTCGGAGTGCTGTCGTAGTATCGTATCCATTGCAATACATAGATCGACGGGTAATTAGAACAACGGTCTATGTGATTTTAGTACGAAATCGTTTTTATTGTATTTTATATTTCCTTATATGAAGATCTATCTATTGGTGTAAAAAAAAAACTTTATGACGTATAGTTTCTGAGATAATTGAATCGAAAAACGTACGATGTGAATCCTGATGCGTAGAACAACGAACGAAACGCACACAAAGCGTCCCGCGCCGCAGGCACGACGCGCGGATCGTCACTTCGAGCCATGTTCAGCGGAGAGTGCACGTCAAATTGTTCGTTCTAGGTTTATATGTGGCAATGTACTACGGAGTCAGTCATGTTACTTGCAAATCATTAAAATTATTCGTAATTGTAATAAATTGATTAGCAGCCTTATTTAATCTAAAAACACTTGATGTGTACACGTAACAAAATTATGCTGTTTATATTTAAATCGATCTGTTTTCTACGGACCTTGACGTGATTTATATGCACATCGACAGTTGTTCTTCGGATTTTTTTAAAAAAAAGAGGGTAACATGTGGATTTAGTCCGTTGTTCGTCGACATTGATTTCAGATGTAACGTTTTGTGCATATATAATCGCACTTTTTTACGGTTAGTTTAACTTTTAATGATTTAATATTCAAAATGTATGCTATTTATAACACTTCCATGATAATTAACTACATTATACTCGTTTCTTTTTTAACCTCTGACGCAAAAAGGGGGGCGACAATATATTTTATGTGTTTATCTGTGCATTTGTGTATCTGTTTGTTAGGTTAGTTATAATGATATTATGATATAAACATGATATAGATAAATAACGACGACGCGTTAACCTAGTTGGTAGTGACCCTGCTTACGAAGCTAGCGGTCCTGGGTTCAAATCCCGGTAAGGACAGATATTTGTGTGATGAGCACGAGTATTTGTTTCTGAGTCTTGGATGTTTTCTATGTAGTTAAGTATTTATTTCTAAATATTTATATCATTGTCTAGTACACATAGTACATGCCTAGAGCTTAGTTTGGGACTAGGTCTATTTGTGTGAGATTGTCCCTTGATAATTATTTTTTATTAGTATTATTAAATGTCTAGGAAGGGGCGACATAGACCCCGCAATAAGGAAATGGATAATGGCCATGCTTACAGGAAGGGCAATCACAGCACAACTGGGTGGAGACTCGATAAGGATAAAGACATGTAGAGGCTTCCCGCAAGGCCTGTCACCACTCCTATGGTGTCTCCTACTAGGTTCGCTCATCACTCAGAGAAACCAAAAGGGGAGGAATACACATGCAAGCTTACTCAGATGACGGGGTACTGCTAGTTAGGGGTAATACCCTAAGTGTAATTCGAGAAGTCATGATTAAGAGCGATCAAACAGGTATTAAACTGCTGCCAACGCAGAGGGCTAGACCTGAACTCAAACAAGACAAAAATACTACTATTCACCAACAAGAGTAAGGCGTAGTACTAGACAGCAAACTGATGTACAAGACACAAAAGCCGTTATATCTCTATGGCAATGCAGGAAAGCTACAACCAGGAACTGAATGAGTACACAACAATACCACTAGTCTACGTAAGTGTTATCCAGGCAGTGATATAACGGGAAGCAGTGTCATAATAATATACTCAAATAGTCAAGCAGCACTCAAAGCACTGGACAACCCGGAAGTCAAATCCTCGTTAGTCCCAAAATGCAGAAATATACTGAATACCCTAGGCGACATATCACAAGTCACGATGGCGGCGTGGATTCCGGAACAACGGAGCAACGGGTAACGACAAGGCTGATGAACTGGCTAGAGCGGGAGCAGACCAACAGTACCTAGGCCCGGAGCCAGTACTCCCGATATCTGTAACTATCACGAAGGGAGCCATAGCTAGAAAAATAGAAACAAAGACCAATTCGGCGTGGTGAAAAACACAAGGGTGTAGACAATCTAAGCTCATGATTGGCTTACTCATGAGGAAAAGGACTCTTGGGTGTGCCCGGAATGTTGCAACGAACTTAAAAAAGGGGGACGTAACTACGAGACCCCTATTGGAACCCCGGTTACGGTTAAAAATATCGTAAGTCGTAACAAAAGTGAATCAGCAGCAGCACCCCTGCCTTCTCAGTCCTCGAACGAGTCGAGTTCCATGGCGTTTGAAATGCAACAAATGCGTAACCAGATGAGCATGTTGTCTGAGCAACTAGCGGACGCTGTATCAGCCATCACACAATACCAGACTGCACTTACAGAATGTGTTAAAAAGGTCGAGTCAGTTAACGAGAAATTAATCAAACTGGAATTAGCATCATTAACTCCTTGTAAGTGCACTGATTCGACAAATGTATCAGATAGTGACAAAGTAGGTCGTAAGCCAAAACCTAAACGGAAGGATTCTGCCGACAATGTAAGGTTCCGCAAGGAGAGGAGAATCAGGCTGCATTGCCATCTGATATTCCGCCCCCCGTGCCCCTCTGTGATGGAAGTTCAATTGTCACCGATGTGATTACCGAGGATAGCGGGGACGCGCCGCTTGGGGATTGGCAGGAGACTCGCTACAGGAAGAGTAAAAGATTCTCCTCTTTACGCTGCACAGCTGGTCCTGATGCGACACCACTCAAAGCGGTTGAGTTCCGCAAGAACATTCACCTCTGGAACATGGTATCTGGTGCAGATGAAATACGTGCTTACTTGACGTCTCTTAGCCCTGGAAACACCTTCACTGTCGATGAACTTAAGCCTAAGGGCGAGTACAAATCATATAGAGTTGGGGTTCCGCCAGTGCTTTATGAAAAATGTTTGTCGGCAGGTGTATGGCCTGATAATGCTAGAATAAGACCGTGGTCATTTCGAAAATCGCAACACAGCAGGATCTAAACATTGCTTACCAGACAATATACATAAAGCTACAACTAAGACTACGCTGGACATTATTTATCAGAACGTCAGGGGTCTTACCACGAAACTCGGTTTCTTCAAGCTAAACCTCCTGAGTCTAGAATGTGACGTGATAGCTGTGACGGAGTCCTTTCTAACGGATGCCGTCGACGACTTCGAGCTTGTTCTTGGTGAGTGGAGCGTGGTGCGGCGGGACCGAGCGGCCGGCGCGCGCGGTGGCGGCGTGCTGATCGCGGCACGGCCGGGACTCGAGCTGCGGCGACGGCGTGATCTCGAATCACCTCGAGGGGAGGACCTTTGGGTTACATTCGCAATTAAGGGCATCTCTTGTAATTTATGTTCTGTATACATACCTCCTGGAGCCACGGACGAAGTGTACATGCGATGGTTCCAGGCTGTGGAATCTGTGTTAGTTTTACTAAATGGTGTAGTAGTTATAGTCGGTGACTTAAATTTGAACCCACGGTACACGTCCCAAAACATTTTGTCTTATTATTGTTATTTTTTATCTCTGTGCGGTCTGAATGAGACGAATGAAGTAACGAATGCGCATGGAGGAAAGCTAGATGTGGTGCTGGTGTCAGAGCGTGTTCATGGGGTGAGTGTTCTTGAAATTGAGGGCGGAGGGCTTGTTCCTCGACGCGACGCATTCCACCCGCCGTTAGAGATTTCTATCCCTCTGGACTTGGCCGCCGCAAGGCCATGCGCTGAACAAATAGATCCCAGTAACGTGAATTCTCTACGTGATTGGAACTTTAGTAAAGGTAATTACGAGCTTTTATACAAACTTGTCTCAGAAGCAAACTGGCAGGATGTTCTAGAGGCCCATAATGTCGATACAGCAGCAGATTCATTTTACATAATCATGTACAGCATTTTTGATCACTGTATACCAAAGAAAACTCGAAACAAAATTTGTGTCAGACGTTATCCGGTTTGGTTTACCGCAGATCTGATTAGTGATATCAAACTAAAGGCTAGTCTTCATCGGAAGTGGAAGGCTACAAAAAACTTAGTCGTATATAGTAAGTTCTCAAAACTTAGGGCTGAAATAAAAAAAAGAATCTCTGCCGCTTACGATTCGTACATTTTTAATCTTCAGGATAAATTAAAAAGTAACCCTCGTGCCTTTTGGCAGCATATAAATAGCCTAAAGTCAAAAGGTGGGTTCATTTCGCAGGTAACTTTTAAGGGGAGTAAGTTTGTCGGGCAGGCCCAAGCGTTTTCCGATTTCTTTTCTAGCGTCTTCTTACCCGATGTTCCTAGATTAGATAGTAGGAGTCGAAATATGAGCAAACAATTCAGGTCTGCCAACTACATTACTGTAGATGAGTTTAGTGTGCAGGAAGTGGAAACAGCGATTAAGCTACTCAAACCGAACAGCGCTTTAGGGCTGGATAACTTACCTGCATACATTGTGAAAGGTTGTATGGAGCATATGAAGACTCCTATTCACTTTATTTTTAATTTAGCTCTCTCTACTGGTATGTATCCTCATCAGTGGAAAACCTCGAGAGTAAGACCGATCCCAAAAACGAGTGATACTACCAATGTGGAGAATCATAGACCCATTGCTGTTCTTTCGACCCTTGCAAAACTTTTTGAAGCTATGCTCCACCGGACTCTATCAGCTCCGTTGAATCCTTTCTTGTGCGATTCGCAACATGGTTTCAGACCTAAGCGCTCTGTTAACACCAACCTCTTGATCTTGGTCAACACCATCTCTGAGTGCCTGGACAAGGGTATACAGGTGGATGTCCTTTACTTTGACTTTCAAAAAGCCTTTGATCGTGTAGATAACGACGTTCTTCTAGAAAAGTTGGACAATATTGGCTTTGCTCCAAAGTTGCTCAAGTTCTTCTCAAATTATTTACGTGATCGACAACAGTTTGTCCAGCATGGCCACTTTGTTTCTGATCTGTATCATACTCGGTCAGGTGTTAGTCAAGGTTCTATTTTGGGCCCTCTGTTATTTGGAGTAATGATCAACGACCTTGAGGCAGTTGTTAGTCGGGCTAGATGTCTGCTTTATGCCGACGACCTTAAATTAGTGTACGGTGTGGAATTAGGTGCGGATTGTGTCTCCTTGCAAGAGGATATCAACTCGGTTTTTCAGTGGAGTATAGACAACAAGCTTGCATTTAATATATCTAAGTGTCATGTGTGCACGTTTTGTCGTACTCGTACCCCGGTGCTTGCCCAATACTTCCTCGGAGCTGTCCCCATTAACAGGGTCTTCTCAGTAAAGGATCTTGGCGTTATTTTTGACACGCGGCTTACCTTTCACGATCATATCAAGGCACTTGCTGCCAGTAGCTTTCGTACACTTGGCTTTGTCATTCGCAACGTCAGAGATTTTCATGATCCAGTGGCTATAAAGTTGGTCTATAACGCTTTGGTCAGAAGCAGGCTGGAGACGTCTTCGCTTATATGGAATCCTTATGAGACTACATACACCTTGCTTTTGGAGAAGATCCAAAAATCATTCTTAAGGATTCTATATAAGAAAATCTATGGATTCTATCCGTTTTTATACCCCACGAAATTTTTACTCGGCTCTCTGGGTTTTCATTCGTTGGAGGTCAGGCGCAACTACAGCTTGCTTCTTAACGTGTGTCGTGTCTTGCGGAGTGAGGGTGATTCTCCGGAACTGGTAGAACAAATAGCGAGGCTGTATGTCCCTGAGGTACACAGGATAACTCTGAGACCCCGCGCTCGCTCCTTACTGGCCTTGCCAGTAGCGCGCACTGTTGCGCACAAAAACTCACCGTTGCTTCGTGCCCTGGGGCTGCTAAATGCGCTCGTGGCATCGGCACCGGAGTGTGACCTGCTTGCGTGGCGATGGACGGCTGTGTGCTCGGAATGCCTGAGGTTTTGCGAGGCGATGGATAACAGGCAGTCGAGTACTCTGTTGTAATGTTTTTTCTTTTTTATGTATATTATTATTAAGTTAGTTTCACAATGTATTAGTTTTGTGACTGTAATGCTGTGTAAATATACTTTGAAATAAATAAATAAATAAATAAATTGGAAGGGTAACCAAAAACAGAACAAGGTACCTACCTACTAAATCTTGGTAAGCATTATCTTAATATACTAACAAGAGTGTTGACTGGGCACTGCCCGCTCATCAGATGCCTAACGGTAATAGGCATTGGACAAGATCCTCTTTGCCCATATTGTGCCAAAAAGGAAACAAGCCAGCACGACCTACCCGAGTGTGTACTTGTCACTGAGATATCGCACATTCGGGGAAGACGTGTTATCAAACAAAGCACTCAAAAGTATAAACTACGGGACGCACTTCTATTCTGTAAGAAAACCAGAAGATGGGATCCATGTTGGATGGGAGCATCGCCGGGCCAGTAACCTATAGCTCAATCAAGGGGAACTGGACGGAATGACCGGGAGACTGATCGACCGTCCGCCTGATCCGGCCGGGCGTCCCCACTCATCCTAATCATCATCTCAGAGTAATAGAAAGGCTAGTGATTAACTTTACCTAACAGACGAAGTCTTTAAGATGTTTGTGTTTAGAACAGATGTTTGTAAGATAAATGACCATCTCATAGTTGACTGATGAAATACCAAGTTCCTATAGTTAACATATTCACGAGAATGTATTTTTTTTTAGTAAAAATGTTGTTTTTTCAATAAATATCCTTATTTTATTCACTTAGAACACTACTTTTTTAACGAAATTTCATAGAACAACGAGCTATGTCAAAATATTACACTCATTGTTCCGTCGAACAACGTGCTATGTTACCATTTGCCGTCGCAGTTCCATAATAAAACGGGCCATGTACACATGTAACCCATTAACTCGGAAAATAATAAAGAAATTAAATATTTTATTACTTTTACATAATCATTGTCTTGCTATTAATCACCTCTTAGAGTTTTAAAAAGCTAACTTATATACTTTATAAAATATACACGATTGAATCTTTGTACTCCTCTCCTGAAAAGTAGACATTTTGCAGATAGACCTTTGTTCTATTTACCCGTCGAGATATGCAAATTAACAAATAAAGCAAATCTTTCTATTGATTAGACTGCACTCTACCAACAAATATTAGTATGAACAACAGTCATAATGACGCATGTCAGATATTTATTTGTTTTTTAAGTGGCCACTTCAGTGGGCTATCACTGCTATCAGTCATCACTTCAAAGAGTATTTACACATTAAAGATGAATAAATGATAACGGGTAACTAATTTAATTAACTATGTTACAAATACTAGGTACATTATAATACTCGTAAGTTAAGATTTTTTTGTAAACCTTACCTTGCCCTCAAACTGCCCCCTATAGTCCGACGTTTGATAATAATAATAGGCAGGCGTCGTAGTTTCATCGGGTTAGTATCGTCTTATCTAAAACGCAGCTGGTCTAAGCAGCAAGTGTTCTAAAACGCACCTGGTCTAAGTAGCAAGTGGTTTAGATTAGAACGCAGTTGGTCTTATATAGCAAGCGGTCTAAAACGTAGCTGGTCCAAGTAGCAAGTGGTCTAAAACGCAGTTGGTCTTATGTAGCAAGTGGTCTAAGTTCGCAACTAAATTCCATTCTTATCCGACAAGTTGGCGGAGCCCCGCTGGGCGGGGCTCTTACATATTGGCAGTTTACCCTTCGGGCATTAGAACCTGCCTAACAAACCTAAACTACCTACTTTGTGTGTATCTGTGTTTTGAACTGAACATCTAAAAAAACCTAACGATATAAAAAAACAAACCGGTCAAGTGCGAGTCGGACTCGCACACCGAGGGTTCCGTATGTAAGATAATATCCAATATGGTTGGAAAACGCAATAGTATTTTCTTCATTTTGTTATGTACTTTATCATCTATGCAATAAGGTCCATTTTGACTAGCCTAAATTTCAACACAATTTTTTAACCCTTTGCGACTGACGAAACGTCTATCAGACACCGCCAAAAAAAAACTCCGTTTAGCGTGTTATAGCTCTGTATCGCCCAGTACCTTCTTCTAACGACTCGCGGAATTATACTGGTAAGTTAACCTACATACATACACACTTATTTGAAAGCCCATTTAAATGTTAATTATAAATTCCAGATTAAAATTGAAGTAATCATGCTATACATTGTTGCTCGGCGCGCATGTACCCAGGCTGTATTTTTTTTCAATGATAGCTTCATAAATACGCTTTATAATTATGCATATTAGAAACCTCGTGCTGATTCGTTTTTGACTTTTTTGAAGAAAACGAAGCGTCGATACCGAGGAGGGAGTTTTATGAAGAATGGTTAAAGTACAGCAAAAAAGATAAATGAAGGACTTTATTTGACTACTTTTCATGATTATCGCTCGGACTTCCAAAAATTTTTTTGAAAAATGGGCTGCATTATCGCAAAAGGTATTAATTGGCTGAATGGAGAAGACCTTAAATTTACTATACAACTTAAAATAATATAAATTCAAAAATTAGAGAAAATAACGCCCTTTTTACAACGTCATATAAAAACCAGTTTAAGCTGATCTCACATTTTATGGGAAATCAGCTTACAGGGAGATCAAATTATACTGGACAATAAGTTTTTTCGTTAAAAATAGCTTGTTTTTCAACTTTTTATAAATATTGATATTTCTAGCTTCAATGTGTTGAGTTTTGATCTTATATTTAGCGTCAAATAATATTGTCCCCCTAGATCGGGCTCTTGTCGCACTGTACGCCGTTCCTTGCATAAAGACCCTGTTTTTTTGTGTTTTGATTAAAAGTGTACAGATTTCAGATTTTTCCCTATACTTGCAGTAAAAGACGGTGTTACTTGCCAAATTTCATAGTTCTAGGTCAACGGGAAATACCCTATACATTTTGATTCCCTCGAGAGTGTCGAAATACACGTTTTTTGCGACATAAACGGCCGTATCTTTTTTTACGTAAATGTAGAAGTTTGATTTTTTCCCAGCTTCAAGAGACTGTAGATTTGAGTATATGGTTTAAATTTCAACTCGATACCTCCACGCGTTCCCGAGATAAAGGGTCTTGACACACGGACAGACAGACAGACGGACAGACGGACAACAAAGTGATGAAGGGTTCTGTTTTTCCCTTTTGAGGTACGGAACCCTAAAAACAAAAGACAAAGGGATAAAGTAACGTAGTATATAGCTCAATCAATGTAATTTATACGAGGGTCAAACTGAAAGTTCTTAGAATATCAAAAACTGAGCAAACTAGCAAGTTATTAGTTTTATTATATTTTTTGAAAATAGTGTCCATTAACATCAATAAATCGCAGCATCCGATGGAACCACTAAGAAAATCACTTTGCCCACGCGTCCTTAGGGGTGTCTTCGACGGCCTTGTCAAACGCACCCACTGCTTCCTCGGCGTCCATAAAACGTAATAAATATAAAGGAGTAAGATCTGGCCTATTTTCAGTCAATGTAGCAGAATTATCTTGAGTGGCATGTGGCTGAAAAGAAAATTACAGAATTATCCTCAATAGTACATATATTATCTGTATGTCCCCTAAGGAATCCAAAACGGCTGGACCGATTTTGATGAAGTTTACAGGCAATAATCAGATACCCCTTGCTGGGGTATCCGAAGTGATCCTGAGAATTATGGTAGCGATCGGATATTATTATTATTATTTTAGACACGCAGCACTGCTTTCTCGGCGTCCATAAAACGTAATAAATATAAAGGAGTAAGATCTGGCCTATTTTCAGTCAATGTAGCAGAATTATCTTGAAGTGGCATGTGGCTGAAAAGAAAATTACAGAATTATCCTCAATAATATATTATCTGTATGTCCCCTATGGACTCCAAAACGGCTGGACCGATTTTGATGAAGTTTACAGGCAATAATCGGATACCCCTTGCTGGGGTATCCGAAGTGATCCTGAGAATTATGGTAGCGATCGGATATTATTATTATTATTTTAGACAGGCAGTTGACATTGATATGTCTAAATCACTGTTCACCAAACCGGTAACAAAAAAAAAGTATTGGCAGCAACGCGCCGGGTACTAACTAGTAATTTAATAAAAACTGACGAATAGGCCAAAGTATCCATTGTAACTTATTTATCGATATTTCAATCACGAACAAGCCTATCTGTTAAAAGTACTGTTTAATTAAGTACGAAAATATCTAAAATAAAACACAATCCTAATATAACGTATGATTAATCCTGGTCTATAGTTTAATAATAATATGTGACATACTGAAAACATACAATATTGTTAAAAGTGACCGATATTTCAATAAAAACTTGAAACTTTCCGGTGCAATGTTAAACTTTTTGGATTTCCACTTTTCCTTGCTCCACATCCTATATACTGCATCTTCTCATTATAATAAAAATGTTCCTTACACTTGAGTATATTTTAATGTCGTAATGTGGTAACGAAACTCCACTTATTTAATAATTTAAGACACAAACACGACGCATTGACAACTCAAGTACTGTCGAACAGTGTTACCACAGACTAATAAGAGATACTACGTATCAGACTGCCATCTCAGGAAGAGAAAAAAATGCCTTAAGCAACTATTTTTAATCTGTACGTTTAGTGTCGAGTGACGTTTCTTTTTTTTTTAATTTAGCATGCTTATAATTATGGCAACGGATCGAACCATCCAGCGTCGTCTAGCCTTAAAATTAATTTTAGGATAATGATTAATTCCCGATATTTAAATTGAACACTTGATTCCAGTTTAATGGAGGCAAGTGTTCAAATGAAATACCGGGAAGTCTACTTAGTGGGAAATAAATGAAATAAAGCGATAAATTATTTATTGAACGATTTATTTTTTAATCTTTTTTTAAATTTTTCAAATGCTTTCTTCTGCATTGGAGGTAAAGTGCGGTCCTTTAACCTGACTATATCAGTGCCCTTCAAAATTTTATTTATCGAGTTACACCAATTTTTTTCTTTATTGAATTTCAAAGCCTTCTTGGCTCTTTGATAAAAATCTGCCTGTCGTTTTGATTTTTTAAATTCATTATAAATCCTGCGGCATGTTGGTGTCAAATCTTTTACTTTTGTGACTAAGCGTCTTCTTCTGGAATCCCTTGGCCCTTTTGCACTTTGAACTTTGTCCAGACCTGAAAGTATATTAATTAAATATGATTGAAATAACAGTGAAGGTCGACTGTTTCTGCCATGCAAATAAATAATTAACTGCTTTGGATTGTGTAAAAAAATATTGTTTACAAATAGGTAAGTTGATTGGGAAGTTGTGTCCGTCATTCAGACAGTATGTATCTAAATGTTTAACTGAAACATTTTTTTATGAATTTTACTAACCTGCGACTGCCCATCCAATGGATTGCAGGTAGTAGCCACATCAGTAGCATCAAATTGAAGTGGTGATTTGTGGGTGATATGGGGCTGGGTATCCAACAGTGGATGCTTTGTAACTGCTGATGTTGATGGAATGGGTTCCATGGTAATTTGCAACTTTCCATCTAATGAGCCGCATGTAGCGTCCTGTGCAGCATGAGGCTGTTTCGGCAATACTTGATCATGGCTTATGTCGAGAAGTGGAGCCCTTTCAATTCCTGATGTTGATGGAATGATATCCACAGTTGCAAGTATTTCTAAAAAAATAAATACATTTTATAATTATTTTCCCATTATTTTTATTATTGTCCCAAACTAAGCTCTAGGCTTGTACTATGGGTACTAGACAACGATATAAATACTTATATAGAGAAATAAATACTTAAATATATAGAAAACATCCAAGACAGAAACAAATACTCGTGCTCATCACACAAATATCTACCGGGATTTGAACCCCGGAATGCTAGCTTCGTAGGCAGGGCCACTACCAACTAGGCTAGCGCGTCGTCAAACACATGAATTTCAGGTTTTAAAAACTATAATTATGAGATTTAATTTATTTACATAATATGTGGTAGGTATATATCCTTAGCACCTTTAATTGTCAACTGAAGACATAGTATCTGCCACGGGAAGAGAATACCAGGTGAAGTATATTCTTATACGAAACATAACTTGAGTTTATATTACAAATTTAGTTCATTTTACCTTTTTCATTTTTCTTTCGAAGTGTTAATGACAAATAAACATTTTCGAAAGTTTTTCCGGCGATAACTTTGTAAGATCATCACGGTTTAAACACTTCAACCACTTAATGAGTCTATTCTCAGAGCAGGGAAAATGATGTAAAATAGCGTCCTTTCGCGAACTTTTTACATACACAGCACTCGTAAAACATTTTGCGAAATGCGAAGTACACTCTAGGAGGCTCTATCACAAAATAAAGAGGAGAGGATAAGCACAACGACTTCACTCGATCAACACTTTACCGTGATAGAACCATATTGTAGAATTTGAAGTTAAATGACAATTTGTAAATGAGACATTAACAGCCAATCACAGCAAAGCGAGACTTCATGCGACATTAAAAACAAAATGGCGCTACTGGACGCGTTTCGTTGTACGTAGATTACCAGCCGTGACTGTTGGGTATGCAGATGATCTCGTGATACTTATCAACGGGAAGTTTCCGGAAACAGTATCGGGAATCATGGGGAAAGCTCTGGAAAAGGTGGAAAGCTGGTGCATTAGCCATCAACTATCCATCAATCCCAGCAAAACTGTAGTAATACCATTTACTAAGAAACGGGACCTCAAACAGATTAAACAGCTAAAGCTGTTTGGCGAGGTACTAAAATTGTCAGGCGAGGTAAAATATCTAGGTAAGTAGTATAATATTGGGCATTCTGATCTGTGATCCAAATGCCCAATATTATTTTGTGGATTTCAAAATTTGGGTTTGCGCAAAATGAAATAATCACACTAACGTGCGCGTTTCGCAACATGTAACGGAAATTGGGTTTGCGCAAAATGAAATTCATGCATGCATTCTGTTCCACCTTTTTCGATACCGAGCGAATTCGCCCTCCCCACTCGTATGATCCAAATGCCTGACATTATTTGTGGATTTCAAAATTTGGGTTTGCGTAAAATGGAGGTATAGATTTTATACATTCTTAAAGTCCAAGTTAAACTATGAATATTAGTTGATTTCGTAAAATGCAAAAGCTTAAACACCTCGCACTTGGCCGGAGCGCAGAGGCGTTTGTACAACTTGTCGTGAAGGTGATCAGGCTCCACAGACAAGATCGGGTCACCCAGGACAGGCGTATGACCCGCTTTTGTGTACATGGTGAGTTTACATCCTTCACCAGGGACGAGTTCATCCGTTATCTACCACCGCATAGTAACAGAATCCCTCCCAAATAAATATTCGAGATAAGTTCAGCAATACTCAGTGCAAGGGTGATCAAATCGAGCATCGAGATTGACAAGCTGGGACTTAGCACTACCAAGCCGGTAGGTCACAAGGAGTACTAAAGACACTTATGCATTTGGTAAAGTTCTTACTATATATATCAACTGAGTATAAAAACTTCAATAGCGTGATGTAGGTTTTAACTGGTTTTCGGTTGTATAAAACCAGTCTTATCATCATTTAAATTACGAAACTATAAGATGTTTTATAAACAATTCGTTAGTTCAACTGATTTTTGGTTTGTAAAACCAAAACGCAAGAAAACAACGCATAAATGTGCTCCAATTAATGTTAATGCTATTGTAATGCCATCTATAGGAACGTTATATATTAATACATTTCTAAAAAAACATATCTCACTTTAACATATTAATGTAAAATTAGTTTTATTGTGTGCAAAATTAAGCTTAGCTAAAAATATAATCGCATGCGACATACAATGTTTTGCGTAATTGTAATTAGAACTCGAAGACCGGGCGGTATGAGATCCGCGATCACATTTCAGCCATGGATGCTCGCTATTATTGTGATGATTTCACGCAAATGAACATAGGTGGCGTAGAATAACGAATATTTTGCTTAATCTATCGGAATTAATCGAAACCATTTGCAACCTATATGAAAGTGTAATGCATTCATTAAGCTAATAAATTAGTTCAGTACTTAGCCTATAGAGGGCGCTTATGATGAAACCATTGTTAAATTCTTTATATTGGTAATATTTAATTTTTGTATACAATGTTGGAATTACAATAAATTTACAATTATAGGTGTTTTCTGGATTAAGAAATCGGTTTGTCAAGTTCGCTTGTTCGGGAAAATACTTTTTCTGTCTCCAGTACATTTGCGTAAATAATTTAAATTAATATATATATATTAATATTTATTATTTTGAATAGGCAATGTTTCATTTCTTGATTTAACAAATATTCCTGCATTTTATTAATTAGGCATTGGTCAATTACGCAACATGTTTTTTTCAATCGATGTGAAGGAAATTGCACAACGCCGGTGGCCCCATAAAAAAATATGCAAGAATATACATTTTGAGGGCTGGCACTATCGTAAATGTATCAAATAATGTTATAATTGGTAACATTACTTTTAATTGTGTCGAACATTTTGAATACATTTCATTCATTAAACTTGATATACATAATTATTTTACCAGTGAGAAATCCCAGTTAAATGTTAACTGTTACTGGAATAAACATTCAAATTATCACAACATGTAAGCTTAAAGAAAAAAACCAATTTACACTACTTATAATAAAAATAATGTTAATTACCACAATAGGGATGTGAAGATGGAATCTTCTCTCACTGGTTCTTCCAGTGCAATAAAAATAGCAATAATATTAAATTAATAATAGCGATATTAACTGCTTTATGCAAAATTACTCAAGTAACACCCCTGGCGCATGTAACAAAGTCATCAAGAATTCGCTATTTATTTGTCAACTTCCACAACTGCGTTCTTTTTGTGCTCCGAGACTTCCAGCTACCGCCACCGCCGCCCTACACCTCGTCCGCCAGCTGACCGCCCAGTGCATTACGACCTCCTGCTGTTTCATCTCGCTACTGTTAAAATGTGAGTAAGTACACTTTTTTCCCAAATAACTTTAAAATGTTTCAGTGATTTAATTATATCAATTATTTATTATTTATAGGTCTGATACCGAATTTGAAAGCATCGTTGCTGCTAACGTGACCCCCGTCACCTCAAAATTTGAAAAACAAAAAAGAAGTGCAACTAATAGGTATATTTCCCGTTGACTTGTTTTCACTGTTAATGTATGTTTTTAAACAAAAACAATTAATAATTATCTATATATCCTGTTTTAGATCTGATTCAGAGGACAGCGTAAGCCAAGATAATCTCAAATCGAAAAAAACCATTAAGAAACGAAAATCATCATCAACCAGGTATTTGTTTTTACTATATTATTTATTATCTTTTTAAAAGGTAATTCTAGTAAACCTTCTAACATCAAAGTGGTTGTACTCATTTAATTGTTTTTTACAGTTCTGCCGCATCGAAGATAAAAGGAAACCAAAACCCTCATGATTTGTTTGGTATATTCCCGGAAGATTTTAATATTACGCCGAAACCCTCTGTTTCTTCAAATGCGCTCGACTCGTCTATAATAAACCAACTGCCGACAGGAGCAACGAAACGAGCATGCGTTCTGAAGGGAGACTTCTTTGTGGAGCTGAAGGTGTCTCACACCGAAGACATTCGCGGTGAGTTGCCCGATCAGCGTTGGAAGAAAGCCCTTCTTGCAGTTAAGGCTCAAATCAACAGTGAAACACCACAGTGGAACTCGTTGCAAAAATTTGTTCAACGACTTCAAGAACTTTTTGTAGAGGCTGACGTTAAATTTTACAAGTAATTCAGTATTATTTTAACGTTTGCGTAAAATGTCTGTTTGCTCTTATTATTTTTTATTGTGTTGTAATCTGAATAAACTTACATAAATATGCCTTTTTGCTCAGAGTGCTCCATCAGAGTAGAAAGAAAACAGTGGGTGGGTCACTTAAAAAGTAATAAACATAAAAATAATTCCGTTGTAGAACTAAACGATGAGTTTTATCAAATTTCCTCAGCTTTTAAAGGTCGCATATCGTCATATAGGATAATTGCTACTGATGATTTTAAAACTTGTTTACCTGACGTATTTTTGAACTCTTTGAAATGCAAATTTTTAAGAATTTTACAAAATGCGCTTCAAAAACAAGTGAGCCTTAAAGTTAATTTCGAATACTTTTGCAATTTTCTTTTATTCAAAGATGACAGGCAAGAAATTAAGTCTTTAGCAACAAAAAAATTTTCTGTGCATCAAAATTATGATTAGGAGAAGCTCTTTCAAAAATTCTTTGTAACTATAAGAAAAAAGGTAGAAGAATTTGAAGACCGCGATTCTGGTTGCACATTTTTATCAAATTTGTATTTAGAAATAAATGTCAATAAATTTGATCCATTAAAAGCGTCATCTTACGTGGATTTGCCTAAATTAATAAAAAATAAAAAGGCTTGCATAAATATTCGCAATAACGATGACTATTGTTTTCTCTGGTGCATTGTTGCCGCCATTTACCCGTCCTCACATCATAGTGAGCGTACATCGTCGTATCCCTATTTTAAGACTGTTTTAAAAACTGATAATATGAGTTTCCCTGTCACCTTTGCTGATATTAAGACATTTGAATCCGATAATATTGATATCAGTATTAATGTGTATTCTTTAAAAAACAATCGAACTGTTGTAGGACCTCTTTACAGGTCCGAGTACAAAAGGAAACATAGGATCAATTTACTTTTAATCGAGCGCGGTAATAACTCGCATTATGTTTTGATTCGTGACTTGTTGCGTCTTGTACGTTCTCAAATTACTAAGCATCATGGTAAACTTTATTTTTGCGAAGACTGTCTCATATTTTTTGTATCGGAATACAAATATGATATGCATGTTTGTAGTGGAATTGCTACTGTACTTCCAGATAAAGGTACATATCTGCAATTTAAAAATTTCGATCGTAAACAAGACGTACCATTTGTAGTGTACGCTGACTTTGAAACTATTCTTGAACCTTACCAGGGTTGCGAGCAAGCACCGTCGATTAGCTTCACCTCAAATAAACAAATTCATAAGCCTGCAGCTTTTGCGTATTACATAGTTTGTTCTTATGACGGAAGTCTGAATCGTTTTATTCAGTATCGCGGACCCGATTGCGTATCCAAGTTTTTAGAGTACTTGTACAGACATGTAAATGAAATACATGAGATCTTAAATAAAGAGGTTCCTATGATTTTTGACGATGAAGATGCTTTAGCATACAAAAATGCAAAAAAATGTCACATTTGCAAAACCCCTTTGTTTGGTGATAAAGTTAGAGATCACTGTCATTTAACAGGGTTTTATCGCGGAGCGGCCCATCAATACTGTAACTTACGTTTTCGAGTGCCTAAACTTATTCCTATATTTTTCCACAATTTGTCTGGATACGACTATCATTTATTTATCAAAGAACTGGGTAAATGTTCTGGACCTATAAAAGTAATACCTAAAAATAAAGAAAACTATATTTCATTTACAAAATTTTTAAGGTTATCTAATGATCAGTATGTGCAAATACGGTTTGTAGACTCATTTAAATTTGTAGGTGCTAGTTTAGAAGAGTTAGCTAAGGGTTTATGTAGATCAGAGTTTTTCCACTTAAGTAACTTTTATCCTCGATTAGAAGAGTTTAATTTATTACTACGCAAAGGAGTATATCCTTACGATTATATGACCGGCTGGGATAAATTTACAGAAATTGAGCTACCTGAAAAGAGTTCGTTTTATAACTCGCTTTCTGCGGAACAAATTACAGACTCTAACTATGAGCACGCTCAACGTGTATGGGAGACATTTCAAATAAGAAACATGGGTGAATATACAGATCTCTATATTAAAACTGACGTTTTGCTTTTGTCAGACATATTTAAAAAATTTCGAAAAATTTGTAAGATTCATTATGAATTAGATCCTGCATTCTATTTAACCGTGCCGAGTTTGTCATTTGACGCGATGTTATTGAAAACTGGCGTAAAATTAGAGTTGATATCTGATTTAGAAATCATTCGTCTTATTCAAAAAGGCATTCGAGGCGGAATTTGCATGTGCTCTACCAGACATGCTCTTGCTAATAATAAATATATGAAAACTTATGATGACAGTAAACCCGACTCGTTTCTTGTATACATTGATTGTAACAACTTATACGGATATAGTATGAGTCATTCATTACCCATATCTGATTTTCGCTTTCTAGATTCTGAGGAAATAGCCTTTAATTAGACTTTATGTCAATTTCAGACGATGCAGAATTTGGATTTATTCTTGAGGTCGACTTAGTTTACCCTAAAGAGTTACATCATTTTCATAACGATTATCCCTTCTGTGCACAAAAATTTGTACCTCCAGGAGGGAAAAATTCGAAATTAATCCCAAATTTGTATGATAAATATGAGTACGTCATTCATTATGTACATTTAAAAACGTGCTTGCGTAATGGTTTGACTCTTAATAAAATTCATCGGGTAATCACCTTCCGACAAAGCCCCTTTTTGAAAAAATATATAGATTTAAATACAGAACTAAGAAAAAATGCAAAAACTCCATTTCAACAGAATCTTTTTAAATTAAAAAATAACGCTGTTTTTGGCAAGACTCTCGAGGATAGTGAACGACGTGTAGATGTTAAGTTAGTAAATCAGTGGAGTGATGAGAGAAACTCTACAAAGAAGTTTGTAACAGCAAGTAAATTAATAGCACGACCAAATTTTCACAGCGCCACGATATTTTCGGATAATTTAGTCGCTGTTCAAATGAAACCGGAGAGAGTTGTCTTAGATAAACCGATATACATAGGATTCGCGATACTCGAGCTTTCTAAGAGTCACATGTATCAATTCCACTACTCTGTAATAAAACCTTATTATAATGTAAGTGTTTCTCTCTGTTATACAGATACTGACAGTTTCATTTATAATATTAAAACCACTGACTTTTACGACGATTTGAAAAATCAGTTTATACATTATTTTTATACAAGTAATTATAACAAATCAAATGAGTTTCAGATACCCTTGATAAATAAAAAGGTTCCGGGATTATTTAAAGACGAGTTAGGGGGCGAGCTTATCACTGAGTTTGTAGGGCTACGTTCCAAGTTGTATTGTATCAAAAGCGAAAATTCATTACTCAAAAAAGCAAAAGGAGTAAAAAAGCCTGGTGTCCGAGAATTAACATTAGATGACTATAAGGATGTTCTGTTCAAGAATACGGTTATTAGGAAAAAATATATATTATTTAAATCTATTAAACATGAAATCTTTACGCAAACTGTTAACAAAATTGCGTTATCCAGTAAAGACGATAAGCGACTTACATTAAAAGACAAAATTTCAACTAAAGCATGGGGTCATAGATCGATATTGTAGTTTTTATAAATTATAAGCGAATGTATTCAAATCTCGTTAAATAAATTGAATTGTAAATCTACAATTTTACCAGAAATGTATACCGTTAAAATAAGTAATATGTTAGTATTAAGAAACAATTTATGATTATATGTTATGTAAATACCTATTAGTACTGCTATTTGAATAAACGTACATATGCCTAGTGCAATTTGTGTTTGGATTTTTAATTTCCTAATTACTCATAAATAATTGGTTCTCCATTTCACAAGAGGTGTATGTTTATTTTTATTTTTTTATTTAACTCCAAACTAATTAGTGAGCTATTTGTGAAATGAATGAACTTTAATTTATATGAGTAAAATACAAACCTATTCATTAAAATGATTTATATTTCTTTTTTTAATTAAGTGAATTTATTAGGTAAAGAAAGAAAGACAGTTAAATGTTAAAAATAGATTTTCTTCAATGATAATCAAAGTTTGCGTGAAATTTAAAAATACCGGTATTCTAAAATTTATTGTCTTTCTAACTAGCCGATAAAAATACTTACTTAAAATGAAATATTAAAATTAGCATGTTTCTCAATCAGCAGGTTAGCTGCTGACGCCTTGTCGAGTCAGCTATGAACGCGTTATAGGATACTGACTGAAATTGTTCGTCAATTGTTGTGTAATTTTGTCGATTCATGAATTCTAATCGTTATAAATAAAGGCTCATATAATACTCAGCCAAACATCAGTCTATCTTCAGAACGAAGTTACAAGTTTTTACAAGTTGTTACGAGCTTCATATCCTCAGCCCAGTGTGGTAAGTAAACATTTGATATATTTATATATTAACAATTTATTCAAGTTAGACTGGATCTATTTATGTAAATGTTATCGTCTTGCATTTTTATTTTTATTTTTTTGTCTACAAATAGCAAGCATATGCTAAAAATATTTATTTTGATTTATTTTGTTTCAGAATATGGAAGGAACACAAGACACTTTCCTATTTTCGCAATATGCTCAGGATCCATTGGAGGAATTCCTAGTGGAAGAAGAAGAAGACAGCGAGCTGGTGAAGAAACTTAAAAGCGGAATCCAGAAAAAAAATACAGAAAAAAGATCAAAACGAAACTTTTCCAATAAAGTTTTTAAAAGAAGTGGTCACGACCGTCTGCCTTCATTTATAATAAATAATAAAGCAGGGAAAGGTACGAGACTACTAAAAATACAGATAATTGACCTGAACAAAGACAGTGATGATGAAGACAAAGTGATGTTGAGTGCTCAATATTTGGCGGACGATAATTACGATGAAGTTATAGATCATGCCGAAAGTGTGATACATAAGATTTCAAAAAAACTGAGTGGATACAGTGCTAGTTTGTAGTTTTAGTTTAATTTTGTTTTAATTAACATAGTAAGTAAATAAATATAATGAAAATAACTTGTTGTTTCATTTTGCAGTTATTAATGGCCCCTTGCAGCTTTTTTAAATTTCGATATAACTTTTAAACTAGATTTAACAATAATAGTACCTATCATATATTTTAAAATTACTGGACTAAGAAAAAGCTGCAAGTGACCTTAAGAGTTTTTTTTTTTACCGTCACGTTTTTCTTCATCTCGACTGACAGCGATATTAATTCAATTTAGTGGAAATAAAAAATATGTTTGTAAATAATATCATTTATTTTGAAATCAGATATGAGAATACAGTTCTAAATTATTTTCAAAGTACCATTTTTTAATGCATAATACATTTTTTAACGCACAAGTTTTTTTATGAATTAAACAATTATATGTGCCGCTGTTTTTACAATATTTTTGATGCATTGTTTGAAAATTAGGAAGGCCTTTTTCACCCAAGTCTATTACAGTACAATTATCACACAAAATAATCTTTAACCCATTTAATTTTTTCTAACCCTTTTACAAATATTTTCTTATTTTCTAAGTGAACATAAATCATTCTTTTAAACTCTCTATAATCAATGAATCCTTCACGCCATAAGATACCGAGGTTTTTCTCTATCCATATAACATTACTTTTTTCTTTTTCCGATAAAGTAAAAAATGCATACGGAGGTTTTATTAAAAATACTTGCGTGTATTCATTTGTACTATACGCAAATTCTTTAAGAATAAATTCATTTGTAAATGATTTAAACCCCTGGAGATCTACAAACAAGCAGTCTGAGCTCATGATATCCTTCGGGTAATATTGGTCAACGGTTTGTATTCTACAATGCTATCATTCAAAATAAGACAGTAAGCCGCAGTATTACCGGGTATGTCCTGTTCACACTCTAATTCAACTCTCACATCTATTGAACCCGTTTTTAAGGTTTCGTTTTGCCGAGAGCAGTCGATAACAAACAGAGGTGCTTTATCCTTAAATTCTTGCGGACTTAGCAACGGCGCTTGACTGCGGTTATAATACGACTGTTGGAATTTAGCATACTGATCGTATAATATAGCGAATTTTTCAGATGCGAAACTAACATTAGAACTTTCATACGGAAAATAGGTTGAATTTAAAAAAACTTTTACATCTCTTAAATGACAATGATCAAAGTGTGTCATATCTGTGTTAGTCATATTTTTTCTATCTGTTTTTAATCCGATAACAACATATCGTGGCTTTTCAATTTGAGATGAAGTTTTGATTGCCCAGGAATGTTTTGATGTTTTCGGTAAAAGTGGATACTCATAAAGATCCCAGTTTCTAAATGCTACCTGAATAGCACGATCTTTTTCCAAGCACTTCATTAAATTTAACTTTTCCCGATCAGAAACTTTTATATGTGGCATACGCCATACTATTTTAGATATCGTAATGTTATCTATATATTCATTTGTATTTAATGTTACGCTATTTAAATTAGTATTGGATCTCAAAAGAATAAGTTCATGCTTACAGTTTATAACTATTCTATTGTAATCCTCTGCAAAGCCAAGAATCTTGTTTAAAGGAATGCATACAGAAAACGACCCATGCGTAACTTTTGTACCGTTAACATGCCAACCCCATGACTTTGACATTCTCGATTCATGTTCATTTAGAGATAAGAGAGATTTCATAGTAGTTGTAACTCCAGCATTTTTAATTTTGTCTATTTCGATTCCATTAAGCTCATATCGAATATCTTGAAACAAATGAAGTATAGGGTTATTAGTAAACTGAACACTGGCCACCGGTAGTTTTGTTTCTCTGTTGACTACTACCATGTTTCCCTCTATGTATAAGGCACTCTCAGAAGGTAACACGTATAGATCTTGTTGGTTTATTGGTATACGGATTTCATCATTAAAATTGAAACTTGTTACGTAAGGTTTGTAGGAATGGAATTCAAAACTTTCTATTGTGTTATCGTAGCCGAAAGTTTCTGTTAAGTTTAGAATACTCATTTTAATAAACCAATAGTTTTAAGAAATTCTTTATTTTCCTTGGAAAGCCTCGTAAGCTGATTTTTAGGTGTTCTTTTCTTGACAGCACAATGCGTACTAATAATTGTACTGCGCGAAACTAATCTTTTATTGAAATCTATCATCTTTTCCTGAGATGCAAATATACCTGGATCTCTTCACCGCGTAAATTTATTAAGTTATCGTTTATATCCAATATTCTTAACTTTAAAGAGCTTAAACTGTTTTGATTAAGAGGAAAATAAATAACGTTTTTAGGTGTTTCTATAATCCGATAGCCTGGTGGTACATTAGGCACAAACTCGTGAATAATATGACTTGGTTTTCCGTTAATAAATGAACCACTCACAATGTCACATTCAACTCGCACTATAGTTGTAGAGAGAATGGACACAGGAAAAGGAGACTCTGTTAATATATTAGCTTGAATAGTTTCTTGACCGAAACCTAGTAAGTTACCAATCGAATTTTCTTTATTAAAATACACATTTTTAGAACACAATATAGACGTCTTTAACGTATTATTATTACATGTCAGTGAAAATGAACATCCTTTCAGATGTCTTTTCAGGTAATCGTCGAGGTCTTGAAGTTCATATGACCCTTCAGGAATTTCAACTAAGGTCGATACGGGTAAGTGTAGCTAGGGGGTAAGTGTGACTACGTTTTATATTTCGAAAACTAAAAAACTTCTGATTTAAGTGCCATCTATTGGTGTGAGTTAAGAAAGTGTTGATTAATACTTTTTGTCCTATACATGGCGTTGCCGAGCAACTTTTCGTAGTTATTGTCATTTTGAAATTTGTTATTTTTTTTAATACGAGTTGCAGTTCACACGTGATTTTAAATTCCTAAAAATCTTGGTGTCGTCGACGAATCCGTGTATTTTGAATAGGTAAGTTTTTTCTATACTTCTTGATATTAATATTACTCTTATTATTATATATGGATTAGCAAAAACTAAAGATTTATGAGCATTTAAAATTATAACCTCAAAATTCAGTGCACGGGAAAGTGTGTCTACTTTCCTTGAGGCAATGCACTTATGCACGATATAAACGTGTTTTTTTTAAATGGATAAAACTAATTACTTAGGTTTTATTTTCGTGTAAGGCGGTTTCATTAAAATAAAAAATAAAAAAATAGTTTGTTTAAAAATTACCGTTTTTATTAAAAACATATTATGTAAGCTAAAAATAATACCTTCCTACTCCGTGTGGTTTCAAACAGCTACGTACTATGCGACGTACCTATATTTGTTTTAGCACAACAAGGTAGACGTAAATATAGATCTCCACGAAGTAACGCCTGATTGAGAAAATAATTATAAAACATGTTTGCAACCCCTGTCTGTAGCACAGTATGACACACTTTCCCCATAGTTATTTAATCGTTAATGATCATAACTTACTGCATAAGTAATATAATTAGATGAGAACTGATTAATTGTCATGTCTAGGTAGCATGGTCATGGCATTTTACAATAAGAAACAACCGTCTATGGTGCTTTAACGAGGTAGACACACTTACCTCACTTTGTTGGGAAAGTGTGTCTATGACAGTGCTCACATTTTCAGCCTCAAACACCTACAAATTAGTATTTAAATAGTATAAAACACATTGTTTACAGCTAAGCTTAAACAATAATATATTTTGGCTTTGGAGATAGTTGGAAATTCCACCTTATTTTACTTAATTTTTTAGTTCAAAGTCAACTTTGCGAAAAGTATGCCACACTTACCCGTATCGACCTTACTTCATTTTGGCCATAATAAAACATATTATTTCTATAGTCTATATTAGGTATAGAGTTAAAAGTCGAAAAATATAGTAAACCGCATTCACATTCACCATTTAGTTGAAAAGCTGGTGAATGATTTGTGATCAGGGTAGAAGAGGTTCCAGTTATGGACAAAGTGAAAGACATCGTGTGAATGATATGGTTTTTATTGAACAGAGATATTTAAACGGTTACTCCAAAATTGTTTCAAATATTTCAAACATAAATGACCGCAATTTACAGTATTAAACTTTTGATAAGTGACATAGTTGTATGAAATAATTTTATTTTTTAAATACTTTATTAATTCTATTGGAGGCTGAAGATCACCGTAACTATCGAAATATTCACAGTAATTATTATCTTTGCCATAGGCTACCCAGTGAGTCCCTTGGTTTTCAAAACTATCTAAATTAATAATTGCGCACTCTACTCTATTCGAACGCTTTGGCAAATTATCTCTCATATAAACGCCACGGAAATGAGGAATATCTGAAGAGTGTTTTAAAATATCTATATTAGTGAGAGCACGTCTGGGAAGCCTGTCGACTAGTTTTTTGAGTATTCTAAACACAATCCCTTTCCATTTCTGTACGGTTTAATGTGCAATCCTTTTCCTAATGCAATAGATTCCATCATTTTGTTGTGACGTTGTGATTCGGTTAAGTTTTTCTTTGCAGCTTTGTAATCACCAACAGCTTTAGCTATCCCAGCAGCTCCTCCAGCTTATGATCCCAACGCAGAAAGTCGCGCAAAAATAGGTATCAGTGGTAATATACCGCCAGTTTTCGGAATCGGTATTAAACGCGGAATATGAATTTTACTGTTTCTAGTAAATACTTTCTTTGCGAGCGCAAGAGCTCGGGTGATTGTAGTGCCTTTATCTTTTGATTTGTTTCTTTTCAGTTCCTTCCGCATCTTTGTAACCAAACCTTTAAATGATTTTATGCCTGCACCAGCTTTCATTTTAGATTTCATCACTTTGCTAACTAACCATGAAGCAAGTTTTTCTCCTTTTCCAGCACTTTTCGACTTCAACCTCTGTTTAGCCATTTTATAAAGTTCTAAATCTGCGAGGTGTCGATCTGTTAGGTTAGAATGTTTATCATAAGCTATATCGTGTTTCATGCACGCGTTATCCAATTCATTAACTCCTTTATCACCTCTTAATAACCGTTTATGCAATTTAGTGCCTGGTCCGCAATAATTGTAACCAGGTAAGTGTAATTCAAAAGGCAAGTGATTAATTACACTGTTTAAAAGTCCTCTTCCTTTCATATCCTATATGTTAATGACATTTTTTGTGCGAGTAACTATATAAATATATTCATACAATGGCACTTCTATTAATCCAGCTGTTCTCACTATCATTAAGTCCTAACCACTTAACGTATAATTTCTTCCCTTTTTTTTTGACCACCTTTTCTATGAGATAAACGTCCGGGTACTTAGTTTTTTGAAGTTCTTGTTCGTAAAATGTGCCCAGAATAGTGTTTCCTCGCTGATCTTCTATATGGTACGTAAACGGTTGAGTGTTACTGACTTGTTTAATAGTAAATAGCTCTGTTGACCAATTAGGCGTATAACTTTTATGGAAAGCGCTTTTATACTTGCTTATACGTACACGATCTCCCACATTGAATTTATTTAATTTATGATGTAGATTTTGTTGACGTTTCTTAATATTGTTCTTTACTTCATATTCATTCTCAAAATTAACATCATTTGGTCTAAATTTTGTTGTACTATGAAAAGTTTTATTATAAGATTTGACTATATCATCTAAAGGTTTTCCAACCCATTTATAATTTCCAATTAAACTAAAATATTTGTACAGTTTGTTTTTAAGCGTCTTTATTAACCTTTCAACAATTGATGCCTTTTTAATTGAATAAGTTGAATAATGATTTATTCCTAAAGATTTTAAATAACAATCAAATTCACTATTGTAAAATTATTTTCCAAAGTCTGTCTGCAAGTTTCTAGGAATTTGGATTGCTGACTTTATAATTTGTTGAAATGCATTTTTAACTTCTTGTCTAGTTTTCGATTTTGTCGGAATACACCACGCGTACTTTGAAAATGCATTAATGACAACTAAAATATATTTATTTCCTTTATTTATTTTATGGAATTTTTGTAAGTCAATCAAATCTGCTTGCCACAAATCGTGAATGCCTTTTAAAACAACTGCTCGTCGCTTAAAGTTTTTACGAGCTGATCTGTGGATCTCGTTCACTACTTGTTCTTTTGCCATTGCTTAATTGTTTTACAATGTTATCTACCTCGTTTTTTGTATAAAAGTTCAATTTCAACTGAGTTGCAAGCTGATGAATTTGAGAATTTATAACTTTGATTAAAGAATCTAGATACTTCTTGTCATAAATGTTCTGAACGAGCTGATCGACGTACTCCTTATTTACTGCATCATCAGCCGACAAAGGATGAGCAACACCTTTTAATCTCAGTGATCGTAAATCAAAATCTCCGTCTTCTGAACGAAGCAAAGCCTGACTTTTAAGTTCGTTGACTTCAGATACACCTGCTACACGTAAACGTTTATGAACATGGTGGCCAAATTTATCTATGTTCATTTTATGATATATTTTTACGCCAAAAGTTCTGCTTCGACTAACGATAATAGTAAAGTAACTGCTTTATATATTAACATTGTTCACTAATCCCGCTTCTTGTAGTTCTTCAATAATAGATATGATTTCATTATCCAATCCTGTATTACCAGCATCACGAGAAGCTATAAGTAATTTTAACCTTTCTACTAATTCGTTTGGGTTATCCCAATATACATATGACACATCGTTTTTAACAATTTTCATCATCGGTAATCCTTCACCACTTACTGAACGTTCTTTAGCTAATTTAAAAAGAGGTCTTATTACATATAAATATTTCATGCCTTTGTTGCTTTTTATTGGTTTATTAGGATTAAACTCTCTTCTATGTGCATTAGTTTCTAATAATAAGGTTTTATAATTACATCTATCATCCTCAGTTACAATATCTAAATCCGGTACTTTCTTATATAGCAGTTCGAATAAACCTGGCGTTAAATAGTAAGTATGACCATTTACTTTCAGTTTTTTGTCATTTGTAGTGTATACCGGACAGGTTCCCAACATTAGCTTGTCCCGCTCCGTTCGAATACCAAAAGGTATATTTAAGTTGGTAATATATTGCTTTTGAAATTTAGGATCGTCACGAGGAGAAGCGTAAGAATCAGTCGTCTTAAATGAAATATTATTTGAAGAATCCTGATCATTAAAATGTTCACTTTCCACTTCATCGCTTACATCACTTTCATTATCTTTTGATGTCTCATCCTCATCATTTTTATTAACAAGGCTAGATTGAGAAAAATTCCTCACAACAGTTTGATCAGTTATAGATTACTTCTTTTCTTCACTTGGGCTATATTTAATTCTTTTTACTAACTTTCCCCATTGCAATCCGTCATCAAAATCATCATAATTAGTATTGAAGTAATTATTCTCATTTTTAACTTTAACTATTTCATTAAGCGGTTCTGTAATTGGTTTTAAAACAGATTCCAGAATCATATCATTGTTTGTTTTTACATCGCGAATAAGTTTAACCTTCTTTTTAACTGCTTCGGCTGACCGGAGTATCTTTTCCTTTAGCACTTTATCTTCATTAACTTTCTCGACTTTCGAGCTCATGTCCGTTCTCTTTGGATTCATTTAATATAATAAACGATTATTCGAATACTATTCAATAAGTATGTACTTAAGTATATTAATCTACAATAATGAATGTATCAAACCCCATTCTATAACATCCAGAATTTTTGTTACAATCCTTGTTTATAACCAAGTAGCTGAAAGGTGCGTTCCATATTTTAGCGCAAATTTCACGAAACTGTGACCATGACATATCGGTTCCAACGTGCTCATCATAAACATGACGTAAATTAACATCATCTTGCTTAAAAAGAATTATTAAATTAGCATTATCTCTTATTAATTGTTTTGGTACTTTACTGTACGTTTGATTTAAATAAAAGCTATCAATATTTTTATGTCTTCCCATTGCAAAGTAATACCTTATGTTGTTTTGGTTTTCACAAGCCACATCATCAAATATCATGATTGAGTTATAGTTGGCTTCATTTGGGCTAAGTATTTCTTCATTTTCACAATATTTTTGAAATTTAACCGTTGGAACTAACGCTAATACTTCTTCTAAAAATCGATACATAGGTTGGAAAAGGGTTTTTGAGTAAACATAAACATTTTGGTACCGTAACCCTTGTTCATGAAGTAAAAGACCAACCATTAAATTAGTTTTTCCGCAATTAGAAGGACCGCAAATTATACTGCGAATATTGTAAGGTAAAAGTTCACCATGACGTACACAAGGCTTATTGCGAGCTGAAAAAACAAGATCCAACTGCAAACTCTGATTTTGTTTTACAAACTTCATATTTCTTCAAAATTTCTCAAGCGATGCATAGGTACGTTTTACTTGCATGAAAGACTTATTCCAATTGAGGGAAATCACGACTACGTTTTCACATATATATAACAATTTTGATGCGATTGTTTTTAGCTAATAATTCCCGTTGCAAACGCGCACGTTAACGCGATCATTTCATTTTGGGCAAACCCAATTTACGTTACGACGTGTTATTTGTTAAATACGTATGTTAACGCGAGAGATAATCGTTTTATTTTAAGCACAAACCCGATTTCCGTTACATGTTGCGAAACGCGCACGTTAGCGCGATTATTTCATTTTGCGCAAACCCAAATTTTGAAATCCACAAAATAATATTGGGCATTTGGATCACACGAGTGAGGAGGGCGAAATTTTCGCCCGATCGAACGAGGTGGGCCAGAATGCCCAATATTATACTACTTATATTTGGAATCGGTTTATTTTAATATATTTATTTATACCTTGGTAAGGAATTTTTGGTTTATTTTTCTCTTGCTACTGTTAATCCTGGCTTACATAGCTTGGGTTGCAGTTAGTGAGGCTTTCTATTGTATGATTGTATTACTATTATTTGTATTGGTGGCTAGAAATCTTTGCTGGGCCAGGACACCCTTAGCTATCCACTGTGATCAGAGTCCGGACACAGCTGGCGAGGTTTCCCAAATACCAATACGTGTACTAATATTTCCTTATGTGTACTTTTCAGATAATTTGGGTTGGTTATCATTCGTGTCTGGTACAATACATTAATTAGCTGTAGAATAAAGAATATTCCTTTTATAGTGGGGAATTGTTGTTGAGTTAAGCTAGATTAGCATACACTTGTACCAGAACAGTGATCAGGCTACCACTAGTAAATGTCTGACAAACCCGAGGAAGCCTAACGGAGCCTCTGATTTGGAACTATTAGTGTCTAAAAGAGCCTTGGGCAAGCCCGGATGTCTCTTTACCAACATAGATATCCGAAGAAGTGCCTACTTAGTCTCAATATCAGCCTTTAAAGAACAAGTAAGGACCAATAGTTGGCACGCCGGCGCACATTCACGGAAGCTTTACCGGATTTGAGCCTGGATCCCGATAAATCTATTGTTTATGTATATATACTAAACCACACAATAGGGCGCCTTACTCTCACTGTCCCTTAGGACTACGGTCCACCAAAAGTGAGGGGGGAGGTACACACAACACGAGTGTTTAGGTTGCCTTCTCAGCTGTCTCAGCTGAACTTTCCAGATTCCCTAGGGACCTAGCTAATTACTGGGTGAGATAAGCCCATAGGAATAGCTCGTAGATTAGGACCTTTTTCAGTAGGAATAGGGTAGCTTCAGTGTAGGAAAAGTAGGAAACTAGGATATAAACTAAAAAGAACTCAACTAAGTATGTAGGATTAATTCTTGAGAATGAAAAATAATCCTTTGAACTCATCCGTGATTGGTCTTATACCGCTACTATATAGGGAAAGTTGTAGGAAGTTTTAATTAAATATGTTATCCGCCATAACTAAAGAATCTGAGGAATATACTATTTATTCCTATATCTGTTTTGCCCTAAGGAGATTTCAGTTTATTGAACACAGACTTATCCAATAATGTTCATGCTAGTTTATCAGGAAGTAAATATTTCTAGTCTTTAACTGACAAACAACGTTCTATAGTAAATGTCAAATTCATATTTATGAGTTGGATTGTCTTCCCTCATTCAATATACAGAGGCAGATAAATTGCTGTACATACTGAGATATGTTTCTACCGTCACTGCCTATGGGCACCGGTTTGTCACTGTATAGTTAATTCATTCAGCCATTCCCACGGGAATTATGCATAAACACATGCACTACAATGACCGAGGTCACTCCTTATAGTAAATGTACTTAAAAAAATCAAAAAGTATCAAGACTAGAAAGCTTTACTATATCTTCAAATCTATTTTACAAATGTTTAATTGAGATTTAGTAAACTGTTTTCTCCTTCGAATAATAAAGTAACTATCTACTGCAAAACCAACTTCTGATAAGTTATAATATCAAAAAAACAGCTTGTGCAAAGTAGGCCGCAATTTGTAAATAATATCAATGAAACAGATTGTTCATTATGTACGACAGTTCCAGTATTCCTAAAGCTTGAGCAAAGTAAGCTAAAGATATGTGATTATTTCTAGTCTATGGCAGATAGCCAAATATATTTCAACATTGAAAGATTCAACGAGAATAAATGATTTCTCTCAATTTATATTGAATATTTTACATCAAGTGCTTTCTCTGTTTACGCTATGGGTTATGCACCCTGCTTGGTTGTTCTCAAGGGAAAACCGGCATTATAGTCTGTGAACAGTAGGAACCACTATTCCATTCCTGCGGGAATATACTTCAGCTTATATCTACAAAAGATGGTGTAGGTGGATTGCTAGAACAAAATTTTAATTCAAATTTAGGATGAATTAATTACTCGTGTCTTAAATATCAATTCTTATTTGGATGTAAATATTTAAGAGCTTTATTGCGATGATTCTTAAATTTGAATGTGAGTCAACACCTTAGCAACAACGGGATAGGAGAAATCCAGTAATTATTGATGAAACATGAAAATTGTTTTTCCAGTAGTTTTAAATATTTAGGCGTTACAAAATTGGTACAAATGGAGATCAAACTCACTGATAAGCAGTCGGTGGTGTATCGCACATATAGATTATCCTATTCGGAACGTGACCTAGTCAAATCGATTACTGTGAAATGTGAAGTATGTAATTATATATATATATGGAATTATGGATTATATAGTTATTTTAATACCGGCGGCGGCGCGATCTTTCGAGAAAAGTTTGGGTAGATTAAAGGAAGTCTTAAAACTGTTGAGCGAGACAGGGCTTACAATCAAACTAATTTAATTGTATTTTTTTGTAAGCAGTTGGATATCTTAGGTTTTTTACATAAGTGCGGAAGCATAAGGCATGGTTCGCGAAAAATCTTAGCTATATCGAATTTCCCAATACCACAAAATTTTCACGACACGAGACGTTGCATAGGATTAGCTAGTTTCTTTCGTAGACTCGTTAAGGATTTCGCCTTAATTGCTCACCCTTTAACGGACGGAACAGCTTTTAATACTTTAAAACAAAAAAATGTTTTACGACCAATATTAGCTTTATAGAATACAATTGAATAGAATAGAAAAACGTTTATGTAACAAACACATCAACACAGGGGTCAAACACATCATAGAAAAGATACAACAATATAAGATCCTTTTGAGTTGGAGACCCTGTCAGTTGTAGAATCCTTAAGCCGTGTTAGGGTGTACCTTTAGGGTATACAATTCAAATTTGTTACTGACTGTAATGCGTTACGAACAACGCTACCAAGAAGAGACTTGATTCCGCGAATTTCCCGTTGGTGGATTCAGTTCCAGGAGTACGACATATTCGAGTCAAGTACAGGCATGGCTCGCGTATGGCACACGTAGACGCACTTAGTCGTGGTCCTGTAACTGAGCCAACTGCTGAAAATGAAACACACATTATTGATGAGTTGCATGTTGATGTGAAGGTTTGGATCATAAGCGTGCAAGGTAATGACGAATAATTAAGGTGTATTAGTCAAATTTTACATGATCAGGATACCAATTTGATGGTTAAATGCGTAAGTGGAGATGATTTGATAATGTTAAGATTAGATGCCAAAGAAAAGATTGTTATGCAACAAGAGTGTTCTAAGAAGGATTTCGATAAGCACAGGCAGGTAGGAAAATCATACAGTGTCTGAAATCTTGTTCGGGTAGAAAGAACTGTTTACGACAAATACCATTCTGGTCAATCAAAAAGTTACTTCCCAAATTTTATGGGCCGTACAGAAGTTTAAAAAATATTGCCAAACAATCGATTTTTAATTGAAGACACTTCCCTTAACTAAGAAAAGTAGCGAAAAGTATAAAAATGTAGTAGCACTAGACAAAGTACATCTACGACTTAATTTTAAGGGTTACTCCAGTAAAAATAGCAATAAAACCGAAAATGGAGACTACAGCAGTGATTGTAACGAAAATGAGTATGTTAGATTTTGTTCCACATAAAGATAATATACCTGGAAGTAATATTTGTGCAGATGTGATGTGTATACTATTGAGTTGTATTAGAAAATATTGTAGCTAAAAAAGGCTAGATGGATGTTCATGTATCATTATAAGTTGGTTATAAACGGTCAGTGTAGATTTGAATGGTGTTGTAATAATATTGCATAGATGATCGGGATGATCAGTGCAGCTTTGAATGATGTCGTATTTAATATCGCACAGATGATCGTAGATTATAACTAACTTTGTATAAAAATAATTGTGAGCACAGGCTATGAGCGATCAGTGCAAAAAGAGAGATATTGAGCAATCATTATCGCACAGATGGTCGTAGATTGTAGCAGACTGTGCAAGATCCTAGAGTTATTGTTTTATTAATAATTAGTCGTAAATTGTAGCAGACTGTGCAAGATTCTAGAATTACCGTTGTTTTTTAGGGTTCCGTAGTCAAACTAACCCTTATAGTTTCGCCATGCCCGTCCGTCCGTCCGTCTGTCCGCAGCCTAGCTCAAAGACTCTTAGTACTAGAAAGCTGTAATTTGGCATGAATATACATATAAGTCACGCCAACAAAGTGGTAAAATAAAAACTTGAAAAAAAAAATTTTTTTAGTGTACCTCCCTTACACGTAACATGGGGATGTATATTTCTTTTCTCGTCTACCCTATAGTGTGTGTCGTTGGATAGGTCTTTTAAAAATTTTGCGGGCTTGTGAAAACAATTTTTCGATTAAGGGATCCGTTTATGAAATATTAAGCTTTCATGTTAGTGTCAAGTGTCCCCCCCCCCCCCCCCCCCCTACAGCCAAAACTACAAATACTAAAAATATGAAAAATATCTAAAATGAAAGCACATAATTATAATGAATTTGATAGGAAAACTATCACGACTAAGTAGACTTTACTGGTTCTTGAGTTACAAACGGTTTAAATGTTTATACCTGCCGAAAACTTATTTGCGGTGTTGGTAAACTGACCGCGACCTATGTCGATGTATCGGGATAACAGTTTTCCAACGGCAAAGTTAAGTTTGTCCCGAGGTCTAATTTGTTTGTAAGTAGTAACGGTGTAACGTTGTATATCTTGCGTGAAACGGAACCTTAAGACTGAGGAAATATTTAAGGTGTTAATGGCATTACTGTTCATTACTTTTGATTGTCAAACGTCAACACCATAGATTTGTAGGTTGGTGTTGCCGCGTTAGGGTAAATTGCCTTGAATTAGGGGAATGATAAATATTTGCAATTAAACAATAAATGGAGTCAATAGTTATTACATTTATTAAGTAAACAAAACAATTCAAAGATTTCTTTTGGCAGTAATTGTACATACAAGAATTAAACAAACACATTTCAGTCAAAAGTTAATTTAATGTAGTACTTTCATGTAGGTAATATATTAATTAGGTACCAAATTACCCAGACTACCTAATTTGTATAGCTACATTCTTTGCATTTTGTTGCATCTATGTTTTGATTAGCTTTCATCAAGATGTCCAAGATGATAGCCCATTACAAAATCAGACTTAAGCTGAATGACAGCCGAGCGGAGGAGCCATCCTCAATAAACACGGAATAGAAAAAACGAGTTTTTTCTGTTCTGTGTCAATAAAGTAACCAAGCTACTGCTGTGGAGATATAGTACATATTTTCAGTTATATTTCGGTGGAAGGAACTTGTAAGTAATAATTAATAACATTTGTTGCAATTTAATGTGCAGACCAAATGGTGAATTTTCAGTTATTGTTTCTCACACGTGGAGAGAAGGGAATGTCTTAGCGTCGAGATTACCAAGGGTTTTCCTTGAAGTCTTCCGGTAAGATTAATAATTTTGATAACCTAAATTTCAGGCCACATGTCTCATACAGTTCATAAACGTATTGCTAATCAGAGCAATTTCTCTCTGTCTTTACAGCTGGAGTGCGTTTTTTAGGGTTTCGCTTAATTATTTTCAGTTATGTACTGATTTAAGTTTCCGTCTACATAGTCTCTGTTTCTGTTATTCTGTTTAGATACTTTCAGAATAATTTAGCTTTCACGTTTTCCGTTATGGTTGGATGATTTATTTTTTAGTATTGCATTCCGTTATTCCGATTCAGGCTCCAACTATATGCAGGTTCAGTAAAGCTATGAAGTAGCTTATATAGACATTCAGTATTTGGCAGGAACTCTGTTTAGATCTGTAAGTAATAAATTCATGTTTAGGTTCCTGATCATTCAGAAAACAAAAAAGTAATGAAGTAGGATATAAAGGTTTAAACCAACCTTAGTAGGCGTGCCATAGGCACGAGGATTCAGGAGACCTTCACAAGCTGCTGTGAGCTGACCGAGGCTACTGTGGCTTGCGACACAGTGTGCTGGGACCGCTCCACCAGTCTGCCGACCTGGAACTACATCGAGTCGATCGTCGAGGAAGGAAGGTTTTCTTCAGATCAAGGTCTGTGGAAATAATATTAATAATTAGGGAATTAGGATATCAATAATAGTTATTTGAACTCAGATTGGAATTGGTGGCAACTCTATAACTAGTAACTAACAAATTACTATCTAAGAATTGTGAATTATAACATAAGAACCTTTACTTGTGTAAAACGACCAGCCTTCCGCTGAGCTAAACATATTTTCTGGTAGAGTAAGAATTATGAGCAAAGTTATGTTCACAATTGATTAACATCATGTATAGAGCTGCATATGAATAAAGACTGTGATATTTACTAACCTGTTTCATTAAGCTCCTCATCATACGTCCTAGAACACTCCATATCCTCAACTTAGTATACAAACATTCAGTTACGTTTTTCGTCTATTCTTTTTTGTCACGTGGTGAAACCAACTGGGCGTTTGCCAACGTGACAACGGCTTCGGAACCCTACACTGAGCATGGTCCGACATGCTCTTGTCCGGTTTTTTTTTATGCAATGTGTTGATTTGTAATAAGATAACCCATCGTATGTTATCATTTTCGTTATTATTAATATTATATACACTGAAGTTAGATAATTGAAATTACTTTCGCGGGAAAAGTTTGGCGCACCCAAGCGAACTTATACGCAGTTTTCATGCAGCGGGGGCGAAAATTAGGGGTTTTTACGCATGATCAGGTTTTTTTATATAAACGCTGGTTAGGGACGGAGCGGGGCTTTCTCATTCCGGTCGTCGAAGGGGTGAGTTGATATTTTGCTGAGAGGTTTCATGTATCGTCCATTTTATCTTGTTGATATTTATTTATTTGTGTTGTGCTCTTATATTATAGGTGATATTATTTTGTGTGTCGCTTTATATTGTGTTCGAGTAACGCTACAAATTAACGATTATCGCTACACAGGAATGATGTAGCCGACTTTCTTATTAGCTAGGATTGTGAGAATGTTTTAATAACTGGTGTTTAAGTATTCCGGGATTGTGTTAACATATTTATTAACCTTTTTTTGTTTTCCAGAACTCTGTAACGACGCCACAGATAGTAGTCGGTTACGCAAAGCTTCAGGCAGTCGTAGTTTACGAAAATGAATACCTACACTCACATTTTGGTTGTGAGTTGAGACCTGAAGATTTCCACTATCAAGAAATGGACGGTTTTAACTCATTTACTGAGTGAGTTTGGAAGGTACGCGTACAAGGTCTCTGACACCTTTATTCGGTATGTCAGGCAACGCTATTGGTAATCTATCATGTCCTCTCTTCAGGGCCTGTCCAAGCGGATTCGAAATCAGTTTGCGATTGTTGTGTGGATATATAGATTACCCTTGGCGTTGGTCCCCTTAGTTATATATTCATATATCGACCACCGTAGGTATCTTCCCCACCTGGAAGCCACACACAGGAAATTTTACTTCCGAAATCGTGGATATGTTACGTCTTAGTTGGTCTAGCAGAGGTTTGCTTACACCAGAATTCCTTTAACACTACTCACACGTTTAACGTAATTGTAAAAGTCATTTTGTGCTTTTGGTTGCTCCAAAACAGTAGATTAGTAGGTGTTTAGGAGCCTTAGGAATTTAGTAGCTTTTTCATTACACCGTGGAAAGATTATAAACGCGTAATGTATTTAGCTAGGTATATGTAGACAAAGTTTGTTCTACTACGCCATCTCTGTCGACGTAACAATCAAAATTATTGAAGCTAGAAGACGTAACTTAGCCTTCTAAAACCAATAGGAAAATTAGGAACTATTAATAATTAATTCACGTTAGAAAAGTAATCCTTTTAAACTAAATTCATTTTAGGCAAATATTAGGTCCTTAGGTACCTATGAAATTGGCGTTTTATATGGAGAATTATTATGAAAACGGTGGTTTTAATACATTTAATTTTGCGGATTATTTAGTAACGTCAAATGCAAACCAAACAAAATTCTGTCAGGAATATTGGACACTTCTAAGCTATATTAAACATATCTTAATTACTTAAAAATAGTTAGATTCTGCGTTATTGAAACACTTGAACGCATAGCACATGAAAAGAATTGAGTTCACACTTTAATTTTAAACACTAAGTAAGAAATTGAACTATATTATTTGTATCTAAAACCTTTGTAACATACTGTATTCATGAAACTTCAAAATAATTTGGAAGTTAAAATTGAAATGAATAAATTCCGTGTGAAATAAAACACGTAAAAATAACGCCAATTTCATAGGTAAGGACCCAATATTTAATCTGGGGTATCGAAACTTGCTTATTGAATGTTATTTTGATAATCTGTGGTTAGGTCTATCTATGAGAGAAACGTCAAATCCTAAGACCGTCCAGTTAGGAAATAAATAAAGCACTAAGCTGCGGAGTATGTTGTCCGTTAAAACCGTGTTGGTATGATTAGGGAGTTTATTTAGCGTAAAAGGTATTGTAGTAGTTATAATAAGCAGATAGGTAGTGATCTAAATTTAAGAAGCAGTTGCGTCTAACATTAAAGTGATAAACCTAGGCGGCTAACTAGGGAGACGCCCACAAAAAATATTTTATCTGATGGTGTAGATAAAGAGTTCAGGTTAAAATTGTCTCAAACGCCTCCTTGTTGTTTTTGTCTCCTGGCAAAAACTAAGAGACTCATCCAAAGGGTACAAAATGCCTGTGCTCGTTTCTGCTTCGTCATTCCGTTCAGGGCCCATGTGACTCCATTTATTAATAAACACTCTATGTTGAAAATGCAGCACCGACGTAAATTGCACCTCGCTTCTCTGGTTTTTGGAGTTATCAAAAACCAAGCTCCGCTCTATTTGAACGAAAAGCTGACGTTCCGTAGCGGTGGGTTGCGTCGGCAATGTGCAATACAGCTAACTACTTCTCGCCATGCCTCAGCTGTTTTTCGAGGTAGCTTCCGGTATTCGGCTACCAAATGCTGGAACAACGTTCCACCGCAGATCAGGAATCTGCAAAATATATTAAATTTTAAGAAAAAGCTGAAATCTTTCCTCTTTAACCATCAGGTTAGCCAAGGAACGCTTGCGCATGACACGAGTGCAATATGACGGGAGTAGAGGAAATACTTTATATTTATATAGTGCGCCTATTTTTATTTTTTTTATGTTCTCTTTGTTCAACCTACCTTCGCTGTATTTCCAATTTGCACTGGTGTCCGCTTCCTTATTTGGCTTTTCTATCCGGATATTTATTGTATTTACATATTTTGTTAGTCCTTTTCCGACCCAGTTTTTGTGGTTTGTATACCTTTTCTTGCTGTCCGTTTGTCACTTTGTAGGCTGTTTGTTTGTTATTTTACACAGTAGTGTATTTATACAAATGTAAAACCAACAAAACAATAATTTTATTTCTTTTAAGTCTGCAATTTTTGTTCATATTTTTTGTTAGTATTGTTACGTAACTTCATTTTCAATGGCATAGCATGACATCCCATAGACTATAGTTTTTATTTTTTTTATTTCCTTAATGTTGCCAGTTAACTGATTGCGAATTTTATGGTCGTTCGAGAATATCTATTGATTGTTTTTTTGTCTATGTTGTTGTTATTTTTTCTTTTTCTCTCAATGTTGTTTTGTGTTAAGTGTGTCACTTTCCGTCTCTTCACCAAGCGGTTCCAACGGAAGGCCAGTGGTGGCTTTACGGCTAGCAAATGCTGAGTTGGGACCGTTTCGCAACAATTTCTCTGTCTTGTTTTTTTTGTATCTACTTAATGTAATCTTGTATTGTTGTAAATAAATGTCTCTTTATTTTTTGTCTTTATCTTTATACGAATAAAAGTAATTAGTTAGCTATGAGCTATGTGTATTTACCCAAGGTTGTTGTCATTGAAGTCATCTGAGCACATAACGAGACTATTAAAAATACTAGACCGTAATTCAAAGCTTATAATGAGATAGGCATATCCGTTTCTCGTAGTCTTTACCATTTTAGCACACCTTGATGACGTGTTTCCGCTGTCCAGCCGATAGTGGCGCCATCTGTGAACTTATATAACTGGTGAAGCGCCATTTTCTACTCATTGGCGTTTTGATTCCCGTAGCATAAAGTTTGCTAACGCATAATATTCTATAGTCATATAAGGTGATATAAGTGTATCATATCAGTGATTGAAATTAAAATAGAAAAAGGAAAAAGTGAGTACCAAATTTTATTTTAATAGCGAACTTACTAGGAATTATAATATAAATGTTTTTCCACATGCAACGCTGGCTTTATTCTGTCCAGAATAACTGCTAAACGACTCTTTTATTGAATTTAAATTATTATTTATCCGCATTTATTAAACTACCCCCCTTGGAGAATATAGTCCTAAGTATATGCTTAAATGCTTAATGTATTGTAAGTATTATTTTACCTTTATGTATATAATTTACTACAATAAATGTGGTTATGTGCCTATGAATTTAGCAGTTCATCGCGCTAAGTTTTAGCTTACATTTATAATTATAACTTCCGTAAAACTGCCAGCTCGACTACTAAGCTGCCTGTTATATTTACACATTGTCATGTTTAGGTTAAAATACTGTCGTTAATTTAAACAATTAATTAACGGTTTTTCCGTTCGATGTAAGGTTATTTTACTACTTTTAAATTTCTTCTGAGTACTCTGAACATATTAAGAAATGCTTAGTAAAAACATATCTAATTTCAGAATGAGTGAAGTGAACCCTCCTCCTGCTGAGGATGAGCCGATGGCTGGACCAAGCAGAGCGCGCCGCAAGCGCTTCAGTAGTACCAGCAGTAGCAACAGCTTCTCAAGTAGCTCCAGTTCGAGCTCATCTTCGCCGAGTTCAAAGCGCAAGCGATCACGTTGCCACCGCCATAAGAGGAGTAAAAGAAGCAAACATTCTGTACAACAGCTGAGTAAAGAAATCAGTGAGTTACGAAATATTATTAATCAGCCCCATGCCTAACTTAATAGCGTGGGCGCGGACCAGGTGTCTATTTGTTCAAGAGTCAGTGGTGATCTTTATGCGGATGAAGTTAATGATCAAATGTTCGATATTCCTAACACGGCAGACTTGAACTTTACCTTTGATATTGAAACAAAATTGAAGGAACCCTCTGTTCCCAAAGATCCTGCAATTTTGTTAAAATGTTAACTGATAGTCCGACGTTAGGTATGCGGATACGCAGAAACTATATAATCACACTCCGGGGTTTGTAGACCTTGAAACAAACGGGGAGGTACGACAGTATGATACCTTGACTCATTTGGCCAAAGCAGATAAGGCATATGCTGCACTTACTTTTTGTATTCTGAAGCAAAAGGAAGCTTTACTTGAAAACATACGTAACTTATTAACATGGGCGAAGTCCGAAACAAATTTTAAAAGGTTTTTAAAAGGTGATTTTCATAAAATTTCTACTGACCTTTTGCAAATGTATGTATGTATGTATGTGTTATAAAATAGACAAAAATATAACAGGAATGTACAAAGGCAAACTTATCCCTTTAAGGGATCTCTTCCAGATAACCTTTGAGCGATTGAGAAATAACTATTACAACGAATAAGCAAATAAGTACAACACTAAAATAAATTTCTATAAATATTAACAGATATAATAAATAAACACATTTATATATAACGGCGCGCGCTTTATTTTGATTGTTGATTTTTAAATTAATCGACAGTTGTGAATATTGTTTACATCAGGTCTAATTATTTTAAGAGCGAGTAACCCCGAATGGAGTTGTAGGTGTCATGGCGGCGCGGAACGTCATTCGTTGACAGCCCGCCCGTAATGTCTGCTTGCAAACCCATTTGCTCTTAACACAGATTTATTGTAATCCGTGTGTATTTTTTTAGTGTTAGTAAATTAATCGATTATCGATATACGACTTTTATTTTGAGAATACCTGCGCAAGCGCGCCCATAAGTGCCTTACGCGGTTTCAAGATGTCGGAGCCGCCTTCAGACACGCCTGCTCGGCTTCCCGACCCGACATCAGAAGTGGGATTACCAGGAACAGCGCAGGATCACCCCACAGGTCAGAGTGTGATTAATTTTCAAGATAGTAGTGATAATAACATGTGGAAGATGCTGTTTGAAATGCAACAACGGCAAATGATGGAACTGATTCGTACAATTAAGGAACCTAAAACCAGTGATCCTAAATTAGTTCTTCCCGAATTTAACCCTGAGTCACAAGATAGTGATGCCCGGGCTTGGTGCGCTACTGTGGACTTGTGCATGCAAGAAAAAGAACTATCCAGTAGCAACCTAATTATTGCTATGAGTCGAGCGCTTAAAGGTAATGCAGCGTCATGGCTAGCCCAGAATAGTTTTGCTGGAATTACTTGGTCTCAGTTAAAAGATCTGTTTCTTGCTCGTTTTGATTACGTCGAAACACCTGCTACTACACTATACAAGCTGTTCAACGAGAACCCAAAAGAGGGCGAATGTTTGGCGTCATACGCTAACCGATTTTTAAGCAGGCTCATGACTCGATGGCGTTCCTTATCAGCTGAACAGATAGCGATAGCTGTTACCTTAGCGCACGCGTCAAAAATCGAACCGAGACTACAAAAACTAGCGTTTACTACGGAAATCGATACGAGAGTGAAATTGCAACAAGAATTAATGGCTTTTACGTATCGTAAAAGGGGGCCTTCGACGCAGGATAAATCGGTAACGCATATTGACGCTTAAAGACCACAATTGGAGCCATTAAGGCGGTGTTACATATGCAACAAACCTGGTCATGTAGCAATTGATTGCCACGTTAAAAATATGACACATCAAGCATCAACTTCAAAAAATGCCGCTGACGTCCCGAAGAAACAATCTTCGCTCACGTGTTTCTCCTGTGGCGAGCCGGGCCACATATCGACGCGCTGTCCGAAGAAAGAAAACCAAGTTATCGGGGCGGTTGCAGAGCGTCGAGTGGATGTCTGCACCATTAAGCCACTTTCAGACCAACTCTTTACGGAAAACGGTGAGAAGTATTCATTCTGTTTTGATTCCGGTGCCGAATGCTCCCTAATTAGAGAAAGTGTAGCTAACAAATTCCCTGGTAAGCGACAGCAAAGCATAGTTACCCTACTAGGCATAGGTCAATCTAGTTTACAATGCAATGTCCAAATAATAGCAACTGTTAATATACAGGGGTTCTTATTACAGTTGTTACTTCACGTTGTACCTGACGACTGTATCTCTCACGCCATTATGGTAGGGCGGGATTTATTATCGTTAGGCTTTACGATTGAAATGAGTGAGGATCAACTTATTCTTAAGAAAACTAAGATAGTGGCGGTTTGTGATGTAGGTTGCAAAGTTAATGATTTTCAAAGCATTGACACAGATATTCCTAGTGACTTTAGGGGACAGCTACTGACGTTACTTGAAGGGACTTCGGAATATTTCGTGGAAGGAACTCCAACAGGCAGAGTAAGCACAGGGCAGTTAGAAATAAGATTAGCTGATCCAAGTCGTACCGTACAACGACGACCATATCGGCTGAGTACTGAGGAGGGGAAGTAGTGCGTGGTAAAATTAAAGATCTTTTGAACGCCGGTATAATTCAGGAAAGTTGTTCCCCTTTTGCGAGTCCGATTTTATTGGTAAAAAAAAAGGACGGAACCGATCGACTTTGCGTAGACTACCGGGAACTTAATAGTAATACAATACCGGACCGTTATCCACTTCCAATAATTTCCGACCAAATACAGCGGCTGGTAGGAGCAAACTTCTTTACTTCCCTTGACATGGCAAGCGGCTACCATCAGATACCAATTCATAACGATTCGATAGAGCGAACTGCTTTTGTGACGCCGGACGGGCAGTTCGAATACCTTGCTATGCCATTTGGCCTTCGGAATGCCCCTTTGGTGTATCAGCGCGCTATAAATAAGGCACTCGGACCTTTAGCTGAGACGTTTGCAGTAGTATACCTAGATGACGTCATCATCCCGTCTCGTACAGTAGAAGAAGGCTTGGATCGATTGCGCCAAGTATTGGGAGCTCTAACTAGTGCCGGTTTCTCACTTAACATAAAGAAATGTGCTTTCTTGAAGACTGAAGTTGACTTTTTAGGGTACCATGTATCTGCGGGTGAAATACGACCTAACCCACGTAAAATCAAATGGTTGACGGAACTTGCACCCCCTCAGACGGGCACCCAGTTGAGACAATTTATTGGGCTGGCCTCATACTTTAGGCAGTTTATATCAGGATTTTCTCAAAAAAAAGCTCCCCTTTATAGATTTACATCTGGAAAAGGAAAAATTGTATGGATGCCGGAATTTGAGAAAATTAGGCAAGACATTATCGCTATTCTCACTGATAAACCTGTTCTAACTATTTTTGACCTTAATCAGCCGATTGAGCTGCATACCGACGCCAGTGCTGAAGGTTACGGCGCTATATTAATGCAACCTATTGATGGCAGATCACACGTAATCGAGTACTATAGTCGTCGAACCTCCAGCGCTGAGTCACGGTATCACTCGTACGAGCTCGAGACATTAGCCGTAGTGAATGGTATAAAACACTTTCGTCATTATTTGCATGGGCGTAAGTTTGTAGTAGTTACCGATTGCAACGCCGTCAAGGTTTCTAAATCGAAGGTAGACCTCACACCACGTGTCCACCGATGGTGGTGCTTTCTACAATCTTTCGAGTTTGACGTCGAGTATCGCCAAGGCAAAAACATGGGTCACGTAGATTTCTTATCCCATAATCCCCTGCCTATGACACCACCTCTGATTTCAAAAGTAGAAGAGAAACGTGTTTATTTGACAGAGATCTCAGATTCTTGGTTACAGGCAGAACAACAAAAGGACGACAAAATAAAATCTCTTATAATTAAACTTAATACTAATGAACTTAATGACGAAATTTCTAAGACATATGAAATCAGACGAGGGGTTTTGCATCCAAAAATTGGCCGTAATAATAGGAGTTGTTGGTTACCAATAGTGCCAAGGGCGTTTCAGTGGGCTATTATAAACCATGTACATGAGAGCATTATGCACTTAGGATGGGAGAAAACACTAGAAAAGGCTTTTTGTCACCATTGGTTTCCCAACATGAACAAGTATGTTAGGAAATTCGTGGATAATTGCATAACGTGTAGGGTATCCAAATCACATTCCGGAAAAGTCCAAGCAGAGTTGCACCCAATCCCGAAAGTAACTACTCCATGGCATACTGTTCATATGGACGCGACCGGAAAGTTAAGTGGTAAAAGGGACACAAAAGAGTATATCTTTGTAACAATAGACGCATTTATAAAATATGTGCTTTTGCATCATTCATTAAAGATTGACACTAATAGTGCTATAAAAGCTTTGCAGGCAGGTCTTTCATTGTTTGGTGCCCCCACTCGCGTTATAGCAGACCAAGGAAGGTGTTTCGCTGGAAAAGAGTTTAGGGATTTCTGTACCACTCATAACGTAAATGTGCACCTTATAGCAACAGGCAGCAGTCATGCTAACGGACAAGTCGAGCGGGTAATGTCGACTTTAAAGAACATGCTTACGGCTGTCGAAACGGGAAATCATAAGTCGTGGCAGACTGCGTTGCTCGAAATTCAACTAGCCATTAATTGCACATTTAATCGTACTACTAGAGCTAGTCCTCTCGAGCTTTTGATAGGAAAGGTTGCCCGACCATTGCAACTAATGACGTTAGATACGGACGAGACTGACATTGACTTAAACACGATTAGAGAGCAAGCGGCTCGGGCCATAAACACGAATGCTGCCACGGAGAAAGCTAGGTTTGACAGAAATAAAGCAAAGGTAAAGAATTTTGAAGTAGGTGACTATATTTTGATAGAAAACCATGAGCGTAATAAAATTAAGTTGGAACCTAAATTCAAAGGTCCGTTTCGAGTAGCTGAGTTGCTTGATGGTGACAGGTACCTATTAAAGGCATTGAACTCTAATCGAACATACAAATACGCGCACGATCGCCTGCGAAGAATGCCCGAATGCTATGTTCCATTAGAGTTGAATACCGCGTTAGAAACAACCGCAAATAGCATTGAGTCAGGATGCCCTAACGGCGCTGGTGAGTACAGAAAAACAGTGGTGTTGTTTGTTTACTATTGTTATTGTTGCTTTAGTGTCTATCAAGGTATTTAGATTTGGTGTAATTATTTGGTCTTGGTGACATTAATTGGCCTTGGTGGCATTAATTGGCCTTGGTGGCAATAATTGGCCTTGGTGGCATTAATTGGTCTCGGTGGCATTAATTGGCCTTGGTGGCATTAATTGCTCTTTGGTGGCATAATTTAACCTTGGTGGTATAACTGGAACTTTTCACGTTATGAAAGAAAAAAAAATGAAAAAAAAAAAGTTGGCAAGGTTACATTTAAGGTTTCTGTTTATTTATTGTATGGCGGTCAGAATGACCGAGCGTGTAACTGTGTGTACATTAGATGTTTCGTTGTTCACAGATGAGGAAGAAGACAGTAACAGTACACACGAGGACGTGTGATATGCAGGACGGCCGTAACGGCGCGCGCTTTATTTTGATTGTTGATTTTTAAATTAATCGACAGTTGTGAATATTGTTTACATCAGGTCTAATTATTTTAAGAGCGGGTAACCCCGAATGGAGTTGTAGGTGTCATGGCGGCGCGGAACGTCATTCGTTGACAGCCCGCCTGTAATGTCTGCTTGCAAACCCATTTGCTCTTAACACAGATTTATTGTAATCCGTGTGTATTTTTTTAGTGTTAGTAAATTAATCGATTATCGATATACGACTTTTATTTTGAGAATACCTGCGCAAGCGCGCCTATAAGTGCCTTACGCGGTTTCAAGATGTCGGAGCTGCCTTCAGACACGCTTGCTCGGCTTCCCGACCCGACATATACAATATAACTAATAATATAATAAATAAATATAAACAAGAAGCAGGAAAAAGTTTAAGAACAAGTGTCAAGCCAGAACTTCTTTAGTCTAGATTTGAAAGAATCTACAGACTGAGACTGCCTAATTTCAGTAGGTGATAAATTCCACAACCGCACAGCGTGAACCGAAAAGGATTTAGAATACGTTTTGGATTGATTTTATGGTAAGGCAAGGGAAAGATTGTCACTTGAACGCAAGCGATTTTGAGATCCAGAGGACAGAAATTTAAAACGTTCAGAAAGGTAGGGTGGGGACTGAGGATAAAAAAGGATGTTAAAAAGCAACGACAGGACATGAACATTCCTTCGAAAGCGAATCGGTAACCACTCAAGCTGTGCACGAAAATGAGACACGTGGTCAAATTTTCGCAACCCAAATATGTAGCGAATGCACAAGTTAAGGAGGCGTTCCAGTTTGTTCAGCAGGTCTTCATTTAAGTCCAGATACGCGATATCACCGTAGTCGAGGAGAGGGAGGAGTAGGGAATGAGCAAGAGTAATCTTGGTGCGAAGAGGAAGGAAGTTCTGCAAGCGCCTAAGCGAATGGACGGATCCATAGACCTTACGACTTACCGCAACTACCTGAGCCGACCAAGAAAGGGTCTGATCTATAATGATATCAAAATTTTTGACTGAAGAAGAAAAAGGAATTGCAGTACCGTCAAAGATTAATTCAGGTATCATAAGATCTGACAACTTTGCGGTGAAGTGAGGGCTACCGACGACAATTGTCTGCGACTTTCTTGCATTGATCTTTAAGCCGAAACTAGCCGCCCAGTCTCGGATAACCGCGAGGTCACTGTTAATTAAAGCGATCAGGGAGGGGAAATCATCAATACAATTATCATTATCATTTGAAAAGAAGATATTTTTCGGTTTTTTGGACGCGGTTCTTTGTTTTTTTCATACTAATGATTGCATTTTCCTGCCTTATGACTTATCTACGAAACTTATTTTTGAAATTATTGTTTTATTAAGTCTGCTATAATTATCTTTTTACTGCGAAATTTTTTAATATTGAAATTCATTAACACCATTTTGCAAATTTGAAAAACGTATATTCTCGTAAGAAAGAAAATGCTTTATAACACAAAAAAGGCATAAATAAATAATGCTCGTGTTTTTTGATTAATCCGCGGTTAACGGGTTTACTTAGTTATTGATTAAGCGTAGCAATTATAACATGAAAACGTTGCGTAAATAACTCATGTATATTTGTATGAAAACCTGGTCGTGATATTTAGACTTATCCTAATAAAAAATATCAGTATAAAACTTTAACTTATCGCACAAAAAAAGTGCATTAGAGCAATGCATGGAATGCGACCAGACGAAACATGTCGGCCTCTGTTTAAAAAGCTTGGTTTATTGCCACTTCCTGCCCTCTATATATATGAAGTGTGCGTGTTCGTTCACAAACACCAACTAATATTTAAAAAAGCATGTGATAGCCATCCACGCTCCTGTCGAAATCCGGATAGATTACTCCCAGAGCATTCCAGACTGGCAAAGTATAAAAAAAGCTGCCTGAATATGTGTATAAAAATATATAATAAAATACCTAATGAGATGAAGACAATGAATACAATAAAATTTAAAAAGCAACTACACCAATGGCTTACTAATAAAAATTTGTATAGTTTAAATGAATTCTTAATATAATGTTTATAATAATTTTAATGTAATAACCGTGACATGGATGAAATACGAATGATACCGATGAATAGTTTGCATTGTATTACGTTAAGACACAAATCTGTTATTTTTGCATACCAAATATGGTTAAACATGTAAACCTACCTATTGAAAACTGTACTTATGTTAACACCTCACTGGTAATGTTTATTGCAAATAAAGTATTCTTATTCTTATTCTTATTCTTAACTTGCATTATATGTGTTTAGAAAAAATATGGCGTTGACGGGAGCAGAAAGAGTGAAAAAGTATAGAGAGCGTCTGAAAAAGAATAATCCAGAAAAACATGAGGCACTACGTAAAAAAAACTTAGAACAAATAAAGAGTAAAAAAAAGAAGATTTCGGAAATGACTGAAGAAGAAAAGAATAAGCAACGTGAAGAGGGGATGAAGCAAAAAAGGCAACAACGCAAAAATAAGAAAAAAGAGAAGGAAAAAAATTACAAACCTAAAAGCGACTATAAAAAAGATACATCTACACTCAAGTCCAAAATTCGTTATTTATTAAAGAAATGTAATATGCTTACGCGAAAATGCAACAGAAAAGAAAAAGAGCTTTGTTTGGCAAAAACAGTTAACGGTAGACGTAAAAAGAGATGCTACAGAAATGCAGTTGATTTAAACAAATCAAAAGTTCGTCAAGAAATGCTTGAAAATGCAATGTCGAAAGCGTATAAAAGTTGTATGAAGATTGCAGAAAAAAACGTGTTCAAAAAAAATATTACCAATGCGAATAAAAACAAAAAATACATGGCTAGTTTACTAGGGCTAAAAGGAGAAGCAAAATTTAGAATGAGAAAAGAAAAAGTAAGTTATAATGAAGAAATTACCAATTTTTTCCTGAAAGATGATGTAAGCCGCTGTACAGCGGGTAGGAAGGAATGCAGAACAAAAAACAAGGATAAGCAACAAATAAGGTACTTAACGGATACTTTGGAAAATCTCTACAAAAAATACAAAGTTGAGGGAGGAAAAAGCAAATTTGCGACATTTCATAGACATAAACCCTTTTATGTTATTTCACCGCAGCTCACGTCAAGGAACACTTGCTTGTGCATAAAACACAGCAACATGCATTTTCAGTTTATTGTACTGCAAAAAAATAATGTTATTAAACAAAAGTCTATCGCTGATTTGCTAAAGACCATACTTTGTGACGTGGAATCATATTCTTGTGTTAAAGGTAAATGCGAAAAATGTAAAAGTTTAAAATTGCAATATAATAACACAGAAGCAAATAATAACAAACAGATAACCTGGCATCAATGGGAACGGGTAGATCATGAGTACATAAAAGATAACGCTGTAAATAAAACAAAAAAGATGGTAAAATGTATAAAAACTGGAACCCTCAGCTATTTAATGTCAATTTTTGAAAACAATATCAATTCTTTAAACATAAAACTTCCGTGAGACTCAGACATATTAAGGAGATCACACCGGGTTACTCACGTAAAATTAGTCGAAAAACGCTCGACATGTTTCGGGGTCGTCCGGAGTCCCTATTCATGAGCAGACGCGGCCGCAGCACGACGAACACTGCGGGCCAGCGCTCTGTCAGCCCGACTTCTCGGAGCGAACGGCGTGGCCGGCGAGAAACTACCCCCGTTTCCTTCATTATTATAATTCTCAAACGTAGGGTCGCACACAACACTAACAACGTCACTTGCTAAAGGCACGTCCACACCTGCCACCGGAGCACTACATAAAACCGTTTTCCAACTCGGTGGCACCGACCATCCACCATCACGGTTATAATTAGGATGACGACCGATTTCGATAGCTTCACGCACTTTCCTAGGGATAAAGTACTTTTCCCTCGCCAACACGGCTACCTTATCAAAACGGATGTAATGCGTTGAATCCGAAACCAGTGAATGCTCCACCACCGCAGAACAACGGCTGTCCTGTTTTTTCATACTCCGTATGTGCTCAGTCACTCTCGTGGCAATATTCCGGCCAGTCTCCCCTATATAGCTTTTCCCACAGGAACAGGGAATCATGTAAACTCCTGGGACATTCAAAGGCTCTTTATCTTTGGGCGACCGCGTCAACTGTCTGAGCTGCATGTGAGGACGGAAGATCGTCTTAATACTATATCTTCGGCGTAAAAAGTGCCCTATCTTGTCCGTCACACCCTTAAGGTATGGAAGAAACAAAGGCATCCTTTCTACCACACTCGGCCGGGGACGCGCAGAAGTGTTCGCGAGCCGATAACAACGGCCCCAGTTATACCCGTTACTTTCCAAAACCCGTTTCACGTGACCCAACTCACATACACGGCAGGTAAACCTTCGACCGACCTTGCGAGTTCTGCTGATTTACCTGCCGTGTATGTGGAAGCGATAGAGTTGTGTCTAAAAAGTGGATATCTTATGTGGCATGGGGACTATTATCTACAGGTTGATGGTGTGGCCATGGGTTCACCTATAGCTCCCGTCACGGCTAACATATTTATGGAGTGGTTGGAACAGCAAGTTTTGAATAACGGAGCTATAACTCCTAGATATTGGTGGCGCTATGTGGATGACGTGTTCGCTATTGTTCCGAAAAATGGCCTGATGGATTTGTTAGCTTTCATTAATGCGTTACATCGTAAGGTCGTGTTCACGGTGGAGCAGGAAAGTGAAGGGAAGCTTCCGTTTTTAGATGTTTTAGTCATGCGGAAACCGAGTGGGCGCTTACTTAATACAGTCTATCGGAAGCCAACGCATACTGACCGGTACCTGAGGGCGGATTCACACCACCATCCATGTCATTTGTCTTCTGTGCCTAGGACGTTGATTAATAGAGCCCTTCGTCTGTGTGATCCGGAGTATGTAGCCTGTGAGTTGGGTCACGTGAAACGGGTTTTGGAAAGTAACGGGTATAACTGGGGCCGTTGTTATCGGCTCGCGAACACTTCTGCGCGTCCCCGGCCGAGTGTGGTAGAAAGGATGCCTTTGTTTCTTCCATACCTTAAGGGTGTGACGGACAAGATAGGGCACTTTTTACGCCGAAGATATAGTATTAAGACGATCTTCCGTCCTTACATGCAGCTCAGACAGTTGACGCGGTCGCCCAAAGATAAAGAGCCTTTGAATGTCCCAGGAGTTTACATGATTCCCTGTTCCTGTGGGAAAAGCTATATAGGGGAGACTGGCCGGAATATTGCCACGAGAGTGACTGAGCACATACGGAGTATGAAAAAACAGGACAGCCGTTGTTCTGCGGTGGTGGAGCATTCACTGGTTTCGGATTCAACGCATTACATACGTTTTGATAAGGTAGCCGTGTTGGCGAGGGAAAAGTACTTTATCCCTAGGAAAGTGCGTGAAGCTATCGAAATCGGTCGACATCCTAATTATAACCGTGATGGTGGATGGTCGGTGCCACCGAGTTGAAAAACGGTTTTATGTAGTGCTCCGGTGGCAGGTGTGGACGTGCCTTTAGCAAGTGACGTTGTTAGTGTTGTGTGCGACCCTACGTTTGAGAATTATAATAATGAAGGAAACGGGGGTAGTTTCTCGCCGGCCACGCCGTTCGCTCCGAGAAGTCGGGCTGACAGAGCGCTGGCCCGCAGTGTTCGTCGTGCTGCGGCCGCGTCTGCTCATGAATAGGGACTCCGGACGAGCCCGAAACATGTCGAGCGTTTTTCGACAAATTTTACGTGAGTAACCCGGTGTGATCTCCTTAACAATATCAATTCCTTCAAAACTCACTACTTCAATGTTAACCATCAGCAAAAACAATATCAAATAGCTATCAGAGAACTCCAACTAAATGAAGCGTTAATAATATGTGATTTTTCTGAGAACTATGAAACAAAAATGGCTGAGGAAGTTCAAAGTATGCACTTTGGTGCATCGAAGAGTCAAATTACGCTTCAAACGGGCATGATCTACTGGAGAAACCAATGTCAGTCATTCTGTACATTATCCCCTGAAAATTGTCACCAACCTGCAGCCATATGGGCACATTTAATTCCAGTCATAAAACTAATTAAAGAGCAAACACCAGGCATTGACGTTGTGCATTTTTATTCAGATGGGCCAACGTCACAGTACCGTCAAAAGCACAATTTCGTACTTTTGAGCATATTTCAAAAACAATTTCGATTAAAATATGCGACATGGTCCTTTTCTGAAGCTGGCCATGGAAAAGGTGTTGCCGATGGCATAGGAGGGTCGGTCAAGAGGACCTTAGACAAACATGTTTGTTTTGGTAAAGATGTTACAAATGCTACTGATGCCTTTGAAATATTAAAGGATGCAATGAAGGTCGTTAAAATATTCTACATTTCAAAGACTGATATTGCCAAAGTTTCATCTTTGATTCCTTGTATTGTAAAGCCATTAAAAGGTACTTTACAGCTTCATCAAATCATTACTGAAAATACAGAAGCGAATATTTCAAAGCACGTAGTGAAGTATCGAGACGTTAGTTGTTTTTGTAAGAGAGGATTGTGTACCTGCTTTGGAATTAAGATGCATACACTGTGTAACATTCAACGAACCATGGTAGATGCTCCGTTTGTTAATCAAAATGATTCAATGTCGGAAAATCTTTGTATATCTCCCTTGAGCATTCCAATAGATACCTACTGAACTTGAAAGCATTCTCGATACAACCGATCTCCCATCATTTTCCGAACTGACGTTTGACATAGATGATCATGACGTACCTATTGAAACGCATAAAATTAGAGAAACTGTGACATGCATCGACAACAAACAAAATATTATATCTGATATAAATACTATCAACAGCTCACCCACAGAAATACAAGATAAAATATCGACTATAACACCGATGATCCCCAAACAGATTCCCTCATGTTCCAGCACCGACTGTGACCTCTTAAATAATAACAAAACTTCTGACTTGAAAATGAAAGCGTCTACTTTTGATGGTGATTATGATTTTCTTGCTAGTTCAATAGTGCTAAATATAAAAATAAGTCTAATAAACAAACCAACCAACCTGGAAAAAGCGTAAAACATATAGTTAAACGCACGTTTCAATATGACGGTTGCAATGGTCCTCTTATGTCAAATCGAATCGCTAAATGCATGTCATGCAAAAAATGGTTTTGCTGGGACTGTAGTGAAGGATATACTTTTACCGATTATCTTTGTCAAATTTGTCTTAACCCCCCTATATAGTCCCATAAATACAAGTCCATTCCTTATTTTTTTCACTTACATTAAGAGCTGAAAGACTAAACTATTTCTAAGATTACATTTTTGATAAAGATTTATTTTGTATTGCAATTTTTGAGTGTGATTTAAAATGTATATCAGGTAATTTGGTACAAAGTACCCCAATGTGCAACTAATTCCTTGTGTTACTTTATATTTAAGATAATAATGGTACCTACGAAAAAAAAACTTCATATAAGGCATTTACAAGACTGCTTAGAGTTTGTATAATTCATTCTATAAGAATATTCTATTTGTTACATTTATAAGCGTCAGTTTTATATGATTATTATTTAATATTTGATTTGTTTAACCAAAAAAGTCATTTAATAATACCGTGACTGCTATTCTAACGAGATTTACTATTTATAAGAGTTTGACGGTTTCTACGTTAAAACCGTAAGTTCTCATCAGTCTTTGACACTTATTTAAAAAAAAACCTTAAAAGTACGTATGTTGTGCAAAATATTATGTTAATTAATATAAAATATAAGGGCAGAGCTTAAATTTACTTTCCGGATAGCTTTATCTCGGGATTGAAAAATCCGCCCTTAGAATATGACATGTAAAGGTAATTTGGTACTAAGTACCCTAATATGCAAGTCAGTAATTAGTTTTTTATGTAATACGATACAAAAAAGTCAATTTCCCCATGTGATCGTAGATATTTAATTTAATTAGTAATTCGTACAAATTGTGATTATTGTGATCTCGACTTTATGTTGTCCTTTTTGTAACACGAGTGTCCATTTGAACGCTGTCCCCTTGATTTAAGAATAGTTTTTTGTTGATTTTAAAATATTTAAAGTTATAGTTAATTAGTGTTCTTTTATAATAATAAGAAGATTTGCTAGTTAACCGTTTGCTATACGTTACATGGCATAAGAAAAGGTAAATAAGTAATAAATCCAAATATAAGTAAATGTTTGGAACCATACCGTTACCAAATGACCTAAGATATTTTTTAACGAAAAAACTTGGCTCACGATTGAAAATTCAAGGTTTTTTTCGTTTTTTTGATAGCAAATACTATTTAATAAAAAATAAAACATTGACTTCAAGTATGTTTTTTATTTTCTACGTAATAAACAAATCGTTACCAAATGGACCAAGTAAACCTATATTCACCCTACTAAATACCATTTTTCCTGGTTTTTGCTTAAAATAAAGCCTGTCTAAATATAATATATTTACTATAAGAATTAGGTGTAAAACTTGCGAAAAACAAAAAATAAATTTACGATTCTCGAAATCATCCAGGGTACAACTATAAATAGAAATGCCCGGTTCACGAGGAGGAAGGGGACGAGCACCCTCTGGACACCGGACAGTTTGGAATGACCTCGACTCATTATTACGACAAGTGGAAAGAAATGGGGGCCCCGGAAATAGTATTAAAACTCATAGGTTATCGCATACCATTTGTCCAGAAACCTCCTTTGTTCATACCAAACGTAAAAAATATATTTCGAACACGTGTATCGAAGGAAATGACGACATTAGTTTTATTGAGTGATATTAATTAAAAACAATGATAAACGAGCTTTTGATAAAAGCTTTAACATAAATAGTTTAGTATTTAGTTCAAAAGATGTGTGTGTTTGTTTTACAGCGGCCTAATAATTTTGAGAAAAAACCGATATTGATGAAAATCTGGAATACTTAACACTCTGGAATGGCATATAATCAATGCAATAGCACATGAGCTTTCTGTAAAGGCATTCAGAACTCACTTACCAACATTACTTTTGACACTGTGCCTGTTTAAAAGTTAGCAGCCGATTGAATGAAATTATGAAATTCTCAATAAATCAAAAAAATTAACAGATACTTTTATTGAGTGATATTAATTAAAAACAATGATAAACGAGCTTTTGATTAAAGCTTTAACATACATATTTGAGTAATTAGTTCAAAAGATGTGTGTGTTTGTTTTACAGCGGTCTAATTATTTTGAGAAAAAACCGATATAAATGAAAATCTGGAATACTTAACACTCTGGAATGGCATATAATCAATGCAATAGCACGAGAGCTTTCTGTAAAGGCATTCAGAACTCACTTACCAACATTACTTTTGACACTGTGCCCGTTTAAAAGTTAGCGGCCGATTAAATGAAATTACTAATTTGTCAATAAATCAAAAAAATGAAAAGGTAGTTTTATTGAGTGATATTAATTAAAAACAATGATAAACGAGCTTTTTATAAAAGCTTTAACATAAATATTTTAGTAATTAGTTCAAAAGATGTGTGTGTTTGTTTTACAGCGGCCTAATAATTTTGAGACAAAACCGATATTAATGAAAATCTGGAATACTTAACACTCTGGAATGGCATAAAATCAATGCAATAGCACGAGAGCTTTCTGTAAAGGCATTCAGAACTCACTTACCAACATTACTTTTGACACTGTGCCTGTTTAAAAGTTATCAGCCGATTGAATGCAATTATGAAATTCTCAATACATCAAAAAAATGAAAAGATACTTTTATTAAGTGATATTAATTAAAAACAATGATAAACGAGCTTTTGATAAAAGCTTTAACATAAATATTTTAGTAATTAGTTCAAAATATGTGTGTGTTTGTTTTACAGCATTCTAATTATTTTGAGAAAAAACTGATATAAATGAAAAACTGGAATACTTAACACTCTGAAATGGCATAAAATCAATGCAGTAGCACGAGAGCTTTCTGTAAAGGCATTCAGAACTCACTTACCAACATTACTTTTGACACTGTGCCTGTTTAAAAGTTAGCAGCCGATTGAATGAAATTATGAAATTCTCAATATATCAAAAAATGAAGAGTTACTTTTATTGAGTGATATTAATTGAAAGCAATGATAAACGAGCTTTTGATAAAAGATTTAACAATAATATTTTAGTAATTAGTTCAAAAGATGTGTGTGTTTGTTTTACAGCGGCCTAATAATTTTGAGACAAAACCTAAATAAATGACAAACTGGAATACTTAACACTCTGGAATGGCATAAAATCAATGCAGTAGCACGAGAGCTTTCTGTAAAGGCATTCAGAACTCACTTACCAATATTACTTTTGACACTGTGCCCGTTTAAAAGTTAGCGGCCGATTGAATGAAATTACTAATTTGTCAATAAATCAAAAAAATGAAAAGGTAGTTTTATTGAGTGATATTAATTAAAAACAATGATAAACGAGCTTTTGATAAAAGCTTTAACATAAATATTTTAGTAATTAGTTCAAAAGATGTGTGTGTTTGTTTTACAGCGGCCTAATAAATTTGAGAAAAAACCGATGTAACTGAAAAACTAAAATACTTAACACTCTGGAATGGCATAAAATCAATGCAGTAGCACGAGAGCTTTCTGTAAAAGCATTCAGAACTCACTTACCAACATTACTTTTGACACTGTGCCTGTTTAAAAGTTGGCGGCCAATTGAATGAAATTACGAAATTTTCAATAAATCAAAAAAAATAAAAGATAGGTTTATTAAGTGATATTAATTGAAAGCAATGATAAACGTGCTTTTGATAAAAGATTAAACAATAATATTTTAGTAATTAGTTCAAAAGATGTGTGTGTTTGTTTTACAGCGGCCTAATAATTTTGAGAAAAAAACGATATAAATGAAAAACTGGAATACTTAACACTCTGGAATGGCATAAAATCAATGCAGTAGCACAAGAGCTTTTTGAAAAGGCATTCAGAACTAACTTACCAACATTACTTTTGACACTGTGCCTGTTTAAAAGTTAGCAGCCGATTAATGAAATTATGAAATTCTCAATAAATCAAAAAAATTAACAGATACTTTTATTGAGTGATATTAATTAAAAACAATGATAAACGAGCTTTTGATTAAAGCTTTAACATACATATTTAAGTAATTAGTTCAAAAGATGTGTGTGCTTGTTTTACAGCGGCCTAATAAATTTGAGAAAAAACTTATATAACTGAAAAACTGGAATACTTAACACTCTGAAATGGCATAAAATCAATGCAGTAGCACAAGAGCTTTCTGTCAAGGCATTCAGAACTCACTTACCAACATTACTTTTGACACTGTGCCTGTTTAAAAGTTAGCAGCCGATTGAATGAAATTATGAAATTCTCAATAAATCAAAAAAATGAAGAGTTACTTTTATTGAGTGATATTAATTAAAAACAATGATAAACGAGCTTTCTATAAAAGCTATAACATAAATATTTTAGTAATTAGTTCAAAAGATGTGTGTGTTTGTTTTACAGCGGCCTAATAATTTTGAGAAAAAAACGATATTGATGAAAATCTGGAATACTTAACACTCTGGAATGGTATAAAATCAATGCAATAGCACGAGAGCTTTCTGTAAAGGCATTCAGAACTCACTTACCAACATTACTTTTGACACTGTGCCTGTTTAAAAGTTATCAGCCGATTGAATGCAATTATGAAATTCTCAATACATCAAAAAAATGAAAAGATACTTTTATTAAGTGATATTAATTAAAAACAATGATAAACGAGCTTTTGATAAAAGCTTTAACATAAATATTTTAGTAATTAGTTCAAAATATGTGTGTGTTTGTTTTACAGCATTCTAATTATTTTGAGAAAAAACTGATATAAATGAAAAACTGGAATACTTAACACTCTGAAATGGCATAAAATCAATGCAGTAGCACGAGAGCTTTCTGTAAAGGTATTCAGAACTCACTTACCAACATTACTTTTGACACTGTGCCTGTTTAAAAGTTAGCAGCCGATTGAATGAAATTATGAAATTCTCAATATATCAAAAAATGAAGAGTTACTTTTATTGAGTGATATTAATTGAAAGCAATGATAAACGAGCTTTTGATAAAAGATTTAACAATAATATTTTAGTAATTAGTTCAAAAGATGTGTGTGTTTGTTTTACAGCGGCCTAATAATTTTGAGACAAAACCTAAATAAATGACAAACTGGAATACTTAACACTCTGGAATGGCATAAAATCAATGCAGTAGCACGAGAGCTTTCTGTAAAGGCATTCAGAACTCACTTACCAATATTACTTTTGACACTGTGCCCGTTTAAAAGTTAGCGGCCGATTGAATGAAATTACTAATTTGTCAATAAATCAAAAAAATGAAAAGGTAGTTTTATTGAGTGATATTAATTAAAAACAATGATAAACGAGCTTTTTATAAAAGCTTTAACATAAATATTTTAGTAATTAGTTCAAAAGATGTGTGTGTTTGTTTTACAGCGGCCTAATAATTTTGAGACAAAACCGATATTAATGAAAATCTGGAATACTTAACACTCTGGAATGGCATAAAATCAATGCAGTAGCACGAGAGCTTTCTGTAAAGGCATTCAGAACTCACTTACCAATATTACTTTTGACACTGTGCCCGTTTAAAAGTTAGCGGCCGATTGAATGAAATTACTAATTTGTCAATAAATCAAAAAAATGAAAAGGTAGTTTTATTGAGTGATATTAATTAAAAACAATGATAAACGAGCTTTTTATAAAAGCTTTAACATAAATATTTTAGTAATTAGTTCAAAAGATGTGTGTGTTTGTTTTACAGCGGCCTAATAAATTTGAGAAAAAACCGATGTAACTGAAAAACTAAAATACTTAACACTCTGGAATGGCATAAAATCAATGCAGTAGCACGAGAGCTTTCTGTAAAGGCATTCAGAACTCACTTACCAACATTACTTTTGACACTGTGCCTGTTTAAAAGTTGGCGGCCAATTGAATGAAATTACGAAATTCTCAATAAATCAAAAAAAATAAAAGATAGGTTTATTAAGTGATATTAATTGAAAGCAATGATAAACGTGCTTTTGATAAAAGATTAAACAATAATATTTTAGTAATTAGTTCAAAAGATGTGTGTGTTTGTTTTACAGCGGCCTAATAATTTTGAGAAAAAAACGATATAAATGAAAATCTGGAATACTTAACACTCTGGAATGGCATAAAATCAATGCAGTAGCACAAGAGCTTTCTGAAAAGGAATTCAGAACTAACTTACCAACATTACTTTTGACACTGTGCCTGTTTAAAAGTTAGCAGCCGATTTAATGAAATTACTAATTTGTCAATAAATCAAAAAAATGAAAAGGTAGTTTTATTGAGTGATATTAATTAAAAACAATGATAAACGAGCTTTTTATAAAAGCTTTAACATAAATATTTTAGTAATTAGTTCAAAAGATGTGTGTGTTTGTTTTACAGCGGCCTAATAATTTTGAGACAAAACCGATATTAATGAAAATCTGGAATACTTAACACTCTGGAATGGCATAAAATCAATGCAATAGCACGAGAGCTTTCTGTAAAGGCATTCAGAACTCACTTACCAACATTACTTTTGACACTGTGCCTGTTTAAAAGTTATCAGCCGATTGAATGCAATTATGAAATTCTCAATACATCAAAAAAATGAAAAGATACTTTTATTAAGTGATATTAATTAAAAACAATGATAAACGAGCTTTTGATAAAAGCTTTAACATAAATATTTTAGTAATTAGTTCAAAATATGTGTGTGTTTGTTTTACAGCATTCTAATTATTTTGAGAAAAAACTGATATAAATGAAAAACTGGAATACTTAACACTCTGAAATGGCATAAAATCAATGCAGTAGCACGAGAGCTTTCTGTAAAGGCATTCAGAACTCACTTACCAACATTACTTTTGACACTGTGCCTGTTTAAAAGTTAGCAGCCGATTGAATGAAATTATGAAATTCTCAATATATCAAAAAATGAAGAGTTACTTTTATTGAGTGATATTAATTGAAAGCAATGATAAACGAGCTTTTGATAAAAGATTTAACAATAATATTTTAGTAATTAGTTCAAAAGATGTGTGTGTTTGTTTTACAGCGGCCTAATAATTTTGAGACAAAACCTAAATAAATGACAAACTGGAATACTTAACACTCTGGAATGGCATAAAATCAATGCAGTAGCACGAGAGCTTTCTGTAAAGGCATTCAGAACTCACTTACCAATATTACTTTTGACACTGTGCCCTTTTAAAAGTTAGCGGCCGATTGAATGAAATTACTAATTTGTCAATAAATCAAAAAAATGAAAAGGTAGTTTTATTGAGTGATATTAATTAAAAACAATGATAAACGAGCTTTTGATAAAAGCTTTAACATAAATATTTTAGTAATTAGTTCAAAAGATGTGTGTGTTTGTTTTACAGCGGCCTAATAAATTTGAGAAAAAACCGATGTAACTGAAAAACTAAAATACTTAACACTCTGGAATGGCATAAAATCAATGCAGTAGCACGAGAGCTTTCTGTAAAAGCATTCAGAACTCACTTACCAACATTACTTTTGACACTGTGCCTGTTTAAAAGTTGGCGGCCAATTGAATGAAATTACGAAATTTTCAATAAATCAAAAAAAATAAAAGATAGGTTTATTAAGTGATATTAATTGAAAGCAATGATAAACGTGCTTTTGATAAAAGATTAAACAATAATATTTTAGTAATTAGTTCAAAAGATGTGTGTGTTTGTTTTACAGCGGCCTAATAATTTTGAGAAAAAAACGATATAAATGAAAAACTGGAATACTTAACACTCTGGAATGGCATAAAATCAATGCAGTAGCACAAGAGCTTTTTGAAAAGGCATTCAGAACTAACTTACCAACATTACTTTTGACACTGTGCCTGTTTAAAAGTTAGCAGCCGATTAATGAAATTATGAAATTCTCAATAAATCAAAAAAATTAACAGATACTTTTATTGAGTGATATTAATTAAAAACAATGATAAACGAGCTTTTGATTAAAGCTTTAACATACATATTTAAGTAATTAGTTCAAAAGATGTGTGTGCTTGTTTTACAGCGGCCTAATAAATTTGAGAAAAAACTTATATAACTGAAAAACTGGAATACTTAACACTCTGAAATGGCATAAAATCAATGCAGTAGCACAAGAGCTTTCTGTCAAGGCATTCAGAACTCACTTACCAACATTACTTTTGACACTGTGCCTGTTTAAAAGTTAGCAGCCGATTGAATGAAATTATGAAATTCTCAATAAATCAAAAAAATGAAGAGTTACTTTTATTGAGTGATATTAATTAAAAACAATGATAAACGAGCTTTCTATAAAAGCTATAACATAAATATTTTAGTAATTAGTTCAAAAGATGTGTGTGTTTGTTTTACAGCGGCCTAATAATTTTGAGAAAAAAACGATATTGATGAAAATCTGGAATACTTAACACTCTGGAATGGTATAAAATCAATGCAATAGCACGAGAGCTTTCTGTAAAGGCATTCAGAACTCACTTACCAACATTACTTTTGACACTGTGCCTGTTTAAAAGTTATCAGCCGATTGAATGCAATTATGAAATTCTCAATACATCAAAAAAATGAAAAGATACTTTTATTAAGTGATATTAATTAAAAACAATGATAAACGAGCTTTTGATAAAAGCTTTAACATAAATATTTTAGTAATTAGTTCAAAATATGTGTGTGTTTGTTTTACAGCATTCTAATTATTTTGAGAAAAAACTGATATAAATGAAAAACTGGAATACTTAACACTCTGAAATGGCATAAAATCAATGCAGTAGCACGAGAGCTTTCTGTAAAGGTATTCAGAACTCACTTACCAACATTACTTTTGACACTGTGCCTGTTTAAAAGTTAGCAGCCGATTGAATGAAATTATGAAATTCTCAATATATCAAAAAATGAAGAGTTACTTTTATTGAGTGATATTAATTGAAAGCAATGATAAACGAGCTTTTGATAAAAGATTTAACAATAATATTTTAGTAATTAGTTCAAAAGATGTGTGTGTTTGTTTTACAGCGGCCTAATAATTTTGAGACAAAACCTAAATAAATGACAAACTGGAATACTTAACACTCTGGAATGGCATAAAATCAATGCAGTAGCACGAGAGCTTTCTGTAAAGGCATTCAGAACTCACTTACCAATATTACTTTTGACACTGTGCCCGTTTAAAAGTTAGCGGCCGATTGAATGAAATTACTAATTTGTCAATAAATCAAAAAAATGAAAAGGTAGTTTTATTGAGTGATATTAATTAAAAACAATGATAAACGAGCTTTTGATAAAAGCTTTAACATAAATATTTTAGTAATTAGTTCAAAAGATGTGTGTGTTTGTTTTACAGCGGCCTAATAAATTTGAGAAAAAACCGATGTAACTGAAAAACTAAAATACTTAACACTCTGGAATGGCATAAAATCAATGCAGTAGCACGAGAGCTTTCTGTAAAGGCATTCAGAACTCACTTACCAACATTACTTTTGACACTGTGCCTGTTTAAAAGTTGGCGGCCAATTGAATGAAATTACGAAATTCTCAATAAATCAAAAAAAATAAAAGATAGGTTTATTAAGTGATATTAATTGAAAGCAATGATAAACGTGCTTTTGATAAAAGATTAAACAATAATATTTTAGTAATTAGTTCAAAAGATGTGTGTGTTTGTTTTACAGCGGCCTAATAATTTTGAGAAAAAAACGATATAAATGAAAATCTGGAATACTTAACACTCTGGAATGGCATAAAATCAATGCAGTAGCACAAGAGCTTTCTGAAAAGGAATTCAGAACTAACTTACCAACATTACTTTTGACACTGTGCCTGTTTAAAAGTTAGCAGCCGATTTAATGAAATTATGAAATTCTCAATAAATCAAAAAAATTAACAGATACTTTTATTGAGTGATATTAATTAAAAACAATGATAAACGAGCTTTTGATTAAAGCTTTAACATACATATTTAAGTAATTAGTTCAAAAGATGTGTGTGCTTGTTTTACAGCGGCCTAATAAATTTGAGAAAAAACTTATATAACTGAAAAACTGGAATACTTAACACTCTGAAATGGCATAAAATCAATGCAGTAGCACAAGAGCTTTCTGTCAAGGCATTCAGAACTCACTTACCAACATTACTTTTGACACTGTGCCTGTTTAAAAGTTAGCAGCCGATTGAATGAAATTATGAAATTCTCAATAAATCAAAAAAATGAAGAGTTACTTTTATTGAGTGATATTAATTAAAAACAATGATAAACGAGCTTTCTATAAAAGCTATAACATAAATATTTTAGTAATTAGTTCAAAAGATGTGTGTGTTTGTTTTACAGCGGCCTAATAATTTTGAGAAAAAAACGATATTGATGAAAATCTGGAATACTTAACACTCTGGAATGGTATAAAATCAATGCAATAGCACGAGAGCTTTCTGTAAAGGCATTCAGAACTCACTTACCAACATTACTTTTGACACTGTGCCTGTTTAAAAGTTATCAGCCGATTGAATGCAATTATGAAATTCTCAATACATCAAAAAAATGAAAAGATACTTTTATTAAGTGATATTAATTAAAAACAATGATAAACGAGCTTTTGATAAAAGCTTTAACATAAATATTTTAGTAATTAGTTCAAAATATGTGTGTGTTTGTTTTACAGCATTCTAATTATTTTGAGAAAAAACTGATATAAATGAAAAACTGGAATACTTAACACTCTGAAATGGCATAAAATCAATGCAGTAGCACGAGAGCTTTCTGTAAAGGCATTCAGAACTCACTTACCAACATTACTTTTGACACTGTGCCTGTTTAAAAGTTAGCAGCCGATTGAATGAAATTATGAAATTCTCAATATATCAAAAAATGAAGAGTTACTTTTATTGAGTGATATTAATTGAAAGCAATGATAAACGAGCTTTTGATAAAAGATTTAACAATAATATTTTAGTAATTAGTTCAAAAGATGTGTGTGTTTGTTTTACAGCGGCCTAATAATTTTGAGACAAAACCTAAATAAATGACAAACTGGAATACTTAACACTCTGGAATGGCATAAAATCAATGCAGTAGCACGAGAGCTTTCTGTAAAGGCATTCAGAACTCACTTACCAATATTACTTTTGACACTGTGCCCGTTTAAAAGTTAGCGGCCGATTGAATGAAATTACTAATTTGTCAATAAATCAAAAAAATGAAAAGGTAGTTTTATTGAGTGATATTAATTAAAAACAATGATAAACGAGCTTTTGATAAAAGCTTTAACATAAATATTTTAGTAATTAGTTCAAAAGATGTGTGTGTTTGTTTTACAGCGGCCTAATAAATTTGAGAAAAAACCGATGTAACTGAAAAACTAAAATACTTAACACTCTGGAATGGCATAAAATCAATGCAGTAGCACGAGAGCTTTCTGTAAAGGCATTCAGAACTCACTTACCAACATTACTTTTGACACTGTGCCTGTTTAAAAGTTGGCGGCCAATTGAATGAAATTACGAAATTCTCAATAAATCAAAAAAAATAAAAGATAGGTTTATTAAGTGATATTAATTGAAAGCAATGATAAACGTGCTTTTGATAAAAGATTAAACAATAATATTTTAGTAATTAGTTCAAAAGATGTGTGTGTTTGTTTTACAGCGGCCTAATAATTTTGAGAAAAAAACGATATAAATGAAAATCTGGAATACTTAACACTCTGGAATGGCATAAAATCAATGCAGTAGCACAAGAGCTTTCTGAAAAGGAATTCAGAACTAACTTACCAACATTACTTTTGACACTGTGCCTGTTTAAAAGTTAGCAGCCGATTTAATGAAATTATGAAATTCTCAATAAATCAAAAAAATTAACAGATACTTTTATTGAGTGATATTAATTAAAAACAATGATAAACGAGCTTTTGATTAAAGCTTTAACATACATATTTAAGTAATTAGTTCAAAAGATGTGTGTGCTTGTTTTACAGCGGCCTAATAAATTTGAGAAAAAACTTATATAACTGAAAAACTGGAATACTTAACACTCTGAAATGGCATAAAATCAATGCAGTAGCACAAGAGCTTTCTGTCAAGGCATTCAGAACTCACTTACCAACATTACTTTTGACACTGTGCCTGTTTAAAAGTTAGCAGCCGATTGAATGAAATTATGAAATTCTCAATAAATCAAAAAAATGAAGAGTTACTTTTATTGAGTGATATTAATTAAAAACAATGATAAACGAGCTTTCTATAAAAGCTATAACATAAATATTTTAGTAATTAGTTCAAAAGATGTGTGTGTTTGTTTTACAGCGGCCTAATAATTTTGAGAAAAAAACGATATTGATGAAAATCTGGAATACTTAACACTCTGGAATGGTATAAAATCAATGCAATAGCACGAGAGCTTTCTGTAAAGGCATTCAGAACTCACTTACCAACATTACTTTTGACACTGTGCCTGTTTAAAAGTTATCAGCCGATTGAATGCAATTATGAAATTCTCAATACATCAAAAAAATGAAAAGATACTTTTATTAAGTGATATTAATTAAAAACAATGATAAACGAGCTTTTGATAAAAGCTTTAACATAAATATTTTAGTAATTAGTTCAAAATATGTGTGTGTTTGTTTTACAGCATTCTAATTATTTTGAGAAAAAACTGATATAAATGAAAAACTGGAATACTTAACACTCTGAAATGGCATAAAATCAATGCAGTAGCACGAGAGCTTTCTGTAAAGGCATTCAGAACTCACTTACCAACATTACTTTTGACACTGTGCCTGTTTAAAAGTTAGCAGCCGATTGAATGAAATTATGAAATTCTCAATATATCAAAAAATGAAGAGTTACTTTTATTGAGTGATATTAATTGAAAGCAATGATAAACGAGCTTTTGATAAAAGATTTAACAATAATATTTTAGTAATTAGTTCAAAAGATGTGTGTGTTTGTTTTACAGCGGCCTAATAATTTTGAGACAAAACCTAAATAAATGACAAACTGGAATACTTAACACTCTGGAATGGCATAAAATCAATGCAGTAGCACGAGAGCTTTCTGTAAAGGCATTCAGAACTCACTTACCAATATTACTTTTGACACTGTGCCCGTTTAAAAGTTAGCGGCCGATTGAATGAAATTACTAATTTGTCAATAAATCAAAAAAATGAAAAGGTAGTTTTATTGAGTGATATTAATTAAAAACAATGATAAACGAGCTTTTGATAAAAGCTTTAACATAAATATTTTAGTAATTAGTTCAAAAGATGTGTGTGTTTGTTTTACAGCGGCCTAATAAATTTGAGAAAAAACCGATGTAACTGAAAAACTAAAATACTTAACACTCTGGAATGGCATAAAATCAATGCAGTAGCACGAGAGCTTTCTGTAAAGGCATTCAGAACTCACTTACCAACATTACTTTTGACACTGTGCCTGTTTAAAAGTTGGCGGCCAATTGAATGAAATTACGAAATTCTCAATAAATCAAAAAAAATAAAAGATAGGTTTATTAAGTGATATTAATTGAAAGCAATGATAAACGTGCTTTTGATAAAAGATTAAACAATAATATTTTAGTAATTAGTTCAAAAGATGTGTGTGTTTGTTTTACAGCGGCCTAATAATTTTGAGAAAAAAACGATATAAATGAAAAACTGGAATACTTAACACTCTGGAATGGCATAAAATCAATGCAGTAGCACAAGAGCTTTTTGAAAAGGCATTCAGAACTAACTTACCAACATTACTTTTGACACTGTGCCTGTTTAAAAGTTAGCAGCCGATTAATGAAATTATGAAATTCTCAATAAATCAAAAAAATTAACAGATACTTTTATTGAGTGATATTAATTAAAAACAATGATAAACGAGCTTTTGATTAAAGCTTTAACATACATATTTAAGTAATTAGTTCAAAAGATGTGTGTGCTTGTTTTACAGCGGCCTAATAAATTTGAGAAAAAACGTATATAACTGAAAAACTGGAATACTTAACACTCTGAAATGGCATAAAATCAATGCAGTAGCACAAGAGCTTTCTGTCAAGGCATTCAGAACTCACTTACCAACATTACTTTTGACACTGTGCCTGTTTAAAAGTTAGCAGCCGATTGAATGAAATTATGAAATTCTCAATAAATCAAAAAAATGAAGAGTTACTTTTATTGAGTGATATTAATTAAAAACAATGATAAACGAGCTTTCTATAAAAGCTATAACATAAATATTTTAGTAATTAGTTCAAAAGATGTGTGTGTTTGTTTTACAGCGGCCTAATAATTTTGAGAAAAAAACGATATTGATGAAAATCTGGAATACTTAACACTCTGGAATGGTATAAAATCAATGCAATAGCACGAGAGCTTTCTGTAAAGGCATTCAGAACTCACTTACCAACATTACTTTTGACACTGTGCCTGTATAAAAGTTATCAGCCGATTGAATGCAATTATGAAATTCTCAATACATCAAAAAAATGAAAAGATACTTTTATTAAGTGATATTAATTAAAAACAATGATAAACGAGCTTTTGATAAAAGCTTTAACATAAATATTTTAGTAATTAGTTCAAAATATGTGTGTGTTTGTTTTACAGCATTCTAATTATTTTGAGAAAAAACTGATATAAATGAAAAACTGGAATACTTAACACTCTGAAATGGCATAAAATCAATGCAGTAGCACGAGAGCTTTCTGTAAAGGCATTCAGAACTCACTTACCAACATTACTTTTGACACTGTGCCTGTTTAAAAGTTAGCAGCCGATTGAATGAAATTATGAAATTCTCAATATATCAAAAAATGAAGAGTTACTTTTATTGAGTGATATTAATTGAAAGCAATGATAAACGAGCTTTTGATAAAAGATTTAACAATAATATTTTAGTAATTAGTTCAAAAGATGTGTGTGTTTGTTTTACAGCGGCCTAATAATTTTGAGACAAAACCTAAATAAATGATAAACTGGAATACTTAACACTCTGGAATGGCATAAAATCAATGCAGTAGCACGAGAGCTTTCTGTAAAGGCATTCAGAACTCACTTACCAATATTACTTTTGACACTGTGCCCGTTTAAAAGTTAGCGGCCGATTGAATGAAATTACTAATTTGTCAATAAATCAAAAAAATGAAAAGGTAGTTTTATTGAGTGATATTAATTAAAAACAATGATAAACGAGCTTTTGATAAAAGCTTTAACATAAATATTTTAGTAATTAGTTCAAAAGATGTGTGTGTTTGTTTTACAGCGGCCTAATAAATTTGAGAAAAAACCGATGTAACTGAAAAACTAAAATACTTAACACTCTGGAATGGCATAAAATCAATGCAGTAGCACGAGAGCTTTCTGTAAAGGCATTCAGAACTCACTTACCAACATTACTTTTGACACTGTGCCTGTTTAAAAGTTGGCGGCCAATTGAATGAAATTACGAAATTCTCAATAAATCAAAAAAAATAAAAGATAGGTTTATTAAGTGATATTAATTGAAAGCAATGATAAACGTGCTTTTGATAAAAGATTAAACAATAATATTTTAGTAATTAGTTCAAAAGATGTGTGTGTTTGTTTTACAGCGGCCTAATAATTTTGAGAAAAAAACGATATAAATGAAAATCTGGAATACTTAACACTCTGGAATGGCACAAAATCAATGCAGTAGCACAAGAGCTTTCTGAAAAGGCATTCAGAACTAACTTACCAACATTACTTTTGACACTGTGCCTGTTTAAAAGTTAGCAGCCGATTGAATGAAATTATGAAATTCTCAATAAATCAAAAAAATGAAGAGTTACTTTTATTGAGTGATATTAATTAAAAACAATGATAAACGAGCTTTTGATTAAAGCTTTAACATACATATTTAAGTAATTAGTTCAAAAGATGTGTGTGCTTGTTTTACAGCGGCCTAATAAATTTGAGAAAAAACTTATATAACTGAAAAACTGGAATACTTAACACTCTGAAATGGCATAAAATCAATGCAGTAGCACAAGAGCTTTCTGTCAAGGCATTCAGAACTCACTTACCAACATTACTTTTGACACTGTGCCTGTTTAAAAGTTAGCAGCCGATTGAATGAAATTATGAAATTCTCAATAAATCAAAAAAATGAAGAGTTACTTTTATTGAGTGATATTAATTAAAAACAATGATAAACGAGCTTTCTATAAAAGCTATAACATAAATATTTTAGTAATTAGTTCAAAAGATGTGTGTGTTTGTTTTACAGCGGCCTAATAATTTTGAGAAAAAAACGATATTGATGAAAATCTGGAATACTTAACACTCTGGAATGGTATAAAATCAATGCAATAGCACGAGAGCTTTCTGTAAAGGCATTCAGAACTCACTTACCAACATTACTTTTGACACTGTGCCTGTTTAAAAGTTATCAGCCGATTGAATGCAATTATGAAATTCTCAATACATCAAAAAAATGAAAAGATACTTTTATTAAGTGATATTAATTAAAAACAATGATAAACGAGCTTTTGATAAAAGCTTTAACATAAATATTTTAGTAATTAGTTCAAAATATGTGTGTGTTTGTTTTACAGCATTCTAATTATTTTGAGAAAAAACTGATATAAATGAAAAACTGGAATACTTAACACTCTGAAATGGCATAAAATCAATGCAGTAGCACGAGAGCTTTCTGTAAAGGCATTCAGAACTCACTTACCAACATTACTTTTGACACTGTGCCTGTTTAAAAGTTAGCAGCCGATTGAATGAAATTATGAAATTCTCAATATATCAAAAAATGAAGAGTTACTTTTATTGAGTGATATTAATTGAAAGCAATGATAAACGAGCTTTTGATAAAAGATTTAACAATAATATTTTAGTAATTAGTTCAAAAGATGTGTGTGTTTGTTTTACAGCGGCCTAATAATTTTGAGACAAAACCTAAATAAATGACAAACTGGAATACTTAACACTCTGGAATGGCATAAAATCAATGCAGTAGCACGAGAGCTTTCTGTAAAGGCATTCAGAACTCACTTACCAATATTACTTTTGACACTGTGCCCGTTTAAAAGTTAGCGGCCGATTGAATGAAATTACTAATTTGTCAATAAATCAAAAAAATGAAAAGGTAGTTTTATTGAGTGATATTAATTAAAAACAATGATAAACGAGCTTTTGATAAAAGCTTTAACATAAATATTTTAGTAATTAGTTCAAAAGATGTGTGTGTTTGTTTTACAGCGGCCTAATAAATTTGAGAAAAAACCGATGTAACTGAAAAACTAAAATACTTAACACTCTGGAATGGCATAAAATCAATGCAGTAGCACGAGAGCTTTCTGTAAAGGCATTCAGAACTCACTTACCAACATTACTTTTGACACTGTGCCTGTTTAAAAGTTGGCGGCCAATTGAATGAAATTACGAAATTCTCAATAAATCAAAAAAAATAAAAGATAGGTTTATTAAGTGATATTAATTGAAAGCAATGATAAACGTGCTTTTGATAAAAGATTAAACAATAATATTTTAGTAATTAGTTCAAAAGATGTGTGTGTTTGTTTTACAGCGGCCTAATAATTTTGAGAAAAAAACGATATAAATGAAAATCTGGAATACTTAACACTCTGGAATGGCACAAAATCAATGCAGTAGCACAAGAGCTTTCTGAAAAGGCATTCAGAACTAACTTACCAACATTACTTTTGACACTGTGCCTGTTTAAAAGTTAGCAGCCGATTTAATGAAATTATGAAATTCTCAATAAATCAAAAAAATTAACAGATACTTTTATTGAGTGATATTAATTAAAAACAATGATAAACGAGCTTTTGATTAAAGCTTTAACATACATATTTAAGTAATTAGTTCAAAAGATGTGTGTGCTTGTTTTACAGCGGCCTAATAAATTTGAGAAAAAACTTATATAACTGAAAAACTGGAATACTTAACACTCTGAAATGGCATAAAATCAATGCAGTAGCACAAGAGCTTTCTGTCAAGGCATTCAGAACTCACTTACCAACATTACTTTTGACACTGTGCCTGTTTAAAAGTTAGCAGCCGATTGAATGAAATTATGAAATTCTCAATAAATCAAAAAAATGAAGAGTTACTTTTATTGAGTGATATTAATTAAAAACAATGATAAACGAGCTTTCTATAAAAGCTATAACATAAATATTTTAGTAATTAGTTCAAAAGATGTGTGTGTTTGTTTTACAGCGGCCTAATAATTTTGAGAAAAAAACGATATTGATGAAAATCTGGAATACTTAACACTCTGGAATGGTATAAAATCAATGCAATAGCACATGAGCTTCAAAATCAAAAATCAAAATCAAAATGCGTTTATTTGCTGGAATACAGTCATAAAGGTGTCACATGTTTTGGGTGCAGTGTATCCAGCCTGCATGCAGGCGTGCAAAATGTTTATAAATAACAGATGAATTTAATAAGTCAGAAATTATACAATAAAAAGATATAAAATTAAAATAGAATGTCAACTTAATTCCTATCATGCTCGAGGTACATCTTAACACTATAAAAACATTTGTCCAGAAGCCATTTTGTGAGCGAGCGCTTAAAATCGTTACCTTCTAAAGTTTTCAGGTTTATGGGTAGTTTGTTATATATAACAATGCACATATTAAAAACATTTCTTTTATAAATGCACTTGTGGGCTGGAGGTTTATATAAAAGATTCATAATCTTTTCCCTAGTCTGTCTATGCAAGCCCTCACTTCGCTTCTTAAAATATGATGGGTGAGAGACGACAAAAAGACAGATTTCTCTTACATACAAGCAGGGCAATGGGAGAATATTTAAGCGTTTAAAAAGAGGAACGCAGCTTTCGTCCCACCATGCATTACAAAGGACCCTGACACATTTTTTCTGAATTTTAAACACCCTCTCCATATCCACCGCATTACCCCATAGAATCAGTCCATATAAAAGTATAGATGATACATTACCATGGTATGCGGTTAATGCAGCTTCAAGGGAAATAGTGTCTCTTAATCGTTTTAAGGCAAAAACGAATCGACTGATTTTAAGGCAGACACTATCAGTGTGTTCCCTCCAATTAAGATGGTTGTCAACCGTGATACCAAGGAATTTAAACGATTCTACTTCATCCACTTTTTCATTGCCGTAAGTTAAGTTCAGTGGTAAGCCCTCCGAATTATAAGATATAAACGGGATGAGTTTGGTTTTAACAATATTCATTCGGAGGTTATTTAATACAAGCCAATCAATTACATTCTGTAAGGAGTTATTTACGTCACGTTCAAAAGTATTTTTATTATTACATTTTACTACTAATGTTGTGTCATCGGCAAATAGGATTGTTTTATGCGATATTGCCATTGCTAGATCGTTAATGTAGAGGAGAAAGAGTAAAGGCCCCAAAATACTACCCTGCGGAACGCCAGTATTTTTTGCCTTAAATTGCGACCTGTATGTCTTTTTTACGATTTTATTGTCCTCTTCAATTATTTTGCTTATTTCCGTGCATTGCAACCTGTCCCTTAAGTAATCCTCAATCCAATCATGGGCTTTACCTCTGATTCCGTAGGCTTGAAGCTTATTAAGTAATATGGAATGGTTTACATAGTCAAATGCCTTTGTCATGTCTAAGAAGATAGACGCCACTGGAGTTTTGTTGTTAAGGCTTTCTGTGATATATTTGACTAGGTCAAAACAAGCTTGTGCCGTCGATCTGCCTTTACGGAAGCCGTATTGTTCCGGCCGAAGTATCCCATGCTTGGACAGAAAGCTATCCAATCTGACATACAAAGCTTTTTCCAGCACTTTTGAGAGTATAGGGACTAAAGATATTGGCCTGTAATTGCCCGGGTCATCTCTCTCCCCGCATTTGAAAAGTGGTTTAACTACGCTTATTTTCAGTTGTTGCGGAAAAACTCCCTCGACAAACGACATATTGATTATATGTTGCAGAGGATGACACACACACACATGGCACATGACTTTAAAATTTTAGTGGTTAGGTTGTCAAACCCACTCGATTTACTATTTCTTAATGAAGTTATTATTTTGTAAATTTCATTTGCATCTACGGGCCTTAGGTAAATAGTGTTATAACATTGGTCAATTAGCATACGCTGGGATGTCCCACCTGGTATGGAGTTATGAGAATTAATCAAATTGATAAAATAATTATTAAAAGTATTACAAATGTCATTTGGATCAGTGTATAAATTATTATTGTATTGTATTAAATTTATTTCATTTATATGCTGATTATTTGATATTAAGGGAGAAATCATGTTCCAAGTCGCTTTCCCTTTGTTTTTACTGTTTTGTAGATACCTGATATTTTTAATCATTTGCGCGTTCAAAAGACATTTCTTTAAAATATTAGTGTACCTTTTATATCTCAATTTAATCTGTGTATTTTTTGGCTTATGTATATAATTGAAATAGAGAATTCTTTTTGTTTTACAGGATCTTTTTAAACCTTTTGTCGCGAATGCTGGGCATCGCGATGACGTTTAACATCTCATAACTGGCAACCCTAACCGGAAGGTAGAACATCTGTGGTGAGTATAATGTCTATGATTTAACTCTATGGTCTATGATATTCGTCACTCACTCAGTGCTTCCACCGCGCGGCCCGCGGAGCCTTTTTTGACCGTACTTTGCCGCTATAACATGTGATATAGTGATCTGAGTGACTGGTGATACTGTGTGGTTGCTGAGGCTCACACGATGGAGTAGGAAACCACCGGAGCTGGTTTCCCTAAAGCTAAGTGTCTTTAGCGGCTAAAAGTCTAAGTATTTATGTGTCTAGTGCCTTTAACAGCTAGTTGTACTGTGTAAGACTTATCTTGACCGTCCCGTACAAGTCTAATCTTGACCCCCTCCAGTTTACATTAACCCTTGTTGTAACGCTGTAGTTTGAACCTATGTTCCTCTCAATATCTTGACATATCTATACCCTCTAGTGATCGAAGGGGGGTGTTTTGGAGTCAGTATACGCGTACCGGAGGATCGTTCGCGGTGTTTGCCGGTAGCGCGTCCGCCATGGCGGTGTGAGTGAGAGAGAGGAGACGATGTGATGGCTGATGGAGGGAACACTATAATATACACGGACGGGACATTCCTTGGGATGTCGCCGGGCCGGGGTCCACCATGGTGGCGTAGGTATAGTGTTCGGATAGAGCGCAGCTGCACGTCGCAAGACGTGTGGTGGTCAGACGTGAGCCTAGGAGCGACATGACGCTATAGGGCGGTGACCGGTCTCTCGCATGTGTTGGTGAAGATAACTGGGATCCATGGGCGACCTGAGGGTGCTGATGGATCCATGTACAGCTTTGGGGATGAGAGGGTATCATACTATTACAGACAGACTTTACACTCCTTGGACTAGTATAGTATAGCAGTCTTTCTCCAACTTACTAACCCAACACTCTTAATGTATGTGTAGCGTATACCTAAGTATAGCTTCTTCAGATGCTTAGTGACAGCGGTGATGTCATAGACCACTTTTAACAACTACAGGTGGTGTTAGAAGGCCTCGCAGGTGGAGCTGGCTGCTGAGGGAGCAGACGAGGGAGTAGGAGTCTAATAGGAAACAAAAGGTAAGATTCAAACACCTTTTGTTTCTTTCCATCACGACGGAGTGTCATTCAAATTTACCTATTCTATTACTCTACCACTTAAGTTACATAGACCCGTGACACCGTCGCGACATGGTGGAGATGCTGGGATGTGTGAATCTATGCCGAAACATATAATTGCGAAGCACTATATAAGAGGATTAATGACATTAACTTACACGGAATTTTCAGGAAATATACGATAATAATTGATCGTTCATCGGTCTAAAAGAATTTATCTTTTTAAAGCTAGAATTTATCTCACGGTGCGCCATACAAGAACGCGAACCTATTTTCATGCATGCTTGCTATTACCCTAGTCACTCATGTGAACGCGGCATAAGGTGTTTTCTCTATTGTCTTCTGTGACTGTAGTAACTTAGGCTACCGATAGATGGCGTTCGGAACCACTTTTGGCGTTATCAAGGATACATTTTAATTCCACCAAAAGGATGTATATTTTAAGGATAACACAGCAGAAGGATGGGAATGTGTTAAGTTAAGATTTATTATGAGTACAGAGGTTAATATTGCATTATAATTATGCTAATTGTACAATTTAGTGTTAAAAATTAAAAATTCGCGGGTTTAGGGGAGCAGTCCCTTCGCGTGTTGCTATTGGCTAATCATTGGATATCGATGTATCAGGTTATTTCGAAGTAAAATGACGAACTTTGAATTTGTTTTTTTTAAACTAAACAACTATATTTGATATCTTATTTACCTCCATTAATCAAATCTATAATTAATTTAATGGTTCCCCTGGGTTCCAGCGAAATAGCTTATGTGTTTTGTTTTAATTAATTATGAATTGAAGGATTAGGTCGTAAGGGCATGAACCTTATCTATTGCTATTTACAGGTCAGTTTACGACGTCACAATATTATAGATAGGATGTTGGTATACGTAGTTTGTTGTGGTTTCCGGAACTTGTTTACTTGTTTTTTCTACCAACGCTTGCAGAGGAAGAAGAGGAACCACCACCATTTTGTTCTCTTGTTTGTTCGACCTGGTAGTGCTCACACAAGTCTGTTGAATTTGCTGCGAGGTAAGTTAATAGAAGTGCTTTTAGAATCTTTTATCTTCGGCGATAGGTGCAGGCGAGATGGTAAACATAAAAATATGAGGCAGGGACGTGATAATTTGTCCACGAGTGGTAAGACGCCACGACGCCACCAAAGAAACAACGTGGTTACGAATTCTTAATTCAAATTTAGAGGCATCTCTGTTAGTTGCGACTTCTCTCTCAATTGTTTGCAGGAAGGGGACTTGAGCCCGAGAATAAATACGTGTCGAGCGTAAGGGGGGGGCTTTAACTAAGTAATTTCTTAACACCTTTTCACCTCGTGTCCATAGGCCGCTAGCCACACCACACCCCACGTTCTACCTCCAGCGTTTGCCAGTTACGTCGGCCCGATAGCGTCTGAGGCGATATACCATCTGTTCTACTGTAAGTACGATCCTCATCAAAATACATGCTAAAAAAATTCGGTGAATCAATGCGTTCATTATCTGCTTACGTTATTACGTTCGTACTCGTACGTAAGTACGTACCATTTCATACGATACCAAGGCTGTTTGATACTGTATGCGTTGACCACTTGTCCTTTCTCATGTTTCCGAAAAATCTTGTGTTCATGTTGTAAAAGCTTATAGCAAAAGTTCGATTCATTCCATTGTGACACGACTTATTTTGCTCAGAAACGTGAAATTAAAATTAAGTTGGGGAATTATTTTGTAGTTTTTATGTGTCGCTAATAGACGATAGGTATCTTAAATCACTCACGTTATTTACAAATTTAGAGACAATTTTACTATAAATTCATATTATGAGAGATCATTGGGAAGTCATATATATGGGTAATTTATTCGAAATCATTTCTTTGTTTGACGTTTCCTTTTCTTGTTTCAATTTATTTGAGTCCGTCCTTTGAATATTACTGTACCTACTCAAGTTTAGATGGATAATAATTTTTATTAATAAAGAAATAACAGCACATTGACATAAGGTTTTGCGAAGTTGCCATTTTATGTGAAATTGCGAGAATCTGTGATAAGTATGTTATTTAGAGTAATGTGCAACGAAATGTGTTTCACGCATACTTCTCATGTCAATTTATTATTTTCCATGCACAATATAAATTATGGAATACATATGCAAACTTTTAAAGCGATCACTCTTGGTAAATAATTGAATACCTTATATATTTCATTTAGGTTTCCTCGCAGAATTTAAAGTAAAGATGTAGCAACGAGCAGTGTTATACTGTCACTTGTCGGATAAAATTAAAATAATAATTTCATCAACCTTTCGAAATTTTGCTTTATTTTAGATCAAGTATACCGTTTGTTAAGATATATAATGTCACGATGTCACATAGTTATCAATATAGTATGATAGTGTTATTTGGTGAGTTATGCGACCGCAGAGCTTGTAATGGAAAATCCTGGTAAAGGAACATTTTGCTTAATTACTTTATCTGTCTACAAAATTGCAAGAGGCCGTATATATTAAATTTATTACTAGGATGGTTCTAAACACTTACTAGAGATTATTGGCCTTTCAATTAAACTTAATTCAATTTATTTACCTATTTATGATAATTTAATACAATGAATTTCTAAGTACTTAACATGCGTAACAAGTTTGTCGCAAGAATTATTTTAATGTTCATACGCAATTGGCTACATCAGTAGACATCACACTGGTAATTGCATTATGCTAAATAATTTCTTAAAATCATTTTTTGGTTTGGCTTTGTGTGCAAACATATATTTCATTCATTGACTATCAGGAAGTTAATTATAGAGGATAGGCTTATTCACAAGTTATCTACCAATTCACTTAACCTGCTGCAAATTAGGTATAACTTGAAGATCCCGTTTATTTATCTTGAGATAGATAATTTTGTGTCCGATACATGGTGTACCATATAAGTTTTGTACCTTTGATAATTCTTTTGTGTTGCTATTTACTTAGGTATTCATTTGGTATGTGAAAAGTTTATAAGTGTGCTCATAATGATTTTTAGTTTACTAATCAATAGAGTAATTTTATAGGATGCAATGATTATTTCGTAATGTGTCCAGGTTGTTACCATCTGTTTCTTGTCTTTATTGTGTTTATATTGTGTTCCCAAACCATTATGCTGGGGGCATGGAATGAGATTCATGATATAGAAACTGTAGGAAGTGATTATTGTTTTACAAATTAGTATCTCACTTCTCCTAATTCTCAATTGTTATGATACGCGTTTATTGCACTTTGACTCACTATATCAGATACAACATAATTAATAGTAACCGGTATCGTTCTTTTCCAAACAAGTAATTAATTGAATTGTAGTGACAATGTTAGAGTATTCTTTGAACCTTTCATAGTTACTGTTCATATACCTACTTTATTGTTTGGAAAAGTTACATCACATTGTTTTTAAATCTTAGATTTCAGATTTCAGATTTCAGATTTTTTACTCAGTATAACACAGTATAAATTACATTACATGTCAAATTATATGTAGGAAAAAATATTATAGATCATTAATATTAATTATAGGAAGTTTATTATAACAGTTTATATACATGTTGATGTTAGTTACGGCTGTCTAATTATGTATGCTGAGTATACAAGGTAAAAGCACCTGTTAGTGACAACTTCATGTCTAATAATGAATGTTGAATATACAGGGTAAAGGCACCTGTTAGTGACAACTTCATGTCTAATTATGAATATTGAATATACAGGGTAAAGGCACCTGTTAGTGACAACTTCATGTCTTATTCTGTATGTTGAGCATACAAGGTAAATGCACCTATTGATGACTACTTTGGACTTAATTTTTTTAAGAGTGAATATACAAAATAAATACATTCCTTATAAATAACTTGAGACTATTTAAATTTTGAAAGTAAATATGCAAGGTGGACACACATAACTGATAATAATTTGAATTAAAGTTTTTTTTTTGGATACTATTACTTTTCAAATTATTTTGCGTTGCGATTTATTTTGCTTTAAATCAATAAGCAGGTTTATTTACATTCATTACTTGCAACTTACGAGCATAATAGCGACACATCCTTTAATATTAGAGAAACGTAGGCAATTACTTTGAAACTTGGGGATAGGCTGCAACCCTAGTGTCTTATTTATACACGATCTTTTATCATCTGATCATCTTATTCTGATTTCTTTACACTTTCTATTTTAAGAAGCTTACAAATGACTTGCAATTTTCAAATGGTTGGCTAATGGCACGCAACAAGGGATCGCCTACGTCCAACTTAATGTTGAACCCTATACTTAAGGATTGTTTGAAATGGAGGCTCTAGTCATGCTGAACCTACCGAATGCTTGCGGGATAAATATATTAAATTAAGTTGCGGTGCATGTGCCTTCGCTTAGTTAGCATATAAGAAGTTTTTACAAATGTGATGCACCTGATATAATGAACTATAAAGCGCACATAACTAGGCAATAAAGTGTGCTGTTGTTTCTTGATGCTAATTTTCTTTCAAATGTTGTATGCGGTGTGGTACGCTATAAATGCGGTACATTATTAGTTTTTTTGGTGTGTGTCTATTACAGATCCGTAATTTAACTCTACAACATGGAAGGGGGTCTTATGGCTTCTCTTGGGATAAGCTCTGATTATTTGCAACGTTTAACCATTAAGGCGAGGGAGATAATTAATTCAATTGCACCTGATTCCCCAAATGATGCGTTCATTCTCGAGATGGAAATTATCATCTCAAAATTAGAAAGCGGTTTGAATCGACTCAAGTCTGACCTCAACAATTACTTTCGATTTGTCAACGAGCCAGCGATTGACGAAGTGTCCAGGATTGCCACTACTCAACTTGAAGCGGAAGAAATTTTATGTGAACTACAAGTTCAACTTAAACGCGCTAGGACTTCATCAGCAAGAGATGGTGCTTTACCAGTTTCGGGGAAGCTGCCCAAATTAAATCTGCCAGAATTCTACGGTGATATCCTGCAGTGGAGCCAATTCTGGGACCAGAACCAATGTCTCTACTGTGGACCTTTAATGCTGGAAGAATTGACAGGGATCCTATTGAAATTCAGGACCCATAGTATAGGCATTTGTGCAGATGTCGAAAAGGAATTCCTACAAGTCGGATTGCAGTACAAGGACCGTGACGTAACCAGGTTCCTATGGATCAAGAACATAGAGAAACCAGTCGATAAAGACAATATAGTACACATGAGGTTCCGCAGAGTACCATTTGGAGTAATAAGTAGCCCATTTCTCTTAAATGCTACAATAAAATATCACTTGTCAAAATCCAGCTTGGAAAGCGTGAGAGGAATTTCACAAGACATATATGTAGACAATATGGTTACCGGAACGGATACTGTAGAAGAGGCCGTTGACCTGTACAACAATACAAAGCAAGAATTTCAACAGATGTCGATGAACTTACGAGAATGGAGTTCAAACTCACGTGACTTGTTGAGACATTTTCCCGATAGTTGTCCAGATAAAATAGTTAAAGTTCTTGGACTGGACTGGAATTTAGAAACTGACACACTTCACCTGAGACAGAAAGAACTTGAATACTCAAACACGAAGAGAGGAGTTCTTAGGCGTATTGCATCAATTTACGACCCTTGTGGGTACGCAGCACCTTTGGTGTTGGCGGCAAAACTTCTTCTGCAAGATCTCTGGAAACTCAAGGTCAAATGGGACTGTCCTCTGTCAAGAGACTTAGCGGAGAGATGGAAAGACATTCAGAAAAAACTTAAGAACTTGAAGGAAACCTGTGTTCCCCGATGCTGTGTGGAAAACCTTCGCTATAAGAGCTATTCCATCCACTGCTTTACAGATGCATCGACTAAAGCATACGCAACGGTAGTCTACATAGTACAGGGTAACACAAGGAACTTTGTCATAGGAAAGTCACGCTTAGTCCCAGTTAAAGACCAGGATGACCTGAAGATCCCGAGGCTTGAACTGATTGCTGCACTTATTGGTCATCGCTTGATCCAATACGTCAAAAAGTCTCTGCAAGGCGACATAACAGAACAAGTCCTCTGGACGGACAGTCAGGTAGTGATCGGGTGGTACTACTCTGACAAGCTTCTAACACCTTTCGTATCAAGGAGAATTCAAGAGATGAAGAAAAATAAAGAATTGAAGGTACGGTACGTCCCGACGAACCTGAACCCGGCGGACGTGGCCACAAGACCCGCTCAGCCAAGAGAGGAAGTGGAGAAATGGTTGGCAGGACCCGAGTTCCTGTCACGAGACTCTGTAGAATGGCCTGTCAGTCCGCCAAATAACAGTTCTCTCTTGGCCGGGGAGGGTCTGTCGTGTACTCCAATGGATGAAGATTTGAACGACAGAGGAAAGCAAAATGAAGCCTGTAGCTCTAGTATTGGATGTAACAAAGTAACGCATGAAGACATCGGTATCATGTATACGAAGGTATCCGAGATAAAGGAGATTCAAGCTAAGTACTTTCCGGAAGAACTGGCAGGAAAAGAGACTAGTTTAAAAAGGAATTTAGGCCTTTTCATGGATGAAGACGGAATACTGAGGAGCAAAGGACGATTTCAATACGCTAATTGGACGTATGATAAAAGATATCCAATATTATTACTTTATAACAGCTCATATACTGATGGCATCATTATGAAAACTCATAGTGACAATTATCACGTCGGAGCTACTCATACTCTCAGTATTATTCGACAAAACTTTTGGATACCTCAAGGAAGGAAACGAGTACTCAGTGTCGTTAGTAAATGCGCTCAATGCATCAAGCAGCGAGGTGGACCATTTAAGCTACCGCCTACACCGGCATTACCACCGGAAAGGGTTAATTACACCGAACCGTATACTTTCACAGGAGTCGACTACTTAGGACCGATCCTGGTAAACACGAAAACCGGTACAGAGAAGCGGTGGATTTGCTTATTTACTTGCTTGGCGGTACGCGCCATACATCTGGAAGTCGTTCGAGATTTGACGGCAGAAGAGGGACTTCTAGCACTGAGGAGATTCATTGCCACCAGGAACGTGCCCACAGTAATAACATCTGATAATGCCACCAATCTGAAGTTAATGTCTGAAGTCATGACACAACCCTACTGTATCAACAAGAAGATAAAGTGGCGTTTCATACCCCAACTCGCGCCATGGTTTGGGGGATTTTACGAAAGACTCGTGGGCATGGTCAAGGTCTGCATGAGGACAACTCTACAAAAGCACCTTCTTACGGACAACCAACTTAACACCGTTGTAAAAGAAATAGAAGTGGTCATAAACTCTCGACCACTGACTTATGTCGACGAAGAGACGGACCACATCTTGAAGCCGTCTGATTTCATAGCCATGGGTAGAACTATAGTCATAGATGCCAAAAGTGATGGACCTTCACCTGACGGAACACGGGCGAAAAACGACCTGGTAAATGGTTGGAAGAAGGGAATCATCATACTGGACGAGTTTAAGAAGATGTTCACAGATCGGTATCTCTTGAGCCTGAGGGAAAGATATTCACACTCTCACAAACAACCGAGGTGTACGTCTAAGTCAGAACCGGCAGAAGGTCAAGTGGTACAGATCAAAGGAGACAACGGGAATAGGGAAGGTTGGAAGGTTGGTAAAATTGTATCTCTTGTAAAGGGAACCGATAATATGTGTCGCGTTGCCCAAGTTAAAGTAGGTAACAAGGTATATACCCGGTCTTTAGCACAATTGTATCCTTTGGAAATGGAAGATGCGGCAAGTAACAAAACTGCTTCATCACCTGTAAATGAAGAGGAATCAAGAGGAGATCTCGAAGGTTCACGAGATTTAAACATAGACATGGAGGTCGAAGATATCGGCGAAATGCCTTTTTATAACGATGGGGAACAGGAACGCTTCAATGATACAGAAAGTATCCAAGAGGAGATTACTCCGGAGGGAGCAACCTCGCCTAATGATACTAGCATGGATGGTGATGCTGATGACGCTATTGGCGCATCTCCTAGACCGCGGCAGCCAAGGGATGCAGCCGTCCGAGCCAGGGAGAAGATTCGGCAGCGGACGCGCTCTCTAATGTCACTTCTGTCTGCCGTCGGGAGTGTCGCGAATGCTGGGCATCGCGATGACGTTTAACATCTCATAACTGGCAACCCTAACCGGAAGGTAGAACATCTGTGGTGAGTATAATGTCTATGATTTAACTCTATGGTCTATGATATTCGTCACTCACTCAGTGCTTCCACCGCGCGGCCCGCGGAGCCTTTTTTGACCGTACTTTGCCGCTATAACATGTGATATAGTGATCTGAGTGACTGGTGATACTGTGTGGTTGCTGAGGCTCACACGATGGAGTAGGAAACCACCGGAGCTGGTTTCCCTAAAGCTAAGTGTCTTTAGCGGCTAAAAGTCTAAGTATTTATGTGTCTAGTGCCTTTAACAGCTAGTTGTACTGTGTAAGACTTATCTTGACCGTCCCGTACAAGTCTAATCTTGACCCCCTCCAGTTTACATTAACCCTTGTTGTAACGCTGTAGTTTGAACCTATGTTCCTCTCAATATCTTGACATATCTATACCCTCTAGTGATCGAAGGGGGGTGTTTTGGAGTCAGTATACGCGTACCGGAGGATCGTTCGCGGTGTTTGCCGGTAGCGCGTCCGCCATGGCGGTGTGAGTGAGAGAGAGGAGACGATGTGATGGCTGATGGAGGGAACACTATAATATACACGGACGGGACATTCCTTGGGATGTCGCCGGGCCGGGGTCCACCATGGTGGCGTAGGTATAGTGTTCGGATAGAGCGCAGCTGCACGTCGCAAGACGTGTGGTGGTCAGACGTGAGCCTAGGAGCGACATGACGCTATAGGGCGGTGACCGGTCTCTCGCATGTGTTGGTGAAGATAACTGGGATCCATGGGCGACCTGAGGGTGCTGATGGATCCATGTACAGCTTTGGGGATGAGAGGGTATCATACTATTACAGACAGACTTTACACTCCTTGGACTAGTATAGTATAGCAGTCTTTCTCCAACTTACTAACCCAACACTCTTAATGTATGTGTAGCGTATACCTAAGTATAGCTTCTTCAGATGCTTAGTGACAGCGGTGATGTCATAGACCACTTTTAACAACTACAGGTGGTGTTAGAAGGCCTCGCAGGTGGAGCTGTCTGCTGAGGGAGCAGACGAGGGAGTAGGAGTCTAATAGGAAACAAAAGGTAAGATTCAAACACCTTTTGTTTCTTTCCATCACGACGGAGTGTCATTCAAATTTACCTATTCTATTACTCTACCACTTAAGTTACATAGACCCGTGACACCGTCGCGACACCTTTTGAAAGCCAGTTTATTCTTTTTGGTCTATTATTGATTTTAACTTTTATCACCGGGAAACACAGGTTGTAGAACAGGCACAAGGTGTTGTAGAAACAGTTAAATGCCTTCGACGCCCTGGTTGTATTTAGGACATCCGAAAAAGAGAGAGAAGCCATGCATTCACAGAACTTGCGAACATTTTCTCGGCTATAATCTCGCCTGTACTCAGACCAAGTTGAATAGGCGCTTTCTCTTTTTACCGCTTTTAGAGTTATGGATTGGGCGGTTTCATGGTCGGAAAGGCATAAATGGTGTATTTCAGTAGTTACCATCTTTATGTTACTTGCTATCTGGTCTAAGCATGAACTCTGTCTTGTTGGTGATTGAACATGTGCATTAAAATTATAATTATGAAGAAGTAATTGATTTTATGCCATTCCAGAGTGTTAAGTATTCCAGATTTTCATTAATATCGGTTTTTTCTCAAAATAATTAGACCGCTGTACCTAAAACAAACACACACATCTTTTGAACTAATTAATTAAATATGTATGTTTAAGCTTTTATCAAAAGCTTGTTTATCATTGTTTTCAATTAATATCACTCAATAAAACTACCTTTTCATTTTTTTGATTTATTGACAAATTAGTAATTTCATTCAATCGGCCGCTAACTTTTAAACGGGCACAGTGTCAAAAGTAATGTTGGTAAGTGAGTTCTGAATGCCTTTACAGAAAGCTCTCGTGCTATTGCATTGATTGTATGCCATTCCAGAGTGTTAAGTATTCCAGATTTTCATCAATATCGGTTTTTTCTCAAAATTATTAGGCCACTGTAAAACAGCGGTTCCTCGCTGATCGCTTCATAGAGTATCTCGGTGTGTGGTACCCTGGCGGGTTTCCACAGGTGCAAATTTCTAAGACGTACCGCTGTCGCCGCCGCCTCCTGCTGGATGAAGAGATGCAGTGGCGGGAGGTCGAGTAGGGCTTCCAGGGATGCTGTGGGCGTAGTCCGCATGCATCCGGTGGCTGCCATACCGGCTAGTCTCTGGAGTCGTTGTAGTTTCGCTTCCACAGTGGACAGTTTGGTGCGTGGCCACGAGACTACCGTGTAGAGCCACAGGATGATCTTGGGGTGTAGTCCCCAGGTTTTACCTACCATCCTGCGACACTGCCAGAAAGCGATTGTTGCTTTGTCTATCTTGTTGTTCAGGTGATTGCTCCAGTTCAATTTGCAGTCGAGTATGACACCTAGATACTTTACCTCATTTGATAACTGGAGTTCTGTTCCAAACAACTTGGGGAGTTTGTAGTTGCCCAGGTTGCGTTTGTTAGTGAACAATACCATCTCCGTTTTCTTCGGGTTGACAGGTAGTTCGTTGGTTGAGCACCAGCGTTCCACGATACCTAGGGCTGAGCGTGTGACGTCACATACTGTGCCGGTGACGCTGCCGCTTGTGAGTATCGCTATGTCGTCCGCGTAGCCTACCGCGTAGTAGTGACTGTCGTTTAGTTTGGCGATCAGCTCGTTCACAACTATGTTCCATAGTAGCGGAGAGAGAACGCCGCCCTGAGGACAGCCCTTTGCCACCAGTGCTAGTTGGTTGTTGTTTGCATTGAGTCTGATAACCCTTTTGCTAAGCATCTTACCTATCCACTCGACCAGCGTCGGGTTCGCCCCGTGCCTGACTAGCGCAGTTGTTATGCTGTTGAAGTTGGTCTTGTCGAAGGCCTCCTCAATGTCTATGAAGACGCCCAGGCACATTGATCTGTTCTTTATGGCTTCCTCTACCTTACTTACTACTGCATGTAGGGCTGAGTCTGTAGATTTACCCTGGCTGTAGGCATGTTGGTTTTGGTGCATTGGTACGCTAACCAGGCTGCTCTCCCGAAGAATCCTGTCGCATAGCCTTTCCAAGGTCTTTAATAGAAACGAGGTTAGGCTGATGGGTCTGTAGGATCTGGGGTCTGAGTAGTCACTCTTACCTGGTTTTGGTATAAATATTACTTTGACCTCCCTCCACCGTCTAGGAACGGGTGCGCCAAAGTTCATATAAAATTGCAACTCCGATTATTGGAACTCCGAAAATTTTTCTCATAACATTTTACATCATAACGATCACTCCTTATAATGTTCAAAAAAAATTTTTATACTAATGATCGGAACTCATAATCATCTGAACTTATAACGCCAATATTCATGGAACCGTACACTTTCCAGAATTTCTTAAATATCTTACGTGTAGATAAAATTAGGTTAGGTTAGGTTAGATTTATAACAATCCTCAAAAAGTAACAGTTTCTTAAAAAAATTCATTACGAGTTGCGATAAATATGAGATTTTTTTTTCGAAGAAATGAAGTATGAGGAAATTTTTTCGAAGAAATGATGAGTATAGACACAAATCGTTATATGTATAAAAAATCTAAAGACCAGTTTTATATGAGCCAATATGGACCCTCTAGGAACATACCTGTGTGCCAGGCAAGCGGTGAGGATCCCGGCAAGGGTCAGAAGTAGTCGCTCGCCGCCCCACTTCAGAAGGGCTGGGAAGATCTCGTCTAGACCCGGTGATTTAAAGGAGTCAAAGCTGTTGATTGCCCATTTGATTTTATGGGGATTGATTACCTTCAGGGCCTGCTCCCAATCTACCGTGGTAGGGGCGGCCTCTTCGCTCGTCCAGCTTGTCGACTGTGATATCACGCAGTCAGGGAAGTGCGTTTCTACGAGGACCCGTTCTGCCTCTTCTGACGAGCTGGTGAGTGTGTTGTCTGGCTTGCGTAGGGAGCCCATGGTGAGCGTGGTCTGGTTGGAGAGAACCTTCCTTACCCTGTTGGCCTGTGAACATGTTTCTATGTTGGTGCAGAAGTTACGCCATGAGCTCGTACTCCTGTATCTAAGGCGCTTTTTGTACCTAGACTTGGTTGTTTTATAGAGCTCCCAGTCGTCATCTGCACCGGTGGTCATTGCTCTGTTCAGTTGTCGCCTCATCTTCTTCCTGAGCCTCTCCAGCTCAGGGCCCCACCATTTTCCTTCGCTGTCGCGGTTGGCCGGTGGGTTAGAGAGAGGACAGGCGTGGTGATAACTGGCTACAATGGCCTCCGTTAGGCGAGTTACCTGGTTTTCTATCGCTTCGCAGCCCTCGATTTGGATAGGAGCCGCCGACGGCAACGTAAGTTCCAGCCGCTTGGTGTATTGCAAGCGGTTGGTTCTACGTGGGTTCCGCCTTGGAGTTTCTGCGATTGTATTTACCTGAATATCGAAACGTATCCATCGATGATCTGAGCACGATAGTTCCTTTGAGACGTGCCAGTTCATTATGTACTGTGTAGTTTCTTCAGTTGCTAAAGTCAAGTCAATGATTGTGCTACTTCGTCTGTTTACAAATGTGGGTTTAGAGCCTGTATTAAGGATGTTAAGGTTAGTTGACACTAGGTATTCTACAAGTAGCTTACCTCTGTTGTTAGCGGTTTTCATGCCCCAGAGGGGGTGGTGTCTCTTGTGCTCCTCGCAGTGGGTCACCAGCCTTGTCATTTCGTGTGGCGGTGGGTCCTCTGCCTCTGGCATATAGATGGAAGCCAGAACCACCTCCGGCAGGCTGGAAACTTGCGCCCCTCGCACCTTGATGGCACACAGGTCTCTAGAGCAGAAACTAGAAAGGGTTCGCATTGTATATTCTTGGTGGTGTAAATGCAGGTCCGGGGGTTATCCGGTCTCGTGTGTACTATGAGCTTACCTCCGATGTTCCGGAGCCCGCAAATGGCCCCCTTCCTGACCCACGGCTCCTGGATCAGGATGTGGTGTTGGGTGGAAAATAATGATGAACACGTCCGTTTAGTTCACTGGTTTATTACAACTAACTTTACTTACTGGTACGGGCACGTACCTTAATATCATGTTACATTTATAGGACTCAACATAAACGCTCTACACACCTCACCTAGGGGGTAGTTTTTAAAAAAAAATGAAGTTATACTTTTTTTTTTTTTTTTATTATTTACTTACACATAAAACATCCTGTTAGATGAGAATGTTATTCTCATTAAAACATAGTTCCTTATCATATGATAACTATATCATGACGTCATTTTAACTTACTTATAACTTAGTTCTATTTTTATGGATAAAATCGATTTTTCCGCCTATTTCTATCTTAACATTAACTCCGTCATCTTCAACGACTTTATAAGGACCTCTAAAAAGGTTATCAAACTTCTTTCCACTTTCATTCTTAACTAAAATTAAATCGTCCTTTTTATAACACATTGGATTTATTGTTTTGTCATAACAATGTTTCCTTATCTCCTTACTTCTAATTATATTTTCCTTAGCATCTCTATGTCCTAATTGTAACCTATATTTTAATTCTAAAGCATAGTCATCTTCACTATATAATGGGTCAACTGTATTTTTTAAATTACTGGGGATATTACATTTTTTTCCAAAAACTAATTCGAATGGCGTATATTTTGTTGATGTATTTACTGTTGTATTATACGCGAAGCACCAGAACTGTAGCCAGTGACTCCACGTATCGGGATGTCCATCACACTGAATTCTTATAAAAGCTGCAAGGTGTTTATGCATATTCTCAAGTGCACCTATTGATTGATGATGGTAAGCAGTTGAATTAACTTTGTTTATTTCTAACAACTTACATACTGCATCCATAGTTGCTGACACGAACTCTGTGCCTCGGTCCGTTGTAATAGCTCCTGGTACGCCATATCTTAATATAAAATTACTTACTAAAGATTTTGCCACGCTAACTGCATCCTTGCGTAGCAATGGATACGCTTCAATGTACTTAGTGAGTTCACATTGTAGTGTGAGAATGTACTTATTACCTTCTGTGTCGGTGTCCAACGGTCCAACTATGTCGAGATATATCTTCTCGAAGGCTGATGAAGCTGTTGTTGTAATAACCATTGGTTGTTTTACATTCCTAGAGTATTTCATAACCTGACATTTAATACATTTTTTTATAAAACTTTTAACATCGTTTTCTAGTTCTGGCCAGTAATATTTTGATCTTATATTATTTACCATCCTACGTACCCCTGCATGTCCGCTAGTCGGTAGTAAGTGATAATCATTCATAATTACAAGCTTTTCGTCTGTATCATTTATTCGTTTTATTTTTCCTAAAATATTTACGTTTGGTCCGGACCAAGTTTCATTGATTTTTATCTCCTCTAACAATGACTTTATAAATAACGCGTTTTTTTCATCCTTTACCATACATATTTCCTCTACTTTTATTTCTTTACAAAAATCACTTAACATATTCGCAAATACGACTCGCGTGAAATGCGACATATAATTAAGGTTAATATAAAGCATTCGTTTAGTTTCTACGTACGCAAAACATTCTTTTTCATTAGTTATTAATTTGTTTTTCCTTAACTTTTTTAATTCTTCTTCCGTTGTAAATACTATCTCTACTGAATTTTTAGGTTTTCTTAATATCTCTGCAATTCTTGGCTGATCAGACCTTGAATTTTTGGGTATATTAAGATCCTTATTTTTTTCAGTCATGTTCTCACGTTGTAATGCTTTTTTACTTTGCACCCTTGTCATCACAAGTACTTCCTCGCTCATGTTTTTTAATTCATCTGCTGTAATGGTAATTCTACTTAATGCGTCCGCTACTACGTTCGTTTTGCCTTTTATGTAAACTATTTTGTAATCGTACTCTTCTAATTGTAGTCGAAACTTTATTAACCTACTAGACGGGTCCTTCATACTGAATAAATATAAAAGTGGTTTGTGATCTGTCATAATGGTAAATTGTTTTCCAAATAAATATGGTCTGAAATAACGTACACTCCACACAACTGCTAAAAGTTCTTTTTGAATCGTGGGGTAATTTAATTCCGCTTTATTTAGTGGTCGACTGGCATAAGCTATTGGTCTTTTATCTTTATTACATAATACGGAACCAATTGATTTTGACGATGCATCTGTTTGTAATATAAATTCATTATCTGATGAAAAGTCTGGGTATTGTAAAATTGGTGGAGTTATAAGTTTTTCTTTTAGTGTATTAAAAGCCTGTTTACAATCTTCCGTCCATTCAAATACTATATTTTTCCTACATAGCTTATTTAATGGTATTGTGATATCTGCAAAAGAAGGTATAAACTTCCTGTAGTAATTGCAAAACGCAACAAAACGTCTCGTCTCGTCAGCGTTTGTTGGTTCAGGATAGTTTTTTAACACTGTTGTTTTCTCAGGATCTGGTAAAACTCCTTCAGCTGATACAATATGTCCTAAATATAATAATTGTCTTTTTAAGAAATCACATTTCTTAGGGTTAATTTTTAAATTTACTTTTCGTAACCTTTGAAACACGTCTATCAGATTTTTATTGTGGCTATCTATATTTCGACCAAATACTACTAAATCATCCATGTAAACGAAGCACTTCTCGTAAGCTAAACCTGACATAGCTATTGACATAACGCGCGAGAATACGCCTGGACTTATTTTTAAACCCATCGGTAGACGAGTCATTTGATACTGTCCTGTGGCTGTTGTGAATGCTGAAATTTTCCTACTTTCTTTCTCTAATTCTGTTTGGTAATAAGACTGTTGTAAATCTAAATGACTAAAATAAATAGCTCCCGACAATGAATCTAGAATTTCGACAATGTTTGGTAATGGGAATTTATCATCTTGAATTACGCTGTTAACCTTTCTGTAATCTATCACTAAACGCCATTTTTTTGTTTTATCATCTGATTTTTTTGGAACTAATAGTATTGGGCTATTCCAATCGCTGTTCGTTTTTTCTATAACCTCATCCTTAATCATTTGCTCAACTTGATTGTTAATTTCGAATTTCATTGTCGCAGGTAGTCTATACGGTTTCACATACACGGGTTTCGTATTCGGTTTCGTGCTGATGCACTGCTGCATGATGTTTGTTGTACCTAACCTATCACCGTCCAAGTGGAAAACGTCCGCGTATTTTGCACAAATTGATTCTATAAGTTTACGATCACTACTATTTAAATGATTTAATTTTAATGATGTTAATAGTGTTTTTACTCTATCTACTCCGTTTCCCGAGTTTACAAAGTTACAAATTTCGTACTCATTCAAATCTTCCAAACTGGGTTCAAATAATGGTATTTTTATGCATTTATCGCTTGTGTTTAAAATTCGTACTGGGATTCTACCTTGTTTGATTTTAATTAAACTCCCTGCTATAAATATATTTTCGTCCAACTGTGCTGAGTTTAAAACATACTGTTCACCCGAATGAAATGATGTTTTTACTTTAATTAAGTGCAAAGACTCGCTTCTCGCTGGTAGTGTTAAACAAGTTTCAGTGTCGCTACTCCTATGAATTCGTACCACACAACATATATTGTCATAATGTAATGTGAGAATATTACTTTGTAAGTTTATAATTGCATTGTAAGCTCGTAAGAAATCAAGTCCGATGATACCATCCGCATGACATGGCATGTCATGTAGAATATGAAACTTGTGTACAAATGATATCGTGTTATTGAATTCTAATGAAATCTCTGCAACATTGTTACTTGTTATTTCACCGCCTACGCCTCTTATTACAGTGTCATCATCATATAATTGTGTTCCTATGGGGACTTTATTGTCTTGTAATATTGATAAAGTTGCCCCAGTGTCTATTAAGAAAGTAACGTTTTGTCCTCCTACCGAAAAAATAATATAGTCTAGTCCGTCACAAGTTAACACTTTATGCTCGAAAAAACTGAATCTCGTTTGTTTCTTCTCGTACAGCATCGGGGGGGGCCTGCTCGGTATGCGTACCTATATACACGTTCCCGCGGCGCCCACGGCTGCTCTGTGCACCCCGATGTCCTCTGAAGTTTGTACGTTGACCACGTCCTCTATTAAAATTATAACTAGGCACACTACCTCTGTTCCTCATCGCGTAATTTGGTACCCAGCTGCTATTGTACCCTCTGGCTCTGCTATGATAACTGGAACCACGCCAACCGTAACATTGCGGTCGGTAGTATCCTCTTCTGAAACCCTCGCTCCTTAGGCTCATGACTACTGAGTCACGCTGCGGCTGCGCCATCTCCTCGTCCTGGGCTGCTCGGATGGCTTCCTTCAAATCTGTGTACTGCCGTGCAGCTAAAATTGTACTTAAACGGCGGTTCCTCAAACCGTCTGCAAATTTTTTAATAGCTAGTGACTCATTTATTGGTCGCAAAATTTCACGAGCCTCTGGTTTTCCATCGGCTTGTGCGATTGTGAGACCAATGAATAGTTCTTCTATTTTATTACCATATTGGGTAATAGTCAATTCCTGTTGGTTTACATTGTTTAATTGCACAAGTAAAGAATTTGCGGATTTCTTTGGCAGCATGTACCTTTTAATGTCACTAATCAAATCAGTCACGACTTCGTATTTTGACTGTAGTTTTAATTGTGCGGCTTTATTTAGTCGTGTTTTTAACACATAAGAAATTAGCAAGTTCTTATCTGCGGCTTCAGTCAACATACTATCCAACATTTCAATACCAGATATCATTCTTCTAGTAGTTTCCTCCTTATCATCTAATATAGGAATTAAGCTTCCCGCATCTTTTACATCAAAAGCCCTCGCCATTTTAATTAGTTTTTGTTCCCCTTTACTATATTTTATTATCTTAGCGTACACCTCTTCTATTTTATCGCAAAGCGATTCCGAAACCAAACATGATTTTTTGTCTTTGAAATCAAAGGCATTTGCCGAAGCTACTAATCTTTCATATTCCTTATATACTAACTTAGCATCATCTATTTTATTTACTCCTAAACTTTGTTCTCTTCTTGCGAGACCTAATTTTTGTAAATCTACTCTTAGTTTTTCTAACTTATCGTATACTAGAGGACGCCCACGACTTCGTACGCGTAGAATTAGTTTCCCGTTACTCCCCCCATTTCTTCCCGTTTTCGGTCGATTTTCGGAAAATCCTTTCTTAGTGCTCACTTACATCATGAAAGGAAACCCTGTACCAAATTTCAAGTTTCTAGGTACAGTAGTTTGGGCTGTGCGTTGATATGTCAGTCAGTCAGTTTAGCCTTTTATATATACAGATAACACTTAGATGTAATTCCATACCCTCATATTTCACTATGCTTCACCATAACTTTATTTCATTTTCACTCTTCTTCTTCATTCTGCAGATAAGTTGACTCATCTTCTCATTTTAGCTCACATTCCTTTTTCTCGAACGCTCTTTCCTTAATCACTAGCACCGCTCTCATTGATTCCATCAATTCTCCCGGCAGCAACACTCGCACAACTCATCATCCAGCTTCCAGCAATAAAATCTCCAAACGTAATCCCGTTTATTGCCATTAGTCCTGCTCTTCTTATTTAGTTCATTTATCTCTTTAATATATACTTTATCACTTGGTCCAAATTCTGTTGAATTATAATGTAATTCAATTCAATTAATTATCACTGACTGTCCGGCGCGCTGCGCCTTAGCGCCGCGCCAAGTCAGCACTGGCAGGGTCGCCATGTGGTGTTGGGTGGAAAATAATAATGAACACGTCCGTTTAGTTCACTGGTTTATTACAACTAACTTTACTTACTGGTACGGGCACGTACCTAAATATCATGTTACATTTATACTCAACATAAACGCTCTACACACCTCAAGGACCACGGCAGTGTTGTTGGCCTCCAGCCACTTCCGGACCTGAGCCGTCGCGGTTACGCTGTGGTGGTGTTAGCTTGAAGGATATTACAGCTGGGAGAAGGGGGTTCCGTCATTGGTGCGAAGCCCCGATGACCCCTCCCCGCCGTCACCCTCGCCGATGGCCAGCATGCCCATCCCCGAAGCGCACTCCTCCCCGCTTTCCGACGGGTCACGGAGGAGCTCTTCCTCATCGTGCTCGGAGCAGGGGGCGCCTTGCGCCGGGGATTGGGACCCGGACGCAACCTCGCCAACGTCGTTGGTCGCGTCGGTCACAGTGGTCGTGTCCATCGGCTCTGTTGCTTGCCGCGTGGCTGTTGTGGCGTTGGCGCTAGGGGGTGGAGTCTCCACAAACTTCCCCCGTGGCCCCTGGAACTTGAGGTACACCGACCCACACAGAAATGAGCCGGCGCCCCCTGTCCAGGATGGCCTGCACCTCCGTCTCCGGTATGCTGACAATGGCAAAGGTCTCCTTCCCCTGCCTGTCAGCGCTGTGCAGAAGCCACCGGTCCATCTGCACTCAGGTGTTTTGGTAGCGGAGCGAGTGCGCTACTACGCCGAAGTCGTCGTAAACCCCTGGGAGCAGAATGCCGCAGCGTACTCTGCGTGGTATCTCGTTCTGGCGCTTCACCACCAGTTTGTCTCCTGAGGAGAGGGTGATGGCGGCCACACACTCCTTCAGCCAGGTCACCGCTGATTGGTCCCCGCACCACAGCCTCAGGGTACCGTTCACGTGTAACGGCTTTCCCTGAAACTGTGGTCCGCCCCTGCTTTGCAGGTTTTGGACCGCTTCGCTCATCACGCGGGCTTGGATGAGGTTTAGGGCCTCGTCGGCGAGTTCAGCTGAAAGGTGACCTGTGTTTGCTGATGTGACAGCAACCATCAGGTCAGCCTTCGCTGCGTCCGCGTACGCTACCCGCGGGGTACCCGGCGATAGCTCGACCCTCTGCTTTTTGGGCTCGCCTCTCGGAGACAGAGTCTCGTCCAAACGCACCGGGAGATTATAAAACTATATCATCAACAAAACCTTCGATTAAGCAACTTAACAGAAAAAAGTTACATGAGGGTCGATTGTTATGTAATGTATTTTATTAATTGTGTATTTATCTGTACGACAAATCAACTCTCCGATTTAAAGAAAATACTTTAGTTTATTATATATTAGCCAAAGTTTCTATGGACTATATATCATGTTTTTAAGTGCCCATATTTTCGTTCTCCGGTAAGCTAGGTATTTGCGGCCATAGTTAGAAATGATGTTTTAACTAATTACATTTAAAATATATACCAAGTCTGTTGGTGCCACACCCAATTTCCATACAAAATTGCCCATGATCCTTTATTTGTATTTTTGGGTTAACACTATAAAAACACTTATCTAAGAGAACGCATATAAGTAGGATAAGTTTACCTATGTACAATATCTATATCGATGCAAATATGCCTTGTTTGTATGTGTGAAAGAAATACAAAACACAGGCAATATAACAAAAAAACAAGTACAGAGGTTTAACTGCCTGTGTCTGGAATTTGCATGGTCAACATTATTAGAAAACCAAAGCGAGCGCGGGACACGCGAGTTTAGTCCGCTTCCAACCACCATTCATATCGGTATTCCATCAGTTGTGTCTCGCGCCTGCTTCGGTTTTCTAATAATGTTGACCATGCAAATTCCTGTAGGGGTGTCGCCACAGAGGCGAACTTATCCCTTAAAGGCATTTCTTCCAGATAAGCCTTGTTTAAAAAAAAGAAAAATGGTTCAATAATTAGCCTCATAACAAAAAAACAACAATAAATAAATAGGCAAATACACTACCCCAAAACTAACATTATGATTTATTCATTTTGACAACCAATACAAAGTTCGATACATTTTTTTTTAATTTGTTGCTTTCATTTTATAAAGTACCTATTGAAAAAAAACTTCAGTTTCACAGGTTTAGTTTCCCAGTACTATGAAACGTGTAGGGAACCAGGAACTTTAAGATTTTGTATGGACGCGTCAGCACTTAATTTTTAAATCATTATAAAATAAAAGGTCCGCTTTCAACAGGGGATTGGTTGTACTGTACATTCGTTACATAGTTATTCCTAGTTAAAACTTTATTTAATGATCATGATTATGATTTGTATTTTCTGTTATATTAAGAAGAGCGGGTTCTCCTGATACAAGTATATACTTAATAGGAGATCCCAACAACCTTATTGTAATATGCACTCCTACTGTTGAACCAATTTTATTAAATTAATTTTATTAAAAATAAAATGTTATTTTTATATTTATTTTTATTATTTAATGTTTTTTTGTAAATTTTAACTAACCAACTTTATTTGGTCAAGTTAAGGTAAGGTAAGTACCTACTTTATAATTTTTATGATGGGTGGACAATTTCAATTATTCATCTTCATAGGTAACTAGCTGTTTCCGTGCCCACATCGTTGGGCAAAAAACTTTCATTTTATAAAGTACCTATTGAAAAAAAACTTCAGTTTCACAGGTTTAGTTTCCTAGTACTATGAAACGTGTAGGGAACCAGGAACTTTGAGATTTTGTATGGACGCGTCAGCACTTAATTTTTAAATCATTATAAAATAACAGGTCCGCTTTCAACAGAGGATTGGTTGTACTGTACATTCGTTACATAGGTATTCCTAGTTAAAACTTTATTTAATGATCATGATTATGATTTGTATTTTCTGTTATATTTAGAAGAGCGGGTTCTCCTGATACAAGTATATACTTAATAGGAGATCCCAACAACCTTATTGTAATATGCACTCCTACTGTTGAACCAATTTTATTAAATTAATTTTATTAAAAATAAAATTTTATTTTTATATTTATTTTTATTATTTAATGGTTTTTTGTAAATTTTAACTAACCAACTTTATTTGGTCAAGTTAAGGTAAGGTAAGTACCTACTTTATAAATTTTATGATGGGTGGACAATTTCAATTATTCATCTTCATAGGTAACTAACTGTTTCCGTGCCCACATCGTTGGGCAAAAAACGTTGGGTAAAATATCTTTTTATTTTTTTGATTTATTGAGAATTTTGTTATTTCATTAAATCGGCCGCTAACTTTTAAACAGGCACAGTGTCAAAAGTTATGTAGGTAAGTGAGTTCTGGTTGCCTTTACAGAAAGCTCTTGTGCTATAGCATTGATTTTATGCCATTCCAGAGTGTCATGTGTTACACTTTTTAATTTATTTCAATTTTCCTCTAAAATAATTAGGCCAATTAGCGGCCAAAAGTTGGCGGCCAAATGTTGAAGCCAATCGGCCGCCAACTTTTGGCCGCTAACTTCACATCGGTGAGCCATAAATAAGTATGTCATCGACAAACAAACATACGCCGGGTATATCATCGAAATTTTCATACATTTTCTTATGAAAACTTCCGATGCTGAAGTAATGCCAAGTGGCAAGCGTAAAAATTTGTAACGACCAAAACTGGTGTTAAAAGTACAAAGGTCGGTACTTTCCTTGTGTAATTTTAGTTGCTAGAAACCGTGCTTGGCATCTATGTACTAAAGTACTTAGACCCACCTAAATCTGCAGTTATTTCATCTAAAGTCACGCGGGTCCAAACAAATCCTTATATCTCCGTTAGTTTTCTTAGCAACCTTTATGCTGTTTACCCAATCAGTCGGACCCTCAACTTTTGCAATAATTCCATCTCGTACCATTTCATCCAGCTTCCCTTTCACAATATCCTTTATAGCTAATGGTAATTTCCTTGGCGCATGTACCACCGGTCTCATATTTGTATTTATTTCAATTTTATATTCGCCTGGCATGCAACCAACTCCTTCAAAAACGTCAGAATAATCCCTTAATATGCTATTGTTTGTTATTTGCTCACGGTCGCTATTTATAGAAAATACTAATTTAATAACATTTAACTCACTACACGAATCACGACCTTGAATAGGCGGAGAAGTTACATCGACTACTAAAAAATCCAAAATAAAGGCACGATTTTTATGTGTTACTTTTAGATTGCAACGTCCAATAACTTTAATATTATTCCCGGAATTTTTGACGGTCCCAAGCCCGAAAAGTACTAATAAAGGGAAAATTGGAACCTGATTTACTCTGTAGCTATCTTATTGTGTAACGTTAATGTTACATATTAACATTTAATCTAATATAACTTAATACTATAATTCTTAATCAAATATTAACTTATAAATTTTCCAATAAAATAATAATTAATAATAAACAATTATAAAAACTAATTAACTTAAACACTAGAATGGTATTAAATATAACATTATAATGCAACGCCGTAATATTTAAATCCGGTACAACAAAAAAATAAATATTATTTTATTATGATGTACCAAAAGTACGGCGCAGTGCTCCGCACAATCGCCTTGCATAGAAACACGCCGGCTGCGCGTGATCGCTGCGCCGGCGCGTCATCATTCCTCTGCCAGGAGCTATCGGTGTCGGGCGAGTGTCAGCGCGTTCGCGGCTTCATAGTTCGCGTCTTCATACGAGCTAGCCACAGTGCCCGTGCGACATTAAAATATAAAATTTGCTTCCTTCGCGGCAGTGGAACTTTTCATCTCGCTTTCGCTTGTTATATTACGTACTTTCGTGCCCCGATTAATGGGTGAGTGTTGAACAATATAATTATTTCATTCTAGTGTAGTTTTAAGTAAATCATTAGTTGTCATGCAATTCATTCTCATCTTTCCACATCAATATTTAATAAGCTTTATTTGCCCACTTAAATGTACCTATGCTTATAGCTATTACTAGTAAATGTTAGTTCACTTGTTTTTTCTAATTTGTATCAAGGTTCGCTAATAAGAATTGTAACTCCGTTCTGATCGTGAGCACCCTCACTAACTACTAGCCGATTCTCCCTTCGCTTACGCTTGACCAGGGTGCTCATCATAAGCAGCAATACGGAGCATATTGTAATGCGAGTCGTCCATTCGCAGGGTATTACGTTTACGCTAAGAAGCGCCACGCATCTCACTTTTACTTCCCCGCGGGTGAACGGTGCCACGAAGTCGTTCCGGCCTGCTCCAGCTACTCCGCCCAGCATCAGCGCAGCCCATCAGCGCCAGGGGAGTAACGGACTGCGGAAGTGGAACTAGACGGGCTTTTGAACCACGACCAATAAATTGTGTTGACTAATTGGTGTCTTCTTTTTATTTTATTAAGTACCACCAACATAAATTACGTCACAATTGGTCCGTCGAGTTGTAAACCGAGTTGGTTAAGAGAATCACCTACCACTGAGCCTTTTTTCTAGGTAGGTAGGTAAGTAGTAGTCTTTATCTACCGGTAACTGAATAAATCTAGTAAGCACGTACTTAGGTGTGGCGAACGTACCTAGGTACCTACGAAGAGCTAGAATGTTATTCTTTGAAACCACTTAGGTACCTACCTAATTTTCAATTCGCTATTGAATTATGTAGCAATGAAACCTCAATTGTTCCGAACAGTATCTATTAAACTATGTGACATTTGATATCCGACACAATTCAAAACGGATCAACAACAAACGTTCTAAATCTCTGAGTGGCGGAGTGGTGACATAGACTGTCAGTTACCTGAAACGGTCACCACGGCGCCACTGCAGCAATTTACCGCCATCGGTAGCCGGAAGTACAATCCTTGTTATCCCGAGAGAAATCCGGTGATACCGATGCAGCGTTATTTACATATTATTAATTTAACAGCAATATTGTCTAATTTAGTTACGTTATAATTATTATAAGTCTTACTGAGGTGTATTGAAGTAAACAACAGTTACGTATGACAGTCCGTTTATTACTGGATGAATAGGCGCGCACAGCAAAGAGCGCACGCACACATATGTACATACGCACCATTTCTCTTCCCTTATTCTTTAAACCTGATAACAATGATACATATATGCATTAAAAGAATTGCTTGAAATTAACATTACTTCTAGGTCTAAGCTGGTGGCGACGGGGCGGCAACTCTGGCAGCTGTTCGTCTTTACGCCTGGCAAAATAGACCCAGTTAATTGCCCCCCTGTCTCCGCCCTTCCACTCTCAACCTCGAACAACTCAATAGCGTCGCTCGCCTCCGCCCATTCCTCACCATCCTGCTCAGGTACTGCCACATTACCCTGCGGGTCAGGCGCCGGCGGCTGCGGCGACACGTCCGCCCTCGGCCTCTCAGGAATGGGCGTTGACGATGGCGATATCGCAGCAGCTGATGAGTCGCGGTTAAGTGCAGTCTCGCTCATCAACCGATGCACCCGTATACCTAATCATCTGGTCTACATGTCTAACACACCTTACATTATATTCATGAACATTTAATTCATACATTCTGTTCCCCATTATTTTTACAACAGTACCTAAAGTCCAAATTTCTTTCCTGTCTACAAACCAACGCAACCAGACATAATCACCTAATTGAAACTGCCTACTATTACTTAATTGACATTGTTCATGTTTTATAGTGTTTTTAGATTCAGATGGTAGCATAAGGTCCAGTCTTGTTCTTAATTCGCGGCCGAACATAAGCTTGGCAGGTGTCAAGCCCGTGGAATAATGAACCGTGTTGCGGTAGTTAAATAAGAATTCTAATAACTTGTCATGGACTTCATTGGTTGATGTTTTTTCATTTACGATACATTTTATCATTTTCTTACAGGTTTTGACCGAGTTTTCAGCCTGACCATTGCTGCTTGGGTGATAAATAGGGGACGTTACATGTTGTATTCCGTTCATTCAACAAAACGTATTAAATTCAACAGAATTAATCTTGACATCGTTGTCAGATACAATAGTAGTTGGTATTCCGAACAGTGAAATTAAATACTTTAATTTTACGATCAAAGCTCGAGTAGAGGTGCCACAATCCATGTATACGCAATCCAGCCACTTGCTGAACGCATCTATGACCACGAGATACACGCGCTGCCCGATCGTCATGTAGTCGATGTGCACGCGCTGCCAGGCGGCGGCCGGGCGGGACCAGGGCGCGGGCGGCGCGCGCGCCGGCGCGCTGCGCACCGCCGCGCACACCGAACACGACCCAATCCATCGTTCGATATCTGCGTCAATTTTCGGCCACCACATTCGCGCGCGAGCACTACTTTTCGTTTTTACTATTCCAAAATGTGACGAATGTAGCTCTTTAAGCATATGCACACGATATATTTCCGGAATTACAATTCGATGACCTCGAAAAATACAGCCGTCCTGTATATCTCAGTCGGTTTTGCACTGAAAGAAAGGGAACACCGACGGACACGAAATTTTTCGCGGCCAGCCATTTTGAATGTATTTCATAACTACTTGTAACACTTTATCAGTGACCGTGGCCTTCTGTATTTGAGTATATGACACTGGGTCGACATTTGCATTTAAAAACTTAAGAATTGTATAATTGTTTCCCTCCGAAACTTCACTGTCATCGTCTACTGAAATCGGTGATCTAGAAAAATAATCTGCAATTAAATTGTTTTCACTAGTAATGTATTGGACCGTATAATTGTAGGCCGATAAAATAATCGCATATCTTTGAAGTCGTGATGCGGCCATCACCGATATGCCTACTTTTTTCCCGAAAATTGACAATAATGGCCTATGATCTGTTTTGAGTATTAAACGTTCCTGTCGCCCGTAAAGATACTGGTGGAATCTTTTAACTCCAAAAACTATTGCAGTCGCCTCTTTTTGAATTTGGCTATAGTTCTTCTCGCTCGCTGACAACGACCGTGAAGCAAAAGCCAGCGGCCGTTCAATGCCGTCGCGACCGCGCGATGCCAAAACCGAGCCCAGGCCGTAGGGTCCTGCGTCGACCGACAAAACTAACTGCGCCGCCGGGTCAAAATGGGTGAGCACTCGGTCGGACGCTAGCTCGCGCTTGACGCTGTCGAACGCCGCTTGGTGTCGCGCGCCCCACTCCCACGGCGCGCCAGCCCGCAATAACTCGTGCAGCGGACTAAGCATAGCAGACGCGTTAGGTACAAAATTACGATAGTAATTAACTACCCCTAAAAATCTTTTAACTTCTACTACATTCATTGGTCTTGGCGCTTCCACAATAGCTTCAACTTTTTTTGGACAAGTTTTTAATCCATCTTTGTCAATTAAATAACCTAGATACGTCACACTCTTTTGAAAAAATGAACATTTATCTTTTTGCAACCTAAGCCCCGCCTCGCGCAACCGACTCATAACTTCGCCTAATCACTCTAAGTGAATCTTTTTATTAGGCCCGGTCACACAAACGTCATCGAGCCAACAGCTGACGCCCTCGATACCAACAAGTAAGGTCTCCATCGAGCGTTGGAATATCGCCGGGGCATTAGCCAGCCCATATACGAGACGCGTATATTTAAATAATCCTTTACTCGTATTAATTGTTGTTAGTTCTTGGGAATCGTCAGTTAGCTCAAATTGGTTATATGCATTACTGAGGTCGAGTTTCGTATAGTGTTCACCCCCCCCTATCTTAGCAAAAACCTCTTCTATCCGAGGAAGAGGATATTTGTCAATTCGCATGTCCTTATTAAGTGTTATTGAAAAGTCCCCAGCTATTCGTACTTTCCCGTTTGCCTTCAATACCGGTACAATTGGGGTAGCGTATCTTGCGTAATTAACGGGAACAAGCACCCCCAACCCCACTAATCTATCAAGTTCTTCTTCCACTCTCTCTTTTAGTGCAAAAGGAACCGTGCGAGGTTTAAAGAACTTGGGTTCCGCGCCTTCTTTTAGTTTAATATCGACCTTAAACTTAGTAAATTTACCGAGGTCATCATTAAATAATTCCGAATTTAAGTCTAATAATTGTTGCACCTCTCTCGAACATAGATCGGTAACCTTACTGGAAATGTTATAAACAGGTGAACTAAAATACAATTTGAATGCGGTCATGAAGTCACGTCCTAATAATGGCGGTCCGCCATTTCTTACTAGATAAATTTTTAATTTGTTTTTGAAACCCGAGTAAGTAATATTTGCTTCAAAAAATCCAAGTGGCGTGATTTTATGACCGGTATAAAGGCACATTTTAAGATCACATTTATTTAAATCAATATCCGAAAATTGACCAGAATACAAATTTTCTGAGATAACTGTAACACCGGAACCCGAATCGATTTCCATTTGTAATTCTACGTCATTGAGTAATACCGAGACTAATATAGGTGCGTTGCTGACGTACCTTAAATAATAAAGTTCACATTCTCTGCAGCATTCCTCGCCATTACCGTCTGCCGACGGCCCGGCCTCTGCAGTAACAATGTTGTTCACACTCACTGATCGCTTCTTATTCGAGCACACTTTAAGCAGATGACCTTTCTCACCACATCCACGGCAACGATAGTTCTTGAATTTACACTTATCGGTGTGGTGACTTTTGAGACCGCATATGGTGCATCGGTGGCCGTCTGATGCATGTGCCGCTGCGGTACCGGCCGATGGTGCGCGCTGAGGTCCGGCCCGGAACAGCGGCTCCTCCTTGATAAGCGGTGGCGGCTGGCGCGCCTGGCGCGCACACGCCGCCTTCTACGCCACCTCCAACGCCCTCGCCAGCGTGAGCGCGGCCGCGTCCTGCTCGAACAGCTTATCTCGCTCCGGACCTGTCCTCATACCGAGCACGAATCTGTCCGTGAGCAGGCTTTCGAGCATGGTACCGAAGTCGCAGTGGACCGCTAGTCCCCTGAGTCTTGCCGCCCATTCTTCGACGCTTTCTCCCGCTGCCCTCTTGGCCTCGTAAAACTTCGCCCGATCGGCGTAAGTGCATCTCTTGGGCTTGAAGTGGTTGTTCAACGCAGTAATCAACTCGTCGTACGTAGCTGTCTCGAGTGTTTTAGGATGCACTAAATTACGCGTGAGACGATAAGTATCATCCGCGAGATGCGTTAGCAATAATGCACCCCTATTCTCCTTTGCTACACTGATGTTAAGTTTCAGAAACTGTTCTAGACGTCCATAAAATATCTCCCATTCTTGGGAATTATGGTCAAAAACTCCTAATGTTCCAATAAGGGCCATTATTAATTTTTATTTCGCGTGGGTACTTTAAACTCGTTAGCCACTGAGGTGTATTGAAGTAAACAACAGTTACGTATGACAGTCCGTTTATTACTGGATGAATAGGCGCGCACAGCAAAGAGCGCACGCACACATATGTACAGTCGAGGCCATATTTGCATGGATAGTTGTCAAACAAAATCGTATAAAGTGAAAACGACGCCATTTTTGTGTTCGTGTTGTGTTATTACTTACGTATGAGGCTTCTTAATTCAATGAGATCTTGCTAGATGGCGCTGTCATCACCGAATAATTTAAAACATACTTTTTTCTACATCTTTACTTTTCTGCCGAAATAGCATGTTCCTTTATTATTGTCTTAACGTTATAAACTTATAAAACTCCCAAAACAGTTAAATTTTTAAGTTCCAAAAACACTAAAGTTTCGCATGGATTCGAACCCGTATCATTATGGATGGGAAACGCTCCTACGTGCCATTCGACCACAACGACATTTACTTGGTCCGGCGAAATTGTGTATCATCTTATTTTTACGTTCAGATTATCTTCCAATGAATAGGGTTAAGTAGTATTAAAATTTATGAGGGTAAGTTGTAAATGTCTGAACACCGGATCGGTTTTAATAAAGATTTACTTACGCCCGTTCGTTCGTTGCTCCCTGTTAGATTGCCTTTGTTGTTAATTGATACTGTTAATAATTTTTAATGATGAGTTCTCATTGCAATATCGACTTGGTGAAAAGATCGCAAATAATTGCTTTGTATGATCAAGGCAAAAATTTGTCTGAAATCGCTAGAGAAGCCGGTGTTAACGTAAGTATTTTTGTAAATATAATTTAAATTACTAATTGAAATAAGTATATAATAATTATATTTAAATATATATTTTAAAGGTAATTTAAATATCTGATATTTTGTTATAGAGAAAGACCGTTGTTTTATGGGTCCGACGATTTGAAGAGGAAGGTTCTTTGTTCCATCGCCAAAGAACTGGCCGAGCTCAACTCATAACCACACAGCAGCGTCAAATCATGGTGAGGAATTATGAGGAAAATGGATTTATCCCGATAAGACACTTCGCCGGTTTATTCGATACCAGCATGCGCACAGTGCGACGTGCTCTGCACAGCGAGGGCCTTCATCACCGCCGGCATGCCGTCAAACCCTTGCTTACTGAAGCTCACAAAGGAGCAAGGTTAGCTTTCGCCTTGGAGCATTTAAATTTCGACTGGAGTAAGGTCGTCTTTACAGACGAAAAAACTTTTAAATCCAGCCAACACGGACGACTTAGTTTATAGCGGCGGAATAATACCCGCTATGATAGTAATCACGTTGTGCCCAACATGGAGTCTGGCCGGATAAGTGTGAATATGTGAGGCTGGATGAGCGCAGCCGACCCTGGGGAACTAGTGCGAATGCCCAGCCGAGCGACCAGTGCTAATTATGTGGACGTGTTGGAGGACACCATGCTACCCACTGTTCGCAATGTGTATCCGGAAGACGAATTACCGGTTATATCATTTGTTCAAGATAATTGCCCTATACACCGTTCGCGCGGTGTGCGGGAGTGGTTCGATCAGCACAATGATATAGCGGTAATTCCTTGGCCGGCTAGGGCACCAGACCTAAATCCCATCGAAAATGTATGGGGTGTGATGGTTCAACGCTGGGATAACCAGAATGAGCGAACCCCAGAAGCATTAGAGGCTCATTGTTTGCAAGTTTGGGAAAGCATTCGTGGCTCGAGCTTGTGCAGGAATCTTATTGATTCAATGCGTTCTCGCATGCAGGCCGTTATCGAACATAATGGCGGCTACACTAGCTATTAAGTTATACCTATTAAGTAGGTAAGTAGATAGATAATATTATTTAGTTGAGACCGGGTTATATATTTAAATCTATTTAACAAGTGACTAGAAAGTGAACGCAAGAATAACGTTATAAATATAACTGTTTTATTTCTAGTGTGCAAAACCAAATTAAAACTTTATTTCATTTTGATAACTTAACTCACTAATTGTCTTATTCCCCTGTAATTTGTTTGAAGTAGGTGATCAACCTTGCACTGTTTATAATCTAGCTCCCCCCGCAATAAAAAAGCTACACTCACACGTTTTTGTAATTATTATAACCCGGTCTTTATAAGTTTATATTTGTTATTTATTGTGGTCAAGCTTCAATACCTTTCCGAATCTGGAAACGAAACTTAAGCTTCTGGCCTCGATAAAATGTTAAATGGGTAAATATGAGAATTGTTTTATTGTTACTTGGATGCGTATTATTATCAAATGAATATAACTCATGTGGCGTGGGAGGTTCAGTAACACAAAACACATGTAGGTAACTAGCTTTTAATGAGACTCTTTAACTATTACAAGGTGAAACAAGTAAGTATCTAATACCAAAAGCGCGCGCACAGGCAGCGCGTGACGTAACCATTTTCTAACTAACTCAAGGGAGGGGCGCGGCCCGGTCCGCGGGTGCGCGGGTTGTGCGACAGCAACATATCCCCGTCCCTTTCTTAACTAACGGCCGTCCGGCGAATATCGTGCCGGGCGGCTACCGCGATTAAGGCGATGCGGCAACCTACTCGCTACATACTCCCCCTCGAGTTCAGGAGAACGCCCACGTCCATGAACTCGTACCAAACTTTGTTCTCGTTGACGTGGACGACCTCTTACACGTCTAGGAATGACAGGAGAAGGAGGCGAGTCATTTCTGTTATAAAAACGAGCAAGCTGCGAAATGTGGAACTTGCCCAATACCTCATCAGGTGAGCTCAAACTAGCGATAAGGTAAGTGGTAGGACTAACTTTTTTAACAATCAAGTATGGCCCATCCCTCTTTGGGACAAACTTGGCGGAAACTTTCTTTGCTGCGTTGCTAAGAACGTGAGAGGTAACGAGAACCTGATCGCCTACATCAAACACGTCCCCTGGTTTCCGACTTATCTGCGTATTCTTTACGCCTATCTTGTTGTACTTCTACCCTATCTCTAATAGAAATCAAAGAATTTACAAAAGACCTTAGGTAGGGTGTGATCTGAGGCACAAAATTATCCTTTTGTAAAACGGCGCGGATATCATGTTGGACTTCTAGAGGCGAGCGGAGTTCCCTAGCAAAGGTAAGGTATGCGGGTGTGACACCAGTAGTTTGGCAGGACGCTGAATTCATAGCAAACCTCACAGACGGCAGGTGCAGCGGCCAAGATGTATGCTCTACGTCGACCAACTGAGCGAGCTGTACCTTTAAATCTCTGTTTTTCCTTTCAGCTGGATTCGCCTCCGGATGATAAACTGGCAACAGATCCTGTGTAATGCGCAGAATAAACATACACTGTTGCATCACGGCTGACACGAATTGTACTCCATTGTCGGAGATGACGCGACGAGGAAGTCCATATCGGAGAAAATATTCCTCTATAAGGACTCGAGCACATACCTCGGATGTAGCATCGTTCAAGGCGAAAAGCTCCACCCACCGAGTCGCTGTATCCTCTATCAACAAGATCCACTTCTCCCCCTTCTCTCCCGGTGGAAGCGGCCCAAAAAGGTCTATCGCTAACACTTCACCTCTCTGGTTAAGAACCGGTGTTTGGAGAAGGCCAGAGGGCTTCTCGTTCGAGGCTTTGTACCGCTGACAAGTTGCACAAGACTTAATGTAGTCGGCAATAATACGGCGCATACCTGAGAAAAAGAAACTCTGGGAGACACGGTTCAAGGTCCTTTCAAGCCCCTGGTGTCCAGCTACTGGCGAATCGTGACACTCCTTCAAGACGTCGAGCTGAAGAGCGGCAGGAACTACCAACTGCGGCTCGTCGCTCTCGACATCGGGACTGTACCTATATAAAACTCCTTGTTGCATGAAATATCCTCTTTCTGACCAACGTTTTGCTCCAACAGCTCCAGCATCAGACGTACTTTCTAACTCACTTACTATCTTTTCCAGGTCCGGGTCATCTAGTTGAGCACGCCGAAGATCCACGGGGCTACGTGCAGGTAAGTCCACAATAACCGAACACACACCACACTGATCTTTACTTCCCTCTTCACAGGTGGGACGGCTGAGCGTGTCGGCTACGACGTTGGCTTTCCCAGGAGTATACTCTAGCTGGATGTTGAATGCTTGCAACTTAAGAGCCCAACGGACTAACCTTCCTGACGGTGACTTCAAGGTGAGTAGCCACTTAAGCGGCTGATGATCGCTCCCTACGATTACTGGATGCCCTTCAATATAACCCCTAAAACGCTCTACGGCCCAAACTACAGCAAGAGCTTCCCGCTCGGTGGTGCTGTAGTTCCTCTCGGCCGGCGTGAGCAAGCGGCTGGCATATTCAATAGGACGTTCATCCTTACCTTCACCTTGCAACAACACCGCGCCAAGGGCGTAGTTGCTTGCGTCGGTCCTCAGGACAAAAGGCTTGCTGTAGTCTGCCTGGATCAGAATGGGAGCTGACGTCAAGCGCTTTTTCAACTGTTGAAAAGCCTCAGCCTGTTCTGAGCCCCACATCCATACCTGATTTTTCTTCAACAGGCGAGTCAAAGGCTGAGCAACCGCAGAGAAGTTGGAGATAAACTTTCTAAACCAGGAACAAGTCTGCAAGAAAGTTCGTAAATGGCGTAACGAAGACGGCGTCTTCATGTCCAAGACGGCACGTACCTTGTCATCATCTGGTGATATACCATCCTGAGAGATCACATGACCGAGGTATTTTACCTCTTCACGTGCAAAGACACATTTTTCGCGATTAGCCTTCAAACCAAACATACGTAACCTGTCAAACACGGCACGGAGGTTCGCAATATGCTGTTCGAACCCTTCAGAGATTACTAGAAGGTCATCCTGGTATGCCAACAATGTAACGTTCTCCAAGGACGAGGCTGAACGAAGTCTGTCTATGAGGCGCTGGAAGGTGGACGGCGCGTTCTTTAAGCCAAAAGGCATACGTTTAAAACGGTACGTACCCATTGGCGAGATGAACGCCGTCTTGTCCCGATCTTCAGGAGCAACTGATACCTGCCAGAAACCACTTCGCATGTCAAGCGTACTCATATAACAGTTTCGCTTGGTCGACTGTACTAACTCGTCGATAAGCGGCATAGGGTAAACGTCCGTTTTTGTTACCGCATTCAACTTACGGTAATCCACACAAAAACGCACGCTTCCATTAGCCTTTGGAACCAAAAGGACAGGAGACGACCACTCTGACTCACACTCCTCTATAACGTCATCGGCCAACATCTTTTGGATCTCCGCCCGCATAACCTCTTTCTTTGCAGGCGTTACCCTATACGGAGGGACCGCGATAGGTGCGTGATCACCGGTGTCGATTCTATGTTCCGCAAAAGGCGTAGGTTCTCCCCCTGGCTCAAAAATATCCTGGTTTTCCATGATGAGATGGGCAAGTACCTCACGCTGACGATCATTAAGTGTCGTCGCCTCATTTTCCCTAAGTACACTAATAGCCGAACAAGTAGAAATTGGAAGTGACACGTTTTCGAATTGCAGCTCGAACTTCTGGCTGTCATTTTCGCCGAAGTGCCAACTGCCATTCCCAAAATCAAATGTGAGATTAAATTTGGTCAAAAAATCTATTCCAAGCAGCGTTTCATTCGAATTAGATTCGATAAGCACAACAAACTCGACACTCATAGTTTTATGTTTAAGTGTCACTTCTACTTCTGTGGTAAGTACATTCATTGACCTACTAACTCCATCCGCTAACCTAACAATTTTCGTGGAAGGAACGAATGGATGTCCTTTCTTTTTTAAAACAGCGTACAGCGTATGACCAGCGATACAACATTTAGCCGCAGAATCAACCAGCGCTGTACCATTTGCGTCTAAAATATTAATTTTTAACACAGGGCGGCGAAAATGTTGAGTACCACTGGTTTTACGAATAAAAGGTTGACGATCCCTTAAATTATCACTAAACTCTTGACTATCACTAGTACTATATGTACAAACATTTTGATGATCACAAGAAACATTTTGCAAAGGTTGAGCAACACTGACATTAATAAAATCTTGAGAATCGTATGAACAATTACGCACAGATTTAGCAACACTGACACTATTATTAAAACATTGTGAGCTGTTAGAATAATTACTCATAGGTGCGCGTTCAACAAAATCAGATTTAACAAGTTCAACCTGAACCACTGGGGCGGGCGCAGGGTTACCTTTACAGCCATACGCAGACGACGGGTTAACGCCACACGGCGCAAACTCGCTACTCGTACTCGGCGCAAACCCAACGCTCGAAACGGCGCGCGGCAGCGACGGCGGCGACGGCGGCGGCGGCGGCGGCGACGGCGGCGGACTGCGCGCCGCGGGGTCACGCGAGTGCGCGCACGCGCCCGCGCCTAAAGGCGCCGACTGGACTGCGTCAAACGAACTAAGGGACACCGCGTAAAAGTCTTGTCCCTGATTACAGTTTTTACACTTTGACTTGATAACGTTCGGGGCACCGCACCCATAGCACTTAACACTATCACTGTGGTCGCGATCGACTTTCCTAGTCGACTTTAACTTTTCGCACGCGTCCTTGACGTGGCCGCTGCGTTTGCAGTACACGCAGAAGGGGCGTTTTGACGAAGCTTGCTTGGACACGTCGGCTGTACTGGAACTGGAACTCGGCGCGCCGCGCTGCTCGACGCGACCCTTTTCCCGGGCCACGGAGGACTCGTCGCTAGTGTTGACACTCGGCGCGCCTCGCAGCTCGACGCGACCCTTTTCCCGGGCCACGGAGGACTCGACGACTTCTTTCAAAGAATCTTCTATATTGCGAGACTTAATTAGCAGCTCTTTGAACGTTTTAACGCTTTCTCTGTCACACCTTTTCCTGATTCGGCGATCCAAAAGCCCAAATGTTATGTCTAACTGCACGCGTTCGCAAAGATCACCTTCTGGTAACTTAGCAAATAAAGCTCTTATTCGCGCTATGTACAGCTCTGAATTTTCCTGACCTTGTACCATTTTAAATAGCTCTTGAAAAATACGAAAAGGAGGACGTCGCTCACCGTAGACGCTGCGCAACTGAACAATGGCTTCTTCCCAAGTACTTGTATGCTTTTTAACGCCTTGCCACCAAACCAGGGCCGAATGCGTGAGCAACATTGACATACCTCGGAGAGCGTTGTCTTCGGAGATATGTAAGCACGATTTATATGCTTCAATTGCATCTATGAAACCATCGACGGACTCTTCCGATTTTCCACCGAAACGTGCCGTACACAATGAAAAGTTCCCATTGACGGAGGACACCGTTGCAGCTGCGGCGGCGGCGGCAGCAGCATGATCAGCTTGTGACGGCGTTGACGAGCGCATCTCGCGCATGAGTTCTTGACAAAACTGCGCCTGAGATTGTTGTAACGTCGATAGAATGGACGTTAACGCCTCTTGCGACATTGTTATATTATCACTGGAACTTTCTTCGTTATCCGATACGGATTGTTGTTTTTTGGGTGGCATCTTGAGTTGTTGGTGAAACGTGACGACGAATATAGGTAGTTAGGTACGAGCCGCAACGTGACCTTGAGGCGCGGCAAGTGTATCGAAAAACAAAGTAAATCGTTGTAATTCGGGACAACGACGACTTTATCGACCACGTAAATACCTAACAACACGTAATTCACTGCACAAAAGTTTCACAAAACCGGGAAAGTTCACTTTTCGCCACCATGGCACGCGGTTTCACGACCTTGTAAACGAAAAACCAAACCCCAGACACGTTGGGCAGCCAATATGTGGCGTGGGAGGTTCAGTAACACAAAACACATGTAGGTAACTAGCTTTTAATGAGACTCTTTAACTATTACAAGGTGAAACAAGTAAGTATCTAATACCAAAAGCGCGCGCACAGGCAGCGCGTGACGTAACCATTTTCTAACTAACTCAAGGGAGGGGCGCGGCCCGGTCCGCGGGTGCGCGGGTTGTGCGACAGCAACATATCCCCGTCCCTTTCTTAACTAACGGCCGTCCGGCGAATATCGTGCCGGGCGGCTACCGCGATTAAGGCGATGCGGCAACCTACTCGCTACACTCATTAATAAATGCTTAAATTATAAAAACAATAGTTTTATTTCATTAATAAATGTTTGTAAAAGCATGCATGCTTTTTGCTGTTATTATTTATTTATTTCATAGGGCCATCAGCATTATTTATCGCACTAACATCGTTCTGTAAAAATACAAAAATACAAAAAGAAAAAAGACCAACCCCGAAGAGATTCGAACTTCAGTATAATCAGACCAGAGCGATTAGTCCGAAGTAAAACCACTGAGCTATTACTTCGTCTAAGCGGCTGGGCGAAATATCGACTTTAGTACTAATATCTTAGGAAGTTGTAATAATAGCCAAATGAACTGGTTTAGTCAACAACGCCATCTAGTTTAATGTTTGAGAACGTGTTCGCAAGTGTTCAGAGAATTATCGCCTTAGAGGTGCCCATGCAATTCTGACCGTGACTGTACATACGCACCACTTACATTCGGCCACCCGCCATTAATTACACGTCCTCGTGTATCATTCGTACTACATACAACACAAGATAAACGTAAAATACAATTTAAAAACAAAATAAAAAATAAAATAAAAATAAGGCCTGGTTCCCACTATGCCGGACCGGCAATTTTGCCGGATGCCGGTAAGGGTAGTGGCTGTACAATTTATATGAAGCTGTTCACATTATGCCATGTGAACAGCGTCATAACATAAGCCACTAGCCTTACCGGCATCCGGCAAAATTGCCGGTCCGGCAAAGTAGGAACCGGGCCTAACAGGTAGTAATGAGACATAAACCATGAAACTGAACACAAATAAATTAACTACTTTACCATAGATTATAATGTTAGATAGATTATAATGTTAGGTAGTTGGTAATTGTATACATCTAAAACTCTAATAATATAAATATTTTTGATAACGATTGTATTCGATACATTTAGTACAACACTTGCAGCTATAGCGACAAAGAACAACTGAAAGAAACCCGGTCACATCTGACCCAAGCAACTAAAACATAAGTGTAAGGCCTGAGTGGACGCTCGAGTCGGGCGTGCAGCGGGGCGGGGCGTGCGGCGTCCATGTTAAACAAATGAAACTCTATAAGTACTGGTGTCCTGAGTCGACGCTTCAAAAATCGAATACAGGGTAGTGATTCTTTCAACAGCGACGTTGAGCGAACGCAGGAGTGAATGTTCAAGCGTCGAATTTAAGTCGTCCCGTCAAAGCGAACAAAACACATTTAGCGCGTGTATTCTCAATTAGGCAGCCTTATACGTCCGTCTGTTCGTTCACCTCAACTTTATCACGGTATTCTCTACTAACGTTGTACTGGTACACGTGTGTAGTATCCTTTATTAAAATCCATTTTAAAAACTCAGGTTTATCTTCGCCATCAGACAGCTAGAAATTAGTCATTAGATTTTCTAAACAAACTGAAAACAGCGCTCTCTCTGGAAAACATTGACAACTATTTAAACGATTAGACATTAAAATTTGACAGATTAATTCTGAGCGACTAGCGGAAAAATGGGTTCACTTTGAGTTACCTAGATGGCGCTGAGGTGTGAAATAAAAGAAATTAATAATATGAAATAAAACAGATCATTCTAATTAGAATTTAGGAAATAAATAGATTTATTTCGTTATGTTAGTAAAATAAATTAAAGAGGGAAGGATTACACAAATTATTTTGTAGTGAAGTAACATTATAGTTGTGTAACCTAATAAAGAAAGATCGAATTAGCTGGAAGTTGAATAAAAAAGAAATGACGGCTATAATGCTAAGGAGAGTAGGAGACAAGTTCAAAGTATAATGAACTAGACGATTAGACATTTAAAATTGACAGGTTAATTCTGAGCGACTAGCGGAGAAATGGGTTCACTTTGAATTACCTAGATGGCGCTGTGGTGAAAGCAAAGGAAATGGTTGAAATTAAATAAAAACAGATCATTCTAATTCGAATTTAGAAATAAATAAATTTGTTTCGTTATGTTAGTAAAATAAATTAAAGAGGGAAAGTTTGCACAAATTATTTTGTAATAAAGAATTGGCTGGAAGTTGAATTAAAAAAGAAATGACGGTTATAATGCTAAGGAGAGTAGGAGACAAGTTCAAAGTATAATGAACTAAACGATTAGACTTTTAAAATTGACAGGTTAATTCTGGGCGACTAGAAGAGAAATGGGTTCACTTTGAATTACCTAGATAGCGCTGTGGAGCAAGCGAAGGAAATGGTTGAAATTAAATAAAAAAAAACATCATTCTAATTAGAATTTAGGAAATAAATAGGTTTATTTCATTATGTTAGTAAGATAAATTAAAGAGGAAAGAATTGCACAAATTATTTTGTAATGAGGTAACATTATAGTTGTAAAACCTAATAAATAAGGATTGAATAGGCTGGAAGTTGAAAAAAAAAAAGAAGAATTATGACCGCTATGTTGCTAAAATGAGTAGGGGTCAAATTCAAAGGATAATGAACTTTGTTTGTTACATGTTATGTTAGAATAATCATTGTCATTAGAAAAGTAAATGCATTATTGCGGGAAAACTTCTGCGCATCCCAGCTTCTTAATACGCAGGGACGCTAGAGAGACGCTAATATGAGGAGAGATGAGTTCAAACGAAAGTGAGCTTTATTTGTTACTTGAAATGATGAAATAGACACTAAAGTTGAATAATTGAAATTTCTTTTGCGGGAAAAGTTTACGCATCCAAGCGATCTTATACGCATGTTTCATACAGCGGGGCCGAAAATTAGGGGTTGCTACGCATGCTCAGGGTTTTCTATATAAAGTCTGGCGAGGGTCTGAGCGGGGCTTTTTTATTCCGGTCGTCGAAGGGGTGAGTTGATATTTTGCTGAGAGGTGTCACGTATCGTCCATTTTTGCCTTGTTGGTTTTTATTTATTTGTGTTGTGCTCGTATATTATAGGTGATATTATTTTGGGTGTCGCTTCACGTTGCGTTCGAGTAACGCTACAAGTTAACGATTATCGCTACACAGGAATGTTGTAGTTGACTTTATTTTGCTAGGATTGTGAGAATGTTTTAATAACTGGTGTTTGTGTGTTCCGGGATTGTTTTAACATGTTTATTAACCTTCTTTTGTTTTCCAGAACTCTGTAACGTCGCCACAAATGGTAGTCGGTTACGCAGAGCTCCAGGCAGTTGTAGTTTACGAAAATGAATACCTACACTCACATTTTGGTTGTGAGTTGAGACCTGAAGATTTCCACAATCAGGAAACGGATGGTTTTAACTCATTAACTGAGTGAGTTTGGAAGGTACGCGTACAAGGTTTCCTGATACCTTTATTCGGTATATCAGGCTCTGCTGAATGGTACTTTTTATGTCTCCTCTTCAGGGCCCGTAGAAGTGGATCCGAAATCAGTTTGCGATTGTTGTGTGGCCATCTAAAGTACCTTTGGCATTGATCCCCTTATTTATATATGTATATATAGACCACCGTAGGTATTTTCCCCACCTGGAAGCCAACTAAAGGCTAGAAATAGCCGGTCGAAGGGTCTTAGGACTACACACAGGAAGTTTTACTTCCGAAATCGAGGTTATGTTAGGTCTTAGTTGGTCTAGCAAAGGTTTTCTTACACCGGAATTCCTTTACACTACTCACACGTTTAACGTAACTGTAAAAGTCATTTTGGACTTTTAATTGCTCTAAAACAATAGATTAATAGGTGGTTAGGGGTTATAGGTAGTCAGTAGCTTTTCCTTTACACCGAGGGAAGCTTATAAACACGTAATGTGACTAGCTAGGTATATGTAGACAAAGTTTGTTCTACTACTGGCATAGTAAAACAAGCTCTGTCGACGTAAGAATTATAATTATTGAACCAAGAAGACTTAAATTAGCCTTCTAAAGCCAATAGGAAAATTAGGAACTAGTAATAATTAATTCATGTTACAAAAGTCCTCCTTTTAAATTAAATTCATATTAGGCAAATATTCAATCTAGGGTATCGAAACTTACTTATTGAATGTAATCTTGATAGTCTGTGGTTAGGTCTATCTATTCCTGTCAGAAACGTCAAATTCTAAGACTGTCCGTCTAATTAGAAAATAAATAAAGCGCTAGACTGCGGAGTATGTATGCTGTCCGATAAACCCGTGTTGGTATGATTAGGGAGTTAGTTTAACATGAAAGGTATTGTAGTGGTTATAATTAGCAGATAGGTAGAGGTCTAAGTTTAAGAAGCATTCGCGTCTAACCTTAGTGATAAACCTAGGCAGCTAACTAGGGAGACGCCCGCAAACATGTTTTATCAGTTAGTGTGTATAAAGAGTTCACGTTAAAACTGTCCCAAACGAATAAAAGTAATTAGTTAGCTATGTGTATTTACACAAGGTTGTTGTCATAGAGGTCATCTAAGCACGTAACGAAACTTATTAGTCTACGGTATTTTTATTAACTTTCTAGGATAGTAAGGGTAAATTAAAGAGTTCACGTTAAAACTGTCTCAAACGAATAAAAGTAATTAGTTAGCTATGTGTATTTATACCAGGTAATTGTCATAGAAGTCATCTAAGCAAAACGAGAGTCTATGATATTATTATTAACTTTCTAGGATAGTAAGGGTAAATAAGTACGGTTACATACCTGCAAAAAGATAAGCTAGGCTTATCATATTTAGATATTATTCCGGAGAGGTCCTAGTTGTAAGAATGAAATCGTCATCATTATAAGCTATATATTATCTTTAAACATCAGGTAAAGCGAATAAATCTAGGTTAACGTAGTCCTTTTGTATAGGCAAAATTCAAAGTGATACTTACGAGTTGGTCTGTCCTTTCAATACACCTTTAACAGCTATAGATGTGCGGTACATACCTAGCTACGGCTTACTGTCTCTGTCCAAGGACAATCAGTGGTCACTGTACTTACACATATGCTTAGTTGTTGTCTGAAGGAACCCTAGTGTTGAGTATACACTATGTAGTTCAAGAACACACCACCTTTGTGAGAATATTAAGGTTATTAAAGAAGTTATTTAGCGATAAAACCAAAGGGCTACTAATTTAGTTAAATTAAGTGTTGAAACAGGATATCTGAAAGCGCACTAAATCAATTATAGGGCTACTTACTAGGGCTAATTAAATTTTAGAAATAATTCAGTGTTGGCAATTTCAATGAAGTAGATGGTATATGTAAAATTTACACAATAGTGTCTCAGACTAAGTTAAGAATGGTGAGGTTACACTAATTCATTATTATATTAAATTTTAAACTAAATAGTTTATGTACTAGGGATATAGTACTGAAATTGAATTATAGTAATCTGAGTGATTCAATAATTCATACTACAATCCAGAGTATAAAGGTTGTAGAACCCGCCTAGTAGGGTTACATTTACATGATAATTACAGTAGGTATACTACTAAATAGTTTGGTAGTTATGACTACAAATTATAGAGAAAGACACACAAAGTTTGTCATAGGCATATTGAGTTTAATTCTATAAGTAAGAAGTAACAGGCTAAGAAATAAGAATAAAGCCTAAAACTAAGCATTGATATTATATTGTTCTAATATATTATTTTGTGTTCAAAAGTAAAATGAATAATTGAATTAAATAGATTAATCCTTTGAGTTTGTCTCGGTCTCTCTTCTCAAAGGATCCTTTTGGAGAGACTAGTAGAATCGAGTTTACCTAATTGACTAGAATTAGTCTACTAAATTTAACACTAATAGAATAATGTGTTATACTAAATAATAAAAGATATATTAGTGGGCGGGCTCTGAGGTTATGGTTGAAGAGCAGCGGAATGGCGAGAGATGGAGCCATTCCTTTAACCACTAATATATTATTGCCATTTTATGAAAGGTCATCTAGTAAGATATTTGAATTAAACCAAGAGTTTGTTCTTAGTTATATAGTTAATATCTGAAGCTTCAAGTAATATTCTAAGTCTCTTAATAGATATTATGTTTGAACAGAAGAATGATTATGGTTTATGATAAGATTTCTATATTCATGCAAGCTATAACTCTGTTCCTTGGTTACTAATACAAAGTTAGGTTAATTAATCCTTTCCAGTAGACTATTATAATAATTTGAACCTTATTTCAATTAGGAATTTTATTAATATAATTCTTTACTGAATAGTTAATACTTTAGGTTTGATTTAACAACATATAGATGTTAGCTGGCAAGTTTAATGGTATTCTCTAATAGTAATTAGTAGGAAGGAGTAATTAGGAACTTCATAATAGACTAGTAATAATAATCTCTCGCTCATTAAAGTTCTTTGGTTTACTATTCGGTTCACAATGTAGGGTTCGTATATTAGAGATCATGAGGCCAATATTTAATTTTAATACTGTTTTTAGGGGGGGATCAGTACAGTTTGGGATGCCTAGACCAGGATGTGAAACCTAAATTATTATTTATTACGTGACCTTAGATATAGTATAAATATTTATGCTATGTTTTTCGTCACAATTTGATGTCCGTGTAAAAGGAGTGAGCTTGAGAGTATTATTTATAACCTTAGTTGAGGTCGTTTCATTAGATAAATAACTCAACAACACAAATTGTATATCATTAATTTTAATTATCTGTATTACAATAGGTTAGGTTAAGTCTAGTCGAAGTATTTAGCTATATCTATAGGTGAATTCTATGCAGGCTATCCGATCCATTTTGTTCTGACATGCATGTCCACCATTTCACTAAAATACGTCCATGACGATTGCCCGCGACAGCGCAATGTTACTGAGTTTCACTAAGGCACTGTGTTTTCGCTAAATCACATCTTGTAACGCACTTTTCACTTATAATCACTGATTGTTTTGGTTACTAGAACTTAACCGGGTTTTATCAGAGATACGTGGTGATGGACATTGGACGTGACTCGGTGTTATGTATAATTTTTACAAGTCTGGATTAAAATGATACAGTTTACAGTGGTCGTTTAAAGCGTTTGATAAAACCGTGTTACGTTGTCCTATCGTCTAACTTCACTGAACGCTGGGGTCGCTAGGATTGGTTGAAATCCTTATCTTTATCATCTATTCGACCAATCTGTGGTCACCGCAGTGACAGTAGTCAGGGGCGTTTTTATAATGTGAAACGAAGCGAAGACAAAATGATTATTATACACGCTTCGTCTCATAAAAAGTTGTAAATACCTAGTTCCATACGAGTATATTAATTTTTAGAATCAAAGCCCCTAAATTTTATATAATACGTTTTAAGTAAAAGGCTAATTACTTGCCATATGACGGATTTAGGAGTAATTTAAAAGAAAAAGTCGCGTGTGGCTCATAGATAATGTAATAAATAAATATTGCGTTACGTTTTACGGGAGATTTATTCGATGATTGGAAATTCGATAGTCACTTGAAATAATTTAAAATCATTAAATTATTTAGACATACAAATACTATTAAATAATTGTATGACATGTAACATGTTAAATATCCAAGTTGGTTATAACTACTGATTCTTAGTTAAAAATTAGTAATTAGAATTCTATAACATTCATTCCATAAGTATACTTAGAACTTTATTTGATCGTATCGATTATACTTATTAAATTAATGAAATAAAAAAAACAAATCGCATAGCTAGACCCGAAAAACGTTTATATATAGGTAGGTAGGTAGATATTTGAATTGGTTAGATGAGATAAATTAGAAAATATTTAGAATTTAACTTGTAATAAGTAAAAGCTGGTATATTATTTGAATTTACAAGACCAAGCTGGTTTTTGGGTAAGATTAATAAAATGGACTATACTTACCCATCTTATAGATATGTTTGACAAATTTAAAACTGATTAAGAGATTTGCATATGGGGGGGTGATAATTGTTTGTTAGTAAGGAACTAAGATCATAACATAAACATCAGGCAATATTTAGTCATATTGTATAAGAAGTTAGGCATAAACATTGTTTTGATGTATTTTTAGTAATTAAAAATAATGTAAAGCTTACATTATCATGAATCATTCATAACCTTTAAGTCAGGAAGAAATTTAAAGTAAAACTAGATTTTATTTATAAAAACAGAGGTAAACAAAATTGCATCAACTTATCCCAGCTGATACATAAAAGAAACAAATCATGCTTGGTTTAAGGTGAAGTAGGTAAATCATAAGACATTATTATGTAATCCATGAACAGTACATAAAACAGGGTTAGTAGAAAGAAAAATAAGGTTTAGCACAACACAAATCACAATCGTTCACTTAGCAGGAAGCCGGACCGGGTAGCTTGCAATGGTTTCACACGTAGAATAGTTACTGCTAGATTGGTTAAAACTTGCAGGCGATTAAACATTATGTTAGTAGGGTAATGAACTCTATCATAACTGCAGAGGGTGTCATCTCTCAATATTGCTGAAATAAAAGCAGAATATTCCGTTAGTTACTGAAAACAACATTAAGTAAACTTCATATCTAACAACTATATTCATTACTAGAAAGACTAAGGTACATAAAGGTACATAAAGGTAGTAATAATACTAAATTTAAGTTTAGAATTATGCTAAATAAAGGAGTTATGCGCATCAACATGAACTAAGGTTAATATAAATAAGTTATAGGTATAACTCACTATACATAGAAAAGGATTGTATACTTACGTAATATGAGCAGTTTTCACCACTAGGTTGTAATATGGTCCAAGTTATTAACAGGCAGGAACACATTAGCCAATTTGGTTTGCTAATCACACCGGGTGATAAATTTAGCTATATAAAACTTCTTGTTCTTCTCTTTAATGGCAATCTCAGAGCCTGGTGCCAATGTCAGGAATGTTCGATTTTGGTTAAGTACGTAAAACACGGGACTTCTGTTTTATTTTGATAAACAAACAATATTAGTCATAGAGTTGGTAACGAACAATAAGCTCAAACAAAGCTGTTTAGCTGTCATATTTTGCAGTAGCATCCACAGATAATGTAAGGCGCGTCTCTGTCCGTTCAGAAACCTAAACACGTTCAAGTCGAAAAAAAAACAGGTCTGAAAATGTTGAGTGAAAACATAATAATAATAATCTCACATTTATTTAGCTATAGTTGCTATGTATCACTACGTACGGTAACTTTATTTTTATGGTTAAGTTAGTTTCGGAGATATTTAAGGCAAGGATGGTCAACGAATAATAAAACATTGTGGCCGTACCTTTATACAGATTACGATAAAATCCCTTTTTGAAGTTGTTGCCTGCGAGTTGGACCGTGAATGTGACATGTCAGTCGTAATAGGTGACAGTGTCAAAATAGGGAGCTGTCAGAGTTTGTTTTGTTTGTGTTTATCTGTCATAAAGTATTTAGTTATGAATATTTTATTCAAAGTTTAGTGAAATAAACTTTTATAAAGTGCAAAAATAATTACGCGAGCCGGGAATATAACTTGGTAATCATGGTGTATGTTATTATAATAAGTTAGTGTCAAAAGTTATTAGCTTTGAAGGTTTGACTGTCAGTGGTTAGGTATAATAATAAAATGTAAGTTTATGGTTTTGTATTCGAATAAGTTAAATTAAATGGTATTTAGTACACATTAGATTAAAGGATCAAAACTATCGAGTTATTATCGAAGTTTTTCATTCTAAATTCGCGGAGTAACTACATCTGATCTACGCGTAGTGTAAATGACTGAATTTTCTCTTGCTTGAGAAATATATACGAGACAATGTACATATATAGTTCATACATATAAGAACTTTTATCGAAGTTTTCTCTTGCTGGATCCGCAGAGAAATATACATCGGACGTTATGTATATACTTTGAGAATCTCATGCTAGATCCGCTGAGAGATATACAATCAGACTAGATGTATATATGAATAACTATAATAGTAATGTCACTTGTTAGATATGGTGAAAAATATACGCTAAGTATAGTGTTTTTATACTTTTAAAATGTTTAGGGAAACACTGGAATTATGTACTGGACATAATATATGAAACTATTTGAGTATTAAATTCAAATTGGACATAGTGTGGTATTAGTAGATCTAGAGTTGAAGTAGTTGTATGAAGGTGGATTTTCTTATTTAATATAAGTAGGATAAATAAAATTTAAATTAAAAACAGAAAATCTAAATAACGGATAAAAATAAATAAAATGAAGTTTTAGAATAAGGCGATTAAGCATACTAGAATAATAATAATAATAATAATAAAATAATTAGGTTGTTTGCTGGCGAGATTGACTTGAGGAATAGGGAGAGGTTATAGTTAAATAAAATTTAATTGCGAAAATGATTTGTATCATAATAAGGTGAAATTAATTAATGAATAATAAGGTTAAGGGAAGGGAGATTTCTTGCAAAGAAATCTGGTTAAGAATTTATAGGAACGACTCCTCAAACTTGGTAGTATGTTTGGATATTACAGGAATACAATTCCTTTAGAGTGTGGTGATAAGGTGAAATGAGGGTGTGATATTATGATCTAAGATGAATTCAGAGGATGAAGTATGGTTTGAGGTTAACTATAATGGGACCATTTTGGAGTAGACGTTCTTGAATTATAACCAGGCTGGATCTGTCGATATCTGAACCTCTGGGAGGGGAATTATACACAACTAATTGTCAAGAATTTATGTGTTAGGTTAAAATCGTATTTACGATTCGACCCATTGGAAGGGGTAGTTCTTGATAATTAATACTATACAAGTGTAAGAAGGTTATAACAAAAAAATACACACCTACTTTCAGTGATGAAAGGTTCAAATTTAAATGTTAAATAATAATAATAATAAAAAAAAGGTATCTGGGTGTATTGACATGCTTAATAGTCACAATATTGAGTGTGCTAATATAGCTAAAGTTGAACTATTTAGTTGTTGAAAGTAACACATGCACCAAGAAAGAGATAACAGATGACTAATTTTGTGGGGGTGAGGAATGGTTTTTGGTTTTGACTTTTGAAGATATTAGTACTTGTTTAACATTATATTACTTTGCAAGTAGATTTTCTCGGAGGAATCTCTTATTCCGGGCATTGTGGAAAAGAAATTTGAGTTCGGGCAATGAGAGCGTACAGATTTCGATTGATTCCCAGGAAAATTATTACTAGAATACACTTATCTCACAAGTAAGTGCTACTTTTGCGAACTAATAAAATTAGAGGAACATATCATCATAAATTAATACTAGGAATCATAGATCCAAGCTTCTACCTAAGGTGTCGTTAGTTTGTCTTGTGATTGGTTAAATACACAACACATTAAAGCATAGTGGTCGGAACAGATGTCAACAGATTTGGTTTCCCATAAAAGGTTAGGGTAAGGAAATAGGTATTTGAGAATAATAAAAAAAAAAGAAGGGTAAAACTAAGATTAAAGAACTTTGACTATAATTGACATTTTGAATCATGTACTTTAAGGTAAACACCATAGGGAAGGAATTATCGATTTGTATGAGAGGACTCAACTGTTTCTTTTACCAGAGCAATGTTGGATATGAACGATAGTCGGGCAATGTGACTAAGTTCTAATTGAAAAAGTGGAGTCTGAAGGTATTTTCTTTTACTCCTATAATCGGTGCAGTGATGGAGGTATAAGAACATCTGAGGGAACAATGTGATTATATCTCTAACTACATTGGTGTAGTTTGAGTTTTGCAAATTATTAACACACATCAGGGCAGATTATATAAAATAGAAAGGACGTGATTCATTGTGTAAAATTAGTTATGATAAATACATACCTATTTCTAATTGGTGAATATATCAAAGAATTGAGAATTCAAAATTTTGATATAGGGTTCCAGTTAAAGGAGGTCATCCTTTTGTTTTCCAATGTCTCTTACAGATAACATCAAAGATGTTGTCTTTCTTAGTCATTGTGGGGGTGAGCTGTACTGGTACACGTGTGTAGTGTCCTTTATTAAAATCCATTTTAAAAACTCAGGTTTATCTTCGCCATCAGACAGCTAGAAATTAGTCATTAGATTTTCTAAACAAACTGAAAACAGCGCTCTCTCTGGAAAACATTGACAACTATTTAAACGATTAGACATTAAAATTTGACAGATTAATTCTGAGCGACTAGCGGAAAAATGGGTTCACTTTGAGTTACCTAGATGGCGCTGAGGTGTGAAATAAAAGAAATTAATAATATGAAATAAAACAGATCATTCTAATTAGAATTTAGGAAATAAATAGATTTATTTCGTTATGTTAGTAAAATAAATTAAAGAGGGAAGGATTACACAAATTATTTTGTAGTGAAGTAACATTATAGTTGTGTAACCTAATAAAGAAAGATCGAATTAGCTGGAAGTTGAATAAAAAAGAAATGACGGCTATAATGCTAAGGAGAGTAGGAGACAAGTTCAAAGTATAATGAACTAGACGATTAGACATTTAAAATTGACAGGTTAATTCTGAGCGACTAGCGGAGAAATGGGTTCACTTTGAATTACCTAGATGGCGCTGTGGTGCAAGCAAAGGAAATGGTTGAAATTAAATAAAAACAGATCATTCTAATTCGAATTTAGAAATAAATAAATTTGTTTCGTTATGTTAGTAAAATAAATTAAAGAGGGAAAGTTTGCACAAATTATTTTGTAATAAAGAATTGGCTGGAAGTTGAATTAAAAAAGAAATGACGGTTATAATGCTAAGGAGAGTAGGAGACAAGTTCAAAGTATAATGAACTAAACGATTAGACTTTTAAAATTGACAGGTTAATTCTGGGCGACTAGAAGAGAAATGGGTTCACTTTGAATTACCTAGATAGCGCTGTGGAGCAAGCGAAGGAAATGGTTGAAATTAAATAAAAAAAAACATCATTCTAATTAGAATTTAGGAAATAAATAGGTTTATTTCATTATGTTAGTAAGATAAATTAAAGAGGAAAGAATTGCACAAATTATTTTGTAATGAGGTAACATTATAGTTGTAAAACCTAATAAATAAGGATTGAATAGGCTGGAAGTTGAAAAAAAAAAAGAAGAATTATGACCGCTATGTTGCTAAAATGAGTAGGGGTCAAATTCAAAGGATAATGAACTTTGTTTGTTACATGTTATGTTAGAATAATCATTGTCATTAGAAAAGTAAATGCATTATTGCGGGAAAACTTCTGCGCATCCCAGCTTCTTAATACGCAGGGACGCTAGAGAGACGCTAATATGAGGAGAGATGAGTTCAAACGAAAGTGAGCTTTATTTGTTACTTGAAATGATGAAATAGACACTAAAGTTGAATAATTGAAATTTCTTTTGCGGGAAAAGTTTACGCATCCAAGCGATCTTATACGCATGTTTCATACAGCGGGGCCGAAAATTAGGGGTTGCTACGCATGCTCAGGGTTTTCTATATAAAGTCTGGCGAGGGTCTGAGCGGGGCTTTTTTATTCCGGTCGTCGAAGGGGTGAGTTGATATTTTGCTGAGAGGTGTCACGTATCGTCCATTTTTGCCTTGTTGGTTTTTATTTATTTGTGTTGTGCTCGTATATTATAGGTGATATTATTTTGGGTGTCGCTTCACGTTGCGTTCGAGTAACGCTACAAGTTAACGATTATCGCTACACAGGAATGTTGTAGTTGACTTTATTTTGCTAGGATTGTGAGAATGTTTTAATAACTGGTGTTTGTGTGTTCCGGGATTGTTTTAACATGTTTATTAACCTTCTTTTGTTTTCCAGAACTCTGTAACGTCGCCACAAATGGTAGTCGGTTACGCAGAGCTCCAGGCAGTTGTAGTTTACGAAAATTAATACCTACACTCACATTTTGGTTGTGAGTTGAGACCTGAAGATTTCCACAATCAGGAAACGGATGGTTTTAACTCATTAACTGAGTGAGTTTGGAAGGTACGCGTACAAGGTTTCCTGATACCTTTATTCGGTATATCAGGCTCTGCTGAATGGTACTTTTTATGTCTCCTCTTCAGGGCCCGTAGAAGTGGATCCGAAATCAGTTTGCGATTGTTGTGTGGCCATCTAAAGTACCTTTGGCATTGATCCCCTTATTTATATATGTATATATAGACCACCGTAGGTATTTTCCCCACCTGGAAGCCAACTAAAGGCTAGAAATAGCCGGTCGAAGGGTCTTAGGACTACACACAGGAAGTTTTACTTCCGAAATCGAGGTTATGTTAGGTCTTAGTTGGTCTAGCAAAGGTTTTCTTACACCGGAATTCCTTTACACTACTCACACGTTTAACGTAACTGTAAAAGTCATTTTGGACTTTTAATTGCTCTAAAACAATAGATTAATAGGTGGTTAGGGGTTATAGGTAGTCAGTAGCTTTTCCTTTACACCGAGGGAAGCTTATAAACACGTAATGTGACTAGCTAGGTATATGTAGACAAAGTTTGTTCTACTACTGGCATAGTAAAACAAGCTCTGTCGACGTAAGAATTATAATTATTGAACCAAGAAGACTTAAATTAGCCTTCTAAAGCCAATAGGAAAATTAGGAACTAGTAATAATTAATTCATGTTACAAAAGTCCTCCTTTTAAATTAAATTCATATTAGGCAAATATTCAATCTAGGGTATCGAAACTTACTTATTGAATGTAATCTTGATAGTCTGTGGTTAGGTCTATCTATTCCTGTCAGAAACGTCAAATTCTAAGACTGTCCGTCTAATTAGAAAATAAATAAAGCGCTAGACTGCGGAGTATGTATGCTGTCCGATAAACCCGTGTTGGTATGATTAGGGAGTTAGTTTAACATGAAAGGTATTGTAGTGGTTATAATTAGCAGATAGGTAGAGGTCTAAGTTTAAGAAGCATTCGCGTCTAACCTTAGTGATAAACCTAGGCAGCTAACTAGGGAGACGCCCGCAAACATGTTTTATCAGTTAGTGTGTATAAAGAGTTCACGTTAAAACTGTCCCAAACGAATAAAAGTAATTAGTTAGCTATGTGTATTTACACAAGGTTGTTGTCATAGAGGTCATCTAAGCACGTAACGAAACTTATTAGTCTACGGTATTTTTATTAACTTTCTAGGATAGTAAGGGTAAATTAAAGAGTTCACGTTAAAACTGTCTCAAACGAATAAAAGTAATTAGTTAGCTATGTGTATTTATACCAGGTAATTGTCATAGAAGTCATCTAAGCAAAACGAGAGTCTATGATATTATTATTAACTTTCTAGGATAGTAAGGGTAAATAAGTACGGTTACATACCTGCAAAAAGATAAGCTAGGCTTATCATATTTAGATATTATTCCGGAGAGGTCCTAGTTGTAAGAATGAAATCGTCATCATTATAAGCTATATATTATCTTTAAACATCAGGTAAAGCGAATAAATCTAGGTTAACGTAGTCCTTTTGTATAGGCAAAATTCAAAGTGATACTTACGAGTTGGTCTGTCCTTTCAATACACCTTTAACAGCTATAGATGTGCGGTACATACCTAGCTACGGCTTACTGTCTCTGTCCAAGGACAATCAGTGGTCACTGTACTTACACATATGCTTAGTTGTTGTCTGAAGGAACCCTAGTGTTGAGTATACACTATGTAGTTCAAGAACACACCACCTTTGTGAGAATATTAAGGTTATTAAAGAAGTTATTTAGCGATAAAACCAAAGGGCTACTAATTTAGTTAAATTAAGTGTTGAAACAGGATATCTGAAAGCGCACTAAATCAATTATAGGGCTACTTACTAGGGCTAATTAAATTTTAGAAATAATTCAGTGTTGGCAATTTCAATGAAGTAGATGGTATATGTAAAATTTACACAATAGTGTCTCAGACTAAGTTAAGAATGGTGAGGTTACACTAATTCATTATTATATTAAATTTTAAACTAAATAGTTTATGTACTAGGGATATAGTACTGAAATTGAATTATAGTAATCTGAGTGATTCAATAATTCATACTACAATCCAGAGTATAAAGGTTGTAGAACCCGCCTAGTAGGGTTACATTTACATGATAATTACAGTAGGTATACTACTAAATAGTTTGGTAGTTATGACTACAAATTATAGAGAAAGACACACAAAGTTTGTCATAGGCATATTGAGTTTAATTCTATAAGTAAGAAGTAACAGGCTAAGAAATAAGAATAAAGCCTAAAACTAAGCATTGATATTATATTGTTCTAATATATTATTTTGTGTTCAAAAGTAAAATGAATAATTGAATTAAATAGATTAATCCTTTGAGTTTGTCTCGGTCTCTCTTCTCAAAGGATCCTTTTGGAGAGACTAGTAGAATCGAGTTTACCTAATTGACTAGAATTAGTCTACTAAATTTAACACTAATAGAATAATGTGTTATACTAAATAATAAAAGATATATTAGTGGGCGGGCTCTGAGGTTATGGTTGAAGAGCAGCGGAATGGCGAGAGATGGAGCCATTCCTTTAACCACTAATATATTATTGCCATTTTATGAAAGGTCATCTAGTAAGATATTTGAATTAAACCAAGAGTTTGTTCTTAGTTATATAGTTAATATCTGAAGCTTCAAGTAATATTCTAAGTCTCTTAATAGATATTATGTTTGAACAGAAGAATGATTATGGTTTATGATAAGATTTCTATATTCATGCAAGCTATAACTCTGTTCCTTGGTTACTAATACAAAGTTAGGTTAATTAATCCTTTCCAGTAGACTATTATAATAATTTGAACCTTATTTCAATTAGGAATTTTATTAATATAATTCTTTACTGAATAGTTAATACTTTAGGTTTGATTTAACAACATATAGATGTTAGCTGGCAAGTTTAATGGTATTCTCTAATAGTAATTAGTAGGAAGGAGTAATTAGGAACTTCATAATGGACTAGTAATAATAATCTCTCGCTCATTAAAGTTCTTTGGTTTACTATTCGGTTCACAATGTAGGGTTCGTATATTAGAGATCATGAGGCCAATATTTAATTTTAATACTGTTTTTAGGGGGGGATCAGTACAGTTTGGGATGCCTAGACCAGGATGTGAAACCTAAATTATTATTTATTACGTGACCTTAGATATAGTATAAATATTTATGCTATGTTTTTCGTCACAATTTGATGTCCGTGTAAAAGGAGTGAGCTTGAGAGTATTATTTATAACCTTAGTTGAGGTCGTTTCATTAGATAAATAACTCAACAACACAAATTGTATATCATTAATTTTAATTATCTGTATTACAATAGGTTAGGTTAAGTCTAGTCGAAGTATTTAGCTATATCTATAGGTGAATTCTATGCAGGCTATCCGATCCATTTTGTTCTGACATGCATGTCCACCATTTCACTAAAATACGTCCATGACGATTGCCCGCGACAGCGCAATGTTACTGAGTTTCACTAAGGCACTGTGTTTTCGCTAAATCACATCTTGTAACGCACTTTTCACTTATAATCACTGATTGTTTTGGTTACTAGAACTTAACCGGGTTTTATCAGAGATACGTGGTGATGGACATTGGACGTGACTCGGTGTTATGTATAATTTTTACAAGTCTGGATTAAAATGATACAGTTTACAGTGGTCGTTTAAAGCGTTTGATAAAACCGTGTTACGTTGTCCTATCGTCTAACTTCACTGAACGCTGGGGTCGCTAGGATTGGTTGAAATCCTTATCTTTATCATCTATTCGACCAATCTGTGGTCACCGCAGTGACAGTAGTCAGGGGCGTTTTTATAATGTGAAACGAAGCGAAGACAAAATGATTATTATACACGCTTCGTCTCATAAAAAGTTGTAAATACCTAGTTCCATACGAGTATATTAATTTTTAGAATCAAAGCCCCTAAATTTTATATAATACGTTTTAAGTAAAAGGCTAATTACTTGCCATATGACGGATTTAGGAGTAATTTAAAAGAAAAAGTCGCGTGTGGCTCATAGATAATGTAATAAATAAATATTGCGTTACATTTTACGGGAGATTTATTCGATGATTGGAAATTCGATAGTCACTTGAAATAATTTAAAATCATTAAATTATTTAGACATACAAATACTATTAAATAATTGTATGACATGTAACATGTTAAATATCCAAGTTGGTTATAACTACTGATTCTTAGTTAAAAATTAGTAATTAGAATTCTATAACATTCATTCCATAAGTATACTTAGAACTTTATTTGATCGTATCGATTATACTTATTAAATTAATGAAATAAAAAAAACAAATCGCATAGCTAGACCCGAAAAACGTTTATATATAGGTAGGTAGGTAGATATTTGAATTGGTTAGATGAGATAAATTAGAAAATATTTAGAATTTAACTTGTAATAAGTAAAAGCTGGTATATTATTTGAATTTACAAGACCAAGCTGGTTTTTGGGTAAGATTAATAAAATGGACTATACTTACCCATCTTATAGATATGTTTGACAAATTTAAAACTGATTAAGAGATTTGCATATGGGGGGGTGATAATTGTTTGTTAGTAAGGAACTAAGATCATAACATAAACATCAGGCAATATTTAGTCATATTGTATAAGAAGTTAGGCATAAACATTGTTTTGATGTATTTTTAGTAATTAAAAATAATGTAAAGCTTACATTATCATGAATCATTCATAACCTTTAAGTCAGGAAGAAATTTAAAGTAAAACTAGATTTTATTTATAAAAACAGAGGTAAACAAAATTGCATCAACTTATCCCAGCTGATACATAAAAGAAACAAATCATGCTTGGTTTAAGGTGAAGTAGGTAAATCATAAGACATTATTATGTAATCCATGAACAGTACATAAAACAGGGTTAGTAGAAAGAAAAATAAGGTTTAGCACAACACAAATCACAATCGTTCACTTAGCAGGAAGCCGGACCGGGTAGCTTGCAATGGTTTCACACGTAGAATAGTTACTGCTAGATTGGTTAAAACTTGCAGGCGATTAAACATTATGTTAGTAGGGTAATGAACTCTATCATAACTGCAGAGGGTGTCATCTCTCAATATTGCTGAAATAAAAGCAGAATATTCCGTTAGTTACTGAAAACAACATTAAGTAAACTTCATATCTAACAACTATATTCATTACTAGAAAGACTAAGGTACATAAAGGTACATAAAGGTAGTAATAATACTAAATTTAAGTTTAGAATTATGCTAAATAAAGGAGTTATGCGCATCAACATGAACTAAGGTTAATATAAATAAGTTATAGGTATAACTCACTATACATAGAAAAGGATTGTATACTTACGTAATATGAGCAGTTTTCACCACTAGGTTGTAATATGGTCCAAGTTATTAACAGGCAGGAACACATTAGCCAATTTGGTTTGCTAATCACACCGGGTGATAAATTTAGCTATATAAAACTTCTTGTTCTTCTCTTTAATGGCAATCTCAGAGCCTGGTGCCAATGTCAGGAATGTTCGATTTTGGTTAAGTACGTAAAACACGGGACTTCTGTTTTATTTTGATAAACAAACAATATTAGTCATAGAGTTGGTAACGAACAATAAGCTCAAACAAAGCTGTTTAGCTGTCATATTTTGCAGTAGCATCCACAGATAATGTAAGGCGCGTCTCTGTCCGTTCAGAAACCTAAACACGTTCAAGTCGAAAAAAAAACAGGTCTGAAAATGTTGAGTGAAAACATAATAATAATAATCTCACATTTATTTAGCTATAGTTGCTATGTATCACTACGTACGGTAACTTTATTTTTATGGTTAAGTTAGTTTCGGAGATATTTAAGGCAAGGATGGTCAACGAATAATAAAACATTGTGGCCGTACCTTTATACAGATTACGATAAAATCCCTTTTTGAAGTTGTTGCCTGCGAGTTGGACCGTGAATGTGACATGTCAGTCGTAATAGGTGACAGTGTCAAAATAGGGAGCTGTCAGAGTTTGTTTTGTTTGTGTTTATCTGTCATAAAGTATTTAGTTATGAATATTTTATTCAAAGTTTAGTGAAATAAACTTTTATAAAGTGCAAAAATAATTACGCGAGCCGGGAATATAACTTGGTAATCATGGTGTATGTTATTATAATAAGTTAGTGTCAAAAGTTATTAGCTTTGAAGGTTTGACTGTCAGTGGTTAGGTATAATAATAAAATGTAAGTTTATGGTTTTGTATTCGAATAAGTTAAATTAAATGGTATTTAGTACACATTAGATTAAAGGATCAAAACTATCGAGTTATTATCGAAGTTTTTCATTCTAAATTCGCGGAGTAACTACATCTGATCTACGCGTAGTGTAAATGACTGAATTTTCTCTTGCTTGAGAAATATATACGAGACAATGTACATATATAGTTCATACATATAAGAACTTTTATCGAAGTTTTCTCTTGCTGGATCCGCAGAGAAATATACATCGGACGTTATGTATATACTTTGAGAATCTCATGCTAGATCCGCTGAGAGATATACAATCAGACTAGATGTATATATGAATAACTATAATAGTAATGTCACTTGTTAGATATGGTGAAAAATATACGCTAAGTATAGTGTTTTTATACTTTTAAAATGTTTAGGGAAACACTGGAATTATGTACTGGACATAATATATGAAACTATTTGAGTATTAAATTCAAATTGGACATAGTGTGGTATTAGTAGATCTAGAGTTGAAGTAGTTGTATGAAGGTGGATTTTCTTATTTAATATAAGTAGGATAAATAAAATTTAAATTAAAAACAGAAAATCTAAATAACGGATAAAAATAAATAAAATGAAGTTTTAGAATAAGGCGATTAAGCATACTAGAATAATAATAATAATAATAATAAAATAATTAGGTTGTTTGCTGGCGAGATTGACTTGAGGAATAGGGAGAGGTTATAGTTAAATAAAATTTAATTGCGAAAATGATTTGTATCATAATAAGGTGAAATTAATTAATGAATAATAAGGTTAAGGGAAGGGAGATTTCTTGCAAAGAAATCTGGTTAAGAATTTATAGGAACGACTCCTCAAACTTGGTAGTATGTTTGGATATTACAGGAATACAATTCCTTTAGAGTGTGGTGATAAGGTGAAATGAGGGTGTGATATTATGATCTAAGATGAATTCAGAGGATGAAGTATGGTTTGAGGTTAACTATAATGGGACCATTTTGGAGTAGACGTTCTTGAATTATAACCAGGCTGGATCTGTCGATATCTGAACCTCTGGGAGGGGAATTATACACAACTAATTGTCAAGAATTTATGTGTTAGGTTAAAATCGTATTTACGATTCGACCCATTGGAAGGGGTAGTTCTTGATAATTAATACTATACAAGTGTAAGAAGGTTATAACAAAAAAATACACACCTACTTTCAGTGATGAAAGGTTCAAATTTAAATGTTAAATAATAATAATAATAAAAAAAAGGTATCTGGGTGTATTGACATGCTTAATAGTCACAATATTGAGTGTGCTAATATAGCTAAAGTTGAACTATTTAGTTGTTGAAAGTAACACATGCACCAAGAAAGAGATAACAGATGACTAATTTTGTGGGGGTGAGGAATGGTTTTTGGTTTTGACTTTTGAAGATATTAGTACTTGTTTAACATTATATTACTTTGCAAGTAGATTTTCTCGGAGGAATCTCTTATTCCGGGCATTGTGGAAAAGAAATTTGAGTTCGGGCAATGAGAGCGTACAGATTTCGATTGATTCCCAGGAAAATTATTACTAGAATACACTTATCTCACAAGTAAGTGCTACTTTTGCGAACTAATAAAATTAGAGGAACATATCATCATAAATTAATACTAGGAATCATAGATCCAAGCTTCTACCTAAGGTGTCGTTAGTTTGTCTTGTGATTGGTTAAATACACAACACATTAAAGCATAGTGGTCGGAACAGATGTCAACAGATTTGGTTTCCCATAAAAGGTTAGGGTAAGGAAATAGGTATTTGAGAATAATAAAAAAAAAAGAAGGGTAAAACTAAGATTAAAGAACTTTGACTATAATTGACATTTTGAATCATGTACTTTAAGGTAAACACCATAGGGAAGGAATTATCGATTTGTATGAGAGGACTCAACTGTTTCTTTTACCAGAGCAATGTTGGATATGAACGATAGTCGGGCAATGTGACTAAGTTCTAATTGAAAAAGTGGAGTCTGAAGGTATTTTCTTTTACTCCTATAATCGGTGCAGTGATGGAGGTATAAGAACATCTGAGGGAACAATGTGATTATATCTCTAACTACATTGGTGTAGTTTGAGTTTTGCAAATTATTAACACACATCAGGGCAGATTATATAAAATAGAAAGGACGTGATTCATTGTGTAAAATTAGTTATGATAAATACATACCTATTTCTAATTGGTGAATATATCAAAGAATTGAGAATTCAAAATTTTGATATAGGGTTCCAGTTAAAGGAGGTCATCCTTTTGTTTTCCAATGTCTCTTACAGATAACATCAAAGATGTTGTCTTTCTTAGTCATTGTGGGGGTGAGCTGTACTGGTACACGTGTGTAGTGTCCTTTATTAAAATCCATTTTAAAAACTCAGGTTTATCTTCGCCATCAGACAGCTAGAAATTAGTCATTAGATTTTCTAAACAAACTGAAAACAGCGCTCTCTCTGGAAAACATTGACAACTATTTAAACGATTAGACATTAAAATTTGACAGATTAATTCTGAGCGACTAGCGGAAAAATGGGTTCACTTTGAGTTACCTAGATGGCGCTGAGGTGTGAAATAAAAGAAATTAATAATATGAAATAAAACAGATCATTCTAATTAGAATTTAGGAAATAAATAGATTTATTTCGTTATGTTAGTAAAATAAATTAAAGAGGGAAGGATTACACAAATTATTTTGTAGTGAAGTAACATTATAGTTGTGTAACCTAATAAAGAAAGATCGAATTAGCTGGAAGTTGAATAAAAAAGAAATGACGGCTATAATGCTAAGGAGAGTAGGAGACAAGTTCAAAGTATAATGAACTAGACGATTAGACATTTAAAATTGACAGGTTAATTCTGAGCGACTAGCGGAGAAATGGGTTCACTTTGAATTACCTAGATGGCGCTGTGGTGCAAGCAAAGGAAATGGTTGAAATTAAATAAAAACAGATCATTCTAATTAGAATTTAGAAATAAATAAATTTGTTTCGTTATGTTAGTAAAATAAATTAAAGAGGGAAAGTTTGCACAAATTATTTTGTAATAAAGAATTGGCTGGAAGTTGAATTAAAAAAGAAATGACGGTTATAATGCTAAGGAGAGTAGGAGACAAGTTCAAAGTATAATGAACTAAACGATTAGACTTTTAAAATTGACAGGTTAATTCTGGGCGACTAGAAGAGAAATGGGTTCACTTTGAATTACCTAGATAGCGCTGTGGAGCAAGCGAAGGAAATGGTTGAAATTAAATAAAAAAAAACATCATTCTAATTAGAATTTAGGAAATAAATAGGTTTATTTCATTATGTTAGTAAGATAAATTAAAGAGGAAAGAATTGCACAAATTATTTTGTAATGAGGTAACATTATAGTTGTAAAACCTAATAAATAAGGATTGAATAGGCTGGAAGTTGAAAAAAAAAAAGAAGAATTATGACCGCTATGTTGCTAAAATGAGTAGGGGTCAAATTCAAAGGATAATGAACTTTGTTTGTTACATGTTATGTTAGAATAATCATTGTCATTAGAAAAGTAAATGCATTATTGCGGGAAAACTTCTGCGCATCCCAGCTTCTTAATACGCAGGGACGCTAGAGAGACGCTAATATGAGGAGAGATGAGTTCAAACGAAAGTGAGCTTTATTTGTTACTTGAAATGATGAAATAGACACTAAAGTTGAATAATTGAAATTTCTTTTGCGGGAAAAGTTTACGCATCCAAGCGATCTTATACGCATTTTTCATACAGCGGGGCCGAAAATTAGGGGTTGCTACGCATGCTCAGGGTTTTCTATATAAAGTCTGGCGAGGGTCTGAGCGGGGCTTTTTTATTCCGGTCGTCGAAGGGGTGAGTTGATATTTTGCTGAGAGGTGTCACGTATCGTCCATTTTTGCCTTGTTGGTTTTTATTTATTTGTGTTGTGCTCGTATATTATAGGTGATATTATTTTGGGTGTCGCTTCACGTTGCGTTCGAGTAACGCTACAAGTTAACGATTATCGCTACACAGGAATGTTGTAGTTGACTTTATTTTGCTAGGATTGTGAGAATGTTTTAATAACTGGTGTTTGTGTGTTCCGGGATTGTTTTAACATGTTTATTAACCTTCTTTTGTTTTCCAGAACTCTGTAACGTCGCCACAAATGGTAGTCGGTTACGCAGAGCTCCAGGCAGTTGTAGTTTACGAAAATGAATACCTACACTCACATTTTGGTTGTGAGTTGAGACCTGAAGATTTCCACAATCAGGAAACGGATGGTTTTAACTCATTAACTGAGTGAGTTTGGAAGGTACGCGTACAAGGTTTCCTGATACCTTTATTCGGTATATCAGGCTCTGCTGAATGGTACTTTTTATGTCTCCTCTTCAGGGCCCGTAGAAGTGGATCCGAAATCAGTTTGCGATTGTTGTGTGGCCATCTAAAGTACCTTTGGCATTGATCCCCTTATTTATATATGTATATATAGACCACCGTAGGTATTTTCCCCACCTGGAAGCCAACTAAAGGCTAGAAATAGCCGGTCGAAGGGTCTTAGGACTACACACAGGAAGTTTTACTTCCGAAATCGAGGTTATGTTAGGTCTTAGTTGGTCTAGCAAAGGTTTTCTTACACCGGAATTCCTTTACACTACTCACACGTTTAACGTAACTGTAAAAGTCATTTTGGACTTTTAATTGCTCTAAAACAATAGATTAATAGGTGGTTAGGGGTTATAGGTAGTCAGTAGCTTTTCCTTTACACCGAGGGAAGCTTATAAACACGTAATGTGACTAGCTAGGTATATGTAGACAAAGTTTGTTCTACTACTGGCATAGTAAAACAAGCTCTGTCGACGTAAGAATTATAATTATTGAACCAAGAAGACTTAAATTAGCCTTCTAAAGCCAATAGGAAAATTAGGAACTAGTAATAATTAATTCATGTTACAAAAGTCCTCCTTTTAAATTAAATTCATATTAGGCAAATATTCAATCTAGGGTATCGAAACTTACTTATTGAATGTAATCTTGATAGTCTGTGGTTAGGTCTATCTATTCCTGTCAGAAACGTCAAATTCTAAGACTGTCCGTCTAATTAGAAAATAAATAAAGCGCTAGACTGCGGAGTATGTATGCTGTCCGATAAACCCGTGTTGGTATGATTAGGGAGTTAGTTTAACATGAAAGGTATTGTAGTGGTTATAATTAGCAGATAGGTAGAGGTCTAAGTTTAAGAAGCATTCGCGTCTAACCTTAGTGATAAACCTAGGCAGCTAACTAGGGAGACGCCCGCAAACATGTTTTATCAGTTAGTGTGTATAAAGAGTTCACGTTAAAACTGTCCCAAACGAATAAAAGTAATTAGTTAGCTATGTGTATTTACACAAGGTTGTTGTCATAGAGGTCATCTAAGCACGTAACGAAACTTATTAGTCTACGGTATTTTTATTAACTTTCTAGGATAGTAAGGGTAAATTAAAGAGTTCACGTTAAAACTGTCTCAAACGAATAAAAGTAATTAGTTAGCTATGTGTATTTATACCAGGTAATTGTCATAGAAGTCATCTAAGCAAAACGAGAGTCTATGATATTATTATTAACTTTCTAGGATAGTAAGGGTAAATAAGTACGGTTACATACCTGCAAAAAGATAAGCTAGGCTTATCATATTTAGATATTATTCCGGAGAGGTCCTAGTTGTAAGAATGAAATCGTCATCATTATAAGCTATATATTATCTTTAAACATCAGGTAAAGCGAATAAATCTAGGTTAACGTAGTCCTTTTGTATAGGCAAAATTCAAAGTGATACTTACGAGTTGGTCTGTCCTTTCAATACACCTTTAACAGCTATAGATGTGCGGTACATACCTAGCTACGGCTTACTGTCTCTGTCCAAGGACAATCAGTGGTCACTGTACTTACACATATGCTTAGTTGTTGTCTGAAGGAACCCTAGTGTTGAGTATACACTATGTAGTTCAAGAACACACCACCTTTGTGAGAATATTAAGGTTATTAAAGAAGTTATTTAGCGATAAAACCAAAGGGCTACTAATTTAGTTAAATTAAGTGTTGAAACAGGATATCTGAAAGCGCACTAAATCAATTATAGGGCTACTTACTAGGGCTAATTAAATTTTAGAAATAATTCAGTGTTGGCAATTTCAATGAAGTAGATGGTATATGTAAAATTTACACAATAGTGTCTCAGACTAAGTTAAGAATGGTGAGGTTACACTAATTCATTATTATATTAAATTTTAAACTAAATAGTTTATGTACTAGGGATATAGTACTGAAATTGAATTATAGTAATCTGAGTGATTCAATAATTCATACTACAATCCAGAGTATAAAGGTTGTAGAACCCGCCTAGTAGGGTTACATTTACATGATAATTACAGTAGGTATACTACTAAATAGTTTGGTAGTTATGACTACAAATTATAGAGAAAGACACACAAAGTTTGTCATAGGCATATTGAGTTTAATTCTATAAGTAAGAAGTAACAGGCTAAGAAATAAGAATAAAGCCTAAAACTAAGCATTGATATTATATTGTTCTAATATATTATTTTGTGTTCAAAAGTAAAATGAATAATTGAATTAAATAGATTAATCCTTTGAGTTTGTCTCGGTCTCTCTTCTCAAAGGATCCTTTTGGAGAGACTAGTAGAATCGAGTTTACCTAATTGACTAGAATTAGTCTACTAAATTTAACACTAATAGAATAATGTGTTATACTAAATAATAAAAGATATATTAGTGGGCGGGCTCTGAGGTTATGGTTGAAGAGCAGCGGAATGGCGAGAGATGGAGCCATTCCTTTAACCACTAATATATTATTGCCATTTTATGAAAGGTCATCTAGTAAGATATTTGAATTAAACCAAGAGTTTGTTCTTAGTTATATAGTTAATATCTGAAGCTTCAAGTAATATTCTAAGTCTCTTAATAGATATTATGTTTGAACAGAAGAATGATTATGGTTTATGATAAGATTTCTATATTCATGCAAGCTATAACTCTGTTCCTTGGTTACTAATACAAAGTTAGGTTAATTAATCCTTTCCAGTAGACTATTATAATAATTTGAACCTTATTTCAATTAGGAATTTTATTAATATAATTCTTTACTGAATAGTTAATACTTTAGGTTTGATTTAACAACATATAGATGTTAGCTGGCAAGTTTAATGGTATTCTCTAATAGTAATTAGTAGGAAGGAGTAATTAGGAACTTCATAATGGACTAGTAATAATAATCTCTCGCTCATTAAAGTTCTTTGGTTTACTATTCGGTTCACAATGTAGGGTTCGTATATTAGAGATCATGAGGCCAATATTTAATTTTAATACTGTTTTTAGGGGGGGATCAGTACAGTTTGGGATGCCTAGACCAGGATGTGAAACCTAAATTATTATTTATTACGTGACCTTAGATATAGTATAAATATTTATGCTATGTTTTTCGTCACAATTTGATGTCCGTGTAAAAGGAGTGAGCTTGAGAGTATTATTTATAACCTTAGTTGAGGTCGTTTCATTAGATAAATAACTCAACAACACAAATTGTATATCATTAATTTTAATTATCTGTATTACAATAGGTTAGGTTAAGTCTAGTCGAAGTATTTAGCTATATCTATAGGTGAATTCTATGCAGGCTATCCGATCCATTTTGTTCTGACATGCATGTCCACCATTTCACTAAAATACGTCCATGACGATTGCCCGCGACAGCGCAATGTTACTGAGTTTCACTAAGGCACTGTGTTTTCGCTAAATCACATCTTGTAACGCACTTTTCACTTATAATCACTGATTGTTTTGGTTACTAGAACTTAACCGGGTTTTATCAGAGATACGTGGTGATGGACATTGGACGTGACTCGGTGTTATGTATAATTTTTACAAGTCTGGATTAAAATGATACAGTTTACAGTGGTCGTTTAAAGCGTTTGATAAAACCGTGTTACGTTGTCCTATCGTCTAACTTCACTGAACGCTGGGGTCGCTAGGATTGGTTGAAATCCTTATCTTTATCATCTATTCGACCAATCTGTGGTCACCGCAGTGACAGTAGTCAGGGGCGTTTTTATAATGTGAAACGAAGCGAAGACAAAATGATTATTATACACGCTTCGTCTCATAAAAAGTTGTAAATACCTAGTTCCATACGAGTATATTAATTTTTAGAATCAAAGCCCCTAAATTTTATATAATACGTTTTAAGTAAAAGGCTAATTACTTGCCATATGACGGATTTAGGAGTAATTTAAAAGAAAAAGTCGCGTGTGGCTCATAGATAATGTAATAAATAAATATTGCGTTACGTTTTACGGGAGATTTATTCGATGATTGGAAATTCGATAGTCACTTGAAATAATTTAAAATCATTAAATTATTTAGACATACAAATACTATTAAATAATTGTATGACATGTAACATGTTAAATATCCAAGTTGGTTATAACTACTGATTCTTAGTTAAAAATTAGTAATTAGAATTCTATAACATTCATTCCATAAGTATACTTAGAACTTTATTTGATCGTATCGATTATACTTATTAAATTAATGAAATAAAAAAAACAAATCGCATAGCTAGACCCGAAAAACGTTTATATATAGGTAGGTAGGTAGATATTTGAATTGGTTAGATGAGATAAATTAGAAAATATTTAGAATTTAACTTGTAATAAGTAAAAGCTGGTATATTATTTGAATTTACAAGACCAAGCTGGTTTTTGGGTAAGATTAATAAAATGGACTATACTTACCCATCTTATAGATATGTTTGACAAATTTAAAACTGATTAAGAGATTTGCATATGGGGGGGTGATAATTGTTTGTTAGTAAGGAACTAAGATCATAACATAAACATCAGGCAATATTTAGTCATATTGTATAAGAAGTTAGGCATAAACATTGTTTTGATGTATTTTTAGTAATTAAAAATAATGTAAAGCTTACATTATCATGAATCATTCATAACCTTTAAGTCAGGAAGAAATTTAAAGTAAAACTAGATTTTATTTATAAAAACAGAGGTAAACAAAATTGCATCAACTTATCCCAGCTGATACATAAAAGAAACAAATCATGCTTGGTTTAAGGTGAAGTAGGTAAATCATAAGACATTATTATGTAATCCATGAACAGTACATAAAACAGGGTTAGTAGAAAGAAAAATAAGGTTTAGCACAACACAAATCACAATCGTTCACTTAGCAGGAAGCCGGACCGGGTAGCTTGCAATGGTTTCACACGTAGAATAGTTACTGCTAGATTGGTTAAAACTTGCAGGCGATTAAACATTATGTTAGTAGGGTAATGAACTCTATCATAACTGCAGAGGGTGTCATCTCTCAATATTGCTGAAATAAAAGCAGAATATTCCGTTAGTTACTGAAAACAACATTAAGTAAACTTCATATCTAACAACTATATTCATTACTAGAAAGACTAAGGTACATAAAGGTACATAAAGGTAGTAATAATACTAAATTTAAGTTTAGAATTATGCTAAATAAAGGAGTTATGCGCATCAACATGAACTAAGGTTAATATAAATAAGTTATAGGTATAACTCACTATACATAGAAAAGGATTGTATACTTACGTAATATGAGCAGTTTTCACCACTAGGTTGTAATATGGTCCAAGTTATTAACAGGCAGGAACACATTAGCCAATTTGGTTTGCTAATCACACCGGGTGATAAATTTAGCTATATAAAACTTCTTGTTCTTCTCTTTAATGGCAATCTCAGAGCCTGGTGCCAATGTCAGGAATGTTCGATTTTGGTTAAGTACGTAAAACACGGGACTTCTGTTTTATTTTGATAAACAAACAATATTAGTCATAGAGTTGGTAACGAACAATAAGCTCAAACAAAGCTGTTTAGCTGTCATATTTTGCAGTAGCATCCACAGATAATGTAAGGCGCGTCTCTGTCCGTTCAGAAACCTAAACACGTTCAAGTCGAAAAAAAAACAGGTCTGAAAATGTTGAGTGAAAACATAATAATAATAATCTCACATTTATTTAGCTATAGTTGCTATGTATCACTACGTACGGTAACTTTATTTTTATGGTTAAGTTAGTTTCGGAGATATTTAAGGCAAGGATGGTCAACGAATAATAAAACATTGTGGCCGTACCTTTATACAGATTACGATAAAATCCCTTTTTGAAGTTGTTGCCTGCGAGTTGGACCGTGAATGTGACATGTCAGTCGTAATAGGTGACAGTGTCAAAATAGGGAGCTGTCAGAGTTTGTTTTGTTTGTGTTTATCTGTCATAAAGTATTTAGTTATGAATATTTTATTCAAAGTTTAGTGAAATAAACTTTTATAAAGTGCAAAAATAATTACGCGAGCCGGGAATATAACTTGGTAATCATGGTGTATGTTATTATAATAAGTTAGTGTCAAAAGTTATTAGCTTTGAAGGTTTGACTGTCAGTGGTTAGGTATAATAATAAAATGTAAGTTTATGGTTTTGTATTCGAATAAGTTAAATTAAATGGTATTTAGTACACATTAGATTAAAGGATCAAAACTATCGAGTTATTATCGAAGTTTTTCATTCTAAATTCGCGGAGTAACTACATCTGATCTACGCGTAGTGTAAATGACTGAATTTTCTCTTGCTTGAGAAATATATACGAGACAATGTACATATATAGTTCATACATATAAGAACTTTTATCGAAGTTTTCTCTTGCTGGATCCGCAGAGAAATATACATCGGACGTTATGTATATACTTTGAGAATCTCATGCTAGATCCGCTGAGAGATATACAATCAGACTAGATGTATATATGAATAACTATAATAGTAATGTCACTTGTTAGATATGGTGAAAAATATACGCTAAGTATAGTGTTTTTATACTTTTAAAATGTTTAGGGAAACACTGGAATTATGTACTGGACATAATATATGAAACTATTTGAGTATTAAATTCAAATTGGACATAGTGTGGTATTAGTAGATCTAGAGTTGAAGTAGTTGTATGAAGGTGGATTTTCTTATTTAATATAAGTAGGATAAATAAAATTTAAATTAAAAACAGAAAATCTAAATAACGGATAAAAATAAATAAAATGAAGTTTTAGAATAAGGCGATTAAGCATACTAGAATAATAATAATAATAATAATAAAATAATTAGGTTGTTTGCTGGCGAGATTGACTTGAGGAATAGGGAGAGGTTATAGTTAAATAAAATTTAATTGCGAAAATGATTTGTATCATAATAAGGTGAAATTAATTAATGAATAATAAGGTTAAGGGAAGGGAGATTTCTTGCAAAGAAATCTGGTTAAGAATTTATAGGAACGACTCCTCAAACTTGGTAGTATGTTTGGATATTACAGGAATACAATTCCTTTAGAGTGTGGTGATAAGGTGAAATGAGGGTGTGATATTATGATCTAAGATGAATTCAGAGGATGAAGTATGGTTTGAGGTTAACTATAATGGGACCATTTTGGAGTAGACGTTCTTGAATTATAACCAGGCTGGATCTGTCGATATCTGAACCTCTGGGAGGGGAATTATACACAACTAATTGTCAAGAATTTATGTGTTAGGTTAAAATCGTATTTACGATTCGACCCATTGGAAGGGGTAGTTCTTGATAATTAATACTATACAAGTGTAAGAAGGTTATAACAAAAAAATACACACCTACTTTCAGTGATGAAAGGTTCAAATTTAAATGTTAAATAATAATAATAATAAAAAAAAGGTATCTGGGTGTATTGACATGCTTAATAGTCACAATATTGAGTGTGCTAATATAGCTAAAGTTGAACTATTTAGTTGTTGAAAGTAACACATGCACCAAGAAAGAGATAACAGATGACTAATTTTGTGGGGGTGAGGAATGGTTTTTGGTTTTGACTTTTGAAGATATTAGTACTTGTTTAACATTATATTACTTTGCAAGTAGATTTTCTCGGAGGAATCTCTTATTCCGGGCATTGTGGAAAAGAAATTTGAGTTCGGGCAATGAGAGCGTACAGATTTCGATTGATTCCCAGGAAAATTATTACTAGAATACACTTATCTCACAAGTAAGTGCTACTTTTGCGAACTAATAAAATTAGAGGAACATATCATCATAAATTAATACTAGGAATCATAGATCCAAGCTTCTACCTAAGGTGTCGTTAGTTTGTCTTGTGATTGGTTAAATACACAACACATTAAAGCATAGTGGTCGGAACAGATGTCAACAGATTTGGTTTCCCATAAAAGGTTAGGGTAAGGAAATAGGTATTTGAGAATAATAAAAAAAAAAGAAGGGTAAAACTAAGATTAAAGAACTTTGACTATAATTGACATTTTGAATCATGTACTTTAAGGTAAACACCATAGGGAAGGAATTATCGATTTGTATGAGAGGACTCAACTGTTTCTTTTACCAGAGCAATGTTGGATATGAACGATAGTCGGGCAATGTGACTAAGTTCTAATTGAAAAAGTGGAGTCTGAAGGTATTTTCTTTTACTCCTATAATCGGTGCAGTGATGGAGGTATAAGAACATCTGAGGGAACAATGTGATTATATCTCTAACTACATTGGTGTAGTTTGAGTTTTGCAAATTATTAACACACATCAGGGCAGATTATATAAAATAGAAAGGACGTGATTCATTGTGTAAAATTAGTTATGATAAATACATACCTATTTCTAATTGGTGAATATATCAAAGAATTGAGAATTCAAAATTTTGATATAGGGTTCCAGTTAAAGGAGGTCATCCTTTTGTTTTCCAATGTCTCTTACAGATAACATCAAAGATGTTGTCTTTCTTAGTCATTGTGGGGGTGAGCTGTACTGGTACACGTGTGTAGTGTCCTTTATTAAAATCCATTTTAAAAACTCAGGTTTATCTTCGCCATCAGACAGCTAGAAATTAGTCATTAGATTTTCTAAACAAACTGAAAACAGCGCTCTCTCTGGAAAACATTGACAACTATTTAAACGATTAGACATTAAAATTTGACAGATTAATTCTGAGCGACTAGCGGAAAAATGGGTTCACTTTGAGTTACCTAGATGGCGCTGAGGTGTGAAATAAAAGAAATTAATAATATGAAATAAAACAGATCATTCTAATTAGAATTTAGGAAATAAATAGATTTATTTCGTTATGTTAGTAAAATAAATTAAAGAGGGAAGGATTACACAAATTATTTTGTAGTGAAGTAACATTATAGTTGTGTAACCTAATAAAGAAAGATCGAATTAGCTGGAAGTTGAATAAAAAAGAAATGACGGCTATAATGCTAAGGAGAGTAGGAGACAAGTTCAAAGTATAATGAACTAGACGATTAGACATTTAAAATTGACAGGTTAATTCTGAGCGACTAGCGGAGAAATGGGTTCACTTTGAATTACCTAGATGGCGCTGTGGTGCAAGCAAAGGAAATGGTTGAAATTAAATAAAAACAGATCATTCTAATTCGAATTTAGAAATAAATAAATTTGTTTCGTTATGTTAGTAAAATAAATTAAAGAGGGAAAGTTTGCACAAATTATTTTGTAATAAAGAATTGGCTGGAAGTTGAATTAAAAAAGAAATGACGGTTATAATGCTAAGGAGAGTAGGAGACAAGTTCAAAGTATAATGAACTAAACGATTAGACTTTTAAAATTGACAGGTTAATTCTGGGCGACTAGAAGAGAAATGGGTTCACTTTGAATTACCTAGATAGCGCTGTGGAGCAAGCGAAGGAAATGGTTGAAATTAAATAAAAAAAAACATCATTCTAATTAGAATTTAGGAAATAAATAGGTTTATTTCATTATGTTAGTAAGATAAATTAAAGAGGAAAGAATTGCACAAATTATTTTGTAATGAGGTAACATTATAGTTGTAAAACCTAATAAATAAGGATTGAATAGGCTGGAAGTTGAAAAAAAAAAAGAAGAATTATGACCGCTATGTTGCTAAAATGAGTAGGGGTCAAATTCAAAGGATAATGAACTTTGTTTGTTACATGTTATGTTAGAATAATCATTGTCATTAGAAAAGTAAATGCATTATTGCGGGAAAACTTCTGCGCATCCCAGCTTCTTAATACGCAGGGACGCTAGAGAGACGCTAATATGAGGAGAGATGAGTTCAAACGAAAGTGAGCTTTATTTGTTACTTGAAATGATGAAATAGACACTAAAGTTGAATAATTGAAATTTCTTTTGCGGGAAAAGTTTACGCATCCAAGCGATCTTATACGCATTTTTCATACAGCGGGGCCGAAAATTAGGGGTTGCTACGCATGCTCAGGGTTTTCTATATAAAGTCTGGCGAGGGTCTGAGCGGGGCTTTTTTATTCCGGTCGTCGAAGGGGTGAGTTGATATTTTGCTGAGAGGTGTCACGTATCGTCCATTTTTGCCTTGTTGGTTTTTATTTATTTGTGTTGTGCTCGTATATTATAGGTGATATTATTTTGGGTGTCGCTTCACGTTGCGTTCGAGTAACGCTACAAGTTAACGATTATCGCTACACAGGAATGTTGTAGTTGACTTTATTTTGCTAGGATTGTGAGAATGTTTTAATAACTGGTGTTTGTGTGTTCCGGGATTGTTTTAACATGTTTATTAACCTTCTTTTGTTTTCCAGAACTCTGTAACGTCGCCACAAATGGTAGTCGGTTACGCAGAGCTCCAGGCAGTTGTAGTTTACGAAAATGAATACCTACACTCACATTTTGGTTGTGAGTTGAGACCTGAAGATTTCCACAATCAGGAAACGGATGGTTTTAACTCATTAACTGAGTGAGTTTGGAAGGTACGCGTACAAGGTTTCCTGATACCTTTATTCGGTATATCAGGCTCTGCTGAATGGTACTTTTTATGTCTCCTCTTCAGGGCCCGTAGAAGTGGATCCGAAATCAGTTTGCGATTGTTGTGTGGCCATCTAAAGTACCTTTGGCATTGATCCCCTTATTTATATATGTATATATAGACCACCGTAGGTATTTTCCCCACCTGGAAGCCAACTAAAGGCTAGAAATAGCCGGTCGAAGGGTCTTAGGACTACACACAGGAAGTTTTACTTCCGAAATCGAGGTTATGTTAGGTCTTAGTTGGTCTAGCAAAGGTTTTCTTACACCGGAATTCCTTTACACTACTCACACGTTTAACGTAACTGTAAAAGTCATTTTGGACTTTTAATTGCTCTAAAACAATAGATTAATAGGTGGTTAGGGGTTATAGGTAGTCAGTAGCTTTTCCTTTACACCGAGGGAAGCTTATAAACACGTAATGTGACTAGCTAGGTATATGTAGACAAAGTTTGTTCTACTACTGGCATAGTAAAACAAGCTCTGTCGACGTAAGAATTATAATTATTGAACCAAGAAGACTTAAATTAGCCTTCTAAAGCCAATAGGAAAATTAGGAACTAGTAATAATTAATTCATGTTACAAAAGTCCTCCTTTTAAATTAAATTCATATTAGGCAAATATTCAATCTAGGGTATCGAAACTTACTTATTGAATGTAATCTTGATAGTCTGTGGTTAGGTCTATCTATTCCTGTCAGAAACGTCAAATTCTAAGACTGTCCGTCTAATTAGAAAATAAATAAAGCGCTAGACTGCGGAGTATGTATGCTGTCCGATAAACCCGTGTTGGTATGATTAGGGAGTTAGTTTAACATGAAAGGTATTGTAGTGGTTATAATTAGCAGATAGGTAGAGGTCTAAGTTTAAGAAGCATTCGCGTCTAACCTTAGTGATAAACCTAGGCAGCTAACTAGGGAGACGCCCGCAAACATGTTTTATCAGTTAGTGTGTATAAAGAGTTCACGTTAAAACTGTCCCAAACGAATAAAAGTAATTAGTTAGCTATGTGTATTTACACAAGGTTGTTGTCATAGAGGTCATCTAAGCACGTAACGAAACTTATTAGTCTACGGTATTTTTATTAACTTTCTAGGATAGTAAGGGTAAATTAAAGAGTTCACGTTAAAACTGTCTCAAACGAATAAAAGTAATTAGTTAGCTATGTGTATTTATACCAGGTAATTGTCATAGAAGTCATCTAAGCAAAACGAGAGTCTATGATATTATTATTAACTTTCTAGGATAGTAAGGGTAAATAAGTACGGTTACATACCTGCAAAAAGATAAGCTAGGCTTATCATATTTAGATATTATTCCGGAGAGGTCCTAGTTGTAAGAATGAAATCGTCATCATTATAAGCTATATATTATCTTTAAACATCAGGTAAAGCGAATAAATCTAGGTTAACGTAGTCCTTTTGTATAGGCAAAATTCAAAGTGATACTTACGAGTTGGTCTGTCCTTTCAATACACCTTTAACAGCTATAGATGTGCGGTACATACCTAGCTACGGCTTACTGTCTCTGTCCAAGGACAATCAGTGGTCACTGTACTTACACATATGCTTAGTTGTTGTCTGAAGGAACCCTAGTGTTGAGTATACACTATGTAGTTCAAGAACACACCACCTTTGTGAGAATATTAAGGTTATTAAAGAAGTTATTTAGCGATAAAACCAAAGGGCTACTAATTTAGTTAAATTAAGTGTTGAAACAGGATATCTGAAAGCGCACTAAATCAATTATAGGGCTACTTACTAGGGCTAATTAAATTTTAGAAATAATTCAGTGTTGGCAATTTCAATGAAGTAGATGGTATATGTAAAATTTACACAATAGTGTCTCAGACTAAGTTAAGAATGGTGAGGTTACACTAATTCATTATTATATTAAATTTTAAACTAAATAGTTTATGTACTAGGGATATAGTACTGAAATTGAATTATAGTAATCTGAGTGATTCAATAATTCATACTACAATCCAGAGTATAAAGGTTGTAGAACCCGCCTAGTAGGGTTACATTTACATGATAATTACAGTAGGTATACTACTAAATAGTTTGGTAGTTATGACTACAAATTATAGAGAAAGACACACAAAGTTTGTCATAGGCATATTGAGTTTAATTCTATAAGTAAGAAGTAACAGGCTAAGAAATAAGAATAAAGCCTAAAACTAAGCATTGATATTATATTGTTCTAATATATTATTTTGTGTTCAAAAGTAAAATGAATAATTGAATTAAATAGATTAATCCTTTGAGTTTGTCTCGGTCTCTCTTCTCAAAGGATCCTTTTGGAGAGACTAGTAGAATCGAGTTTACCTAATTGACTAGAATTAGTCTACTAAATTTAACACTAATAGAATAATGTGTTATACTAAATAATAAAAGATATATTAGTGGGCGGGCTCTGAGGTTATGGTTGAAGAGCAGCGGAATGGCGAGAGATGGAGCCATTCCTTTAACCACTAATATATTATTGCCATTTTATGAAAGGTCATCTAGTAAGATATTTGAATTAAACCAAGAGTTTGTTCTTAGTTATATAGTTAATATCTGAAGCTTCAAGTAATATTCTAAGTCTCTTAATAGATATTATGTTTGAACAGAAGAATGATTATGGTTTATGATAAGATTTCTATATTCATGCAAGCTATAACTCTGTTCCTTGGTTACTAATACAAAGTTAGGTTAATTAATCCTTTCCAGTAGACTATTATAATAATTTGAACCTTATTTCAATTAGGAATTTTATTAATATAATTCTTTACTGAATAGTTAATACTTTAGGTTTGATTTAACAACATATAGATGTTAGCTGGCAAGTTTAATGGTATTCTCTAATAGTAATTAGTAGGAAGGAGTAATTAGGAACTTCATAATGGACTAGTAATAATAATCTCTCGCTCATTAAAGTTCTTTGGTTTACTATTCGGTTCACAATGTAGGGTTCGTATATTAGAGATCATGAGGCCAATATTTAATTTTAATACTGTTTTTAGGGGGGGATCAGTACAGTTTGGGATGCCTAGACCAGGATGTGAAACCTAAATTATTATTTATTACGTGACCTTAGATATAGTATAAATATTTATGCTATGTTTTTCGTCACAATTTGATGTCCGTGTAAAAGGAGTGAGCTTGAGAGTATTATTTATAACCTTAGTTGAGGTCGTTTCATTAGATAAATAACTCAACAACACAAATTGTATATCATTAATTTTAATTATCTGTATTACAATAGGTTAGGTTAAGTCTAGTCGAAGTATTTAGCTATATCTATAGGTGAATTCTATGCAGGCTATCCGATCCATTTTGTTCTGACATGCATGTCCACCATTTCACTAAAATACGTCCATGACGATTGCCCGCGACAGCGCAATGTTACTGAGTTTCACTAAGGCACTGTGTTTTCGCTAAATCACATCTTGTAACGCACTTTTCACTTATAATCACTGATTGTTTTGGTTACTAGAACTTAACCGGGTTTTATCAGAGATACGTGGTGATGGACATTGGACGTGACTCGGTGTTATGTATAATTTTTACAAGTCTGGATTAAAATGATACAGTTTACAGTGGTCGTTTAAAGCGTTTGATAAAACCGTGTTACGTTGTCCTATCGTCTAACTTCACTGAACGCTGGGGTCGCTAGGATTGGTTGAAATCCTTATCTTTATCATCTATTCGACCAATCTGTGGTCACCGCAGTGACAGTAGTCAGGGGCGTTTTTATAATGTGAAACGAAGCGAAGACAAAATGATTATTATACACGCTTCGTCTCATAAAAAGTTGTAAATACCTAGTTCCATACGAGTATATTAATTTTTAGAATCAAAGCCCCTAAATTTTATATAATACGTTTTAAGTAAAAGGCTAATTACTTGCCATATGACGGATTTAGGAGTAATTTAAAAGAAAAAGTCGCGTGTGGCTCATAGATAATGTAATAAATAAATATTGCGTTACGTTTTACGGGAGATTTATTCGATGATTGGAAATTCGATAGTCACTTGAAATAATTTAAAATCATTAAATTATTTAGACATACAAATACTATTAAATAATTGTATGACATGTAACATGTTAAATATCCAAGTTGGTTATAACTACTGATTCTTAGTTAAAAATTAGTAATTAGAATTCTATAACATTCATTCCATAAGTATACTTAGAACTTTATTTGATCGTATCGATTATACTTATTAAATTAATGAAATAAAAAAAACAAATCGCATAGCTAGACCCGAAAAACGTTTATATATAGGTAGGTAGGTAGATATTTGAATTGGTTAGATGAGATAAATTAGAAAATATTTAGAATTTAACTTGTAATAAGTAAAAGCTGGTATATTATTTGAATTTACAAGACCAAGCTGGTTTTTGGGTAAGATTAATAAAATGGACTATACTTACCCATCTTATAGATATGTTTGACAAATTTAAAACTGATTAAGAGATTTGCATATGGGGGGGTGATAATTGTTTGTTAGTAAGGAACTAAGATCATAACATAAACATCAGGCAATATTTAGTCATATTGTATAAGAAGTTAGGCATAAACATTGTTTTGATGTATTTTTAGTAATTAAAAATAATGTAAAGCTTACATTATCATGAATCATTCATAACCTTTAAGTCAGGAAGAAATTTAAAGTAAAACTAGATTTTATTTATAAAAACAGAGGTAAACAAAATTGCATCAACTTATCCCAGCTGATACATAAAAGAAACAAATCATGCTTGGTTTAAGGTGAAGTAGGTAAATCATAAGACATTATTATGTAATCCATGAACAGTACATAAAACAGGGTTAGTAGAAAGAAAAATAAGGTTTAGCACAACACAAATCACAATCGTTCACTTAGCAGGAAGCCGGACCGGGTAGCTTGCAATGGTTTCACACGTAGAATAGTTACTGCTAGATTGGTTAAAACTTGCAGGCGATTAAACATTATGTTAGTAGGGTAATGAACTCTATCATAACTGCAGAGGGTGTCATCTCTCAATATTGCTGAAATAAAAGCAGAATATTCCGTTAGTTACTGAAAACAACATTAAGTAAACTTCATATCTAACAACTATATTCATTACTAGAAAGACTAAGGTACATAAAGGTACATAAAGGTAGTAATAATACTAAATTTAAGTTTAGAATTATGCTAAATAAAGGAGTTATGCGCATCAACATGAACTAAGGTTAATATAAATAAGTTATAGGTATAACTCACTATACATAGAAAAGGATTGTATACTTACGTAATATGAGCAGTTTTCACCACTAGGTTGTAATATGGTCCAAGTTATTAACAGGCAGGAACACATTAGCCAATTTGGTTTGCTAATCACACCGGGTGATAAATTTAGCTATATAAAACTTCTTGTTCTTCTCTTTAATGGCAATCTCAGAGCCTGGTGCCAATGTCAGGAATGTTCGATTTTGGTTAAGTACGTAAAACACGGGACTTCTGTTTTATTTTGATAAACAAACAATATTAGTCATAGAGTTGGTAACGAACAATAAGCTCAAACAAAGCTGTTTAGCTGTCATATTTTGCAGTAGCATCCACAGATAATGTAAGGCGCGTCTCTGTCCGTTCAGAAACCTAAACACGTTCAAGTCGAAAAAAAAACAGGTCTGAAAATGTTGAGTGAAAACATAATAATAATAATCTCACATTTATTTAGCTATAGTTGCTATGTATCACTACGTACGGTAACCTTATTTTTATGGTTAAGTTAGTTTCGGAGATATTTAAGGCAAGGATGGTCAACGAATAATAAAACATTGTGGCCGTACCTTTATACAGATTACGATAAAATCCCTTTTTGAAGTTGTTGCCTGCGAGTTGGACCGTGAATGTGACATGTCAGTCGTAATAGGTGACAGTGTCAAAATAGGGAGCTGTCAGAGTTTGTTTTGTTTGTGTTTATCTGTCATAAAGTATTTAGTTATGAATATTTTATTCAAAGTTTAGTGAAATAAACTTTTATAAAGTGCAAAAATAATTACGCGAGCCGGGAATATAACTTGGTAATCATGGTGTATGTTATTATAATAAGTTAGTGTCAAAAGTTATTAGCTTTGAAGGTTTGACTGTCAGTGGTTAGGTATAATAATAAAATGTAAGTTTATGGTTTTGTATTCGAATAAGTTAAATTAAATGGTATTTAGTACACATTAGATTAAAGGATCAAAACTATCGAGTTATTATCGAAGTTTTTCATTCTAAATTCGCGGAGTAACTACATCTGATCTACGCGTAGTGTAAATGACTGAATTTTCTCTTGCTTGAGAAATATATACGAGACAATGTACATATATAGTTCATACATATAAGAACTTTTATCGAAGTTTTCTCTTGCTGGATCCGCAGAGAAATATACATCGGACGTTATGTATATACTTTGAGAATCTCATGCTAGATCCGCTGAGAGATATACAATCAGACTAGATGTATATATGAATAACTATAATAGTAATGTCACTTGTTAGATATGGTGAAAAATATACGCTAAGTATAGTGTTTTTATACTTTTAAAATGTTTAGGGAAACACTGGAATTATGTACTGGACATAATATATGAAACTATTTGAGTATTAAATTCAAATTGGACATAGTGTGGTATTAGTAGATCTAGAGTTGAAGTAGTTGTATGAAGGTGGATTTTCTTATTTAATATAAGTAGGATAAATAAAATTTAAATTAAAAACAGAAAATCTAAATAACGGATAAAAATAAATAAAATGAAGTTTTAGAATAAGGCGATTAAGCATACTAGAATAATAATAATAATAATAATAAAATAATTAGGTTGTTTGCTGGCGAGATTGACTTGAGGAATAGGGAGAGGTTATAGTTAAATAAAATTTAATTGCGAAAATGATTTGTATCATAATAAGGTGAAATTAATTAATGAATAATAAGGTTAAGGGAAGGGAGATTTCTTGCAAAGAAATCTGGTTAAGAATTTATAGGAACGACTCCTCAAACTTGGTAGTATGTTTGGATATTACAGGAATACAATTCCTTTAGAGTGTGGTGATAAGGTGAAATGAGGGTGTGATATTATGATCTAAGATGAATTCAGAGGATGAAGTATGGTTTGAGGTTAACTATAATGGGACCATTTTGGAGTAGACGTTCTTGAATTATAACCAGGCTGGATCTGTCGATATCTGAACCTCTGGGAGGGGAATTATACACAACTAATTGTCAAGAATTTATGTGTTAGGTTAAAATCGTATTTACGATTCGACCCATTGGAAGGGGTAGTTCTTGATAATTAATACTATACAAGTGTAAGAAGGTTATAACAAAAAAATACACACCTACTTTCAGTGATGAAAGGTTCAAATTTAAATGTTAAATAATAATAATAATAAAAAAAAGGTATCTGGGTGTATTGACATGCTTAATAGTCACAATATTGAGTGTGCTAATATAGCTAAAGTTGAACTATTTAGTTGTTGAAAGTAACACATGCACCAAGAAAGAGATAACAGATGACTAATTTTGTGGGGGTGAGGAATGGTTTTTGGTTTTGACTTTTGAAGATATTAGTACTTGTTTAACATTATATTACTTTGCAAGTAGATTTTCTCGGAGGAATCTCTTATTCCGGGCATTGTGGAAAAGAAATTTGAGTTCGGGCAATGAGAGCGTACAGATTTCGATTGATTCCCAGGAAAATTATTACTAGAATACACTTATCTCACAAGTAAGTGCTACTTTTGCGAACTAATAAAATTAGAGGAACATATCATCATAAATTAATACTAGGAATCATAGATCCAAGCTTCTACCTAAGGTGTCGTTAGTTTGTCTTGTGATTGGTTAAATACACAACACATTAAAGCATAGTGGTCGGAACAGATGTCAACAGATTTGGTTTCCCATAAAAGGTTAGGGTAAGGAAATAGGTATTTGAGAATAATAAAAAAAAAAGAAGGGTAAAACTAAGATTAAAGAACTTTGACTATAATTGACATTTTGAATCATGTACTTTAAGGTAAACACCATAGGGAAGGAATTATCGATTTGTATGAGAGGACTCAACTGTTTCTTTTACCAGAGCAATGTTGGATATGAACGATAGTCGGGCAATGTGACTAAGTTCTAATTGAAAAAGTGGAGTCTGAAGGTATTTTCTTTTACTCCTATAATCGGTGCAGTGATGGAGGTATAAGAACATCTGAGGGAACAATGTGATTATATCTCTAACTACATTGGTGTAGTTTGAGTTTTGCAAATTATTAACACACATCAGGGCAGATTATATAAAATAGAAAGGACGTGATTCATTGTGTAAAATTAGTTATGATAAATACATACCTATTTCTAATTGGTGAATATATCAAAGAATTGAGAATTCAAAATTTTGATATAGGGTTCCAGTTAAAGGAGGTCATCCTTTTGTTTTCCAATGTCTCTTACAGATAACATCAAAGATGTTGTCTTTCTTAGTCATTGTGGGGGTGAGCTGTACTGGTACACGTGTGTAGTGTCCTTTATTAAAATCCATTTTAAAAACTCAGGTTTATCTTCGCCATCAGACAGCTAGAAATTAGTCATTAGATTTTCTAAACAAACTGAAAACAGCGCTCTCTCTGGAAAACATTGACAACTATTTAAACGATTAGACATTAAAATTTGACAGATTAATTCTGAGCGACTAGCGGAAAAATGGGTTCACTTTGAGTTACCTAGATGGCGCTGAGGTGTGAAATAAAAGAAATTAATAATATGAAATAAAACAGATCATTCTAATTAGAATTTAGGAAATAAATAGATTTATTTCGTTATGTTAGTAAAATAAATTAAAGAGGGAAGGATTACACAAATTATTTTGTAGTGAAGTAACATTATAGTTGTGTAACCTAATAAAGAAAGATCGAATTAGCTGGAAGTTGAATAAAAAAGAAATGACGGCTATAATGCTAAGGAGAGTAGGAGACAAGTTCAAAGTATAATGAACTAGACGATTAGACATTTAAAATTGACAGGTTAATTCTGAGCGACTAGCGGAGAAATGGGTTCACTTTGAATTACCTAGATGGCGCTGTGGTGCAAGCAAAGGAAATGGTTGAAATTAAATAAAAACAGATCATTCTAATTAGAATTTAGAAATAAATAAATTTGTTTCGTTATGTTAGTAAAATAAATTAAAGAGGGAAAGTTTGCACAAATTATTTTGTAATAAAGAATTGGCTGGAAGTTGAATTAAAAAAGAAATGACGGTTATAATGCTAAGGAGAGTAGGAGACAAGTTCAAAGTATAATGAACTAAACGATTAGACTTTTAAAATTGACAGGTTAATTCTGGGCGACTAGAAGAGAAATGGGTTCACTTTGAATTACCTAGATAGCGCTGTGGAGCAAGCGAAGGAAATGGTTGAAATTAAATAAAAAAAAACATCATTCTAATTAGAATTTAGGAAATAAATAGGTTTATTTCATTATGTTAGTAAGATAAATTAAAGAGGAAAGAATTGCACAAATTATTTTGTAATGAGGTAACATTATAGTTGTAAAACCTAATAAATAAGGATTGAATAGGCTGGAAGTTGAAAAAAAAAAAGAAGAATTATGACCGCTATGTTGCTAAAATGAGTAGGGGTCAAATTCAAAGGATAATGAACTTTGTTTGTTACATGTTATGTTAGAATAATCATTGTCATTAGAAAAGTAAATGCATTATTGCGGGAAAACTTCTGCGCATCCCAGCTTCTTAATACGCAGGGACGCTAGAGAGACGCTAATATGAGGAGAGATGAGTTCAAACGAAAGTGAGCTTTATTTGTTACTTGAAATGATGAAATAGACACTAAAGTTGAATAATTGAAATTTCTTTTGCGGGAAAAGTTTACGCATCCAAGCGATCTTATACGCATGTTTCATACAGCGGGGCCGAAAATTAGGGGTTGCTACGCATGCTCAGGGTTTTCTATATAAAGTCTGGCGAGGGTCTGAGCGGGGCTTTTTTATTCCGGTCGTCGAAGGGGTGAGTTGATATTTTGCTGAGAGGTGTCACGTATCGTCCATTTTTGCCTTGTTGGTTTTTATTTATTTGTGTTGTGCTCGTATATTATAGGTGATATTATTTTGGGTGTCGCTTCACGTTGCGTTCGAGTAACGCTACAAGTTAACGATTATCGCTACACAGGAATGTTGTAGTTGACTTTATTTTGCTAGGATTGTGAGAATGTTTTAATAACTGGTGTTTGTGTGTTCCGGGATTGTTTTAACATGTTTATTAACCTTCTTTTGTTTTCCAGAACTCTGTAACGTCGCCACAAATGGTAGTCGGTTACGCAGAGCTCCGGGCAGTTGTAGTTTACGAAAATTAATACCTACACTCACATTTTGGTTGTGAGTTGAGACCTGAAGATTTCCACAATCAGGAAACGGATGGTTTTAACTCATTAACTGAGTGAGTTTGGAAGGTACGCGTACAAGGTTTCCTGATACCTTTATTCGGTATATCAGGCTCTGCTGAATGGTACTTTTTATGTCTCCTCTTCAGGGCCCGTAGAAGTGGATCCGAAATCAGTTTGCGATTGTTGTGTGGCCATCTAAAGTACCTTTGGCATTGATCCCCTTATTTATATATGTATATATAGACCACCGTAGGTATTTTCCCCACCTGGAAGCCAACTAAAGGCTAGAAATAGCCGGTCGAAGGGTCTTAGGACTACACACAGGAAGTTTTACTTCCGAAATCGAGGTTATGTTAGGTCTTAGTTGGTCTAGCAAAGGTTTTCTTACACCGGAATTCCTTTACACTACTCACACGTTTAACGTAACTGTAAAAGTCATTTTGGACTTTTAATTGCTCTAAAACAATAGATTAATAGGTGGTTAGGGGTTATAGGTAGTCAGTAGCTTTTCCTTTACACCGAGGGAAGCTTATAAACACGTAATGTGACTAGCTAGGTATATGTAGACAAAGTTTGTTCTACTACTGGCATAGTAAAACAAGCTCTGTCGACGTAAGAATTATAATTATTGAACCAAGAAGACTTAAATTAGCCTTCTAAAGCCAATAGGAAAATTAGGAACTAGTAATAATTAATTCATGTTACAAAAGTCCTCCTTTTAAATTAAATTCATATTAGGCAAATATTCAATCTAGGGTATCGAAACTTACTTATTGAATGTAATCTTGATAGTCTGTGGTTAGGTCTATCTATTCCTGTCAGAAACGTCAAATTCTAAGACTGTCCGTCTAATTAGAAAATAAATAAAGCGCTAGACTGCGGAGTATGTATGCTGTCCGATAAACCCGTGTTGGTATGATTAGGGAGTTAGTTTAACATGAAAGGTATTGTAGTGGTTATAATTAGCAGATAGGTAGAGGTCTAAGTTTAAGAAGCATTCGCGTCTAACCTTAGTGATAAACCTAGGCAGCTAACTAGGGAGACGCCCGCAAACATGTTTTATCAGTTAGTGTGTATAAAGAGTTCACGTTAAAACTGTCCCAAACGAATAAAAGTAATTAGTTAGCTATGTGTATTTACACAAGGTTGTTGTCATAGAGGTCATCTAAGCACGTAACGAAACTTATTAGTCTACGGTATTTTTATTAACTTTCTAGGATAGTAAGGGTAAATTAAAGAGTTCACGTTAAAACTGTCTCAAACGAATAAAAGTAATTAGTTAGCTATGTGTATTTATACCAGGTAATTGTCATAGAAGTCATCTAAGCAAAACGAGAGTCTATGATATTATTATTAACTTTCTAGGATAGTAAGGGTAAATAAGTACGGTTACATACCTGCAAAAAGATAAGCTAGGCTTATCATATTTAGATATTATTCCGGAGAGGTCCTAGTTGTAAGAATGAAATCGTCATCATTATAAGCTATATATTATCTTTAAACATCAGGTAAAGCGAATAAATCTAGGTTAACGTAGTCCTTTTGTATAGGCAAAATTCAAAGTGATACTTACGAGTTGGTCTGTCCTTTCAATACACCTTTAACAGCTATAGATGTGCGGTACATACCTAGCTACGGCTTACTGTCTCTGTCCAAGGACAATCAGTGGTCACTGTACTTACACATATGCTTAGTTGTTGTCTGAAGGAACCCTAGTGTTGAGTATACACTATGTAGTTCAAGAACACACCACCTTTGTGAGAATATTAAGGTTATTAAAGAAGTTATTTAGCGATAAAACCAAAGGGCTACTAATTTAGTTAAATTAAGTGTTGAAACAGGATATCTGAAAGCGCACTAAATCAATTATAGGGCTACTTACTAGGGCTAATTAAATTTTAGAAATAATTCAGTGTTGGCAATTTCAATGAAGTAGATGGTATATGTAAAATTTACACAATAGTGTCTCAGACTAAGTTAAGAATGGTGAGGTTACACTAATTCATTATTATATTAAATTTTAAACTAAATAGTTTATGTACTAGGGATATAGTACTGAAATTGAATTATAGTAATCTGAGTGATTCAATAATTCATACTACAATCCAGAGTATAAAGGTTGTAGAACCCGCCTAGTAGGGTTACATTTACATGATAATTACAGTAGGTATACTACTAAATAGTTTGGTAGTTATGACTACAAATTATAGAGAAAGACACACAAAGTTTGTCATAGGCATATTGAGTTTAATTCTATAAGTAAGAAGTAACAGGCTAAGAAATAAGAATAAAGCCTAAAACTAAGCATTGATATTATATTGTTCTAATATATTATTTTGTGTTCAAAAGTAAAATGAATAATTGAATTAAATAGATTAATCCTTTGAGTTTGTCTCGGTCTCTCTTCTCAAAGGATCCTTTTGGAGAGACTAGTAGAATCGAGTTTACCTAATTGACTAGAATTAGTCTACTAAATTTAACACTAATAGAATAATGTGTTATACTAAATAATAAAAGATATATTAGTGGGCGGGCTCTGAGGTTATGGTTGAAGAGCAGCGGAATGGCGAGAGATGGAGCCATTCCTTTAACCACTAATATATTATTGCCATTTTATGAAAGGTCATCTAGTAACATATTTGAATTAAACCAAGAGTTTGTTCTTAGTTATATAGTTAATATCTGAAGCTTCAAGTAATATTCTAAGTCTCTTAATAGATATTATGTTTGAACAGAAGAATGATTATGGTTTATGATAAGATTTCTATATTCATGCAAGCTATAACTCTGTTCCTTGGTTACTAATACAAAGTTAGGTTAATTAATCCTTTCCAGTAGACTATTATAATAATTTGAACCTTATTTCAATTAGGAATTTTATTAATATAATTCTTTACTGAATAGTTAATACTTTAGGTTTGATTTAACAACATATAGATGTTAGCTGGCAAGTTTAATGGTATTCTCTAATAGTAATTAGTAGGAAGGAGTAATTAGGAACTTCATAATGGACTAGTAATAATAATCTCTCGCTCATTAAAGTTCTTTGGTTTACTATTCGGTTCACAATGTAGGGTTCGTATATTAGAGATCATGAGGCCAATATTTAATTTTAATACTGTTTTTAGGGGGGGATCAGTACAGTTTGGGATGCCTAGACCAGGATGTGAAACCTAAATTATTATTTATTACGTGACCTTAGATATAGTATAAATATTTATGCTATGTTTTTCGTCACAATTTGATGTCCGTGTAAAAGGAGTGAGCTTGAGAGTATTATTTATAACCTTAGTTGAGGTCGTTTCATTAGATAAATAACTCAACAACACAAATTGTATATCATTAATTTTAATTATCTGTATTACAATAGGTTAGGTTAAGTCTAGTCGAAGTATTTAGCTATATCTATAGGTGAATTCTATGCAGGCTATCCGATCCATTTTGTTCTGACATGCATGTCCACCATTTCACTAAAATACGTCCATGACGATTGCCCGCGACAGCGCAATGTTACTGAGTTTCACTAAGGCACTGTGTTTTCGCTAAATCACATCTTGTAACGCACTTTTCACTTATAATCACTGATTGTTTTGGTTACTAGAACTTAACCGGGTTTTATCAGAGATACGTGGTGATGGACATTGGACGTGACTCGGTGTTATGTATAATTTTTACAAGTCTGGATTAAAATGATACAGTTTACAGTGGTCGTTTAAAGCGTTTGATAAAACCGTGTTACGTTGTCCTATCGTCTAACTTCACTGAACGCTGGGGTCGCTAGGATTGGTTGAAATCCTTATCTTTATCATCTATTCGACCAATCTGTGGTCACCGCAGTGACAGTAGTCAGGGGCGTTTTTATAATGTGAAACGAAGCGAAGACAAAATGATTATTATACACGCTTCGTCTCATAAAAAGTTGTAAATACCTAGTTCCATACGAGTATATTAATTTTTAGAATCAAAGCCCCTAAATTTTATATAATACGTTTTAAGTAAAAGGCTAATTACTTGCCATATGACGGATTTAGGAGTAATTTAAAAGAAAAAGTCGCGTGTGGCTCATAGATAATGTAATAAATAAATATTGCGTTACGTTTTACGGGAGATTTATTCGATGATTGGAAATTCGATAGTCACTTGAAATAATTTAAAATCATTAAATTATTTAGACATACAAATACTATTAAATAATTGTATGACATGTAACATGTTAAATATCCAAGTTGGTTATAACTACTGATTCTTAGTTAAAAATTAGTAATTAGAATTCTATAACATTCATTCCATAAGTATACTTAGAACTTTATTTGATCGTATCGATTATACTTATTAAATTAATGAAATAAAAAAAACAAATCGCATAGCTAGACCCGAAAAACGTTTATATATAGGTAGGTAGGTAGATATTTGAATTGGTTAGATGAGATAAATTAGAAAATATTTAGAATTTAACTTGTAATAAGTAAAAGCTGGTATATTATTTGAATTTACAAGACCAAGCTGGTTTTTGGGTAAGATTAATAAAATGGACTATACTTACCCATCTTATAGATATGTTTGACAAATTTAAAACTGATTAAGAGATTTGCATATGGGGGGGTGATAATTGTTTGTTAGTAAGGAACTAAGATCATAACATAAACATCAGGCAATATTTAGTCATATTGTATAAGAAGTTAGGCATAAACATTGTTTTGATGTATTTTTAGTAATTAAAAATAATGTAAAGCTTACATTATCATGAATCATTCATAACCTTTAAGTCAGGAAGAAATTTAAAGTAAAACTAGATTTTATTTATAAAAACAGAGGTAAACAAAATTGCATCAACTTATCCCAGCTGATACATAAAAGAAACAAATCATGCTTGGTTTAAGGTGAAGTAGGTAAATCATAAGACATTATTATGTAATCCATGAACAGTACATAAAACAGGGTTAGTAGAAAGAAAAATAAGGTTTAGCACAACACAAATCACAATCGTTCACTTAGCAGGAAGCCGGACCGGGTAGCTTGCAATGGTTTCACACGTAGAATAGTTACTGCTAGATTGGTTAAAACTTGCAGGCGATTAAACATTATGTTAGTAGGGTAATGAACTCTATCATAACTGCAGAGGGTGTCATCTCTCAATATTGCTGAAATAAAAGCAGAATATTCCGTTAGTTACTGAAAACAACATTAAGTAAACTTCATATCTAACAACTATATTCATTACTAGAAAGACTAAGGTACATAAAGGTACATAAAGGTAGTAATAATACTAAATTTAAGTTTAGAATTATGCTAAATAAAGGAGTTATGCGCATCAACATGAACTAAGGTTAATATAAATAAGTTATAGGTATAACTCACTATACATAGAAAAGGATTGTATACTTACGTAATATGAGCAGTTTTCACCACTAGGTTGTAATATGGTCCAAGTTATTAACAGGCAGGAACACATTAGCCAATTTGGTTTGCTAATCACACCGGGTGATAAATTTAGCTATATAAAACTTCTTGTTCTTCTCTTTAATGGCAATCTCAGAGCCTGGTGCCAATGTCAGGAATGTTCGATTTTGGTTAAGTACGTAAAACACGGGACTTCTGTTTTATTTTGATAAACAAACAATATTAGTCATAGAGTTGGTAACGAACAATAAGCTCAAACAAAGCTGTTTAGCTGTCATATTTTGCAGTAGCATCCACAGATAATGTAAGGCGCGTCTCTGTCCGTTCAGAAACCTAAACACGTTCAAGTCGAAAAAAAAACAGGTCTGAAAATGTTGAGTGAAAACATAATAATAATAATCTCACATTTATTTAGCTATAGTTGCTATGTATCACTACGTACGGTAACTTTATTTTTATGGTTAAGTTAGTTTCGGAGATATTTAAGGCAAGGATGGTCAACGAATAATAAAACATTGTGGCCGTACCTTTATACAGATTACGATAAAATCCCTTTTTGAAGTTGTTGCCTGCGAGTTGGACCGTGAATGTGACATGTCAGTCGTAATAGGTGACAGTGTCAAAATAGGGAGCTGTCAGAGTTTGTTTTGTTTGTGTTTATCTGTCATAAAGTATTTAGTTATGAATATTTTATTCAAAGTTTAGTGAAATAAACTTTTATAAAGTGCAAAAATAATTACGCGAGCCGGGAATATAACTTGGTAATCATGGTGTATGTTATTATAATAAGTTAGTGTCAAAAGTTATTAGCTTTGAAGGTTTGACTGTCAGTGGTTAGGTATAATAATAAAATGTAAGTTTATGGTTTTGTATTCGAATAAGTTAAATTAAATGGTATTTAGTACACATTAGATTAAAGGATCAAAACTATCGAGTTATTATCGAAGTTTTTCATTCTAAATTCGCGGAGTAACTACATCTGATCTACGCGTAGTGTAAATGACTGAATTTTCTCTTGCTTGAGAAATATATACGAGACAATGTACATATATAGTTCATACATATAAGAACTTTTATCGAAGTTTTCTCTTGCTGGATCCGCAGAGAAATATACATCGGACGTTATGTATATACTTTGAGAATCTCATGCTAGATCCGCTGAGAGATATACAATCAGACTAGATGTATATATGAATAACTATAATAGTAATGTCACTTGTTAGATATGGTGAAAAATATACGCTAAGTATAGTGTTTTTATACTTTTAAAATGTTTAGGGAAACACTGGAATTATGTACTGGACATAATATATGAAACTATTTGAGTATTAAATTCAAATTGGACATAGTGTGGTATTAGTAGATCTAGAGTTGAAGTAGTTGTATGAAGGTGGATTTTCTTATTTAATATAAGTAGGATAAATAAAATTTAAATTAAAAACAGAAAATCTAAATAACGGATAAAAATAAATAAAATGAAGTTTTAGAATAAGGCGATTAAGCATACTAGAATAATAATAATAATAATAATAAAATAATTAGGTTGTTTGCTGGCGAGATTGACTTGAGGAATAGGGAGAGGTTATAGTTAAATAAAATTTAATTGCGAAAATGATTTGTATCATAATAAGGTGAAATTAATTAATGAATAATAAGGTTAAGGGAAGGGAGATTTCTTGCAAAGAAATCTGGTTAAGAATTTATAGGAACGACTCCTCAAACTTGGTAGTATGTTTGGATATTACAGGAATACAATTCCTTTAGAGTGTGGTGATAAGGTGAAATGAGGGTGTGATATTATGATCTAAGATGAATTCAGAGGATGAAGTATGGTTTGAGGTTAACTATAATGGGACCATTTTGGAGTAGACGTTCTTGAATTATAACCAGGCTGGATCTGTCGATATCTGAACCTCTGGGAGGGGAATTATACACAACTAATTGTCAAGAATTTATGTGTTAGGTTAAAATCGTATTTACGATTCGACCCATTGGAAGGGGTAGTTCTTGATAATTAATACTATACAAGTGTAAGAAGGTTATAACAAAAAAATACACACCTACTTTCAGTGATGAAAGGTTCAAATTTAAATGTTAAATAATAATAATAATAAAAAAAAGGTATCTGGGTGTATTGACATGCTTAATAGTCACAATATTGAGTGTGCTAATATAGCTAAAGTTGAACTATTTAGTTGTTGAAAGTAACACATGCACCAAGAAAGAGATAACAGATGACTAATTTTGTGGGGGTGAGGAATGGTTTTTGGTTTTGACTTTTGAAGATATTAGTACTTGTTTAACATTATATTACTTTGCAAGTAGATTTTCTCGGAGGAATCTCTTATTCCGGGCATTGTGGAAAAGAAATTTGAGTTCGGGCAATGAGAGCGTACAGATTTCGATTGATTCCCAGGAAAATTATTACTAGAATACACTTATCTCACAAGTAAGTGCTACTTTTGCGAACTAATAAAATTAGAGGAACATATCATCATAAATTAATACTAGGAATCATAGATCCAAGCTTCTACCTAAGGTGTCGTTAGTTTGTCTTGTGATTGGTTAAATACACAACACATTAAAGCATAGTGGTCGGAACAGATGTCAACAGATTTGGTTTCCCATAAAAGGTTAGGGTAAGGAAATAGGTATTTGAGAATAATAAAAAAAAAAGAAGGGTAAAACTAAGATTAAAGAACTTTGACTATAATTGACATTTTGAATCATGTACTTTAAGGTAAACACCATAGGGAAGGAATTATCGATTTGTATGAGAGGACTCAACTGTTTCTTTTACCAGAGCAATGTTGGATATGAACGATAGTCGGGCAATGTGACTAAGTTCTAATTGAAAAAGTGGAGTCTGAAGGTATTTTCTTTTACTCCTATAATCGGTGCAGTGATGGAGGTATAAGAACATCTGAGGGAACAATGTGATTATATCTCTAACTACATTGGTGTAGTTTGAGTTTTGCAAATTATTAACACACATCAGGGCAGATTATATAAAATAGAAAGGACGTGATTCATTGTGTAAAATTAGTTATGATAAATACATACCTATTTCTAATTGGTGAATATATCAAAGAATTGAGAATTCAAAATTTTGATATAGGGTTCCAGTTAAAGGAGGTCATCCTTTTGTTTTCCAATGTCTCTTATAGATAACATCAAAGATGTTGTCTTTCTTAGTCATTGTGGGGGTGAGCTGTACTGGTACACGTGTGTAGTGTCCTTTATTAAAATCCATTTTAAAAACTCAGGTTTATCTTCGCCATCAGACAGCTAGAAATTAGTCATTAGATTTTCTAAACAAACTGAAAACAGCGCTCTCTCTGGAAAACATTGACAACTATTTAAACGATTAGACATTAAAATTTGACAGATTAATTCTGAGCGACTAGCGGAAAAATGGGTTCACTTTGAGTTACCTAGATGGCGCTGAGGTGTGAAATAAAAGAAATTAATAATATGAAATAAAACAGATCATTCTAATTAGAATTTAGGAAATAAATAGATTTATTTCGTTATGTTAGTAAAATAAATTAAAGAGGGAAGGATTACACAAATTATTTTGTAGTGAAGTAACATTATAGTTGTGTAACCTAATAAAGAAAGATCGAATTAGCTGGAAGTTGAATAAAAAAGAAATGACGGCTATAATGCTAAGGAGAGTAGGAGACAAGTTCAAAGTATAATGAACTAGACGATTAGACATTTAAAATTGACAGGTTAATTCTGAGCGACTAGCGGAGAAATGGGTTCACTTTGAATTACCTAGATGGCGCTGTGGTGCAAGCAAAGGAAATGGTTGAAATTAAATAAAAACAGATCATTCTAATTAGAATTTAGAAATAAATAAATTTGTTTCGTTATGTTAGTAAAATAAATTAAAGAGGGAAAGTTTGCACAAATTATTTTGTAATAAAGAATTGGCTGGAAGTTGAATTAAAAAAGAAATGACGGTTATAATGCTAAGGAGAGTAGGAGACAAGTTCAAAGTATAATGAACTAAACGATTAGACTTTTAAAATTGACAGGTTAATTCTGGGCGACTAGAAGAGAAATGGGTTCACTTTGAATTACCTAGATAGCGCTGTGGAGCAAGCGAAGGAAATGGTTGAAATTAAATAAAAAAAAACATCATTCTAATTAGAATTTAGGAAATAAATAGGTTTATTTCATTATGTTAGTAAGATAAATTAAAGAGGAAAGAATTGCACAAATTATTTTGTAATGAGGTAACATTATAGTTGTAAAACCTAATAAATAAGGATTGAATAGGCTGGAAGTTGAAAAAAAAAAAGAAGAATTATGACCGCTATGTTGCTAAAATGAGTAGGGGTCAAATTCAAAGGATAATGAACTTTGTTTGTTACATGTTATGTTAGAATAATCATTGTCATTAGAAAAGTAAATGCATTATTGCGGGAAAACTTCTGCGCATCCCAGCTTCTTAATACGCAGGGACGCTAGAGAGACGCTAATATGAGGAGAGATGAGTTCAAACGAAAGTGAGCTTTATTTGTTACTTGAAATGATGAAATAGACACTAAAGTTGAATAATTGAAATTTCTTTTGCGGGAAAAGTTTACGCATCCAAGCGATCTTATACGCATGTTTCATACAGCGGGGCCGAAAATTAGGGGTTGCTACGCATGCTCAGGGTTTTCTATATAAAGTCTGGCGAGGGTCTGAGCGGGGCTTTTTTATTCCGGTCGTCGAAGGGGTGAGTTGATATTTTGCTGAGAGGTGTCACGTATCGTCCATTTTTGCCTTGTTGGTTTTTATTTATTTGTGTTGTGCTCGTATATTATAGGTGATATTATTTTGGGTGTCGCTTCACGTTGCGTTCGAGTAACGCTACAAGTTAACGATTATCGCTACACAGGAATGTTGTAGTTGACTTTATTTTGCTAGGATTGTGAGAATGTTTTAATAACTGGTGTTTGTGTGTTCCGGGATTGTTTTAACATGTTTATTAACCTTCTTTTGTTTTCCAGAACTCTGTAACGTCGCCACAAATGGTAGTCGGTTACGCAGAGCTCCAGGCAGTTGTAGTTTACGAAAATTAATACCTACACTCACATTTTGGTTGTGAGTTGAGACCTGAAGATTTCCACAATCAGGAAACGGATGGTTTTAACTCATTAACTGAGTGAGTTTGGAAGGTACGCGTACAAGGTTTCCTGATACCTTTATTCGGTATATCAGGCTCTGCTGAATGGTACTTTTTATGTCTCCTCTTCAGGGCCCGTAGAAGTGGATCCGAAATCAGTTTGCGATTGTTGTGTGGCCATCTAAAGTACCTTTGGCATTGATCCCCTTATTTATATATGTATATATAGACCACCGTAGGTATTTTCCCCACCTGGAAGCCAACTAAAGGCTAGAAATAGCCGGTCGAAGGGTCTTAGGACTACACACAGGAAGTTTTACTTCCGAAATCGAGGTTATGTTAGGTCTTAGTTGGTCTAGCAAAGGTTTTCTTACACCGGAATTCCTTTACACTACTCACACGTTTAACGTAACTGTAAAAGTCATTTTGGACTTTTAATTGCTCTAAAACAATAGATTAATAGGTGGTTAGGGGTTATAGGTAGTCAGTAGCTTTTCCTTTACACCGAGGGAAGCTTATAAACACGTAATGTGACTAGCTAGGTATATGTAGACAAAGTTTGTTCTACTACTGGCATAGTAAAACAAGCTCTGTCGACGTAAGAATTATAATTATTGAACCAAGAAGACTTAAATTAGCCTTCTAAAGCCAATAGGAAAATTAGGAACTAGTAATAATTAATTCATGTTACAAAAGTCCTCCTTTTAAATTAAATTCATATTAGGCAAATATTCAATCTAGGGTATCGAAACTTACTTATTGAATGTAATCTTGATAGTCTGTGGTTAGGTCTATCTATTCCTGTCAGAAACGTCAAATTCTAAGACTGTCCGTCTAATTAGAAAATAAATAAAGCGCTAGACTGCGGAGTATGTATGCTGTCCGATAAACCCGTGTTGGTATGATTAGGGAGTTAGTTTAACATGAAAGGTATTGTAGTGGTTATAATTAGCAGATAGGTAGAGGTCTAAGTTTAAGAAGCATTCGCGTCTAACCTTAGTGATAAACCTAGGCAGCTAACTAGGGAGACGCCCGCAAACATGTTTTATCAGTTAGTGTGTATAAAGAGTTCACGTTAAAACTGTCCCAAACGAATAAAAGTAATTAGTTAGCTATGTGTATTTACACAAGGTTGTTGTCATAGAGGTCATCTAAGCACGTAACGAAACTTATTAGTCTACGGTATTTTTATTAACTTTCTAGGATAGTAAGGGTAAATTAAAGAGTTCACGTTAAAACTGTCTCAAACGAATAAAAGTAATTAGTTAGCTATGTGTATTTATACCAGGTAATTGTCATAGAAGTCATCTAAGCAAAACGAGAGTCTATGATATTATTATTAACTTTCTAGGATAGTAAGGGTAAATAAGTACGGTTACATACCTGCAAAAAGATAAGCTAGGCTTATCATATTTAGATATTATTCCGGAGAGGTCCTAGTTGTAAGAATGAAATCGTCATCATTATAAGCTATATATTATCTTTAAACATCAGGTAAAGCGAATAAATCTAGGTTAACGTAGTCCTTTTGTATAGGCAAAATTCAAAGTGATACTTACGAGTTGGTCTGTCCTTTCAATACACCTTTAACAGCTATAGATGTGCGGTACATACCTAGCTACGGCTTACTGTCTCTGTCCAAGGACAATCAGTGGTCACTGTACTTACACATATGCTTAGTTGTTGTCTGAAGGAACCCTAGTGTTGAGTATACACTATGTAGTTCAAGAACACACCACCTTTGTGAGAATATTAAGGTTATTAAAGAAGTTATTTAGCGATAAAACCAAAGGGCTACTAATTTAGTTAAATTAAGTGTTGAAACAGGATATCTGAAAGCGCACTAAATCAATTATAGGGCTACTTACTAGGGCTAATTAAATTTTAGAAATAATTCAGTGTTGGCAATTTCAATGAAGTAGATGGTATATGTAAAATTTACACAATAGTGTCTCAGACTAAGTTAAGAATGGTGAGGTTACACTAATTCATTATTATATTAAATTTTAAACTAAATAGTTTATGTACTAGGGATATAGTACTGAAATTGAATTATAGTAATCTGAGTGATTCAATAATTCATACTACAATCCAGAGTATAAAGGTTGTAGAACCCGCCTAGTAGGGTTACATTTACATGATAATTACAGTAGGTATACTACTAAATAGTTTGGTAGTTATGACTACAAATTATAGAGAAAGACACACAAAGTTTGTCATAGGCATATTGAGTTTAATTCTATAAGTAAGAAGTAACAGGCTAAGAAATAAGAATAAAGCCTAAAACTAAGCATTGATATTATATTGTTCTAATATATTATTTTGTGTTCAAAAGTAAAATGAATAATTGAATTAAATAGATTAATCCTTTGAGTTTGTCTCGGTCTCTCTTCTCAAAGGATCCTTTTGGAGAGACTAGTAGAATCGAGTTTACCTAATTGACTAGAATTAGTCTACTAAATTTAACACTAATAGAATAATGTGTCATACTAAATAATAAAAGATATATTAGTGGGCGGGCTCTGAGGTTATGGTTGAAGAGCAGCGGAATGGCGAGAGATGGAGCCATTCCTTTAACCACTAATATATTATTGCCATTTTATGAAAGGTCATCTAGTAAGATATTTGAATTAAACCAAGAGTTTGTTCTTAGTTATATAGTTAATATCTGAAGCTTCAAGTAATATTCTAAGTCTCTTAATAGATATTATGTTTGAACAGAAGAATGATTATGGTTTATGATAAGATTTCTATATTCATGCAAGCTATAACTCTGTTCCTTGGTTACTAATACAAAGTTAGGTTAATTAATCCTTTCCAGTAGACTATTATAATAATTTGAACCTTATTTCAATTAGGAATTTTATTAATATAATTCTTTACTGAATAGTTAATACTTTAGGTTTGATTTAACAACATATAGATGTTAGCTGGCAAGTTTAATGGTATTCTCTAATAGTAATTAGTAGGAAGGAGTAATTAGGAACTTCATAATAGACTAGTAATAATAATCTCTCGCTCATTAAAGTTCTTTGGTTTACTATTCGGTTCACAATGTAGGGTTCTTAGACAATAGACGATCATGAGGCCAACTTAAATATAAATATATAAAATATATTAAAAGTGTTTTTGGGGGGGTCAGTACAACGTCAGATAAGGCGAGAGCGATGCGAACGTGATAAAGCCACAGATAACACAGGTTATACAGAGAAGTTTATTAAATTTCTTAAAGCTGGTTCACAATTGCTTGATGTCGGAATGGTATAAAATAAATTGTTTATATTTTTCCATACCAATTTGTATAATTAACTAAGTAAAAGGATACATATTATACTTAAAAATAATTAAGCTTATGCATTTGTATTATACTTCATTTTGTTTGTTATAGGTAGGTATAGGTATATTGCAAAAATTGCCAGATCACATAGTCTGTTATGTCTTGACAGTAGTGAAGTTTTTTTATGTTATGAGTTCGGTTATACGATTTGTTTGTTTTGTTTACATTACATTTCATGCGAGACGGAGACGCGGCGCGCCAAATTAAAGATCCCATATGCTCTCCATGAAGTACTACGGCACTTAAATCTGGGTCCGACCGTCGGACTCCGACGCAGTCCAGTGACGTTCTGTATACAATAGCTACTTTTACTTGGCAAAATTGAGCCATCGGGCAGAAGCAAGCAGAAGTAGGAGGGTTCTGTACCCTATACTAGAACTCCGAATTCAAGTCTCGAGTGACGTGCAGAATAGCTGGAGTTTGGCGGACAAGTTTATTATCCTTGGAATTGTATTTATATTGTATCCTTGAAGTTTATTATACGTGAACGGGGGTGGAATTGGTGAATATACGGATTAAGGACAACTGCGAATGTGGTTTTGATGAGAGATCGGTAGAAGATATTTATCTTCTATGATTGCCTAAGACGAAATCCTCTTGCTAACAATATCCCTGAACATACTTACTGAGTTTAAATCTCTGTTAGGTCTGAGGCCCGTTTCATGAAGCTACAAGTAACAAATTACAAGCGGAACTCTCCTTCTCGCAAAAGGAGTTAGAAAGAGACTTCCGCTTGTAATTTGTAACTTGTAGCTTCGTGAAACGGGCCTCTGGTATAAAAACATTTTTAACATGACAGTCTAACAGGTAACATAGATTTCTGAGGTTTTTTTAAACAATTTAAAAAATAGCTTCTGCTAAATATTAGGTCGGGGAAAAAGTCTTTTCGCATATACTTAGTATGTATAAACTTGCAATAAAATCTCTTTGGCTGTACTATTTGTATCTGGCTGGTTTTGATGACATTAAAAAGGTTACATTTCAAAAAAAAGAAACAAATTAGTAAAATGTTGTTTCCCGCTATTTTTCATTTGTTTTGCTGTCTGTCAAGATGAGTGAATCTAATGAAGAAATTCGATACATTTTAAAATTTTATAACAAAAAAGGAAAAAATGCAACGCAAGCCGCGAATAAAATTTGTGACGTTTATGGACCTAATACAGTGTCAGTAAGAGTAGCACAAAGTTGGTTTAAGCGTTTTCAATACGGGAATTTTGATATCAAATATGCACCTCGCTCTGGTCGCCCTGTAACGGATAAAACGAACGCCATTTTTGAAAAAGTGGAGCAAGATCGGCATATCAGTAGTTACGACGTAGCTGAAGAACTGGGAATCGATCACAAAACAGTTTTGACCCATTTGAAAAAAGCTGGGTACACAAAAAAGCTCGATATTTGGGTGCCACACGATCTCACTGAAAGAAACCTTATGAATCGTATACTCATTTGTGATTCTTTATTGAGACGTAATGAAACCGAACCGTTTTTGAAGAGATTAATAACTGGTGATGAAAAGTGGATCACGTACGACAAGAACGTTCGAAAAAGGTCGTGGTCAAAGGTCGGTCAGGCTTCACAGACTGTATCAAAACCCGGGTTAACTCGAAATAAGGTGATGCTGTGTGTATGGTGGGATTGGAAAAGCATTGTTCATTATGAGCTTTTACCGCCGGGCAGAACCATCGATTCGGATCTCTACTGTCAACAACTGATGAGATTAAAGCAAGAAATTGAGAGAAAGCGGCCGGAATTGATCAATAGAAAGGGTGTGTTCTTTCATCATGACAACGCTAGACCACACACATCTTTAGCCACTCAGCAAAAATTAAGAGAGTTTGGCTGAGAGGTGTTAATACATCCGCCATGTAGCCCTGACCTTGCACCTTCAGATTTTCACCTGTTTCGGTCTCTTCAGAATTGTTTAGGCGGTGTCAGGATAACATCAAGAGAGGACTGCCAAAACTACTTGTCGCGTTTTTTTGATCAGAAATCCCAAAATTTCTACGGCAACGGGATCATGTCACTACCTACAAGATGGCAAAAAGTCATCGAACAAAATGGCACATACATACTGTAATTAAATGTAAATAAACTTTGAATTTTTTTTGCTTAAGTTTTCATATAAAATGCGAAGAAACTTTTTCTCCAACCTATTATTTTATGAAAATATTTTTGTAAAAGTACCTAAGTTCCTTGAAATGGGTAAGTAAAGTTTTTTGAAGGGGTGTATATTATATTTTTTTCTGATAGTGTTTGGTCTATAAACCAATAATCTACAGTTATTTTATTTTTAATCATTATAGTTCTTCTAAAATACCTTTTTTTTAAGTCCGTTATAACAGTTCTCTGAGCGTTACGGAACTATACGCGTTACCTTAGCCTAAATGATAATTTAAAAATGCCTTTGCATTACACTTTTTTTGCCCTGACACCAGGCGATATAATGAGTGCGTCAAACGAGTTCGTGCAAGCTGATTCCAGAAATTTACCTTATATGAACATGAGGTGGTTTACACAACGACACCTTATTTTAAAGCAGCGGTGTGGAGGGCATGCGATAAAAACGGTACGGATACGATGCGTCACTGCGATTCCGTACCGTAGCCGTATTTTAAGCAACGGTGGGGTCGAACCTTTAAGTGGCGTACGGCGCCGTGTCGTGTGTGGTTTGAAAAAGCTATACTACTGCATTCTTTCTTAACTTAGGGCCACTTGTTCCAGCAGGAAATATCTAGTTTTAGTCAAACTAAGTATGGAACTATAATTATGTCAAATCTAGATTGAAATCTAAAACCAGGTTATCCTTTTGCTTCTAGCAAGCGGCCCTTAGTGAACCCATTTTAATCAAAGCCAGAAGTGTTAATGTTATGAAGTGCTTTAATAAAATAAAACAAAGTTTTTAAATATCAACTGTATTTTTATTATATTACCCTGTAAATTTGCTAGAGCACAGGCAATGGTCAAACTCTCATCAATGTATCTTGTATAAATGTGATTAATTACTGAGTGAGGTTTCAGGAAAGTGAACTCCCTCACCCTCCATATCACGCGCTCCACATGTATCCTTAGACTTGCGATGATTTTGCTTTGAATGACTTCTTTTTATGTTGGCGTTTCAGTTGATGATACACTCGGAGGGTGAAGGAGTTTTACATGTTTGTCTTTAAGAAGAATCTCTATCCCGTTGAAGCCTCGATCGGCTAATACCACAGCCCCTGGAGGAACAATATCAACAAAGCCACTACATTCTGTAATGGCTTTGTCTAATATCCTTACTCCATAGCCTTTTGAAATAAAACAGATAAAACTGTTTGGGCAGCAAGCTATAAGATATTTTAATGTGTTACAGTACTTGTATTGTCACCATGTCCTGGCTTGAGTTACAGGGTCTGAAGGGGTCTCTATTTGAATTTCAAAACAATCGATAATACATTGGACATTTGCATATCTGGCCTTAAATACTGGAGGTAACGTCTTTTTTATTTCTATAGGTTCTGGCAGTTAAAAAATAATATTTTTCAAGTATTTTTCCAGATGCGGCGTACTCTTAATAATTTTTGAACGGTGACTTTGCTCAAGTTAAAATGGGTCTTCTTTGTAGAGTATCATTTTGTTTTATTTTAAACATAGTTGCTTTGCCAAAAAATCTATAACCCAATAATACTGTTTCGGCACTTCAATATACATATTGGGTTTTTCTTTTATAAGGCTCATTATGTGCTGCTGTCCAGAAAAATGTCTGTGCTTTGCAGACACATATTCCTTGTTGCTTGATGATGTTGAGGTTGAAGGGCTCGAGGGCTCAAACATTGTTGGTGTCGCAAAGCCACTTGATGAAAGAAAATTTGGTAAAAGATACTGCTTTAATATTAGCTGTGCTTACTATGGATTTTATCCTGGCTGCCTTATGTACTTTTTGAAATTCATACTGACTTGCTGAATCACATTGACATGCTCTTCACAGACATACAAGAGTCGTTTTGGGCAATTCCTTTCCATGGTTAGGCACTTATTAGGCTTTTAGACCTTTTGGTATGGACAAGAATAAGTGGCATTGGGATGGTCTCTTCTAAATTTTTTACACGACGGTACGAAACATCTTCCTTCATCCTTGTAATAATTATACTTTATCATAAGCAGCGTTTGCAGGACTTATATTTGATGTATCCATTATATAAGGATGAAGATGATGCAAACAACTTGTATCGTAGTCCAAAAACTAATGCAGAGGTCGTCAGGGATAGTAAGAATCGTCAGCCAAAATACGCCGTCAAGAGTAATTCCAATTCAAGTCCAAAAAAGCGTTGCGGTGGTTGTCGAGAAATGCGGTAATATCCAAATCCAAGGGTCTGAGCAGAAGTAATCGTAAAATTCAAGGAAATAATTGGTAAATAACACGGAGGTAAACAATCAATCAATCTTTTTAGTTTATGGCATCCGTCGCGGAGACAATTTTGCCAATGTCAAGTGAATCAGGGCACGATGAACAGAATGAGGCCAAAAATGTTTTTTTTAATAACAGATGATCGGTTGAATTACCTAGGACAACAGATAAAAATATGATAATTATATACATTATATATATAGATAAACACAACAACCACAACACAGAAGCACACTAACTTTATGAAGCTATTTACAAAAGGCTGTACGAGGTTTGGGTAAAGGGAGTCTGCTAGAAAAAGAATGAATTGTCTAAAGTTTGATTCTATATTTTTCAATGAACTCAGATAGGATGTTGATGAAGGGGGTATAAATCAGTGAAAGAAGAGAAGCGAGATTGGTGGGACGGGGAATATAATTTGGAAGAAGATTGTAAAGGGAAACAGGATTTTTGCTGCAGTTAAAGAAAATATGGTCCACCGTTCCTTCATCTAAACCGCACTCACACAAGGAGTGGTCCCTTACCCGGATCTTGGCCAAGAAATGAGGAGAACAGACGTGACCCAGTCGTAACCGGATAATGGTAGAAGTAACACGTTTACTAGCAGTACGATGTCTAAAGAACCAGGGTTTAGTTGGGATGTCCGGTTGAATTGCTGCATAGTATTTACCCTTAGTTTTCTGCGATAACTTCCACTGCTTACTCCAGCATACTACAAGGTCAGCTCTGGCCATGGAACGAAGGTCATGAGCATAGCATTGTGAGTGAGTAGACAACCCACTTTGTATGGCTTCTTTGGCGCAAGCATCCGCCTTTTCATTCCCCGTAATGCCGCAGTGCCCTGGAATCCAGGCCACTACAACTTCTATGCCTGACAGATGACATTTATACAAAACCTCTCTAATTTTTAAAGTAATATAAAACACTTCTCTCGACCGAAACGGAAAACTAGAAATGACTTCTAAACAACTAAGGGAATCCGTAAATATAACAGACTTGTTCAACTTATGTGACTCCACATACGACACCGCCTCCAGAAGAGCTATCGCTTCACCTGTGAAGACTGAAGTTTTGGGGGGAGACTTAAAGTTTAAAATAATTTTGAAGCGAGGGATCCACACAGCTGAGCCAGCCGATCCATTTCTCAGCCAAGATCTTATTAAATTCAAGGTTCGCATTGAATGTGAGCTTATGGATACCAAAAGATTTTAAAATAGTGGGTTGGAAAACTAGACAATCAAAGTCGAAGGAAAACAAAGGGTTGCGAGGAAATTTTGCTAAAGGGGGAGCAGATAAAACCTTTCTATAACTATTAACCAAACATGGATGAACCTTATGAGCCCAGAATTTAGAAGAGGAAATAAGATTATTAAGGTGAAATAAAAGAGAAATAAGAGGATGATCCGTATACTGAGCCACATTATAAAAAAAACGATCTGAAAGGCATTGTCTACGAAGACTTAGGGGAGGGTCAACGCATTCGACCTGTAACGCATTAATGGGCGAAGATTTCATAGCTCCGGAAATTATTCGAAGACACTTTGACTGGATCTTATCAAGGCTAGAGAGGGACAATTTGCTACAGGGTTCAAGTAGGAACGATGCATAGTCAAAATGACTTCGAACAATCGCGTTGTATAGTAGCTTCTGAGCATATGGGTGTGCCCCCCACCACACACCAGAGAGGGCCCGTAGAACATTGACACTTTTTTCGCATTTCTCTTTAATCAAATTAAGATGATATACTCCAGTCAAACGATTATCCAGGAACACTCCCAAAAACTTGACTCTGTCCGCAACCCCTATTTCCGCGTCACCAACAACTAAGTCAATTACCGGACTCTGGCGTTTCCTAGAAAACACAACAGCAGAACTCTTGGAGGCCGACAAAGAGAGACCGTGCTCACAGAGCCACTCTTCAAGATAACGGAGGGCAGCATTCAGGCGCACTGAACAGTCTTCAATAGAGTCTGAAGCATAATACAGGGCCACATCATCAGCATATTGAAGAATCTCACAGAAGCTGTCAACGGACCTGTCAAGATCGGACGTGTACAAACTATAAAGGATTGGACTTAAAACAGAGCCCTGGGGCAGGCCCCTCCAAACTTGCCTAGAAGGTAACAGTTTGTCTTGCGAACGGACGGTTATACTTCGGCCCATCAGCAAGTTGCTGATGAAATGTACCATCTTCGGCGGAATACTCAGCTGTAGCAATTTATGCCTGAGTACCGGAAGCAGCACATTATCGTAAGCCGAGGAGATATCAAGGAAAACCGCAACGAGATGTTGACCCCTAGTAAAAGCCAATCGAATGTCAGATACAAGAACACTGAGGCTGTCCATAGTGCCCATACCTCTGCGAAAACCAAATTGGGATCTGGAAAGCAAACCTCTATTTTCCAAAATCCATTCCAACCTATTCTTAACAAGGTGCTCCAAAATTTTACAAATTACCGAGGTCAAGGCTATTGGACGATAGGAGCAAGGATCAGAAGGATCCTTGCGAGGTTTGAGGATGGGAATGACAATCTGTTGCTTCCAGGGATCGGGAATAAAGCCAGTTTCGTAAATAAAATTTAGGATGGATGGGAATGATGTTTGGGCGCATTGGGAAATATTTTTAATGAATGAGTAAGGAATACCGTCAATACCCGGAGCTGAGTCACGTAAGCTAAGCAAAACACCAGAAAGCTCAGAACGAGTAAAAGGGTCATCCAAACGATCCAGAGAAGGGGGAGCGGGGAGAGAGGAGGGAAAGCAGTCTTCGGAGGGGACGGATGGAGGAGCAAGCTTGTCAAAAAATAAATCGAGCCAAATGGAAGGATCATTGGATGAAGTATTACTATCCGTCAAGGACCCACGAAATCTTTTTATATTCTTCCAAACGAGGGAGGCGGGAGATCGAGGTGATAAGCCTTCACAAAATCTAAGCCATCCAATACGTTTCTTTTCGCACAGAAGACGCTTAGACTGAGCCGAAATATGCCTAAGGTTAATGTAATTCTCCATGGAGATATCCCTGGAGTAAGTTTCTTCTGCCACTTTACGCCGGCGAATGCCAGCTGTACAGTCAGCATCCCACCACGGGGGGGACGAAATTGTGTTACGGGAAGAGTTTTTTAGGGGGATAGAATCGTCAGCTGCAAAAATAAGGGCAGATGTAAATTTTGAGTAAAGATCTAAGAAGTTGGAGCTTGAAACCCGAGGGAAACACGTAACATGGTTATCAACTATTGAGGAAAATTTATCCCAGTCAGCACTAGCTACTCTGTATTTTAAGAGAGGGGGAGGGGCTGGAGCAAGCGGAACATTCCGGGCGAGGGTAATCAAAATGGGAAAGTGGTCGCTTCCGTGAGAGACAGAGAGAACTCTCCAAATGACGCTAAGGGCTAGACCAGGAGAGGCTAGGGATAGGTCCACAGCACTTGGATTCTGCAGAGGAGCTACCCGCCTGGTCGGAGACCCATCATTAAGAATACATAGGTTGCATTGATCAAAAGTGTCAAGGAGGGAGGAGGACAGGGAGTCACTGGAAGAGGAACCCCACATAATATGGTGGCAGTTAAAATCACCCAGAATTACAAAAGAACTACCAAGAGCAGAAATAATTGAATTAAATTCAGAGATAATTAACCCATTGGGATGGGGAATATAAATGGAAACAAATGTAATATCATTTACCTTAACAGCCACAATATTAAGACGAGGGGAGTGAGGAGGTAAGGAAATCTGAGAGAAGGTGAGGGAACGCTTAACAAAGAGGGCAGAACCACCCCTTCCACCAACACCATCATCCCGAACACATGAAAAGCCCGGAATCCGAAAAACGGCACCCGGACTCAGCCATGTCTCAGAGATGGCCAGGATAAAGGGTTTATGAAAATTAATGAGGGCACAAACTTCAGTCTTTTTAGAGCGAACACTCCTACAATTCCATTGTAGGACTTTTAGGTCCATGTTGATTTTGAATAAGGTTCGTCAAATTGAGCAGCATATCTGTGACGTTGTTCGGTAAGGAGTCGCTAAATTTAGAAATAATATTGAAAAGAGTCTGACACAACAGCACAATCAGATTATCGTTGGGAGTCAGATCTGGTTGAGAAGTATTAAGAGCACAACCATTAGGTTGACTGGGCCTTGGAGGGCTAACTATAGCATTATGGGCAGCCTGATCATACCCCTTGGCCAGGGGAGCTCGAAGGCGGCGAGGAATCAGAACGGTTTGTTTATACGAAGTAGGGTTTACTGTGGTCATTTCGGGTTCAGGAATGATGCATGATTGGGACTGAAATATAGGGGAGCTAACCACCTCTGCAAATGATTTTCGCACTGGTCGGAAACGAAGGGCAGCCTCAGTATAAGGAATGTTCTCCTCTGACATGACAACCTTAATCGACCGTTGACGTGAGTGCTCTGGGCAATTAGGACTAGTTGCAAAATGATGCCCTGAACAGAACATACAAGTTGCTTCCTCCACTGGGACATTACAGGTATCTCCAGTGTGCGGTTGAGCACAACGGAAGCACCTAGGTTTTGAACGGCATTGCGCCTTGGTATGGCCAAATCTGCAACAGCTGTTGCACTGGATGGTCGGCAATTGGTAAGGACCCACTGGCAAGGAAGAACTGTAGCAAGTCACATAACTGGGCAAAACTCTTGTATGAAAGGTCACTACAACTGTCTGTGTGGGGATCCATTCAATAACACCGTCTTTGGACACTTTCCTATTTAAACGTCTGGCCTTAATGACGCGGCAATTAATTGGACACTCCATACCACTTACCAACTCTTCCATGCTAAATTCAACCGGAACTCCTCTTACAACACCCGAGCGTGTGACATGGAATGAAGGAATTATCGCAGTAAACTTATGCTGGGTGAGAAAACAGCTATCCATAAACGTGTTAGCATACTCAGCTTTAATAAATTCAACCACTATCCGGTTACGACCGGCCGCCTTGACTCCATTTTTGCTAATACCGGCGATCTGATTTTTATGTAAAGTTTGAGCAAACTTAAGAAGGCGGATTGACAAACCAGCCGATAAGTCTGGCTCTGTTCTTGACACGTGAACAATAAACGGACCAACATCGGTCGGACCATACTTAACTTTAACTCCAGAGGCAAATTCAGGAACTACGAACGTGTGCTGCACCGAAGCAGCCGGGGGAGCTGTTTTTTTATAGCAGAATCCGAATCAGGCCCATCCTTCGAGCGTTTTACGCCCTTCCTGGCCCCTTGTTCCGGACCCACAACCATAGCCTCTGTCGCAAGAGCATGAGCGCCGCCCCCGTCAGGGGGCTCGCCCTCCAACTCCATACACAGATTTATGCGTCGCAAATACTTACAACAGTCACTCGAAACACAAACAACACAAAAACACGACACAAAACACAGAAATTCAACAGATTTCGCGCTAAAAAAATAGACGCTACGAATTTGGCATGTGCCCCAACCACCGTCCACAGAGCAATCGGGGGGTAAACAAACTAAAGCGAAACCATTATTTATTTTATTCGTTTGACAATTTTGACAACAGACAGACAAAGTACTGTCATAATACGGTTTTTTTTTTAATTATCATTTAGGCTAAGGTAACGCGTATAGTTCCGTAACGCTCAGAGAACTGTCATAACGGACTTAAAAAAAAGGTATTTTAGAAGAACTATAATGTTTAAAAATAAAATAACTGTAGATTATTGGTTTATAGACCAAACACTATCAGAAAAAAAATATATACACCACTTCAAAAAACTTTACTTACCCAATTGTTATAAATAGCATTCTCCCTTATCTTGGATTTAATTCACCAATCACAATTACTTAAATGGTAAGGTATTGTGTTTTAAGAATGTTTTATCCTACACAAGTATTCAAAGTTACTGGTTGTGACTGCAGGGACCCAATTCTCGTGAGTTTGAGATGATTTTCCATGCGAGATATGCCAAAAAAATGTACGCAGTTGACAGTGCATATCGCATGAAAAATCATCTCGAAGTCACGAGAATAAGGGTCCAGCAATTACTCTCAATGCTGCAGTCACAACCAGTAGTAACTATGAATACTTGGGTAGGATAAAACATTCTTAAAATAATAATAAATAACATATTGTCTTTTCCATTTCCCATCCTAAAGTTTTAAAGAATTGTTAATGTTTACATATACCTTTACATAATAAATCATCATTAACAAGAATATTTTCCCTATAGTCTTAGTCTCTTACTTTATTATTTATTAAAGCAACATCCAACCTAGGCCGAGTAGTAAGTGTTTTAAGAGTGTTTTAATCCTTGATAGAAATGGGACCGATTGGCATTAAAAAAAATATACTCAAATCTGACGATTTTCTCGCTGACTATACTACATTTTATCAAAAATCTGTGAATTTTGTTTCATTACTTAAAAAGTTAGTAAATGTCTCCTAAAAGCATTTTCGCGTAGCAGCAAGGGATCTAGTAGCTGCCCTTACTGCCCCTTCTCAACTTTCCACCCTGTATACAGATGCGCCACAAATCAAAAATAAACATAATTTGATTTCAAACTTAAAATAAATAGCATTCCGAATTTAAATGCAACAAACACATTTTGATGATTCTATTTAAGCAACAATGAAATTGAATATGAATATGAATGAATGAATAATGAAAATAGTTTTTATGATATTAATAGAGTGGGAGGGCGTCAATGCATAGGTATATGTTAATAAAACAGAATATTTATAGTATACAATAAACATTTTGTTGTATTTTTATTTAATTCAATTACCAATACCAGTACACTAAAGACAGAGATAAATTAAACAACTGTATAACTTTTTATCATTTTACTATATAAAATACAACACTAACATAATAAGTTCGGTTATGTATGTAAACACTGATCAGCGGTTCCCATCGATTTTTTCTTGAATTTCCTTTGGATTTTATTTTTTTCTTTATAATGGTTCTTGTACCTGTATTTGGAACCAGACACTTGAGCAAGACGGCAAAGACTGCTCTTGCGTCGTGAATGTTTGTGACGGAGGCCATAAAAAGTCTGTGATGGCTGCTAACTGAAACAAGAAGAAAAACAATTACTTTTACATGTGATTAGTCATAAGGGGGGAGGAAGGGGGTGGGCTTGTAACGAGGTGTATTCACCTATGTGTTACACCTTGTTCAACTAAAATCGTTCTGGCATTTTCTATCTGGCTATATCTATTTTTAATTCTAAATTTGAGTTCATTCTTAATTTTACGATCGCCTGCGCATTACGACAAGTTCAGTCGCTCACATGCTTCCAAACTATGAACAAGTTCCAATCATAATACATTTTTATCTACATCCATATCATAATTTCAATATAATATGTTCAGAAGCGATAAGCAAATGCCCTACATTATGTTACCTGTATCTGTGGTTGCACTGTAATGTTAACATTAAAGTATAACATGTCAATAAAGTATCGGTTATCGCTGTAGTTGAATCTTAATGTTCACTTTACAGTATAAGTGACCTGCACTTTAATGTGAACATTAAGATGCAGGTACATTAAGATGCAGGGTAACGACGGATACAGGTTTCTCACATATTGTAGAAAACTTATGATATGTATGTAGATAAAGTTATGTATGCGACTGTACGCATAATTAGGCATTAAAACACTCGTGTGATCTTATTATGAAACTCGCCTTACGGCTCGTTTCATAAAACCACACTCGTGTATAATGCCTCTCATTATGCACCAGTCACATAAATAACTATTATAATTCAAATCAATATAATATAATTATTTTTTCATCACACTTGCTCGGAAAGGGTGTTATAACACGCAGATGTCTATACAGTTATAGCCGATTTAGCTCCCGCGGGAGTTATGTATTTTTATAACTCCCTAGTGAGTTATGAGTTATGGTTTTTTATAACTACCTAGGGAGTTATGAGTTTAGTTTTAAAATATAGAATCCACTCGTACATCATTTCAGACTAAGGAGGTGTAAATTCAGCCAAGGTTTATATCCTTTATACGAAACTTGGCTACAAACCAATTTTACTGTATAATTAAACAAATTTCATTTTGAAAATCAATACTATCTGGCAGTATAGTATAAGTATAATAATTATAAGTTTATCAGTTCTAAGTATTATCTGTTGAAGACTATATTGATGAAAATAGTTAACAAACTCTTTTAGCGAGTCGAGTTAATTTGTTTAATTGTTGTTTTTTCTCTCTATTTTTTTTACTTTCTCGCAAATGTGATGAAAAACATTGTGTGTATCACGGGCAGTAAGGGGATTACCAACTCGAGTCATTAAAAGCCCTCCGCCTACGGCGTCGGGCTTCTAATAGTCTCTCGTTAGCAATCCCTTTCTTACCGCCCTTGATGCACAATGTACTATAAAACTGTGAAGTGAATCATATAAAGTATAACCCTTCATCTAAATAACCCTGTTAACCCTGTTTATAATACTAATTGTAAGTTTATACCTTTTATATCTAAGACCATCCCTTCATCTATTCCTAATTTTATATATATATATATATATATATATATATATATATATATATATATATATATATATATATATATATATATTCTCTAAGTTTCCCCTTTTGTATTGTTTCCAGGTGCCTTATTTTATAGTTTAAATTAATTGAAGACTTTTAATAAATAATCCTGCCCTGGACTCTTGCTATTTCTAACCCATACCACTTCCTGTTCCTGATCCTGTTCCAGTCATCCCGTGATTTCACCCGAAGGCTTGCTTCGTCGGCCTTTCTGCTGCTTACACATAAGACCCTCGCTAGTTTTCTGGCCTCAAGACCTCCTACGCAAACCTTCGACCTCAGCAGTCAGGCTTCGGGGCAGAAAGTGGTTAGCAACTGCTCCGGACCTTTGGTAAGACCAGTCCCTCTGCCCTAGCGTAACCCATCAAGCACTTTAGGAGTGCCTGATAGTGTTACAGCAGGCAGGGGCTGCTCTACCTTCGCACCTCCAGGCTTCTATTTACAATCTAGGGGTAGGGCAAACAAGTACCGCAAAGAATCGGGGTAGAAATACATTTGGGTCTGTTACTTTAATATGACTATCATCTCGTTTTCATTAAATGTTCACTAAATAATACTACTTTTATACTCGAAAATCTAATTCAAGACCAAAATCTTTACCTTAATGGGCTCACATTCGCTGTGATTATTGCATTTTGGTTTAAGTATAGGTATTTTTATCAATAAAACTTACCCTAATGTTACTGGTTACACAAGTTCTAATTCATGTTTTTATGAAATAATGTTAAACAACTAAATAATTTAAATTTTCGAGTATAATACTAAAATTATTTGTTATACAATATTCTTTTAATGACATTGAAATCAACCCATGACATTAAAAAAACAAATACATACAAACAATAAAATACACAAGGAAAGACAAGCTCTTGCCTGCGACTCCTGTATATTACTTTCATTTGTATAGAAGCCTAACAAATCAACATTTTAAATGTCGTGTTATGGGATTTCAAACAAAGAAATAATCAGAATAGAGTAAAGCACTCCTAGATTAAAACGGGTATCATTTAACCGATCAGCAAGATATTCTTATTTTGGTGAAAAGAAAAATGTATTTGGTCAGCGAAAATAGCTATATAGTTGGTAAGCAACTTATGGTTAGCAAACATTTATAAATCTGTCTGCAATTAATGATATACTGAACTGCTCTAAATTATTTTGGTCAGCAAATTAAATATTTGAGCTGCATTGAGCGACCCACAATTAATCAAATTTTGGTAAACAATCAGTAGGTAAGCAAAATATTTCATTTTGTCCAGCAAAAAAAAGGGGGCAAAGGGGGGGGGGCGGCAACGCACATGATATGCCGGTTAGGGTGTAGCAGAGGGTAACCACTGAAAAAAGACTTTGAATGTTTTTGACCAAAAGTGTAAAAGACATGATATGATAATGATAATGATGACGTTGACGATGACGATGGCGATGGCAATGGCGATTACGATGGCGATGGCAATGATACCTATGAAAAATTTAGAAAAAAACATCATGGCCGCCGTTTTGAATTTCTACCTATAATTGACATCATTTTCGAAATCTGCGTCCCCAAAATCTAAGAAAATGACACCCATGTACACTTTTTCAAAAAAAGTCATTGCCGCCATCTTGAATTCCAAATTTGATGTTATTTTCAAAATCTGCGTCCCCAAAATCTAAGAAAATGATACCCATGACGACTTTAAAAAAATATCAAGGCCACCATTTTGAATTTCAAATTCGTTATCATTTTTGAAATCTGCGTCACCGTAATCTAAGAAAATGACACCCTTGGTGGTTGCTTACTTCAAAAATAATTAATCTCCCATACAAAGTTCTACCCCCCATTTATTGCCTTGTGGGCATTGTTTCCAAAATCAATGAAAGTTGTATTTTTATTTATTTGCTTATAAACAGTAGCAGCTTGTACAGGCATATTCTTGAAATTAAGACTGCACGTGTCCTGCAAAAAATATTACACTCTAGTTTTTCTTTCTTGCTAACTGCCGCACTCAGAGACGTCAATTTAATTTAATGCTTGATTAAAGTGGATGCTGTCACTTTCTTTACTACAGCAATAGAATAAGACAACACGTCACTAAACAAGCATTAAATTTAATTGACGTCTCTGAGTGCGGCACTTAGTCACTCACTATACTAACCACAGTACAGTCAGCCTTATAAGAAGCTGCACACTTTTGTACCTTGTCGCTTTAACGCCTTTGACAGATTAGTGCAGCCGTTCAAACATGACGTTAAAGTGACAAAACACTAAAGTGTACCTACAGCTTCTTATAAGGCCGACCGTACCACAGAGTCCACAGATTATAACCAACTTACATAGACAGTCAATTTCTACCAACCTGTAGCCCGTTTCACGAAGCTACAAGCCTACAAGTTACAAATTACAAACGGAAGTCTCTTTCTAGAAAAATGAGTTAGAAAGAGACTTCCGCTTGTAATTTGTAACTTGTAGCTTCATGAAACGGGTCTATGATCTGCTTCACGTATTGAGTGTTTTAGTGTACTTAATTATTGAAATTAATAAAAAAAATATAAAGATAATTTTACAGAACTATATTTTAATTTAAATATACTAATTACATATACTTTTAAACTAAGGTTGACAGCTTGCACGATTGCGTAAAATGAAAAATTGCCTTGTGTTCATATGTCACACAAGCTGGGGCTCTACTTTGAAATCAGGGGCTCTACTTTGAAATCAGTAATTCGAACTTCGTATCGCCCCATCACTTTCTTGCGAATTAGTGACACGTCGAGAGCAAAAGGGATAGCTATAGACGAAGTTCGAATTACGGATTTCAAAGTAGAGCCTCAGTCATTCGAACTTTGGATCGCCCCGTCACTTTCTTGCGAATTAGTGACGCGTCGAGAGCAAAAGGGATAGCAATAGACGAAGTTCGAATTACGGATTTCAAAGTAGAGCCTCTGACATGACATGACAAGCAATACAAGACAACACAACTTATGACATAATACCTGCCGACTGTCGTATGAAAAATATGGAATAAATAATCTACTACTATTACATCTAATCAATCATGTTAAACACCTTATTTTGAACAGTGACATTATTGAGGTAAAGAAGAATTAACTTTTTTAGGAATGTCTTTTTTACATACCCAGTGTCACTGTTGGATTAAAAGTGCGATTATGTAAAAAAAAAGTAAGTATATGGCAATAACATTTACCAGTGTACATAAAAGGGTGGATCACTTAAGGTTGACTTCCATGGGTAGCGGTTGATGCGACAGACGCGTGCGGCTGACGTGCACGATCGTAGCGCGCGTCTCGCGACAGTAGTAAACACTATGAAAACGTATGGCACCGCTTCCGTGGTTAACGGCTGACGAATCTGCGAGCCGTGCGCTGCGCGGCTGAGCCGCTTACTACGGAAGCGGTGCCATACGTTTTCATAGTGCTTACTACTGTCGCGAGTCGCGCGCTACAATCTTGCACGTCAGCCGCACGCGTCTGTCGCATCAGCCGCTACCCATGGAAGTCAACCTTTAAGGTATGAAAACGTATTTTTTTGCTTTAATCCTCTTTTGCTAATATGAGAAACTTGTTACACCTACCTTACATCCATAATAATATATAAAATATAAAAGAGATACAGAAATATTTAGTACTACATCAAGCTAACGGAACTTTTACAAAATAGGGAATTAAGCCATTTGTTTAAAGTTCCGTGAGTTTGGGGCAGTACAAAATATTCATGTACAGTCGAGTTCATAAATATTTGTACACTTTAGTACCTTGTCTATTTAATGGCATCTTAAAACTGCCATAATATGAATTTTCACATCAATTAAAGTGACAAGGTACTAATGTGTACCCATATTTATGAACTTGACTGTACCTCTTTTATATTTTATATATTATTATGATTGTAAAGTAGGTTTAAAAACTTTTTCTAAGTAGCTGAATACGGTTGAAGCAAATAAAAATGTATTCATACATTGAGTGATCCAGTATCCACCCTGGTAACTATACATATAATGTCTGTATGAGACATGTCAACATCAAATATCAAAATATTGTTTAAGCTTAAAAAAAAAGATAAAAAGATAAAAGATAAAAGATGTTTATTCAGTAAGTAGACCGCACGGGCACTTTTACGCGTCAAAAATCTACCAGCGCTTCGCAAGAGACCACTGCTGAGAAGAAACGCCGCAAGAAACTCAACAGTCAGTCGTTTTTTAAACATTGCTTATGATATGATATTATACAACGAAAAAAAAACTTAACCTAGCATTATATAAAACAATGAATGTAACAAAAATATATCTATATAATATATCATGCGTAGTTGAGTAGGAAAATGTGTCAAAAATCAAAATTTCTACAATAACTCGTAAAATAGAAAATATATAAAATAAATAAAAAATTATACTAACCTACGACGGTGCAAAACAACACAAAATAGGTTCGATACATTCTCCTACAGAAACCGTGTCCCCTAGACAATACACAATGTTTACATAATTTTGTATAATTAACTTATTATTAGGATATTTAGGTTTTTAATTTGGTTTTAATTTAGGCCAGGCATTTTTATCTGTTAGATAGTCTTCGACCCTATAGTAAGCTTTAGACATCAACGACTTTTTCAAGTAATTTTTAAGTACTGGAAATGGTAACTTTAAAACTTCGTCAGGTAATTTATTATAGAAATGAATGCATTGACCTACAAATGATTTATATACCTTACGGACACGAAATTTTTTAATAGCAATTTTATTTTTATTTCTTGTATTTAAATTATGTATGTCACAATTCTTAATAAAAGAGTCTTGATTTTTAATGACATAAATAATATTCTCATAAATAAATTGTGATGCTACTGTTAAAATATTAATTTCTTTAAATAGTAATCTTAAGGAATCACGGGAGTTTAGGTTATATATAGAACGAATGGCTCTTTAATGGCTATAATTTAAAATCCTTGCCTAAAATGGTTAGCAGTCCCCGGACCACCGCATGTGGATTTTTTACTCTTGAATGAGTGAGTATCAGAATTTAGTTTCTCTTGGGCTTTAGTAAAGCTAATTTTGGGATTATAATAATTCAATTTGATTGAAATTGTTTTCCAATATCCATTTACTTACATGTGTCTACATTTAAAAAATTTGCTCTGAAATGATAACACAAATTATACTCGAAAATCTAATTAAAGACCAACGTGGGTTGCCACTATAAAATAAAAAAAGTATATTTCCACTTTTCAAAGACCGCACAAGACTGTTTATTTATTGGTAGTTTTAAACCTTCGATTTAAATAAACAAGTTAATTCAAGTTGCTTACACAAATACAAGATGCTATGTTAAATATTTAACCATAGAAGATTTTTGGTAGCAAAACTGTTATTGCACTTGTAATACTTGGTTTTAATAACATTTGGTACGATAAATTAAATAAACAATAGTTTTAAACAACGTTAGCAATTTAAATAGTACATGTGTTTAGCTATTCGACAAAATAAAAGACCAAAAGTGTGTGTGTGTGTCAGAAGCTACTACCGGTTCGAGAAAAGAAACTTAGTTACATTTTTCTTTTTACCAAGTGCAAGTGCGAAGTTCATACATTTGCTGTTAAGTCGCAAGTAGCAAATGTATGAACTTCGCACTAACACTTGGTAAAGTTTGAATCAAGAATAAATTAAGTATAAGGAATCCGAATCTGGCCAGTCATTTTGTTTTAGCTGATAAAAAATCGCCATTTAACACACACACCCGCCATTTAATGATTAAACACACACTATATCAGAAAATATTTGTTTTGAGATATTTTAATGTTTTTGAATATCGGGTAGAAAAAACATTGAATGCATATTCCCTATTGTTATATAGGTAAGTTTTGATATTGAAATTGTTAGTCTACATAATATTTTCAACAATTTGATTATCAATGCAAAAAGGTTGGCTAGGTATATCTGAAATGTTCAATTAGGCTTTGCGACACCAACAATGTTTGAGTCTTAAATTAGGTTTTCTAGTATAGTTATATCTGATTATTTGTTAAAATTACACAATTAACAATTAATCATTTTAATTCTGTGTGCGATACCGGAGCAAATGTATTCAGCACTCCTACTATTTATACAATTTAATTAGCGCTATTAAGCTAACTAACCTTTGTACAATTAAATTAAGGTAGCTAGGTAACAAATTATTCAATTATATTAGATAGCTCCCTACTTGGTCCTAAAGACTTGCAACAAGTTACTGAAGATGTCGATATCACTTGCACTTGTTCTATGAGCTATTAGAATATATTCATATCAATGGGATATCTGGGCATACTTATGAGGCATTTATTAACAATATCTGATTATTTTATGGATCATTTTGTCTAATGAAATGATTAATAACTAATAAGTCTATAATTATACTACACTTTTGCAAAGATGGCAGTTTAAAATGAGGGCCTTATTTAATAGCTATTTATGAAGTAAAATTATATATGAAGTTAACATACAATCTTATAAAAAATTGTAGCTTGCTTATGTGTACTTATTCTGCTAACCACACTATAATGATATAAATGTACATGGCATTATCATTAGTGACTATAGGGAAATGCATTGTTACCAAAATTATAATGATTAAATTATGTGATCAATAAGTTTTTAGAATTGTTATGAACCATAATAATATTATTTTAATGTGGATTATACCATGGCACTAACAAACGTTAAATAAGAGAAAACAATAATTTACATTATTAATTTGTTTTTCTGTGATAGCTAAACAAAAAACATCTGTATAAATAACTTTATAAGACGGTAAAAATAAGAGTTAGTTTGGTAATTACCTATTTGGAGCGGTGTGGAGAAAGTCCTGATGCCCTCATGATTTAAAGGATAAACAAGTTGTTTGCACTGGACTTTTTTATTTCCAGCTCGGTCACCAAAATGTAAGGTGGATTTTTCGGCTTTTTCCGGGATGATTGAGGCCTACAAATAAATACTGTGATATTAGCTTTTAGCAATTATCAAATAACCTAGGAGAGTTATGTAACATTATTCTGCCATATAATTATGGATTTAAAAGAAAAAAAACTGATGAAACAAAAACCACTACATAAAAATCACAAGCTGATGATGATCTAGTGAAGGTACAAAATTTGACCTCCAAAAGAAAAAAATATTTTTATAGAGGTAAAATAAAACATTTAAATTATTTTAATAAATGTTTGCAAATATAGAAAGTGTGCATATTCCAATTAAAATATAATGATTTACATATCTCCCATTTTTTATACCGATTCTAAAAACTTATTGATCACCCCTCATACTACTTCTATGGTACCTCCATGTGTAATATTTTTATTTACATAAGTAATTTTTATTAAAAGTAGCAAGTGAGTCTTTATACAGTGTGTAAATGGTATACGGGCATTTATTAAAAATGGACATAGATTAAGACTCTAATAATCATAAACAGAAAGAATAATTTTGATTACGCTAACGTATACACCGTTATTAATTTTTGAACATACCATCGACCCGCAATGTACATCTTTTTCCATCTGTCATAACTTTGAAACATCATTAATTGCGTTTTTAATTAATTGCTTTTTTTGTTATACATTGCGTGTTAAATTATTTTGTATGGTTAATTTTTTTTATTTACTTTTAACAAAAGCTGCCTAAATGTGCTCATTAGGGGCTATTCTTACCACAGTTAAAAGGAACGCCCGTATACCATTTACACACTGTATGCCAAAATTTGAGTGAAATCGGGTGAAGTTATGGGTAATTTGGAATGAAGGCTTCTATTTCAACATTAAGGCTAAATATAGTGTAGGAATTTCTTAATTACACGGATACCTACTAACTATTTTGTAAATAGTGTTTTACCTATGAAACTAGCAGTCCAGGTTCTATTCCCGGTAAGAACACATATTGGATGAATGACCTATTTTGAGTCATGGATATTATTTTAATTTTCATTTTGGTACATACCTATCTCTCTAATAAGTATATAAAATTATCGTGTCACAGTGTTTGTAACAAAACTCCTCTGAAACGGCTTGACCAATTCTTATGAAATTTTGTCTGTATATTCAGTAGGTCTGAGAATAGGACTAAAAAGTATATTTCTTAAGTATTGGATGAAAAAAAATACTCCCGGGCGGCGCTGGGCGCGGACAGCTAGTATAAATATAATATTAATATAAATACGTATGTTGTCTAGTAGCCAGAGTACAAAACAAACCTAAAGATTATTTTGTGACTACAATCAATTTGTATAAGATTGTCATATTTTTATTTCAGCCACTTACTAACATACATTTCCATACCACCAAGAATAACCAGAGATTTCACAGGCAATAGGTTCATTTTAATTCTTCTGACGTGTGGTATGTATCAGATTCATAATTTGGAATGTAATAGCTTGTCATCCTATTTACCCTTGTATTTATCAGTAAGGTATTCATTGTAACAATGAAGTGAATGAATGAAGAGTTGTTACAATAAAATTTAGTAAGGACGCATAATGCAAATTCAATTACAACCCAGTAATAACATGTGGGGGAGATCATCTGATGATGGTCCTACTGGTAAAATAAATACCAAATAAATAATGTAAGCTTCAGGTATGTTTTTTTCGTAACAATTACGTTTAATAAAAAAGTAGAAACATCAATTTGTGAACTTGTTAGATTAGCCTCGCAAAACAGTTAAAGGCTAGGTACGAAAGCAACAAGCAATCGGTAAACCAACTCGTGACAAAATTATATTGTTTTAAACCTCTACTAAGGTTAGCTCAGTCAAATAATTAATCAGTTTATTACCCAAATAAGAAAAAAAATACCTGCTATAATATTTCTCAACTATGTCCCTTCTTCCAGTAGCAACTGTAAACAAACGTAAATACACATAAATAGTATTTCACCACCACCACACAAACACTTTCCACATTATGGTCAACAAATTCACTTCACTCACATTTAAACAGCCATTATTTTAGATGGCGGCCATCTTTCGTCTGAGAAGTCAGGGTACGTTTCCACTCAAACAATGCTGAGTGAAGGAGTGAAAACGACACGTAACGCAGGTTCTGATTGGTTGTTTTCTCTCTTCACCTTTGCTTCTGTTTAGGGAAACCGCACCCTAAATCAACTCACCTCTAAAATAGGAGCCTTTCAATTTGACATTTAATGTGATCTCGTTGTCGAACGAGTGAACGAATTGAGAAAGTTAAGAATTGCGTGATAGTAGGGACAAAAAGTTCCGCTTACGTCTGTGAGCGCTAGTATCGCTATTACCGTGTTCGGTGTAGAATACGCAATAATTAGTTGGAAATTAAAACATGATTAGGTACTGCCGTCGGTAAAATCGTTATGTATTAGGTCATTTTATTACTAAAGTACCGGAAAATGCTACATACGTAATTTTAAAACTCTTTAGTAAGTATATAAATAAGGGCTAGTTTAGGGCATTTGCGACAAGCCTTAGGTTTCAAACGTCATTTTACTAATATGACAGCAAAAGTCAATTGTCAATGTCAGAAATGACAGGCAATGTGATGGCGATGTGATGTGTGATCGCCTCTGCGTTCGATCACTTCTACTTTTGACAGAATCACCCCCCAGAGTTTGTGATTTGCAGCGGTGATAAAAGCGTGCAGCCATGTCGTCCAAACAAATAATTATCGAAATAGAAAATAAACCTGCACTTTGGCTATCATCGCACAGTTTATATAAAAATAGAATATATAAAAATAAATTATGGAGAGAATTAGCAACAAAACTGAATATGGAAGGTAAATTATTTAGTATTTATTTTCATTTCTAATCTATTTTATTATTAAGTATTTTCTTACAATTAAGTTTTAAAAATTAATTTTGTTATTCCAAAAATAATCAGAAAACTCTCTTATTTATCTTCATTACATCTTGAGGTTTCGTATAAAGTTGAAAACTCTCCAAACCGTCTTCTTTGCTTCACTACGAAACTAGGACCTTGTTTTGTAGAGAAACAACACATTTTGAACCATAAATTCTCTTCTAAAAAGAAATCAATAATGTTGTCTGACGTCGTTGCCATAGTGATCACAACCGATTCACACACACGAGCGGTGAGCGTGCACTGAGGCCACTCGCTGGACGCTCTACCTCACGCTCGCCCGCAACGCTGCACGCCCCGCCGAACGCCCCGCTTCGAGCGTCCACTCAGGCCTTACACTAAGGTATCATGTACTGTCTGAATGAACCAAATAGATTTGAAACCACGTCTGCTTTCTACCTAGCATCTAGATTTTCTAAACAATAAAAATAAATGTTTTAAAAAACAAAAAACCGCCTTCAAAAACGCAAAAAAATAACTTCTACTACTAAGTCGGCTTTTTGTTGAAAATATTGTGGTCGCCGACTTCAGTTAGACTAACCTAATAGGATAGGTACCTACTACTAAGTAACTTTAAGACATTTCAAGCTCGCCGCAAGCAACGCCGCGGGAAAATCATAGTCATTTTAAAACAATTAAATGTGCTTCGTTGTAGTCGCTCAACTATCTTAATCGAGATATCTTATCGCCACCCTTGAAATCGGTACCGTTGAGGAGTTCCGGTGGCCATCTGTGGTCTTCATCATCAGTTCCGCTTCACCGAGTGACACTTTCTGAATGCAAATGCTACATTTGTTACTAAAAATACTAAAATCGCTATATGTTTGCATACAATATTTGAGGAGTTCCCTCAATTCCTCACTGATCCCTTCATCAGATTCAGATTTGCTGACAATGGGACACCTCGAAAGTATACTCTATCAAACCAAAAAAGAATTTTTAAAATCGGTCCACAATTGACGGAGTAATCGGTGAACATACATAAAAAAAAAAAACATACAGTGGAACGTATAACCTCCTCCTTTTTTGAAGTCGGTTAAAAACAGATCTTTATTTTTAGTTAATTAACATTAAATAAGGTACTTATTTCGACGGCCGCAACGTAAAGTATCGAAACTCCAAAATCAGTTATTTACAGGAGAGCAATTTAAAGTCAAATTTTGACCTAGAAAAATGGTTTTTAAAAAAATAATCATGAAATAGTTGCTACCAGGTTATATGGTTATAATAGACGTTTTTACTTACTGAAGCACCACTGTTCTATTTATCATGGTTTGCTAGATATTTCACATTCAATGATGTACGTGGTTCAATAAAACTTTTTATCGAATATGGGACATTCGATAGTCTTCTGCGCTTAGAAAAATTGAACAAAAATTGAATGTGGTAGTGTCGATTTTATTATTAGACATTTACTTGGAATTTCTACTTTTTTTTTATCGGATTTAGCAGATTCGATAGTTTTTTAAGTTAAGTAAAGATGAAATAAATAATAAACCTGGTACTATCGATATTAATCTACGGAAATTACTTTGTTTATAATGGGTAAACAAGATTTTCTTCACGTGACTTTGACTTTCAATATTTAGTCCCCTAATCAAATGTAACATAGAGATTTATCTGAAAGGTAGGATTAGATGAAACACAATTTGTTTGTAAGTATTTAAAAACAATAAACTTTTATGCATAACATTTTGAGATCATGTAGTCATTCGTAATTATGAGATCGAATAGTAACTAAAAATATTTAAACTTGGAATTAAAAACAACTTAAATGGCACTACAAAGTAATAACAATAATAACATTCACTCTTGTTAATTAAAAAATTTTTAGCAAAGTTCCACTTAGCACTTTGATTACTCCTACTAAATAAAAAAAACACAAAAAATTGTACTTAATCAAAATTATTATGAAAAAATACTATAAAATGAAAAAAAAATCAGATCTTGTCCTTTAATAATAATACTCAATCGTCATCGTCGCTTTCTGATACAATGACAGAACTTTCATTTTGAGTTGTCTTAAGACTTTTAAAAAAGTTATGGTATTGTTTCGGGATATGGCCTGCTTCACAAAGCGACATCAAATCTTTATACTTGGCTTGAGTAATAGGCAAATTATCACAGTATAGTATGTTCAATTCACAATTGTTATTGGCAACAATAGTTTTTCTGTTGCGTCGTGTTAGAATTAAGGTATTTAATGTGAGATAATCTGACTCAAAATCATATTTATAAAACATAACATTAGGTTCCGATTTCTTCACACTCTTTGATGTTCTTCTTGAAATTTCTGTTTTGTAATAACTCTTTCAAATTATACAGGCTATCTTGCGACACCTCTATGACATTGTATGGTTTATCATTTGTTTTTGCCCAGCGAACCAAAGCGTACCATTGATCTGGTGTATAAATTATTTTGCCTTTTACAGATCTCTCAATCAGAGCATGTACACTGTCTGCTTCTTGTTGCGTATGTCCCGACTCGAGAAACCTATGTGTGATATCAACATTGTATTTGTTGCTGGCATACATGTAAAGACTGTATATTACTCTGTTGCGATTTTGCCCGGAGCAATTGTCCGACCAAAACCTTATATCCGTTGCACCACTGGACTTCTTTTTTTCAATAAAATTTAATAGACAACTTCCAACCTCATTCGCCCCTCGTTTTGCTACGTTTTCCGGCCATAAATAACAATAAGCTTCTTTAATACCGCAATCAAATACAGTGAAATTCATAAGTGACAGTTTCCGTTTATAATAAAAGAGTGAAACTTCTCCAGAAGGACAATTAAGCACTTTTTGGAAATCGTAAGTTGCACACACGACTGTTGGGGTATTATTTGTTGCATCCTCTTTATCTTGTGCCTTGTAAATTCGTGCGGTTTCCTTATTTGAAATTTGGGTATCATGAGCAGATATTTGATCTGGTGTAGGAGTTTCCAGGTTGGTAAATGCATGGCATTTATTGCACAAGTCTTTTTTTGGGGTGAAGAATGCAATATTCATGTGGTCGTTTATTATATTTCGATATTGTCGTTCAGTTTCTGCAGTATTATTATACGAGTTCATGTAGTGAGGTCACCAATGTAACAGCTGATACATACAGCTGATACTAACTTCTTCTCTAATTATTAGTTTAACGATGCTATAAAACTTTATAGCCTCTATTAAGTTTTATAGTTTAAATCCGCTGACAATGCATAATCATAAGTTCCACACCATTAACCCTAGACCTTGATAATGACTAGAAACCATAGTATATAAGCTGTACAATTTACCAATAAAGCACAGTATTCCTCCAGACTCTTGAGTTGTCATTATACCTCTCACCCTACACTTCATGGCGACCTTGCCAGTCGGGCTGCTCGAGGCAGCCTCAGCTTCACACGTTGGCGCCATCGTGTTCCCGTACCGACAACTGCGTTAGAGAGGATAAAAGTAGAAAAATTGAATGATCAAGTTATAAAAGATGAGTACGTAAGGAAGCTGAAAGATTGTTTTGAATGTGTTAATAAGATGAATGACAGTGAAGTTGAGAATGATATACATAATGTATGGGAGATTATGTCAAATTCAAATAATTTATTTAGCAAGTAGGCCCTGTAGGCACTTTTACAAGTCCGAATCTACCAGCGCTTCCAAAGAGACCACTGTTGAGAAGAAGCGCCGCAAGAAACTCAACAGTAAGCCGTTTTTTCCAATTAAATCACTTATTACAATACTAAACTTAAGCTACATAATTTAAATGTCACAGGGATGTACAGGTCCCAGTAGTAATAATAATTAAATATATCAAAATGTCAGATTATAATAAATAATACAATTTCGGAGATGTAAACAGTCTCCAAATGTCAAATTGTCGAGTTGGTGGAGGTGCTCTTTTGATTCCAATAAAATATTTTTATTATTATTATTATTATTAAATTAAAATTAAGAATTAATTATAATTAAAAAAAACACAAAACACGGGAGATGTAGAAAGTCTCCACGGTCAATTTTGGAGATGTAAAGAGTCTCCAGATGTCAAATTAAAATTAAATACAATTATTAAAAAATAAAAAATAAACACACACACACACACAAAATAAAATAAAGGAGATGTAGAAAGTCTCGACGCTCAATTTTGGAGATGGTAAAGAGTCGCCAGATGTCATATTAAAATAATAGGTAATCATACAGGGAGATGTATATAGTCTCCACGGTCATCAATAATTGTAATACAAAAATATATATATATATATCAGTCCCAAGCATTGTCATCATTCATATAATCTTTAATACTATAATAAGCTTTAGAAATTAGTTTACGTTTAACGTAACTCTTAAATTTATTTACTGATAAATGAGTAACACTACTTGGGAGCTTATTATAGAACCTTATACAATTACCCATGAAAGAGTTTTTTATTTTGTGAAGCCGTGTAAAGGGCACTGCGAGCTTATGTTTATTTCTGGTATTAACATTATGTATGTCACAGTTCTCTCTAAAATTACTGATGTTCTTATGAACATGCATAATGTTTTCATAAATATATTGACTGTATACGGTTAATATATTCGTTTCTTTGAACTTATCTTTAAGCGAGTCTCTATGACCCATCTTGTAAACAGCACGAATAGCCCTCTTCTGTGGAACAAAGATGCTGTTTACGTCAGCACCACTACCCCATAGTAAAATACCATATGACATAATACTATGGAAGTAACTAAAATAAACTAATCGAGCGGTTCTCAAGTCTATTAGATTCCGAATTTTATTAACTGCAAAAGCTGCAGAACTTAGTCTATTCGCTAATTTAGCCAGATGAGGACCCCATTGGAGTTTTGAGTCTAACGTTATACCAAGAAATACTGTATCATTAACTAAGTCTAATTTGTCATTTTTAATAGTTACAGTAGTTTGTCTATTTTTCACATTGGTAGTCATAAATTTAATACATTTAGGCTTTTTCTCATTTAGTTATAAATTGTTAACACTAAACCAATCTACTACTTTTGATATAGCATTGTTTACATCCACATTAAACTCCTGTTGTCGTTTGACTTTAAATACGAGTGAGGTATCATCAGCAAACAATACTATATCATGGTTGTCCTTTATAAGGTATGGTAAATCATTTATGTAAATGAGGAATAGAAATGGACCCAAAATTGAGCCCTGTAGCACGCCCATTGAGACCAAAGACCCAGGTGATCGTTTTCCATTCACGTCTACCCTTTGTATTCTCCCGAATAAGTACGTTTTAATTAAGTTTAGCGCAGTACCTCTAACTCCATAATGGTGTAGCTTCCTGACCAATGTGTCATGGTTAACGCAATCGAAGGCCTTGGACAAATCACAGAAAATACCTAAAGCATCATGTGACCCCTCCCAGGCATCAAAAATATGTTTAATTAGCTCAACACCAGCTTCGGTTGTCGAGCGACCCCGAGTAAAACCAAATTGTTTATTATGTAATAAATTATTATCTTGAAAATGTTGCATTAACTGTGATAAAATTAATTTCTCAAAGATTTTACTGAAAGTGGGTAGTATCGATATCGGTCTAAAGTTAGTGGGGTCAGAAGTACTACCCGTTTTAAATAATGGAATTATCTTGCTATGTTTCATAAGATCAGGAAACTCACCACAATCAACACAGTGATTAAATATGATCATTAAGTCAGATGCTATGACTTCCATTAAGGATTTAAGGACGTGAACCGAAACCCCCCAAAGATCATTGGTTTTCTTATGTTAATTGATTTGAATGCTTTGATTACATCCAAGGCAGTAACGCGCTTGAATTCAAAGTGTATACTGCATTCAGACACGTTATCTTCTAATAATAAAATGGCAGACGCCGGCGAAGAGTTCAGACACTTAGTCGTGGACACTGGTATGTTGGTAAAATAATTTTCAAATTCAATTGCAACATCTAAATTAGACTCTAGGATTTTACCATCTACTTTTAAACGAAAGTCATTAAATTCCTTTTTCCGGCAACCTGTTTCTTCATTAATTATTTTCCAAGTCGTTTTAATGACATCAGAGCTATTCAAGATTTCATCACTTAAAAAGTTTCGCTTAGCTATACGGCAGTCTGACTTGAAATTCTTAGAATACTCTTTGACATGTTCCTTAAACTCTTCACTAGCGTTAAACCGTCGTTCCTCATATAGTTGATACAGTATTGCTCTTCGTTTATGTAAGTCCGCAGTAGCCCAGTCACTGAAAACCTTTGCGCCACCGACCATGACCGACTTAGATGTAAATATCATGTCAAATTGTTTCATGAATGTGTGAAAGAATGAGTTGTACATGTCATTAGGGCCCTTATCAGTTGTTAAAAAGGGCGGATTATGCACTAGGTTATGTCGCATTCTCTCCACACGACCTGCAGTAAGCGGCACAAAAGTTATTTCCTTATTCACAACATTATGCGATACAAACTCCAATTTAATTAATTGACCTAGATGATCCGATTCCAGGTTACTGATCAAACTCTTACTAATAGGAATTATATCAGTAAAAATGTTATCAATACACGTGGCGCTAGTGTCAGTCACTCTAGTCGGCTCCATAAAAGTATGAGCCAGTCCGAAAGATTTGAAAAGATTTATTAATCTGGAGCTTAGTGAACTATTTTCCAAAATATTAACATTAAAATCTCCACATATAATAACTTTTTTACTCAAATGAGATAAATTGATTAAGATAGTTTCCATGTTCTTTTCAAAAATTTCGAAATTTCCTAAGGGTGGCCTATATACACAAATTACTATGAATTGCTGTAATTCTATTGCAGCGAGTTCTAATGTACGTTCAACAGATAAGGACACAATGTCCTTACGTTCTTTAAATTTAAATTTATTGTTTAATATTATTTACTCAAAAATGCTATGTAATCTTGCCATAACACCAGTAAAAAGGAGCCAGTAGGTTGACGTTCCTGGACAACTGGAAAAGTGTCCAGTAAAGTTGAGGAATTTCGAATTTGGAATCAAAAAGTGTCCAGTAAGTAAGTATGGAAATTCCATAACATATCATATTATTTGAATTTGGAACTATCTGTAAAGACTGTGACAACCTTCAAAAAGGCTATTTATACTACATGAAAAGCTGATCATTCAGCTCCAAAAGTACCAGGGCATCATAAACCAAAAGCGTTATCTCGTTCAGACCAGACATCGCGCGATTTATCTTCATTTCAGCATCGCTTGCTCCGCACCATCTCAGTTTTATGTGCGCCTAGTACATCTCGGCCGGTATGACGAGTTGTGAATCGTTAAAAACAAATAAAAAACCGTGTAAGCGACCGGCTAAGAGTCGGACTAGCGCCCTGAGGGTTGTGCACATGTGATCATCAGTATTTTAACATTTTTTTTTTAAATCATTCTACTTGTTCTATTTTTGAGTAAAGCACTATACATGCTTCGACCATTAAGAGCCATCCTGGACTCGTATGTATAAAAGCCCTCGCCTGGCGGCACGGGCTTTTACCTCATACTCGTCCAGGAAGGCTCACTTACTGGTCTTTGCAGTAATGTACTATAACGACCCACCATGTATCGATATACTTCTTGTGAACAGACTGCCGACCTGGTGGTTGATAAAATTAAACATAGCCTCGTTACTAGTTAACCAGTGTTCCGTTATACATAAAATATCAATATTATTACTATTAAGAAATAACTCAATTTGGAGGTCTTTACTTCTTATACATGAATATTCTGGTGAACCAGAGTGATACTATTAGATACTTTGCTGCCAGATTTGGCCTTACATTTATTGCGATTTAGATTGCTAGAGTTGACGCCCTCTGTTGTCGTTTCATTTAATTTAAATGATTGATGGTATTTGGAACGGTTTCCAGGTGCATTTTTGGTTGCTCAAAAGAAGCAGGAGCCAAATTATTGGCTGAAATATCAAATAAATAAGATAGCGACATAGCTATCTGTCTTTTAAGATAATTGGGAAGGTAAAATTTCCCTTTATTCAAAATGTAATTATTACTAATATAATTATTAGAATCAATAATGTCAATCTTCTCATTATATGTACACATGTTATAAAATGTCATATTTAGATTATGTCTTATATCATTTTCTTTCTGTGACAACTGTTTACAATAAGGGAATGTAAACAATATGATTTTTTTTACTACAAGACTATTCAGTGTTTGAAAAAATGAAATTAATTTATTTTTGTTTACATTCCCTCTATTTCCTATAAGAATAAGCAAAGTTCTGTCAATATCAATATTTCTGTCCTTAATAATTTGATTTTGGATATTTTCCAAGCTGCTTAAAGGTAAACAATTGCTGATCACACTATGTCCCTTAGTGTATGAATTCAATATTGAGCCCATATTACTACCAATTTCATCGCAGTACATAATTATGTCAGGTTTATGTTTATATGTCCATGTGTTAGTACTGTCATTATTTACTGTAGGAAGTGTAGGAACACTATGCGCAGGAATACTCAGTGTAGGAACACTGAGTGCACTGAGTGCAGGAACACTAACACACAGGCTCTGCTTCAGTCCGCTGGTGGCCGGACAGACACTCATGGTTTGGCAGACACATGTGTGATTGTCCGCCAGTGACTGAAACAGCTCTAAATTATAGTTGAGCTGCCCTATTAGGTCATCCATACCTAAAGAATACTCAGCTATAAAATTTTTTGAATTCTCTTGCAAATTATTTAATGTTTGTATCGACTCCTCCAAATTCTGTATTTTTAATTGTAACATTTGTGTGTCCGTGTCATACTTTAACTTATTATTTCCTAACATATTGGCATATTCATTAAGTTTATCAACTAGTTTTACATTTATTTTATTTAATATCAATTTTGTTGTATACCGTTTATTTTGTGTTAACAACCTTTGAGATTTTCTTATAATATATCTATTTAATTTAATGAGTTTTTTTAGTTTATTCCTGCTACAACTACTTAACCTTGTTGTGGTGGAAATGTCATTAGTTAAATCTATGGTAACCACAGGATTGTCGGTTGAAGCAGGAATCAACTGAGGGTCACTCGCTACCAATTCCTCAAATAATGATTGAGTGTGTACCTCTGCAGTGTTTTGGTTGGCCTCTTGAAGCTCGTAGATCTGTTCGTGGGCATCAAGGCCTGCTCGTAAAGTTCGGTACACTCAGAGAACTTTTCCACTGTTTCTTGGAGCTTGACCCGTTCCATGTTTATATCATTATACTCACTTTCTAGTAAAGAGAGTTCCTTTTTTAACTTATCCCTACTTTCTAGAATTGGTAGTAGTTCCCTCTCACTGTCCTCTCTCTCACTGAGTAATTGGGCACACAATTCCTTGGATTTTTTCAACTCTAACAACGTTATTTGAAGTTTGTCATTTTGTTGCTGACGCGCAGCGACAGCAGCTGCCCTTCGGGTCATCATTATTACAAGGCTTTGATTAATTAAGATCGTAAAAAACAAGAAATTGTTTGTCCAAGGAATGCAAGTTTACTTACGTGAATATAGTAACGTTACTAGTGTCTACACTGCACTATAATTATGTAATTTCATCCAGCGGCTACCACAGGCAGTATTTATAATAAATAGTGCCTAAGCCAAGCCGACAAGTATAAGATGCAGACACCAAATTCAATTTATAACCTATAACGGTTACAAATTTAATATGTTTCGGAACACTATTATACGTCACTAAAACACTAGAAATATATCACTAAGTTAATATTTGACTTGTAAACTGTCTATTTAATAACAGTTAAGCTTAAATATACAATCAATTTAATTAAAATAAGAATATTTTATATGGACATAGCGAGATCAGCTGCTTATTCTTTTTCCGCGACGACGAGTATGAAGAATGGAATGGTTAAATCGGCCATTGAAGTATGCGGTGTAGTAAAGAGAAGAAAGAGCAAGAATGAACGTCCGGAATGGTGGGATAAAGAGGTAAATGATGCAGTGAAAGAAAAGTGTTGGTTGGATTTTATAGCTGTAGAGTCAGCACAAGATCTAAGCAACAGAAAGAAAGAAGAGTATAATAGATCAAAGAAAAGAGTGAAAGAAGTTGTAGCTAGAAAGAAAGATTTACTAAATGAAAAGTATGGTAAGTATTGTATTGTATTGTATTGTATGATAGGAGTTTCTCTGACAACTTCCGGTCGAATATTAAACTCTTTTGGAGCTTGATAAAATCAGCTCGGGGGAAATCAGAGAAAACTAAATTAAGCGCGGTGAGGGATGAGTGTGGAGACTTGATATGTGCGGAAGAAAAAATGCTTGATAGATGGAAAAGTTATTTTGAAAGTTTGTTTGAGCCAGAAAACATGAGTAAGGATGCAAGTAGCGAAGATGAAAGTGTGATTAACATGAGTGAAATCGTGAAAGCTTTAAAAAGTATGAAAGCGGGAAAGTCGGCAGGTTGTGATAGAGTGTCGATAGAAATGCTGAGGAGAGGGGATGGCGTAGTGGGTAGTCTATTGTACCGCCTTTTCAATCCATGTTGGAGTAGCGGCCGAGTCCCGGAAGATTGGGTCAAAGCCGTTATCGTCCCTCTGTATAAAGGAAAGGGGTCACAGCAAGACTGCAAAAACTACCGCGGTATCAGCCTCCTTGGTGTTGTCGGCAAAGTATATGCGAAGATTTTAATTGAAAGGGTATTGAATGTTACGAATGACAAAATCTGGGATGTACAAGCGGGATTTCGAAAGGGAATGGGATGTACGGATCAGGTCTTTTCACTACGGTCTATCACAGAAAAGTTCTTGGCTGTCAACCAAAAGGTTTTCTGTGCTTTTGTGGACCTGGAAAAGGCCTATGATAGGGTAGATAGAAAGGAGTTGTGGAAGGTGCTGTCTATGTATGGAGTGAGCAGCAACCTGGTGCAGGCTTTGAGGTCCCTTTATGAGGGCACCAGAGCCTGTGTCAGGATCAATGGGGCATACTCTGCCTGGTTTCATATCTCTCGAGGTGTTAGACAGGGGTGTGTTGCCTCACCATGGCTGTTCAATCTATTCATGGACAGTTGTATGCGAGATTTTAAAGAGTATGATAAGGGTTTGCGTATGCAAGAGTTGCTAATCAAATGCCTCTTATATGCCGATGATCAAGTTATACTTGCTCCATGGGTACTTGAGTTGCAGGAGATGGTGACAATGATGAATGATGGATTTAAGCAAAAGGGGATGAAAGTAAATGTTGCCAAGACCAAGGTCATGGTGATAGAGAAGGACGAGGAGATGACAGAGTGCGTAATAAATATAAATGGTGAATTAGTAGAGCAAGTGAGTGAATTTGTGTACCTGGAAAGTATGTTTACAAGAGATGGTAAGTGTGAAAAGGATGTCGAGAGAAGGGTGAATGCGGGAAATCAAATAAATGGGGCCCTGTACTCTTTCGTGAGCAGAAAGGGCGTTTCACAAAAAGCCAGACTGGCTGTTCACAATGGAGTGCTAGCCCCTACACTGATGTATGGTAGTGAATGTTGGGTGTGGCAGGACAAGCATGAAAGTCGTATAAATGCAGTTGAAATGTGCTCTTTGCGTAGTATGTGTGGTGTGAAACTGACTGATAGAGTAAGAAATGAAGAAGTCAGAGAGAAATGTGGACTAAAAGAAGATGTAGTGACTAAGATTGAAAAGGGCATGCTTCGATGGTTCGGTCATTTGGAAAGGATGGATGAAAGAAGATTGACGAAAGAGATATACCGAGCTAAAGTGAGTGGAAGGGTCGGAAGGGGCCGCCCTAGGCGTACTTTTTCGAATCAAATCGGAGAAATACTGGAAAAGGGCCGAATTTTAAGTACCCGAAACCGACGTGCGTGCGTGACTCGATGTATGAATGTGGAAGAAGCGAAAGAGATTTGTCAAGATCGTAACAGGTGGAAAGAAGTGGTCTCTGCCTACCCCTCTGGGAAACAGGCATGATTTAATGTATGTATGTATGTAATAACCCATATATTAGTAAAATTTATTAATGACTTCAATTCAGGAGTTATATAACCAATTAAAATCACTACAAGAGGATATTAGAAAGTTAGGACCAAAACGCCGAACTGAGGCTATTGGCCAAAATAAACTTCAACAAGTAAAATCACTATATAAGCAGTACGAAATATATATAGAGCAATATAGCTCCAAATTAGAAAAAGCAGAACTATCTGTAAAAGACAGTGAATTAATTCAGTCTTACTTTCTAAAAATAGAGGAAGTTTATAGTAAAATTTTAACAACATACGAACAAGACAACAAAAATTTAATCACAATGACGTCGAACGACAGTTTTGACCTAAAAACAGCTGTATCATTGTTACCAGTCATGAACGGCTCGGAAGCCGTCACAAAGCAACTTATAGACGCCATAGACTTATATTCCGCAATGATTAAGGATACAGACTACAAGTTATTGATTAATTTTGTAATTAAGACAAGACTAACGCAAAATGCCAAACTTAGAATATCCAGTAACCATACCAAAATAAGCGATTTAATTGATGAAATTAAGCTCCATCTTTTACCTATTAAATCAGCAACCGCGATACAAGCCAAACTAACGACAGCAAAACAAGGGAATAGGTCCATCGAACGTTTCGGACAAGAATTGGAGGATTTATTTGTAAACCTCACAATAATGCAGGCAAATGGAAAACCAGAAGCCTATACCATTTTACAACCCTTAAATGAAAAAACTAACCAAACCTAACCTAACCTAACCTAACCTAACATAACCTAACCTTTTTTTTTTTTTTTTAACGGAGAGGAAATGCATTTACGCATCCCCTTCCGGCTAGGGTAGCCAATGGAAGGGGTATGACGGACTCACAACCACCTCAGTCTCCTGCGAGAGCTGAGGTGGAAGCCTACCGTCTAAAACCTCTCCGGTGTAACCTCCAAGGGCTGGTAGCAGGGGCACCGTGGGCTGATGACTATGCCACCACTGGGTGCCCCCCAGCCGCCCCAGCCTATTGCTGGGGCACCTGCGCCAAAGGAGGGAGGGTTCGGTTAACACTCGGAACCCTCCCCCAGACGTGTAGGACCATAATGTGGGACCCTATCCCCACGGTCCTACTAGGGGTTCAGGCGGGCAGCAAACTGCCTCCGCCTTCGCCCCAAACGTCTACGCCGGAGCGGGTGCGCCTCCACGTCCTCTTCGCGCTCCCGCTCCCCCGCCTCCTTCTGCGAGATTATGCTCTCGCAGAAGGAGACGACCGCCAACCATGATCTCTCGCTGCTCAGCATGGCCGACACGACGCTGTGCAGCGAGAGATCGGAGAGCCCTGTGTCCGCGACCAGAGCGCGGCGCTCCGAATCCCACTTCGAACACACCTCTAGGGTGTGCTCGGCCGTGTCGTCCGGATCGCCGCACTCGTGGCAAACCGGACTGGGCTCTCTTCTAATCTTGTGCAGGTAATGACCGAAGCATCCATGCCCGGTCATCACCTGCACAAGACGGTACGTGACGGCACCGTACCTCCTCTCCAACCAGTGGTCCAGCGACGGGAGGAGTGCCCCTATGGTGCGGAGTCCATAGGGAGAGTCCTCCAAGTCGCTTTTCCACCGGTCTCTCAGGCGCCGCTCCGTCATTCGACGGGCCCCCTCCACCGTCTCCGAGTCCGGGCGCTCTCTCCTCGCCCGGAACCCCGCCCTCCTCCGGTATGTCTCGGCCTGCACCTGAGCATCTAGCTCCCACGGCGGGGTGCAGGCCAAGACACACGCGGCCGCATGTGCCACCGTTATATAGGCCCTCACTATTCGGAGGGCCACCACCCTTTGGGGCCTCCTTAGGAGCGCCTTGTTCTTGGCCGACAACTTGTCGGCCCAGATTGGCGCTCCGTACAGCGCCATGCTACGGACGACGCCTGCAAACAGACGTCGACATGGCGCTTGAGGCCCCCCCACGTTAGGCAACATGCGACCCAGGGCCGACGCGGCGCCTACCACCCGGGGAGCAAGTTGGCGGAAATGCTCTCCGAAATCCCACCTCCGGTCCAGGATGAGGCCGAGGTACTTAATGGTGGCCTTCACCTGGACCGCCTCCCCGGCCACAGGGATGGTCGTCCCGTTAAGGGGACGCCATCTCCTCCCCCCGAAGACAATAGCGTCCGTCTTCGGGAGGGACACCTCCAGACCCAGTAGTCGGATGCGGCCGACAACCAGGTCTGCCGCCAACGATGCCCTCCGGAGGGCCTCCTCCAGCTCACGTCCCCGCACGGCCACCATTGTATCGTCGGCATAACAAAGGGTGGCCATGCGGGGAAGGAGCGCTCCGCGGATCACCCAGTCGTAGCCGATGTTCCATAGCAGGGGTCCTAGCACGGACCCCTGGGGAACACCGCACGACATCGGGTGAGCGATCCGCTGACCTCCACGATCGTAGAGCACTACCCTGTCGGTTAGGTAGTGCTCCACGATCCGCCGCAGATACCCGGGTACCCTGTGGTAGCGGAGGGCCTCTCTGATGACCGGAAAGGGCAGGGAGCCAAATGCGTTGGCGATGTCTAACGACACCGCCACGACCCCCTCACCCTTCTCCTCCGCGTACCCACAGAAGTTCCGGAGGGACGAAAGCGCGTCCATAGTGGACCGCCCCTCCCGGAACCCGTACTGCCGGCCGGAGATGTTAGGCCCCACGTCCTCCAGATGTTGAACGATGCGACGGGACAAGATGCGTTCAAGCATCTTGCCCGTCTCATCTAGGAGGACGATAGGGCGGTGACCGGCAGGGGTGTCAATCGGCCTTCCCTCCTTCCGAAGGAGGACGAGGCGCCCCTCCTTCCAGCACCTCGGGAAGCGCCCCTCTTTGATGCAATCACCAAAGAGGGTCCGCAAGCGGTCCCCGAGGTGCTTCGCCACAATGTGGAGAACTCTTCCCGGTACCCCATCCGGTCCTGGTGCCTTCTTGCAGGACCGGAGACGGTCGACGACGCTCTCCATTTCGTCGTCCGTCACGGGAGGGGGATCACCTGGATCAACCTCCTCAACCGTGGGGCCCACCATGCCGGGTGGCTGAAAAGCCGGCGCGGCCGGGAAAAGTCCCTCCACAATCCTCGTGAGGAGTTCTGGCTCAAGGGAGTCCATGGGGGGTGCGCAACGCATTTTGTTGCGCACGACTCGGTAAGGCCGCCCCCACGGATCCCTATCCAGCGTGGCCAAAAACTCCTCACGCGCCTCGTCCTTCCTGCGAGCTATCTTCACAGAGAGCGCGTCCTTCGCCACCTTCAGCTCTCTGTGGAGATGCTCTTCCTCCTCGGCTAGGTGTCGCCGCCGCCTGCAACGGGTGTAGGCACGGCGTGCGGCATCACTGGTGGCTCGCAGGGCCGCAATCTCCTGCGACCACCAATACACCTGCCTCTTAGCGGGCAGCCTTCGGGCCCGGGGCATGGCCGCGTCGCACACCGACGTTAGTGCGACGCGAAACCGGACTGCCCGCTCCTCAACTCCCAAGGTGACCGGTGGGGGCGCACACCACGCCTCCACCATGGCCGCCTCCTCCGCCATTCCCGGGTCGAGGCGGGCCAGGGTCCACCTTGGGAAAGCCCCTCCTCCTCCTCTCCCCCCTCGCCCTCTCAGGCTGGGCGGCGGTACCCCCGGCGAGGTGCTGACCCTCATCCGCACATATAAGTGGTCGGAGAGGGTCTCTACCTCCTCCAGGACGCGCCAGTCCGTGATACGTGCGGCGATGCTGGGGGTCGCGAACGAAACGTCCACGATGGACCCCCCATTTCGCCGCACACACGTGTAGGCGTCGCCCCGGTTGAGCACCTCAAGCCCCATCGCCGCCACCCAGTCCTCGAGGGCCACCCCTCTAGGGTCCGTGATGGGGGAACCCCATGCCGCGCTCTTGGCGTTGAGGTCCCCCATCACCACCAATGGCGCCGGCGCCGCCCCTCCGACGACTCTCCCCAGCCCCACCAGGAAGGCTTCAAACTCCCGCAGCGGCCTATTCGGAGAGAAGTACACTGCCACTAGGACAGTGTCTCCCCACTTGGCCACTGCGAAGCCCGAACCCCTGGCCATTCCCGATAGGGGGGGGAGGTCACTCATCGCCGGTACCACAATGGCGACCGAGCCATCCGTCGCCCCGACCCAGTTCGGCTGGGAGGAAACGAAATATGGCTCAGCAACCACCAATACGCCAATGCCCCACTCCGCCATGACCTGCATGAGCAGGTCTTGGGCGCGGGCGGAGTGGTTGGCGTTCGCCTGAAGGACCTCTAAATGCTGGTGTGCTGGCATTTAGAGGTCCATCGGCTTGCCGCCATCGTTGGCCGCCTGGGCGGCATGCTGCGTGGCGGGGGCCGTTACTTGGCCGGCCACAGGGTTCTTGCCCCTGGTGTGTGGTGGAGCGCACGACCGGCCCCCCATCACGTGGTCCGCCGGGCGCTTCGCACTATGGCACACGGCACAGTGTGGTGCGGCTTGGCAGGCGGCCCTCCAGTGGCCCTGCCCGCTGCATCGGTGGCACCAGCTGGAGCGGTCCACCGTAGAGGGGCAGCGGGCCCCGCTGTGTCCGATGCCTTGGCATCGGAAACACCGCATGGGCCTTTGCTCCAGTACCACTACACTGGCGGACGACCACCCCACCAGTAGTCGTCCTGCAGCCGCCAGCGAGTTCGCCACCGTAACGGGGCATTGGGCGATAACCACTCCGGATCCATCATAGCGGACCCGGATGGCCCCAACTTTGATCTGGGTAAGGGAACACCCAGTTTTCGTTGCCACTGCCTCCGCAATATCCTCCGGGGAGATGGTCTCATCGAGACCACCTACCCGGATTTCCGCCATCTTGACGGGCCGGTAGACATTCGCCACGTCGCCCACCAGCCCGTCAATCTTGTCGCGCAGCGCGTCCGCAGCCGCGGCACTGTCCACGCCCGGGACCTCAATGAGGCGGGCCCCGGTCTGCGTCCTGCGGACGCGCACATGCTCGAGGCCAACCTCCGCCAGCGAGAAGCTTTTCATGGCCTTAGCCATGACGCTGGCGTAGGTGGCCTCGCTGCCCTCCCTTACGGCTACCACCACAGCAGCCGTCGAGGGAGCAGGCAGTCTCCTGGGGCGTGTTGCGGGCCGTTTACTTCTGACCACTTGCGGTGGTGCGGCAGCCTTCTTCTTTTTCCTTCTCCCCTTCTTTACCGCGTCCGACCACGACATCTGGGTGGGCGGCAGTGCCTCCTGCACTGCCGGCACCGCCGGGGCGAACTCGCGGATAGGAGGGGGACGGGGAGCAGCCGACGGCCTTGCTACTTTAGCCGGGCGAGCAGGGCGCGCCGGCTTGGCGGGGGGTATCGCCTTAGCTGGGGCGGCCTTCCGAGCGGCAGGAGCCGGCTTGGGGCGGGAAGCCGCTCTGGCCGGGGGAGCTGCCCTGGTGGGAGGAGCTGGCACGGCAGGGAGAGCCAACCTGGACGCAGCCTCATTCCTCCTCCGGTCCGCTGCCAGTGGGGGGCGCACAATTGGACCAGCGGGGAGAAGGGCCCGGACTTCCCCAATCCGGACGTTCACCATCTCCCCGATGGACAAGGAGAGGTCCCGCTTAAGATCTTCTCGCAACACCAACATGGCCTGCCCCAGAGCATGAGGCAGGCCGTCTTCGGCAGCGGGACTCTGAGAGGGCTGGCTCTTGCGCTCGGAGAAGGCAGTCCTCAGGGCCTTTAGTTCCTTCCGCACGAGGGTGAGCTCCTCCCTCATGCGTTTATTATCGGCACGCAAGGCCCTGATCTCCCCATCCTCTCCTTCGTCTCTCCCACCGAGGACGTCTGCGGCCGCCATGATATCATTGCATGCAATGTTCATGCGACCCCAGACATCCCCCTTCAAGTTGCCGCACTTGTTGGCCTCCTCCATCACCTGCCGTGCGGCATTTCGGACGATGGAGACATACCCCCCATCGTCAACGTCCTTGTCCTTTAACGGGCTGCGGTCCCGCGGAACCGAAGAGCTCCTCCTTGATTTACCTCTTTTAAGGGCTTTGAGGCTCCCACGACTTTGAGGCGGCGGCGTTTCACCGGTTGCGCGGTACTTGGTAGCCGCCTCCGCCTCCGCCTCAGACTCTCCAAGCCCGGGGTACTTTAGTACCAGCCCCGAGTAAGCTCCTTTGCTGCCAGGGCCCTTTCCCCTCCTTGCCGTATTTATTTTAGGCTTTACCGGCGGCCCAGTCAGCGCCTCGTCCTCCACCGCGTGTGGCCTCTTCGCAGCTCCGGTGACAACTGATGGAAGGGACGCGTCGGAGACATCGCCTGTCTCCATCATCCCTTTCACCAGCTCTGCCTCCTTCTGCCTCGCCATCTGCAGCAACCTATCAGTTTCCTCGGTGTCCAGTAAGAGTTTGCATGGTTCGTTTTCACGAAGGTCAGCATTGTGCTGACCTACGACGTGGCTTTTGCCCCCCCCAGAATACGAGGGGCAGCCCGTGTCCTTGGACACGGGGAGGGATTCTCCCGTTAGGGTACCCTCCTGGGGTAATTCATTTTTTAAGCCACTACTCATCATTATCCTTGCGTGCGTTTAAGGCCCCTGCACCATTGGCCCTCCTCTCTCATCCCTGACGCCCTCTGCAAAACAGAGAACGCTGTTGCACTCCACTGGCTACTCTCCTAGGAGAGTAGCCGGGAGCAACCTTCCACCGAAAGTGCGCACTTTCGGGGAGTATTTAAATCCCCGGGCCCGCGCTGGCCCATGAAAAGTGGTTATCCCGCCACTGGCTCGGTGGAAGTGGATAAGGATGGGTGCTGGGAAGGAAAAGGAAGGATATCAGGGAACGGGATGGGAAGGTGGAAAAAGGAGGGGAAGGTGCCGCTCTTAGTCTGATCCCTCACCCCAAGCCTTTCCGGTATGGGTAGCCCTGTCCGGTATAGCCTCGGGGAAACCTAACCTAACCTTTTTTTTTTTTTTTTTTTTTAACGGAGAGGAAATGCATTTACGCATCCCCTTCCGGCTAGGGTAGCCAATGGAAGGGGTATGACGGACTCACGACCACCTCAGTCTCCTGCGAGAGCCGAGGTGGAAGCCTACCGTCTAAAACCTCTCCGGTGTAACCTCCAAGGGCTGGTAGCAGGGGCACCGTGGGCTGATGACTATGCCACCACTGGGTGCCCCCCAGCCGCCCCAGCCTATTGCTGGGGCACCTGCGCCAAAGGAGGGAGGGTTCGGTTAACACTCGGAACCCTCCCCCAGACGTGTAGGACCATAATGTGGGACCCTATCCCCACGGTCCTACTAGGGGTTCAGGCGGGCAGCAAACTGCCTCCGCCTTCGCCCCAAACGTCTACGCCGGAGCGGGTGCGCCTCCACGTCCTCCTCGCGCTCCCGCTCCCCCGCCTCCTTCTGCGAGATTATGCTCTCGCAGAAGGAGACGACCGCCAACCACGATCTCTCGCTGCTCAGCATGGCCGACACGACGCTGTGCAGCGAGAGATCGGAGAGCCCTGTGTCCGCGACCAGAGCGCGGCGCTCCGAATCCCACTTCGAACAAACCTCTAGGGTGTGCTCGGCCGTGTCGTCCGGATTGCCGCACTCGTGGCAAACCGGACTGGGCTCTCTTCTAATCTTGTGCAGGTAATGACCGAAGCATCCATGCCCGGTCATCACCTGCACAAGACGGTACGTGACGGCACCGTACCTCCTCTCCAACCAGTGGTCCAGCGACGGGAGGAGTGCCCCTATGGTGCGGAGTCCATAGGGAGAGTCCTCCAGGTCGCTTTTCCACCGGTCTCTCAGGCGCCGCTCCGTCATTCGACGGGCCCCCTCCACCGTCTCCGAGTCCGGGCGCTCTCTCCTCGCCCGGAACCCCGCCCTCCTCCGGTATGTCTCGGCCTGCACCTGAGCATCTAGCTCCCACGGCGGGGTGCAGGCCAAGACACACGCGGCCGCATGTGCCACCGTCATATAGGCCCTCACTATTCGGAGGGCCACCACCCTTTGGGGCCTCCTTAGGAGCGCCTTGTTCTTGGCCGACAACTTGTCGGCCCAGATTGGCGCTCCGTACAGCGCCATGCTACGGACGACGCCTGCAAACAGGCGTCGACATGGCGCTTGAGGCCCCCCCACGTTAGGCAACATGCGACCCAGGGCCGACGCGGCGCCTACCACCCGGGGAGCAAGTTGGCGGAAATGCTCCCCGAAATCCCACCTCCGGTCCAGGATGAGGCCGAGGTACTTAATGGTGGCCTTCACCTGGACCGCCTCCCCCGCCACAGGGATGGTCGTCCCGTTAAGGGGACGCCATCTCCTCCCCCCGAAGACAATAGCGTCCGTCTTCGGGAGGGACACCTCCAGACCCAGTAGTCGGATGCGGCCGACAACCAGGTCTGCCGCCAACGATGCCCTCCGGAGGGCCTCCTCCAGCTCACGTCCCCGCACGGCCACCATTGCATCGTCGGCATAACAAAGGGTGGCCATGCGGGGAAGGAGCGCTCCGCGGATCACCCAGTCGTAGCCGATGTTCCATAGCAGGGGTCCTAACACGGACCCCTGGGGAACACCGCACGACATCGGGTGAGCGATCCGCTGACCTCCACGATCGTAGAGCACTACCCTGTCGGTTAGGTAGTGCTCCACGATCCGCCGCAGATACCCGGGCACCCTGTGGTAGCGGAGGGCCTCTCTGAGGACCGGAAAGGGCAGGGAGCCAAATGCGTTGGCGATGTCTAACGACACCGCCACGACCCCCTCACCCTTCTCCTCCGCGTACCCACAGAAGTTCCGGAGGGACGAAAGCGCGTCCATAGTGGACCGCCCCTCCCGGAACCCGTACTGCCGGTCGGAGATGTTAGGCCCCACGTCCTCCAGATGTTGAACGATGCGACGGGACAAGATGCGTTCAAGCATCTTGCCCGTCTCATCTAGGAGGACGATAGGGCGGTGACCGGCAGGGGTATCAATCGGCCTTCCCTCCTTCCGAAGGAGGACGAGGCGCTCCTCCTTCCAGCACCTCGGGAAGCGCCCCTCTTTGATGCAATCACCAAAGAGGGTCCGCAAGCGGTCCCCGAGGTGCTCCGCCACAATGTGGAGAACTCTTCCCGGTACCCCATCCGGTCCTGGTGCCTTCTTGCAGGACCGGAGACGGTCGACGACGCTCTCCATTTCGTCGTCCGTCACGGGAGGGGGATCACCTGGATCAACCTCCTCAACCGTGGGGCCCACCATGCCGGGTGGCTGAAAAGCCGGCGCGGCCGGGAAAAGTCCCTCCACAATCCTCGTGAGGAGTTCTGGCTCAAGGGAGTCCATGGGGGGTGCGCAACGCATTTTGTTGCGCACTACTCGGTAAGGCCGCCCCCACGGATCCCTATCCAGCGTGGCCAAAAATTCCTCACGCGCCTCGTCCTTCCTGCGAGCTATCTTCACAGAGAGCGCGTCCTTCGCCACCTTCAGCTCTCTGTGGAGATGCTCTTCCTCCTCGGCTAGGTGTCGCCGCCGCCTGCAACGGGTGTAGGCACGGCGTGCGGCATCACTGGTGGCTCGCAGGGCCGCAATCTCCTGCGACCACCAATACACCTGCCTCTTAGCGGGCAGCCTTCGGGCCCGGGGCATGGCCGCGTCGCACACCGACGTTAGTGCGACGCGAAACCGGACTGCCCGCTCCTCAACTCCCAAGGTGACCGGTGGGGGCGCACACCACGCCTCCACCATGGCCGCCTCCTCCGCCATTCCCGGGTCGAGGCGGGCCAGGGTCCACCTTGGGAAAGCCCCTCCTCCTCCTCTCCCCCCTCGCCCTCTCAGGCTGGGCGGCGGCACCCCCGGCGAGGTGCTGACCCTCATCCGCACGTATAAATGGTCGGAGAGGGTCTCTACCTCCTCCAGGACGCGCCAGTCCGTGATACGTGCGGCGATGCTGGGGGTCGCGAACGAAACGTCCACGATGGACCCCCCATTTCGCCGCACACACGTGTAGGCGTCGCCCCGGTTGAGCACCTCAAGCCCCATCGCCGCCACCCAGTCCTCGAGGGCCACCCCTCTAGGGTCCGTGATGGGGGAACCCCACGCAGCGCTCTTCGCGTTAAGGTCCCCCATCACCACCAATGGTGCCGGCGCTGCCCCTCCGACGACTCTCCCCAGCCCCACTAGGAAGGCTTCAAAGTCCCGCAGTGGCTTATTCGGGGAGAAGTACACTGCCACTAGGACAGTGTCTCCCCACTTGGCCACCGCGAAGCCCGAACCCCTGGCCATTCCCGATAGGGGGGGGAGGTTACTCATCGCCGGCACCACAATGGCGACCGAGCCATCCGTCGCCCCGACCCAGTTGGGTTGGGGAGGGACGAAGTACGGCTCAGCCACCACCAAAACACCAATACCCCACTCCGCCATGACCTGCATGAGTAGGTCTTGGGCGCGGGCGGAGTGGTTGGCGTTCGCCTGAAGGACCTCTAAATGCTGGTGTGCTGGCATTTAGAGGTTTATCTGGCTCCCTTCCTGGCTTGCCGCATCGGCGGCACTCCTTGTGGGGGGGGGCGTTGGCTGGCCAGCCTTGCCCCTGGTGTGTGGAGGGGCACACCTCCATCCCCCCATTATATGGTCCGCCGGACGTCGGGCCTTGTGGCAAACGTCACAGTGAGGCGCGGCAAGGCAGGAAGCCCTCCAGTGGTCCGGCCCGCTGCACCGGTGACACCAGTTCGACCGGTTCACCGTTGAGGGGCAGAGGGCCCCGCTGTGTCCGATGCCTTGGCATCGGAAGCACCGCATGGGCCTCTGCTCCAGTGCAGTCACGCTGGCGGACGACCACCCCACCAGTAGTCGTCCTGTGGTTGCCAGCGTGTTGGCCACGGTCACCGGGCACTGCACGTTGGCTACGCCGGAACCTAACCTAACCTAACCTAACCTAACCTAACCATACCAAAATAAGCGATTTAATTGATGAAATTAAGCTCCATCTTTTACCTATCAAATCAGCAACCGCGATACAAGCCAAACTAACGACAGCAAAACAAGGGAATAGGTCTATCGAACGTTTCGGACAAGAATTGGAGGATTTATTTGTAAACCTCACAATAATGAAGGCAAATGGAAAACCAGAAGCCTATACCATTTTACAACCCTTAAATGAAAAAACGGCAATTACAAAGTTCGCAGAAGGATTACGAAATGATAAGTTGAGTACCATTATAGCGTCCCGAAATTACACCTCGCTCAAAGACGCTATACAGGGAGCGAAAGACCAGGAAGTGTCTATAACACCCACACCCGGACCGGAACAAATGTTCCACTTACGGAAAAAAGGATACAATGTCCGTAGACCTTACTGACGACATGATAGTACACCTATGGGTAAATACACTCGCACGCAACCGGGTACAAGTGCGCAAAATAAACCCACAGGAAAGTACGCACAAACAAATAATTCTAGACCACTAAGAACCGCGAATAACTTTTACAGGCGTACACATACAAGTTATCGTGGCCGACGTCAAAATCCATCATACAGACGTCATCAAGTTAATACGGTGATAGGAAGTGAACAAAATACTAGCGATATGTCAGAAGAGTTAAAAATTTTTCGTCCCTAAAAACTACATTCTAACGTATAGTCATATGAATTCAGTTCAGTTTGCAATAAACGGCAAAACGCACATATGGCTTATTGACACGGGCGCAAGCCTAAGCGCCATAACACATGACGCAGTGATATCAGCCGGTAGTCATATGACACCCAAGACGACTCACATTAACGGAGTAGGAGGAAATATAACGTCATACAATATAATTACTTTAAACTTACAGGCAAAAAACCAAACTTTTGAACATAAATTTCATGTATTTCCAAAATTACCATTACAAGCTGACGGAATTATTGGACAAGATTTCTTAAAAAAATATAAAAGTGTCATAAATTACGAGAAAGAGATAATCACGTTAAATAATAACATCAAAATAATTACAATACCATTAACTTTAAAACATAATGATAACGGAATTAATAGTTCAAATCAGATACAAATACCCGCACGAAGTGAATCAATAATACATGTATCTACAAACTGTACAAAGGATTGCGTAATAGTATCAAGCGAAATTGCTGAAGGAATATTTGTAGCCAATGCCATAACTACAACCAGAAAAGGAAAAATAACAGTTAAAGTATTAAACACGCGTGACGAACACATAACTTTAAACAATTTCACCCCGGAAATAAGACCATTACGAGCCTATAATTGTTTTTCTTTTGAAGAATGTAAAACAAATGCAGATAGAGTAAAATTACTATCTTCACTTTTAAAATTAGAAAATTTAAATAAGGAGGAAAGTAAGTCCATTGCTAGTATTTGCGCGAAATACGCCGACATATTTCAACTCCCAGGGGACTCTTTAAATACTACAAACCTATATGAACAAAAAATACGATTAAAAGAAAACGTGTCACCAATATACAGGATGTTTTTTTGGTCAGCAACTTCCACAATAGGGGTTACTATATTCATGATTCTGAGCTCAAAAAAAATATAAAATAGTATTTTTCACAATCGTGTTATAATAGAGAGCTTTTTAGTCGAGTACCGTGTTTAGGCCACGAAGCTTGCTGAGTGGCCTAAGTAAGGTACGAGATTAAAAAGCTTGATTATGACACTATTGTGAACAATACTTTTTGTACGAGTTCATTAAAATTAATAATTTAAGTCATTAATAACAGTACATGTATAAGAAAACTAAATATCGTAAGTACTATCACACCACCCGCGTCCGTAATGTTGCAGTACTGTGCTGTGATTGGCTAAATACTGCCCAATCAGAAAGCGTAGTTTTTTTTAAAAAAATTATGCCCTGGATACAGCAGCAAGTTTAAGTAGATTTTTGACAGATGACGCGACGCTGCTACGTTCCGAAATGCCATAGATTGGCAATTTTGTATCGGATCGAGTCTCCTTAAACAAGGACACAAATGAAATACGAAGTTCCATTTTCAAATTTTTTTCGGTTGTCTAGAGCGTATCGAAAAAGTTATTTCGGTTGTTTCGGAAGTAACATAGACTATACAACGATGAAAAGAGTGACGTTGCAGTATTCTCCATGAAATCTTAATACATAGATTATAATCGACGAGTACAAAAAATATATTTATTTTTTTCATGAAAAGTCGAAAGAATATCCTCGCTACTTTATAAATCATGATCTCTCGTTTCTGTAGCTACGAAGGGGGTAGGCCGCTTATCGTCACGGTGTTATTGTTTGATACTACCCTCACAAAACTATGCGCAAGCGACGTCAGTACCGTTGTTTTGAAGCGAGTGCTTGTTAAGTGAAGTGTTAAATCACTTAATTGATACAAAAAATGTCTCGGCTAGAAAATTTACTTCTTGACAATCGGGACATGTTTGATGTTGTAAGCATTTACTTTGTGAGTGGTCAAAACATTGCTGACACCTTTATGACTGAACGATTTCCTAATCGGCATGCCATTACGTTTTACACTGTATGGTCTATCGCTAGCAACCTTTACGTGTGGGGCACTTTTGAGACGCCACGCCATGCTCAAGGAAGAGGCCAAAGTGGGCTTGCAGTGGATGTTAAGCAGGCTATTCTCGATTACTTCGAAGAACATCCACGGGCGAGTACTCTCTTAGTCTTAAGCAGTTTAAATACTAATTTGCGACGACGAGCTACATTGTGCATTAATGTGCACCTTGGAAGGCGGCCGTCACTTCGAACATTTATTAAAAGTGACCTAATGTAAAAAATTAAATTTTGTACATTTTTAACAATCGTTGTACAAAGCTGATTCCCCTTTTTAAGGTGGCTCCCTCTTGCGGTTTTGTAATCCATACCCTTATTATGTAGTTAAATGCTATTTCAGAACGATTTTTACAACAATAATCTACATTTTGTAATCTTTGACGGTCCTAAGCCTGTAACGAGTATGAAGGGAAAGATGAATCATAACATTGTGCACGGTGATTACGTCAGTAGTCTTCGGTTAACACGTCGCATGGTAACCACAATTAAGTGAAATAATGGGAAAAAATTAAAATGCTATTTCTCTGACCTCCTGAGGCTTTTTAATTTTTTAATGTGATATTCGGATTCAGCATTAATTAAACTATCTCTCCTATTTTGGAAGTTGTCGACCAAAAAAACACCCTGTATAGTAAACCGTATCGTTTACCTCAATCACAAAAATCAGAGATAAATAAACAAATAAAACAAATGTTAGAAAATGACATCATTGAAGAATCCCAATCGGAATGGGCAAGTCCATTACTCCTCGTTCCCAAGAAAACAGACTCGAGTGAAGCAAAGAAATGGAGATTAGTAATAGATTATAGAAAAGTCAATGACGTAATTGAAAACGATAAATTCCCCTTGCCCAACATCACTGAGATCCTAGATTCTTTAACCGGTGCTATGTATTTTAGCACTTTAGATTGTACTGGAACACGAGTGTAGTGTCCTTTTTAAAATCCATTTTAAGACTCAGGTTAATCTTCGCCATCAGACAGCTAGAAATTAGTCATTAGATTTTTTTAAAACAAACTGAAAACAGCGCTCTCTCTGGAAAACATTGACAACTATTTAAACGATTAGACATTAAAATTTTACAGATTAATTCTGAGCGACTAGCGGAAATATAGGTTCACTTTGAGTTACCTAGATGGCGCTGAGGTGTGAAATAAAAGAAATTAATAATATGAATTAAAACAGATCATTCTAATTAGAATTTAGGAAATAAATAGATTTATTTCGTTATGTTAATAAAATAAATTAAAGAGGGAAGGTTTACACAAATTATTTTGTAGTGAAGTAACATTATAGTTGTGTAACCTAATAAAGAAAGATCGAATTGGCTGGAAGTTGAATAAAAAAAGAAATGACGGCTATAATGCTAAGGAGAGTAGGAGACAAGTTCAAAGTATAATGAACTAGACGATTAGACATTTAAAATTGACAGGTTAATTCTCAGCGACTAGCGGAGAAATGGGTTCACTTTGAATTACCTAGATGGCGCTGTGGTGCAAGCAAAGGAAATGGTTGAAATTAAATAAAAACAGATCATTCTAATTAGAATTCAGAAATAAATAAATTTGTTTCGTTATGTTAGTAAAATAAATTAAAGAGGGAAAGTTTGCACAAATTATTTTGTAATAAAGAATTGGCTGGAAGTTGAATTAAAAAAGAAATGACGGTTATAATGCTAAGGAGAGTAGGAGACAAGTTCAAAGTATAATGAACTAAACGATTAGACATTTAAAATTGACAGGTTAATTCTGGGCGACTAGCAGAGAAATGGGTTCACTTTGAATTACCTAGATGGCGCTGTGGAGCAAGCGAAGGAAATGGTTGAAATTAATTAAAAAAAAACAGATCATTCTAATTAGAATTTAGGAAATAAATAGGTTTATTTCATTATGTTAGTAAGATAAATTAAAGAGGAAAGAATTGCACAAATTATTTTGTAATGAGGTAACATTATAGTTGTAAAACCTAATAAATAAGGATCGAATAGGCTGGAAGTTGAAAAAAAAAAAAAAGAAGAATTATGACCGCTATGTTGCTAAAATGAGTAGGGGTTAAATTCAAAGGATAATGAACTTTGTTTGTTACATGTTATGTTAGAATAATCATTGTCATTAGAAAAGTAAATGCATTATTGCGGGAAAACTTCTGCGCATCCCAGCTTCTCTATACGCAGGGACGCTAGAGAGACGCTAATATGAGGAGAGATGAGTTCAAACGAAAGTGAGCTTTATTTGTTACTCGAAATGATGAAATAGACACTAAAGTTGAATAATTGAAATTTCTTTTGCGGGAAAAGTTTACGCATCCAAGCGATCTTATACGCATGTTTCATACAGCGGGGCCGAAAATTAGGGGTTTCTACGCATGCTCAGGGTTTTCTATATAAAGTCTGGCGAGGGTCTGAGCGGGGCTTTTTTATTCCGGTCGTCGAAGGGGTGAGTTGGTATTTTGCTGAGAGGTGTCACGTATCGTCCATTTTTGCCTTGTTGGTTTTTATTTATTTGTGTCGTGCTCGTATATTATAGGTGATATTATTTTGGGTGTCGCTTCACGTTGCATTCGAGTAACGCTACAAGTTAACGATTATCGCTACACAGGAATGTTGTAGTTGACTTTCTTTTGCTAGGATTGTGAGAATGTTTTAATAACTGGTGTTTGTGTGTTCCGGGATTGTTTTAACATGTTTATTAACCTTCTTTTGTTTTCCAGAACTCTGTAACGACGCCACAAATGGTAGTCGGTTACGCAGAGCTCCAGGCAGTTGTAGTTTACGAAAATGAATACCTACACTCACATTTTGGTTGTGAGTTGAGACCTGAAGATTTCCACAATCAGGAAATGGACGGTTTTAACTCATTAACTGAGTGAGTTTGGAAGGTACGCGTACAAGGTTTCCTGATACCTTTATTCGGTATATCAGGCTCTGCTGTTGGTACTTTTCATGGTTTCCCTCCAGGGCCCGTAGAAGTGGATCCGAAATCAGTTTGCGATTGTTGTGTGGCCATCTAAAGTACCTTTGGCATTGATCCCCTTATTTATATATGTATATATAGACCACCGTAGGTATTTTCCCCACCTGGAAGCCAACTAAAGGCTAGAAATAGCCGGTTGAAGGGTCTTAGGACTACACACAGGAAGTTTTACTTCCGAAATCGAGGTTATGTTAGGTCTTAGTTGGTCTAGCAAAGGTTTTCTTACACCGGAATTCCTTTACACTACTCACACGTTTAACGTAACTGTAAAAGTCATTTTGGACTTTTAATTGCTCTAAAACAATAGATTACTAGGTGGTTAGGGGTTATAGGTAGTCAGTAGCTTTTCCTTTACACCGAGGGAAGCTTATAAACACGTAATGTGACTAGCTAGGTATATGTAGACAAAGTTTGTTCTAACTACTGGCATAGTAAAACAAGCTCTGTCGACGTAAGAATTATAATTATTGAACCAAGAAGACTTAAATTAGCCTTCTAAAACCAATAGGAAAATTAGGAACTAGTAATAATTAATTCATGTTAGAAAAGTAATCCTTTTAAATTAAATTCATATTAGGCAAATATTCAATCTAGGGTATCGAAACTTACTTATTGAATGTAATCTTGATAGTCTGTGGTTAGGTCTATCTATACTTGTCAGAAACGTCAAATTCTAAGACCGTCCGTCTAGTTAGAAAGTAAATGAAGCGCTAGGCTGCGGAGTATGTATGTTGTCCGATAAACCCGTGTTGGTAATATTAGGGAGTTCGTTTAACATGAAAGGTATTGTAGTGGTTATAATTAGCAGATAGGTAGAGATCTAAGTTTAAGAAGCATTCGCGCCTAACCTTAGTGATAAATCTAGGCGGCTAACTAGGGAGATGCCCGCAAACATGTTTTATCAGTTAGTGTGTATAAAGAGTTCACGTTAAAACTGTCCCAAACGAATAAAAGTAATTAGTTAGCTATGTGTATTCACACCAGGTTGTTGTCATAGAAGTCATCTAAGCACGTAACGAAACTTATTAGTCTACGGTATTTTTATTAACTTTCTAGGATAGTATTAGTTAGCTATGTGTATTTACACAAGGTTGTTGTCATAGAGGTCATCTAAGCACGTAACGAAACTTATTAGTCTACGGTATTATTATTAACTTTCTAGGATAGTAAGGGTAAATTAAAGGGTTCACGTTAAAACTGTCTCAAACGAATAAAAGTAATTAGTTAGCTATGTGTATTCACACCAGGTTGTTGTCATAGAAGTCATCTAAGCACAACGAGAGTCTATGATATTATTATTAATTTTCTAGGATACCAAGGGTAAATAAGTACGGTTACATACCTGCTAAAAGAAAAGCTAGGCTTATCATATTTAGATATTATTCCGAAGAGGTTCTAGTTGTAAGAATTAAATCGTCATCATTATAAACTATACATTATCTTTAAAACATCAGGTAGAGTAAATAAATCTAGGTTAACGTAGTCCTTTTGTATAGGTAAAATTCAAAGTGATACTTACGAGTTGGTCTGTCCTTCCAATACACCTTTAACAGCTATAGATGTGCGGTACATACCTAGCTACGGGTTACTGTCTCTGTCCAAGGACAATCAGTGGTCACTGTACTTACACATATGCTTAGTTGTTGTCTGATGGAACCCTAGTGTTGAGTATACACTATGTGGTTCAAGAACACACCACCTTTGTGAGAATTTTAAGGTTATTAAAAAGTTATTTAGTGATAAAACCAATGGGCTACTAATTTAGTTAAATTAAGTGTTGAAACAGGATATCTGAAAGCGCACTAAATCAATTATAGGGCTACTTACTAGGGCTAATTAATTTTAGATATAATTTAGTGTTGGCAACTTCAGTATAGTAGATGGTATATGTAAAATTTACACAATAGTGTCTCAGACTAAGTTATGAATGGTGAGGTAACACTAATTCATTATTTTATTAAATTTTAAACTAAACAGTTTATGTACTAGGGATATAGTACTGAAATTGAATTATAGTAATCTGAGTGATTCAATAATTCATACTACAATCCAGAGTATAAAGGTTGTAGAACCCGCCTAGTAGGGTTTCATTTACATGATAATTACAGTAGGTATACTACTAAATAGTTTGGTAGTTATGACTACAAATTATAGAGAAAGACACACAAAGTTTGTCATAGGCATATTGAGTTTAAATCTATAAGTAAGAAGTAACAGGCTAAGAAATAAGAATAAAGCCTAAAATTAAGCATTGATATTATATTGTTCTAATATATCATTTTGTGTTCAAAAGTAAAATGAATAATTGAATTAAATAGTTTAATCCTTTGAGTTTGTCTCGGTCTCTCTTCTCAAAGGATCCTTTTGGAGAGACTAGTAGAATCAAGTTTACCTTATTGTCTAGAATTAGTCTACTAAATTTAACACTAATAGAATAATGTGTTATACTAAATAATAAAAGATATATTAGTGGGCGGGCTCTGAGGTTATGGTTGAAGAGCAGCGGTACGGCGGGTGATGGGGCCGTTCCTGTAATCACTAATATATTATTGCCATTTTATAAAAGTATATCTAGTAAGATATTTGAATTAAACCTAGAGTTTGTTCATAGTTATGTAGGTTATATCTGAAGCTCCAAGTAATATTCTAAGTTGCCTGTAGATATTTTGTTTCAACAGTAGAATGATTATATTTTATGTTAGGATTTCTATATTCATGCTAGCCATAACTCTGTTCCTTGGTTAATAATAGAATGTTAGGTTAATTAATCCTTTCCAATAGACTATTACAATAATTTGAACCATGTTTTAATTAGGAATTTTATTAATATAATTATTTATTGAATAGTTAATACTTTTAGTTTTGATTTAACAATATAAATATATTAGCCTGCAAATTTAATGGTATTATTCAATAGTAAATAGTAGAAAGGAGTAATTAGGTACTTCAAAATAGACTAGTAGTAATAAACTCTCGCTCATTAAAGTTCTTTGGTTTACTTTTCGGTTCACAAGGTAGGGTTCTGTAGACATTAGACGATCATAAGGCCAATATAAACATATAAAGTTTAAAATTGGTTTTTGGGGGGGATCAGTACAGTTTGGGATGCCTAGACCAGGATGTGAAACCTAAATTATTATTTATTACGTGATCTTAGATATAGTATATATATATATATACTATGTTTTCGGTCACAATTTGATGCCCGTGTAAAAGGAGTGAGCTTGAGTTTATTATTGATAACTTAGTTGAGGTCGTTTCATTAGGTAAATAACTTAACAACACAAATTGAATAACATTCATTTTAATTCTTTGTATTACAATAGGTTAGGTTAAGTCTAGTCGAAGTTTTTAGCTAAATCTATAGGTGAATTCTTTGCAGGCTATCCGATCCATTTTGTTCTGAAACATATGTCCACAATTTCACTAAAAAATACGTCTATGACGGTTGCCCGCGACAGCGTAATGGCACTTGACTGAGTTCACTAAGGTACCATGTTTTCGCTAAATCACATCTTTCACTTAAAATCACTGATTGTTTTGGTCACTAGAACTTAACCGGGTTTTACTTTATTAGAGATGTGGAGTGATGGACGTGACTCGGTAATTTCATGTTCATTATAAATTTTACAAGTCTGGATTTAAATGATATAGTTTACGAATGGTCATTTAGAAGCGTTTGATAAAACCGTGTCACGTTGTCCTATCGTCTAACTTCACTGAACGTTAGGATTGGTCGAAATCGTTACCTTTATCATCTATTTGACCAATCCGTGGTCATCGCATTGACAGTAGTTAGGGGCGTTTTTATAATGTGAAACGAAGTGGAGATAAAATACACGCTTTGTCTCATAAAAAAAAGGGGTAAATATTAGTTCCATACGAGTATATTAATTTTAGAATCAAAGGCCCTACATTTTATATAATACGTTTTTAAATAAAAGACTAATTACTTGCCATATGACGGATTTAGGAGTAATTTAAAAGACAAAGTCGCGTGTGGCTCATAGATAATGTAATAAAAAAAAATTGCGTTACGTTTTACGGGAGATTTATTCGATGATTAGAAATTCGATAGTCATTTGAAATAATTTAAAATCATTAAATTATTTATACATACAAATACTATTAAAAAAAATTGTATGACATGTTACATGTTAAATACCCAAGTTGGTTATTTAGCTACCGATTCTAAGTTAACTGTTAGTAATTAGGGTGTTATAGCATTCATTCCATAATTATAGAAATTTATGGATAGTGAGTATCGATTATACTCATTAAATTTATAAAAAAAATAAAAACAAATCGCATAGCTAGACCCGAAAACGTTTATATATAGGTAGGTAGGTAGATATTTGAATTGGTTAGATGGTAAATTAGGAGAAATTTAGAATTTAATTTGTAATAAGTAAAAGCTGGTATGTTATTTGAATTTACAAGACCAAGCAGGTTTTTGGGTAAGATTAATAAAATGAACTATACTTACCCATCTTCTAGATATGATTGACAAATTTAAAACTGATTAAGAGATTTGCATATGGGGGGGTGATAATTGTTTGTTAGTAAGGAACTAAGATCATAACATAAACATCAGGCAATATTTAGTCATATTGTATAAGAAGTTAGGCATATACATTGTTTTGATGTATTTTTAGTAATGAAAAAAACAATGTAAAGCTTACATTATCATGAATCATTCATAACCTTTAAGTCAGGAAGAAATTTAAGTATGTAGATAAAATTAGCATATATTACTGTGCAACACTAGACAACCAGATTTTATTTATAAAAATTGCATCAACTTATCCCAGCTGATACATAAAAGAAATAAATCATGCTTGGTTTAAGGTAAAATAAGTAAATCATAAGACATTATTATGTAATCCATGAACAGTACATAACACAGGATTAGTAGAAAGGAAAATAAGGTTTAGCATAACACAAATCACAAACGTTCACTTAGCAGGAAGCCGGACCGGGTAGCTTGCAATGGTTTTACATGTAGAATAGTTACTGCTAGATTGGTTAAAACTTGCAGGCGATTAAACATTATGTTAACAGGGTAATGAACTCTATTATAACTGCAGAGGGTGTCATCTCTCAATATTGCTGAAATAAAAGCAGAATATTCCGTTAGTTACTGAAAACAACATTAAGTAAACTTCTTATCTAACAACTATATTTATTACTAGAAAGACTAGGGTACCTTTATTGGTAAATTTAAGTTTAGAATTATGCTAATTAAAGGAGTTATGCGCATCGACATGAACTAAGGTTAATATAAATAAGTTATAGGTATAACTCACATAGACATATAATAGGATTGTATACTTACGTATTATAAGTAGTTCTCTCCATTAGGTTGTAATATGGTCCAAGTTATTAGTAGGCAGGAACACATTAGCCATTTTGATTTGCTAATCACACCGTGTGATTAATTATCCATAAAATACTTCTTTTTCTTCTCTTTAATGACAATCTCAGGGCCTGGTGCCAATGTCAGGAATGTTCGATATTGGTTAAGTACGTAAAACACGGGACTTCTGTTTTATTTTGATAAACAAACAATATTAGTCATAGAGTTGGTAACGAACAATAAGCTGTCAAGTTATTGAAGTTATTATTTTGCAGTACCAGTGTCCACAGATAATATAATAGGGATGTAAGGCGACCGTCTCTGTCCGTTCAGAAACCTAAACACGTTCAAGTCGAAAAAAAAAAACGGGTCTGAAAATGTTGAGTGAAAACATAATAATAATAATCTCACATTTATTTAGCTATAGTTGCTATGTATCACTACGTGCGGTAACTTTATTTTTATTGGTTATGATGGATGCGGAGATATTTAAGGCAAGGATGGTCAACGAATAATAAAACATGTGGCCGTACCTTTATACAGATTACGATAAAATCCCTTTTTGAAGTTGTTGCCTGCGAGTTGGACCGTGAATGTGACATGTCAATCGTAATAGGTGACAATGTCAAAATAGGGAGCTGTCAGAGTTTGTTGTGTTTATCTGTCATAAAGTATTTAGTTATGAATATTTTATTCAAAGTTTAGTGAAATAAACTTTAATATAGTGCAAAAATAATTACGCGAGCCGGGAAAATAACTTGGTAATCATGGAGTATGTTATTATAATAAGTTAGTGTCAAAAGTTATTAGCTTTGAAGGTTTGACTGTCAGTGGTTAGGCATAATAATAAAATGTAAGTTTATGGTTTTGTATTCGAATAAGTTAAATTAAATAGTATTTAGTACACATTAGATTAAAGGATCAAAACTATCGAGTTATTATCGAAGTTTTTCATTCTAAATTCGCGGAGTAAATACATCTGATTTACGCGTAGTGTAAATGACTGAATTTTCTCTTGCTTGAGAAATATATACGAGACAATGTACATATATAGTTCAAACATATAAGAACTTTTATCGAAGTTTTCTCTTGCTGGATCCGCAGAGAAATATACATCGAACGTTATGTATATACTTTGAGAATCTCATGCTAGATCCGCTGAGAGATATACAATCAGACTAGATGTATATATGAATAACTATAATAGTAATGTCACTTGTTAGATATGGTGAAAAATATACGCTAAGTATAGTGTTTTTATACTTTTAAAATATTTAGGGAAACACTGGAATTATGTACTGGACATAATATATGAAACTATTTGAGTATTAAATTCAAATTCGACATAGTGTGGTATTAGTAGATTTAGAGTTGAAGTAGTTGTATGAAGGTGGATTTTCTTATTTAATATAAGTAGGACAAATAAAATTTAAATTAAAAACAGAAAATCTAAATAACGGATAAAAATAAATAAAATGAAGTTTTAGAATAAGGCAATTAAGCATAGATACTAGAATAATAATAATAATAATAATAAATAATTAGGTTGTTTGCTGGCGAGATTAACTTGAGGAATAGGGAGAGGTTATAGTTAAATAAAATTCAATTGAGAAAATCACTTGTATCATAATAAAGTAAAATTAATTAATGAATAATAAGGTTAAGGGAAGGGAGATTTCTTGCAAAGGAATCTGGTTAAGAATTTATAGGAACGACTCCTCAAACTTGGTAGTATGTTTGGATATTACAGGAATATAATTCCTATAGAGTGTGGTGATAAGGTGAAATGAGGGTGTGATATTATGATCTAAGATGAATTCAGAGGATGAAGTATGGTTTGAGGTTAACTATAATGGGACCATTTTGGAGTAGACGTTCTTGAATTATAACCAGGCTGGATCTGTCGATATCTGAACCTCTGGGAGGGGAATTATACACAACTAATTGTCAAGAATTTATGTGTTAGGTTAAAATCGTATTTACGATTCGACCCATTGGAAGGGGTAGTTCTTGATAGTTAATACTATACAAGTGTAAGAGGTTATAACAAAAAAAATACACACCTACTTTCAGTGATGAAAGGTTCAAAGTTAAAGGTTAAATAATAATAAAAAAAAAAGGGTATCTGGGTGTATTGACATGCTTAATAGTCACAATATTGAGTGTGCTAATATAGCTAAAGTTGAACTATTTAGTTGTTGAAAGTAACACATGCACCAAGAAGGAGATGACAGATGACTAATTTTGTGGGGGTGAGGAATGGTTTTTGGTTTTGACTTTTGAAGATATTAGTACTTGTTTAACATTATATTAGTTTGCAAGTAGATTTTCCCGGAGGAATCTCTTATTCCGGGCAATGTGGAAAAGAAATTTGAGTTCGGGCAATGTGAGCGTACAGATTTCGATTGATTCCCAGGAAAATTATTACTAGAATACACTTATCTCACAAGTAAGTGCTACTTTTACGAACTAATAAAATTAGAGGAACATATCATCATAAATTAATACTAGGAATCATAGATCCAAGCTTCTACCTAAGGTGTCGTTAGTTTGTCTTGTGATTGGTTAAATACACAACACATTAAAGCATAGTGGTCGGAACAGATATCAACGGATTTGGTTTCCCATATAAGGTTAGGGTAAGGAAATAGGTATTTGAGAATAATGAAAAAAAAAAGGGTAAATGCTAAGATTAAAGAACTTTGACTATAATTGACATTCTGAATCATGTACTTTAAGGTAAACACCATAGGGAAGGTATTATCGATTTGTATGAGAGGACTCAACTGTTTCTTTTACCAGAGCAATGTTGGATATGAACAATAGTCGGGCAATGTGACTAAGTTCTAATTGAAAAAGTGGAGTCTGAAGGTATTTTCTTTTACTCCTATAATCGGTGCAGTGATGGGGGTATAAGAACATCTGAGGGATCAATGTGATTATATCTCTAACTACATTGGTGTAGTTTGAGTTTTGCAAATTATTAACACACATCAGGACAGATTATATAAAATAGAAAGGACGTGATTCATTGTGTAAAATTAGTTATGATAAATACATACCTATTTCTAATTGGTGAATATATCAAAGAATTGAGAATTGAAAATTTTGATATAGGGTTCCAGTTAAAGGAGGTCATCCTTTTGTTTTCCAATGTCTCTTACAGATAACATCAAAGATGTTGTCTTTCTTAGTCATTGTGGGGGTGAGCTGTACTGGAACACGAGTGTAGTGTCCTTTTTAAAATCCATTTTAAGACTCAGGTTAATCTTCGCCATCAGACAGCTAGAAATTAGTCATTAGATTTTTTAAAAACAAACTGAAAACAGCGCTCTCTCTGGAAAACATTGACAACTATTTAAACGATTAGACATTAAAATTTGACAGATTAATTCTGAGCGACTAGCGGTAATATAGGTTCACTTTGAGTTACCTAGATGGCGCTGAGGTGTGAAATAAAAGAAATTAATAATATGAATTAAAACAGATCATTCTAATTAGAATTTAGGAAATAAATAGATTTATTTCGTTATGTTAATAAAATAAATTAAAGAGGGAAGGTTTACACAAATTATTTTGTAGTGAAGTAACATTATAGTTGTGTAACCTAATAAAGAAAGATCGAATTGGCTGGAAGTTGAATAAAAAAAGAAATGACGGCTATAATGCTAAGGAGAGTAGGAGACAAGTTCAAAGTATAATGAACTAGACGATTAGACATTTAAAATTGACAGGTTAATTCTCAGCGACTAGCGGAGAAATGGGTTCACTTTGAATTACCTAGATGGCGCTGTGGTGCAAGCAAAGGAAATGGTTGAAATTAAATAAAAAAAAACAGATCATTCTAATTAGAATTTAGGAAATAAATAGGTTTATTTCATTATGTTAGTAAGATAAATTAAAGAGGAAAGAATTGCACAAATTATTTTGTAATGAGGTAACATTATAGTTGTAAAACCTAATAAATAAGGATCGAATAGGCTGGAAGTTGAAAAAAAAAAAAAGAAGAATTATGACCGCTATGTTGCTAAAATGAGTAGGGGTTAAATTCAAAGGATAATGAACTTTGTTTGTTACATGTTATGTTAGAATAATCATTGTCATTAGAAAAGTAAATGCATTATTGCGGGAAAACTTCTGCGCATCCCAGCTTCTCTATACGCAGGGACGCTAGAGAGACGCTAATATGAGGAGAGATGAGTTCAAACGAAAGTGAGCTTTATTTGTTACTCGAAATGATGAAATAGACACTAAAGTTGAATAATTGAAATTTCTTTTGCGGGAAAAGTTTACGCATCCAAGCGATCTTATACGCATGTTTCATACAGCGGGGCCGAAAATTAGGGGTTTCTACGCATGCTCAGGGTTTTCTATATAAAGTCTGGCGAGGGTCTGAGCGGGGCTTTTTTATTCCGGTCGTCGAAGGGGTGAGTTGGTATTTTGCTGAGAGGTGTCACGTATCGTCCATTTTTGCCTTGTTGGTTTTTATTTATTTGTGTCGTGCTCGTATATTATAGGTGATATTATTTTGGGTGTCGCTTCACGTTGCATTCGAGTAACGCTACAAGTTAACGATTATCGCTACACAGGAATGTTGTAGTTGACTTTCTTTTGCTAGGATTGTGAGAATGTTTTAATAACTGGTGTTTGTGTGTTCCGGGATTGTTTTAACATGTTTATTAACCTTCTTTTGTTTTCCAGAACTCTGTAACGACGCCACAAATGGTAGTCGGTTACGCAGAGCTCCAGGCAGTTGTAGTTTACGAAAATGAATACCTACACTCACATTTTGGTTGTGAGTTGAGACCTGAAGATTTCCACAATCAGGAAATGGACGGTTTTAACTCATTAACTGAGTGAGTTTGGAAGGTACGCGTACAAGGTTTCCTGATACCTTTATTCGGTATATCAGGCTCTGCTGTTGGTACTTTTCATGGTTTCTCTCCAGGGCCCGTAGAAGTGGATCCGAAATCAGTTTGCGATTGTTGTGTGGCCATCTAAAGTACCTTTGGCATTGATCCCCTTATTTATATATGTATATATAGACCACCGTAGGTATTTTCCCCACCTGGAAGCCAACTAAAGGCTAGAAATAGCCGGTTGAAGGGTCTTAGGACTACACACAGGAAGTTTTACTTCCGAAATCGAGGTTATGTTAGGTCTTAGTTGGTCTAGCAAAGGTTTTCTTACACCGGAATTCCTTTACACTACTCACACGTTTAACGTAACTGTAAAAGTCATTTTGGACTTTTAATTGCTCTAAAACAATAGATTACTAGGTGGTTAGGGGTTATAGGTAGTCAGTAGCTTTTCCTTTACACCGAGGGAAGCTTATAAACACGTAATGTGACTAGCTAGGTATATGTAGACAAAGTTTGTTCTAACTACTGGCATAGTAAAACAAGCTCTGTCGACGTAAGAATTATAATTATTGAACCAAGAAGACTTAAATTAGCCTTCTAAAACCAATAGGAAAATTAGGAACTAGTAATAATTAATTCATGTTAGAAAAGTAATCCTTTTAAATTAAATTCATATTAGGCAAATATTCAATCTAGGGTATCGAAACTTACTTATTGAATGTAATCTTGATAGTCTGTGGTTAGGTCTATCTATACTTGTCAGAAACGTCAAATTCTAAGACCGTCCGTCTAGTTAGAAAGTAAATGAAGCGCTAGGCTGCGGAGTATGTATGTTGTCCGATAAACCCGTGTTGGTAATATTAGGGAGTTCGTTTAACATGAAAGGTATTGTAGTGGTTATAATTAGCAGATAGGTAGAGATCTAAGTTTAAGAAGCATTCGCGCCTAACCTTAGTGATAAACCTAGGCGGCTAACTAGGGAGATGCCCGCAAACATGTTTTATCAGTTAGTGTGTATAAAGAGTTCACGTTAAAACTGTCCCAAACGAATAAAAGTAATTAGTTAGCTATGTGTATTCACACCAGGTTGTTGTCATAGAAGTCATCTAAGCACGTAACGAAACTTATTAGTCTACGGTATTTTTATTAACTTTCTAGGATAGTATTAGTTAGCTATGTGTATTTACACAAGGTTGTTGTCATAGAGGTCATCTAAGCACGTAACGAAACTTATTAGTCTACGGTATTATTATTAACTTTCTAGGATAGTAAGGGTAAATTAAAGGGTTCACGTTAAAACTGTCTCAAACGAATAAAAGTAATTAGTTAGCTATGTGTATTCACACCAGGTTGTTGTCATAGAAGTCATCTAAGCACAACGAGAGTCTATGATATTATTATTAATTTTCTAGGATACCAAGGGTAAATAAGTACGGTTACATACCTGCTAAAAGAAAAGCTAGGCTTATCATATTTAGATATTATTCCGAAGAGGTTCTAGTTGTAAGAATTAAATCGTCATCATTATAAACTATACATTATCTTTAAAACATCAGGTAGAGTAAATAAATCTAGGTTAACGTAGTCCTTTTGTATAGGTAAAATTCAAAGTGATACTTACGAGTTGGTCTGTCCTTCCAATACACCTTTAACAGCTATAGATGTGCGGTACATACCTAGCTACGGCTTACTGTCTCTGTCCAAGGACAATCAGTGGTCACTGTACTTACACATATGCTTAGTTGTTGTCTGATGGAACCCTAGTGTTGAGTATACACTATGTGGTTCAAGAACACACCACCTTTGTGAGAATTTTAAGGTTATTAAAAAGTTATTTAGTGATAAAACCAATGGGCTACTAATTTAGTTAAATTAAGTGTTGAAACAGGATATCTGAAAGCGCACTAAATCAATTATAGGGCTACTTACTAGGGCTAATTAAATTTTAGAAATAATTCAGTGTTGGCAATTTCAATGAAGTAGATGGTATATGTAAAATTTACACAATAGTGTCTCAGACTAAGTTATGAATGGTGAGGTAACACTAATTCATTATTTTATTAAATTTTAAACTAAACAGTTTATGTACTAGGGATATAGTACTGAAATTGAATTATAGTAATCTGAGTGATTCAATAATTCATACTACAATCCAGAGTATAAAGGTTGTAGAACCCGCCTAGTAGGGTTACATTTACATGATAATTACAGTAGGTATACTACTAAATAGTTTGGTAGTTATGACTACAAATTATAGAGAAAGACACACAAAGTTTGTCATAGGCATATTGAGTTTAAATCTATAAGTAAGAAGTAACAGGCTAAGAAATAAGAATAAAGCCTAAAATTAAGCATTGATATTATATTGTTCTAATATATCATTTTGTGTTCAAAAGTAAAATGAATAATTGAATTAAATAGTTTAATCCTTTGAGTTTGTCTCGGTCTCTCTTCTCAAAGGATCCTTTTGGAGAGACTAGTAGAATCAAGTTTACCTTATTGTCTAGAATTAGTCTACTAAATTTAACACTAATAGAATAATGTGTTATACTAAATAATAAAAGATATATTAGTGGGCGGGCTCTGAGGTTATGGTTGAAGAGCAGCGGTACGGCGGGTGATGGGGCCGTTCCTGTAATCACTAATATATTATTGCCATTTTATAAAAGTATATCTAGTATGATATTTGAATTAAACCTAGAGTTTGTTCATAGTTATGTAGGTTATATCTGAAGCTCCAAGTAATATTCTAAGTTGCCTGTAGATATTTTGTTTCAACAGTAGAATGATTATATTTTATGTTAGGATTTCTATATTCATGCTAGCCATAACTCTGTTCCTTGGTTAATAATAGAATGTTAGGTTAATTAATCCTTTCCAATAGACTATTACAATAATTTGAACCATGTTTTAATTAGGAATTTTATTAATATAATTCTTTATTGAATAGTTAATACTTTTAGTTTTGATTTAACAATATAAATATATTAGCCTGCAAATTTAATGGTATTATTCAATAGTAAATAGTAGAAAGGAGTAATTAGGTACTTCAAAATAGACTAGTAGTAATAAACTCTCGCTCATTAAAGTTCTTTGGTTTACTTTTCGGTTCACAAGGTAGGGTTCTGTAGACATTAGACGATCATAAGGCCAATATAAACATATAAAGTTTAAAATTGGTTTTTGGGGGGGATCAGTACAAGATTTAAACCAAGGTTATTATCAAATCAAACTAGATCCCAAAAGCAGAAAATATACCGCGTTTATAGCAGATAAACACTATCAGATGAAACGATTACCAATGGGACTTAAAACTAGCCCAAATGCTTTCAGCAGAGCTATGACCATAGCTGTCTGGACTAAACTACATACAATGCATAGTTTATTTAGATGACATCATTGTCATGGGTCGAAATTTACAACAACATAATAAAAACTTAATTGATGTTTTCGAAAGATTAAGAAAAGTAAACAATGCGAAAATGCATTTAAAAAGTTAAAAATAAACATTAGTACCCCACCAGTACTACAATATCCGGATTTCTCAGATAACAACACGTTCACGATACACACAGATGCATCAGGCACAGCTGTTGGAAGTTTATTATCCAATCAAAATGGATTACCAGTAGCATATGCAAGTAGATCTTTAAATAAAGCAGAAAAAAAATATCCCACAACGGATAAGGAATTACTAGCCATCGTATGGGCAGTGAAATATTTTAGACCATACATATATGTGCGAAAGTTTAAGATTGTCACAGATCACCGTCCACTAATCTATTTATTTGGAATGAATAATCCATCAAGTCGACTCACCAAATTTCGTTTATGTTTAGAAGAATATGATTTCACGGTAGAATATTTAAAAGGTAAAGATAATGCAGCTGCATACGCGTTATCTAGAATAGAAATAACTAGTGAAGAACTCAAAAATATGACAAAGCAAGTAGTATCAGTGATGACCAGAGCACAAACAAAACGAATGAAAGAGCAAAACATAAACAATGACTCAAGAAATAAGGACTACCACCGTGATGGGTCTGATCAACCAAGAATAGTGGAACTCCTTAAAAAACCAGAAAATTTACCAGAATTAAGTTTCAATGAGCATGACTATTGCAAAATACTCGAACAAAAAGATTACGTTACGAGTCAAAATAATGAAATCGTGTACTCGCCATCCTTGGCGACATTGTGTGTCAAGCCTAGTAATCAATCGCGTACGAAACGAGCTTTTCTCGCGAGGGCATTAGGTGCATTTTGCAAGGCACAACAAATAAAGGAAGTATGCATACTATATAACAATGACACCGCGTGTACAATAACAGAGCTAGCTCAAGATATAAACAAATATGGTACAGGGTCCGGACCCCGATTATGTATCACTAAAGGTGTCACAAAAATAAACAATAAAGATGACAGACGTGTCATATTGAACGATTTTCATTTATTACCCACAAGCGGTCATGCGGGGATTCGAAGAATGACTAATAACGTGAAGCGTTACTACTACTGGCCAGGAATGGATAATGACATTGTGAAATTCGTAAAAACATGTCATAATTGCCAAACACAAAAATATCATAAAAATGTAAAACAACCACTTTGTATTACTAGTACGGCCACAGCTTCTTTCGATAAGGTATTCTTAGATTTATGCGGACCCCTAACTAAAGATACCAACGGATATTGCTATATACTTACGTTACAGTGCGAGCTCACAAAATACGTAGAGGCATATCCACTTCTAAATAAGGAAACAGACAGTCGCGAGAGCATTAGTTGATAATTTCATATTGCGATATGGAATTCCAAAAGAAATTGGAACAGATAAGGGAAGTGAATTCATTTCATCAACTATGCGCGAAATATGTAATATTTTAGGAATAAAACAATTGCAATCAACCGCTTACCACCACGAAAGCCTAGGTTCGTTAGAAAATTCACATAAATCTTTAGGAGCATTTTTAAGGATACAAACAAATAACCAAGCTCACCAGTGATCAGATTGGTTGCAATATTGGTGTTTTTCATATAATACGACAATGCATTCAGCAACTAAATATACACCATATGAATTAGTATTTGGAAAGTTATGTCGTATACCACATAATATTATAACTCAAGTAGATCCAATGTATAATTATGAATCATATCCTAAAGAATTTAAATATAGATTACAAAAATCCCAAGAGGATGCTAGAAATAATTTAATTAAGTCAAAAATAGATAGAAAAGTAAGTTATGATTTAAAAACTAATCCTATAAACTATACGATAGGAGATTTAATATTAGTTAAAAAAGAAGATAGAAATAAAATGGACCCAGTGTATAAAGGACCATATACTACACTTGAAGATCAAGGTACGAATGTTAAAATATTAGTTTTAGGTAAAGAATACATTGTGCATAAAAATAGAACGAAACCTTACAGCATATAAATTAAATAACAAACGCACTGAATAATAAAAGTGTAATAATGAAGATAAAAAAAAAAACAAACACACACACAAAAATAACTAAATAACACTACTACCATCACTCACATCACCTAAGTCAACATCAGCAATAAAGTCCATCATCACCTCATCAAGGGACAACCACTCCAACTGGCGCCATATGACACGCCAATACCGGCCATCAGGTGTCAGCGTCGGATCCACGAATAGCAGTTCGCCATTCGCGTCCACTGAACCTAGCTCCACGCAGATGGTAACCATCAGATCCTCTGATGGATGGAGTGGGCACATCAAAGGATGGCCCACAGGGGTGTCAAAAACACTGACCCACTCCACCGAACCCGACACAGGCCGCATCGTTGAGAAATACAAATTAACATCATGGCGAACACTAAAACTAAGACTCAGCTCATACACGCGTACCAGTGTCGCATCCAAAACAAATACAGACATAGTTAAAAAAAAAAAAAATACCAAGGAACAAAAACGACTACACAAACCAGGAACGGAATAGTGAATAAATGAACCACAACACTTAACATTACAACAATAAAAATATATACTAAACCATAACAAAATCAAACTAACAAACACCACCACCAAAATAGGAACCGCTATCCTCATATTTAACGATGGTTAAGAACGCGAAACCAATAAATATCATAATACTCCTTGCAAGCATAAAAGTAAATGCAACAATGAACTTCATAGCCATATAAGAAACTACATGTTTCTTATATGGCTTATATAGACGTAAAATAAACTGTAAACGGATTACATTAAGATAGTTTAAGAATTTATAATGTACTAGAGGACGCCCGCGACTTCGTACGCGTAGAATTAGTTTCCCGCTACTCCCCCCCATTTCTTCCCGTTGGGGGTCGATTTTCGGAAAATCCTTTCTTAGTGCTCACTTACATCATGAAAGGAACCCATGTACCAAATTTCAAGTTTCTAGGTACAGTAGTTTCGGCTGTGCGTTGATATGTCAGTCAGTCAGTTTAGCCTTTTATATATATAGATACCATAGCCATAAGAAAATTAAGTAAACCTAAGCCAAAAATTGTTTTGTTACAATTTTTGTCTCAAAAAAAAAGGGGAAAGCTGTAGTGAGGTCACCAATGTAACAGCTGATACATACAGCTGATACCTACCTCTTCTCTAATTATTAGTTTAACGATGCTATAAAAATTTATAGCCTCTATTAAGTTTTATAGTTTAAATCCGCTGACAATGCATAATCATAAGTTCCACACCATTAACCCTAGACCTTGATAATGACTAGAAACCATAGTATATAAGCTGTACAATTTACCAATAAAGCACAGTATTCCTCCAGACTCTTGAGTTGTCATTATACCTCTCACCCTACACTTCATTCAGTTCTGGCCAATCCTTGTACATTAAGAACATTTTATTGAAACTTAATGAGTTATCTAAATACAATTTACTTCTACTTTTCCTCGTGTAATGAGATTCAACAGGTTGAAAAGATTTAACGTGATCGCAAACACTTCGAATCATTTCTTTATCTATCTTTTTGGCGTGATTTTGGTGTTTTGTGTATATTCTAAATGCGATAGCGGGAAGATTTGATTGCCCAATCCTATGTTTTTGGATTGAACAGATTAAGGGCGTAGCCCAATTTATTATTTAAAAAAAATGTTTAGTTTACTAATTTAGTTTTTAAGTCAATTGTTACTAACACACTATGGATCTCGGTCTGAAATAAAGAATTTTTATTTTATTTTATTATAACTCTGTTGCGATTTTGCCCGGAGCAATTGTCCGACCAAAACCTTATATCCGTTACACTACTGGACTTCTTTTTTTCAATAAAATTTAATAGACAACTTCCAACCTCATTCGCCCCTCGTTTTGCTACGTTTTCCGGCCATAAATAACAATAAGCTTCTTTAATACCGCAATCAAATACAGTGAAATTCATAAGTGACAGTTTCCGTTTATAATAAAAGAGTGAAACTTCTCCAGAAGGACAATTAAGCACTTTTTGGAAATCGTAAGTTGCACACACGACTGTTGGGGTATTATTTGTTGCATCCTCTTTATCTTGTGCCTTGTAAATTCGTGCGGTTTCCTTATTTGAAATTTGGGTATCATGAGCAGATATTTGATCTGGTGTAGGAGTTTCCAGGTTGGTAAATGCATGGCATTTATTGCACAAGTCTTTTTTTGGGGTGAAGAATGCAATATTCATGTGGTCGTTTATTATATTTCGATATTGTCGTTCAGTTTCTGCAGTATTATTATACGAGTTCAGTTCTGGCCAATCCTTGTACATTAAGAACATTTTATTGAAACTTAATGAGTTATCTAAATACAAGTTACTGCTACTTTTCCTCGTGTAATGAGATTCAACAGGTTGAAAAGATTTAACGTGATCGCAAACACTTCGAATCATTTCTTCATCTATCTTTTTGGCGTGATTTTGGTGTTTTCTAAAGATAAAAGATAAAAACTGTTGTCATTACCCGTAATGCCACAAGGGTCCAACTTTTCATGTGCAGTTCCAATTGTTTGATCTGTTATAGATAGAGCGCCACAAAACATCTTTAAACAAATTTGCCGAGTTTCATAAGTATCGTTTGTAGGGAGTGGTAAGTAATATTTGGTCGTAAATTTTCGTCTAGATGGACCTTCTGTTGTCATTCTTTTCTTTTGGTGTCTTTTAGTAAAATTATTTATGTACATCCATTGCTTAGTGTGATCAGCTAATTTCCTCATCAAAAATGTTTTTTCGAATGCTTCTGTGAAATACTCAGAGCATTTTAGTTTGCAAGTTGCAGGGCATGCTTGTTTCATATTTTTAGCTGGTACACTCTTACCTCTTTTGGAAATATACTGGTTTCCTGAATTCGTAAGTAATTTCCTACGATTGTCTGCCCATTGGTTGACATGCAGTTTCCTTTTGCGACCAGGGTCGGATTTGTATGTTGCTTTGCGTTTACGGGTGATAGAGGTATCCGGAGTAACAGGGTTTTCAATTTCAGGAATAGAAATAAGTGAATTTACACTTGGGACGTTTTCCAGGTCTCGAGTAATATTTGGCGGAGAATCAATGTGAAAATCTTGATTGGGTAATGATGCAGGCATAGAAATAAGTGAATTTACACTTGGGATGTTTTCCAGGTCTCGAGTAATATTTGGCGGAGAATCAGTGTGAAAATCTTGGTTGGGTAATGATGCAGGCATAGAAATAAGTGAATTTACACTTGGGACGTTTTCCAGGTCTCGAGTAATATTTGGCGGAGAATCAATGTGAAAATCTTGGTTGGGTAATGATGCAGGCATGGGCATGATATTGTCATCTTTATTTACTGTATGTACAGGATCTTCTATAAGCGGTGTTTCAATGTAAAAATCATGTACAGAGGGCGATGGCATAGGTGTACTTTCTTCACTACCCAGTATAACGTTGTGAGAATCATTTACCAAACAGTCACTAGTTGTTCCATCACCTGATTCTGTTCGTTTAGCTGGAAAAGCATTTTCATAAATATCTTGTAAAAAATCCCATTCTTCCTCAGTGCACTCATTATGAGGAACAGGGGATTCTGAAATATATAAAAAAATGTTTATTTTATCGTCCAAAATAAATTAAAAATAAAAGACAACATCGAATCTCTCAATCAACTTTAAATACAGCATAGAAAAAAAACGTAACCGGCAGATTCGATAAGTCTTGGTAATAGTATAACATCGAAACTGCCACATTCAATAGTTCTCAAACTGCCCACGTACTCAAATACAGACGTACTTTATCGAAACTAGCACTTTCGATAGTTTTACCTGACTGACCTTCAATTTAGACACGTGCAGCAAGAAAAATCACAACTATGATTAATTTCTACAAAATAAATAATAGCAATGTCTTGTGCCAGTAATACAGAACACAACAAAATTAATATTTAGTATTAAAGCGTATTATAAATACGTACCAAGACGATTGTCATTGTTGTCGGGCGACGTAATTTCACTAGACTGGTCACTTTTTATTACCAAATTTACTAAAAGTCTACCACGGGTATTCATTATTAATACAAATCTAAGAATCGGATAAACAAAAACATCAAAAAAACGTAAATAACTTATAACCTAAGACGACACGTCCTCACTCGCTTACATTGCGTCGAACACTGACGATGCGGGCAGTCGCGGAATCTGTACGCTCGCGGCTGTCAGCGAACACCATCGAATTTACCACATTCGATCATGTTAAGTTCTTGAAATAGTGTTGATGTTATTCGATTCAATTTTTTTTATTGAGCGGGAATTTTTGCAAAAAACTTTCTTTTTCTAATAGTTCATTTAATAAGCTTTCAAATACCACGATAAAAAAAAAACCTCAATTTTGCAGTTTCGACTTTCGATACTGTACGTTGCAGCCATCGATTTAACACTTCAAAATATGCATAAAAACTGGCCATCTGCCCCAAAACTAAAGAGGTACGTCTACCCTTGCAAACACGCATGGTAGCTATCTGGCTATCTGAATTGAAACTTAAGCATGGGCCACGTCTGCCCTAACTTGTATTTAGTTACTGGCTATCTACCTTAAAACTGATCTCTGGGCCACGTCTGCCCCTGTTAGTTTGCACGGTAGCTGGCTATCTGCCTTAAACCGAGCTCCGGGCCACGTCTGCCCTTGTTACTTTACATTGTAGCTGGCTATCTGCCTTAAACTGAGCTATGGGCCACGTCTGCCCTTGCAAATGGTCATGGTAGCTGGCTATCTGCCGAAAAACTGTGCTATATGGGCGACGTCTGCCCTTCCACACTAGTACAAAACATGGCTAAGTATCTGCCTTAATAAAAATTACAGTATAAACTAAAATCTGGCTACTCTGCCTCGTTAGCTAAACTGATTATAACATTATCTGAGCCTTAATCTGGCTGCGTACAAGTTGGACTTCAAGAATAAGCCTTGCCATAATAACTGCTGTTTATGACAATGATTACTCTGTCGGTCAATAAAATCAAGTTTTAAACCTATCTCATACAAGCTTACATCTGCTTGGTAAACTACTCACAATCTGATTGCTCATCGGTACTAGACGCAGAGTCCACGTCAGCTCTCGTAAAATTCAACCATGGCTTCATGAACTTTCATTTTGAGTTGTCTTAAGACTTTTAAAAAAGTTATGGTATTGTTTCGGGATATGGCCTGCTTCACAAAGCGACATCAAATCTTTATACTTGGCTTGAGTAATAGGCAAATTATCACAGTATAGTATGTTCAATTCACAATTGTTATTGGCAACAATAGTTTTTCTATTGCGTCGTGTTAGAATTAAGGTATTTAATGTGAGATAATCTGACTCGAAATCATATTTATAAAAAATAACATTAGGTTCCGATTTCTTCACACAGATCTCTTTGATGTTCTTCTTGAAATTTCTGTTTTGTAATAACTCTTTCAAACTATACAGGCTATCTTGCGACACCTCTATGACATTGTATGGTTTATCATTTGTTTTTGCCCAGCGAACCAAAGCGTACCATTGATCTGGTGTATAAATTATTTTGCCTTTAACAGATCTCTCAATCAGAGCATGTACACTGTCTGCTTCTTGTTGCGTTTGTCCCGACTCGAGAAACCTATGTGTGATATCAAAATTGTATTTGTTGCTGGCATACATGTAAAGACTGTATATTACTCTGTTGCGATTTTGCCCGGAGCAATTGTCCGACCAAAACCTTATATCCGTTACACCACTGGACTTCTTTTTTTCAATAAAATTTAATAGACAACTTCCAACCTCATTCGCCCCTCGTTTTGCTACGTTTTCCGGCCATAAATAACAATAAGCTTCTTTAATACCGCAATCAAATACAGTGAAATTCATAAGTGACAGTTTCCGTTTATAATAAAAGAGTGAAACTTCTCCAGAAGGACAATTAAGCACTTTTTGGAAATCGTAAGTTGCACACACGACTGTTGGGGTATTATTTGTTGCATCCTCTTTATCTTGTGCCTTGTAAATTCGTGCGGTTCACGGTGGGCTGGATGGCTCGAAAAGAGGACATTCGCACTTTTTTCAGAAAATCTGTTTTTGAAAAATGCTATCCGATAGAAAATTATATAAGGAACAATAAATCCTACTAATATTATAAATGCGAAAGTTTGTGTGTGTGTGTGTGTGTGTGTGTGTGTTTGTTACCTCTTCACGCTGCAACGGCTGGACGGATTTGGATGAAATTTGGAATGGAGATAGCTTATACCCTGGAATAACACATAGACTACTTTTCATCCCGGAAAATTTAAAAGTTCCCGAGGGAATAACTATAATCGAAATCTAAGCGGACGAAGACTAGAAGCTATTATCCACTAATCCTACTAATACGAGTATCCTACTAATCCTGCTCATATTATTAACCCTAAAGGGTAAATTTTTAAGGGGATCATTGAGGAATTGAGGGAACTCTTCAAATATTGTAGGCAAACATATAGCGATTTTAGTATTTTTAGTAACAAATCTAGCATTTGCATTCAGTAAGTATCATTTGGTGAAATGGCACTGATGATGAAGACCACAGATGGCCACCGGAACTCCTCAACGATACTTTTTTCAAGGGTGGTGATAAGATATCTCGATTAAGATAGTTGAGCGACTACAACGAAGGACATTTCATTGTTTAAATATGACTAAGACTTACCCGCGGCGTTGCTGGCGGCGATCTTGAAATGTCTTAAAGTTTCATGTCAACTAAGAAGTGGGACTAGGAACATAAGCTTATTAATCTTATTATGATCTCTAAAAAGTCAAAAATAAAATAAATGTTTTAAAAAACAAAAAACTGCCTTCAAAAACGCATTTATTTTGTGAAGTTAGATACGTGGAAATTGGTTTACTTACCTATACTAATAAAAATAAAATTTATAACTTACAGTCATTTTGGAAAAACTACCCCTAAGGGATAAAAGGGGGATGTAGAATTTTATATGAGAGTTCGTTATTTTTGTAGTTATAAACCTTAAAATTGGTGTTATTAAAAAAAACAACTTTTGGCGATTTTGAAAAAATATTCCTTAGTAGTTGAAATGGGGGATAGAGGTATGTATCGAAGTTAAATAAACTAATAGCTATGAGCTATGATAATAGCTATAAGTAATGTACTAGGAGTACCTAAGTACAGTTGGTTAGGTTAGGGTAAAGTTTTTTTTTTACCATCCAGAATCCGAATAGGCTTAGTAAGGTTAAGTTATTTTTTGACCACCAAGTACCGAAAATTAAACATGTAAAAAATTAAATACCCTAACTTTTCTTTATTACCTATTCAACTTTAGGTTTAAAAACTAATTGGGCACTTACATCTACTATAATATACATTACGCATGAACATCTAAATCGTAAAATTTGTTCAGTGTGAAATTGTGCGACTTTAGTTTATACATGAAAGTATAATATACAGCGACAAAGTTCTTCGCAGCGTGTCGCGGACGCCGGGGGTGTAAATAGGAGCGGCAAAGCCCGCTCGCGCTCATTGATCGAAGAACTTCGTCCTACTTGCTTTTTTTGGGATATTGTCAGTTTGTGTTATTATATACAAAATTAAGATTAAAAAAAACTGCGAACAATTTTTTTTTATTGTATCGTTATAACGGTAAAATACGCAAGCGTCAAATACTGAAAACCGGTCAAGTGCGAGTCGGACTCACGCACCGAGGGTATTTTTATCGACTATGATTTCGGCCTGAGCGATTGTGTGTGCTGGATGTACCTATTTACATCCTATCCTACATATAATATCAATGCGAAAGGTTATGCGTGCGTGAGTTTGTTACTTCTTCGCTAAAACGGATGGACGAATTTGGTTGGATATAATTTAGAATAGAGTTTGCTTAGGGTGACGGAACCAGTAATGGAAAGGACCAATGATGGACACTTGATTCTTATTGTACAGAAGATAAGGGTTATTCATTTGTTTTGCAACAATCGATTTAGGACCGTATGGAATTTGAATTAAGAGTGATGTGTCTATTACTGGTGTCGGTCAGCTGAAAGTGTCCATCATTGGTGCCGTCACCCTATACACTGCATATAGGCTACCTTGAATCCCAAAATAAATCAGTGTTACCGTGGGATGGCAAAATTACTAATTCTACGCGGACGAAGTCGCGGGCAGAAGCTAGTGTGGTATAAATTTTTTCGAAATAAGGCATATTGACAGCAGAAAAAAATAAAGTCTGTTTTTTTTGTATGGGACCCAAAAATAGGTATCTTGTTTCTCAGAAACTATTAGAGGTCCCGTCTTCTACCTTTCAAGACTTTGTTTTTCTACTTTTATAGAGTAGGAAACGATAAGCAGATTTTTTATACAGGTGCTGGTTTTTTTTTAGTCCATTAAAAAGTCCACACATTTTCGGTTTTTTCGTTTATGTCTTTTTTGGGATTCCACATTATTTTTCGATAGTTTAATTCTATAATAATAATAAAAAGTTACACATGCTACGTTTTATTAACAATTTTTTTTGGGAAAGAGTTGATTTTGGTTCAAATTTGTTGTTAGTTATTTACAAGTACAACGCAATCATTTTATGGAAGATGAAGTAATAAGTATTCTTTTATCTTGAAACAATTATTATTCGCAAAAACAAAATAAATCATAAAATGTTAATTATATTTTACAATATGGTTAAATAAAACTCATTTAAACCAACAATTTAACTAATAGGCCACCACTTAATTATTGCATTAACTAATATCTTATAATGTCTTTATTTAAAGATTATTGTATTTTAAATGAATGTTAATTTACTACAATTGTTCAACTTATAAACAATATGCATAATACTTAATTTAGAATGGTTCAGTTAACAAATGATGTCATTGTTAATGCCCCTCAATTCTCATCGCTAATTGATGAGATTATCACCATGTAGCGATGCACTTATTAATTAGTGATTCACACTATTAGGTAGTAATTTCTTACCTAACATTAATGAGTTTTACATTAAGGGTGAATCCCAGATTACGTTTCACTTAAGTGGGGATAAGCTAAAATTGTAATAAAAGGGTGATATACTTAACACATAAATTAGTTTCTCGAAAACAATACTCGGTTATTTCATCTTTCATCGTTCATCTTCCATAAAATGATTGAGTTGTACTTGTACATAACTAACAACAAATTTGAACCAAAATCAACTCTTTCTCAAAAAAAATTGTCAATAAAACGTAGCATGTGTAACTTTTTATTATTATTATAAAATTAAACTATCGAAAAATAATGTGGAATCCCAACAAAGACATAAACGAAAAAATCGAAAATGTGTGGACTTTTTAATGGACTAAAAAAAAACCAGCACCTGTATAAAAAATCTGCTTATCGTTTCCTACTCTATAAAAGTAGAAAAACAAAGTCTTGAAAGGTAGAAGACGGGACCTCTAATAGTTTCTGAGAAACAAGATACCTATTTTTGGGTCCCATACAAAAAAAACAGACTTTTTTTTTTTCTGCTGTCAATATGCCTTATTTCGAAAAAATTTATACCACATTTATTGTTCCTTATATAATTCTCTATAGGATAGCATTTTTCAAAAAATGATTTTCTAAAAAAAGTGCGAATGTCCTCTTTTCGAGCCATCCAGCCCACTGTGCGGTTTCCTTATTTGAAATTTGGGTATCATGAGCAGATATTTGATCTGGTGTAGGAGTTTCCAGGTTGGTAAATGCATGGCATTTATTGCACAAGTCTTTTTTTGGGGTGAAGAATGCAATATTCATGTGGTCGTTTATTATATTTCGATATTGTCGTTCAGTTTCTGCAGTATTATTATACGAGTTCAGTTCTGGCCAATCCTTGTACATTAAGAACATTTTATTGAAACTTAATGAGTTATCTAAATACAAGTTACTGCTACTTTTCCTCGTGTAATGAGATTCAACAGGTTGAAAAGATTTAACGTGATCGCAAACACTTCGAATCATTTCTTCATCTATCTTTTTGGCGTGATTTTGGTGTTTTCTAAAGATAAAAGATAAAAACTGTTGTCATTACCCGTAATGCCACAAGGGTCCAACTTTTCATGTGCAGTTCCAATTGTTTGATCTGTTATAGATAGAGCGCCACAAAACATCTTTAAACAAATTTGCCGAGTTTCATAAGTATCGTTTGTAGGGAGTGGTAAGTAATATTTGGTCGTAAATTTTCGTCTAGATGGACCTTCTGTTGTCATTCTTTTCTTTTGGTGTCTTTTAGTAAAATTATTTATGTACATCCATTGCTTAGTGTGATCAGCTAATTTCCTCATCAAAAATGTTTTTTCGAATGCTTCTGTGAAATACTCAGAGCATTTTAGTTTGCAAGTTGCAGGGCATGCTTGTTTCATATTTTTAGCTGGTACACTCTTACCTCTTTTGGAAATATACTGGTTTCCTGAATTCGTAAGTAATTTCCTACGATTGTCTGCCCATTGGTTGACATGCAGTTTCCTTTTGCGACCAGGGTCGGATTTGTATGTTGCTTTGCGTTTACGGGTGATAGAGGTATCCGGAGTAACAGGGTTTTCAATTTCAGGAATAGAAATAAGTGAATTTACACTTGGGACGTTTTCCAGGTCTCGAGTAATATTTGGCGGAGAATCAATGTGAAAATCTTGATTGGGTAATGATGCAGGCATAGAAATAAGTGAATTTACACTTGGGATGTTTTCCAGGTCTCGAGTAATATTTGGCGGAGAATCAGTGTGAAAATCTTGGTTGGGTAATGATGCAGGCATAGAAATAAGTGAATTTACACTTGGGACGTTTTCCAGGTCTCGAGTAATATTTGGCGGAGAATCAATGTGAAAATCTTGGTTGGGTAATGATGCAGGCATGGGCATAATATTGTCTTCTTTATTTAATGTATGTACAGGATCTTCTATAAGCGGTGTTTCAATGTAAAAATCATGTACAGAGGGCGATGGCATAGGTGTACCTTCTTTACTACCCAGTATAACGTTGTGAGAATCATTTACCAAACAGTCACTAGTTGTTCCATCACCTGATTCTGTTCGTTTAGCTGGAAAAGCATTTTCATAAATATCTTGTAAAAAAATCCCATTCTATCTCAGTGCACTCATTATAAAGAACAAAGGATTCTGAAATATATGAAAAAATGCTTATTTTATCGTCCAAAATAAATTAAAAATAAAAGACAACATCGAATCTCTCAAAAAAACTGCTTCGATGGTTCGGTCATTTGGAAAGGATGGATGAAAAAAGATTGACGAAAGAGATATACAGAGCTAAAGTGAGTGGAAGGGTCGGAAGGGGCCGCCCTAGGCGTACTTTTTCGAATCAAATCGGAGAAATACTGGAAAAGGGCCGAATTTTAAGTACCCGAAACCGACGTGCGTGCATGACTCGATGTATGAATGTGGAAGAAGCGAAAGAGATTTGTCAAGATCGTAGCAGGTGGAAAGGAGTGGTCTCTGCCTACCCCTCTGGGAAACAGGCGTGATTTAATGTATGTATGTATGTAGAAAAAAAACGTAACCGGCAGATTCGATAAGTCTTGGTAATAGTAAAACATCGAAACTGCCACATTCAATAGTTCTCAAACTGCCCACGTACTCAAATACAGACGTACATTATCGAAATTAGCACTTTCGATAGTTTTACCTGACTGACCTTCAATTTAGACACGTGCAGCAAGAAAAATCACAACTATGATTAATTTCTACAAAATAAATAATAGCAATGTCTTTTGCCAGTAATACAGAACACAACAAAATTAATATTTAGTATTAAAGCGGATTATAAATACGTACCAAGACGATTGTCATTGTTGTCGGGCGACGTAATTTCACTAGACTGGTCACTTTTTTTTACCAAATTTACTAAAAGTCTACCACGGGTATTCATTATTAATACAAATCTAAGAATCGGATAAACAAAAACATCAAAAAAACGTAAATAACTTATAACCTAAGACGACACGTCCTCACTCGCTCACATTGCGACGAACACTGACGATGCGGGCAGTTGCGGGATCTGTATGCTCGCGGCTGTCAGCGAACACCATCGAATTTACCACATTCGATCATGTTAAGTTCTTGAAATATGAAGTGTCGATGTTATTTGATTCAAATTTTTTTATTGAGCGGGAATTTTTGCAAAAATCTTTATTTTTCTAATAGTTCATTTAATTAGCTTTCAAATACCACGATAAAAAAAAACCTCAATTTTGCAGTTTCGACTTTCGATACTGTACGTTGCGGCCATCGATTTTACACTTCAAAATATGCATAACAACTGGCCATCTGCCCCAAAACTAAAGAGGTACGTCTACCCTTGCAAACACGCATGGTAGCTATCTGGCTATCTGAATTGAAACTTAAGCATGGGCCACGTCTGCCCTAACTTGTATTTAGTTACTGGCTATCTACCTTAAAACTGATCTCTGGGCCACGTCTGCCCCTGTTAGTTTGCACGGTAGCTGGCTATCTGCCTTAAACCGAGCTCCGGGCCACGTCTGCCCTTGTTACTTTGCATTGTAGCTGGTTATCTGCCTTAAACTGAGCTATGGGCCACGTCTGCCCTTGCAAATGGTCATGGTAGCTGGCTATCTGCCGAAAAACTGTGCTATATGGGCGACGTCTGCCCTTCCACACTAGTACAAAACATGGCCAAGTATCTGCCTTAATAAAAATTACAATATAAACTAAAATCTGGCTACTCTGCCTCGTTAGCTAAACTGATTATAACATTATCTGAGCCTTAATCTGGCTGCGTACCTACAAGTTGGACTTCAAGAATAAGCCTTGCCATAATAACTGCTGTTTATGACAATGATTACTCTGTCGGTCAATAAAATCAAGTTTTAAACCTATCTCATACAAGCTTACATCTGCTTGGTAAACTACTCACAATCTGATTGCTCATCGGTACTAGACGCAGAGTCCACGTCAGCTCTCGTAAAATTCAACCATGGCTTCATTCGGTCAACCGCGACTACAGTATCATATTTACGATTTCGTTTTCGAGTAATCGGGGTATCCTCTATCTGATAACTTTGGTTCCCTAAAGATGCTGTAATACGATACGGGCCCTGATATTTCGGAACTAGTTTTCTGCTTTGACCTGTAGAAGGTGCTTTTTTTTCAACGCTAACTAGGTCCCCTACCTTAAATTCCTTAGGGTCAATCGCCTTTTTATCATAAGCTATCTTTTGCTTCTCCTCGTAGTCTCTAATATACTCATTAATTTTTAAGCGAATTTCCTCTAAAGATTCTTTACTAGTCGTGACATCGTCACCTAAATTAAACTTTACCCTACCTTCAGTCATGCCCGTAAGGTTAGTACTGAATAATGCCTGAGAAGGGGTTTTCCCTATGCCCTTATTCATCGTATTATTTAGCCCCCATTGAACGTCATGTACCTGCAAGTCCCATTTCTTTTCATCAACACCAGCACATTTGGCGGTAAGAGCGTCTGGCAACGTGCGGTTATACCTCTCTACCTGACCGTTGGCTCTTGGTGTTGCTACAGCATTCAACACTTGCTTGATACCTAGGCGGCTCAAATAATCCGTGAACTTAGCGCTAGTAAAACTAGACCTTCTGTCAGATATGATTCTCTTAGGTAGTCCAAAGATACTAAAATACTCCGACAGCTTGTCAATCACTACTGACGTCTTGGTACTTTTTACGGGACGTAACATAATAAACTTAGTGTAAGCGTCAATGATTACTAGTAAATAAGCGTTGCCTTTAGAACTCTTGACGACCGGACCAACTTGATCGGTGTGTAGTGTGCCGAATGGAGAATCTACTTTGGGTATCGGATGCATTTCTGGCTTCTTCGTGGAGGTTGACTTAGAATAAGCACATTCAAGGCAAGAATCAACGTACTTTTTAAACGAATCGTCTCATTTTGCTAAACCAGTATGTCTCCCTAACCTTGGCAAGAGTTTTCTTAAATGCAAAATGCCCTATATCATCACGGCCTTGTTTTAAGATTTGCCAACGTACTCTCTTTGGAACTACCCATCGCTCACCCTGGTCCGTTATGCGGTATAGTTTATTGTTTTTAACAACAAAGTGTTGTGTAATATCTACTACATCTGACAATTTGGGATTCCGCAAAATTGCAATTTTTCTCTGTACTTCTGAGTCTGCGCCCTGCACCGTACTTAACCAGTCCGATGACTGCCCTTCGATTATAGAGACTTCGATAGTGTCGCGTGCTTGTTCTGATCGTACAGCAGCTGGCGGATTTCTACTGAGCGCGTCTACGTGGGTCATGTATTTGCCCGGTCTATATTCGACGGAAAAATTGAATTCCTGCATAGCGATCCACCACCTGGCGACACGTGGTATGAGGTCGCGTTTCATAAATGTGGCACGTAATGAATTGCAGTCGGTTAGCACCTTAAACTCTATACCTATAAGGTAGACACGAAATCTCTGCAACGACGCTATTACTGCTAATGCCTCGAGTTCGTACGCGGTCATATGCTGTTCATCAGCTGGCGTCTGCCTACTGAAGTACGCGACTGGGTTCAGAAGGCCGTTTTTATTGCGCTGCATCAAAATGCCAGCTATGCCTAATTTACACACGTCCGTGTGAAGTTCAGTAACCGCGCCTGGGTCGTATAGGGATAAAGTAGGTTTTTGCAGTAACTCATTTTTTAACCTATCAAACGCACAAGTCTGTTCTGTACCCCAAATCCAAGAAGCGTCCTTTTTTAGTAACCCTGTTAATGGCTTGGCTATGACCGCAAAGTCCTTCACAAAACGGCGAAAGTAACTGCAAAGACCGATGAACTGTCTAATGCCTTGCTGATTACTCGGTTGTGGAAAGTCCCTAACAGCTTCGATTTTCCTACTTCCAGGCTTAATGCCGTCCTTGCTAAGTTCAAACCCGAGGTAATCAACGGTTCGTTTGAAAAAACAACACTTAGATAATTTAAGAGTTAATCCAGCTCCTTGTAAAAGCCCTAGAACTGTTTCTAGTTTTTTTTACACCCTCAGACACCGAATTTGATGAAAAAAATATGTCATCCATGCAGGCCGAGGCATTATTATTGTTGTTTCCTATTACCATGTTTATCATACGCATAAAATTGGCTGGGGCGTTAGCCAACCCGAATGGCATCCGATTTAATTCGAACTGACCATCGGGGGTCACGAAGGAGGTTTTATGACGGTCAGTTTCGTTTATGGAAATCTGATGATACCCTGAGGCCAAATCGAGGGTAGTATAGAAACAAAAAGCCTGCAAGTCTATCCAGCTGATCGTCGACTCTAGGCAATGGATAATTTTCCTTAATTGTCTTTTTATTTAGTGCTCTATAGTCGACGCACAATCTGACATCGCCAGTTTTCTTTTTAACTACCTAACAATTGGGCTAGAGTATGACGATGTAGAGGGTCGGGCTATATCAGTCTACAAGCTCTTGGACCATATTCCGGACCTTTTCCCTTTCACTGTAAGAGAGCCTATATGGTCGGTACACGACAGGTTCATCATCCTTTAGCTTTATAGACATTTCTACAAGGTGAGTTTTGCCAAGTTCATGCAGATTAAATGCAAAGCAATTTCTATACTTATTAAGTAACTCAAGGAGAGAATTCTTGTCTTCACTACTTAAAGTACCGTCAACGTTTAAGTCTTGTTCTAATATGGGTTGAGGCTCAACGCTCTCCACCCTCATAATATCACGTTGCAATTCGTGACTATCTACTTGTTCAGCTCGTTTGCAGCGAGCCAAAAGCATGCCCCCTTTAATCACAAACGGTTCAGCTGTTACACCCTTCACGAGCGCTACACCTAAACCATCAACGACCGAAAACAATCCCTGTACCAAGTAGTGTTCGCGACCTAACTGCAACCTACTACTACCTTCGACAGTAACTCGGTTCTGTTCGTATGTTTACTGACGTTAATCCGTTAATCGTAGTATCATTTGCACAAAAAAGATCAATTTTGACACGAGAAGGTTCGTCTACTGATTGAATGCGTAATGACACACTATCCTTTTCCACTACTATATGGGGCTGCTCTGTAAACGTTTGACCTAATATAATCGGCACCTGCATGACTTCATTTGTGTTAGATATGGAACCGGGAGGGACACGACCATTAGGCACTTGTCCCACCAAGAGCGAGGAAGCGATTAGCTATCGGCGATTTTCTCGCCCAAGAAACGAACAAAAGATAAAGGATCCTGTGTTAGTAAAAGAGACACATATATTAATAGTTCATCGTTGGCTGTTCACACTGCCGGCGAGAGCACTCGCTCTACTAGTTTGTCGCCCAGATAACAGCGATAAGATAAAACTAGCTCAGCGGTACTCGCTCGGCGATGCTCGCTTGGTTTAGAAATCAACCTGCGAGACCAATCAGCGGTGATTTTATACAGCGTTTATTTCAGTGCAGATATTTGCAATGAATTTGAGAAAAGCATTTGAGCTGTCATTGTTGTCTAGTTCAGACGATGATGATGATGCATTATCCTGTATAGTGGCAGCAGCAATTCTGAATAGACGGAAGAAAAAAGGGAATAATTTGAACAGAAAAAAACGAAGAATATGGATGCAGAATATTAATTACTTTAGAAGGCAATACAGTGAATTCAGATTATTCAACGAGCTGTCAGATGAGCAGTTTCGTTCACATTTTAGGATGACAAGACAAGAGTTTGAGTATTTGCATTCTTTAATCGAAAATGACATGAAAAAAAATAACACGAATTATAGAGAAGCTATTAATACACAAGAGCGTCTTGTAATAACATTAAGGTAAGTCTTTCGTTAATCAATAACTTATAACACAGTAACAAAATTAAATTATCCATTGTAGTGTGAGAAAATTAGAGAAATCAGACCAAATAATTCGTGTAGTTTTAAAAGTTGGTACAATTATTCCTAGGTGTCCAGATGATTATACTAAAAGTCCCCGGGGTTGGGACCGGAGCCGGAAGGGGGGGAGGGTGGGAAAGGTCTCTTTTTCAACTTATTTCATTTTAACTCCAACTATTTATATTTAGCAACTATTTATAAATATTTTTGGAATTAAAATGAAATAAGTTGAAAAAGAGACCTTTACCACCCTCCCCCCCTCCCGTCTCCGGTCCCACCCCCGGGACTTTAGTATATTCATCTGGACACCTTAAGGAATAATTGTACCAACTTTCTTGAATTATTTGGTCTGATCAACGATTTTGATGCTAATTTTGTTATACTATTGACTTGGAGGTTTAAATATCAGCAATATCTTGAGTAGTATTATCGGCAGCCATTGAATCTTCTAGGCTACGAGCTTGCTGCAAACCAGAACCGCTGGGTTGAGCAGATGAGGTAGTAGGAGCGTATTCAGAAGAATAATTTGTTTGATTAGTAGAAGGACGTGAGTTGCAAGCATTACTTGTGTAATAACCAGAATACGAATAGTTTGTATTGGCTATATCATCTTCAGCATCCATTACCAATTGAAACAGCTTTCTTTTTATTGATCTTTGATAAAACTCCGGCATCTGCTTTGTACTTTGGTACATTGAATCAAAAAAGGCTTTCAATGAATCAACTGGTGTTTGTATACCTTTACGTAACTCTTCCCTCTGTACCATTCGTCTCTCTCGGTTATCATCCACCTCTTTTAATAATTTAACTAAGAAATCATCTTGATCGTTATTCTCTTCATCATCCTTCCTTTTCTTTTGTGCTGGCATCGAATCGGATCCTCTACTAACTTCAGCATCTACACTAGAGGGAGTTTCGTTCAAAACTGACGAAAAATCAGAAGAGGGTACATTTGTATCTCTTTCCGTATTAGTCATGTATGGAAGCAAAAACTCCATGTGACTCATGTACTTCCATGGTTTAATGTTTTTTTGTGCCTGTCCACTTTTTGTCTTGTTAATTTTCTTGAGTTTTTCACGGTGCGTGTCTCGCAAATTTTTCCATTTTATCTTGGCCAAAGTAACTGTGAATTAAACAAAAGTATATATTATAAATTAATTTCATGTAAAGAACTATTTAATCAATATTTTATTAATATTGTCTTCGATTTCCGCAATGAGTTCTCATTGAAATAAAACACTTTTTTAAACGTTTAAAAAAGTTTTTTTTAAAAACATTTTTTTTTTCAGATTTCTTATAACCGGAACTTCATATACCGCACTGTCAAAAAGCTTTAGAATAGGCCGTTCCACGCTCTCCAAAATAATACCAGAAGTGTGTGAATGTATATGGGCCAAATTGCAGCTAAAAGTAATGAAGCTCCCTACTGAATCGGAGTGGAAAGATATCGCAAAACAGTTCGAAGAATTGTGGAATTTTAAAAATTGCCTTGGTGCAATTGATGGCAAGCACGTGGTAATTTTTGCACCTCGTAAATCAGGATCACAATTTTACAACTACAAACACACATTTTCGATTGTACTGTTAGCGATTGCTGATGCTTATGGCAGATTTATAATGATCGATGTTGGTTCCATGGGCCGTTTCAGTGACGCAGGAATATTCACTGACAGTCAATTCTATAGCAAGTTACAAAACGATGAATTGAGACTGCCCGCAGATGAACCCCTATATTCAAATTCAAATTCAAATTCAAATAATTTATTCAGTAAGTAGGCCCTGCAGGCACTTTTACATGTCTGAGTCTACCAGCGCTTCCAAAGAGACCACTGTTGAGAAGAAGCGCCGCAAGAAACTCAACAGTAAGCCGTTTTTTCCAAATAAATCACTTATTACAATACTAAACTTAAGCTACATAATTTAAATGTCACAGGGATGTACAGGTCCCAGTAGTAATAATAATTAAATATATCTAAATGTCAAATTATAATAAATAATACAATTTCGGAGATGTAAACAGTCTCCAAATGTCAAATTAAAATTAAGAATTAAATATAATTTAAAACAAAACACAAAACACAAAACAAGGGAGATGTAGAAAGTCTCCACGGTCAATTTTGGAGATGTAAAGAGTCTCCAGATGTCAAATTAAAAAATAAGGGAGATGTAGAAAGTCTCCACGGTCAATTTTGGAGATGGTAAAGAGTCTCCAGATGTCATATTAAAATAATAGGTAATCATACAGGGAGATGTATATAGTCTCCACGGTCATTAATAATTGTAATACAAAAATATATATATATATTAGTCCCAAGCATTGTCATCATTCATATAATCTTTAATACTATAATAAGCTTTAGAAATTAGTTTACGTTTAACGTAACTCTTAAATTTATTTACTGATAAATGAGTAACACTACTTGGGAGCTTATTATAGAACCTTATACAATTACCCATGAAAGAGTTTTTTATTTTGTGAAGCCGTGTAAAGGGCACTGCGAGCTTATGTTTATTTCTGGTATTAACATTATGTATGTCACAGTTCTTTCTAAAATTACTGATATTCTTATGAACATGCATAATGTTTTCATAAATATATTGACTTTATACGGTTAATATATTCGTTTCTTTGAACTTATCTCTAAGCGAGTCTCTATGACCCATCTTGTAAACAGCACGAATAGCCCTCTTCTGTAGAACAAAGATGCTGTTTGCGGGAGGATTGCCGCAACCATATGTTTTTATCGGTGACTGTGCGTTTCCTTTAATGACGCACTTATTAAAACCGTACCCTAATCATGAAAGGTTGGATAATGACCAGGTCATATTCAATTATAGATTAAGCAGAGCACGCCGAATGGTGGAAAGTGCGTTTGGCAAGTTAGCACACAAATGGCGTATATTTTTTAAGCCAATTAATGTTAAAATAAGTACCGCCAAGAAAATTGTGAAGGCTGCTTGCGTTCTACACAATTATGTATTAAATAATAATATTCAAGGAGGTTCTTCAGAGTTTGTTACTTCTAATCATGAGTCAAGTAATAACTTTGAGACATTGGAACAAAACATAGATGACTCTGAAAACGGATTTTTCGTTCGAGAGTATTTCAAGGAATACTTTAATTCGATTGGAAGTGTTTTGTGGCAAAATAATCGTGTTCAAAATGCATTACACTCTGATAGACGATCACACAATCTGGCATAAATACATAGATAAACGGAATGTAGGTAATATTAGTATTATATAATCCATCCATCCATCCATTCAATATAATAAATAAATAATAAATAAATAATTTTCATTTCATTTCATTTTCATTCAGCCGAATGACGTCCACTGCTGAACATAGGCCTCCCCCAATATTATGTAATAATATGTATTATATAGTATTAAGTATATAAATATGATCATATAGAATACTCAATTTATACGATAAACCCTGAAGAGATTATTTTACCCATCATCATAGAGATAAAAACTTACAATACTTTACTATACCTACTTAATAAAAAATGTATGATATCTGCTAATAAAGAATTTTGACTTACCACTCTCTATTTTAGTTTTCTTTATAATATCTTTCCAAGCTGCGTCCTTCACATCTAATTGTTTGTAGGTAGGCAATTTTGTGTCCCAAAGACAGGGATATTGTCTTATACACTCAATTAAAAACTCATCCATAGTTACTTAGAACTCTTACAACGAACCGCTAATATCGCCGTACAGTGTGGCGTACTGGTTTGATCAAGTCTAGTCTGCGTCCTGCGACGTCTGCGTGTTCGGCTGTACTGACTACACCTGAGCGAGTGACGCGAGTAATAGCCCGTCGCACGCGAACACTCGCCTACAGCTGAGCGACAAATCTATTGGAGCTAACACTCGCTTCTCGCCGCTCGCCCACTCGTTTGTAGTTTATCGTTCTACTCGTTTATCGCTCATCGTTGCCGGTGGGACAAGTGCCTTAAACAAGCCAGCTAAATTCACACTGCTTTATTATCCTAAGTTACACACACAGCGGGTGCACCCGCACACATGCACATACATAATATCCCTTCCCCTTATAGCTAAGGAATTAATACTATACTTATAAATAAAGAACTAAAATTTAACAATTAATTACAGTTGACTTTATACAATATTTAATGATTGGTGAACTATCGATAATCAGGGTTGTCGCCTTGTTCTGACGTAGGCGTGCCGAACACGGGACTTATTGCTTGACGCCTATCGGTGGTAGTTGGTGTGCCCGGGGAATCACTGCCTGAGCCGGGTATATCTTGCATCATCCTTTCCTCCTCCGGTCGGCTGGCAACCGTCTCTTGTAGGGTGTCAGGCGCGGCAGCAGTCGGCGGGAGCGGCGCAGGCGCCACGTCCGGCACCACGTCGGGGTCCCAGTGCGCGCTGCCGCTTTGTAGTGCGCCCGGATGTGGCCTAATCTGGTTAATGTGCCTGGTCACATCGCAGTCAAGCTGTGGTATATAGATGACATACATTACACTTCCAATTTTTTCCTTTATGATTCCTTCCAACCAAGAAAATCTTTTGTTTACGTTTGTAAATTTTTTCAACCAAACCTTATCGTTAAGTTTAAAGTCTGGTCTTTGAATTCCCTTGTAATATTTAGCCTGTAAGCACTGGTTACGTTCGACGGTTTCAACGAGGTCTGCGGCCGAAGGAGACGGTGGTGTGATTGGGTTCAGTAAGTCGAGCCTAGAACGTAACGCACGGCCGTACACCAGTTCCGCGGGTGACTTGTCAGTGGTACTGTTTTTAGAGTTCCTATAGTCAAATAAAAATTTGGAAATCTTATCATGACACAGTTTTTTACTAGTACTACTTAATATAATACCTTTTAAACCCTTTTAAATGATTTTGACAAAGCTTTCTGCTTGTCCATTGCTTGCAGGGTGGTACGTGGGGGACAAAACCTGTTTTATACCATTTAAGGAGCAAAAGTCCTGAAACTCCTGAGAGGTAAAAGAGGTGCCATTGTCGCTAACCAATGTGTGAAGTACTCCTACACGCGACATGTTGTCATACAGCCTGTCGATAACAGCCCTAGAACCGTACGATGACGTCATGGAATAACATTCCACCCATTTACTATAGGCGTCAACAATTATTAAAAACATTTGATTATTGAACGGGCCTAAAAAATCGAGATGCACGCGATAAAATGAATGCGGGGGCAGCGGCCACGGTGAGAGAGGCGCGCGCGGCGGCGCGGGGTTCAGCGCGGCGCACTCGGCGCACGCGCCCGCCAGCTGCTCCAGCGCCGCATCTACGCCGGGCCACCAGACGCGCCTGCGTGCCTCCGCCTTCATCTTAACTATGCCGAAATGCGAACTGTGCGATTCCTCGCAAATATTTTTTTGTAATGCCTCCGGAATAACAACTTTATAACCGCGTATTAAACACCCGTTTTCGTAGGACAACTGTAGTCGACAGTTGTGATAAGGTTTTAATCGATCCTCGTTTGTCATTCTTGGCCAGCCGTTCATGACGTAACGCTTCACCATGCTTAACGTCTCGTCGCGTTCAGTTTCGAGCCGCAGCTGGGCCCGCGTCACCGGCAGGCTACCCTCCACCACGAAATTAATGTAGGCCGCGTCGTCCTCGCATTCCGATCCCTCAGCCCGCGCATCCTCCCCCGCCCTCGCCGGCGCCCGCGCCGGGAGGCTCGCTCGCGATAAATAATCAGCACTATTTTGTTTACTAGTAACGTACTCAATAGTATAATTATAAGCTGATAAAAATATCTCATAACGTTGGAGTCTATTGGCTGATACCTCAGGAATGCCTTTATGCGGATTAAAAATAGAGAGAATCGGCTTATGGTTAGTCCGTAATATAAAAGGGACTGAGCGAGCATAAAGGTATTGGTGGAAGCGTCTAACCCCAAAAACTATCGCGGTAGCTTCCTTTTGGATTTGGGAGTAATTTTTTTCCGCCGAAGTAAGAGTTCGGGAGGCATAAGAAATAGGTCGTTCTAGGCCATCATCGCCTATTTGGGATAACACTCCCGCCAACCCTACTGGGGACGCATCGACTGTTAAAATTAAAGTTGCTTTAGGGTCAAAGTGTGCTAACGTTGTGTCTGACCCCAGTATATTTTTTACCTTAATAAAAGCATCATTATGTAGGGTTGACCATTCCCATTTTACATTTTTATGTAATAAATTATATAAGGGGCTTAAAATTGACGACGCCTCCGGAACAAAATTTCTGTAATAGTTAGTTAACCCTAAAAACGACTGTAGCTGAGATACGTTTAAGGGGTTAGGGGCCTCTAAAATAGCCTTAACCTTATCGGGCGATTTCCTAACTCCGTTTTTATCTATTACTAGAGGACGCCCGCGACTTCGTACGCGTAGAATTAGTTTCCCGCTACTCCCCCCCATTTCTTCCCGTTGGGGGTCGATTTTCGGAAAATCCTTTCTTAGTGCTCACTTACATCACGAAAGGAACCCCTATACCAAATTTCAAGTTTCTAGGTACAGTAGTTTCGGCTGTGCGTTGATATGTCAGTCAGTCAGTTTTGCCTTTTATATTATCTATTATATGCCCGAGATAGGCGACCTCATCTTTAAAAAATTACTCAGTTGTACCGTCAGTTGTGCGTCCTCCAACCGCTGTAAGACCGTCGCGAGCCGCTGCCGGTGCTGCGCGGGCGAGGCGCCCGTCACGAGCACATCGTCGAGCAGGAAGATGATGCCGTCCACGCCGGCCAGCACGCCCTCCATGGCGCGCTGGAACACGGCGCGGGCGCGCTCGCCAGCCCGAGCACCAGCCGCGTATACTTGTACAACCCGCGGTGCGTGTTGATGCACGTTAGCATTTGGGACGATTCACTCAGCATAAACTGGTTATACGCCATAGATAAATCTATTTTGCTGAACTGAACTCCCCCGTGTAACTTTGACAGTAAATCATTGATGGTAGGCAAAGGGTACTGATCTACTATTAACTGTTTGTTAATTGTAACAGAATAATCGGCGCATATACGGATACTGCCGTCCTTTTTTAGCACTGGCACTATTGGTGATGCGTATTCTGAGTGCTGGACGGGTTCTAAAATACCTAACGTTATAAGTCTGTCCAATTCTATATCGATTTTTTCCTTTAAGGAATATGGAACTGGTCTCGCTTTAATAAAAACGGGTTTTGAGCCTGGCTTTAAATGTAACTTAACCTTGTATTTATTAAAAGTACCGAGAGTGCCCGAAAATAGTTGAGGGAATGTTATAGATAATTGTTTAACAATATCGCATTCATTTTGTTCGTGTGTGTATACGGAGTTGGAGGCGTGCGCGCCGCCAGCCGGCTGCGCTGGCGCCAGCTCCAAGTCGAACGCGCGAATGAAGTCGCGGCCCAGCAGCGGCGGCCCGCCATTACGAACTACGTACACACATAAATAATGCGTTTCCCCGCTATACGAAATTGGTAAATTAATTGTGCCTAAAGTTTTTATACTTTTTCCTGTATAACATACTAATTTTTTATTGGTGACCGACAGTGGCAACCCTTTAAAATGAGATTCAAAAGTGTTCTCCGAAATGACGCTAACTGCTGATCCGCTGTCTATTTCGAACTCTAAAGCCAGTCCACTGACAACAATGCGCTCCGTCATAGGCTTCCCTTTTATGCACCGAATATTAGAAAGACACTTACCGTCTTCTCCCTCGTCCGCCATACCTTCGTCAACGTATTTGACCTTGTCATTAAACGCACACATTTTACGCAAATGTCCTTTTCTATTGCATTTTTTACATTTTATAGTTTTTATAACCGCAATGATCCGATTTGTGGTTAGTAAATCCGCACACACTGCATTTTTCTTTTTTGGAGATATGGAACACGGCGTCCTGGGCTGGCGCTCCGCCGCCCAGCGCCACTGAGGACGCGCGGCGCGCGCACCGCACGCTCTCAGCCAGCTCGATGGCTTTGGCCAGGGTCAGCTCCTTTTGATCCTGCGCGAATAACTTATCTTTTTCATGCCCAGCTACCATGCCCATGACAAACTTATCTAGCAGGGCCTCCTCCAAGTTCTTAAAGCCGCAATGCGCCGCTAGACCTCGAATCCTGGCTGCCCATTGAGTGTGACCTTCGCCTGGCCCCTGTGTTGCCGAATAAAAGGTTGACTTTTCTGCGAACCCAAACCTCTTCGGAGTGAAGTGGTTGTCAAGGAGCCCTAAAATCTCCTCGTAGTTTAAGTCTTCCACCTTTTTAGGCAAAGCCAGGTCACTCGCAAGCTTAAATGTGGATTCGCTCAGTGCACTCAACAGAATCGCCCTTCGCTTGACCGCTGCCTTGTCAGTCTCGTGGTCGATGTCGTTGGCGATGAACCATTGATTCAATCGTGATTTATACCCGTTCCACTCTTGTGAAAGGTGAACAAAGGTTGATAAAATACCGAACGATACTCCCGTGGTCATTTTGAACGTAAAACGCGAGTCCGGTCGTCGCCACGTGTTAGATATGGAACCGGGAGGGACACGACCATTAAACAAGCGAGCTAAATTCACACTGCTTTATTATCCTAAGTTACACGCACAGCGGGTGCACCCGCACACATGCACATACATAACAATCTGTTACCACAAGTATTTCTACTGTACCGCAAACTCCATCGATAATAATATCAACCAAACATTTCCCTATGGCTTTAACAATCGCATCCCCGAAACCCTTCAACGTTGGCAGAGAGCCTGTAACGTCCCAGTCAGAGGTGACATCTTTGACGTCAGAAGCTCTTATTAACGTTGCAGAACTTCCAAAGTCAATAAAGCACCGCTTTTGTACGCCATTAATCAAAAGATCTTTGTAATACTTTGATGAATCTAAATTGGCGCTGCTTATACGTTGAACCGGTTTCGGAGTGCCATTATTGTTATTGTTTTCACATTTATCAGTCTTATGACCGTAACGCCAGCATTTTTTGCACTTAATAATGGGTTTGGGACATTGCGAACTGTAATGACCCTCCTGCGAACAATTATGGCAACTTACAACTCTATCTTTACCTACTTCCTTTTTGAACACACCTCTATCCCGGAAATCGCCAGTACGTATTATTTTCTTATCAATAACTTGAGCACTTCTTGCGCTTTTCAAGAAAGGTAACAATTGGTCTGGCGACTCAAACCGTGCCGCCTCCGCACTAAGCCTAACGCTATGATCTTCAATTCCTAGTACCATACAATCAACTGCATTTCGACCTTCAATATCGCAGCGATTAAGAAGTGCTAACTTATTGTAATAGTACTCCTCTAAGGACTCATTAAACCTGGCGCGTTTATTAAGCATCGTTGTGAGTAGTATACCATAATTTTCACTACTGGGAAAAGCAAGTTTCAATTTATCCTGCATTCTTCAGAATCAGAATCAGAATCAGAACCTTTATTTGTTAAACATAGGTACAGTGATGGTGATTTGTTTTACAGGTTGCGTTCGCTATGTCTTACCCGCAAGGGCAGGTGTACAAATTATCAGTGTGCATGCAGCATGCAAAGTACTTTTACAAATAGCCAGTGTTATAAACAGTGAACAAACAAACAATAAATTTTATCTCATGTCAAATTAAATTCTAATAGCCTATATATTATGTAAAAGTTTACTCTAATTTAAATACTCTGCAATGGAATAATAACATTTGTTAATTAATAATTCGGTAAATTTCTTCTTAAATAATTTTAAATCTAGTTTAACAATGTCTTTAGGTATCTTATTATATAAAGATGGGGCCATGCCGAGTAGGCTGTTGGCTAAAAGAACCGTTTTCCCCGCGGGAGCTCGCAGGTTGTTCTGGTACTGGGCGCGCGCGGGCCGCGCTCGTCCGCGAGCGGCCAGCACAAATAAGTGGGGATTGCATTTTATGAACAAAGCTACTTCTAGTATGTACAATGATGGCAACGTGAGAAGGTTCAATGATTTGAAGGCGGGTTCACAACTCTCTTTAGGCTTCAGACCCAACATAGCACGGATACACCTTTTTTGTGCTTTAAAAACAATATCTTTATTGACTGCGTTGCCCCAAAATATAACACCATATCTTGAAGTTGAAGCCACTAACCCATGATAAGCACTGATTAGCACTTTTCTGTTCACTATTTTTGATAGTTTCCTTAATACATATACTGATCGATTAACTTTTTTACTGACTTCTGCAACTTGTGCCTTCCATTTAAGATTACTATCCATAATAATTCCTAAAAATCTACATTCGTAAACATTCTTTATTTTAGTACCTCTATAGCTGATGTCCATATTGTTAACTAATAATTTTTGATAAAATTGCATCGTATTGGTTTTATTAAGATTTATTATTAAATTATTATTATTGAGCCATGTAACAATTTCATTTAGAGCTACTTTGATGTCATTTTCATATTCACTAGATTTGACACATTTTATAATAGCTGTGCTATCATCTGCGAACAGAATCATGGGGCAATTAACAGATGTCGGCAAATCGTTTATATAGACGAGAAACAAAAGTTGTCCGAGCACACTTCCCTGTGGTACGCCGTACTTTACTTCTATAGCCGTTGAAGTGTACTTAAATTCCTGTTTTAATTTGGTGCAGATGCGAGTTATTTCTGTGTATTGAACTCGGTTACACAAATACGATTTCATTAAATTCTAAATATTGCCTCTAATTCCATATGTATTAAATTTGCTTAAAAGAATTGCATGATCAACGTAATCGAATGCTTTGGTCATATCAGTGTAAATTGCGCATATAGGTATTCGTTTATCTACATTTAGAACCGCTGCACTAATAAGATCGAAAAGAGCCATGTTTATTGTTTTATTTTTCCTGATACCTTTTTGCTCGTCACAGAGGATATTGTATTTATTTAGGTAGCTGTACATTCTTTTGTATATTGTACTTTCAAACACTTTTGAGAAAACTGGGATCAGGGCTATTGGTCTGTAGTTCTTAGGATTTTCTCTGTCATATTTTTTGAAGAGGGGCTTGACAATTACCGTCTTCAAACCATCAGGGAAGATGCCTGCATTAAATGACAGGTTAATCATATGACTTAGGTGCCTAGCTATAGATAACTCTATTACAAATTTACAAAAAACAACACAAACACGTACAAATTTTATTACAGACGTATCAATTCCATCGTATCCTACACTTTTTGTATTTTTTAAGCTATTTATTATGTTTTGTACCTCTTTCGCAGATGTAGGATACATAAACATTGATTGAACATTTGTGGCTAAACTTATTTTTTTAGCTTTTGAGTCATTTGTCGTGATTTTAATTTGGTCTGTAAAAAAGTCATTAAATACGTTTGCAATTTCTGTGGGATTAGTGACTACGTTGTTTTGATTTTGTTTAATTTTGGAAATGGGTTCCTTAGGGTATGACATCTGTGATTTTTTATAATATCCCAAGCAGCTTTATTTTTATTTCGCGCTGTATTTATTTTATAGTTATTTTGAGACCTTTTTGTCAATTTAATAATTTTATTGTATACTTTAGAGTATTTTTGTAGAAGTGTTTTATTTTTAGGGTTTGGAGAAAGTCTGTAGCGCCAAAGCAATTGTCTGTGTTTCCTACTACAAATCTTGATACCTTTAGAAATCCAACATATTTTTTTAAAGGTTCTCAATCGAATTTTTCTGTTTGGGAAGCACAGATCATATAACATTCGGAAAGTCTTCAAGAAATAATCATAAGCTACATTAGGATCCTCCGTATTATATATCTCAGAAAAAGATAAGGAGTCTAAATAAGATTTAAATTTAATTAAGTTTTCTTGGGAGTAATCACGTCTCAATATGATCCACGAGTCGAGAATACAGGTTTTCTTAACAGGAACTGTAAACAATTGAGCTGTGTGGTCTGACAAACCTAAATCGAGAATCTTGTCACGAAAACATAACAGATTAAAGTCTTTCGTACCATTTTTGAGCAAAACCTTTTAATTTAGGCAGTGCAAAATGCACAGTTTGTTGCTCTGTCCATTTATATATAAGAGTACACTGGTTAACTTTGTGTATCCACATTGTAATGTTTTGCTCTTTACGCGAAGGGTCGAACTCCGGAACAGTATTCTGATTGGCTACTATATCACTATTTTTACAATAGTTACATTTTCTACGACACCAGTTGATTCTACATGTTTTTGGGACTCACATCTTGCGTCTCTGCGGGGAGGGCTACCTCAGAAAGATCGGTAGGGACGCTCGGCAAGCGGTGGCTGGATCTGCTCCGCACACGCTGGCTGTCGCGGCTGCACGTGTGAGGGCTGGCTCGTCTGGACGGGTGGCTGCCCGTGCGATATTCTCCGCGACTAGGCGAGCGGTGGCGGGCCCGGTAGCCGCCGCGACTGCGTGAGCGGCGCCGGCTGGCCCGACAACTGCCGCGGCTGCACGAACGATAGCTGCCCCGACGACTGCGCGAGCGCCGGCTAGCCTGGCGGCTGCGAGAGCGACGGCTGGCGCGACGGCTGCGCGAGCGCCTACTCTCGCACACACTGCGCGAGCGACGGTTATTGGCTCGACGGCTGCGCGAGCGACGGTCAGCCCGCCTGGCAGGACTGCGCGAGCGGCGGCTGCTCGGGCACGGCGTGTCGCGGACACGCGTTTTATTTGTTTCACCATCCATCATTGCGACAAATAATATCAGCACAGAATCGTGGTACTTTAACGCAACCCTCCGTTATAAGAGATAACTTTCATCATATACTTATACTTTAAATAAGAACGATAACTACTGCACACATTATTCTATTCGAGAATAAGTAATTACGTACATCTAGGTCTAAATGATAACTCAAAACCTGAGATTGAAATTTAAATTCGACTATATTGACGGTTACTTCAAATATTATTGAAATTATCACTTGCATAACAAGACAAACTTATTGAGGAAAGAAAAGAAAAGCAAAGAAAAAAAATACATGATAAAATCTATGTACTGATAAAAAACATGGTATACATGAAGAAAGATTGCTTCTGCTTGATCTTTCACCATGCCAATAAAATAATAGCAAGTACCTAAGCACTATATATCTGATAAAAAGAAATCTATGCTCACCTTTTTCAAAGTATTCCAGTCCACGTGGGAGAGGATCGTAATAGCTCGATAAGATTATTAACAAGCTATGATCCCTTTCTTCTGATTTGTAGCAATGAAACCTCAATTGTTCCGAACAGTATTTATTAAACTATGTGATACTTGATATCCGACACAATTCAAAACGGATCAACAACAAACGTTCTAAATCTCTGAGTGGCGGAGTGGTCACAAAGACTGTCAGTTACCTGAAACGGTCACCACGGCGCCACTGCAGCAATTTACCGCCATCGGTAGCACAGGAAGTACAATCCTTGTTATCCCGAGAGAAATCCGGTGATACCGATGCAGCGTTATTTACATATTATTAATTTAACAGCAATATTGTCTAATTTAGTTACGTTATAATTATAAGTCTTACACTATTGAATTAGTTTAAGTATACTTACTTGCGCTTAAAGTTTATCGTACTTCTCTTGTCAAACCCATGATTTTAAACCCACTAGGACAATGGAGCTTTATTTTAAGATAATATTTGACCTAATGAGGTAAGTACCTACATATTTTAAAACCATTAATGCAAAATGAAAGTGTTGTAGGTAACTAAAATCTATGTAATAAACTAAAAAGGCATCCCTTTGTATGACTACACTCATAAACTTTTAACTATCTAGGTAGGAACTAACCATCATACCTACCTAATGTCATTTGATTTTTTTTAAATTCATGTGTAGTTAAAGTAGATAACTATTCTATATCTAGACACTAGGTACCTACCTACATATTCAGTATGCTCAATGTCATCGGTGGTCAAGGGTATAGGTACAGAGTCAAGTGCAAAAATATGGAAGAACGCATAATCTCAAAAATATGTCCCAATACACCTTATTCCAGTGTAATAAGAATTTCGTATCATATTTATGAGTGAATTCTTTTGATAAATATTTTTGCACTTGACTGTACATCAGTTATTGAGTTATGAGCAGAAGTAAGACAGATTTATTTACAAAATTAAAGCAATCTTACTCCTACGTATAATTAAGACCTTCAAAATAGGTACCTACTAAGCTTAAACGATTACACATTTTACTATGAGTCTCTGGCGATCATATCTTTTAGATCTCAGCCATCTGGAAGCTAGAGTAGGTACCCATTTATTCTTTTATACCCACCTACCTACCTAACACTGTCAGCTAGCTCACATCAAACCTAATTTGACACAATAATTATTTAATTTAACCCTTCGACCGGCGATTGATCTCGCCGAGGTTTGTATGACGCCCCAATGCCGATAATTACTTAATACGAGACTCTAACAGAGCACATTATTGATTTAAAGTGGGCTTATTAATTAAAGTTAACTTGGATTAACATAAACCCCAATTACAGGTGAACACATCTTTCCAAAAAACATTATTAAAATTATAATACCTATACATTTAACACATTTAATACAAAACACAAATAATACAAAACTAACACTACTAAACTTTTTCCACACTTCAGTTTAAGACGTCAACGATCTCGATTAACATTTTTTTTTTGTTGTGTTTGGGTTACTGTTTGTGATTTACGATGATTATCATTGATTTTATTTGAATAAAAACTTAAAACAATAAATCAAATGAAGTTTCGTTATTTTATTGTTGTTATATTGTAGTTCTCCGGCACATAGCCCTTTTTACACATTAAGCTGGGTACTGACCAACGTTACGAGGTGTAATGTAACATGTTACACAGCGAGCATTCATGCAGTCAGTACGTAGTATTACGGGGAAACCAGCGAGCAATTACTTACTGACTGCATGAATGCTCGCTGTGTAACATGTTACATTACACCTCGTAACGTTGGTCAGTACCTACCCAGCTTTATGTGAATTTACACTCTTACAAATCTTTATTTTACTTTTGTGGTAGTTTATGTATCGACTGGCATTAGTTTGGAAGTCTTTCGAATAAAATTTCGTCATTGTTGGTAAGTTTTGTTCACATTTAAGTTGTTTTTTTTTAGTATGAAAATACACTTTTCCATTATAAACATTAGGAAAAAAGAAGTAATTATTCTTACTTCTAAGATATATTTTTTTACCTCGTATTAAACGCGTGTCTCGACTTGCAAATCTTGCAATTCATTATAGATCGCAAATTCTCAAGAAAGAAGTGCGTAAGTCCTACTTATGATTTCAACTAATGTAGAAAATGGAAGTTCATAAGTACATAAGAATAGTTAAGAATGGAGATTTTTATTGCAAAAATTTGTCAAAAGTAAATAAATAAAATTACATACACGAATACGTGTACCATGACGTGGAAGTAAAACGTAAAGTGCATATTTAAGATTTGCTCCCAAAGTAAACAAATAGCGAAGACTTACTTAGTTGTACAAAAAAAGTTGCTATGGTTAAAATATTAAATAACACATGATAGTAATTAGGGATTAAAGATAACTATTACATTAATATTTAAAAATCTCTTATAATTTAGTTAGTTTAGTTTAGTTTAGTTTATTTATTCATCAATGTAATATTACAATATAAATTGCATTGCATGTCAAAAAATACGAAATTACATTGAGATCGTCAAAACATAAATACATAATATTCAAAGAACACAAGAATACTTAATAATAATTAAAACAACAACAATTAAACACCTAATAATGGTCACTCGTCCGATGTCAATACAAGGATTAATAAAATGTCAACACAATAATAATAATAATAATAATAATAATAATAATAAATTTACATTTCCAGCTCCATATATTCATCCACGGAGTATAATGGATTATCCAATAAAAGTTTTCTCAGCTGGTGTTTAAATGCTTCGTCGGATTGTACATTTTTAAGTTTGGCGGGTAGACGCTCATAGTACGTGGGACCGATGACACGCGGGTTTCTTAGCCGCAAGTGCCATGCGACGGGGAACTGTTCTCAAACGCCCGGTGTGGCGGAGCTCCTTGCCGAGAATATTAACGCGTGCGAAGGAGGAAATATTATCTCTTACGAACATTAATATTTGGAAAATGTAAACTGAGTAGTGCGTCAATATGCGGTAAGTTACGAAAAGGCCCCAGCAAGAGTGCCTAGGTTTCACCCCAGCTAACGTTCATAAGGCACGCTTTTGCATAAGCATCACCCTGTTGGCATCCGTGGAGTTTCCCCATAGGAGCGTGCCATACGACATTAGGGAGTGAAAATGTGCAAAGTACACCTGTATTAGTGCATCATTTGCAATAAGCCTCCTCAGTTTACGCAACGCAAAGACGGCACCACTCAGTCTATCGCACAGTTTGTCGACATGGCACTTCCAGTTAAGATTAGAGTCAAGTGTGAAGCCGAGGAACCTACACTCATTGCATATCGGCATCGGACTGTGTACTGGAACACGAGTGTAGTGTCCTTTTTAAAGTACAAAAAAAAAAACTCAGGTTAATCTTCGCCATCAGACAGCTAGAAATTAGTCATTAGATTTTTTAAACAAACTGAAAACAGCGCTCTCTCTGGAAAACATTGACAACTATTTAAACGATTAGACATTAAAATTTGACAGATTAATTCTGAGCGACTAGCGGAAATATAGGTTCACTTTGAGTTACCTAGATGGCGCTGAGGTGTGAAATAAAAGAAATTAATAATATGAATTAAAACAGATCATTCTAATTAGAATTTAGGAAATAAATAGATTTATTTCGTTATGTTAGTAAAATAAATTAAAGAGGGAAGGTTTACACAAATTATTTTGTAGTGAAGTAACATTATAGTTGTGTAACCTAATAAAGAAAGATCGAATTGGCTGGAAGTTGAATAAAAAAGAAATGACGGCTATAATGCTAAGGAGAGTAGGAGACAAGTTCAAAGTATAATGAACTAGACGATTAGACATTTAAAATTGACAGGTTAATTCTGAGCGACTAGCGGAGAAATGGGTTCACTTTGAATTACCTAGATGGCGCTGTGGTGCAAGCAAAGGAAATGGTTGAAATTAAATAAAAACAGATCATTCTAATTAGAATTTAGAAATAAATAAATTTGTTTCGTTATGTTAGTAAAATAAATTAAAGAGGGAAAGTTTGCACAAATTATTTTGTAATAAAGAATTGGCTGGAAGTTGAATTAAAAAAGAAATGACGGTTATAATGCTAAGGAGAGTAGGAGACAAGTTCAAAGTATAATGAACTAAACGATTAGACATTTAAAATTGACAGGTTAATTCTGGGCGACTAGCAGAGAAATGGGTTCACTTTGAATTACCTAGATGGCGCTGTGGAGCAAGCGAAGGAAATGGTTGAAATTAATTAAAAAAAAACAGATCATTCTAATTAGAATTTAGGAAATAAATAGGTTTATTTCATTATGTTAGTAAGATAAATTAAAGAGGAAAGAATTGCACAAATTATTTTGTAATGAGGTAACATTATAGTTGTAAAACCTAATAAATAAGGATCGAATAGGCTGGAAGTTGAAAAAAAAAAAAGAAGAATTATGACCGCTATGTTGCTAAAATGAGTAGGGGTTAAATTCAAAGGATAATGAACTTTGTTTGTTACATGTTATGTTAGAATAATCATTGTCATTAGAAAAGTAAATGCATTATTGCGGGAAAACTTCTGCGCATCCCAGCTTCTTAATACGCAGGGACGCTAGAGAGACGCTAATATGAGGAGAGATGAGTTCAAACGAAAGTGAGCTTTATTTGTTACTCGAAATGATGAAATAGACACTAAAGTTGAATAATTGAAATTTCTTTTGCGGGAAAAGTTTACGCATCCAAGCGGTCATATACGCAGGTTTCATACAGCGGGGCCGAAAATAAGGGGTTTCTACGCATGCTCAGGGTTTTCTATATAAAGTCTGGCGAGGGTCTGAGCGGGGCTTTTTTATTCCGGTCGTCGAAGGGGTGAGTTGATATTTTGCTGAGAGGTGTCACGTATCGTCCATTTTTGCCTTGTTGGTTTTTATTTATTTGTGTTGTGCTCGTATATTATAGGTGATATTATTTTGGGTGTCGCTTCACGTTGCGTTCGAGTAACGCTACAAGTTAACGATTATCGCTACACAGGAATGTTGTAGTTGACTTTCTTTTGCTAGGATTGTGAGAATGTTTTAATAACTGGTGTTTGTGTGTTCCGGGATTGTTTTAACATGTTTATTAACCTTCTTTTGTTTTCCAGAACTCTGTAACGACGCCACAAATGGTAGTCGGTTACGCAGAGCTCCAGGCAGTTGTAGTTTACGAAAATGAATACCTACACTCACATTTTGGTTGTGAGTTGAGACCTGAAGATTTCCACAATCAGGAAATGGACGGTTTTAACTCATTAACTGAGTGAGTTTGGAAGGTACGCGTACAAGGTTTCCTGATACCTTTATTCGGTATATCAGGCTCTGCTGATGGTACTTTTCATGGTTTCTCTTCAGGGCCCGTAGAAGTGGATCCGAAATCAGTTTGCGATTGTTGTGTGGCCATCTAAAGTACCTTTGGCATTGATCCCCTTATTTATATATGTATATATAGACCACCGTAGGTATTTTCCCCACCTGGAAGCCAACTAAAGGCTAGAAATAGCCGGTTGAAGGGTCTTAGGACTACACACATGAAGTTTTACTTCCGGAATCGAGGTTATGTTAGGTCTTAGTTGGTCTAGCAAAGGTTTTCTTACACCGGAATTCCTTTACACTACTCACACGTTTAACGTAACTGTAAAAGTCATTTTGGACTTTTAATTGCTCTAAAACAATAGATTAATAGGTGGTTAGGGGTTATAGGTAGTCAGTAGCTTTTCCTTTACACCGAGGTAAGCTTATAAACACGTAATGTGACTAGCTAGGTATATGTAGACAAAGTTTGTTCTACTACTGGCATAGTAAAACAAGCTCTGTCAACGTAAGAATTATAAATATTGAACCGAGAAGACTTAAATTAGCCTTCTAAAGCCAATAGGAAAATTAGGAACTAGTAATAATTAATTCATGTTACAAAAGTAAGCCTTTTAAATTAAATTCATATTAGGCAAATATTCAATCTAGGGTATCGAAACTTACTTATTGAATGTAATTTTGATAGTCTGTGGTTAGGTCTATCTATTCCTGTCAGAAACGTCAAATTCTAAGACCGTCCGTCTAGTTAGAAAATAACTAAAGCGCTAGGCTGCGGAGTATGTATGTTGTCCGATAAACCCGTGTTGGTATGATTAGGGAGTTCGTTTAACATGAAAGGTATTGCAGTGGTTATAATTAGCAGATAGGTAGAGATCTAAGTTTAAGAAGCATTCGCGTCTAACCTTAGTGATAAACCTAGGCGGCTAACTAGGGAGACGCCCGCAAACATGTTTTATCAGTTAGTGTGTATAAAGAGTTCACGTTAAAACTGTCTCAAACGAATAGAAGTAATTAGTTAGCTATGTGTATTTACACAAGGTTGTTGTCATAGAAGTCATCTAAGCACGTAACGAAACTTATTAGTTTACGGTATTATTATTAACTTTCTAGGATAGTAAGGGTACTTAAATTAAAGAGTTCACGTTAAAACTGTCTCAAACGAATAAAAGTAATTAGTTAGCTATGTGTATTTACACCAGGTTGTTGTCATAGAAGTTATCTAAGCACAACGAGAGTCTATGATATTATTATTAACTTTCTAGGATAGTAAGGGTAAATAAGTACGGTTACATACCTGCTAAAAGAAAAGCTAGGCTTATCATATTTAGATATTATTCCGAAGAGGTTCTAGTTGTAAGAATTAAATCGTCATCATTATAAGCTATACATTATCTTTAAACATCAGATAAAGCAAATAAATCTAGGTTAACGTAGTCCTTTTGTATAGGTAAAATTCAAAGTGATACTTACGAGTTGGTCTGTCCTTTCAATACACCTTTAACAGCTATAGATGTGCGGTACATACCTAGCTACGGCTTACTGTCTCTGTCCAAGGACAATCAGTGGTCACTGTACTTACACATATGCTTAGTTGTTGTCTGAAGGAACCCTAGTGTTGAGTATACACTATGTAGTTCAAGAACACACCACCTTTGTGAGAATATTAAGGTTATTAAAGAAGTTATTTAGCGATAAAACCAAAGGGCTACTAATTTAGTTAAATTAAGAGTTGAAACAGGATATCTGAAAGCGCATTAAATCAATTATAGGGCTACTTACTAGGGCTAATTAATTTTAGATATAATTTAGTGTTGGCAACTTCAGTGAAGTAGATGGTATATGTAAAATTTACACAATAGTGTCTCAGACTAAGTTATGAATGGTGAGGAAACACTAATTCATTATTTTATTAAATTTTAAACTAAACAGTTTATGTACTAGGGATATAGTACTGAAATTGAATTATAGTAATCTGAGTGATTCAATAATTCATACTACAATCCAGAGTATAAAGGTTGTAGAACCCGCTTAGTAGGGTTAATTACATGATAATTACAGTAGGTATACTACTAAATAGTTTGGTAGTTTTGATTACAAATTATAGAGAAAGACACACAAAGTTTGTCATAGGCATATTGAGTTTAATTCTTTAAGTAAGAAGTAACAGGCTAAGAAATAAGAATAAAGCCTAAAACTAAGCATTGATATTATATTGTTCTAATATATTGTTTTGTGTTCAAAAGTAAAATGAATAATTGAATTAAATAGTTTAATCCTTTGAGTTTGTCTCGGTCTCTCTTCTCAAAGGATCCTTTTGGAGAGACTAGTAGAATCAAGTTTACCTAATTGACTAGAATTAGTCTACTAAATTTAACACTAATAGAATAATGTGTTATACTAAATAATAAAAGATATATTAGTGGGCGGGCTCTGAGGTTATGGATGAAGAGCAGCGGAACGGCGTGTGATGGGGCCGTTCCTTTAACCGCTAATATATTATTGCCATTTTATGAAAGGTCATCTAGTAAGATATTTGAATTAAACCAAGAGTTTGTTCTTAGTTATATAGTTAATATCTGAGGCTTCAAGTAATATTCTAAGTCGCTTAATAGATATTATGTTGCAACAGTAGAATGATTATGGTTTATGATAAGACTTCTATTTTCATGCTAGCTATAGCTCTGTTCCTTGGTTAATAATACAAAGTTAGGTTAATTAATCCTTTCCAGTAGACTATTATAATAATTTGAACCTTATTTCAATTAGGAATTTTATTAATATAATTCTTTACTGAATAGTTAATACTTTTAGGTTTGATTTAACAACATATAGATGTTAGCTGGCAAGTTTAATGGTATTCTCTAATAGTAATCAGTAGGAAGGAGTAATTAGGAACTTCATAATAGACTAGTAATAATAATCTCTCGCTCATTAAAGTTCTTTGGTTTACTATTCGGTTCACAATGTACGGTTCCTAGACATTAGACGATTATGAGGCCAACTTAAATATAAATATATAAAATATATAAAAATGGTTTTATGGGGGGGATCAGTACAACTGTTTGCCACGCACGTAGGAAGAGAGATACTTCGGCCTGAGAAAACCATGGTATTGGATTTCGACAAGTTTAAAATTAAACCATTAGCCGAAAACCACGTTTGCAACTGTTGACACGCGCCATGGATTTTCTCCCCCAGCTGTTCATACGTATACGTTAGGGTGGTCCTTACTTCTCGATTTCTGAAAAGTGAATGGGGCACCTCTTCAAATTGTTATTTAGCATAAGTTATTTCCACACTATTTTTTAGATTTTTTTTTATCTAGTTTTAGAGGTCGCTACGGCAGGTCAAAGTTTTGAAAAATAATTTAAAAAAATACAATTTTATGAATCGAGCCAACTATTTATTCGTGCGTTTTTGTTATAAAATTTTGACTTGTTAAATGAAATCAAGTGCTGTTGCCTACTAGCGATGCACTGACGCGTCCTCCACCCCCCTCTCACACCCCCACGACGCGGCCGCGTGGGATGATCTCAGTCCATTTTCGTTATTGTGAGAGTGTGCACGTAATCGTCAAGAGTATCGTTGTGAAGTGTTGTAATGGCGTCTACAAGCAGTGGAATACGCGTGTCAACGCGAAACACAACTAAAATCTGGCTTATAGGCCAGTTAATACCAAATTTGAAGCAAACAAAATTGCCCTCAATACGTGAAGTGCTAAGTTTGTTTTTTTACTTTAAAACCGATGAAAAAAAAACTATACGCGAGGCTGCGACGGCGACCGCCCATTCCGTCTTGACCATATGGGAAAAAGCTGCAATACCAACAAGATTAAAGAAACATGTAATAGCCAAAATTGAATACCACTTTAAAGAGTGACAGAAACTTAAAAAAAATAAAGAAAATGTTTCAAAACGCTCCGCTGTAACAGAAAATAAAGAACAAGAGTGGCAAAACCAAATAGAGCAATTGTTCGACATTGCGCACGCGAAAGCTTTACATATGATGACTATCGAAGAAGACAAACAATTCTTACTGCAACAACGCGTTAATCGGGCAGGCATTATGACCACAGTGGACAAAGTTTACAGAAAGAGGCTCAGAATTTAAAGAACGAAGCAAACCTACAAAAACGTCGCGAACGCGAAGAACAAAGAATTCATGCTCTGCGAGGAATACATAAGTTTTCATCTACATCTAGCAGTGAAAATACCACGCCAACACCTGACATGAACGAGGAAGCAGGGCCTTCAACACTTCCAACACCGCCACCACAAAAGCGAAGTAGAAAGCTTTTGATTGATCCCGACATAGCGGCGAGCCTTGATGCCGCTAAATTAACTGACAGAAAAGCCACTATCGTCTTAGCAACTGTTTTAAAAAAAACGTGTACAGAACCTCAAAAGTTCAACATTAATCGTTCTTCGATTCGCCGGCAGCGGATGAAGCATCGTAAAGTCCTAGCAGAGTGTCTAAAAAAAGAATTCAAACCCGACTTGCCCTTAACAATTCACTGGGATGGTAAACTTATTGAAGATATAACAGGACATGAAACGGTGAATCGCTTATAGTTGGTTCCAGTTTAAATGCCGAAAATGCATTTAACGCGGGATTTTACAACTTCTTTTGTTGCTAAATATGAAAGGAAAAGATAACAAAGGGACGACCGAAGTGTGGGACGTGCCTTGGAGTAGCTCAACCCTTCTTGATCATTGAAATAAAAGATTTTTTAAGCCGTCTATATTGTAATGCAAAAATATACTTAATAAATATTCCTATATTATATACATTCAATATAATTTTAAATTGTCATTATTGATACATAATAATAACACAAAACTAATTAAACTAATTAAAAATTAATATTCTTATGGCTAACATGCAATAAAAAACTATCAAGATTGTTTATTCAAAGTATACTTTGGCCGTACCGACACACCTGCGTAATTGTTTTACTACCCTACTTGAAGATAACAATTGAACAATAGTTTTTGCTAATGGATAGTTTTAAGTGCATTTTCGTCATTTAAACTGGAACCAACTATACCAATATTAGTGTCTGGGCATGGAATTGATCAGCTGTTGGCAGTTCCTAAACAGTGCCTCTGCTGTTTATGAAACAGTACAGACATGGGGATTAAGTGACAAAGTTAAATGCTTATGTTTTGACACAACGGCAGTTAACACTGGACTGCGAAATGGATGCTGCGTTATTTTGGAACAAAAAATGGAAAAAGACATGCTTTGGCTCGCCTGTCGACATCACATAATGGAAATTATGTTAGAAGCCATCGCAAATCAAGCCCTTGGTCCATCTAGTGGCCCAGAAATTTTGTTATTCAAAAGGTTCAAAAAGAATTGGACCAATATTGATCCTAAGGATTACAAAACTGTTATTTCTGATCCCGAGTCTGCCAAATATGTTGAAAATATCTCTTCAGAAATGATATCTTTCGCACAGGATCAATTGCGTGAATACCAACCGCGTGATGATTATAGAGAGCTATTAAATCTCACAATAATTTATTTGGGAGGTATTCCTGACAGGGGAGTCTCATTCAGAATGCCTGCTGGGCTTCACCGTGCTCGTTGGATGGCAAAAGCGATGTACTACTTGAAATTATTTATGTTTCGGCATAAATTTAAAATGACCAAAAGAGAAGCAAAAGCAGTAAAAGATATTTGTACTTTTACTGTCATCATATACGTGAAATATTGGTTCGAAGCACCTGCTGGGCAATGTGCACCACGAAATGATTTGCAACTGCTGAAAGACCTCATAACCTTTAAAAATATTAATCTGGCGATGGCCAACGTTGCTTTGAAAAAGGTTTTAGGTCATTTATGGTACTTATGTGAAGAACTTGTTTCATTTGCATTTTTCGACGACAAGCTTTCGATTGATGTAAAGAAAAAAATGGTCATTGCACTAAAAAATGAAGGGCTGGAGTATTGTCCCAAGAGAATAAGTCTAGATGCCAAACATATCATGGAAAAACATATTACAGACTTTGTGACAAATAACTCTTTAAGGTTCTTCCAAATACTTGGCATTTCATCACGATTTTTGAGCAAAGATGTTGAAAATTGGGAAGGTGACGAAGACTTTAAAGCGGCAAAAAAATTAGTACAATCCATGCGGGTGGTAAATGACAACGAGGAGTGGCATTGATGGAGGAGTACAATAAGCTATTAACAACTAATGAAGACCAAAAACAGTATTTGCTTTTAATAGTAAAACAATTCCGAAAAAAATACCTCAACACCCAGAAATCCACCCTTTTTAACCGACTTCAAAAAAGGAGGAGGTTATACGTTCCACTGTATGTATTTTTTTTTTTTTTTTTTATGTATGTTCACCGATTACTCCATCAATTGTGGACCGATTTTAAAAATTCTTTTTTGGTTTGATAGAGTATACTTCCGAGGTGGTCCCATTGTCAGCAAATCTGAATCTGATGAAGGGATCAGTAAGGAATTGAGGGAACTCCTCAAATATTGTATGCAAACATATAGCGATTTTAGTATTTTTAGTAACAAATGTAGCATTTGCATTCAGAAAGTGTCACTTGGTGAAGCGGAACTGATGATGAAGACCACAGATGGCCACCGGAACTCCTCAATGGTACCGATTTCAAGGGTGGCGATAAGATATCTCGATTAAGATAGTTGAGCGACTACAACGAAGCACATTTAATTGTTTTAAAATGACTATGATTTTCCCGCGGCGTTGCTTGCGGCGAGCTTGAAATGTCTTAAAGTTTCATATATCAACTAAAAAGTGGGACTACATAAGCTTATTATGATCACTAAAAAGCGTAAAATAAAATAAATGTTTTAAAAAACAAAAAACCGCCTTCAAAAACGCCAAAAATAACTTCTACTACTAGGTACTTAGTAGTAGGTACCTATCCTATTAGGTTAGTCTAACTGAAGTCGGCGACCACAATATTTTCAACAAAAAGCCGACTTCAGTTGGACTAACCTAATAGGATAGGTACCTACTACTAAGTACCTAGTAGTAGAAGTTATTTTTGGCGTTTTTGAAGGCGGTTTTTTGTTTTTTATATCATAATTTGTTATTTGTGTTAATGTTGTGTAATTGATACCTGATTGTGTAGTTGATAAAGATATCTGTTTTAGAGATTGTAACTGCAATGTTTAACACTTGAAAGAGTTTTTTTCCAATACATCTGATTTTGCATGTAATACGTTTGTTTAATTTTATATTTCACAAAGTTCAAGCTGCGGTAGCGACCTCTAATTATTGTCCAAAAATTATGAAAAAAATACTGTTACCTATTTTCATGTTAAATAATCATAAGAAATGGTGCCCCGTTTAAAAATCGAAAAAATATATTTTTTTGCCATATAAGGACCACCCTAGTATACGTATTTATTCATCTCCTTAATTATGATAGTTTCAAAAATATTTTAGGTATAACAAGAATAAAGTTTATAAAGGTAGTTTAAGAGATCATTAGAAAATACTCATAGATGTATTTTTCAATACAATAATGTATTAAAAATTTTACCAGAAAATTTAATAATTATTAAAAATTTTACCAATAAAATGTATTTACAATAAAAAGTTTTATATAGCAACACCACGATTTGAGGAGGAATAAGTATTGATACTGTAAACCCCCCCCCCTCCCCCCCCCCATAAAAAACTCCCTATAAAATGAAACCCTAAACCTCTAACTATCTATGACTAAAGCCTAAAGTAAATTAAAACCTACATTTTAAGTCTATAGAAAATCCTAACACTATACTGAAACACAGAAATGAAAGCTATGAAAATTTGTATTAAGTTTAACCTAAGTAAAGCTTTTATGTAAAATTATTAAGCTTATAAAGTACTTATTAACTTTCCTATCTTTAAATATACCTATAGAGTAAGAATGATTAATATTGTTGAAATGGCCATATGATCGTCTAGTGTCAAAGGAACCTACTTTGTGAACCGTTATAGATAGTAACCTAAGAACTTTTCATGCATATAAGTTTGGTATAAATATAAGTATATAACCTATCCCTATAAGATTTAGTTTAATGTAATATATATTATGATAGTTAATTGTAATGAAATTACTATTTTTAACTAAGAGATAAAAGTCTTGTTGTTTGATCTTATGAAATATATGTATAGGTCAGTCATAGTCTTTGGTACTAGACTAGTTAGGGTTATTAGATTGAAACTGGAAAGTATGCTTATGGCATTTTACTTTGCGCCTAAGGTCAGAGCCAAGGACTCCCCGCTCATGACTGTGGGACTACTTGACTGGACATCCCTCCAGCGCCTACCAATCTTTTCTTTCTCTTTCCAGGTGGGATATATTAAATTTACAGTCTTTGTCAGCTGTCAATAGTAAATTAGTCAAAAGAAGTCTGTCATCAGTCAACCAAAGGACAAGAGGGTTTCTATACGCTCCATACTCAATGCAAGAGTGAAATATTATCTAATAGACATTTGGTATTGTTTGTTTGTCACATTAGATTTACTAGGAGCCGAATTATTAAAAGTCAAAGTCAAACTGTCTGGATAATGGTTATTGTGGTAAATAGTCGTATGAACGAGATTTGTTAGGTTAAAGATACTAAAAACAAATAGTCTTAACAGACCAAGTTAATGAAGATTGATGTTTAATTTTGCACTGTAACTTTTATGAAGAATTTATTTATAATATATATTTATGGCATATTCTTGAATGATAGTGAACTTTCTAGTCATGATGAATGCTGGTTCTGATAATGATTTCAATCATAAATTGTAGATAAAAGCTGAAGTTTATTCCCACAGGAATAGAATAGTGAATCTTACTGCTCACAACTATAAAGCCGGTTTTCCCTTGAGAACAACCAAGCAGTGTACGTAACCCATAGCGTAAACAGAGAAAGCACTTGATGTAAAATATTCAAATTAAATTAAGAGAAATCATTTTATCTCGTTGATTCTTTCAATGCTGAAGGTATATTTGGCTATCTGCCATAAACTAGAAATATTCACTATGCTCAAGCTTTAGAAATACTGGAACTGATGAATATAATGTACAATCTGTTACATTGTCATTATTTAAAAGTTGCAGCTTACTTTGCACTAGCTGTTTTATTGATGTTATAACTTATCAGACGTTGATTTTGCAGTAGATAGTTACTTTATTATTTATAGGAGAAAACAGTTTACTAATTCTCAATTAATCATTTGTAAAATAGATTTGAAGATATAGTAAAACTTTCTAGTCTTGATACTATTTGATGCTTTCAAGTACATTTACTAGAAGGAGTGACCTCGGTCATTATAGTGTATGTTTTTATGCATAATTCCCGTGGGAATGGCTGATTGAATTAACTATACAATGACTAACCGGTGCTCGTAAGCAGTGACGGTAGAGACGTATCTCAGTATGTACAGCAATCTATCTGCCTCTGAAGATTGAATGAGAGAAGACAATCCAACTCATAAATATGACTTTGATATTTACTAAGAATGTTGTTTGTCAGTTAAAGACTGGAAATATTTACTATCTGACAAACTAGCATAATTACTTATTATTGTATATGTCTATGTTCAATAAACTGAAATCTCCTTAAGATGAAACAAATAAGTATGGGAATAAATAGTATATCCCACTGATTCTTTAGTTATGCGGATAACATATTTAATTTAAACTTCCTATTATTTTTCCTATAATAGTAACGGTATAAGACCAAACAAGGATGAATTTAAAAGATTATTTTTAATTAAAAAGATTTAATCCTATATGCCTACTTGAATTCCTATTGGTTTATGTCCTAGTTCCCTATTTTTCCTACATTGAAGCTACCCTAAACCTACTGATAAGTCCTATTCTACTTGCTACACCTAAGGGCTTACCTCACCCGGTAATTAGCTTGGTCCCTAGGGAATCTGGAAAGTTCAGCTGAGTCGGCTGAGAAGGCAACCTATAGCTCGTGTATTGTGTACCTCCCCCCTCACTTTTGGTGAACCGTAGTTCTCAGGGATAGTGAGAGTAAGGCGCCCTATTGTGTGGTTTAGTATATATACATAAAAAATAGGTTTATCGGAACCCAGCCTCAACTCCAATAAAGATTCAGTAAGCGCGCGCCGGCATGTCAACTGGTGATCCTTACTTGTTCTTTAAAGGCTGACATTGAGACTAAGTAGGCGCTTCTACGGATGTCTATGTTGGTAAAGAGACATCCGGGCTTACCCAAGGCTCTTTTAGACTCTAATAGTTCCAAATCAGAGGCTCCGTTAGGCTTCCTCGGACTTGTCAGACATTTACTAGTGGTAGCCTGATCACTGTTCTGGTACAAGTGTATGCTAATCTAGCTTAACTCAACAAATATTCCCCACTATACAAGGAATGTCCTTTAATCTACAACGATGTAAAATATTGTACCAGACACGAATGATAACCAACCCAAGGTTTCTGAAAAGTACACAGAAAGGTATATTAGTACACGTATTGGTATTTGGGAAACCTCGCCAGCTGTGTCCGGACTCTGATCACAGTGGTTAGCTAAAGGTGTCCTGGCCCAGCAAGGATTTCAACCCACCAATACAAACAATAGAAATACAATCATACAATAGAAACCCTCACTAACTGCAACCCAAGCTATGTAAACTAGGATTAACAGTAGCAAGAGAAATAATAAACCAAAAGTTCCTTACCAAGGTATAAATATAAAATATCAAAATAAACAATTCCAAATATAAAAATTCCCACCACCTGTCTACTGAAGTGAATCTGGAAAACAAAATCTTTTGATTAAAGCACAACCCCCCAACCATCACCAATCATATATAAAAATACAGAGCATTCGCACTGCATTCCCATACATGACAGAAAACCATCTCCCACCATTGAGATAAATAGACTAGAGAAGCAAACCTCATTATCAAGCGGTATAAAAAGTATGACCACTTCTTAGCCGCGACGACGTAGCTTTGAAACCACTACACATTTTAAAATAAACACATAGTAAAAATATATCGGTCTCACTTACACAAGTTGCAAGAACAATGATGTCACTGACATTAGATAAGGACAGACACAAAAATATGCCATGGTAGCTTGGTGTTGCCGACCATATGAAAATTTGCCCAATATAACAAATAAATAGGGATTTTTTAAAATAATACTTACTTTGTAATTAATTAATGCATGAAATTATTTTAAATGCGTATTTCTGATTAGATTACTAGAAATAGGCAAAGGTAATAAAATAAGTACGTAATTTTTTGTTTCAATGTTTTTTATTACCTATTTGTATAATTATTATAAGATATGTAAGATATGTACAAAGGATAAAATTTGTTTGCATGTATAGTGAATGGAAGATATAAAGTCAATCCTGACATCTGTCATCGCACTACAATTTATAATCGTCATGGACTTATTAGAGAAACAAGTCCATGGATATCACACGCGAGGACAATTGTTCGGTTAAAGAGATTTACTTTGGTGGACTAAACAGAAGCACATGGGGTTAGCTCCACGCGCTTCTGTCAAGTCCTTTGAGGTTATTGTAATTTGTACTGGAAGGACAGCTGTCAGGATTACCTGCTTATCTGCCTTTTACTATCAGTGGCTTGTTTTATAAAGCTACAAATTACAATTTACAGGTTACAAGTTTCCATTTGACACAACCTCGACCAATGACGACCAGAGGCCCGTCACGAAGCTACAAGTTACAAATTACAAGCGAAAGTCTCTTTCTAACTCCTTTTGCTAGAAAGAAAGTTCCGCTTGTAATTTGTAACTTGTAGCTTCGTGAAACGGGCCACAGCCATTTGAGCAGTGTTGCCAGTTTAGACCTGTAAAATTGTAACTTGTAGCTTTATAAAACGTGCCCCAGGATATGCAGGCCTGTGCAGTGCAGTCTTCATTTGTCTTTATCCCTGAAGTGCTTAGAACATAATAATATTACAGTTGATTTAGTAGGCAGCCAGTCGGTCTCTTTTCTCAACAATCGAATGATTTCCACCGACTTCTTTTGACGTAGGAAGGATGGATAAGGATGCCTTAGGCACCCTGAAAATGTATCAATATAAAATCGGTAACTAAATGAAAATACTAGATTCTTCTATTATCATGAATCTGTATTTTTTATTAATTCTACTTCCAATATATTAGAACTCAAACATAAAATTTTAAACCTCCCGTCAATGTGGGAAAACCAAAACGATATTTTAATGGCTACACTGCACCTAAATTGCAATATTTGGTATTTTAAATCGATTTCTGGGTTTTTTATGTTAATTTGAATACATAAACAATAAACTAATGTGTGGAAAGTAATTCCGCTGGATTTGTTATCTTTTTGTCATCTCGAATTACATTCTTTCACTACGCATTTTCCCATTTTGTAGCTCGGTGCAACTCTGTCGGCATCCCAATGAGCACTGAGTTGACGTTTGCTGACATATGGCTGTGGCCTTATGTGAAGTGGCAACGCTTTGTTGCGGTAATTGCTAATCTAGTGTAACATATATATCAATGTCTCCCACACAATAATATCTATATCCTACTCCCCAAACAAACTGTTTCCCTATCCCCTCGCGGAAGGATTTTAATTACTACTCTAACTGTGAAAACGCGTCTTCCTAACACTATCAAAGCAATACATAAACCTATTTAAAGCCGGTAAAACAATAGTTAGCTAATGAGTCACACGAACTTAAACCCTACATATCTTATACCTCCCTACTAGCTCTAAAGACAAAATTAACGTTAACTATACAAACGATGTAACTGTGTCACTTTAAAAGATCGCAAATATTTAACCGAATACTGCGTAGTTTAAATTTTACTGAAAGACTAGCACTGAATCAAGAATTTAACCGCGAACGCGTCGTATTCCTATTTCTCTATAAAACTCGTAATTAACCGAAATTTACACAAAATATAGCAAATAAACGAACGGAGCACGATATAAAAACCAAACGAAATTAACGCGACAAGCTAACTACGAACCGTAAGTGAATTTTACGCAAGGCGTTCCCCAGTAAACGAGCCTATCCCCTTTGAATGACGAAAATAAAGTTGTGGCGAATTGCCTCGCTTCCAAGGCTGGATAGATATGTAAGTTATCTGTGGTCATTCGCCAGACTACAGAGGACTTGTATGAACGTGTAAAGTTTTCTACTAGCATCTCACAAGATTGTATTTGATTTAATGTGCCCTAGTACAAATGATTAAAGTACGTGTCATTGTAGACAGAGTGTCTTTTACTTATCTAGTAAGTCTAGACTATTAACACCCCACGAAGAACGCCGCATAGGAGTACAATGGTGACCCCGAACTCCGCTGCATTTGGAGTTTTCAATTTACACTGGAGTGGCTACAAATAACATCGCCTGAAGCGATTCATTGGGTTAGCAAACACCACATTGTTCCTGGTAATTGAACTGTGTTTGCATTGACCTTGGCGGACCCGGCGTTTTGACTACAACTACAAGGCCGGACCTCGCAGGGATCGTATTTCATCGGCAACGCCGCGTGTATTATTGGACATACACAGTGTTATTTTTCATATTTAGTGCGCGTGTGGTGTTATAGTGTTAGCGCAAAAAAAAGTGCATTCATTATTTTCGTTTGATAACGATTTCAAACATTCAATCTCGTGTTTGATGACTTACGCGCCACGTGCGGCACTCCGAAGAAACTTTCAAATAAACAAACGTCAGGGTAACATCGACGCTATTTGGATGACGTTTCGTTCGCTGGTTTCGGTATCGCAAGTATTGTTTTGTTTACTATGAACAGTTTAACAGTTTTATTAACTAGCATGTTATTTTAAGTTGGTGAATGTTTTATTGGGAAATGGTTACTAAAAATAACCCTTGAATTTTACCTTTATGTTATTGAGGTCTAAACTTATAAGTGCATAAAGTAACAACTAACTGTTTTAAATTTGTTTGATGGGAGGTGGTTTAAACAATGTTTTTGGTTTGTTTATCATTTTTGATGGTTTTTGTTTTTCATTAATCTGTCTTGTCTTAGTTGAACTTGTTACGCCATACGGTTCCCACACGGCGACAACGTGACTCACTGAGTCACCCAATTTTCCCGATAACCGACTCCCACGAAAGTGCTGAGTGAACATTATCGACTTTGGTGAGAATCCAGGTGCCGCAAGTGTCTTATGTTTTCCGTCGCGGTAGCGTAAGATCGTGTGATCGATCTGGATCAATAAATTAAGTTAGTTATATGAACCTCACTGTATCTGCACCTTAAAGAATACTGTTAAGAGACATTAAAGTTCACTTCGAAAATCAAGTGTTCGTTTCTTGAAGAGTCCCTCCGGCGGCCCTAGCTCGTTTCTGGCGCAGTCGGTTCTTGTGGACATTATCAGTGCGTGCCTCCAACTTCGAGTGCTGTGCTGTGCTGAGAGTCGTTCGTCGACGCAACGTCTACAAGGAGAACCTACGAGTGGCCGAGTGACCGGTAGCAGCAGCGGACAACGGCATCACACATCGATCCGTCAAGTTCCATTTGCGATGCAGATACTTGTACTGTGAGTTTAGAATTAAGAAGTTACATGAATCCTATTGGTTGCCAACCCAATCAGCTACACCTATGATATCCTAGTTAACTTAGCTGTCAAACCCATTTGCAGCCCTATTTTAAGTTACTTTTGTCCTAGATAGCAAGTAGTATTTTAACCAAAATTTTTCACCCACGCGCAGATCGTGTTAGTAAGCCCGATTCGTGGCGAACGCACAGATTCCATAGAGATCTATCACCTTTAGGAGATATTTTAGAAGACGAAAGCGTAGAGATGGCGAACTCAGGTAACGATGTTACTGAACGCAATGTAGATAAGATTGATCAAATTTGGAAAGCCTTGAGATTAGTACCAGAGTTTGATGGAAATTCAAATGTACTTATCAGATTTTTAGACATATGCGACAAATTAATTTTAACGTATTCTGATACAACCCCCGGGAATGACCTTAACAATTCAGCCATTTTAAATGGGATATTAAATAAAATAACTGGTCGTGCCGCCACTACTTTAACAGCGAACGGCATTCCAACTAACTGGAATGGCATCCGAAATGCATTAATAAATTCATTTTCAGATCATAGAGATGAATCTGCTCTGTATACTGACTTATCCATGTTAACGCAAGGTTCCGATACCCCCCACGTTTTTTACGAACGAGTTCAAAATTTATTAAGTACAATAATGACCTATTGTGAGTTACATGAAACATTACCTACTACGGTTTCCGCCAAGCGTGAACTGTACAAAAAATTAGCCCTTCAAACGTACACTAGAGGTTTACATGAACCCCTCGGGTCGCGAGTGAGATGCATGCGACCTGAAACCTTAGAAAAAGCTTTAGAATTTGCACAGGAGGAGTTAAATGTCCTTTACTTAAAAAACAAAAAGCCTCAGATTCCCTTTACATCTACAAAACCGGCTCAATTTTTAAAACCATTTAACTTTAATCGATTTAACGTCCCTCAAATGATGCCCCATAACCCGCAAATTCCGATGAATATTTTCAACCCACCACGATCTAACAATAATTCCAACTTCAATTCTCAATACCCTGCTAATCAAAACCCAAGTGTATCTAAATTTACCCCGCCTTCCCAGCCCCATGTTGCTCCTTATGGGCAATGGCCTTCAAGGACCCAACAAATGATGCGAGCTTTACCACGATCGAATATGACCACCGGGTTTAGAGTCCCGCCTCGCCCAGGTGTTCAACAAAATTATCCAAAACCCATGAGTGGCGTCAGTCATCCAATTGCTAGAAATTTGCCCCCTACCCCACAAAATGGACAATATCAAATTAATATGAATGATTCGTTTGACCCCTACTACCAATATAATGATGACGAGTATTGCCCCGACTATTACTATGACGATTTTTGTGACCAGCACGCGACCTTGTACGAAAATGAAACTTCCGATCAAAATTCGGAAACTGATGAAAACCAACAGGAAAATTTTTCTTCGAAGCCTCAACAGACATCCCCCAAATAGAACTTAACCTACAAGATAAGCGACAGCTTCCGTACATACAAATTGCCAATCCGCCTTTAAAGCTATTAATTGACACAGGTGCGAATAAATCTTTTATTAGCCCAGAAGCCGCGGAACAATTTTTCTCAAATCACCCATTTAACTATGACCCTTTTGTTGTCACAAACATTCACGCAACAACCCAGAATGATTTTTCAGTTATAGTTCCCTGTTTCTCTGAAATCAATGATAATAAACCCATAAAATTTTATATATACAAATTTCACGAATATTTCGACGGATTAATTGGTCTCGATTTATTAGAACAATGGCGATCTAAAATAGATCTCAATTCCCGCTCATTACGAACAGAATTTGCTGACAATCCGATTCGTATGTATGAGTCACATAACTTAAAGCTAACTACAATTACAATTCCCGCACAGTCCAGTCAAATGATTGAAGTGCCAGTTAATATTTCTCATGGTGACGTCTGCATAGACTTTCAAACTATGTGTGGATGTTACATACTGGATTGTGTAACTACCGCAAATAAGAATCATGCTTTATTAGAAATTTTTAACCCCACCCAGGATGAGATTAGTTTTAATTTTACAAAGCCATTAAACGCACATATATTTAGCGAAAGAAGTTGTCCGATACCGAATGTAACACTTGCCGACAGCGAGGGCAAGGCCGAGCGTTTCCGAGAAGTGCTATCGCACTTGCGCACGGATCATATGAATGACGAAGAGCGAACCAATTTGCTTACTCTTTGTAAAGATTATGCCGACGTGTTTTATCTCGACAATGAGCCATTGACCTTTACGAGTAAAATTAAACACAGAATTAAGACAGTTGACGAAATTCCCGTACATAGTAAAACTTACAGATATCCGTACGTACATAGGCATGAGGTTCAAAATCAAATTAGGAAAATGCTCGATCAAGGCATTATTAGGCCTTCATCGTCAGCCTGGAATGCACCCATATGGATTGTACCCAAAAAAAGTGATGCGTCTAAAAAAATTAAATGGCGATTAGTTGTAGATTTTAGGAAACTCAATGAAAAAACAGTCGATGACAGATATCCCATTCCCAATATTACAGATATTCTTGATAAACTTGGGAAATGCCAATATTTCAGTACATTAGATCTAGCCAGTGGTTTCTATCAGGTAGAAATGCATGAAGACGATATCCATAAAACCGGTTTTAGTGTTTGCGATGGAAATGGTCATTTTGAATTCCTACGTATGCCTATGGGACTGAAAAATAGTCCATCCACATTCCAAAGAGTGATGGATAATGTTCTCAGAGGTCTACAAAACGTTATATGTACAGTCTACCTAGACGACATTCTTGTCTTTTCCACATCGCTTCAGGAACACATGATAAATCTTAAGAAAATCTTTGATAGGCTTAGAGAATCAAATTTTAAAATTCAAATGGACAAATCGGAATTCCTGAAACACGAGACCCCTTACCTAGGACATGTTATCACTCCAGATGGCGTGAAGCCAAATCCAGATAAAATCTCTGCAATACTAAAATACCCTATCCCTAAGACGGCCAAACAAATTAAAGGATTTCTAGGACTACTAGGATACTACAGACGCTTTATCCCGGATTTTGCTCGTCTTACAAAGCCAATGACGTCATGTCTCAAAAAAGGCGCCAGGATTACACTTACACCTGACTATGTAAAATGTTTTGAACACTGTAAGACCCTTTTGATTAATGACCCTATTCTACAATATCCCGACTTTTCCAAAGAATTCATCTTGACTACAGATGCTTCGAACTTGGCCATTGGAGCCATTCTTTCCCAAGGACTAATAGGTTCAGACAGACCAATATCGTACGCCTCTCGTACACTTAATGAAAGTGAAATTAACTATTCGACAATTGAAAAGGAACTATTAGCAATAGTATGGGCTACAAAATACTTCAGACCTTACCTTTTCGGTCGTAAATTTAAAGTTGTTACAGATCACAAGCCCCTTCAATGGCTGTTAAATCTCAAAGAACCAAATTCCCGGCTCACTAGATGGAGACTTAAATTATCAGAGTACGACTTTACCATAATTTCCAAAAAAGGTAAAAATAATACAAATGCAGATGCCCTATCTCGAATAGAAATTCACAATGAAGAACTAGATTCAATGATAGTTAATTCCCCTTCACGACGATCCTCTATATCAACTATTACGGCACCTGACGATAGACCCATTATCAGTCAGTCTTCAACAGATACTGCCCCCAGTCTAAGACCCTTACGAAGTAATTCTTCAACTGACACTGCGCCTAGCCCAAGAACTAATTTATTTAGTCCACCCCTCTTTACAAGCTCACAAGACGACAACGAAATACAAAATATCTTTCCTGCATCTACAGCACATACAAGCGTGGAACACCCGATTTTAGATATTCCCATCTCAGACGACCCATTGAACAAATTTAAACGACAGCTTATCATAAAAATAATGGAAGGTATCATCGGAAATAAACCTAAAGTAATTACACCTTTTGACACTTTCCAGAAAACGATAGTTTGTGTTTCTAAAACTAATTTGGAGAATGACCTAGTTTCTATCATTCAGGAACACGTCAAACCCAAAATTCGCACAGCCATTTTGGTTCAACCTATCGATAAAATGTTTACAATTGTCCCTATTTTGCAACGTACCTTCAAAAACTCTTCCATGAACCTAATTATGGTAAAACATGAAACCCAAGATATTACCGAACCCATAAATCAAGAAGACATAATTTCCAAATACCATGTTGGAAAAACCAACCATAGAGGTATAAATGAAACCTACCTAGCCCTATCCCAACGCTATTATTGGCCTAAATTAAAAGAATCAATTACAAGACATATAAATCAATGCGCTATATGTAACTGCGCTAAGTATGATCGCGTACCAATGAGACCTGAATTTAAAATTGTTCCCCCGCCCTCCAAACCGTTTGAACTTGTCCATGCCGACGTATTGACAATTGACCACGAAAAGTATTTAACATTCATAGATGCCTTCTCGAAGTACGCACAAGCGTACCGTCTACCTGATGGCATGGCTCCGAATATTGTCAAATCACTCATGACACTTGGTACTCACCATGGTTTTCCAATAACGTTAACCACGGACAATGGAACTGAGTTCACGAACCAATTAGTAGGAGAATTTCTAAAATTCCATAATATTCAACATCATACTACAGCCCCGCATACACCAAATGAAAACGGGATGATAGAAAGATTTCACAATACACTTTTGGAACACCTGAGATTACTTAAAATTCAGCATAAGAATGAGCCTGCTCAAAATTTAATCCCCTACGCACTTATTGCGTACAACAGTTCAATTCACAGCCTAACTAAATGCAGACCTTACGATCTATTATCCGGACATTTTGACCCTAGGAACCCGACTGACTTGAACTTGACCGAGAGACTTTTACAACAGTACATGCAACAACATAAAGGAAAAATGGAAACTGTATACAAAATTATTCACGATGAATCATTTTCTAACCGCATTGAAATGATGAATAGACGGAATAGCAATAGAGAACCGGAAACAAATTACGATCAGAACCAAGAAATATATATAAGAAATCCCTCTGCGTCTAGACAAAAATTAGCACCGCGCTATACATGCGACAAGGTCATATCTAACTCACCCATACATATATATACCTCCCGAAAACGAGGACCAATAGCGAAAAACAGACTTAAACGGACAAAAAAATATATGAACTCTAAATTGTTACAGGACACTAACTCTCGTGGCAACCTTGACCCGGGCCCGAGCCGGCCATCCACCGACACTTGACAACATACAACTTGACAGCCTCTCTGACGGACCTGGTATTTTACTGTTCAAATTGGGATCAACGAAAATTATATCTCATTACCATGTTTTCATACAAGAAATCGACCTTGACCAAATTCAAAGACAAATAGAACTGGTACAGATCCAATTATCGGAAGCTGCAAACAAACTCCCTAACCAAAATTTCCCGCTTTTTAAAACCCAAATCCTATACTTATTTTCTAAATTAAATAAAACTATGCTACAGTTAGAATCCTTTGAACCGAAACGTATCAAACGTGGTCTCCTTAATCCTCTCGGTACCCTTATTAAAAGTGTGACTGGTAACCTGGATAACGATGACGCATTACGATTAGAAAATGCTTTGGCTATCTTTCGAAAAGATAATCAAGCAATTTCTACAAGTTTTAATAAACACATCAGTTTGTACAAAGATTTGACTATCCAACAAACTCACATTCTAAATAATTTAACTTACAACCAAAATAGGCTAGAAAAAGCGGTTGCACATTTAATCAATAGCACAAATGGAACTAGTAACCTTTTTATTCAGTATACTCACTTGTCCCAGATATTTAGTATTTTCAGTGAAAATGTTCAAGATCTATTATCTGAACTAACTAGGTTAGAAAATATATTAGCTTTTAGTCGCACCAATTCCATGCACCACTCACTATTAACGATAAATGACTTAGGAAATATGATAAGTAAGATAAAGGCTCTTTACGGACCTGTCTCTATATTAGACATAGATATAAGACATTACTATGATATGATTAATTTAGGCTCTTATTTTATTGATCACAAGATTGTAATCGTACTTAAAGTTCCCATCCTGTCCCCAGAAAATTACGATCTTTTTAGACTATGTCCTGCACCTAATAAATATTCCCAAATCATTATACCGCCCTCTCCCTTTATGGCAACCAATTCCAAGGAATTTGTGTACATGGAGGCTGAATGCCCTAAGATTGAAACATGGTACATCTGCAAGCAAAAAACCATCCACCAGACCCGGACTCAACGAGACTGCATCGCCCGCCTTATACACGAACAAGAAATGGATACGCTATGCACACCCACGCCCGTATCACTTACTAAAGAAGCCCTTTTGGAACTTGATAGTCAACATTATATAATTTCATTTCCGGCAGAAACTAAAGTACAGATATCATGCAGACAGGAGGAACATCGTACTCTTAAAGGAAGTTTCTTGGCTACTATCCCACGAAATTGCAAAATACGGACACCCGAATTCACAATTATAAACATGGACGACAAATCCCGAGGATACGCTGTCCAAATCATGACGCTACCCAAATCAGTATTTTTTCCGACTTCAACGAAACAATCACTTCGTTACAATCTAACTACAATCGACTTGAACACCTTGCACAATATTCAACATCAAGTACTTATGGAGCAACCAGCTGTGACAGACGAACCAAATTTCTCGAGTTTATACCACACAACGATACCCACTTATGGCATCATTTTATTCAGTGCAACTCTACTGATTATCTTTTATTACTACTACCAACACCGGCCGAAGACTTTAACTCAGACTGAGATAGAACTCCCGAGAATGGACACTGGTACCCAAACTCCGGAGGAACGTCGAGCCGCGACATTTGCATTAAGCATTGGCAAATAGTCGCTCGTCTAGGAGGGGAGGTGTTACGCCATACGGTTCCCACACGGCGACAACGTGACTCACTGAGTCACCCAATTTTCCCGATAACCGATTGCCGGACTCCCACGAAAGTGCTGAGTGAACATTATCGACTTTGGTGAGAATCCAGGTGCCGCAAGTGTCTTATGTTTTCCGTCGCGGTAGCGTAAGGTCGTGTGATCGATCTGGATCAATAAATTAAGTTAGTTATATGAACCTCACTGTATCTGCTCCTTAAAGAATACTGTTAAGAGACATTAAAGTTCACTTCGAAAATCAAGTGTTCGTTTCTTGAAGAGTCCCTCCGGCGGCCCTAGCTCGTTTCTAACTTAACAATATTTTATTTTGCAATTTACAAACTAATATTTGACTGATAAGCTTGTGTGTTTAAATACTTTGCATTTACTGTGTCCATTGTGTGCTATTTAAGTGTGTTCTCTATATTATATGTTTTGGTCATATACATACAGCCTTGGTTGTGGGGGCAAGTGCCAGCTAACAATTTACTCTTAAGTTTTGTTTGTTTAGGTTTTGTTTTGAGATTACAGATACATTATCTAATTCTTAATAATACCAAGATATCTTCTTTAAAACCATGACTAACATAGAGGCACAACTTAAAGAGCTACAGGAGCGAGTGTTGGCTCTGTCGGGTGATTCGGTGCCACAGGTGAACGAGGTTAAGGTGAAGCTTCCGTCGTTTTGGACCGAAAAACCAAAGCTCTGGTTTGCACAGGCGGAGGCACAGTTTGAGATAGCAGGAATAAAGGCAGATGGAACAAAGTATGGATATGTCTTGTCTATGCTGGATACTAAAACTGCCACTGAGGTAGAGGATTTTATTTCAAACCCTCCTGCTACCGGTAAGTATGAACAAGAAGCCAAAGAGCCCAAGAAGTGAAACAGCTCTTGAGTGCAGAGGAAATTGGGGACAGAAAACCTTCTGTTTTCCTTCGCCATCTCCGTTCCTTGGCAGGAACTGCAATGGATGAGCGTATCCTACGGGAATTATGGTTGCGCCGTTTGCCGAAAGACATACAGAAAATTCTTATTGCACAGAAGGACTTGGAGCTGGACAAGTTGGCTGAAATAGCTGATGCTATTGTAGAAGCATCTATCTCAGAATCCACTACTGTATGTACTGTGACTTCCCCTCCCTCTTCAGAGATTAGTGACCTTGTTAAGTGCATTGAGGTCCTGACTAAGAAGGTCGATGCTCTCAGCACTGATAATGCAAGACGCTCCAGGCCCAATACCCGCCCTCAAGCCTCACATCCCAAGTCCAGGGCATCTTCTAGATCTGCTGGGCGTTGGTGTTGGTATCAAATGTTATGGACCAAAGGCCTCCAAATGCATTTCTCCCTGTGCTTGGAAGCCCAACCAACCGGAAAACTCTTCCAGCAATCTGTAGAGGCGGCCTCTGATTGCTCTTATCCCGGCCGCCGGTTATTTGTGAAGGATTCCAGATCAGGCCATCGATACTTAATTGATACTGGTTCAATATTAGCTGTTTTCCCCGCAATTTATTAAAAGGGATTTACAGACCCACAACCTTTGATGTTCAAGCCGCCAATGGAAGTGCAATTAAAACTTATGGCACACTCCCCCTGCAGTTAGAACTTGGATTACGCCGGGATATTAAATGGAATTTTGTCATTGCAGACGTTGGCGCGCCCATCATCGGCTCTGATTTGTTAGCGGAGTACCACCTGATGCCGGATTGCCGCAACCAACGCTTGATAGACGGTACTACAAAACTATTTGCCTCCGCGACTATTGCCCAGATTGAACAGGCGAGTGTCAAGAGCATTGCGAATGATTCACCATTCTCTAAGATTCTCATGGAGTTCCCGGATATCTTACGACCGCCTGGGCTGCCACGAAAAGTGAAACACTCCACGGTGCACCACATAATCACAACTGATGGTCCACCAATTTCGTACCGCCCGCGGAGACTAGCGCTGAATAAATTGCAAGCAGCTAAAAAGGAATTCCAAGAGATGGTGAGTTGTGGAACAGCTCGACCCTCAAGTAGCCCCTGGGCTTCGCCGCTGCACATGGCGCGAAAAGGTGAGAATGGGTGGCGTCCATGCGGGGACTACCGGGGCTTAAATGCCAGGACAGTCCCAGATCGCTATCCAGTTCGCCACATAGGCGATTTTTCACACAACCTCGCTGGTTCTACGGTTTTTAGCACAATTGACCTCGTAAAAGCATACCAGCAGATACCGGTTCATGAACCGGATATTTGCAAAACCGCAATTACAACACCATTTGGGCTTTTTGAGTTTCCCTTTATGACCTTCGGCCTGCGAAACGCTGGCCAGTCTTTCCAGCGCTTTATGGATGAGGTCATAAGGGGACTCGACTACTGTTACCCATATATTGATGACATCCTCGTATTTTCCAGAACCCCTGAAGAGCACGCAGAACATCTTCGTGTGCTGTTCCAGAGGCTATCAGAGTACGGGGTTGTCATCAATCCGTCTAAGTGCGTGCTTGCTGCTAATGAGGTAACATTCCTTGGCTATCTTATTACAAAGAACGGAACTAGCCCACCTCCAGAGAGAATCGAAGCCTTACGAAGTTTCCCTCTACCTAAAACGGTTGAAGGCCTTCGTAGGTTCCTTGGTATGATCAACTTTTACCGCCGATTCCTCCCGAAAGCAGCCGAACTCCAAGCACCGCTTATAAATGTCCTGGCATCTACCCAACTGAAAGGCCCAAAACCAGTGCCCTGGACGCCTGAGTTAGAGCTCGCGTTCAACAACTGTAAAGAGCGTCTTGCCACTGCAACGCTTTTAGCTCATCCTATTGCTGATGCTCCATTGGGGCTCTTCACCGATGCATCGTCGACCCATGTGGGAGCCTGTTTGCAGCAGAATGTTAATGGCCAATGGCAAGCTCTAGCCTTCTTTAGTAGGAAGCTGTCACCACGCCACTCATCCTGGCCAGCCTATTATCGTGAGTTACTGGCTGTCTATGAGGCGGTGCAGCATTTTCGACATATTTTAGAAGCGCAACATACCACTATATATACAGACCATAAACCGTTGATATATGCTTTTTCCCAACATCGAGAAAAGTTGCCTCCAGTCCAGCTTAACCATCTTTCTTTCATTTCACAGTTTACGACGGACATAGTCCACGTGAAAGGAAAAGAAAATGTCGTCGCAGACACCATGTCCCGAGTCGAGGCGATTCGGATCGAGGATGACTATGCGGCTTTAGCTGAAGCACAGGCAACTGACGATGAGCTCCGTAAGTTACAAACAGACTCATCTTTAAAATTAGAGAGCGTACAATTACCTGGCACTGATGTCTACATCTATTGCGATCTATCTACTGGGAAACCAAGACCGTACCTAACCGAAGCTTTCCGCCGGAAGCATTTCAATAAGATTCATGGTCTTAGTCACCCAGGCGCACAATCATCTGCTCGCCTGATGGCTGACCGCTTCGTCTGGCCTAACATTAAAAAGCAGTGCCACGAATGGGCGCGCACCTGCCTTGCATGTCAGCGAAGCAAAGTAAGTAGACACATGAACACACCCTTGGAGATGTTTGCCAGTCCGTCCAATCGTTTTCGCCACGTGCACCTCGACATCATTGGACCCATGCCCCACAGCAAAGGATACCAGTACTGTCTGACAGCCGTCGACAGATTTACTCGGTGGCCGGAGGCATGGCCAATGGTCGGGATCACGGCGGAAGAAGTCGCGGAGACTTTTACTAGAGAGTGGATATCCCGATACGGATTTCTATAGTGACACGGATCAAGGACGTCAGTTCGAGTCCGCGTTATTCCACCGACTCATGGACGTCTGTGGTACGAAGCGCGTTAGGACGACTAGCTACCATCCTCAAGCGAATGGAATGGTCGAGCGTATGCACCGTACACTAAAGGCTGCGCTCATGTGTAAAGAGAATTCTTGGTCTAATGCATTGCCCCTCGTTTTATTAGGAATGAGGGCAGCCCTTAAGGCGGATTTAAAAACATCAGCTGCCGAGTTGGTGTACGGCGAACCTCTTCGTCTACCTGGCGAGCTCGTCGTTACTCCTGATAAACCTTTCGAAATGCTGGAGACTGTATCAGATTTCGTTAGTAACCTAAGAACTCACATGAAAGGTTTGAGAGCAATACCTGCTTCTCAACATTCCCGGAAATTGACATTTATTTTTAAGGACCTGACGGCGGCGACTCATGCTTTTTTGCGGGACGACACGGTGCGGCGGTCACTGCAACCACCGTATACTGGCCCTTACCTAATTAAAGAGCGACGTGGGAAGAATTTCATCTTGGATGTCAACGGAAGGGATGTCACTGTCAGTGGTGACAGAATAAAGCCGGCTCACCTAGAAGCTGAAGCGCCTGCACTAGCTCCCAGCGTGCCGGCACCTGTCGTAACACCAGCAGCACCGAATTCTCCACAACAGCCTGCACCTGCTACCATTCCTTCTAATCCTGTGGTTACCAGAGCAGGTCGACAAGTAAAGTTTAAAAGAATTTTGGATTTATAAAGTAGTTAAGTAGTATTTTGTATTTATATATATTTTTTTCTTGGTTTATGTTTCTCCGTGGGGGGGTGGTGTGGCGAATTGCCTCGCTTCCAAGGCTGGATAGATATGTAAGTTATCTGTGGTCATTCGCCAGACTACAGAGGACTTGTATGAACGTGTAAAGTTTTCTACTAGCATCTCACAAGATTGTATTTGATTTAATGTGCCCTAGTACAAATGATTAAAGTACGTGTCATTGTAGACAGAGTGTCTTTTACTTATCTAGTAAGTCTAGACTATTAACACCCCACGAAGAACGCCGCATAGGCGTACAAAGTCAAAATATAAACGTTCCGCGTTGAATGCCCAGAAAATAATAATCATATTCCATTTGAAATCTCTATATATAATGTTCAACTGGCGGCCATCGCGCTCGTACAACTCGTGCAACTCGGGCAACTCGTGCAAGTCAAGCAACTCTTGCAACTCGTGCAAGTCATACAATTCCTTCAAAATTATCCCTTACTATAAATAACATAAGGTATACTTTCAATCCCCATTTCAATCGCTTAAGTCATTTTAATCATTACAATCCTACATCACCTGATTCGTAATTAGAATCTACACTGATAATTGAAACTAATCCTTATGCTATTCAATACACAGTACATTTTTCATTATTCCCAGTGCTACCGTTTTTAATATATACTCGAGTCCTTATTCTGATGGCGTCTTTCTCCGTCACTGTCGTATTCTACCAATTCAAACATGACAGACTCTGCCTGTCTGTACCACCAGAAATCATAATAAGGCGCCATCTACTTGGTGATGTTCGTTTACGTAATCGGCTTGGTCCGATTCTAGCGAGACAACCTATATAGTTCCTTCCTTCTCTCTCTCGTGTTCATTACTCAAGAATTATAACACTCCCATTTCTTCTATATAACTATTGTTTATTGAAGAAATAAATAAGATTTGCAATTTCTAAAGTTTGTATTAAACAAATATTTAATTAATTAAGATTACAAAACTAGCACATGACTTGATTTAAAGCTTAGTAAAATGGTGAGTGTCCTTCTAGATTTTTATTGCATTACACTTGTTTTGATGTAATATTGCGGACTATTTTTAGCAGGCGCTCAAATTTGTTGCATTCGCATTTGTCATTTATTATAGTTTTCATACATGAATACATATAATTAATATCTATTAATAATGTTATTTTATTAAAAATAGATTTTGCATATTAATCAGCTCTCGCTAGAGCCTGAACTAACTCTAATTATATTTGTGAATTTGAACGGGCATATCTGGACCGTTACAATACTTGGTATTATTATTTTATTTTACGGATCTTTCGCTAAATACTAAATTAATTAAGAAATAAACATATGTTGATTGTACAGAAAACTATCTTTTTAACCGACTACAAAAAGGAGGAGGCTGTCCTTTCCGACTGTTTGTTTATGTCAAAAGATATTGAGAACAGATTTAAATAATTATTTTCCTTTTAGAAAGATATTCGAAGATATATGGAAATATCAATTTTACCAATGTCTGCTATTTAGAACTTAATAATTGAGTATTTTGTTGGCATTGAATACATTATCATCATCATTCATTCTTAATATCATGTAAAAACTAAAAATATTGTCTTTTCATTGAAGTAATAAATAACAATAATAACTTCTTTGTTTTTTAATGTTTAACAGTAGATTTATAAACAAAACGGCACTTATTGTTATCAACCAAATAAACATGAGCGAGATTATCTTAATTCTCAAATGAAGGATTAAGATTTCTCAGTTACTAACCTGTCAACGCCTTGTTGTTAGGTAAACATTGCCGTTTTTGAGCAATAACAGAGTCCTGTGATTCTTCAACGTGTTGGAAATCACTCAGTATGCGAAACAGTAATTGCAGCACATCACTTTTAAAAGGCTTAACCATTGTTTTTACTTTTATCACAATAAATAGTGAGTAACGGATGCCACCTGACATACCATCTACTTTTAAAAACCTGTTTCAAGACAGCTAAGAAATATTGCCATATTAAGTTTTAGACGCGGTTGCCAGGTTATTCTATTGCAAAGTTAGCTTGGCCAGACTATAGGGTAAGGTAGAACTTATTTATAAAATTTTAGCTAATTCTCTTTAGATTAACGTTTGGATTTAACAAAATACATTTAATTAGTTACATAAAACCATTAAAGACTTTATGTAAAAATTAAATAAGTATAAATTTGGCAGTATGAGCATAGCATCCCCTTACTTCTAGAACTGACTTAAGTCACTTTTAGGCAAAATCGAGTTCGAATACCGTTCAAAAGTACTTTCCAATATCTACGTGTTGGAAAAAGCCATTTTTTAATACGATGCTCCGTTCTTGAGGTAGCCTCTTGCTTAAAGTAGTTTAACGGTGATTTTTTAAATATTGAACAAGCAAAAGCTACTAAAGGCCTGTTATAATCGATATTTTTAAATTTATCAAGAAGAAAAACATTTTGTCCTCATTAAGGTGGTTTTAGCAGGTTTCAAGTTTTAATAAAAATACAATTTAATAACTCTAATAAGATACTAAACATGGTATATTAGTTTTTTGATAAAAACGTTTATTTTGCCATCTACAAAAACATTCAAACCAATCGATAATATGTTTTGCCACTTCTTAATTCCTCAGCAAGTTAGAATATTGATCAGCAAAAACAACTAAAATATATTATAATAGGTTTTGATTGCTTCGTTTTGCCTTTCGATGGTAGAATCTGATTCAGCCAAAACCGCTTAACATGCGCGTAAGCGCTTTACGCTCTGCTCTCTAGTGAGGTCGTCCCCGTTTAGTCGTATCTCACCTTATTGGAAGTTTCGACGTCGATTGGGTGCACGCATTAAATTATTTAGTATAGTGATGACAAGCGTAGAGGAATGCATTCCCGATAAAAAAAAAATAAGCTTGGTGCATGGGAACAGTGGTTCGAATAAAGGTAAGTAGAAATTATTGTTTTTATTAGTTATGTTAAAATTTATAGGTTAGATAATCACGAAAATAAAATTAAAGCTTTTCCGACTGTTAATATTACTAAAATCTCGCTGAAAAAGGCGAATTATTATAGTCAATGTCATTTAAGACACCGAATATGCATTTTGAGTACATTATTTAGGCAAATCGCGTGAGGCGTTGACCCTAACATACCTAAACAATAAACTTTTCGATACAGATGACGACAACAAGCAAAAATCTTCTGGTGTCGATGAGTCGCCAAGATCAAGTCACAGACAAATAAAGCAGACCATGCAAGGAAGTCAAGTGTGAAAGTGAATTAGATAGGTATTGCAACTACCTACTCAACTGTTTGCCGCGGATTATAACGCGTTCCTACCTACATAAGACAACGATTACTAGGTACCTATGTCACTTAGCAAAACTCAATACTATTTCAAATTTAAGTACTATAAGCGTATTGTCTTAATTTCATATTATACAAAATAATTTTGAGAAGGTAATAACTGTAATGAAATAAGTTTATAGTTGTTTGAAGTAAGAAACTTTATTGAATTAAACTTATTGCATACTAAGGGTCGCTAGTGCTTTTATTTATTAAATTTCAATTTAAGACATGTAATGGAACGGCGACCGATTGCTTGGAAAAAAAATCTGTGAGTCGCCCCTAGGCTAGCGAACGTAACACACTACATTGTAAAAGATTCAAGTGTAATAAAAGTATACGATAATCACGAAGATTCTTCTTTCCACCACCCCTTTTGTCACAATACCTACTCAAGGTCATCGTTGTCGCAATATCTACTACTAGGCTTTGATTGACTCAATTAAAAACTATATAAACAAATTTTGGACGAATTTTAACTTACTTTTCGCGGATAGACTAAAAAATTTTCATGCTAATGTGATTCCGGTTACAATACAGTCATTATTATGGTACCATCGAGCTAGTATGATGATCGAAACGGAAGGTAGCCATAAGAACTCATCAACGGCTTATAGTAGGTCCAGGGAGTTTGGACTCATTTGAGTCGTCTTTTAATAGCAATTTTGTTATCAGTGGTACAAGTACAAGTGGTAAAGGCATTGTACCGGAGGAGTATCACGGCTGGTTTAAGTCGCTCACCTGCGAGAGCGATATTGTAGATCGGGCGCCAGACGTGGCCGCAGCCGAGAATAGTAGCTAGCAGTGATGAAGAGTAAATTAATCTACTCTAACGTAATTTTTGTACCAACCTCAATCGTTTTAATTTTTTATTTTTATTTACCCAATAAACTACTTTTAAAACGTATGTGACTTTTATTTTAGTTTTAACCACAAATTTCTCCCGTCAACACCAATGTTTGTCTCAATGTTGATTTTTATCTAATACACGCCCCAGTAGTAAACATAATTCGATGAAATTTTGTAAACGAATAGGTTAAAGTTTTGAGTAGTGCAAACATTACAAAACATAACCCTTAATCTTGTAGGAGCGGGGCAGTCGGTAAAGTTAGTTACATGACAAAACATACTAGTAACATATTAGTATTTTAAGTGCACTTAATTCTGAAATATCATATTCTCTACAACCAAAACCAACAAACTGACTCGTGACTATAATATAAACTAAGATAACTGCATAATTAATCACAATTCTCAATATTTTTCTAGTACAAAGTGTAAGTTTAGAAAGTTTAACTTTGAATTAATACTGCCTAAACCTATTAGTTTAAAAGATACAAAAAAATACAGAATACAATATCAGAAGCCTTCAGCAGAATTTTGATAAATTTTTAGTTGTGTTCCATCGGTTACAAATTGACTTTGACATTGTCATTCTTAGCGAATGCTGGTTGAGGGAGGGCTCGGTCATTGGGCAATTGGATGGATACACCTCGCACCGCACTGTGAGATCTCACAAGCAGGCCAGTGGAGTGGTGGCCTACGTAAGGAAGAATCTGAATGCCACGGTTTCCGAACCACTCATTCAGGATACTGATAGCCTTTTTATACGTGTCCCTTCACTTTTTTCTCTACTTGGTTTATACCGCTCGCCCTCGTTTGCAAATCGAAATCCATTCATTTCTTCACTGGAATCCTTTGTTAAACACAACACCCAAAATTCTGACTGCTTCATCATAGCGGGGGATATCAACATGGACATCAATTCTGTCGCTCCCGACCCCTCCACGTCTGAGTATCTGTGTGTGTTGGCAAGCCTCGGTTTCAGAGCTGCAATAGACAAGCCCACAAGAAACAATGCCTGTTTAGATCACGCCTTTGTACGATTGGCAGACAGTGTAGCGTCGGCTGTTTGTGCTTCTGATATCTCCGACCACGACATGGTCCTGGTCGGTATAACGGCCCGAAGTCAGGCACAGCATACTAAACCGTCTAAACTCGTGATTAAACATAATCTTGAAGCTATTGAGGCTGAGCTAGGCAACGAGGACTGGCACAGTGTAACCGACAAAGCGTCTGCAACCGAGGCCGCCGATGCCTTCTCTTCTATACTGACTGCAGTGATTTCAAAAAACACTACACATAAGACTATAAGTTGTTCCAAACTCATCCTTAAACCTTGGATGACTCCAGGCTTAATTCAATGTTCCAAAATTAAAGACATGCTTCATGCTAAATCCAGAAAACAACCCCTAAATGTAACATCTCGGATCACCTACACCAGGTACAGAAACTTTTACGTTGACCTAATCCGAAAGGTTAAGGGCGATTACGACAGAAAGCAACTTTCGGAAAACAAAAATAATTCCAAAAAGCTATGGCAGACCATAAAGAACATGGCGCATCTATCCCAGGGTAAAAATACGGGTCTTGAACTCGCCTCTATTAAACCAGACGTGAAAAGTTCACTAAATTTTACAAATAACTTCTTCTCGTCTGTGGGTCGTGACCTTGCACAAGAAATCCTTACCCGAAACAACACTACCGAGGCTACCCTGGCCGCGAGAGCTGCCGTTCCGAAATCCCCACAAGCATCGTTATTTTTAAGACCGACTGACGAAGCGGAGGTTGAACGACTTATTTTGAATTTAAGATCAGATAGCGCTGCCGGCATTGATGAAATCAACAACAGACTTCTTAAAAGTATCAAAAATTACATTGTTAAGCCACTCGTGTTTATTTTTAATCTGAGTATATCGACGGGCTCTTTTCCGGACGCTTGGAAGTTGGCAGCTGTGGTTCCCATCCACAAAGGGGGTGTGAAGGACCATCCTGGTAACTATCGCCCCATCTCTCTCCTTATTAGCTTCTCTAAAATTATGGAGAAGATTATAAATAATCAATTAATCAGTTTCCTTGAGAGTGAGAGTCTACTTTCCGCGATGCAATTTGGCTTTCGGAAGAATAAGTCGACCGAGCAGGCAGCTACTCTGCTGGTACAACGAATCTCCTCATACCTCGATAAAGGGGACACTTGTATAGGCGTGTTTATGGATCTGGCTAAGGCCTTTGATACAGTCTCTATCCCGATTTTGCTACGGAAGCTTGAACTTCTTGGCATCAGAGATACTGCCTGGGACTGGTTTGATAGCTATCTTACAAATCGGAAACAGTGTGTTAAACTTGGGGCCTCAGTCAGCTCTCCAACCCCGGTAACATTTGGAGTCCCACAGGGTAGCATTTTGGGCCCCACCTTGTTCCTCATCTACTTGAACGACATGATTTCCTTACCCATTAAACAGGCAGAAATAATCTGTTACGCAGATGATACTGCACTGATTTTCCACGAGGTGTCTTGGGAGAGATGTTTTGCTGTTGCGGAGAGTGGCCTGTCAGTTGTCACGGGATGGCTTAGTGATAACCTGCTCACCCTCAATACCTTGAAAACTAAATATATCTGTTTTCACAAGACTGCTGCGTCTGCCCCGATCTCTCGTCCGGATCTTAAACTTCATTATGGGTCTACGGCTGACAGTGGCTCTATTACTAGCTGCTCCACTATTAGATATTTAAGTATAACGCTTGATGAGAAACTAAACTTCAGAAAGCACATTGAATTAGTGGCAAAGAGAGTTCGAAACGTAGTGTATATTATGAAAATATTAAGAAACTGCTGGGAAAGAACTGCTGAAAATTGTATACACCTCCATGTGTGAGTCTATACTGGCTTATTGCCTAACTGTATGGGGCGGCTCATCTGGCTCTGCGCTAATGCCTCTTGAAAGAGCTCAGCGCTTCGTGCTGAAGGTCATGCTCAGGAGGCCCAGACTCTTTCCCACGAAAACACTTTATAAGGAAGCGGGCGTCCTCAGTGTGCGGCAGCTAATGGTCCTGAAAGTTACTATGCAAGTACATAGTAAAACCATTTGCTCAAAACAATACCCAGAACTAATTCGCAAACGACTTTTTAAAATCCCGATCCTTATTACAAAAACCGCTTTCGCACGACGGTTGCCAAATTTCCTACATTGTTTTGTTTATAACGTGGTTGTGAAATCCTGCAGTATTTCGGAGGACTCCCCTCGCGAAGCTAAATCAAAAGTTATTGGCTGGCTTAGGACTCTTGACTATAACGAGACAGAAAGAATTCTGAAGGCTGTTACCTAAGGATGTTGGTTTGGATTTGTATCCTTACTCATACATCACATAACAAATCCACCCACACACACCCGCACTCACACTTGCACTCACACTCGCACTCACACTCATACTCACATTCACTCCCATAGTTTATACTTAATTTATACCTAATTTGTTTTTTCTTATTCTCTGTTGAAACTAAAACTCAAAATATCCAATAATATTTATATTATATTAATTTCAATAATGATAGTTTCAATATTTAGTTCTCTCATTGTTCTTGATATTTAATGTAACCAAACCAGAAGGTACGAAACGTTGTAAAGTCTTGTTGTATGTCGAATAAGGTCGCCACGTGACAGGCATCGCCTAGTGTGGGACCACCAGCTAATTGTATCGTCTGTAACTTGTGCTTCATAAACAAATTTTATTATTTTATTATTATTATTATTAATTGACTCTAAAGCAAAAACCACTTATCTGCACCACCTTTTTTACAAAACCCTCTATTTAACCCATTTGTTTTCAGAATATACCAATTTGTTACGCACAGTTTTGATAACTAACAACCTCTCGTAATAAAATCTCAAATATTATTTACTTAGAATTGGGTTAAACTAGAAATTTAAACACTCAAACCTTTAAATGCGTTTTTCTCAAAACTATACTTCATGCAGTTAGTCGGTTCTAGAAGAAAGGGGACGATAGGTTCTATTATCTTTTATAACAAAGAAAAAAAAGGGGGAAAGAAATAATTATCTTATCTTTAGTAATATTCGGTATCAAATATGTAAACTAAATTTACCATTTTAAATGATTTGGATACAACATGTGTATGATTCATCTCCTCATCTGGAATATATCAGGAGTGTACCTAAGTGTAGACTGGAACCTAGATAAAAATGAATAAAGTAGACAAGCATGGTTGTAATTTAAAAACGGTATGATAAATACTTGTTGTATGTATTTAGGAAAAAGAAACGTTAGGTAGGTAATTGTAATTATCAAAGCAGTGACTTTATTTGAGAATGTATTATGAAATGAATGATAGTTATCATTTACTCAGTAGTATTTACTATTCGAAGCTTAAGAAGTGACCATGTCACTAGATAAAAAATCGGGGGGTTGTTAGTTACAACTTAGAATTCAGGTGATTAGATGTATAATTTACTTAGAAATGAAAAAAGTTTAATATTCTTAGGAAGCAAACCTTATTTTAAAAAAAACAGCTGTATTATCATTTTACAAAATTTCATAAAGCATTATAAGTAGCGGGTTAGAAATTTGGTTATAAGAAAAGAACTATGACTTTTCATTTAAATAAAATCACTATATTATTTAATATAGATGTCAATAGGCCTTGTTAAATAACAAAGTTTAAATACTAAAGTAATATTTAGTACCGCAGTATCGAATTTGAAACTTCTCACACGTAGTAAACTCAAGGGTTTTTAGGGAATACAAGAAAATCTAATATGTGTATTAAACAAAGCTGTTTATCACCAAGCACATACATAATAGGAAACACATCTATAAACAGATTCTATCAAGTTAGAATTTGACCATTGTAGCTTGGAGCAATGTATAAACAAATTATGTTTAGTTTAGTAAGTTAGAGAAAATAATAATTAAGAAACAAAAAGGAGGAATTGTATAATCCGTTAGAAGTGCATTATAGAGGAAAAGGAGCAAACAAATAAAATCAATAAAGCAGTATAACATGAATTTGAGACTTAAAGGCAATAAAACGCGAATCACATCATTTTACTTAGTTGTTCAAACAGAGCCAAATTCTTTAGGCTGAGTTGGGTTCACATCTCACATAGCTCTTGCTAGTTTAATTATAACCTGAAGACAGGTAAACTCTCATTAACATCATCATATCAGCAGGGTAATTTTCGCTCATATAACTGCAGGAGGGGTATCATTTTTCTTTGTTGCTAAAACGAAAACAAATTATTCCATTAGTTACTGAAATCAACATTAAGTAATTAGACAAACATGCCCTTAATATCTAACAACTTTACTTATTATTAGGTAGGATAGGGAGGCTCGATATTTTTATTAATTAATTTAAATTGGTAAATTTTTGAAAATTATTATACAACAAGTTTGTGCGCGTCAACATGTACTAAGGTTAATAATAATAAGTAAAACTTGCAAATACATAAAACCGTTTAAAACAATAAAGGAAGCCAATTGTTTACTTACATAATACGAATAATTCTCATTGCTTGGTAATTACTCTGGTACATTGATTTTGAGAGTAGATACAATTCGGATATACTACTTTTTCATTATCTCTTCAATTAAATTAAAATTTAAAAATTAAAATTCATTTATTTCAAGTAATACAACTCATATTCCACAAATTATTACATCTATCTATCTATCTATCTATCTTCTTTATTATATATTATATATTATATATTATATTATCTATATATATAAAAGGCAATGTCCCGGGTGACATATCAACGCCCAGCCTAAACCGCTAAAGCTACAAATTTGGAATTTTGAAGGGAAGTTCATTTTGTAATGGAGGCGTCGTTTAAGAAGGGATTTTTCGAAATTCATCCCCTAAAGGTGTGAAAGGGGGTTGCAAAGTTTGTATGGGAAAAAATATTTTTATTGTCTAATTTACTTGAAACTTGGTAGAAATGCTCTTCAATGCAAATAATGAGACACGTATTTCAGCGATTACTAAAATTCAACCCCTAGAGGGATAAAAGGGGGTTGCAAAGTTTGTATGGGAAAAATACTTTCATGGTCAAATTTACTTGAAAATCGGTAGAAATGCTCTTCAATGCAAATAATGAGACATATATTTGAGCGATTACTAAAATTAAATCCCTAGAGGGATGAAAGGGGTTGCAGTTTGAATGGAAAAAAATACTTTTATGGACAAATTTACTTGAAACTTGGTAGAAACGCTCTTCAATGCAAATAAGACACGTATTTCAGCGATTACTAAAATTTAACCCCTAGAGGGATGAAAAGGAGTTGCAAAGTTTGTTTAGGAAAAAATATTTGGTATGCTCAAATTTACTTGAAACTTGGTAGAAATGCTCTTCAATGCAAATAATGAGACACGTATTTCAGCGATTACTAAAATTCAACCCCTAGAGGGCTGAAAAGGAGTTGCAAAGTGTATACACCTTGTTTTTGTTCATTTCAGATAACTTCGGCATATTATTGGGTATCTTCATAGGAACCAAATGATAGAATAGTTTTTGGAAATACGAAAAAAAATTTTTTTTCACTTCTTAGTACATAATAATTAAATATTGCATCAACGGTTATTGTAAAAGGGTCTCTTGAGTTAATCTAAAATTAGTGTCAATTATGACGATTTCCGAATGACATCACACACACAAGTAAAGGTAACATTTGACAGGTAAACAACTTATTGGCCGAGTGGCAGATACCCTTACTCAATGTGTAGGAGGTCACGGGTTCGATTCCCAGTTATGCGGTGTTTGTTTTTATTTTTTTATTTTTCTAAGGCCTTTTTAGAAGAGAGTGAGTGTTTTTTTAGAAGTAATAAGAAACTTAACCGATTACAACTGGTAAGTAATAAGATTATTTAAAAGACAAAAATTAGCGATTTAAAGTATTTTATTAAAAAAGGTAAATTTAATGTAAATGATTGTCAAATTGCCCACCGCCCTGCTCTAAACACACATTTAAACGCGTTCGTGTCTGTCTGTTTAAATTCACATTTGTACCACGCATTATTTCAGCAACACGTTCAATCTCTGTTAACAACTGCTCTCGAGAATCGATGCGTTTCGAAACTTTTTCTTTCAACGTACCCCAGACGTAATAGTCAAGAGCCGTCAAATCAGGACTTCGTGTCGGACTTCCGCGGCCAATCCAACGCCCAGGATAGGTTGCATTTAGGTACTCGCGAACTCGTATAGCATAGTGAGCGGGAGCACCATCATGTACCCACATATCGCGCAATCTCACTAATGCCACATTTTCAAAAAAAAACTAAGTTTGGAACAGACTGTAAGAAACTTAAATAGTTTTCGCCATTAAGTCTTGATGGGATTTCGATAGGACCAATAAGCTGGTTATTGAACATTCCTGCCCACATGTTCACCGAAAACTCGTGCTGATAAAAATGTTTTTTCACAAGTTTTGGATTGTCTTCAGACCATTGGTGCAAGTTTTTTAAATTAACACTTCCTACCCTCGTGAATTTCGCTTCATCCATCCACAAAAAAAATCCTATTATTTGCGGATCTTGCAACAATAGTGCCATAAACGCGACACTTTATCATGATTGACATTAAAAATACGTCCTACGCGTCTAGTGGATAGGGTCGGGTCCTCAATTATAAGATTCACAATTCCAACCTCTTGAGCCACACTTAAATCCACAACTCTATCATGGGGAGTTGGCCGTAAGCCGAGTTCACTGAAACGCCTATTAATCTGTAACAATCACAGAAACTACTTATCTCCTCGTCTCAGAATTCGGTTTGACAGTAACGACAATGAGTACATTTTTGTACAAAACTTACATTAATAAACGTATAAGGGTCCGGCGTCTGACGATTGGGGTAACGTCGTCGATACTCTCGAGCCGCTTCAGAGGCGTTTCCATTGCAAAACCCGTAAATAAAATGAATATCAGCCTGATGGTCCGGTGCATAATTATAACGCGGCATGACAATATGAAACCACGAAGCAAAAGCAAGTTTAAGTACCAATTTCAATTCTAAATGAAATACCTAATGTGTTTATTTACGATTTGTCAGTTTCGCACTTTGACATTACATGACAATGTAAACTGTTTTATGTAGGTAAGTACATACTTGAAAATTTGAAACTCTTTACTCACAGTATTAAAAATAAATTTTGAGGACCTTTTAGACTTGTGTTGGGAGCTTAATTGATTTAAATAAATAACTGAATATCCTTAAAATAGTGCGAGATAGAATACAGGTGTCTTAGAGAAATTAACTTAAATTAACCTAAGGAATGTTTCCTTGAAGTTATCGGAAATAAAAAAAAACACGGTGTATGGATAAAATATTTTTATGATCAAATTTACTTAAAACTTGTTAGGAATGCTCTTCAATGCAAATACTGAGACACGTATTTCAGCGATTACTAAAATTCAACCCCTAGAGGGATGAAAGGGGGTTGCAAATTATTTAAAGATAAAATATTTTTTTGATCAAATTTACTTGAAACTTGGTAGAAATACTCTTCAATGCAAATAATCTATATATATAAAAGGCAATGTCCCGCGTGACATATCAACGCCCAGCCTAAACAGCTAAAGATACAAATTTGGAATTTTGAGGGGAAGTTGATTTTGTAATGAAGGCGTCGTTTAAGAAGGGATTTTTCGAAATTCAACCCTTAAAGGTGTGAAAGGGGGTTGCAAAGTTTGTATGGGAAAAAATGTTTTTATTGTCTAATTTACTTGAAAATTGGTAGAAATGCTCTTCAATGCAAATAATGAGACACGTATTTCAGCGATTACTAAAATTCAACCCCGAGAGGGATGAAAGGGGGTTGCAAAGTGTGTATAGATCAAATATTTTTATGATCAAATTTACTTGAAACTTGGTAGGAATACTCTTAAATGCAAATTATGAGACACTTATTTCAGCGATTACTAAAATTCAACCACTAGAGGGATAATAGGGGGTTGCAAACTTTGTATGGGAAAAATACTTTTATGGTCAAATTTACTTGAAAATCGGTAGAAATGCTCTTCAATGCAACTAATGAGACACATATTTCAGCGATTACTAAAATTCAATCCCTATAGGGATGAAAATGGGTTGCAATGTGTGTATACCTAAAATATTTTTATGATCAAATTACTTGAAACTTGGAAGGAATTCTCTTAAATGCAAATAATGAGACACGTATTTCGGAGATTACTAAAATTCAACTCCTAGAGGGATGAAAGGGGGTTGCAAAGTGTTCACAGATAAAATATTTTTAAGATCAAATTTATTTGAAACTTGGTAGGAATGCTCTTCAATGCAAATAATGAGACACGTATTTCAGCGATTACTAAAATTCAACCCCTAGAGGGATGAAAAGGGGTTGCAAAGTGTGTATAGATAAAATATTTTTATGATCAAATTTACTTGAAACTTGGTAGGGATACTCTTAAATGCAAATAATGAGACATGTTTTTCGGTGCTTACTAAAATTCAACCCCTAGAGGGATGAAAGGGGGTTGCAAAGTGTTTAAAGATAAAATATTTTTTTGATCAAATTTACTTAAAACTTGGTAGAAATACTCTTCAATGCAAATAAGGAGACACTTATTTCAGCGATTACTAAAATTCAACCCCAAGAGGGATGAAAGGAGGTTTCAATGTTTGTATGGAAAAAAAAACTTTTATGGTCAAATTTACTTGAAACTCGGGAGAAATGCTCAAATAATGAGACACGCATTTCAGCGATTTCTAAATTTCAACCCCTAGGGATAAAAGGCGGTTGTAAAGTTTGTTTAGGAAAAAATATTTGGTATGCTCAATTTACTTTAAACTTGGTAGAAATGCTCTGAAATGAAAATGATGAGTCACAAATATCAGTGATTACTAAAATAAAACTCCTAAAGGGATGAAAGGGAATTGCAAAATTTGAATGGAAAAAATACTTTTGTGGTCAAATTTACTTGAAACTTGGTATAAATGCTCTTCAATGCAAATAATCTATATATATATAAAAGGCTAAACTGACTAACTGACATATCAACGCACAGCCGAAACTATTGTACCTAGAAACTTGAAATTTGGTACATAGGTTTCTTTCACGATGTAAGTGAGCACTAAGAAAGGATTTTCCAAAAATCGACCCCCAACGGGAAGAAATGGGGGGAGTAGCGGGAAACTAATTCTACGCGTACGAAGTCGCGGGCGTCCTCTAGTCAGACATATATTTGAGCGATTACTAAAATTCAATCCCTAGAGGGATGAAAGGGGATTGCAAAATTTGAATGGAAAAAATAATTTTGTGGTCAAATTTACTTGAAACTTGGTATAAATGCTCTTCAATGCAAATAATGAGACATATATTTGAGCGATTACTAAAATTAAATCCCTAGAGGGATGAAAGGGGTTGCAGTTTGAATGGAAAAAAATACTTTTATGGACAAATTACTTGAAACTTGGTAGAAACGCTCTTCAATGCAAATAATAAGACACGAATTTCAGCGATTACTAAAATTTAACCCCTAGAGGGATGAAAGGGGGTTGCAAAGTTTGTTTAGGAAAAAATATTTGGTATGCTCAAATTTACTTGAAACTTGGTAGAAATGCTCATCAATGCAAATAATTTGACACGTATTTCAGCGATTACTTAAATTCAACCCCTAGGGATAAAAGGGGGTTGCAAAGTTTGTTTAGGAAAAAATATTTGGTATGCTTAAATTTACTTTAAACTTGGTAGAATTGCTTGCTCTGCAATGAAAACAATGAGTCACGTGATAACTAAAATTCAAACCCTTAAGGGATGAAAGGGGGTTGCAAAGTTTCTACAGGAACGAATACTTTTATGTTCTGATTTATTAACTATCTATTTATTAACTTGGGATCTAAGACTACTGTCTGTAAAGTTTGTATCGAAATTATGTAATATTCAAAGTTACCTTCAAGATATGAAAATGGATATTATTATCTTACAGAAAATATTCAGCTTCGTTGTTTTTCGAAAATCTTCTGATAAGTGGGTTAATTGTTTTTATAGAAATGTGGAAAATTTATCTAGAATCGTATAAAAAAACGTAAAGAGAGGCAGTGAATTTATTTTGTATGTCAATTTTGTTGTTTTAAAGGTTAGCTCCACAAAATTAAAGTTCTTTATGTCGACTGCTTACTTAAAATTCACGCTCTAGACTTTTTTTTTAAAAGCCTTAGAAGGTGATGTAAACTATAACTGTACTTTCAACAGAAGTTCTGACTCTCCGCAGACAAAGTCGCGGGCGGAAAGCTAGTTACATTATAAAAATTAATTACATATACAACACAAAAATAAAAATAAATATTAAAACTAAGGAAAATTGCGCACATGCCTTCCACAGCAGTGCAATATATAGGGACAATCAACCCTGGCCGCAATCATCGCCAGGACGGTGTTGGAGCTGACGCGCACCCTCCGTACCAGGGAATCACAGTGCTTGCGCATGGTCGCGTGGAAACATGCTGTGCGGGCCGCCGCGAACGTGCCCGAAGCGCTGCACCAGCGCCGCAGCCCCATCACCGCCCTGAACGCGTTATTAAACTGGACGCGGACAGGCTACAAGTGTACAGTCGAGGCCATATTTGCATGGATAGCTGTCAAACAAAATCCTATGAAGTGAAAACGACGCCATTTTTGTGTTCGTGTTGTGTTATTACTTACGTATGAGGCTTCTTAATTCAATGAGATCATGCTAGATGGCGCTGTCATCACCGCATAATTTAAATCATACTTTTTTCTACATCTTTACTTTTCTGCCGAAATAGCATGTTCCTTTATTTCTTAACGTTATAAACTTATAAAACTCCCAAAACAGTTAAATTTTTAACTTCCAAAAACACTAAAGTTTTGCATGGTTTCGAACCCGTATCATTATGGATGGGAAACGCTCCTACGTGCCATTAGACCACAACGACATTTACTTAGTCCGGCGAAATTGTGCATCATGTTATTTTTACGTTCAGATTATCTTCCAATGAATAGGGTTAGGGCATTTCTATTTCAGGTTGTACCGTTTGGTTTAATGGAGGTGCCATTATTTTTATCATATTTTAGCAATTTTCATAATTTATCTTGATAGTAAATATACTGTAGTTTAATAAAATACAAGTTGTTTCCTTATTTTATTAATCTAAACCTGTTAAAAATTTATTTATTATGCTGAAAGTAGTGTTTTTTTGGTCCAATTTGTTACAAATTACTTTTGATGTGGAAAATTAAAGACAAACTGAATGAAATATAGCACTGAAACAAAAAACAAATTAAACAAACATATACTTAATAAGTTGTAAGGTTTTTTAACAAAAAATATATTTTAACCTGTTCGTTACGACATGTAACAAAATGGTAACTTATTTTTAGTTTTATTACCCCTTTTTTGGATTCTCGCCGGTAATGACAAAAACAAAACATAAAAGAAATAAAAATATGTGTTTCCCCTTATCAAACATGATAATTTACCCTTACAATTATTGAATAGAAAAATAAAAACATATCAAAAAATTTGGGGACAATAGCTAAGTAGACACTAACGTAACTCTACGGACAAAGTAAAGAAGAAATCACAATAATCACAATATGCATAACATTATTATTTTTTATCTTAATTAAAAATATACTTACGCATAATGAGATCTATTAATTCCAATAATTCATGAAGTAGTAAACGTTTCTAGGGACCATTTCATAACCCTGGGAAAATAAATTCACTAGGTGAAAAACAGAACTAGAAAAAAATCTAAAAACCTTGTTCGTGTAGAGAATATGAAATCAGCCAACTGCATACAAAACGATTTTTTTTTTTGAATTTTGAAATTTTTCCTCTGATTAATTTGAACCTTTCACGCAGTGAATTATCGTTTGGGGGTTACGTTAAAGCTGACGGCAAACATCTTGGGTAGGTATCATAATCACATGATCATTTCCACGTTCGTTTATCGTGGCATAGTTTTAAGAAGGTAAGTAAATAATCAGATTATCAATCAAATATTTTGCAAATAAAAATTGTTTACTAATTTAAAACTATACTACGAAAATTGAACGTATAAATTATCTTGTGCTACTTACCCAAAAAGTTTACCAGCAGCTGTAAGTACATTTTGTATCGGTACCTACAAGTAAGTATTTCGGACTATTTTGTGCCCTCACAGCCCACTAAATAAATCTTGGATTTATCACTTCGTGATATTAATCATTATTAAACTAATATTAAATTCTCAATCTCAAATCACAGTTGACAGTCAAATTAAATATGAAAATACTATAAAATAGTAATTTTCACAATCGTGTTATAATAGAGAGCTTTTTAGTCGAGTACCGTGTTTAGGCCACGAAGCTTGCTGAGTGGCCTAAGTAAGGTACGAGATTAAAAAGCTTAATTATGACACTATTGTGAACAATACTTTTTGTACGAGTTCATTAAAATTAATAATTTAAGTCTAAATACGAGTATATAAGAAAACGAAATATCGTAAGTACTATAACACCACCGGCGTCCATAATTTTGCAGTACTGTGCTGTGATTGGCTACAATCACAAAGAGTAGTTTTTTTTTTTATGCCCTGGATACAGGAGCATGTTTAAGTAGATGTTGACAGATGACGCGACGTTGTTACGTTCCGAAACGCCATAGATTAGCCATTTTGTATCGGATCGAGTCTCCTTAAACAAGGACACACACTATTGAAATACGAAGTTCTATTTTCAATTTTTTTTCGGTCGTCTGGAGCGTATCAAAATGGTTATTTCGGTTGTTTCGGAAGTAACATAGACTATGCAACGATGAAAAGAGTGACGTTGCAGTATTCTCTGTGAAATCTTAACACACAGATTATAATCGACGAGTACAAAAAGGTTATTAAGTACCTATACTTAGAATAAAAATTCCTTTGCTTAATTGTTTAAGTCTTCTCATTAAATTATTATTTTCTATCTTACGATTCTAATCAGTCAACGATAGGATCAAGGCACAATTGGCAAATAAAATCTGAAAATACATAACCTTCACTACACTGCCAACCAAACCATTTTTTACAGGCCATACATTTTGCAATGCGATTAGATACTACAATACCATTGCAGTGATCACATTTAAAAGTGCGTTTTACTTCTTGTTTAATACTTTTTGGCGTTTTAGGTATTTGTTTACTATCAAATGTTGTACTGACCCCCCCAAAATTCAGTTTTAAAATTATTATTATTTTCTAAGTTGGCCTCATGATCGTCTAATGTCTACAGAACCCTACTTTGTGAACCGAATAGTAAACCAAAGAACTTTAATGAGCAAGAGATTATTATTACTAGTCTATTATGAAGTTCCTAATTACTCCTTCCTACTGATTACTATTAGAGAATACTATTAAACTTGCCAGCTAACATCTATATGTTGTTAAATCAAACCTAAAAGTATTAACTATTCAGTAAAGAATTATATCAATAAAATTCCTAATTGAAATAAGGTTCAAATTATTATAATAGTCTACTGGAAAGGATTAATTAACCTAACTTTGTATTACTAACCAAGGAACAGAGTTATAGCTAGCATGAATATAGAAGTCTTATCATAAACCATAATCATTCTACTGTTGAAACAAAATATCTATTAAGCGACTTAGAATATTATGAACAAAGTAGGATCAATTTGAATTTCTTACTATTTCTTCTCTTATAAAATGGCAATAATATATTAGTGATTACAGGAACGGCCCCATCACACGCCGTTCCGCTGCTCTTCAACCATAACCTCAGAGCCCGCCCACTAATATATCTTTTATTATTTAGTATAACACATTATTCTATTAGTGTTAATTAGGTTAATTAGGTAAACTTGATTCTACTAGTCTCTCCAAAAAGGATCCTTTGAGAAGAGAGACCGAGACAAACTCAAAGGATTAAACTATTTAATTCAATTATTCATTTTACTTTTGAACACAAAATAATATATTAGAACAATATAATATCAATGCTTAATTTTAGGCTTTATTCTTATTTCTTAGCCTGTTACTTCTTAATTATAGAATTAAACTCAATATGCCTATGACAAACTTTGTGTGTCTTTCTCTATAATTGGTAGTCATAACTACCAAACTATTTAGTAGTATACCTACTGTAATTATCATGTAACCCTACTAAGCGGGTTCTACAACCTTTATACTCTGGATTGTAGTATGAATTATTGAATCACTCAGATTACTATAATTCAATTTCAGTACTATATCCCTAGTACATTCATACTTAGTGTGAATTTTACATATACCATCTACTTCATTGAAATTGCCAACTCTAAATTATATCTAAAATTAATTAGCCCTAGTAAGTAGCCCTATAATTGATTTAGTGCGCTCTCAGATATCCTGTTTCAACACTTAATTTAACTAAATTAGTAGCCCTTTGGTTTTATCACTAAATAACTTTTTTAATAACCTTAATATTCTCAAAAAGGTGGTGGGTTCTTGAACCACATAGTGTATACTCAACACTAGGGTTCCTTCAGACAACAACTAAGCATATGTGTAAGTACAGTGACCACTGATTGTCCTTGGACAGAGACAGTAAGCCGTAGCTAGGTATGTACCGCACATCTATAGCTGTTAAAGGTGTATTGAAAGGACAGACCAACTCGTAAGTAGTTCTTTTAGCAGGTATGTAACCGTACTTATTTACCTTTACTATGCTAGAAAGTTAATAATAATATCATAGACTCTCATTGTGCTTAGATGACTTCTATGACAACAACCTGGTGTAAATACACATAGCTAACTAATTACTTTTATTCGTTTGAGACAGTTTTAACGTGAACTCTTTATACACACTAACGGATAAAACATGTTTGCGGGCGTCTCCCTAGTTAGCCACCTAGGTTTATCACTAAGGTTAGACGCGAATGCTTCCTAAACTTAGATCTCTACCTATCTGCTAATTATAACCACTACAATACCTTTCATGTTAAACGAACTCCCTAATCATACCAACACGGGTTTATCGGACAACTTACATACTCCGCAGCCTAGCGCTTTATTTATTTTCTAACTAGACGGACGGTCTTAGAATTTGACGTTTCTGTCAGGTATAGATAGACCTAACCACAGACTATCAAGATTGCTTTCAATAAGTAAGTTTCGATACCCTAGATTGAATATTTGCCTAATATGATTTTAATTTAAAAGGATTACTTTTTCAATATGAATTAATTATTATTAGTTCCTAATTTTCCTATTGGTTTTAGAAGGCTAATTTAAGTCTTCTCGGTTCAATATTTATAATTCTTACGTCGACAGAGCTTGTTTTACTATGCCAGTAGTAGAACAAACTTTGTCTACATATACCTAGCTAGTCACATTACGTGTTTATAAGCTTACCACGGTGTAATGGAAAAGCTACTGACTACCTTTAACCCCTAAACACCTATTAATCTATTGTTTTAGAGCAATTTAAAGTCCAAAATGACTTTTACAGTTACGTTAAACGTGTGAGTAGTGTAAAGGAATTCCGGTGTAAGAAAACCTTTGCTAGACCAACTAAGACCTAACATAACCTCGATTTCGGAAGTAAAACTTCCTGTGTGTAGTCCTAAGACCCTTCAACCGGCTATTTCTAGCCTTTAGTTGGCTTCCAGGTGGGGAAAATACCTACGGTGGTATATATATACATATATAAATAAGGGGATCAACGTCAAGAGTAATTCATATGTCCACACAACAATCGCAAACTGATTTCGGATCCACTTCTACGGTTCCTGAAGAGGAGACATAATGAGTTACAAACGACGATGCCTGGCATACCGAAAAAAGGTGTCAGGAAACCTTGTACGCGTACCTTCCAAACTCACTCAGTTAATGAGTTAAAACCGTCCGTTTCCTGATTGTGGAAATCTTCAGGTCTCAACTCACAACCAAAATGTGAGTGTAGGTATTCATTTTCGTAAACTACAACTGCCTGGAGCTCTGCGTAACCGACTACCATTTGTGGCGTCGTTACAGAGTTCTGGAAAACAAAAGAAGGTTAATAAACATGTTAAAACAATCCCGGAACACACAAACACCAGTTATTAAAACATTCTCACAATCCTAGCAAAAGAAAGTCGACTACAAGATTCCTGTGTAGCGATAATCGTTAACTTGTAGCGTTACTCGAACGTAACATGAAGCGACGAACAAAATAATATCACCTATAATAATACGAGCACAACACAAATAAATAAAAACCAACAAGGCAAAAATGGACGATACATGACACCTCTCAGCAAAATAACAACTCACCCCTTCGACGACCGGAATAAAAAAGCCCCGCTAGACCCTCGCCAGACTTTATATAGAAAACCCTGAGCATGCGTAGAAACCCCTAATTTTCGGACCCGCTGTATGAAACCTGCGTATAAGATCGCTTGGATGCGTAAACTTTTCCCGCAAAAGAAATTTCAATTATTCAACTTTAGTGTCTATTTCATCATTTCAAGTAACAAATAAAGCTCACTTTCGTTTGAACTCATCTCTCCTCATATTAGCGTCTCTCTAGCGTACCCTGCGTATAATGTAGCTGGGATGTGTAGAAGTTTTCCCGCAATAATGCATTTACTTTTCTAATGACAATGATTATTCTAACATAACATGTAACAAACAAAGTTCATTATCCTTTGAATTTGACCCCTACTCATTTTAGCATCATAGCGGTCATAATTCTTTTTTTTTTTTATTATTCAACTTCCAGCCTATTCGATCCTTATTTATTAGGTTTTACAACTATAATGTTACCTCATTACAAAATAATTTGTGCAAACCTTCCCTCTTTAATTTATTTTACTAACATAACGAAACAAATTTATTTATTTCTAAATTCTAATTAGAATGATCTGTTTTTTTATTTAATTTCAACCATTTCCTTTGCTTGCACCACAGCGCCATCTATGGAATTCAAAGTGAACCCATTTCTCTGTTAGTCGCTCAGAATTAACCTGTCAATTTTAAATGTCTAATCGTTTAGTTCATTATACTTTGAACTTGTCTCCTACTCTCCTTAGCATTATAGCCGTCATTTCTTTTTTTATTCAACTTCCAGCCAATTCTTCATTACAAAATAATTTGTGCAAACCTTCCCTCTTTAATTTATTTCACTAACATAACGAAATAAATCTATTTATTACCTAAATTCTAATTAGAATGATCTGTTTTATTTCATATTATTAATTTCTTTTATTTCACACCTCAGCGCCATCTAGATAACTCAAAGTGAACCCATTTTTCCGCTAGTCGCTCAGAATTAATCTGTCAAATTTTAATGTCTAATCGTTTAAATAGTTGTCAATGTTTTTCAGAGAGAGCGCTGTTTTCAGTTTGTTAAGAAAATCTAATGACTAATTTCTAGCTGTCTGATGGCGAAGATTAACCTGAGTTTTTAAAAAGGATTTTAAAAAGGACACTACACTCGTGTACCAGTACAGCTCACCCCCGCAATGTCTAAGAAAGACAACATCTTTGATGTTATCTGTAAGAGACATTGGAAAACAAAAGGATGACCTCCTTTAACTGGAACCCTATATCAAAATTTTGAATTCTCAATTCTTTGATATATTCACCAATTAGAAATAGGTATGTATTTATCATAACTAATTTTACACAATGAATCACGTCCTTTCTATTTTATATAATCTGTCCTGATTTGTGTTAATAATTTGCAAAACTCAAACTACACCAATGTCGTTAGAGATATAATCACATTGTTCCCTCAGATGTTCTTATACCTCCATCACTGCACCGATTATAGGAGTAAAAGAAAATACCTTCAGACTCCACTTTTTCAATTAGAACTTAGTCACATTGCCCGACTATTGTTCATATCCAACATTGCTCTGGTAAAAGAAACAGTTGAGTCCTCTCATACAAATCGATAATACCTTCCCTATGGTGTTTACCTTAAAGTACATGATTCAGAATGTCAATTATAGTCAAAGTTCTTTAATCTTAGCATTTACCTTTTTTTTTTCATTATTCTCAAATACCTATTTCCTTACCCTAACCTTATATGGGAAACCAAATCCGTTGATATCTGTTCCGACAACTATGCTTTAATGTGTTGTGTATTTAACCAATCACAAGACAAACATACGACACCTTAGGTAGAAGCTTGGATATATGATTCCTAGTATTAATTTATGATGATATGTTCTTCTAATTTTATTAGTTCGCAAAAGTAGCACTTACTTGTGAGATAAGTGTATTCTAGTAATAATTTTCCTGGAAATCAATCGAAATCTGTACGCTCACATCGCCCGAACTCAAATTTCTTTTCCACATTGCCCGGAATAAGAGATTCCTCCGAGAAAATCTACTTGCAAACTAATATAATGTTAAGCAAGTACTAATATTTTCAAAAGTCAAAACCAAAAACCATTCCTCACCCCCACAAAATTAGTCATCTGTCATCTCCTTCTTGGTGCATGTGTTACTTTCAACAACTAAATAGTTCAACTTCAGCTATATTAGCACACTCAATATTGTGACTATTAAGCATGTCGATACACCCAGATACCTTTTTTTATTATTATTATTTAACCTTTAACTTTGAACCTTTCATCACTGAAAGTAGGTGTGTATTTTTTTTGTTATAACCTCTTACACTTGTATAGTATTAAGTATCAAGAACTACCCCTTCCAATGGGTCGAATCGTAAATACGATTTTAACCTAACACATAAATTTTTGACAATTAGTTGTGTATAATTTCCCTCCCAGAGGTTCAGATACCGACAGATCCAGCCTGGTTACAATTCAAAAACGTCTACTCCAAAATGGTCCCATTATAATTAAACCTCAAACCATACTTCATCCTCTGAATTCATCTCAAACCATGATACCACACTCTCATTTCACTATTTAAGGAAATTGTGTTCCTATAATATCGATAACCAAATTTGAGTACTCGTCCCTATAAATTCTTAACCAGATTTCTTTGCAAGAAATCTCCCTTCCTTTAACCTTATTATTCATTAATTAATTTCACCTTATATAAAATAAATGATTTTCTCAATTATATTTTTCATAATTATAACCTTCCTCTATTCCTCAAGTTAATCTCGCCAGCAAACAACTTAATTATATTATTATTATTATTATTATTATTCTAGTATGCTTAATCGCCTTATTCTAAAACTTCATTTTATTTATTTTTATCCTTAAACACTAACAATCTCTCTAGAATATTTTATAATTATTGATTTTAAACTGTCAGTTAGATTTTATATATTTTATTCATAGTTTCATATTAATATGTCCAGTACATAATTCCAGTGTTTCCTTAAATATTTTAAAAGTATATAAACACTATACTTGGCGTATATCTTTCACCACATCTAACAAGTGAAATTACGATATTAGTTATTCATATATACATCTAGTCTGAATGTATATCTCTCAGCGGATCTAGCATGAGATTCTCAAAGTATATACATAACGTCCGATGTATATTTCTCTGCGAACCCAGCAAGAGAAAACTTCGATAAAAGTTCTTATATATGTATGAACTATATATATAAATATATAATGACATATACATTGTCTAGTATATATTTCTCAAGAAAGACAACATTCAGTCATTTACACTACGCGTAAATCAGATGTAGTTACTCCGCGAATTTAGCATGGAAAACTTTGATAATAACTCGATAGTTTTGATCCTTTAACCTAATGTGTACTAAATACCATTTAATTTGACACTACCTTATTATAACTTACGCCATGATTACCAAGTTATTTCCCGGCTCGCGTAATTATTTTTGCACTATATAAAAGTTTCTTTCACTAAACTTTGAATAAAATATTCTTAACTAAATACATAATAACAGATAAACACAAACAAACTCTGACAGCCCCCTATTTTGACATTGTCACCTATTACGATTGACATGTCACATTCACGGTCCAACTCGCAGGCAACAACTTCAAACAGGGATTTTATCGTAATCTGTATAAAGGTACGGCCACAATGTTTTATTATTCGTTGACCATCCTTGCCTTAAATATCTCCGCATCCATCATAACCAATAAAAATAAAGTAACCACACGTAGTGATACATAGCAACTATAGCTAAATAAATGTGAGATTATTATTATTATTTTTTCACTCAACATTTTCAGACCCGTTTTTTTCTACTTGAACGTGTTTAGGTTTCTGAACGAACAGGGACGCGCCTTACATCCCTATTATCTGTGGATACTACTGCAAAATAATAACTTGACAGCTTATTGTTCGTTACCAACTCTATGACTAATATTGTTTGTTTGTGAATATAAAACAGAAGTCCCGTGTTTTACGTATTTAACCATTATCGAACATTCCTGACATTGCCATTAAAGAGAAGAACAAGAAGTATTACATAGTTAATTTATCACCCGGTGTGATTAGCAAACCAAATTGGCTAATGTGTTCCTGCCTGTTAATAACTTGGACCATATTACAACCTAATGGAGAGAACTAATTATAATACGTAAGTATACAATCCTATTCTATGTATATGTGAATTATATATCGATGCGCATAACTCCTTTATTTAGCATTATTCCAAACTTAAATTTACTAATAAAGGTACCCTAGTCTTTCTATTATAAATATAGTTGTTAGATATGAAGTTTACTTTATGTTGTTTTCAGTAACTAACGGAATATTCTGCTTTTATTTCAGCAATATTGAGAGATGACACCCTCTGCAGTTATGATAGAGTTCATTACCCTACTAACATAATGTTTAATCGCCTGCAAGTTTTAACCAATCTAGCAGTAACTATTCTACGTGTGAAACCATTGTAAGCTACCCGGTCCGGCTTCCTGCTAAGTGAACGATTGTGATTTGTGTTGTGCTAAACCTTATTTTCCTTTCTACTAACCCTGTTTTATGTACTGTTCATGGATTACATAATAATGTCTTATGATTTACTTATTTTACCTTAAACCAAGCATGATTTGTTTCTTTTATGTATCGGCTGGGATAAGTTGATGCAATTTTGTTTACCGCTAAAAATCTATATATGCTAGTTTATCTACATACTTAAATTTCTTCCTAACTTAAAGGTTATGAATGATTCATGATAATGTAAGCTTTACATTGTTTTTCATTACTAAAAATACATCATAGCAATGTTTATGCCTAACCTCTTATATAATATGACTAAATATTGCCTGATGTTTATGTTATGATCTTAGTTCCTTACTAACAAACAATTATCACCCCCCCCATTTGCAAATCTCTTAATCAGTTTTAAATTTGTCAAACATAAGATGGGTATAGTCAATTTTATTAATCTTACCCAATACTAGCTTGGTCTTGTAAATTCAAATAACATACCAGCTTTTACTTATTGCAAGTTAAATTCTAAATAACTCCTAATTTATCTCATCCAACCAATTCAAATACCTACGTACCTACCTATATATAGACGTCTTTCGGGTCTAGCTATGCGGTTTTTTTTTTTTTTATTATTTTATAAGTATAATCTCACTATCCATAAAGTTCTATAATTATGGAATGAATGTTATAACACCCTAATTACTAACAGTTAACTTAGAATCGGTAATTAAATAACCAACTCGGGTATTTAACATGTTATTCAACTTTATTATAATAATATGTCAAGTCTAAATAATTTAATGAATTTTAATTATTTCATATGACTAACGAATTTCCAATCGAATAAATCTCCCGTAAAACGTAATGCAATACTTATTATTACATTATCTATGAGCCACACGCGACTTTAACCAATCAGACGTAAGACTAAGTGTGATTCAGCCAATCGGTACCGCCGATTATGACCAATCAGATACACACAAAGTCCTTTCATATAATGTTGCCGTTTAATTTCATACGTTGTCTTTTAAATTACTCTTAAATCCGTCATATGGCAAGTAATTAGCCTTTTACTTAAAAACGTATTATATAAAATTTAGGGCCTTTGATTCTAAAAATTAATATACTCGTATGGAACTAGTGTTTACCCCTTTTTTTATGAAACAAAGCGTGTATATATAATTTTGTTTTCGCTCCGTTACATATTCTAAAAACACCCCTAACTACTGTCACTGCGATGACCACAGATTGGTCGAATAGATAATAAAGATAACGATTTTAACCAATCCAAGCGTTCAGTGTCGTTAGACGATAGGACAACGTAACACGATTTTATCGAACGTTTCTAAACGACCACTTAGTAAACTGTATCATTTTAATCCAGACTTGTAAAAATTATACATAACACCGAGTCACGTCATATGTCCATCACCACGTATCTCTGATAAAACCCGGTTGAGTTCTAGTGACCAAAACAATCAGTGATTATAAGTGAAACGTACGTTACAAGATGTGATTTAGTGGAAACAGTGCCTTAGCGAACCCAGTGCCATTATAGTGCCCGGCCGTTAGGAAGTCAATCCTGACAGCTGTCATCGCAGTACAATTTATAACCTATTCTTGGGTTTGAGGTTATAAATTGTACTGAAATGACAGCTGTCAGGATTGACTTCCCAACGGCCGGGCACTGTAAGTACGTTGTCGCGGGCAATCGTCATGGACGTATTTTAGTGAAATTGCGGAGATACATTTCAGAACAAAATGGATCGGATAGCCTGCAAAGAATTCACCTATAGATTTAGCTAAAAACTTCGACTAGACTTAACCTAACCTATTGTAATACAAAGAATTAAAATGAATCATCTTCAATTTGTGTTGTTAAGTTATTTATCTAATGAAACGACCTCAACTAAGATTATAAATAATACTCTCAAGCTCACTCCTTTTACACGGACATCAAATTGTGACCAAAGACATAGCATAAATATTTATACTATATCTAAGATCACGTAATAAATATAATAATTTAGGTTTCACATCCTGGTCTAGGCATCCCAAACTGTACTGACCCCCCCAAAATTCAGTTTTAAAATTATTATTATTTTCTAAGTTGGCCTCATGATCGTCTAATGTCTACAGAACCCTACTTTGTGAACCGAATAGTAAACCAAAGAACTTTAATGAGCAAGAGATTATTATTACTAGTCTATTATGAAGTTCCTAATTACTCCTTCCTACTGATTACTATTAGAGAATACTATTAAACTTGCCAGCTAACATCTATATGTTGTTAAATCAAACCTAAAAGTATTAACTATTCAGTAAAGAATTATATCAATAAAATTCCTAATTGAAATAAGGTTCAAATTATTATAATAGTCTACTGGAAAGTTGTATTATTAACCAAGGAACAGAGTTATAGCTAGCATGAATATAGAAGTCTTATCATAAACCATAATCATTCTACTGTTGAAACAAAATATCTATTAAGCGACTTAGAATATTATGAACAAAGTAGGATCAATTTGAATTTCTTACTATTTCTTCTCTTATAAAATGGCAATAATATATTAGTGATTACAGGAACGGCCCCATCACACGCCGTTCCGCTGCTCTTCAACCATAACCTCAGAGCCCGCCCACTAATATATCGTTTATTATTTAGTATAACACATTATTCTATTAGTGTTAATTAGGTTAATTAGGTAAACTTGATTCTACTAGTCTCTCCAAAAAGGATCCTTTGAGAAGAGAGACCGAGACAAACTCAAAGGATTAAACTATTTAATTCAATTATTCATTTTACTTTTGAACACAAAATAATATATTAGAACAATATAATATCAATGCTTAATTTTAGGCTTTATTCTTATTTCTTAGCCTGTTACTTCTTAATTATAGAATTAAACTCAATATGCCTATGACAAACTTTGTGTGTCTTTCTCTATAATTGGTAGTCATAACTACCAAACTATTTAGTAGTATACCTACTGTAATTATCATGTAACCCTACTAAGCGGGTTCTACAACCTTTATACTCTGGATTGTAGTATGAATTATTGAATCACTCAGATTACTATAATTCAATTTCAGTACTATATCCCTAGTACATTCATACTTAGTGTGAATTTTACATATACCATCTACTTCATTGAAATTGCCAACTCTAAATTATATCTAAAATTAATTAGCCCTAGTAAGTAGCCCTATAATTGATTTAGTGCGCTCTCAGATATCCTGTTTCAACACTTAATTTAACTAAATTAGTAGCCCTTTGGTTTTATCACTAAATAACTTTTTTAATAACCTTAATATTCTCAAAAAGGTGGTGGGTTCTTGAACCACATAGTGTATACTCAACACTAGGGTTCCTTCAGACAACAACTAAGCATATGTGTAAGTACAGTGACCACTGATTGTCCTTGGACAGAGACAGTAAGCCGTAGCTAGGTATGTACCGCACATCTATAGCTGTTAAAGGTGTATTGAAAGGACAGACCAACTCGTAAGTATCACTTTGAATTTTACCTATACAAAAGGACTACGTTAACCTAGATTTATTTGCTTTATCTGATGTTTAAAGATAATGTATAGCTTATAATGATGACGATTTAATTCTTACAACTAGAACCTCTTCGGAATAATATCTAAATATGATAAGCCTAGCTTTTCTTTTAGCAGGTATGTAACCTTACTTATTTACCTTTACTATGCTAGAAAGTTAATAATAATATCATAGACTCTCATTGTGCTTAGATGACTTCTATGACAACAACCTGGTGTAAATACACATAGCTAACTAATTACTTTTATTCGTTTGAGACAGTTTTAACGTGAACTCTTTATACACACTAACGGATAAAACATGTTTGCGGGCGTCTCCCTAGTTAGCTGCCTAGGTTTATCACTAAGGTTAGACGTGAATGCTTCCTAAACTTAGATCTCTACCTATCTGCTAATTATAACCACTACAATACCTTTCATGTTAAATGAACTCCCTAATCATACCAACACGGGTTTATCGGACAACTTACATACTCCGCAGCCTAGCGCTTTATTTATTTTCTAACTAGACGGACGGTCTTAGAATTTGACGTTTCTGTCAGGTATAGATAGACCTAACCACAGACTATCAAGATTGCTTTCGATAAGTAAGTTTCGATACCCTAGATTGAATATTTGCCTAATATGATTTTAATTTAAAAGGATTACTTTTTTAATATGAATTAATTATTATTAGTTCCTAATTTTCCTATTGGTTTTAGAAGGCTAATTTAAGTCTTCTCGGTTCAATATTTATAATTCTTACGTCGACAGAGCTTGTTTTACTATGCCAGTAGTAGAACTTTGTCTACATATACCTAGCTAGTCACATTACGTGTTTATAAGCTTACCACGGTGTAATGGAAAAGCTACTGACTACCTATAACCCCTAAACACCTATTAATCTATTGTTTTAGAGCAATTAAAAGTCCAAAATGACTTTTACAGTTACGTTAAACGTGTGAGTAGTGTAAAGGAATTCCGGTGTAAGAAAACCTTTGCTAGACCAACTAAGACCTAACATAACCTCGATTTCGGAAGTAAAACTTCCTGTGTGTAGTCCTAAGACCCTTCAACCGGCTATTTCTAGCCTTTAGTTGGCTTCCAGGTGGGGAAAATACCTACGGTGGTCTATATATACATATATAAATAAGGGGATCAACGTCAAGAGTAATTCATATGTCCACACAACAATCGCAAACTGATTTCGGATCCACTTCTACGGTTCCTGAAGAGGAAACATAATGAGTTACAAACGACGATGCCTGGCATACCGAAAAAAGGTGTCAGGAAACCTTGTACGCGTACCTTCCAAACTCACTCAGTTAATGAGTTAAAACCGTCCGTTTCCTGATTGTGGAAATCTTCAGGTCTCAACTCACAACCAAAATGTGAGTGTAGGTATTCATTTTCGTAAACTACAACTGCCTGGAGCTCTGCGTAACCGACTACCATTTGTGGCGTCGTTACAGAGTTCTGGAAAACAAAAGAAGGTTAATAAACATGTTAAAACAATCCCGGAACACACAAACACCAGTTATTAAAACATTCTCACAATCCTAGCAAAAGAAAGTCGACTACAAGATTCCTGTGTAGCGATAATCGTTAACTTGTAGCGTTACTCGAACGTAACATGAAGCGACGAACAAAATAATATCACCTATAATAATACGAGCACAACACAAATAAATAAAAACCAACAAGGCAAAAATGGACGATACATGACACCTCTCAGCAAAATAACAACTCACCCCTTCGACGACCGGAATAAAAAAGCCCCGCTCAGACCCTCGCCAGACTTTATATAGAAAACCCTGAGCATGCGTAGAAACCCCTTATTTTCGGCCCCGCTGTATGAAACCTGCGTATAAGATCGCTTGGATGCGTAAACTTTTCCCGCAAAAGAAATTTCAATTATTCAACTTTAGTGTCTATTTCATCATTTCAAGTAACAAATAAAGCTCACTTTCGTTTGAACTCATCTCTCCTCATATTAGCGTCTCTCTAGCGTACCCTGCGTATAATGTAGCTGGGATGTGTAGAAGTTTTCCCGCAATAATGCATTTACTTTTCTAATGACAATGATTATTCTAACATAACATGTAACAAACAAAGTTCATTATCCTTTGAATTTGACCCCTACTCATTTTAGCATCATAGCGGTCATAATTCTTTTTTTTTTTTATTATTCAACTTCCAGCCTATTCGATCCTTATTTATTAGGTTTTACAACTATAATGTTACCTCATTACAAAATAATTTGTGCAAACCTTCCCTCTTTAATTTATTTTACTAACATAACGAAACAAATTTATTTATTTCTAAATTCTAATTAGAATGATCTGTTTTTTTATTTAATTTCAACCATTTCCTTTGCTTGCACCACAGCGCCATCTATGGAATTCAAAGTGAACCCATTTCTCTGTTAGTCGCTCAGAATTAACCTGTCAATTTTAAATGTCTAATCGTTTAGTTCATTATACTTTGAACTTGTCTCCTACTCTCCTTAGCATTATAGCCGTCATTTCTTTTTTTATTCAACTTCCAGCCAATTCTTCATTACAAAATAATTTGTGCAAACCTTCCCTCTTTAATTTATTTCACTAACATAACGAAATAAATCTATTTATTACCTAAATTCTAATTAGAATGATCTGTTTTATTTCATATTATTAATTTCTTTTATTTCACACCTCAGCGCCATCTAGATAACTCAAAGTGAACCCATTTTTCCGCTAGTCGCTCAGAATTAATCTGTCAAATTTTAATGTCTAATCGTTTAAATAGTTGTCAATGTTTTCCAGAGAGAGCGCTGTTTTCAGTTTGTTTAGAAAATCTAATGACTAATTTCTAGCTGTCTGATGGCGAAGATTAAACTGAGTTTTTAAAAAGGATTTTAAAAAGGACACTACACTCGTGTACCAGTACAATGTCTTATTATTGTACCGAGCAAGGTAGTCATACTCTGTTAAAGTAAGTGCCTTTTCATTCGCTTTAGAATCCATTTTGACATTAGGAATTAATTTTTGGCTTGTAGACGGACGTGGTTGGATTTCTATATTAATTTTGTTCGTATTTATGTTTTCCTCTACATTTTTAATACTATTTCGATTTATGTACAGTTCTTCTTTCGCAGGCGACACCCTTGGCGTATGGTTAGTGTTGTTTGAAACCGAGATATTATTTTCTTTAGCTTCATCATGACGTAAAGTTATATTGAGATCATTCAAGTCAAAAGGTTAGTTAGTTTATATCTGTGGTAAGCGTTAGTTCAGGAATTGTTGTATAACTAATAGTTTCCAAAACTTCGTCCATAATGTCAGATTCTCATTATCATCGACAGGTGCAGACTCAATGACGGATGGATTTGTCTGAATATCGATTAACGTGTGTATTTTAAGTCCAAAGTAGGTGCATAATCCTCGCTCACAAAAGCAACTTATATCTCGGTACTTTACGACATGTTTTAGAATGCTGGGTGTCGGATTTTGAGTAATAATTTGATGGAGCTGTAATGTACCTCTTAAGGGTTTGACATTAGTGGGGAGCAAGGATGATACTTCGGTAACAGCGGTCTCTGGTATGTAAAAAATTTGTACGACCTTCATGACGTCAGTTAGGATTTCGAAGGCTTCATGAGCAGTAGTCTCTGCCCAAACAGACATATTTATCCAAGGTCCTCTTCACAGAGCCGCCAATACCATCAGCAACACCTTTTCCATGGCCAGCTTCGAAATATGACCATGTTGAATATTTCAAACCCAATTCCTTTTGAAATATGCTCAGAAGAACAAAGTTGTGCTTTTGACGGTATTGTGAGGTAGGTCCATCAGAATAGAAGTGCACAACGTCGACGGCTGGTGTTCTTTCTTTAATTAACTTCAAATCCGGTTTTAAATGTGCCCATATGGCTGCAGGTTGGTGAGAGTTTTCCGGAGAAATTGAACAAAAAGACCGAGACTTGTCACTCCAGTAAATCATGCCCGTTTGTAATGTGATTTGGTTTTTCGATGCTCCGAAATGCATACTTTGAACCTCTTCTATCATTTTTGATTCGTAGCTCTCAGAAAAATCACAGACAATTAACGCTTCATTACTTTTGAGTTCTTTAATAGCCTTTTGGTACTGCTTTTGCTGGTGCTGGAAATTAAAATAATGTATCTGGAAGGGCTGAATATCTCTTTTAAACAGAGAAATTAGATCGCTAATAGTGCCTTTTTTTGTGCTTTTTACCATTTTCTTTGTTTTGTGGATAGTTTGTCCTTTGGTATATTCATGGTCTATCCGCTCCCATTGCTGCCATATAACTTCTTTATTTAGATCATGTTCATCAACGTCGAATTGTAATGTTGAAGTTTTGCAATTGTTGCATTTACCGTACATGCAGAAATATGAATCTAAATCACAAACGGCGGTCTGTAACAAGTCTTTAACGGATTTTTGTTTGATGATATTGTTTTTTTGCAGGACAGCAAACTGAAAGTTTATGTTGCTGTGCTTTATACACAAGCAAGTATTTCTTGATGTGAGTTGTGGTAACAGCACGTAAAATGGTTTATGCTTGTGGAATGTCGAAAACATACTTTTGCCTCCCTCCTCCTTATATTTCTTGTAAAGGTTTTCCAGTGTATCCAATAGGTATCTGATTTGTTGCTTATTTTTGAGTTTAGTCTTACATTCTTTCTTGCCTGCTGTACAACGACTGACATCATCTTTAAGGAAGAAAGTTGTGATTTCTTTATCGTAGTTAATTTTCACTTTTCTTACTTTAGATCTTGCGGCTCCTTTTAGCCCTAGTAAGCTGGCCATGTATTTTTTGTTTTTGTTTGCGTTATTAACAATCTTTTTAAATACATTTTTTTCTGCTATCTTCAAACAATGCTTGTATGCATGGGACATAGTGTTTTCGAGGACTTCCGGACGTGCCTTTAATCGGTTCAATTCATTGTCTTTTTTCTTTAGATCTCTCATACTTCTGTGGCATCGTTTTTTCAATCTGTTGTTAGTTGTTTGTGACATCGAAATTTGTTTTTCTTGATTCTTGCATTTTCTAGTGAGCTTGTTACATTTTTTTATTAGGTACCTAATTTTAGATACAATTTGAGCTTTATCCGGCTCATTATAAGCCTTCTTTTTTTCAGCTTCTCTGTTTTTGACAGCTTCAGCTTTTCGTTGCTGTCTTTGTTTTCTTTTCTGTCCCTGCCATACCCGTCGTTTATTTTCCTTTTCTTCGTCTGTCATCTCTGATTTATTTTTTCTTTTTTTGGATACTCTTTCTATCCGTTTTTTTCTCATTTCTTCATGTTTTTCAGGATTATTTATTTTCAAACGCTCCCTATATCTTTTCATCCGTTCTGCTGCTGTCAACACCATCTTGCCTAAACAAAATCGAATTAATTTTACTTTGTTTCTATAACCGCATATAAAAAAAAAAGTTTTCGAAAGTTCCAACAAGTGCTTTATTTTTCAATTTTCAATATCTCAAGAATCAGTAACCTCATCAACTAGTAGGTAATCAATATAAACCATGTTCAGACTTACTTGTCTTATATGGTAAACAACTTTCGAACCTCAAAATGGAACTTTTTTGGCTAAAACAGCTCTTTTATCGTAACTAAAGTAAACTGAGAAAACATTTTGGACATCACTTGGTACGTGAATGCTTTATTTTATATAAAATAGCTGTTTCATACAAAAAAGTTAAAGGTTAAAAAGTTGTTTACTACTTCAGTAAGTAAGTCTGAACAGGGTTTGGTTGCGTTGTTAGATTTAAGATAGAATAAGAAATGTAATTCATACACAATGTAGGTAGGTACAGTAAATAAATTAAATTATTTAAAAAACAAAAAACCCGACTGCAATAAAAAAAAACTGAAAATGAAAAACCAAGCTCTATAATTTATAGAAAATTGTAAGAGCAATGTACTTATTAATATTTTTTATAACAATTTAAATTTAACTTGAATATTGGAAAAGGTATAGCAGGCGGGGACAAGCAATTAATTACAAATCCTATTTCTAGATATAATTTTACATTTGGACTAGCTTGTCCCCGCCTGCAATATTTTCGAATATTCAAGTTAAATTTAAATTGATATAATTAAATATCAATAAGTACATTGCTCTTACAATTTTCTATAAATTATAGAGCTTGTTTTTCGCTTTTCAGTTTTCTTATTGCAGTCGGGTTTTTTGATTTTTAAATAATTTAATTTATTTCACTCTTTTTAGTTTTTATTAATAAAATAGTGGTCTAATTAATTTGTACCAAGCGATATAATTATGAGCTCTGAAGCTCGATTTTTTAATGTCGCGAAGCTACAAGTGACAAATTAGAAGCTAAACTCTCTTTCTAGCAAAAGGAGTTTTATTATTTAATATTTACGTATTTTTGACTTTCCTGTCAAAATGGTAGCATTTATTTGATTTCAGCTTTCATTTGATACCCATATTGCTATAATAAACAATTTTTTTTTTACTCCCCCTCCATATTTTTTTTCTCGGACGCCATATTGAAATATTATACACCCTATGTCACTTCGGCAATTAAGACGAATCGAATGATAACCTCGTATGTTAAAATCCGTCAAGCTGTTTAGGCTGCAGAGCGTGCCCAGAAATAGACATACATACATACATACACATATAAAATTCAAAAAATAAAAATAAAAATAAAAAAGATCCAATACCTAGGTAATTTCTTTTTTATTGTAAGTGTATTATAATTACCCCCTTAAAAAGAATGTATTTCATGAATTATGACCTTATATCTATAAAAATCTATGTATATTAAAAGGGAAAACATATCTACGTATTTGTCTATTTGAAGGATAGACTCAAAAACTACTGAACCGATTCTAAAAGTTCTTTCAGCGGTTCATTCTGTAGAAACTTAGCGTATATTTTATCTCGGAAAATTAAGAGGTACTTTCCAAGGGAATGGCGACAAATGGGTTCCACACAAATGAAGTCACCGGAAACGAAAGGCTTACAAAACTTCTGAGATATTTCAATAATATCAGAAATCTGCATTATAGTACTGTTTTTTTTTCACATTAATTTAAATAATATACTAAAACTATGGAAATCATAAACGGAATAACAAATCCTTTTCATTACTTAAATAATCATATAACTCACACAGACAAACCCAAAGGCTAAAACTAGTTACGTGCACTATGTATACGGCCTAATGTGTCGAGTTAGTTACATTTACTGGTGACGTGACCTACACGTGACGCTATGAAATGTAAAGCACAGGACGTAACGAATTCACGACTTAAAATATAAAAACATTTATAATAAATTAACCTTAAAAGTTAAATCTTATCTGTAAAAACAATAAGATACCACATAAATCTGGGCTTGATGCGGTATTTTTTCTATCTTCATTACTTCTTATTTAGGTAACAAAAAATGATAACTAAACTGGACCAAAAGACGTGGTAAAACTCACCTGAGCACCACACGGCACGCTGCGGGGTCACATCTGATTCCTTCAACGGCTTTTCGAGTAGATTATAAACTTTATCTATGGTAATAATGTTGCTAGGTAGCAAGTAAACTTACGATTTTGGTAGTTTTTTTCGTATATTACTTAAAAATAGCGTAACTAAGGTGGACGTGTCCACTAAAACTATTTCAAGCGGACAACGTTTAAAATCTAAAATTAAATATAAATAAAAGAAATTAAATATGTATATTACCAAAATCACTTTGCTTAAAATCAAAACTAGCCCAGAAATGTATCACTTGGATGACCGTGGTACAAAAAAACTGTGTTATTGTAGTTTGAACATAAATAATATCTAAGGGGACAGTATTGGGGTTCGCTGTAGGTGTATTTTTAAATGGATTTTTTGATATATCAGATTAGATTTACTCTTTACTAAATAATATAACTAGGAAGTTCAAAACGTAAACTTTGAAACAAGGTACGAATTAGGAATACCAATGAATGTTAATTCATTGGTATTCCTAATTCATACTGAGAAAAAATAATTAAACATGTCACGGGACATCGAAAAAATAGCGAGTACAATTTTAAATAGAAATGCCCGTTAAGCAGTATTAAAATTTATGAGGGTTAGTTGTAAATGTCTGAACACCGGATCGGTTTTAATAAAGATTTACTTACGCCCGTTCGTTCGTTGCTCCCTGTTAGATTGCCTTTGTTGTTAACTGATACTTACTGTTAATAATTTTTAATTATGAGTTCTCATTGCAATATCGACTTGGTGAAAAGATCGCAAATAATCGCTTTGTATGATCAAGGCAAAAATTTGTCTGAAATCGCTAGAGAAGCCGGTGTTAACGTAAGTAGTTTTGTAAATATAATTTAAATTACTAATTGAAATAAGTATATAATAATTATATTTAAATATATATTTTAAAGGTAGGTAATTTAAATATCTGATATTTTGTTATAGAGAAAGACCGTTGTTTTATGGGTCCGACGATTTGAAGAGGAAGGTTCTTTGTTCCATCGCCAAAGAACTGGCCGAGCTCAACTCATAACCACACAGCAGCGTCAAATCATGGTGAGGAGTTATGAGGAAAATGGATTTATCCCGACAAGACACTTCGCCGGTTTATTCGATACCAGCATGCGCACAGTGCGACGTGCTCTGCACAACGAGGGCCTTCATCACCGCCGGCATGAGGTGTATAAAAAGAGCCTCCCCGCGGCGCACCTTGGAAACAGCTAGACACCGTAACGGAGTATCTAGGCTGGCTAATCTTTTTACCACGGCAAATGGGCGACCCATGCGACTTAACCCAGCCCTATCAAGGGCCCCCAAAACGGTCCTTTTCAGGACCTACTAAAAGGCTCTTTTCAGAGCCAGCCCTGACTGTCATCACGATTAATATCGAAGGCTTTTCAGATGACAAGTCTATCTTACTATCCAGACTCTGTCAGAGGTACTCATGCGACATTTTGTGTGTCCAAGAAACTCACCGTGGTTCTGAACAACAAAGACCACAAATAGCAGGTATGGTCCTTATCGCTGAAATTGAGCACCAAAAGTATGGCAGCGCAGTCTTTGCTAAACCATCGATCACAGTTTTTTCAGTTTACTGTATCTCAGAGGGTTCGATTGAACTTATCACCATCGACCTCGGAAATTGTACAGTGACCTCTGTCTATAAACCCCCGAATGACGACTTTAGATTCATCAAAACCAAGAACTTTGATAATCACCCCACTAAACTAGTACTTGGCGACTTTAATAGTCACAGTACCACCTGGGGCTATGCAGCCAGTGACTCCAACGGAGAAGCTGTAGAGCGTTGGTCAGATTCGCACGGCCTGGAACTCATCCACAGTGCCAAACTCCCTGCATCATTCTACAGTCACCGTTGGCGTCGTGGCTATAACCCGGACCTCGCTTTCTGCAGCGCGAATATAAGACCACAATGTACCAAACAACTGTGTTCTCCCATACCCAGAACACAGCATCGGCCTGTAGTGATTCAGGTGGTGGCTACCGTGAGACCTTTACAGGTACCATTCAGAAGAAGGTTCAACTTTGCCAAAGCCGATTGGACCAGTTTCTCTGAAAAAGTGGACCAACAGCTTCTCGATCTACCGCCTGAACCTCGTAACTACGATGGGTTTGTAAAAGTCATCTGGTCAGTATCCCGCCGGACCATACCCAGAGGCTGTCGCACGTCATACGTCTCAGGCTTGACAACAGAAGCCTCTACCCTACTTACACAATATGAGGCATTCTTTGCAGAAGACCCCTTCTCTGAACAGACCATCTCGATCGGAGAAGAGCTTCTTAATCTGGTAGGCGACAGCAGGCAGAAAAAGTGGATGAATACTGTCACGACTATCGATATGACGCTTCCGAAATTGTGGAGGAAGTCGAAAATTGTGGCCTTACTAAAACCAGGGAAATCTCCATCTGACCCTAAGAGCTACAGACCAATTTCTCTCCTGTGTCATACATTCAAGCTTTTCGAGCGACTAATACTCAACCGACTCACAGTGACCATTGACCCCATTCTCATCCCAGAACAGGCTGGATTCCGGCCGGGAAAACCTTGCACCAGTCAAGTGCTTAACCTCACCCAATTCATTGAGGACGGTTTTGAGCGGGGCATGGTCACAGGTGCTGTGTTTGTCGACCTCTCAGCAGCGTATGACACAGTGAATATAAAAAAAATGCTGTCTAAAGTATCGAGTGCCACAAACGATCCCACATTCGTGTCACTGTTAAGTGAACTTCTTCGTAACCGCCGCTTCTGCGTCCACTTACACGGTAAGAAGAGTAGATGGCGCTGTCAGAAAAACGGCCTTCCCCAAGGAAGCGTTCTGGCACCACTTTTATTTAACGTCTATACAAATGATCAGCCCCACTACCCTAACACTCGGCGATATATCTATGCCGATGATCTTGCACTAACTTGCCAAGATAAGACCTTCGGAAACGTGGAAAGTACACTGAATCTTCCCTTGGAAAACCTTCATGAATATTACGAGCATAACGCTCTAAGGCCTAACCCAAGCAAAACCCAGTCGTGTGCTTTCCACCTACGTAACCGGGAGGCAAACAGAGAGCTGAACATTTCCTGGAAAGGCGTCGCCATCCAACATTGTAACTTCCCTAGATACCTGGGAGTGACACTGGACCGCTCTCTGACTTACAAGACCCACTGCAGAAACACAAAACAAAAAGTTAGTTCCCGCAATAACCTACTGCGCCGTCTCTCCTCCACTAACTGGGGAGCTAACCCAATGGTTATGCGCACTACAGGACTAGCTTTGTGTTTCTCAGCAGGAGAGTATGCGTGCCCAGTGTGGGCTAGGTCAGCACATACCAGAGAGGTGGACGTAGAGCTGAACAACACCTGCCGCATAGTGACTGGCTGTCTTAAGCCAACCCCAGTCGGTATGCTGTTTCCTCTTGCGGGAATAGCTCCACCCAGAGTCAGTAGAGAAGTGACATGTTCGCTTGAAAAACAAAAACAGGAAAGTGACCCAAGATACCCACTCTACGGGCTCTCCCCCACCGCAGGTCGGTTGCAAAGCCGCAAAAGCTTCCTGCGATCTACGCAGCCTACCGACGAAAACCCAACTGACGTGAGGTGCAGGCTTTGGGCAAGCGAGTATCCACATTCACTGTACCCCCCCCAACGAAAATCTGCCTCCAGGCTATAAGGAACCTTGGCCCACCTGGAGAAGTCTAAATAGGCTGAGAACCCAGGTTGGCCGAAGCAAAGATAACCTGTGTCGGTGGGGGTACTCAAGTAGCGCAGACGCTAGCTGTGAATGTGGAGAACCCTTGCAAACCATGTTACACCTCACTAACTGTCCCGCGTGCCCGACCACCTGCTCGCGTGAGGACTTACTTGTCAGTAACCAGAGGGCTACCACGGTAGCCGCTTTCTGGGCAAGTAAGATTTAGCCCGAGTTCTTGCCGATACGAAAGAAGAAGAAGAAGACCGCCGGCATGCCATCAAACCCTTGCTTACTGAAGCTCACAAAGGAGCAAGGTTAGCTTTCGCCTTGGAGCATTTAAATTTCGACTGGAGTAAGGTCGTCTTTACAGACGAAAAAACTTTTAAATCCAGCCAACACGGACGACTTAGTTTATGGCGGCGGAATAATACCCACTATGATAGTAATCACGTTGTGCCCAACATGGAGTCTGGCCGGATAAGTGTGAATATGTGGGGTTGGATGAGCGCAGCTGACCCTGGGGAACTAGTGCGAATGCCCAGCCGAGCGACCAGTGCTAATTATGTGGACGTGTTGGAGGACACCATGCTACCCACTGTTCGCAATGTGTATCCGGAAGATGAATTACCGGTTATATCATTTGTTCAAGATAATTGCCCTATACACCGTTCGCGTGGTGTGCGGGAGTGGTTCGGTCAGCACAATGATATAGCGGTAATTCCTTGGCCGGCTAGGTCACCAGACCTAAATCCAATCGAAAATTTATGGGGTGTGATGGTTCAACGCTGGGATAACCAGAATGAGCGAACCCCAGAAGCATTAGAGGCTCATTGTTTGCAAATTTGGGAAAGCATTCGTGGCTCGAGCTTGTGCAGGAATCTTATTGATTCAATGCGTTCTCGCATGCAGGCCGTTATCGAACATAATGGCGGCTACGCTAGCTATTAAGTTATACCTATTAAGTAGGTAAGTAGATAGATAATATTATTTAGTTGAGACCGGGTTATATATTTAAATCTATTTAACAAGTGACTAGAAAGTGAACGTAAGCATAATGTTATAAATATAACTGTTTTATTTCTAGTGTGCAAAACCAAATTAAAACTTAATTTCATTTGATAACTTAACTCACTAATTGTCTTATTCCCCTGTAATTTGTTTGAAGTAGGTGATCAACCTTGCACCGTTTATAATCTAGCTCCCCCCGCAACAAAAAAGCTACACTCACACGTTTTTGTAATTATTATAACCCGGTCTTTATAAGTTTATATTTGTTATTTATTGTGGTCAAGCTTCAATCACCTTTCCGAATCTGGAAACGAAACTTAAGCTTCTGGCCTCAATAAAATGGTTAATGGGTAAATAGGAGTTGTTTTATTGTTACTTGGATGCGTATTATTATCAAATAAATATTAAATGAATATAACTCATTAATAAATGCTTAAATTACAAAAACAATAGTTTTATTTCATTCATAAATGTTTGTAAAAGCATGCATGCTTTTTGCTGTTATTATTTATTTATTTCATAGGGCCATCAGCATTATTTATCGCACTAACATCGTTCTGTAAAAATACAAAATTACAAAAAGAAAAAGACCAAACCTCGAAGAGATTCGAACTTCAGTATAATCAGACCAGAGCGATTAGTCCCACGTAAAACCACTGAGCCATTACTTCGTTTAAGCGGCTGGGCGAAATATCGACTTTAGCACTAATATCTTAGGAAGTTATAATAGTTAATAGCCAAATGAACTGGTTTAGTCAACCACTCCATCTAGTTTAATGTTTGAGAACGTGTACGCAAGTGTTCAGAGAATTATCGCCTTATAGGTGCCCATGCAATTCTGACCGTGACTATACATAGACGTGCAATATGCTCTGAAAAGGGTCACTTTGACATCAACCGAACACCTCGTGAACCTACATTTCAGCATGTTTGCTCTAACGCACATCGTCCTCCGCTCCCGCTCAATGTCAGCATCATCCTTGAGGTCGGCTTTAATAATGTGACCGAGGTACTTAAACCGCTCCACCCTTATCAATGGAACCCCGTTAAGGCGAATCGGTGGCACGTTCAACCGTCTTTTACAGGCGACCTCAAAGACTATATACTGAGTCTTTGTTACATTATATTTCAATCCGTGACCCTCTGCATATTCTTCACAAGATTTTAAAAGCGTAGATAGCCCACATGGCGACGCGCTCAGCAACACCATGTCGTCCGCGTAGCTGAGGTTATTGACGCAGATTCCGTCCACATGACACCCGACATGCCGCATGCTGAGCCCGACGATAAGTGCGTCCATATACAAATTAAAGAGTGCGGGCGAGGTCAACCCCCCCTGCCTCACACCACACTCCAAACTGTATTGCTCTGACATTGCTCCCGCCCAACGTACGCTATTCACCTGGTGTCCGTACCAATACCTAAAGATATTAACAAGTTCGTGGGGCAACCCAGTAACCTCAAGCTTATCCCATAGTATCTTGTACGACACCAAGTCAAAAGCCCGGGAGAGCATATATAATGACAGACCTTGGGGTTAATGTCAAACACAAGTAATACAATAAGATAGTGAATAAAAATGAAGAACACTGGCTTCCTTATTATTCCGAAAAACAATATTGGGCTGGCCATAGAATAGACATACAATGTTGTACTATACATAGCTGTCGGAATCGTTCGAAAACCTAAACGAGTAAGTTTAAGTAGACAAATATAAAGACCAATATACACCAATAGGTCAAGGGTGCAGTTAGAGTCATCCCACAATAACTTTGCACAAGATTTTAAACGGCAACCCATAAAATACCCTTATAATCTGTGTTCTTTCATGTCACTCAAACATGACATATTGGTATTACGTGAATATTTTGTCGAGGATTTTTTAACGATTCCTATTTTCAAAATGGATAAACCTATTAAAAGTGGAGTTCGAGAACTTATACTCAAGATGATAACTCATTTCCAAAATGTAAAAGAAGAAATGGAGTCCGTCCGTAAGCAAAAGGAGCAATGTTTACATAAAATTCTAAACTCTACGAGTAAATTCTTGATATTTTATTACTGCGTTCTGTGTTATTTTATATTAACCCCATGAATTAATATTCTATTATGAAAAAATAACATATTAACGAAATGATTAGGCTAAGATGATGTTATTTTATTATAATACTAGCTTCTGCCCGCGACTTCGTCCGCCTAGATGTCGATTACAGTTATTCCCTCGGGATTTTTAAAATATTCTGGGATACAAAGTAACACACAAAAATTCTCGTTTATATTATTAGTAGGATTGTATTTTAACTTGTTCAATTTCTTTAAGGTGAAATTGTTTGAAGCTGTTCATACTACAACACGGACTTCAATCGCAAATTATGTACAGAGCATAAATAGAACTGGACAAATTGGACCTGCCGTATGTTATAAATGCGCAAAGTAATAATGACAGTGAGCAGTATGATGACAGTGAGGTTGAAACAGGAGAAGGGTTCGGAGAAGTTGAAGTTCAGGAAGAACAGTATGAAAAAGTGGAATTTTTAGACTCAGATATCTCATTTATTTATTGATTAAACATGTCAAAAAATCTTTTGCATTTTATTAAATAAAAACAAAGTATTTGATTCAGGAATCAGGGACCGCTTTGGACTATGTTGAAGTGACACTGTAAATAAAATCATATGAAGTCTCTAACGTTTTGATTACTTACGTCATGACTCAGTCCAAAGTGGCCTGCGAACCAAATTCTTTGACTGTACCTCATGCATGTAAGACCTCAACTTATAAAATTACCCGCTGACATACATGCATTTTTGCCTGCGACCTTGTCTGTGTAGAATTGGTTCATAGCGTTTCATTGGGAACTGCCAAATTATCCAGGATAAAAAGCAGCCTATGTCCTCTGGGACTCAAACTATCCCTATGCCAAAGTGCAGCAGTTTATGTAAGCGACAACCATACTTTCGCATTTATAAATAATATACTAGCTGTTGCCGCGACTCCGCCCGCGCAGGTAATCGTGAAATATTTTTTGAAATCGGTCCAGTAGTTTTTGAGTTTATCGTTACAAACATACAAAAATATAAATCTTTCCTCTTTATAATATTAGTGTAGAAGTAAGGATCCAGTATGCATATACATACTTCCATAGGAGTGTATATCATAGTTTAAACTACGTACTCTCGGAATATCATGCTATCGAATGTTCGTTGGCTCGACTGTTACCGTACATAATAATTAGAGCTATACTTGTAAGTATCAAAACGTGTTGTGTGACTAAAAATCAGTATTGCCATAAACAAACTTATGATTTCTACTATTGTCACCTCATTGCAGAGTTATTGTGGGATGATTCTAATTAAACAATTGGTTTTTTTTTTAAACTCTATTTTCAATTACAGTAATTTTTAATGAGATATGAAAGGGGAAAATTAAATGTTAAGTGATATAAAAAAAAAACATTAAGAAACAATTGAGAAACAATTGGGTCAGGTTGCCAGTTTCATTTCAATCAGCGTCATGGAACTGAATTGTTTTATACCTATTGCAACACATGATTAGTATGTAAAAGGTCGCGATTAAATAAGGGTAGCAGTTTCAAATAAAAAATAATGTCGTGTCGAAGTTTGTTGTGTCGTATATATGTATGTTGTATGAAAGAAAAGTTGCTATTAAAAAGAGTACCTATTATTGTTATAAAAAAAATGGGAATATTTTTGCAATACATGACCTGTTGTATGTATGTAAGTTTGTCAAGTCGTATTTCATGTGTGTAAGTTAAAGTTTAACGATTAATTAGGAATACGGAAATATCTCGACAATAATGTATTATAGTAACTTTAGTGCCATATGTTAATGAGTTGTCGTGAATTAAAAATCGGTTTGGTAATACAATTCAATCGAGAAAATGGTATGTATGTATGTAAACTCTTAATTGCACAATAAGAAAATAACAAAATAAAAAAAACAGGTCTTATGATTATTTTTCTATAGTTGCGATGAAATGTATGATACTAGCTGAGTAGAACGCTTTATAGTTTAGTAAGATCATAGTTTACACAGATCATTGCTAGATGGCGATATCTGTCGATTAAAGGATTTACGAACGCTATCGTTGTTACGGATTCGGATTCGTAAGGTTAACTATGGTTGATCAAATGGCAAAACCAAGGTTTGTAGATTTTTACACTAGTATATTTGTCCGTGACTCTGTCCGTGCAGAAGTTGTTTTTCGCTACGCGCGTGTCTGTCCTTCTGGGTTTGAGTGGTCTCCAAATCGGATTTTATAAAAATCGGATTAACTGTGAGTAAGTACTTTTACATTAATTTACATACTATAAGATTAGTATTATTCTGTAGATGTCTATCAAAATTCAAAATTCAAAATGTTTATTCAGTAAATAGGCCACATGAGGGCTCTTTTATACATCGGTAACATTGAGTGAATCTACCAGCGGTTCGGACAAGACCATCATTGCGGAGAAGAAGCGCCGCAAGAAACTCCAGCAGAGGTCATTTTTTCAATCATAAAAACATAAAAACACTTAAAATTAAGTAACATTAAGTAATAATAAGGTAATAAAGTAATAAACAATAAATTCTTAATAAAAAATAAAATTATAACAAATGAAAGGTCAATAAACCTTAAACTAATAATAAAGAATATAAGAACAACATGACGAGGTCTCTACGTCAAAAGCCATAACTAGGTAGAATGATTAATTGAACAACAAGTCCTTGCAAACGTGAACAGACCGGACCCCACAAACAGCACCCGTTCACGAGTATGATGCGTATCTCAGCCATCGCCTCTCTCAACCATGTGTTCGGGAAAGTGGCGAACGTGACTTTGAGTGAGCATGACATGGTCATGCTGCCGGACAACCACCATAAAAGTAATATTGTGTGAAACAGCTCTCCGGCGAGAAACATGTGTGTGTTCTCATTTAAAAGCGTCTTGTACACACAAGAACTAGTAAAGGTAAAAATACAGACAGTGAACATAAAATTGAGTGCTTGAATACGCAGTTTGCTTAAAGGCTATGTTAATCAAGGTACAAATATTGTAACTATCCTAGATACTACTTAAAGATATCTTGGTCACTAATGAAGTCATTTACAGTGTAATATGCTACTCAAGAAGCAGCGCTTGATGTGAGACTTAAATTTATTGAACGGCATATTGAAGATATCAGATGGTATCTTGTTGTAAAAACGTATACAGTTCCCCGCAAACGAAGTGCTTACCTTACGGAGACGGTGACCTGGAATAGCGAGCTTATCCCTATTTCTAGTATTTAAATTATGAACGTCGCGGTTATGCCTTAACTCATGTATATGTTTGCGTACATACATGATACTTTTAAAGATATATTGAGACGCGACTGTAAGAATATTGATTTCTTTAAATTTATCCCTGAGCGAATCACGAGACCCCAATTGATAAATAGCATGTACAGCCCGCTTCTGTAGTACAAAGATGATTTGGATGTCAGCCGCTTTTCCCCAGAGCAAAATTCCGAAGCTCATAACACTATGGAAATAACTATAGTACACAAATCCGGCCGTCTCGACGTCAGTAAGTTGTCGAACCCGCTTTACCGCATAAGCCACCGAACTTAGTTTACCTGCAAGTGTGGATATACGGCGCGTGCGTGCGTGCGTGCGTGCGTGCGTGCGTGCGTGCGTGCGTGCGTGCGTGCGTGCGTGCGTGTCCACAACCAGTCAACAATTGTAGACAACGCAACATTGATGTCATTAACATTATCCTGTTTCCTATCCGCTTTGAATTTAAGTGAGGTATCGTCAGCAAACAAAACTATTTCATGTTTATCGCGCACTACATACGGGAGATCGTTAATAGAGATTAAAAATAAGAACGGTCCTAGAATAGAGCCTTGAGGCACTCCCATACCAACAGATGACCCAGAGGATTGTGTCACAAAATAGATAGGTACAGAAGTCAATCACATGTATGTACTCCACTTTTCATACCTACGCTCGGCGGTCGCTCTATGGTTGTCAACTATGGCTTATGCACAAAAAACTATCGTGGTAGTGGCACTCGTAGGTATCTAGTTGTTTGATTTATCGTTGAGAATTAAACGGGAAGAATATAAATATAAATTAATAATAACTAAAATATTTTTATTTTAATGTCATTGTTATGTTATTACAAATTTGACTATAGAAAATCCCTAATAACTTCTAAACTGATTACCCTAGTTACACAATTTATATTGCCCTATCCGTCCGTAAGGTGGCGTTTACCTTACAAAAATTTAGTTACTTTATTTATACTGATTCAAAATAGGGAACTATTATATAAATCGATCTTACATCGTTTAATATTGAATTTAAACAACCGTCCACTGAACAGTTATAATAACTTTATTTTTGTTGCTCCATTATTGCACAAAAAAGTTCACAGACGCGTGTTTCAAGCGGATGGCATTCGCGCTCGCACTGGTCCTAACCGGTCCGAGATATCGTGTCCGTGAGCAGTGTCTATGTGTGCGTTGCTCGAGCGCACTTTGTATGTAGATTGATTTCTGTACCTATCTATTTTGTGATTGTGTTCCGTTAATGTCTACCCGCTGAAATCTGTGAGCAAGGTAAGATGTAATAAAAGATAAAAAGATAAAAGATGTTTATTCAGTAAGTGCGGCCTGCACGAGCACTTTTACATGTCAATAATCTGCCAGCGCTTCGCAAGAGACCACTGCTGAGAAGAAACGCCGCAAGAAACTCAGCAGTCAGTTGTTTTTTAAACATTGCTTATGATATTACACAATTACAAAACTTAACCTAGCATTATATAATACAATAGATTCATTGTATTATATAATATATGATCAAACGAACTTCACAAGCGAAGTTCGATCAATATTATATGAGTCGTTTCATTCGAAGATATAAGTATATAAAACCAGGTAGTCCCTTAAACCTACGGGCAACATCACACGCTTTTTAAAGAATCGATAATAAAAGTCGATAATTTGAATCGATATAACCAATCCCTCATCCCTGTGTAACGCCCTATCCATCGTCATTTTATTTAGAGAGGCCGCAAACCTTTGCAATTTTGGGTGTGCAGGGCGAGAGGGTCCTTATATCTTCGAATGAAACGACTCATATAATATTGATCGAACTTCGCTTGTGAAGTTCGTTTGATCATATATTATATTTCGTCGTTTCATTCTTCAGATATAAGTATATAAAACCAGGTAGATATTTAGAGACAAAGGTTTGTGTATAACAGTGTGTCAGATAGAGTAGGTATGCCAACGAAAATAAACACATTGTGATTGCGTATTCATTTAATGTCTTTGAAACTATATTACTTATATAGTTACTACTTGTGCAAGTTATCATAATCAATGTAATTAATGTTAACAAAATTAAAACAAGACTTCTTAACTTAAACAAAATAATCGGACTTAATCCTGATTGTTCGATTGTAAGCAGATAGCTCGAGCAAAAAGACCTTCCTCTACCAGCGGCCGGTTATAGAACTTTGCGAAAGTTTCCGAGTTTTTTGTCCAGCCAGCCAGCCAGCTTTCCTAATAGCATCGACGCTGACACCTGCTGCGGCCGAGGCGGACGTGGTAGCGTGGCGGGTGCTATGTGCACTGAATGTGTTCACGTCGATCCCACTCTCCGCCAGCACCTGCTTTATCCACCTGCTTATAGACTGTGCTGTAGCGCTCCTGTGAGGACGCTTCACAGTAATTAAGAGGCTTTGAACGTTCTCTGGTCGTTTATCTCTCGTTATGAAAAGATAGTCCTTCAGAACGGTAGCAGGGCAAATGTTGGAACATTCTCCGAAGAAAGGGAGAAACAATAAAGGTTGGTCTCGGCCTGGAGAAGAGGTCTTTATTATGTTATTAATTTTGATTTTAACGCCGTTACTACAAATGTCAATATTTCCCGTTTTTATAAGTGAAAAAGTCTGGACGCGATGGGCAGTACATAAGGCCAAAAGAATAACTAACTTTTTAGTAAGTTTCTCTAATGTTAGGCCTAAATTCGGATACCAATTAGAAACATAATTTAGGACAATTTGCGGATCCCAAGTTTGAGAGTATTTAGGTAAACTTGGTCTCAATTTAAACGCTCCTTTTAAAAGGCGTTTTATAGTATCGTCTGAACCTATATTGTCTCCTAACAGAATTGAGAGAGCTGAGCGATGGCTGTTCAACGAACCATAAGAAGCCCCATTTTTAAATAACTCTGTGAGAAAATTCAATATCCACGGAATTGATTGGTCGAAAAATGCTAAATCATTTTTTATGCAAAATTGCCACCACAGTTTTAACGTAACATTGTATTGCTCTAAGGTATTGTCAGCTAAAGAGGCTAGCATAAGGTCTAACGCTGCAGGTGGGACTCCGCGTCGGGAGAACGCTTGCCGGAGAGCACTGCGGCAGCCAGGGTAAGCTTCTGGTGCAGTGGGTGACGGCTCCTGAAATGGGAGCGTACAAGATGCTCTTTAGGACTCAGAATTACTGTTTCAGATACGATCAGAGTTTGTAATAGGGGATACCAAGCTTGTGAAGGCCACACTGGAAAAACAACTATTCCTACTGCTTTGTCTTGAATAATTTTACGAACTAATTTCAGTATTAAAGAGAAAGGGGGGAATGCATAAAAGAATTTTTCATTCCAATATACTGTAAACGCGTCAATACACATCGCGTCAGGATCTTTTCGCCATGATATGTATTGTTCGCATTTGGCATTGGCGCGAGAAGCGAATAGGTCGATTTCTGGATGTCCTAAGGCTGATGTAACTTTTTGAAATGCCTGATCTGCAAGTTCCCATTCTATGTCAGGATTTACTCTCCGTGACTCCTCGTCAGCCTCTTTGTTGTCCTTTGTGTTAATGTATGACGCGAAAAGCCAAATATTTCGCTTCTCGCACCACTGCCATATTTGTCTTGATAAATCATTCAAGTGCGGAAATTGAATGCCCCCCATTCTATTTATGTAACTAATTGCTGTTGTGTTATCAATTCGGAGCAAAATGGAACAACACGATCGGTCAGTGGCAAAGTATTTAAGAGCTAAAAACACCGCAAGTAATTCTAAGTGGTTTATGTGAAACTTAGTCTCACTTAGTTTCCAAAATCCATGAGCGCGTGTGTTATTACTGAATGCCCCCCAGCCGGTAATTGACGCGTCCGAAAAGAATTTGACGTGTGTTCTATATTTTCTTTCCACCAATTGAGATCGTTTAAAATTACTCCTAACGGATTAAATTTCACCTCATAATTGTTATATTTCTGTAGAGCTAGGAACTTTTGTCGTTCTAATGTTTTAGTATAAAGCCAGCTATACTTAGCGGCTGGACAGGCTGCAATAAGGTTGCCGATCAACTGTGCGTATTCCCTTATAGTACAAGTAGGTAACTGAGAATATCTTTCAACTAATTGTAAGATTTTTTGGCGTTTTTCTGAGGGAAGACACATAGTCATATTAGCAGAGTCGAATATGAATCCTAAAAATTTGCATCTTTGCTGAGGACACAGGGAACTTTTTTCATAGTTAACCACAAAGCCCAAACGCTCTAATAATTTTATAGTTTCTTTTACCTTGTGTTCGCATTCCTGTCTGGTATCCCCAATACACAAAATATCATCGAGGTATACCACAGATTTGTGACCTTGAGATCTAAGATAGGTAACCACTTCTTTCATGATTTTTGTGAAAACCCTGGGAGCTATGGAAAGCCCATAAGGCATAGAATTAAATTCGTAAATGTGTGGATCTTGCGATTTATCTGTATGAAACTGAAATCTGAGATATGTACGATAATCTGGAGCAACTGGGACCAGTAAATAGGCCTCTTTTAGGTCAATAGTTGCCATAAAACCATGTTCTGAAATTATTTTAGAAGCTGTCCTATAGTCTTCCATTTTAAAATGGGACTTGACTACGAACTTATTCAACCGTTTTAAGTTAAGAATAAAACGTTTTTTACTATTAGGTTTCGGTGCTAAAAATATGTTCGACAAAAATTGATTTTCTACAGCTGGACACAATGAAACTGCTCCCAAATCACATAAGTTCTGAATAGCTGCGAGCATTTCTACTTTTTCTAAATTTGCTAAATTACTTTTAGGTATTTCTGTCTGAACTACTTGAGTTAAAAATGGTATAGTAATACCGTTCTTAACCCAGTCAAGTATAACCGGATTGGAAGTTATGCTAAGCCAGCAATCGTAAAACTGGTGTATACGCCCGGCGTGTACCTCTGCTACTGCTGCGCTGGGGCACGTGGTTTGCCGTAGCCCGCTGCTCTCGTCGTAGGTACCTGCGCCGGCGGTGGCGGCCTGCAGCTCGTCGGTGGTCTCCTCGACACTCCTCGCCCCCCCCTGCTCGTCGAGTAGCGTGAGGGGCCTGCCCAGTTTCCCTGGTAGGGGGCACGTGATGTCGACGGCTGAAATGAGGCTGCAGTAGGTTTTACGTTATTAATAACCGGTTTTTTTATCTGCAGCCCTTGCTTTTCTATGACTTTGGAGGCTTTAATTTTATCCGAAAGTTTGTTTCCGAATAATGTTTCATCTCTCTCACTTTCCTGTAAGACGTTAAGGAACGGCCTGGCTAGCCCGGGTGTGACCAATTTTATTCGTGTCTGGGTCTTGGAAAAATGGAGATCGGACAATATTCTGCAACCGTCACTCAACAGCTTAATAGGTTGAATTTTATCGTCGCCCGTTAGTAACAACGTAATTCCTCTGTTGACGGCTGTGATACCAACTCCTAGTTGATTTTGGGCAGCTTCCATCTTTTTGTCTCGAATTCGAACACTTTCCATGACCGCTGCGGCTATCTCAACGTTGAGTTTGGAATTAATGCGTTTATTTCAGGATCATAGATTGTTAGTAATATTAAATCTCATTCTTTATTAGTAATTATTGTCTAAATTGTAAAATTGATTTATTTATTTCTCCTATGGCATCTGTCATGTGGGTGACAACATGGGACAGTCTTTGTACATTCTGTTTTGTTAGTCTATGTAAATAAATGTTTTAAAAAACAAAAAAACCGCCTTCAAAAACGCAAAAAATAACTTCTACTACTAGGTACTTAGTAGTAGGTACCTATCCTATTAGGTTAGTCCAACTGAAGTCGGCTTTTCGTTGAAAATATTGTGGTCGCCGACTTCAGTTAGACTAACCTAATAGGATAGGTACCTACTACTAAGTACCTAGTAGTAGAAGTTATTTTTTGCGTTTTTGAAGGCGGTTTTTTGTTTTTTAAAACATTTATTTTATTTTACACTTTTTAGTGATCATAATAAGCTTATGTAGTCCCACTTCTTAGTTGATATATGAAACTTTAAGACATTTCAAGCTCGCCGCAAGCAACGCCGCGGGAAAATCATAGTCATTTTAAAACAATTAAATGTGCTTCGTTGTAGTCGCTCAACTATCTTAATCGAGATATCTCATCGCCACCCTTGAAATCGGTACCGTTGAGGAGTTCCGGTGGCCATCTGTGGTCTTCATCATCAGGTCCGCTTCACCAAGTGACACTTTCTGAATGCAAATGCTACACTGATTACTAAAAATACTAAAATCGCTATATGTTTGCATACAATATTTGAGGAGTTCCCTCAATTCCTCACTGATCCCTTCATCAGATTCAGATTTGCTGACAATGGGACCACCTCGGAAGTATACTCTATCAAACCAAAAAAGAATTTTTAAAATCGGTCCACAATTGACGGAGTAATCGGTGAACATACATAAAAAAAAAAAAAAAAAAAAAAAAAAACATACAGTGGAACGTATAACCTCCTCCTTTTTTGAAGTCGGTTAAAAAGAAGCAGTGTCAGATTGATGTTGACATATCCAGATTTAAAAAAAAAATCCGCCATTTTCATGACTAAGACTAATTCAAGGCGTAAGTATATTATTTCTACGGCTGTTATTTAAATATTAGGGCGATTATGATTTATGATCACTTGAAAAAATCGTGGTATTTTTAGATGGCGAATTTAGACAGATTCTCCGGTTACCGGTGATAACTAGGGGCACGCTGCCGAATTAAATAAATGCAAGTAAAATGTGGGTAGGTATATGTAAAGAAAATGTATCACACGGTCGGGGCAATATGCGGCAGTTCTACTAAAAATTAACATTAAAGTCTCCACAAACAATAACATGGTTTTGGGTTTTACATGCTAATTTTAACACATTTTCCATACTAGATTCAAATGTGCTGAAATCAGGCAATGGTGGTCTGTAAACACAAATAAGTATGTTATTTTCTACTTCTACGCTAGAAAATTCTACAAGCCTCTCTTTTTTTTTAGATTGTACAGTACTTTTAACAATTATTAAAGAATTATGAATGGCGGATTTTCTGGCAAAAAAACTAACTAATTCAAAATTAACAAAATCAAAAATTAATTGATCTGGTCTAAGCCAAATGATCTGTACATTTTCAGTATCTAAAAATAATCCTACTTCTAATTCTTTGCTGGAAAACCCTTGAATATTTTGTGAATTATATTTATACTCAAAGGTGTTTCAGCTGTCCTATTACTTTAGTTTAAATGATTGTTGTTTGGTATTTGATTGTTGTTTGTATTTGTTTATATATATTTGGTTCTATATTAAAAGTTCTCCCAAAGTTAAAATATATTTCTTGGGAAATGATTTTTTTCAGATGTTAGCGTGAGGCGCTTTATGAATTTATTTAGGTCGAAGAAATGATATTTGCTATTACAACAATTAGCATTATACATTAAAGAATTTAAGTGTCTTATTTTATTTTTATAATTATATGGCATATTTTGTGAATATGGTAATGCACTAAGTATAATTTAATAATTAAACGAACTTACCATAAGTGAAGTTCTATCATAATTTTACGAAAGTTCATTGTCAGAGATTTACGGTGTAGTTTACGTTGTTTGCAACTAAACGTCATCACAATATATTCAAAGTCCAAGCAGAAACAAAACGCAGCGTCTGTCTTCTGTTGGCAGCACTGCTTGTTCTTCATTACGTTCGAAGAAGTTCATGAGCAACCCTGTATACTGGAGGTCGGGATGGGCGGGACATTGGTCTCTGACAACGAACTTTCGTAAAATTATGATAGAACTTCACTTAAGGTAAGTTCGTTTAGTCATTAAATTTTACTCTAGTTCGTTGTCAGAGATTTACGGTGTAGCTGTTCAAAGTTGGGTTGCGAATGACAAGATAATAGAAAAAATAACAAAGGATTTATTTACTTACCTAACAAAAAAATAATACTTCTCTTATAAAAAACAAGTTCTTTTCTTATCTATCTATACATATAATAAAGCTGAAGAGGGTCGAAAGTCTGTACATCTATATTGTAACGCGTGTATATTACCCGCTATATATTAATATATAAATATAATAAACATTTCATATAATGTAAGATATTACTTAAAACTTATTTTATGTATTCTTAGAAATCTTATAATTACCTAAAACAATAGAAAGTTACAAACAAAGAAGCCGCTTTCGGGATATTAGACTCCGCAGCTGCAGGTCATTTGGACAAATTTCTTTTATCTATATTTTATTTTATTGTTAGATTGTTAAAAACTGACTTTCACAGTTCTTCGAAAGGAGTGGTCTACCTGCTCACAACGGACGCAACATGTGCAAGACCCCATTGTCAAGTGGATTCTCAGCGTTAGATTTGTAGATAAAAAAATAAAGGAGTATCGTCGACAACGAAACGCAACCTTAAAACCATAGAGCTTGGGGGCGGTGACATACTGTTTCCCGCGTTAGTTTGATTGGTTAATTAGGTTGGCGTCAGTTGTGACAAGTAGGGATGATTTGGAATTTACGAAAGATAGATGTTTTTAGACGGACAGTTACCCCCGGGACGCGAAACTAGGAACAGGACAGTCGGTAGAGAAGATAGGGAAGTAGATGGTCAAGGATCTTAGTACGGACGCGTTCGAACAAAGAAGTAGCTAGTTAGTGATGGTTTGAGTTTAGAGTTTGAATCAGTTTTATGGAGTGTTATTAGTGCATATGGTTAGGCTTGTATTGAAGATATGCATCTGTGTGTGGGCGTGGATTGATGGTGAAAGTGTGTGTTAATTAACTAATGAGCAGACAAAACTATTCATTAAACGTCTGGATTAACGCGTTATCATATTTTTTTTGTAGGTTGATGAGGAATCGGCTTTACGTTACTTAGGCACATGTACTCTCAACACTCTCTTCCGAGATAGTTGATGAGGAATCGGCTTTACGTTACTTACGCGTTCGGACAAATAAGTAGCTAGTTAGTGATGGTTTGAGTTTAGAGATTGAATTAGTTTTATTAAGTGTTATTAGTTCATATGGAGGATTTGCGTTTGCGTCTGTGTGTGTGTGTATGTGTGGATCGATGGTGAAAGTGTGTGTTAATTAACTAATGAGCAGACAAACTATTCATTGTACGTTACGTTACTTAGGCACATATGTACTCTCAACACTCTCTTCCTAGATAGTCGGTGAGGAATCGGCGGCTTCTCGTTACTTAGGCACATATGAAGTACTCTCAACATTCTTTTCCGAGATAGTTGATGAGGAATCGGCTGCTTTGCGTTACTAAGGTACTCCTTTATCCTCTCTTTAAACTAAATAATATTTAAATTAGAAATCCAGACGTATACTGATGACTTGTATGGTCGTAAGTTGAGAGAATGGATGCAAGATAGCAGGGTAGTTTGTCTTAATGAGGTCAGACCCCATCCAAAGTAAGGACCAATTTTATGTTAACTTCCTGTTCAATTAATTATTACAAGTACTGTATTTAAGAAAGTAGATTAAATCTAAGATCAAATAGGTTCTCGCTGTAACCGGCCTCTTTCGAGGTAGGGGTATAGGTAGGGATATCATTACATTGTTAATTACATCCACGCAATATAGGTAGGGAATATTATAGATACACGAAGGGTATACCACGATCAAGGTAGTACAAGGAGTATCTGGGTGAGTCAAACCTTTATTTAAACTGTGTGTTATTTTGTGTTTATTTCGTGATTAGCTTGTTTATTAATAGATTTTGATTTTGATTACGTTAGATAACCTTTTCTTTTACACAACGTAGAGGGTCCTAATTTAGATAGGTACAACTATAACTAGACGATCACGTGTTTTATTTTGGCCAAGTCAATAATTACACAACGTAGGATATTTTATCAGTTACTATATAGACCGGGGGGGGTAGGAGTGTTACAATACATATAATAAAGCTGAAGAGGGTCGAAAGTCTGTACATGGCAGATATTCCAAAAAAAGTTTGCTGGGGATACTTAGAATCGATAACAGAACACGTTCCAACAGTTTTTAGAATTTTTGTCTGTTTATCTGTTTGTCTGTTTATTTGAACGCGCATCACGTGAAAACGGCTGAACGGATTTTGATGCAAACTTTACTAATCTGTCGAGAAAATACCCGGCCAGGTTATAGGCTATAAAAATATAGGTATCTATATCTATATCTATATCTATATCTATATCTATACAAAAAATAAAGTTGTAGAAGGGAAAAAATCTGTACATTCAAGATATGAACTTAAAAATAACTCAGAATCAGCAGCAGAACACGTTTCTACAATTTTTAGAGTTAGTGTCTGTTTGTCTGTTAAATTTTGTTTCTCCTCGCATCAATTGAAAACCACTGAACCAATCTTAATGCGGTTTTCATTAAAACGTTTCAATAACCGGTGACCAGGTTTATATATAATAAAAAATTAAGATATGAAAATCAAAGGGGGGCAAAAGAGGGGTCAAAGTTGATATGGAAAAAAGTTACCGGATTGAGCTGGTCACTTGAAACTCTGTATAATTAATTACTCTTCGTAACAAATAAAAGTACATTTATTTCAGGATTTCTCGATTAAAGTTAAAACAACTAAGAAATTATCGAATTAGCCCAATTGTAAGTATTTCTTTAAAACCCTATTCGAGGGCCGTCGATTACTTTACGTGATTACAAATATCAAAATTTCACTCTCCGTTTATTACATATAAACTATAGTCAAGGATTTTTAAAAATTCAATGTACAAAATGCTATAAAGAAGCAAAATAAATAATCCCATAAGTTTTTGTAACAAATGCGACGCCATGATAATGTGACATCAAAGACAAGGACAACCATATCCCTCCTATAACTGGAGCGATCAAGAGAAAAAAAGCACGCGATCATTGACTAACGTTACAGAAGCGACGCTGTGATTGAAACTAACGGTGTCACGTTGTTGCTTGAAAACAGTGTTTTAATGGGTAATATCGGGGGTTAAAGTTGGAATATTACTTATATTGAAGACAATATTTCGAAAACCAAACTCCTATTTCTAACTTAGCTTGGGTTTTACAATTTTGATCAATAACTTATTCTCTTCTTTAGTTTCCGCAGCATTATAGTAAAAAGAGAAACCTTACAATTTCGTCATTTCCATGTATAACATAGGTCACAAATATTAAATTTTTTGAGTGTTACTTATTTATCAATCAGATTATGAAGTAAAAAAATAATTAACAGCAAACTTCTTTTTGAATTAATGCATTTATTTCAGGATCATAGATTGTTAGTAATATTAAATTTTATTCTATATTAGTAATTATTGTCTAAATTGTAAAATTGATTTATTTTTTTCTCCTATGGCATCTGTCATGTGGGTGACAACATGGGACAGTCTTTGTACATTCTATTTTGTTAGTCTATGTAAAAAGGAGCGGTGTCAGATTGATGTTGACAGCGTTGACATACCCAGAATTTAACATTTTTCCGCCATTTTCAAGACCAAGACTAATTCAATTCGGAAGTATATTATTTCTACGGCTGTTATTTAAATATTAGGGCGGTTATGATTTATGATCACTTGAAAAAATCGTGGTATTTTTAGATGGCGAATTTAGACAGATTCCATCTACCTACCGGTGATAACTAGGGGCACGCTGCCGGATAAAATTAATGCAAGTAAAATGTGGGTAGGTATATGTAAAAAAAATGTATCACACGGTCGGGGCAATATGCGGCAGTTCTACTAAAAATTGGCGAAGATTGTATGGCAAGAGGTAGTAACGATATGATTACATTAAAAAGCGAATTCTGTAATATTGTATAAAACACAGATGATCTAAAAAATAACGTGTAGGTACCCAGATCTACAAACCAATAAAAAGAATAGAGAATGATTGTGTGAAAGGATAATAATTATTAGCACCGAAAAACAAAATTAATGGGTAGATAAATAAAAAATACCGGTCAAGTGCTAGTCGGACTCGCGCACTGAGGGCTCCGTATTTAAGATAATATGCTTGGTAACCGCAAAAGAAAATACTCATTTGGTTACGAACTTTATTGTCTATGAAATAAGGTCCATTTTGACTAGCCTAAATTTTAATACAGATTTAGATTGTAGATGTAGGTATACAAAAATGTATTAACCTAGATGACGTTATCCAATTCAATTTCAATTTAAATGTGGAGCTCAATATTACATAAAAAATCATCCTGGCCTGGGAGGATGTTTAACTATAAAATTACTTAAAACACTTAACTGCGATAAACGAGTTCTACGCGGATGAGATCTATACTAACGCCAGATCTTTTAGCGGGTGAAGTGGAAGCATGCCTTGTACTTTGGGCTGTGAAAATATTAGTATCCGTACCCGCAGTTCCCAGTATTTGTTTTATCCAACGGCTGATTGTTTGTGTGGAGGCACACTGGAACGGTTTCCTAAAGGTTAGTATCAACTTTTCTTGATTACCCCTTAAGGGCTTTGTTAAACTTAAATAAGACTTAATGGTTAGTACAGGGCATATTTCAATTCTTTCAGTATAAGCTGGAAGGTGTAACGTTGGTTGTAGAGAGCCTGGTTTGGAGGTTTTTATTAGATCTGGTATATGGATCCTTACTCCAGTATTGAGAAAATGTATATTTCTTATGGTGATAAGTGATAGAGTTTGACCTCTATGTCCAGACGTTAGGGCCAGCAACACGACTATTTTTTTGGTTAAAGCTTCTATTCCTATGGTTTCATTTGGAAAGTGTGTCGCGAGATAATTTAGCACTATAGTGGGATCCCACGTCATATTGTACTTAGGCTGCGGAGGTTTTAACCTAAATACTCCTTTAACAAATCTTTTAACACATTCATTAGCTCCTATTCCGGGTCCAAGCAGTAAGGAAAGAGCTGACCTAGCAGTATTAATTGTTACATATGAAGCTCCACCTTTGAAACGTTCAGTTAAAACATTAAGTAAAGAAGCGATTGAAGCTTCGTATGGATTTATGGAACATCTTGCACAAAATGGCCACCACAACTTTAATGTTGTGTCATACTGTTTATATGTCACACCCCCAGAACAAGACTGCACTAAGTCAAAATAGCTCATTTTTCAGAATCAAAGAAAAACCGTTATCTCATGTTATATCAATGTTATTGCGAATCTCATGAACATAGCATGTAAACAATTTAATGCGTTTCAGCATTATAATAGTTCGGACGATTCAAACCGCGCTAATAAAGCAAAACAATGCATACTTTGACTTAAGTCACTGTTGTGGAATGACTGCACGAAATAATAAATAATTGTTTCGAGTTGCGCGCTTTTTACTGACTAATTCTGATATAATCTACTGTTATTCTACCGTTTTTTTATCCGTTCCGTTCCGTTCCGTTCCAATGACTACACCCAGCCAGCAGTTCTGCTGCAAGGACGCAGAGTCGTTTACCACCATCAAAGAGGTAGAAACAGGTCGGTTAAACAGGGGGGCTCAGATGCCCACAGTGACACTACGCGAGCTGTAGGACGAGGGTGTATAGGAACCTCGCTGTCGCTTGCCACCCGATGTCAGCAACTGCCACTCCTGTCCGAGACACCGGGGAGCCGGAGTTACAGGTAGGGAGTGTTCGGGGCTTTTGCAGTCGGATGGAGTGTGGGAAGGATAGATCAGACCCGAATACTAGCATCGTGGCCCGAATGAGGGAAGATAGATACTATAATTGTTGTGTAATAAATACGGAGTGGAAGTTAAGACTGCTTTTTCCACTCGATCTCAGGCATTTTGCTTCCTGGTTCATTTTATTTTCCTTCATGCGTTGTTATCTTCAGGTTCCGTTTCCGTGTCGGTTTCTGGACTCTTGTGTATTTTTTCGGCTGTTTTTTTTAAAAGGCTCCTGTTTGGCGCTCTGGATCTCCAATAGGTTCGACTCTTATTGGTGTAGTTCTCTATGTCATGTGCTAGGGAATCATCCCAGGTAAAAATTGGCCGGCCTACTTTCTTTTTCCTCTCTTTTAAGCTGAGCGCAGCACGTAGAAATTCTGCGCACTTTGACTACTTTGGTAATTGTTTTCCCCTCAAGAACTTGATGGATTTTTAGTCTAGGGGGGTCTTTTGCTGCCTCCATCATCTACATGAGGATGTGGCGCTCATATTTCCTTAGTCTTGACCTGTTGGCCTTTGTAAGTGCCATAACGTTTAATCCATAGGTCATAGCCGGCGAGATCACCATTTTATATAAGTATAAGCCGCGCAATGCGCCATTCTAGTTTGTACTGTTTTACAAATTTGGTGAGGACCTTTGAATTTTTGATCGCTTTGGCACATCTTGTTTTAATTAAAGCTTTAGATTGTGCGTCTCTGTAATATACGACCCCAAATATTGTATTTGCTCGACAGGTTGTATCAATATGCCTCCCATAGATTTTGGTAGCTGCTCGGCTGCTGGGGGGCCAAAGGGGTCCCTAATGACTAGTTTAGTTTTCGTGTCGTTTATGACCAGACCAATGGTTTTGAGCAAATCTTTCATTTTCTTCACTATACGGTCTAGGGTAGTGCAACAGTCGCCTACTATGATAAGATCATCTGCAAAAGACAGAATTAGCGGTAGTGTGGTCTAGCTTGACCACATCCTCTTCTTCCTCTAGAGTTCGTAGCACATCATCCATTAAAACTGTAAATAGTTTGGGTGACAGGAGGCATCCTTGTTTGACTCTTTTACCTTTGATGATGATTTGTGAGTTTTGACCACACCACATGATAAAGGTTCGTTTCCGCATACAAGCCTCGACTATCCTGTTTGTTAGCGGTATGTTTGTGCGGGTGACGAGCACGTCTCTCAAAGCACTCAGATCTACATTGTCGAATGCTTTTTCAATGTCGAGCGCTACCATAAACAGCCTTCTACCCTCCCTCCAGTTTACGTCTAAGACTCTACGGAGTGTAAATAGATGGTCCTCCGTTGACCTGTTGTTTAGAAACGCGGCCTGATAACTTCCCAGAGCTTCGATTTTCTCATCCAGTTTTCTTAAAAGGAAATTGGCGTAGATACGGTAACCTACATTACAAATCGATATTCTTCTATAGTCGTTGACGTGCTGTGGGCGTGCTTTCTTTGGTATCGGTACTTGCTTTGTAATGAGCCAGTCTTCTGGTTTTTTGTTTTCCAACCATGCTTCGCGCATTATGTTGGTGACCTGTTGTATAAACTCACTAGGTGCTTGTATAATTCCGGGACTATTTGATCCGTTCCCGGGACTGTCCCTCCTTTCAACTTACTAATAATGTTCGTTACTGTTTCAATATCAGGACCGTCGTCTTCCGGTACTCGGTTTGTGCTGTGGTCTTCTGGTCTAATTCGATCTCCTTCGCTTTTTTTCAATTCCGAAATTCAATTGGACATCGGAATATATTTGTTGCTGACTGTTCTGTTCTCTGGTTTATTTTTAAAGCTGCGCAAGTACTTGTACGTAACTTTCATTCGAACTGCTCTGTGCGCGTTGCTGAGATTGTTAAAGAAGCGTTCACATTCAGTGTTAAAGTCTTCTTCCTGGGTCCTACGCCAGTGTTTGCGCGCCTGTTTAACTTTTTCGGCGTAACTTTGATCTTCCGGGCACTTATTTTTAAAGAAGAGCGCTTTTTGCAAATTTGCAAGAGCAAGGCGGACTTCTCTAGATCGGGGTATTGACTTCGGGGGAAGTTTTCTTGCAGCTTGTATTAATATCCCATTAAGTTGATTCCAAGTTGGATTTTCGTTAGCATGTTGTGAGATAAGCAGACGTCTGATTTCTTTCTGAAATTACTTTTTTATTTCGTTGCTTTGTAAGGTTTCATAAGCGACCGTTTTGTAATTTAATAGTTTTACTACATTCTCTTTTTCCGAGAAGTTGGTATTTTTCTGTCGCTGGTAGTTTTTCTTGCTTTGGAAGCTTGTGTTGCGGATTGATCCCCATACTATTTTGTGATCGGATTTTACGGATTTGGCGAACTCTCCTCTTACAGTATGGAAAAAAATGGGCCTTTGTTTAGATGATAAAATATGGTCGATCTGTGAGCTTTTGTTTCCTGAGGTCCATGTTACCTTACATGATGTACGACCCCACGAATTGTTTAACCTGAGGTTGTGTTCTAATATGAAACTCATTAGGAGGCTGCCGTCCGTAATGGACTCTTGCTGTAAGAGGTTCTTTTTAGATAACTGTGATCACGCCTTTTTCACGTCCCGTAGTCCTACGTGTGCATTAAAATCGCCTAAGATTATTGGGTAGGCCTTCTTAGGAGCTTGACGCAGAAGCGTGCCTATGTTTGCCAGGCATGTTGAGGCCCCGGCGGGCATGTGAGTGTTAATTATAAGCAACTCCGCCGGGGCTCTGCTATTTGTTAACTCTATTTTTATGTGGACAGCTATGATATTGGAGTATTTCTTATACGTGTAAATTAAATCATGGTCTATTATGTTTGTTAATCAAGATTGCCACTCCGCGTTTTTCTCGTGGCTTTTTTCCGCCATTGAGGAGCCAGTAATAGTTATTGGAAACCATTTCACCGCGTGAAAGGTGCGTTTCTTGCAATACCGCTATGGTTATACGCCTTGCCGCTAGTTCTTGGTCTATGCGGGCCCTGTCTTTCGCTGACGCGCAACCTCTAACATTCCATGTTGCTACCGTGACTGCTTCGGAAGGTTTTGGCACCCTGGACCGGGGGTGTTGAGGGGCCCTGACTAGTCTTTGGCCTGTTGCATCAACAACGTGCACACTCTCTACCGAACTATTTAGGTCCGGGGTAGGCAAACTCGCTATAACCGGGGTAGGGCTAAGTGTTTGTGCGTCCGGAGCGTCGCACGTGTTTCATTGTTTTACTGTTTTGCTTGTACTTGCGTCTGTCTGTCCTTTGTTATTCGTAGCGTCCCTGACGCCATGGGCCTTTTGTGACACAAACGCTTTCTCCGCTTCCGGAGAAGTAAATACTACGGAGTCGTAGTGGTGATTATGAAAAAATAAATGTATTCTTTTCATTTTTGCGTATTCCGCTATTGGGGCTTTGTAATACAACGCTCGCTGTTGTTTCGTGTGAACATAGACGTTTACTGTGAAATACTGCGACGCCGCTAATATGATTTCCTCACCACCCCAGAAACCGTCCTTAGCCCGGTTCTGAATGTAGCTATCTATTAGTTGTGAGTAGTGTGGTGACGTGTCATTATACGCAGCCGTGATGTCCAGGCTACTACCTTGGAGGGCTAACTTAATTTGAGTATCATGCCTTTCTGAAGCGAAGTGGTTGGCAAGTTCCTCTATGATATACCGATGGTCGTAATCCATATCCAGCACTGTTTTCATTTGATGTGCTATCGCTCTAAATAGACAATTTCCGTCCTTCGGAATCGAAATAATTTCCATTATTCTGACCGCGTTTGTAGAAAGCGTAACATTCGTTTTTAAATCAAAGGAATGACTCATCCTTTGTTAGGTTCCTACGTACGCATGTTGCTTGTTTTCGGAACTATTGAGTAACTTTCGTCGACTTGTGCAATTGCTTCCAGATGTGGTCGTTGACCGTGGGGTAGTACAGAACCGAAGCTTGACCCTTTTTTTTTCCCACGGACTTGACGGGCCGGGTTTTTCCTTTCTCTTATCTTGTTTGAAATGTTACCGTATGTCCTTACCCTATGTTGTTGAGATAAACTTAAATGTTATGATGAACGTGAGCTTATTGCCTATCGCACTAACCTGAGTCCTGTAGGTTACGTAAGAAGCCTCTTTGTATACCGTTTTACGCTACTTGAACCCTACTCCTCTGCCGTATAGACTAATTTATCTAAACCCTTTGCTACACGTACTTTTTTTTTTAAATTCTACTCTAGTTAGTTATTTATTTTAGAGGCTAAGTACGTGTTAGTGAGTGCTTTTATTGGAGTTGGTTCGATATGTCATAAACGGCCGCGTTTGGTGTTGTATGACTGCTACAAGCCAAATTCTATACACCCTATTAACTTAGGTACAGTTTTTGGGTAGCCCTATTACGCTCCTAACAATATATTATGTTTAACTCGGATTCATAAGCTATTGGGAGGCTGCGATAAAAAATAATCTAAGATCTACTCGCAAGAGACAGTTAAAGCGTATGTAATGAAACGATCTCACCCGAATGTTCGCTCATGTGCCCAGGATGTTCTGGCCAGGGCAGCGGTACTGCTGCGTGGGGCACGCAAGCCTGCACCCTCACACGCTCACACTCGCCGTGATGGCGTGGGGTGGACGCGGCCACCGGCACACGTACACACTTGCCGCACCGAGAAAAGACGCGGCCAAACACACAACGCACACACGAAATTAATAAAGACCGAATTTTGATTCGAATTAGGCACCCACAACGCGATTCCGTTGTTGAGTAAAGGGCAACCGGGCCGAGACGCCAGGTAGAGGTAATGCCTCAGCCAACTTTTTAGTGTCGGACCGTCTCGTCCCAAACACGTGTTGCTCCCTTGGCGGCTGACCAGCAACTCCCTGTTATTCTACTGTTTTTTTATTGAGATTTAATGTACAATAACGACTCAATTGTTTTGTTTCCATGAATAGTTACCTATTTAAAATGACATAAAACCAAATTTTACATAAATCAGTACACATAAATTAGTAAAACAAACAACGTAATTATGTTAAACTTCAAAAAAGGGAAAACCTTTTTTTTTAACCATAATACAACAAGAACTTATTATTTCTAACTATTAGAGACTATAAGTACAACGACGTAGTATTACAGTCATTCATGGCACATCACAAAAACTTAAGAACTAATCAAAATTTCGAAAAATATAATTTAGATGATTAACTCCATAATATCTCCTTTTTTATTTTGAGCCACAGGTAGTCTTTCTGTATATGCTTTAAGCAACAGTGGAGAAAACTCCTGATCTTTGTAGCGCCTTGAACGATTTCGAACACCAACTTTCTTAAAGGCAGTCTGTTCGAACGATCTTTTGTAGAAGAAGAATAAGGGATGTTGATTTTCAACGCGAAGTTGTTTAATATCATGCCATTTGAGTTGATTATTGTCCTCGTCTATATTGAAATTGCTGCCCCAAGTTTCCTGAAGGACTTTCTAGTTCATAAAAATCGTCGTAAGTAAGCTCTTTTACAAGATATTTTATGTTTTTCCTGTTTTTTTGGCAGTACGAATTAAAGTAGCATATCGCTGTGGGCAATAAATAGGGCCAGATCTGAAGTATCTTTTTATTTGTTTTTCTTTAACACTGTGGACGTTGTCCCCTTCATTTTGTGAATGTCCGCGGATCAAAAATGTATGTGTTATAGAATTAACTCTCAGATGATTATCTGCATAAGCATAAAGTGATAATAGGAACTTATTTTTTTTGCTGCCCACAGCAATTATCGCTATAGAATATAATATCCACGTCAGTATTAGGAACACTCTTTTCAAGTACCTACCATCTCAATGTATTGAAGGACACAACTCCCTATCTCAACTGCACCACGCTTGGCTTCGATTTCATCCCAGAAAAAACACACAACATCCCATACGTTTAGGTCACTTACAGTAAAGTTAAAATAATTGATTGTAGACTTATAAAAAAAAAGTGAAACTTGGCCTTTATTTGCAAGACTGCCTGCAGGTCGAATACTGCTACGACGACATCTTTTCTGTTTTTATCGGCCTCTTTTTCCAATCTGGACAATTCTTTTTCTTTGATGTGGTTATGATAACTGTCCCGGAGTTTTGTCTTGCTCTCATCATCGGCATTTTTATACCTTTCACACAGGTCACATTGGTCTTTTTTAGGGATATAGAAAGAAATATTGAACTCCTCATTGAATATCCTAATGAAAGTTGAAGCGGGGGCAAAGGTTAAATTATTTTGCTCTCGGAGGCATTTATAGTCTCGATACAAGTCTGCCAAACATTTTTCGCTTGATATATATTCTCTTTTTGTTTGATCTCTTAGATAGTGAAATTCTATTCTAGGAATAAAATTTATAAAATCAGTCACACTAGCTTTTACAGCAGAGTCTATTTTGCGCTGATTACCATGCTTCCCGCGACCATCAGATTCCATAAAGCCATCATCTGTTTTCTTTGAAAGAGCCGTCTTAATATATCTGTCACAAATAGCGCACCGCCATTAGCGATCACAACGCGCAACGGTTCCTTTTACCATAGTATAAATAGAGAAGTAGGTCGTCTTCAAACAAAGGTACATCGCGCGGCTTGCATGTATGCGTTACGCCGACCGTACGGCTGTGGGCGGGGCGAACCTCCCACACGAAACTACAAGCAGAGGTGCGGGAATGGTGATTAGACGGGGTCGCGGCGTCATTGCGTTCGGTCACGTTTGGTTGTAGTGCGCGTTAAATTAAAGCATCGAGCGACAATGTCTTTGTCGAAAACTAGAAAATATTGTTCAGTTTACGGGTGTTTAAATAATGGTGTAAGAAATCCGGAGCTATCGTTTTTCAACATACCTTTTGAGTCGGAAAGGTACCTATTTAGAGTTTGTGTTGTGAAGAATGCTGTTTATTTTTTTGATATTTACATATAGCTTATAGCCCACTTGCAGCTTTTGTTAAATCTATTTTATTGTCAGCGTGACATTTTCTTTCGTTTCAAAACGCCTAAACTGTGCCCTAAACCTAGCTTAGGTAGGTACTTACAACTATTCAGATTTAATAAAAGCTGCAAGTGATTAATGTAAATACCTACTCAATTAATGAGGTATTTCGTACCGTCTTGCCTATACCTATAGAATAGATACCTACTTAGGTGAAATAAATAAGTACTAAGTAGGTAATTTAAGTTATTGAGTGTGACGTGTCAGTTAACATGTGACGACGTGGATGGCCTAGGTAGTTGGTAGTGACCTAGTGACTAAGTACTGCTTACGAAGCTAGCGGTCCTGGGTTCGATTCCCGGTCAGGGCAAATATTCGTGTGATGAGTGCGAGTAGGTATTTGTTTCTGAGTCTTAGGTGTTTTAAATGTACCTATATAGTAATATGAAGTACGTATGTATTTTTCACTACATAAGTAATTATGTATCGTTGCCTAGTACCCAAAGCCTAAACCTAGTTTAGGACTACCTAGGTCAATTTGTGTGAGATTTTCCGGTGATGTTATTATTTAGATATTTATTAAATTTTCGGTAGGTACATTAATATTATTATTGTTCACATCACATTGTATTTTTTCTTTATCCATGTTGAGTAGCTATAGACTGGGAGCTACTCCATGTTTTCGTACTTTATTTATTTAAAATTAAATACCTATACTCTATTTAAACCCCTACAAAAAAGAGGGATCTTACAAGTTAAACGTGCATATCTGTGTGCTTATGTGTGTATACTTAGGTACCTAACAATATTTATACTTACCTACTTTATGTTTGTGTAATTTATGAAAACTACTATGATTATATTTATAAATCATAGATCAAATTAGGTATGGTCAAGTAGGTGACCAAAATTGAAAAACATGTTCGGACAACCCTGACGCCCGAGCGGCAATAGGTATCAGAATCTCCTAAAGGGCCGGAGTCGAGCTACTTGTCTATTTATACTATGCTTTTACCCACTCCAATATACAACACAAAAAATACCAGTAAAAATTCGTTCATAGAAAGCTAGTGATGCTACAAATTTATTTCATATTGATATATTAAATTATGATTGGAAATTCGTTTATGATTGTAATTCAGTTAATAATTATAAATTTGACAAATTTATTAGAATAAGAACTTATTATATTGACATTCATTTCCCAAATAAAAAAATAAGATTAAAAAGTAAATGTCGTATTCCCTGGATAACGGATGAAATTTATAACTACATATCGAAATACGAAGATTTAAATGAAATACGTAGGCAATATCCGAATGAAAAAATCATTTCTGAATGCATTTCACATTACGCAGCTCTAATAAAGAGTGCAACATTATCTGCACGTAAGGACTACACTAACAGGCGTTTAGAGGAAAGTAGGCATCCTGCTAAGGAAATATGGCGCGTAATAAACGAGGAAGTATCTTTTAGAGAAACAAAGTTCAAGTATGACGTGTCTCAAAGACAAAAACAATCGTAGCGTACCAAATCAAGACATACCTGACCACTTAAACAACCATTTCCTAAATGTTGCATCCAACTTCTCTCTGCAGTTGAATCTCGAATCGTCTTCCCGTCATGTTCGCCATCACCTACGTGAATTTGATATCCCTGAGCTCATCTTCCCAAACATCACGCGGGCGGGCCTCGACGCGGTGATCAAGTCCATGCTCAAGACGCGGAATACCCTTGACCTGTACAACATATCTGTCAACACATTATTAGCCATCTGGCCGGTCGTGTCAGACGTTCTGGTTGTGCTGATAAATGGTATGTTGCAAAGTGGCATCTATCCTGATGCGCTGAAAACGACAAGGGTGTGTCCGGTGTATAAGGGGAAAGGTGATAAAACTGATATAGACAACCACAGGCCTATAACAATTGTCCCAAATATATCGAAAATGATTGAAAGCTTTCCATCTTCGCATATTATGCAACATCTAGAGAAAAATGACTTATTAACTGATAAACAGTTTGCCTACAGGCGGGATATGTCAACTACTCATGCGGCTCATATGATATTTGACTCCATTATCATGAGTCTTGATAGCAAATATAAAGTGGCTGGCATATTCCGTGACCTATCCAAGGCATTCGATGTTATAAATAACGAATTGTTGTTACATAAATTGCATTGTTACGGTATTCGGAATAAAGCATATCAATTATTGCAGTCTTTTCTTACAAACCGTAAACAGACGGTAGAGATAGTACTTAACGGTCAAAAACTACGGTCTCATGCTGGTGACGTCACAATGGGCATTCCGCAGGGATCCTCATTAGGGAATACCCTTTTTCTTGCGTTTATAAACGACCTCAGTTCGTCCATTACCGATGGCTTAGTGGTTCTATTCGCTGATGACACTACTGTGGTGGTATGTGCTCGCACTTATGAGCAGCTCAATGAAAAAATAAACAAATTTTGGTTCATGGTGAATGGGCTTGTCCTGAATGTGGCCAAGTCGAATATTATGTTGTTCTCAGGAAGGGGCATTGCTGCACCACAATCGATAAATAGTCTCGTACCATTATGTCATCAATGCAGGTTTTTGGGATTCACGAACTTAAATTGGAAATCTCACGTAGATAAGTTGTCTGATAGGCTGAGCTCTGCGGCATATGCATTGCGCAAGCTGAAAGAACTACTGACGTGTGGCACGCTGAAGCAAGCTTACTTTGCATATTTCCATTCACTCATGTCTTACGGTACTATGTTATGGGGAAACTCCACCGAATCTAAACGTATTATGATTCTCCAAAAGCGTGCAGTTCGAATTCTTGCCGGTTTAAAACAGAGGGACTCTTGCAAAGCCACCTTCACTAAATACCGTATCATGACACTTTATTCCCTATATTTATACCAAATAATAATGTTCACTCGACGAAATATAAACAGTTTCGATCGTATGGGAGTGCAAGGTAAGATCACTCGTAGCACGGGCCGCCTGCGCACAGTGCCTCGTCGCATGGCGCTTGCGAGCAAAAATCCGCGTGTTATTGGCCCGACGTTCTATGAGCACCTACCCACTGATTTAAAATGTGAATCAAATGATGAAACGTTTAACCGTCGACTAAAGAACCTTTTATTGGAGAATGCATTTTATTCAGTTAGCGAATTTATTGACATTAAACTGTAGTTCTAGGGTTCTCTAAATTTATGTTGTGTTTTTATTAGGTACTTGACTTAGTATTAGCATAGTTTTCTAGTTTTCTGTTATTTGTCAAATTTAATTATTTAGGTATGTTATGACTGCTACTTTTATTTTGTGTTAATTATTGTACCTATTTTGATGAACATAGATCAATGCATGTAAATTATAATGTAATTGTTTTATGCAATAAATAAAACTAAAACTAAACTAAAACTAAACTAAATACCCAGCGTAGCCTTAAAAAACTCTTTACATACCCTAATCCTTTCGTTACTTTTTTCAAAATAATAAGCCGAATTCAAAGCCCTCAATTTTTGGGAAGTGATGTACCTATACTTTGGCTTGATTTCTTGTGTGTGCCTTACTAAATATTCTCTTTGCTTCTCTAAATCGCCCAGCTGCCAAAACTGTTTGAAAATGTCTTGTCTTTCTGTTTCGTGCATTTTAGTTTTGCAATTCAACTTGCATTTGTCGCCACAAGGAGGACGAATTTGACGCTCAGCGATCTGTTTTTTAGGTATAAAGGTATAACTTTCACACAGGTCACATTGGTCTTTTTTAGGGATATAGAAAGAAGAATTTAACTCCTCATTGAATATCCTACTGAAAGTTGAAGCGGGGGCAAAGGTTAAATTATTTTGCTCTCAGAGACATTTATAATCTCGATACAAGTCTGCCAAACATTTTTCGCTTGATATTATATTCTCTTTTTGTTTGATCTCTTAGATAGTGAGATTCTATTCTAGGAATAAAATTTATAAAATCAGTCACACTAGCTTTTACAGCAGAGTCTATTTTGCGCTGATTACTATGCTTCCCGCGACCATCAGATTCCATAAAGCCATCATCTGTTTTCTTTGAAAGAGCCGTCTTAATATATCAGTCACAAATACTCAGCGTAGCCTTAAAAAACTCTTTACATACCCTAATCCTTTCGTTACTTTTTTCAAAATAATAAGCCGAATCCAAAGCCCTCAATTTTTGGGAAGTGATGTACCTATACTTTGGCTTGATTTCTTGTGTGTGCCTTACTAAATATTCTCTTTGCTTCTCTAAATCGCCCAACTTCCAAAACTGTTTGAAAATGTCTTGTCTTTCTGTTTCGTGTATTTTAGTTTTGCAATTCAACTTGCATTTGTCGCCACAAGGAGAACGAATTTGACGCTCAGCGATCTGTTTTTTAGGGTTTGTTACAGAAACATATGCTTTTCCTGAATTCCGCAATGTCTTTGCGATCTTAGACTTCCAGCCAGCAGGGTTTCGTTTCCTTTTTCTGCTTAAAATCGGTTCGCTTACCGATTGAGTAGTGTCAATGGTAGTAGAAGATGAGGGGATGTTTGTCACAGTAGAATTGCAATCTCCTTGAGCATTTACTGTAGAAGGATCCGGTCTATTGGATTTATTTATTTATTTATTTATTTATTCCTTGATAAAACATAGTTTTACATGTCAAAAGTTCAAAACACAATAATTTTACAACAAATTTTAGAAATATTAAATTAACTTATCAATACAAAATGTCAATATGTAATTTTTTTTGGGCAGCGAACCAGTAAGTAGTCAATTTAGCCGTTGAGAAAGTCATCGATAGTATAATATGCGTCAGATACTAGTTTAGTCTTTAATTTACTAACAAAACTCCTCATATTCGGTGCATTTTTGATTTCTGGGGGTATCTTGTTGTATATCATAGGGCCTATTGAGTGGAGACATTTTTTTGACTTTGCGAGACGTGTGGCGGGTGGGCGCAGCTCGCCTCGCCGCCTGGTGTTATAGTTGTGCGAGTTGTGGTTGTCGTTCATCATCTACTTGAGCATTGGATCTACTGGAGCTGCTACTAGTTTAGTCTTTAATTTACTAACAAAACTCCTCATATTCGGTGCATTTTTGATTTCTGGGGGTATCTTGTTGTATATCGTAGGGCCTATTGAGTGGAGACATTTTTTTGACTTTGCGAGACGAGTGGCGGGTGGGCGCAGCTCGCCTCGCCGCCTGGTGTTATAGTTGTGCGAGTTGTGGTTGTCGTTCATCATCTACTTGGAGCTTGGTGACGATGAGCGGATGCCTCACGAGGAGCTTGAGGAGGAAGAAGAAGATAATCTTCTAGGTATTACAAGAGGCCGGTATATTGGTTTAGCAGGCACACAAAAAGTTGGATCTGTATCCAATCTGATGCTCCTCCGCTTGATGCTGCCGCTGCTGACGTTCCATTGATTAATACTGCAACAGTTGAATTTTCGACATCCTTTTCCACGCTGCGTTGTTGATGTCTCAATTTTTCTGTGGTTGCTAACGAGGAGCTTGAGGAAGAAGAGGAAGATGATCTTCTAGGTATTACTTGAGGCCGAGATATTAATTGTTTAATAGGCACGCAAAAAGTTAGATCTGTATCCGAATTATTTATTGAATCTTCTTCATCGCTATGGTTTGATAAAATAGGAAGAGGTACCTCCCTATCTGATGCTCCACTGCTTGATGCTGGCGCTGCTGACGTCCCATTGATTAATACTGCAACAGTTGAATTTTCGACACCCTTTTCCACGCTGCGTTGTTGATGTCTGGATTTTTCTGTGGTTGCTGACGAGGAGTTCGAGCAGGAGGAGGAAGATAATCTTCTATCTATTACTTGAGGCCGAGACATGAAATGTTTAACAGGCACACCAAAAGAAGGATCCGTATCCGAATCATCAATATAATCTACTTCATGGCTATGATTGAATTAAAAGGGGAACAGGTGCTTCCCTATTTAATGTTCCACCGACTGATGCTGCAACCGCTCCAGTCGTCTCATCGGGTAATGCTGCAACGGTTGAAGTTTTAAGATCCTTTTCCACGCTGCTTTGTTGAACAGTATGTCTAGTTTCTTTTGAAGTTGCTTCCATTACCTTTTCAAGCAAAAGGAGACCACGACCCCGCTTCATCTGCCAAAAACCAATTACAAATTTAATAAATTCAACAATAGAAGATTATTAAAAAAAAACATTTATCCTCTTGTAAATAATGAACAATGTAAATTGTAAATATATTTCTTTTAACTTGTAATGTAAGTAAGAATTTTGAGTATAACAAACAATATATTATCATGATTTAGCAAAATTACGGCATAATTTACATCTACCGTCAATAGTGTATTATTTCACTGATTTTCACCTTTTACGATAAATACTGAACCATTTTGGAATAATACAAAAAATCTAACTTACCTTCGTCAACAACAAAGAACTATTTAGAAATAGTATCAATCACGGTGTTTAAGCACAGTCACCAACACTGAATTAAAACTAAATAACTCGTAATAACTTTCGTAGTGCATTCAACAATACCATATTCTAACGAAATAATTCACTGTTACGTAAGGCGTTGCGTGCTTTTCCCTCGGCAGACAAGTTCCAACTGAAATAGTTTCTGTGTTTGCGGTAATAACTCTCGCAGCGCGGCTTCACCAATAGAGAATAAGAGCGCCAGCTGTACTGGAACACGAGTGTAGTGTCCTTTTTTAAAATCCATTTTAAGACTCAGGTTAATCTTCGCCATCAGACAGCTAGAAATTAGTCATTAGATTTTCTAAACAAACTGAAAACAGCGCTCTCTCTGGAAAACATTGACAACTATTTAAACGATTAGACATTAAAATTTGACAGATCAATTCTGAGCGACTAGCGGAAATATAGGTTCACTTTGAGTTACCTAGATGGCGCTGAGGTGTGAAATAAAAGAAATTAATAATATGAATTAAAACAGATCATTCTAATTAGAATTTAGGAAATAAATAGATTTATTTCGTTATGTTAGTAAAATAAATTAAAGAGGGAAGGTTTACACAAATTATTTTGTAGTGAAGTAACATTATAGTTGTGTAACCTAATAAAGAAAGATCGAATTGGCTGGAAGTTGAATAAAAAAAAGAAATGACGGCTATAATGCTAAGGAGAGTAGGAGACAAGTTCAAAGTATAATGAACTAGACGATTAGACATTTAAAATTGACAGATTAATTCTCAGCGACTAGCGGAGAAATGGGTTCACTTTGAATTACCTAGATGGCGCTGTGGTGCAAGCAAAGGAAATGGTTGAAATTAAATAAAAACAGATCATTCTAATTAGAATTTAGAAATAAATAAATTTGTTTCGTTATGTTAGTAAAATAAATTAAAGAGGGAAAGTTTGCACAAATTATTTTGTAATAAAGAATTGGCTGGAAGTTGAATTAAAAAAGAAATGACGGTTATAATGCTAAGGAGAGTAGGAGACAAGTTCAAAGTATAATGAACTAAACGATTAGACATTTAAAATTGACAGGTTAATTCTGGGCGACTAGCAGAGAAATGGGTTCACTTTGAATTACCTAGATGGCGCTGTGGAGCAAGCGAAGGAAATGGTTGAAATTAAATAAAAAAAAAAAAACATCATTCTAATTAGAATTTAGGAAATAAATAGGTTTATTTCATTATGTTAGTAAGATAAATTAAAGAGGAAAGAATTGCACAAATTATTTTGTAATGAGGTAACATTATAGTTGTAAAACCTAATAAATAAGGATCGAATAGGCTGGAAGTTGAAAAAAAAAAAAAAGAAGAATTATGACCGCTATGTTGCTAAAATGAGTAGGGGTCAAATTCAAAGGATAATGAACTTTGTTTGTTACATGTTATGTTAGAATAATCATTGTCATTAGAAGAGTAAATGCATTATTGCGGGAAAACTTCTGCGCATCCCAGCTTCTCTATACGCAGGGACGCTAGAGAGACGCTAATATGAGGAGAGATGAGTTCAAACGAAAGTGAGCTTTATTTGTTACTTGAAATGATGAAATAGACACTAAAGTTGAATAATTGAAATTTCTTTTGCGGGAAAAGTTTACGCATCCAAGCGATCTTATACGCATGTTTCATACAGCGGGGCCGAAAATTAGGGGTTTCTACGCATGCTCAGGGTTTTCTATATAAAGTCTGGCGAGGGTCTGAGCGGGGCTTTTTTATTCCGGTCGTCGAAGGGGTGAGTTGATATTTTGCTGAGAGGTGTCACGTATCGTCCATTTTTGCCTTGTTGGTTTTTATTTATTTGTGTTGTGCTCGTATATTATAGGTGATATTATTTTGGGTGTCGCTTCACGTCCTGTAGTTGACTTTATTTTGCTAGGATTGTGAGAATGTTTTAATAACTGGTGTTTGTGTGTTCCGGGATTGTTTTAACATGTTTATTAACCTTCTTTTGTTTTCCAGAACTCTGTAACGTCGCCACAAATGGTAGTCGGTTACGCAGAGCTCCAGGCAGTTGTAGTTTACGAAAATGAATACCTACACTCACATTTTGGTTGTGAGTTGAGACCTGAAGATTTCCACAATCAGGAAACGGACGGTTTTAACTCATTAACTGAGTGAGTTTGGAAGGTACGCGTACAAGGTTTCCTGATACCTTTATTCGGTATATCAGGCTCTGCTGAATGGTACTTTTCATGTCTCCTCTTCAGGGCCCGTAGAAGTGGATCCGAAATCAGTTTGCGATTGTTGTGTGGCCATCTAAAGTACCTTTGGCATTGATCCCCTTATTTATATATGTATATATAGACCACCGTAGGTATTTTCCCCACCTGGAAGCCAACTAAAGGCTAGAAATAGCCGGTTGAAGGGTCTTAGGACTACACACAGGAAGTTTTACTTCCGAAATCGAGGTTATGTTAGGTCTTAGTTGGTCTAGCAAAGGTTTTCTTACACCGGAATTCCTTTACACTACTCACACGTTTAACGTAACTGTAAAAGTCATTTTGGACTTTTAATTGCTCTAAAACAATAGATTAATAGGTGGTTAGGGGTTATAGGTAGTCAGTAGCTTTTCCTTTACACCGAGGGAAGCTTATAAACACGTAATGTGACTAGCTAGGTATATGTAGACAAAGTTTGTTCTACTACTGGCATAGTAAAACAAGCTCTGTCGACGTAAGAATTATAATTATTGAACCAAGAAGACTTAAATTAGCCTTCTAAAGCCAATAGGAAAATTGGGAACTAGTAATAATTAATTCATGTTAGAAAAGTAATCCTTTTAAATTAAATTCATATTAGGCAAATATTCAATCTAGGGTATCGAAACTTACTTATTGAATGTAATCTTGATAGTCTGTGGTTAGGTCTATCTATACTTGTCAAGAACGTCAAATTCTAAGACCGACAGACCGTCCGTCTAGTTAGAAAATAACTAAAGCGCTAGGCTGCGGAGTTTGTATGTTGTCCGATAAACCCGTGTTGGTATGATTAGGGAGTTCGTTTAACATGAAAGGTATTGTAGTGGTTATAATTAGCAGATAGGTAGAGATCTAAGTTTAAGAAGCATTCGCGTCTAACCTTAGTGATAAACCTAGGCGGCTAACTAGGGGGACGCCCGCAAACATGTTTTATTAGTTAGTGTGTATAAAGAGTTCACGTTAAAACTGTCCCAAACGAATAAAAGTAATTAGATAGCTATGTGTATTCACACCAGGTTGTTGTCATAGAAGTCATCTAAGCACGTAACGAAACTTATTAGTCTACAGTATTTTTATTAACTTTCTAGGATAGTAAGGGTAAATTAAAGAGTTCACGTTAAAACTGTCCCAAACGAATAAAAGTATTTAGTTAGCTATGTGTATTTACACAAGGTTGTTGTCATAGAGGTCATCTAAGCACGTAACGAAACTTATTAGTCTACGGTATTATTATTAACTTTCTAGGATAGTAAGGGTAAATTAAAGAGTTCACTTTAAAACTGTCTCAAACGAATAAAAGTAATTAGTTAACTATGTGTATTTACACCAGGTTGTTGTCATAGAAGCCATCTAAGCACAACGAGAGTCTATGATATTATTATTAACTTTCTAGGATAGTAAGGGTAAATAAGTACGGTTACATACCTGCTAAAAGAAAAGCTAGGCTTATCATATTTAGATATTATTCCGAAGAGGTTCTAGTTGTAAGAATTAAATCGTCATCATTATAAGCTATACATTATCTTTAAACATCAGGTAAAGCAAATAAATCTAGGTTAACGTAGTTCTTTTGTATAGGTAAAATTCAAAGTGATATTTACGAGTTGGTCTGTCCTTTCAATACACCTTTAACAGCTATAGATGTGCGGTACATACCTAGCTACGGCTTACTGTCTCTGTCCAAGGACAATCAGTGGTCACTGTACTTACACATATGCTTAGTTGTTGTCTGAAGGAACCCCAGTGTTGAGTATACACTATGTGGTTCAAGAACACACCACCTTTGTGAGAATATTAAGGTTATTAAAGAAGTTATTTAGTGATAAAACCAAAGGACTACTAATTTAGTTAAATTAAGTGTTGAAACAGGATATCTGAAAGCGCACTAAATCAATTATAGGGTTACTTGCTAGGGCTAATTAATTTTAGAAATAATTCAGTGTTGGCAATTTCAATGAAGTAGATGGTATATGTAAAATTTACACAATAGTGTCTCAGACTAAGCTATGAATGGTGAGGTTACACTAATTCATTATTATATTAAATTTTAAACTAAACAGTTTATGTACTAGGGATATAGTACTGAAATTGAATTATAGTAATCTGAGTGATTCAATAATTCATACTACAATCCAGAGTATAAAGGTTGTAGAACCCGCCTAGTAGGGTTACATTTACATGATAATTACAGTAGGTATACTACTAAATAGTTTGGTAGTTATGACTACAAATTATAGAGAAAGACACCCAAAGTTTGTCATAGGCATATTGAGTTTAATTCTATTAGTAAGAAGTAACAGGCTAAGAAATAAGAATAAAGCCTAAAACTAAGCATTGATATTATATTGTTCTAATATATTATTTTGTGTTCAAAAGTAAAATGAATAATTGAATTAAATAGTTTAATCCTTTGAGTTTGTCTCGGTCTCTCTTCTCAAAGGATCCTTTTGGAGAGACTAGTAGAATCAAGTTTACCTAAGACTAGAATTAGTCTACTAAATTTAACATTAATAAAATAATGTGTTATACTAAATAATAAAAGATATATTAGTGGGCGGGCTCTGAGGTTATGGTTGAAGAGCAGCGGAACGGCGTGTGATGGGGCCGTTCCTGTAATCACTAATATATTATTGCCATTTTATAAAAGTATATCTAGTATGATATTTGAATTAAACCAAGAGTTTGTTCTTAGTTATATAGTTAATATCTGAAGCTTCAAGTAATATTCTAAGTTGCCTATAGATATTTTGTTTCTACAGTAGAATGATTATGGTTTATGATAAGACTTCTATATTCATGCTAGCTATAACTCTGTTCCTTGGTTAATAATACAAAGTTAGGTTAATTAATCCTTTCCAGTAGACTATTATAATAAATAGAACCTTATTTCAATTAGGAATTTTATTAATATAATTCTTTACTGAATAGTTAATACTTATAGGTTTGATTTAACAACATATAGATGTTAGCTGGCAAGTTTAATGGTATTCTCTAATAGTAAACAGTAGAAAGGAGTAATTAGGTACTTCATAATAGACTAGTAATAATAAACTCTCGCTCATTAAAGTTCTTTGGTTTACTATTCGGTTCACAATGTAGGGTTCTTAGACATTAGACGATCATGAGGCCAACTTAAATATAAATAGAATTATTTTAAAAATGGAGTTTTGGGGGGGATCAGTACACATCTATGCGACGTTTTTGTCAATATAAATACGCCGGTCTTCGTGGTACGCGCGGCAAATTTTTGGCTATTCAATTATATACATAACTCGATTTTGAGGTTTTTTGACATAATGTAGTGTTGTTCTGGGGGTGCGATGTGTTAGTTGCTAGGGAGTTCAACATAATGGTAAGTGAGGATGTTGGGATGCCATGCCACGTCTTAAGTATACCTCGCCGATAGCAGTCCTGCAGCCAGGGTAAGCTGCCGATGGAGTGGGTGATTGTGTCTGAAAGGTGATGATAGTAAGTTTTTATTAGGTTCAAATATTATTAATTCTGATACGTTTAGTAATTCAATAAGAGGAAACCATGGTTGTGAGGGCCAGTAAGGAAACACAAGTATTCGCGTGGCTCTATCATTTCTGATTTTTTGTAGTGTTCTTAATAATAATGAAAAAGGAGGAAAGGTATAGTAAAAATGGTTTTTCCAATTGATAGTGAAGGCATCTATCGCCACGGCCTCTGGATCTCGTTTCCATGATACAAATACTCTGCATTTTGTATTATTTCTTGACGCAAAAAGGTCAATTGAAGGGGTCCCGAAAGATTTTATTATCTTTTGATAAGCAACGTTAGACAATTCCCACTCTATATTTACCCCCCTTGATTACATCTGCAATATTATCTTTAGTGTTGATATGATGCAAAAATACATATATTTCTCATCTCGCACCACTGCCATATTTCCCTTGTGATTTCATTAAGGTGGGGAAACTGAACCCGCCCTGATTTATTAATATAGGCGATAGCAGTGGTGTTATCAACTCGAAGTAAGACTTCACAATCTCTTAAATCTTTAGTAAAACATTTTAAGGCCAAAAAGGTTGCTTTTAATTCTAGGTAATTTATATGGAAGTTCTTTTCTTTAGCGGACCAAGATCCAGAGGCTGTTTCAGTACCACATACTGCACCCCAGCGTGAATTTGACGCATCTGAATGTATTTCAATTTTAAATTGGTATTGTTTAATAATATTATTTTTATTTATTTTTTTATTTCCACAATAATAGGCTTACAGTTTTAACCAAACGCCAGAAACGAGCTAGGGCCGCCGGAGGGACTCTTCAAGAAACGAACACTTGATTTTCGAAGTGAACTTTAATGTCTCTTAACAGTATTCTTTAAGGTGCAGATACAGTGAGGTTCATATAACTAACTTAATTTATTGATCCAGATCGATCACACGACCTTACGCTACCGCGACGGAAAACATAAGACACTTGCGGCACCTGGATTCTCACCAAAGTCGATAATGTTCACTCAGCACTTTCGTGGGAGTCCGGCAATCGGTTATCGGGAAAATTGGGTGACTCAGTGAGTCACGTTGTCGCCGTGTGGGAACCGTATGGCGTAACACCTCCCCTCCTAGACGAGCGACTATTTGCCAATGCTTAATGCAAATGTCGCGGCTCGACGTTCCTCCGGAGTTTGGGTACCAGTGTCCATTCTCGGGAGTTCTATCTCAGTCTGAGTTAAAGTCTTCGGCCGGTGTTGGTAGTAGTAATAAAAGATAATCAGTAGAGTTGCACTGAATAAAATGATGCCATAAGTGGGTATCGTTGTGTGGTATAAACTCGAGAAATTTGGTTCGTCTGTCACAGCTGGTTGCTCCATAAGTACTTGATGTTGAATATTGTGCAAGGTGTTCAAGTCGATTGTAGTTAGATTGTAACGAAGTGATTGTTTCGTTGAAGTCGGAAAAAATACTGATTTGGGTAGCGTCATGATTTGGACAGCGTATCCTCGGGATTTGTCGTCCATGTTTATAATTGTGAATTCGGGTGTCCGTATTTTGCAATTTCGTGGGATAGTAGCCAAGAAACTTCCTTTAAGAGTACGATGTTCCTCCTGTCTGCATGATATCTGTACTTTAGTTTCTGCCGGAAATGAAATTATATAATGTTGACTATCAAGTTCCAAAAGGGCTTCTTTAGTAAGTGATACGGGCGTGGGTGTGCATAGCGTATCCATTTCTTGTTCGTGTATAAGGCGGGCGATGCAGTCTCGTTGAGTCCGGGTCTGGTGGATGGTTTTTTGCTTGCAGATGTACCATGTTTCAATCTTAGGGCATTCAGCCTCCATGTACACAAATTCCTTGGAATTGGTTGCCATAAAGGGAGAGGGCGGTATAATGATTTGGGAATATTTATTAGGTGCAGGACATAGTCTAAAAAGATCGTAATTTTCTGGGGACAGGATGGGAACTTTAAGTACGATTACAATCTTGTGATCAATAAAATAAGAGCCTAAATTAATCATATCATAGTAATGTCTTATATCTATGTCTAATATAGAGACAGGTCCGTAAAGAGCCTTTATCTTACTTATCATATTTCCTAAGTCATTTATCGTTAATAGTGAGTGGTGCATGGAATTGGTGCGACTAAAAGCTAATATATTTTCTAACCTAGTTAGTTCAGATAATAGATCTTGAACATTTTCACTGAAAATACTAAATATCTGGGACAAGTGAGTATACTGAATAAAAAGGTTACTAGTTCCATTTGTGCTATTGATTAAATGTGCAACCGCTTTTTCTAGCCTATTTTGGTTGTAAGTTAAATTATTTAGAATGTGAGTTTGTTGGATAGTCAAATCTTTGTACAAACTGATGTGTTTATTAAAACTTGTAGAAATTGCTTGATTATCTTTTCGAAAGATAGCCAAAGCATTTTCTAATCGTAATGCGTCATCGTTATCCAGGTTACCAGTCACACTTTTAATAAGGGTACCGAGAGGATTAAGGAGACCACGTTTGATACGTTTCGGTTCAAAGGATTCTAACTGTAGCATAGTTTTATTTAATTTAGAAAATAAGTATAGGATTTGGGTTTTAAAAAGCGGGAAATTTTGGTTAGGGAGTTTGTTTGCAGCTTCCGATAATTGGATCTGTACCAGTTCTATTTGTCTTTGAATTTGGTCAAGGTCGATTTCTTGTATGAAAACATGGTAATGAGATATAATTTTCGTTGATCCCAATTTGAACAGTAAAATACCAGGTCCGTCAGAGAGGCTGTCAAGTTGTATGTTGTCAAGTGTCGGTGGATGGCCGGCTCGGGCCCGGGTCAAGGTTGCCACGAGAGTTAGTGTCCTGTAACAATTTAGAGTTCATATATTTTTTTGTCCGTTTAAGTCTGTTTTTCGCTATTGGTCCTCGTTTTCGGGAGGTATATATATGTATGGGTGAGTTAGATATGACCTTGTCGCATGTATAGCGCGGTGCTAATTTTTGTCTAGACGCAGAGGGATTTCTTATATATATTTCTTGGTTCTGATCGTAATTTGTTTCCGGTTCTCTATTGCTATTCCGTCTATTCATCATTTCAATGCGGTTAGAAAATGATTCATTGTGAATAATTTTGTATACAGTTTCCATTTTTCCTTTATGTTGTTGCATGTACTGTTGTAAAAGTCTCTCGGTCAAGTTCAAGTCAGTCGGGTTCCTAGGGTCAAAATGTCCGGATAATAGATCGTAAGGTCTGCATTTCGTTAGGCTGTGAATTGAACTGTTGTACGCAATAAGTGCGTAGGGGATTAAATTTTGAGCAGGCTCATTCTTATGCTGAATTTTAAGTAATCTCAGGTGTTCCAAAAGTGTATTGTGAAATCTTTCTATCATCCCGTTTTCATTTGGTGTATGCGGGGCTGTAGTATGATGTTGAATATTATGGAATTTTAGAAATTCTCCTACTAATTGGTTCGTGAACTCAGTTCCATTGTCCGTGGTTAACGTTATTGGAAAACCATGGTGAGTACCAAGTGTCATGAGTGATTTGACAATATTCGGAGCCGTGCCATCAGGTAGACGGTACGCTTGTGCGTACTTCGAGAAGGCATCTATGAATGTTAAATACTTTTCGTGGTCAATTGTCAATACGTCGGCATGGACAAGTTCAAACGGTTTGGAGGGCTAATTTTTTGTACAGTTCACGCTTGGCGGAAACCGTAGTAGGTAATGTTTCATGTAACTCACAATAGGTCATTATTGTACTTAATAAATTTTGAACTCGTTCGTAAAAAACGTGGGGGGTATCGGAACCTTGCGTTAACATGGATAAGTCAGTATACAGAGCAGATTCATCTCTATGATCTGAAAATGAATTTATTAATGCATTTCGGATGCCATTCCAGTTAGTTGGAATGCCGTTCGCTGTTAAAGTAGTGGCGGCACGACCAGTTATTTTATTTAATATCCCATTTAAAATGGCTGAATTGTTAAGGTCATTCCCGGGGGTTGTATCAGAATACGTTAAAATTAATTTGTCGCATATGTCTAAAAATCTGATAAGTACATTTGAATTTCCATCAAACTCTGGTACTAATCTCAAGGCTTTCCAAATTTGATCAATCTTATCTACATTGCGTTCAGTAACATCGTTACCTGAGTTCGCCATCTCTACGCTTTCGTCTTCTAAAATATCTCCTAAAGGTGATAGATCTCTATGGAATCTGTGCGTTCGCCACGAATCGGGCTTACTAACACGATCTGCGCGTGGGTGAAAAATTTTGGTTAAAATACTACTTGCTATCTAGGACAAAAGTAACTTAAAATAGGGCTGCAAATGGGTTTGACAGCTAAGTTAACTAGGATATCATAGGTGTAGCTGATTGGGTTGGCAACCAATAGGATTCATGTAACTTCTTAATTCTAAACTCACAGTACAAGTATCTGCATCGCAAGTGGAACTTGACGGATCGATGTGTGATGCCGTTGTCCGCTGCTGCTACCGGTCACTCGGCCACTCGTAGGTTCTCCTTTTAGACGTTGCGTCGACGAACGACTCTCAGCACAGCACAGCACTCGAAGTTGGAGGCACGCACTGATAATGTCCACAAGAACCGACTGCGCCAGAAACGAGCTAGGGCCGCCGGAGGGACTCTTCAAGAAACGAACACTTGATTTTCGAAGTGAACTTTAATGTCTCTTAACAGTATTCTTTAAGGTGCAGATACAGTGAGGTTCATATAACTAACTTAATTTATTGATCCAGATCGATCACACGACCTTACGCTACCGCGACGGAAAACATAAGACACTTGCGGCACCTGGATTCTCACCAAAGTCGATAATGTTCACTCAGCACTTTCGTGGGAGTCCGGCAATCGGTTATCGGGAAAATTGGGTGACTCAGTGAGTCACGTTGTCGCCGTGTGGGAACCGTATGGCGTAACACGCCTATCATGTTAACAATATTATACAGATATAAAAGAATTAAAGTTTATAACAAAACAAACAAAATAGTTAGACGAGTACACAAATAGGGTTATTACGATTGACTATTACAAAAACGAAAACGAACACAAGAACGTACAGATACAATGTTTTAAAATGTGCCAGCGGTCGGCTAGCACGTCGGTATCCTGGAGCTCGGCAAGTAGCGCGTTTAACAGCTCTACCGCGCGGGCGGTCGGTCGGGGAGTTCCGAGCGCGGTGCGTCTGGAGCCCCGGCAGCGCCGCGAATAGCGGGTGCCGGCGGCGCGTCCCCGCGCGCACGTACTGGTCCGGGACGAACAAGTGAAGCTGCTCAAGAGCAGTCAGATTGGCTACTTCGTTAAGCAGAAGAAGACAATAGTGCACTAACAAATGCGTTTTCCGTCTGTGCGTCTGTGTGTATAGGCCGACCATGCCCAGCACAAAGAGAGAGGGATATAGAAACGGGTAATACCCGTACATCCTCTTAAATAGGTACCTAGCGATTCTCCGTGGCACCCTTTCCAGCAAAATAGTGTACTTGGTTTCCATAGGGTCCCAGACTATACATTTAAATTCAAGTTTAGTACGGACGAAAGCATTAAATAGCAACTTTGCAACCTTGACACTTTTGAACTGCGCAGCTGCTCGCATAATAAAACCTAGGGATTTACATGCGTCTTTGCATGTTTTAATGATGTGCTTATGAAAATCTAGCCTAGAGTCGATATGCAAGCCAAGATCACGGATGCTGTTTACACGATTATTATTTTTTTTCTTCCCCGTGTTGCCGGGGTATGGCAATCTATGGGATTTGCCAATGTCTAGTATTCGATTCTTGGTTAGTCGATTGATTGTTCGTCTTCAATTTTTCATTTGGCTTCTTAAGTTATAAAATATGAAATTAATTTTATTAATAATTGAAAAGGGGTCTAGAATGGGGGGTTCAAAAATGAAAGTGGTTCAATTATAGCAAATGGGGTGTCATATGAAAGGTTGTTCGGGTTTGGTTGCGATGAATGTTAAAACAAGAGGGGAGTTTAATTGTTGTTTATTGACTTAAAAGTTCTACTTGTTATAAGAGTCTTTAGAAACTATGTTAGTTAAAAATGTTTAAGAAATGTTAAAATGTTATAAACGTTATGATCGAATGCACCCGGTCGCGGCAGTTCCGAAATATGCACTAACTAATAATTACTCTATGTCGGCGGTCGATGCGCCGCCGATAGATTGCTGACTACGACTTTACTTAAAGTACACGTGTAAGGTGCTTTGCACCGAACATCTTGCCGGGGGCAAACGATGAGATGAAATGACGATACTTAAAAATGTTACAAGATGATTAAACAATGTTTTCATAGACTAAGTAATAAAAAACTATCCTAGATATTCATCAAACGATATTTTTCTAAAAATTGGGGAACTTCCCTTATTCTGTGACATACACACACTCGGTTCGTTTTTAAAACACTCCCGCACTTTTACCCGCACACTAGCACTGGCACTACACTTTTCACCGGCATCGTCGCCGGAGCAGGCGGCGCGGGGGCCTCGAGTGCGCGGGGCCGGGGCCGCGGGCGGGGCGTCAGCCTCACGGCAAGGCTGCGATCCGCCTGTCGTCCCTGGACCGGCAGCGTCATCTTCTGTATTTTCCGGTGATGTCGGACCTGTCCTAGGTCTCCAATTACACCGTGACCTCCGGTATAGATACACTAATATTACGATTATGCATACGCCCCACAGAGAATATATGGCTGTGTAGTGATGCACATCGTGTATTGAGTAGTCGTGAAGGAGGGGCTCTTCTTCCTTCATGGACTTAATGATTTCCCCTAGTCTTGTTATTTCTTTAGTTTCATGTTCGCTTTGTACGTTGCTACCATAGCTTGGAAAGGTTATGTTTATGATGTGGTTTATGGGGTCAATCTTGGGGGTTTGTATATCGAAGGATAAGCTTATTTTACTCTGCATGTTTTTGTGGGTGTATATAGTGAAGTTATCGGTCTTAACTACACAGTATTCTTCAAGATTAATTATGTTGGTTACAGTTAATGTTTTTGCTGTAACTTGATCTTTGCATAATGTTCGAAATTGACACTCCTTACAGCAGAAATATAAATACTGGTTTGTTGTTGCCAAGTTTATCCACCTGTTTTTACATGCGGCTTTGTTTGTTTTACACTCGAGTCTTGATTTTCATCTCTGAGACATAGATCCTTGTCGTTATGCATTTTATAAATAAACTGGTGTCTTCAAAAAACACATATAAGTAAAGGAGTCTCGTAACATGCAGTGTTCCAAATGTTTTTCTGGTATAGGTAAATATGCATCTTTTTGTAGGTTTATCGCTACGTCTGTTTCTATAGGGACAATCGACATCATGTTTCCTTCAGAAGTATACGGTATGGGAATAATATTATAAAGGTCATAATTATCTCGGCTTATAAGGGGAATACGAATCTCTAATATCATGTATTTATCAGTGATTCGTGCTTTAATTTTCAACAAATGGTATATGTTTTGTAACCCACTTTGAACGTTATCAATAGGAAGGGTCACGTCTGCTACTAAATGTCCAGATATAATGTTAAGTTCGTGTTGAAGTTGCTGGGGATCAATGATGTGCAGATTTATCTTTCCATTGTAGATGTTTGTGATCGTTTCTATTAAGGTATCTTGAATCGCTCTTAAATGATTGAGTAAGTTGTTAGCGGCCATGGCTACAACTGTAAATTGAGCCATACTTTCTGCGTTAGATAGTTCCTTTTGCATAATATTTACACCTCTTTCTAAACTTTGCAAATGTTCATTTATTATGTTATGTTGTTTTTGGAATGTTTCTTCTGATCTTTTTAACATGTTATATTCTGCTTCTACAATTGATGTTTGGTTTTTCCACAATGCTCCTAAATGTTTTTCGTTTTCTCGGAGGAGTGTAATATCCTTTTGATACTGTTCGGCGAATTTATCATCTGATACTCCGAACAGGGCGTTCGCTAGATACCCGACACCGTTTACTAAGCCGCGCCGCACGCGCGTCTTTTGTTTCAGTTGATTACTCAATAATATTTTATTATAATATTGTAGTTCGGCGTAACTGTAGTGAAGTTGGAGTAGGATGACATCACAGTGATTCAGAGTTACTACTTGTTTACAAATGTTCTCGAGCTGGTTATTATATTTTTCGTATGCAGCTGTGCCTTCCCAAAATGGTTTCATATCGTAGAATGCAATAAGCTTCCATTCGTCTCTTATCAGCTTCATGTTACCCACCTTGTCGAAGTACAAGCCCTGCCCATTGTTAACAGGGGTGACCATCTCGCAATCTCCTGCTGTGATTAATGAAAACAAGTGAATAAACATCATGAAACTGTGGTTAAGCATCCTCTTTTTGTGTTATTTTTCGTTTGGTTTATTTTAAGTTTACTTTTGTCTTCCGTCTTTGGTTCTTGACTTTGTTGTTCTTTTTCTAAAGGTAAAACGGATAGTTTAATTACCTACTGGTCTCTTTATTAACCCATTTTTTGTTTTAAGCGTTACGACTCTAACATAGCCGTCTTGGCCCGGATGAACATCGGTAACTCGACCTAGTGCCCATTTTCCCGCAGGCAGGTTATCCTCGTGTATGACTACTACGTCTCTTTGTTGAATGTTCTGTTGTGGGATTTTCCATTTCTGTCTTGCTGTTAGCTGGCTCAGATACTCTGCCTTCCACCTTTTCCAAATATCTCCAAATATCTTTTGTGTTAAGTGCCACCTCGTTCTTGCATCTTCTTCTGTTTCTATCACTGTGACTCCGGCTCTTCCTGTTAGAAAATGTGCTGGTGTGAGAGCATCTAAATTCTCGATGTTGTCAGTTAGGGGGCAAAGTGGACGTGAGTTAAGACAGGCCTCTAATTGCGCTAAGATAGTGGAATACTCCTCATAGGTCAACTTTTGTTCTCCTACTACTCGCTTGAGGTGGTGTTTGAGACTTCTTACTGCTCTCTCCCATAAGCCTCCAGCACTCGGCCACGAGGGTGCATTAAAATGCCATTCAATTTTCATTTCCGTGACTTCTCTTAGAAAGCGGTCACTAAAAACGTGAAGTAGTTGTTTCCACTGTTCTTGCAGTATTCTGTTGGCTCCAACGAAATTCGTTCCGTTGTCGCTATAAATGTGTCGTGGTGTTCCTTTTCTGGCGGCCATTCTTCTCAGGGCAGCAAGGAATGCGGAGCTTGTCAGTTCTGTTACTAGTTCCAGATGTACGGCTTTAGTGACTATACAAACGAAGATAGCTATGTATCCTTTCATAATTTTACTTCCGCGTCCTTTGGTGGCCTTGATATCAACAAACCCGGTATAGTCTACTCCTGATTGAAAAAAAGGGCTGGCTTCATTGACTCTGGCCGCCGGTAGGTCTCCCATCACTTGTTGCTGTTTCTTTCCGTCCAGTTTTTTACAGGTCACGCACTTTGCTACTTGCTTTTTTACTCTGTCATTTCCGCCCACAATCCAAAATTCTTCTCTTAATTTGTTTGTGGTATGTCGGGCGCCGCTATGGAATGTTTGCAAATGAGCTTGTTCGACGAGATGGGTCGCTAAGCGCGAGTCTTTTGGTATGATTTTTGGGTCTTTCTCTTCGTATGGTATGTGCGCTTGTCTTAAACGGCCTCCTACTCGTAATATGTTGTTTTCGTCAATGAATGGGTTTAAAGCTAATAGTTTGCTTTTTGATTCGACTTTGCCATGTTTACGCAAGTACTCAATGTCAGCAGTGAACTCATTATTTTGCACGTGTTTTATTATTGTCAATTTAGCCTTTTGTAACTCTTGTAATGTGAGAATCGTCGGTAGCTTGCCTTTTGTTCGTGTCAATGCCCGCAAAAGCCATGCGATTGCTCGTATCACTTGCGTAATTGAGCTATATTTTTCTAATAAATAATCTATAATATTATGTTTTGTGTCGTAATTTTGAACAGCGTTCGTGTTATAGAATCTCTTCTCTTCTTCTGTTGTGTCATATGTTGGTTTTGTTAAGTTTTCTGGTTCTAAGTTTAATGTTGATAACCATGATGGTCCTGTCCACCATAAGGGATGTTCTTTCAGCTGTGATGCTGTGAGACCTCTACTCGCCGCGTCTGCTGGGTTTTCTGATGTTTTGACGTATTGCCACTGTTCTGCTGGCATGACTGCTTGTATTTGTTCCACGCGATTAGCGACAAATGGTCTCCAACGGCCGGGTTGACCTTGGAGCCATCCGAGAACTATTTTCGAGTCGGTCCAGCCAAAGGTCAATGTTTCATATTGTGTTAGAGAATGTTTAATCTTTTTCATTAGTTTTGCCAAAAAATGGGCTCCGCTAATTTCGAGTCTCGGGATTGTTAATTTTTTCTTGTGAGGTACAAGTTTAGTCTTGGCCGCGACAAGTACAACCTTTGTTTTGTTTTTTATTCGTGCGTACACCACACATGCGTACGACTCAAGAGAAGCGTCACAGAATCCGTGTAACTCAATTGTATCATTCTTATTGCTTAATATCCACCTCGGTATTATGCACTCTTTAATCTGGTCAATTTCTGCTTGTACCTTGTACCATTCATTATAAATGTTATCTGAAACCTGCTCGTCCCATTGTGTGTTTTCTTTCCATACTCTCTGGAATAGTATTTTTAGTTTCGTAGTTAATAGGGCAAGCCAGCCTAATGGGTCAAACAGTTTGGAGATTTCCGAAAGCAGTAGTCTCTTTGTAGGTCTTGATGATTGTTTGGTCGCGGTATGTTTAAAGGTAAATGTATCATTCTTTGGGTTCCAGCATAAACCAAGTGTTTTTGAAATGTTCTCGGTTTTAAAGTTAAATATAATATTTTCACGTTCCTGGTTACTGTTAATGTTTTTAAAAATTTCTTCGTTATTGGAAGACCATTTTCGCAAATGAAATCCTCCAGATGTTAATAAATTGTTCAAGTCCGCGATCAATTGTTTACCCTGTTGAACCGAGTGCGCTCCGTGCACTAAGTCATCCATGTAAAAGGACTCCTCGAGCACCTTGGATGCTTCAGGGAAATGTTCACGTTCATCGGCGGCCAGCTTTTTAAGTGTCATCATGGCCAGAAATGGAGCTGCTTTGGTCCCATATGTGACTGTTGAGAGTTGAAATGTTTGAAGAGGCAGATCTGGGTTCTCTCTCCAAATATTTTTTTGTAGTGGTTGATCGTCTTCGTTAACCAAAATTTGCCTGTACATCTTCTCGATGTCAGCGGTGAAAGCAAATTGATATTGGCGCCATTTTAGTAATAATGTTTGTAAGTCTTGTTGTAGATTAGGCCCGGTATACATTAAATCATTTAGAGAGTATCCTGAAGATGTTTTTGCAGATGCATTGAATACTACCCTATATTTAGTTGTTGTTGACTCCACGCGTTCGACTCCATGGTGTGGTAAATAACACTCGGGGCTCAAATAGCTCTTGGTAGGCTTCATATGGTTAAGGTCTTTGTACTCTTTCATGAACGTTTGATAGGCTTGTGCCAGATTTGTTTGTTTTTCAAGTTTTCTTTCCATGTTTCGAAGTTGAGCTATGGCTTTCTTCTTGGATTCTCCGAGATTATCCTCAAATTTTGGTTTCATGGGAAGTCGTACTGTATATCTTCCGTCTGTCATTCTAACTGTGTTGTTTTGGTAATGTTTGATGCTTTCCATATCTTCTTGTGATAATTCTCCTTCCTCTGTTATGTCTTCTACCTCCCAAAATTGTTGGATCTCCTCTAGGTTGTTAATTACTACGTTGCAATGGAATGTTTGTGCGTTTCCGCATAGCAACCATCCAAGATATGTTTGTTGAGCCATAGGTTGTAACTTATCTTCTCCTTTAATCATCCCACTTAGTAAAATGTTAGTGTAAATGTCTGCTCCTAGTAGTAGATCTACAGGGCGACTTACATAGAACTCGGGGTCGGCCAGGTTTATGTTTTGAATGACTTGCCAAGACGGCTTAGCGAATGTTTTGTTGGGTAAACATTTTATAAGATTATTCATAATAATAACCTCTGAGTTAAAAGTAAAATCATTGTACATTGACGTACAGGTTATGTTAAGTTTTCCTTTACAGCTGTTCTCCCTTTGCCCTACTCCATAAATGACTCCTTTACAGCTTTCTCTCTTTAATTTAAGTGTTTGGGCGGCCTTCTCCGTTATAAGCGAAATCTGAGAGCCCTGGTCAATTAGTGCTCTTAAAACATGGGTGGTACCATCAGCTGCTTCCACTTTTAATAGGGCTGTTGCCAATAGAATCTCCGAGTAGTTTTCTAAGGCAACTTGCGAGATGTGCGACGCGTGTTCATTTGACCTCTTTGATGTTGCAATTGCTGATGAAGCAGAGGCCGATGCTTGTGCATTTGTTTTAACACATGCCTCGTGTAATAGCGTATTGTGTTGTCCTGCACATTTGTGGCATGTTTTTGTTGAGTTGCAGGAATTTCCGTGATGACTAAATAAACAATTAACACACAGTGCAAGTTTGTTAACCGCATGATATATTTTTTCGACGGGCATTTGCAAAAATTGGCGGCAATTATAAATTCCGTGTCGGCTTTTACAAAGCGGACATGTGAAACTAGACACGTGTAATGCTTTCGCAATCATTGTGTTACTTTGATGTTTGTTGACTCCATTATTGTTTAGATAATTAATGTTCGAATAGGTATGATTGTAACTTGGTTGAAATGTTTTTCGTATGTTGGATGTTGATGGTTGCTGAGAGTAAGTTTTAGAGGTGGCCGGCTCTTGTCTGTGACGAGATAATTCGAGACTTGTGAACTTTCCTTCTATGAACTCCAGAAATTCTTGTAAAATAGGTAAATCCCTGGGGGGTCAGACAACGTGCCAACGCCGCGTTCGTTTTTCTGTTCTAGAATCATCCCACAATAACTCTGCAATGAGGTGACAATAGTAGAAATCATAAGTTTGTTTATGGCAATACTGATTTTTAGTCACACAACACGTTTTGATACTTACAAGTATAGCTCTAATTATTATGTACGGTAACAGTCGAGCCAACGAACATTCGATAGCATGATATTCCGAGAGTACGTAGTTTAAACTATGATATACACTCCTATGGAAGTATGTATATGCATACTGGATCCTTACTTCTACACTAATATTATAAAGAGGAAAGATTTATATTTTTGTATGTTTGTAACGATAAACTCAAAAACTACTGGACCGATTTCAAAAAATATTTCACGATTACCTGCGCGGGCGGAGTCGCGGCAACAGCTAGTATATTATTTATAAATGCGAAAGTATGGTTGTCGCTTACATAAACTGCTGCACTTTGGCATAGGGATAGTTTGAGTCCCAGAGGACATAGGCTGCTTTTTATCCTGGATAATTTGGCAGTTCCCAATGAAACGCTATGAACCAATTCTACACAGACAAGGTCGCAGGCAAAAATGCATGTATGTCAGCGGGTAATTTTATAAGTTGAGGTCTTACATGCATGAGGTACAGTCAAAGAATTTGGTTCGCAGGCCACTTTGGACTGAGTCATGACGTAAGTAATCAAAACGTTAGAGACTTCATATGATTTTATTTACAGTGTCACTTCAACATAGTCCAAAGCGGTCCCTGATTCCTGAATCAAATACTTTGTTTTTATTTAATAAAATGCAAAAGATTTTTTGACATGTTTAATCAATAAATAAATGAGATATCTGAGTCTAAAAATTCCACTTTTTCATACTGTTCTTCCTGAACTTCAACTTCTCCGAACCCTTCTCCTGTTTCAACCTCACTGTCATCATACTGCTCACTGTCATTATTACTTTGCGCATTTATAACATACGGCAGGTCCAATTTGTCCAGTTCTATTTATGCTCTGTACATAATTTGCGATTGAAGTCCGTGTTGTAGTATGAACAGCTTCAAACAATTTCACCTTAAAGAAATTGAACAAGTTAAAATACAATCCTACTAATAATATAAACGAGAATTTTTGTGTGTTACTTTGTATCCCAGAATATTTTAAAAATCCCGAGGGAATAACTGTAATCGACATCTAGGCGGACGAAGTCGCGGGCAGAAGCTAGTATTATAATAAAATAACATCATCTTAGCCTAATCATTTCGTTAATATGTTATTTTTTCATAATAGAATATTAATTCATGGGGTTAATATAAAATAACACAGAACGCAGTAATAAAATATCAAGAATTTACTCGTAGAGTTTAGAATTTTATGTAAACATTGCTCCTTTTGCTTACGGACGGACTCCATTTCTTCTTTTACATTTTGGAAATGAGTTATCATCTTGAGTATAAGTTCTCGAACTCCACTTTTAATAGGTTTATCCATTTTGAAAATAGGAATCGTTAAAAAATCCTCGACAAAATATTCACGTAATACCAATATGTCATGTTTGAGTGACATGAAAGAACACAGATTATAAGGGTATTTTATGGGTTGCCGTTTAAAATCTTGTGCAAAGTTATTGTGGGATGACTCTATCGTCTTGAAATGTATAGGATCACAAATTGATCACGTGGTTTATCTAAGCGAATCGCTAAGTCCTAGACAACGTTCTTATTTCGTTCGTTTTAAATCGAATCGAAACGAACAGAAAAACGCTCAGAGCTGTCACAATGACATAATCCATACAGATGGTGAGACAAGTGGCACTTTTGACGTGCATTCTGTTCTGTATTCTACATTACAATGTAGAAAACTATTCTTACGCCGAAGACTTGAAGAAAAGCGCTCAAGGAAGCAATCAAAATGGCGGTTTGTGAATCAGCTGTACGTGAGTGCTTATTATTCTTTATAACAAGCGGTGATAAATCAAGTTTTTGAATTGTTATTTTTCAAATTATTTATTTATTTATTTATTTATTTATTTATTTCACATATACATCTATCGTTACAGGTCAGCCCAATGCGATAGTGTAGCAAGTATAACACAGGTTAAAAATTTACATTAGGAGTAGTAACATAATATAAATAACGTAACATTTGTAAATTCATTCAACGAACAAAAGAAGACATCAATTTTAGTGGCTACCTGGTTGAGCGTGCGCAGCGCCCGGGTCCAGGGTGCCTCGCGCAACAGTTGGGTGCGCGCGCGCGGCTCGGCCAGCAGCCGCGGCCGGCGCCGGCGCCACACGTACCGCTCCGGCACGCACAGGCTTACCCTTGCCAGTACACCCGGGTTACTGACCCTTCCCCGCAGTAATTTAAATATATATAAGGCGAGGGTTAATTCTCTTCTAACTTCTAACCGATTGTAGCCTACCATTCCCAAAACGAATAATGTTGGGTACATAAGCGGATAAAAGGGGTACACGCCATACAATTTAAAATATAAAAAACGGACAAATTTATTTTGGATTCGCTCTAACATAAGTTTATATTTCGCTTCATGCGGGCTCCAAATACACGAGTTAAACTCCATATGGCTTCTAACAAGTGATTCATATAGCGCGCATATGGCGTTTATGTTCGAAAAGCCACGCGCTTGGCGCATTACAAAGCCTTCTATGTATTCTTTCTGACTTTTGTGAGTTGCAAACAATGAAAAGTGCTTAATAAAAGTATCAGAATCGTCGAGTTCGTCCGAATCAAGACCAAATTAGAAGTGCCGATATGCTTTCTTGTGAGAAAGATTTCCTACACGTGAATTACAATAATATAACATTAAAACAACTTTGGACTCAGTAGGCACCCTTGCTACAAGAGTACGAAGGGTAGTTCTATTCGCAGTAAAAGGTAAGGCTGATGTGAATTACGGTACCTGACTCCCTACTTACTCACAACAATAACAACCTAAATAAACATGTATTTAATAGATGGTTATTTTTGCAGGTTCCGTGTATTTGCCACGGGAATGGGATATGACCAACGGAAAATGGTTGTCATGCAGCACCTAGTAAACTAGTAATACCAGCCATTAAGTAATTTATTATTTACTAAGATATGGATTTTGTTACCCCAAACAACAAATGTGAACGAATGCTAATTTGCTAAGCATCAGTGAGAGGTAGGTACCTATATCTTCTTTCAACACTGAATACTGCCTCTATAAGCACACTGTTTCCCTTGATACAGTGATCAATGTATGATGACATGAAATGAAAATATTAAATATAACTTACCTATCTAATTAAGGTTAGGCCTTCCTAGAAACAATTATAAATGCATATAAGTATTATGAGGTCCACTCCCACTCTCCCATTCATTATATGATGTGCTTTATATCTTGACACAATCAATACAAATTAAGTATAGAATGATTCAAAAGCTCACCCACATACCCATAGAATATTAAAGTTATGATAAATCTCTAAGGTGTCTTGTTGTGCTATTCCATTTACACAAGCTTGAATCTGCCGTTCTATTTCATATTCTAAACTAGTTTCAAGCTGCCGCAGGGGGTCATTAATTTAGAAAATGTTCCTTACTCTCTTATTTTTCCACTAGGTATATCTAAATAATTATGGATTCTCCAAATTATTTGTTATAATTAACACAGATTGTTGTTTAAAAATACATAATTATTATAAATAAGATTATTCAAAGATGTGTCCAATATAGAACCAATTAAATTAAGCCTAGAGCTTAATTTGTGACTGATATTAATTTAATTATTTAATTCTTTTAAACAACAATGGGTATAACTATGTGCACTTAAATTAATACCTCATGATAGTACTACACAAATTATCAAGGTCTAGGAATAGGCTTTGTTTAGGTACTTCTATAAATAAATACATACATAGAGAACATCCAACACTCAGAAACAAAATATTCATCCTTGTCACATAAATATTTATTAAACACTAGCTTTTGCGCACAACTTTGCTCGCTCGTATAAAAGTCGTTTAGCGCTATTCCCTCAGGAACTGTCCAAATTTTTCTGGATAAAAGTTGACTGTTCTAGACTGTAGTCTATCTCTGTGCCAAATTTCATCCAGATTCGTTTAGTCGTTCTGGTGTGATTAAGTGCCAAACATCCAAACTTTCCCATTTATAATATTAGTGAGAAGTTAGATACCATCTGCTACAAACCAAGTTGATAAAAGTCCCATCTTGCTTGGAAAAGTTACCTACTGAGTTTGCTTGTAAATTATAACTTTTTTTTTGTTTTAGGCAATCCAGATTACTCAGGGGCCATGGACAATGAAATGACGCTCATTTTGGGAGCCACATCAATAAGGGAGAAATTCAACGATTTGAATGGACGACGAGGTGATTCAACATAATTGGAATCAATTGGGATAGGTACATATATCTAAAAAAACTGCTCTTATAGTAGGTAATCATAAATAGTATTTTTCACAATCGTGTTATAATAGAGAGCTTTTTAGTCGAGTACCGTGTTTAGGCCACGAAGCTTGCTGAGTGGCCTAAGTAAGGTACGAGATTAAAAAGCTTAATTATGACACTATTGTGAACAATACTTTTTGTACGAGTTCATTAAAATTAATAATTTAAGTCTAAATACGAGTATATAAGAAAACGAAATATCGTAAGTACTATAACACCACCGGCGTCAGTAATTTTGCAGTACTGTGCTGTGATTGGCTACAATCACAAAGAGTAGTTTTTTTTTTTATGCCCTGGATACAGGAGCATGTTTAAGTAGATGTTGACAGATGACGCGACGTTGCTACGTTCCGAAACGCCATAGATTAGCCATTTTGTATCGGATCGAGTCTCCTTAAACAAGGACACATACTATTGAAATACGAAGTTCTATTTTCAATTTTTTTTCGATCGTCTGGAGCGTATCGAAATGGTTATTTCGGTTGTTTCGGAAGTAACATAGACTATGCAACGATGAAAAGAGTGACGTTGCAGTATTCTCTGTGAAATCTTAATACACAGATTATAATCGACGAGTACAAAAATAATATTTTGTAAGAATCTAATTAAAGCATTTAATCATGAGAAGTTGTTATGAAACCCAATAACCTTTACATCAAGTGAGTTAGCTGTCTGTATTTTCCTTAGGTAAAGGTAAAATTTTTGATGGTTTTTGGAATGGTTTAATGCTTTTAAAATTTAAATCTGCAGTAAGGATTATTTATATAGCATAATATGCTGCAATGAGGTAATTATATTAGAATTAATTCATAGTCATATCTTAGTCATATCATTTATTCAAAATCAAATCAAATCAAAATGCGTTTATTTGCTGGAATACAGTCATAAAGGTGTTACATGTTTTGGGTGCAGTGTATCCAGCCTGCATGCAGGCGTGCAAAATGTTTATAAATAACAGATGAATTTAATAAGTCAGAAATTAAAAAGATATAAAATTAAAATATAATGTCAACTTAATTCCTATCATGCTCGAGGTACATCTTAACACTATAAAAACATTTGTCCAGAAGCCATTTTGTGAGCGAGCGCTTAAAATCTTAAAATTGCATTATGTGTTTACAATAGTCTTAAACATATTTAATGTCCAACAAAGTCCCTTCCTACCTACTCAATAACTGAATTACACAATTACTTAAATTATCCCTTATATTCCATAGTCATTCAAAATGTATAAACTGTTTACTGTCAAAAATACCTTTAATTTGTAAAATGTATTATCAATATCGTAAGTGGTATATTATTATATATATATGTACTGACATGTGGTGGGTCCCTGAACTGAATATTTTCATGTTAGAGAACTAACAAGTTTGTTATTTTTCACAAATTGTGAAGTCGATGGTGATTTGCTTATCTCTTGTGTGTGTAAATAAGTTAGGATTCTTTCTTACTTTACTAATCTCAAAAATGTATATTGATGTTGGTATTGTTAGTGTTAGTATATTTACTCGAATAAAATGTGGTCTACAACTTTCACTTACATTTATATTAAGTATTTTATGTTAGGGATAAGCTTGCCTTTGTACATTCCAATTCTGTAAATTTATGTATTTGAATTTCTGTGTTTTGAACAATAAAGTGTTTACATACATACGTACATACAATGTATATATTATACATTAAGTAACTAATATTCTTAGTTACTTTTTTTTTGGTATGTTAACAGCAGGGCTAGATTTGAGGACCCCATTTAACAGAAGGGTTTTCAAATTTTCATACATTGTTAGAAATAATAGGTAGGAGAAGGTTATAGACGCCTTTAGGATGATAGCAATTATTAATGGTGATTCTTACGAAATAAAAGAATAAAATGATTGAATATTGATTTAATTTCTTTCTTTTCATTTCCTATGTGAAATAATGAATATGAACAATGTCTGGGTAACTAACATACATATCGATTTACAAGAGCTGCCATAAATGGAACCACATGTGATTGTATATCTAAGTTCTTCTTAAATGCAGTTTAAACATCAATCCCAATACCTGTTTTATTTAAACACACATGTACCTGCAGTTTATTTCGCCCATTCAATCCATTCGTGGCAGCTTTAGTGAATCAACCAATAAAATCATAATCTAGTATGAACACTATGAACAAATGGTGTAAATACAGTAACTCAAAATTCAAAATTCAAAATATTTATTCAGTAGATAGGCCACATGAGGGCTCTTTTACACGTCGGTAACATGAGTGAATCTACCAGCGCTTCGGACAAGACCCTCATTGCGGAGAAGAAGCGCCGCAAGAAACTCCAGCAGAAGGTCATTTTTTTTAAACATAATAACAAAATAATAATAAAATAAAGTTGCATTATTTGTTTTTGTATTCAGTTAGTTTTGCAGTGATTTATTACGTAAAGCTTTATAAAGATATACATAACTATAGGCCGTCTAAAATTCCAAACAAGCATAATAATAACAGTTGTGCCTATATGTATAGAGCATATGTACTTGTATCCCGAATAACTAACTTGCAAATCAGTTCATCACTAATATTTGCCAATAACGGGAATTGAACCCGGGGCCGCTAGCTTTGTAGGCAGAGGACTAACTAGGCTAACCGTGTCATCAGCGTCGCTTTCTGGTGATTGTTGTACGGTCACGGAAGTTAATTTGCTACCCATTTCAAAGAAAATCTGTTTGAAGATGTCATTGTCATTAGAGATGCCAAGTCATTTGTAATTGATAGGAAACTCAACCTTATTGCTGTAGAATGTCAGATTGACTTTGAACTTTAGGTGGGTGGTAAATTTATTTCCTTGACTGTACCTATAGGTAAGTAGGTACAAGTATCAATTCAATAATTTTATTGCATATCAGTTATCACATTACAATTCAAGGTGGAACAAACAGGAATAGGCATACATCATACATGTAACGGATCGACCAAACCGGTGCTCAAAATATGCTGACGCACCGTAAATTTAGCGACGTGTCTTATGCGTCACGTTTTTAACGCATACCATCGAGACCGGTGCTCAAAATACCCAACATGCGTAAGATTTTGTTTCTGGAAAATTTCGCCAGGATGTAGCTCTTTACGCATGCTGACACGCAGACTTGCTCAGGCTTGGAGTCCAGCTCAAGGTGAGGCCAGCAAGGGCGCGACGCTACTTGCGCTAGCGGAAACTTTGACAAGTTGGATTGGGACATGAGCTCTGTAAAAAAAAGCCAAATGTAAATTGAATTATACAAATTGCCAAAAGATTAACTTTTATCACAAAAAATAACATTTTTGGGTAAAGCTTTTGTTGCCGACTGTACTTTTTTGCAGAATCTTTATCTGCTTATCAAGACAAACTATTGAATCCTAACACGGTGGGTCTGCGTTAAGAATGGCGGAGATCCTGTCGCCACCTTCCGACTTCATCATCAGATCAGCTCTTAGATAACATAATATTGCATTGTCATCGGGTTTACAAACGTCGTCCAAATTTCAGCCCATTCCGTTAACGGGAAGTGGGTCAAATTTAACTTGCAAGATTTGACCCGTACATACAGGGTGTCCCAAAATCGGTAACCCACATTGACACCGAAGGTAGGTCAGCTTAAGAGTACCGAGCCAGCCTAACATGACCTCAGTAAAATGACTTTATTTTTTTCAAGTTGCTAGACCAATTTAATTTTAATTTGCAATTGGTCTAGCAATTTGAAAAAAATAAAGTCATTTTACTGAGGTCATGTTAGGCTATTTCGGTACCTCTTAAGCTGACCTACCTCCGGTGTCAATGTGGGTTACCGATTTTGGGATACCCTGTAAATACATACATACATACATTGCAAGTTAAATAAAAGCTAATAAAAAAGTATTCTTCAACTTTTATGCTTTTGTCCATCAAGCAATGATTTTATGATTTTATAAGTAATGATGTGACAATATACATATACAGGGTGACCCGGGAGTTGACGACAAAAACATGAGATCTAGATGCCCCATTAAATTCAAGTAGGTACCATACATACTAACATAAAAAAAATATCTTTTAAATGCCAATTAAGTTACTGAACTACTGCACATTTTTTTTTTTACAAAAAATTAAATAAGTACGTTGTTTCTAGAATGAGTAAAAACTTAATTATTTAAATTAGTTATAAGTAAGTTTCAATCTAAAAAACATTATTTAATAAATAAATGTTAGGGGCCAATCTCACGCAAATTATCCTTTTTTTATGTCAAGTCAAGGAGAAAACACACAAGCTCACAGGCCACCTGATGATAACTGGGATCTGAGACATTTGAATTCTCAAGACTATGACCTCAAGACTGCAATCCCAGGACTCCAAATAAGTTGTTAACCCTGAGGGCTAAGATGGAATGCCTCTATGCTAGTATTTTCACAGTTTGTCTTATCCTCACACCGGAACAATGAAATGCTTACTTAGTAGTAAGTTGAACGATAAGATGGTGGCTGCAATCTAGACAGACCCTGCACAAGGTTGTACCACCATTAAACCCCAAACAAGGCTTGAACTATGATTACTAGACAAATGTAAACAAAATTGCAAAGAAACATACATACTTAAATACAAAGAAAATATCCAAGCTCAGGAACATACTCGGCTACACACACTAAAGTCCATTTAGCACAATGGCGATCATGTTGCCACTTCATTTTCATTATCAGCATATTCATAGTTTAACTGCATTACTTACATGATGGCGTGTGTCCCAAATTTTATCAGATTAATCTGATAAGTGATAATTAACAGGAAATATGTTGAAATTCGAATGAATAAACAAATAAATATGAACAAAAGTTATATTGTTCAAACATACCATTTTCAATATCTTGCCAAAGTGTACCTACTCAGTCTTGTACACAAATATTTTTGGTTGTTGTTAGTACTTTTTGCATCTGAAAGATAAATAAGCTTATTACATGTTTAAGGCTTATATATAATTAAATAGTTTACTAGTTTACTAAATCTTGGTACAAAATGTAAGTAGGCATAAGGGGGAAAGGGGTTCTTTTTGGCTATAAGATTAAATTTTCATTAATGCCATACCTATATTTATTATAAAATTTCAAAGGGCATTTGTGTAATCAGTAGTTAACTCAACTAATTGTTAAAATTTGAACCATTAGTTACGATTTTTAACGATTAGTTAGTTTAGCTACTGATCTAACAACAGGCCCTAATAACATTCTTACACAAATTGAATTACTTAGTCTTTAATATGGAAATGTTCTATATAAAAAACTTAGCAACTAGCCAGCTTTGTCTTTGTCTTTACTAAGTTTATAATTATTTATGAAAACGTAGATAATAGCCTAGCGTAGCCTAAGCGCAAAATAAAAATGACACATAAACCTTTGTAAAGAAATTAAAAGTATAATAAATTTATGCAAACTAACATCCAAACAAATTTATGTACAGACATAGCATTGCCAGGCGTCCGGAAAATGCCGGACAGTCAGGCGTTTTGGTTGCAGTGCGGCCAAATTAGACGGTGTCCGGCCTGTCTGGCTTTTGTTAGTTAGGCTTTATAAATATGACCATTTTTTTTACATTAATTGTCATGTTTAATAATTAATAAGATTAATTCATTCAATTTTATTATATTTTTGTTTCATTTGAATTTAAGATAAAGAAGCATTGTTAGTAAGTACCAACCGCTAAGCTTATTATCAAGCAAGATAAAGTTATCCAAGAAAATACTATGTCGTATGATTATTCACTACATCTGTAGCAATATTACAAACTAGGTATTTAGAGATTAAGCACGTACATAAAAAACATCTAAACCTACCTAACATAGGTATCTTATAATAATCCTTCTTCTGTGAACACAGTTTTACTTGGCTTGTAATAATATCATTCGTTGAAGTGTTTTCCGCCCTTATTAACAAGTATCAAAGGCCCGCCGGTTTGCTTCTTGTCTAAAAGGTTAAACAAAAAGATTTTTCTTAACATGTTAAACATCAAATCTAACCGCAAGACGATATTTAACTAAAAGAGATGAAAAAATACTTGTTTACAAGCCGAGATTATAACCTGCAAATATACTTTTGACAGCTGTCATAATGTTGACAGTGACACTTGACGTTTCAATTTGCGCAAAGCATAGACAATTTAAGGCTAAATCATCATTATAGCGCACACAGAGGATCCCGTAGAATCGACAGTGCAATTTTCTATTCTACATCATGTTGTCTAGGCAATTATGGGTAGAAACGCTTAGGCGTTGAATTTTATAGAAAGGAAAACGCCTGGGAGCGTTGGCTTTTTGTCTAGGCCCGCTGGGGTTTTTTCGTGACTCCATATAGTCCATGTTTGTTTCTGAGTCCAGTTTTTGAGACAAAATATGTACTAGTATCGGGTCCTAAGTACTTATATCAACCCCTAGATTTTTTATGGCATGTAGGCATTCGGTACTAGTGTCGTGCATTTTTTTCATTTGCATCAAAGATTTTTGTTGCATAGTAGGTAATGCAAATAGCATGTTTATGTGGGAAGTGAAAATCAACTTTTTGTTATTATATCGGTTGTTTAAGATCTCCCAACAAACGGTGTAGTTATCCGAACTTATCGGTAAATGTTGTATGAGTCTTTCGGCTTCTCCTTTGACCTTTGATTTCAAAAATTGCATTTTCTGGGCGTTCAAAAGTGTGTTGTTGTTATGAATTGCTTCTCCAAACAAGTCTTTGAAGCAAACCCAGGTGTTATAATTTCCATGAAAAGTAGGAATATCTAACGTAGGAGTGGCTTTCTCTCTGTGTACAACTGACCAAATCTTTTTGTTAATGGCTTTTTTCATGCTGTTAAATGTTTTTTCATGATTGTTAAATGTTTTCTCATATGAAGAGTCTAAGTCGACAGCTTCACTATCTATGCCCCAATGCAGGGAATCTATTACTGTCCACCGTGACTGCAATGTTTTGAGAGCGTCCTCTAATTCCCATTTCTCCGTCAATGTTTCTATCTCCATAGCATTGACCGTCCTTACAAAAGCCTTAATGTTAGCAAATTGTTTCCGCAACATGTCATCATATTTGCTCGTTGTTCCCCTTTCTTCTCTCCTGTTTTGAATGTCCCCAGCAACATCTACTGCTTGTTTAGTGTTTTCACTCATTGTTTGGTCTTCATCATCACTCATTAAAACTTCCGTAGCAGACTTTGGGAAAGGGGTAGCCTCATGTTTGGTCGACATCTTCTCCGCAGTTAGTATTTGATAACCTTCATTTAGGGCCGCGTTTAAGATTAAATATGTTTCTTTCGTTTTCTCAAACGTACCTTCGGTAAAGTATGCATGCGATTGACTTTCCCTTCTACATATTTGGTTATGATTGTATTGAAATTCTCCCCATAAACCAGTTAGCTTTTCTGATCGTGTTACAAAGTACTCAGCTTTGCTCTTCCTATCCGCGCTGTCTTTTCTAAAGTTGGTAAGAAGCGACTTGATGTTGTTCTGAATCTCCACTTGACGTTCTACTGTTGCCATTTTCAATGTTGTGTTAGTAAAATAGGAATGATCTTACTTGTATGTTCTGCTCCGCTTGGTCACTACTGAAACTTCCAAATGTTGGTATTGGTTCCTCTCTAGTGGTCACTGCAATCCACACCCTTAAATGTTCACCAGTTCAAGCACCTCACTTGTCAACGAAACGATCTATGACGCGCAAGATCCTTTGTTCGTTCGAAGGACCAATGTTCGGGTTTGGTTGCGATGAATGTTAAAACAAGAGAGGAGTTTAATTGTTGTTTATTGACTTAAAAGTTCTACTTGTTATAAGAGTCTTTAGAAACTATGTTAGTTAAAAATGTAAAGAAATGTTAAAATGTTATAAACGTTATGATCGAATGCACCCGGTCGCGGCAGTTCCGAAATATGCACTAACTAATAATTACTCTATGTCGGCGGTCGATGCGCCGCCGATAGATTGCTGACTACGACTTTACTTAAAGTACAGTTAATCTGCATATTTCAAAACTATTATTTGAAAATTTTCTGTGATGTACTTTTTGATTTATAGTCAAAAATGTACAAACAATGACCGTTCTCCCTCCCTTATCTCCGAAGTTTAATAAAGTTAATCAAAAATTCTGAAAAAAATCCTGGCGTATCGATAATTACTTATATTTTCTGGGAAAAATAAAATAAAGTGTTAATTATTTACAGTTTTTGAGAAATAACAAAAAAACTAAGAAAATCTGTATTAAAATTTAGGCTAGTCAAAATCGACCTTATTGCCTGGAAAATAAAGCTTATAACAAAATGAGTATTTTCTTTTGCGGTTACCAAGCATATTATCGTCAATACGGAACCCTCGGTGCGCGAGTCCGACTCGCACTTGACCGGTTTTTTTTTAAAAGGCGGGATCGATATCGCGAAATAATAATATTTACAAAGAGGAAACGAAGGATAGGAATAAAAAGGATCAGGAGAGTTTAAAGGAAAAAGGATAAGAATTTACAATTTTATAGAGTGGGATCTGATAAAATGGGCTAAAATACTACTATACATCACTATTATACTGCAATAAGGTCTGGATACATGTATGAAGTGCAATTTTTAATTTGGACAAGGAGTTGTATAAAAAGAAATGATCATATAGAGGGCATGAAAAGAAAATATGGTTTAAATCCTCCACATCATCCCCACAATCACACGCTGCGTTTCTAAAAATTTCTAGCCTATGAAGATGAGAACGAGTACAAACATGTCCCAATCTCATCCTCAAAAGCATAGAAGTAATCGTTTTGTCAAGACTTGTTCTCGAAAACCATGGTTTGATTGGAATATCAGGTTACATACTATGGTAAAACTTTCCTTTTGTTTGTGTGCTTACTTTCCAGATATCGTTCCATGCCTCTCGTAGAACAAGTCTTGGCAGATTCATGAGGTCGTGACTATAGTTCATGTACGGATACATGTCTCCACACTTAATCGCATCACTCGCCAGTTTGTCAGCCATTTCGTTTCCTTTGATACCAGTATAGCTAGGAACCCAAGCCAATGAGACTAAGTAACCCGTGGTGTTACATTTTAAAAGATACTCTCTAGTCTGCATTATGACTGGAGAGCATAATGCAGACTTGAAAGGAAACCGTGCCAATGCCTTGAGCGCACTTAATGAATCTGAAATTATTAACGTTTTAGGCAATTTCATTAAAAGGACATATTCAACAGCTTTAAGAATAGCATAGCATTCTCCCGTAAAAACAGAGGTTTCTTTGGGAAATTTAATTTTTTGTACAATGTTATACTGCAGATGGAAAATACCAACTCCTACATTAAGGTTCTGTTTAGATGCATCAGTAAACACTTGATGCCAACCAATCCAACTGTTGTCTACAAAATAATTAAATTGAGTATTAGCTACTGGGCTGTATTTTCGAATTTCTAGATCAAACAATATATTGGGCACTAAAGTTAACGCATTAAAAGGTATATTAAAAAGTGGGAATCTTGGACAACGGTATGTTCTGGGAGAAAGGTCACTAAATATTCTTAAACTAGTTATAAGGCATGGAGTTGCTTTATACCTCCAATAGTTGGAGATCATCAGAAATCAACTCCATAAGATGTCGAAGTTTTGGGATTAATGGATGATTTCTATACTGAATAACACGGAAGAAAAACCGGTTTGACAAGTACTGACGTCTGAGCTGTAATGGTGGTTCGTTACATTCTACTTGAAGTGCGTTAAGAGGACTGGACTTCATTGCTCCTGCTATTATTCTCAATGCCTTTGACTGTACACCATCCAACTTCTTCATAGCTAAAGCAGAGCAAGGTGGAAAAAGGAACGTCCCGTAATCTAATACGCTTTTGATTATGGCATTATATAGCAGCTTTAAGCTAAACGGATGAGCTCCCCACCAAGCACCTGAGAGACATCTAAGGATGTTAAGAGAGCGTTCACATTTCGTAATTATAATATTCACAATGTGGGAAACCCGAGAGTTTCGAGTCTACAATGAGACCTAAGAATTTAATTTGTGTCTTAGTAGGTATCCGTTTTGTGTCGTAAGCAACGGTTATAGACGGAGGCATTCGTTGCCTGGTAAATAAAACCACATTACTTTTAGATATTGATAATTCAAGGCTGTTTTTATCCATCCAATATTTTAACTGGGTAAGTGACTCTGTTAATGAGGAACATGCATAATTAATAGAACTATTAATATTATATGAAACTAAGTCGTCAGCATATTGCAAAATATGGGAGCGACAATTAATTAAAGATTCTAGATCATATGTATAAATATTATAATATAATAGAGGGCTCAGCACAGAACCCTGTGGAAGGCCCTTCCATAGCTTTCTGGACTGCCCGTCTAATTTTATAGATCTACCGGACATTAAGTTAATAATAAAGTTTATAAATATAGATGGTATGTTTAGATTGTGCAATTTCATCATGAGTATATACAGAAGCACATTGTCATATTCTGCTTTAATATCTAGAAAGGCTGCGACAAGAGATTTATGGTTGGAGAAAGCTGTCCTAACATCAGTTATGAAGACGCTTAAACTGTCAAGCGTGCTTCTACCTTTTCGAAACCCAAACTGAGAATTTGATAAAAGGTTATTATTTTCGACAAACCATTCGACGCGGTTTTTCACCAAATGTTCAGTAATTTTACCGAGTACCGATGACATGGCTATTGGTCGATATGAAGCAACACTCGATGGGTCTTTATTTGGTTTTAATAGTGGCAACACATCATAGCACTTCCATCCCTCTGGAACATTACCTGTCAACATGACGGAATTAATGATACTTACATAATAACCTAAACTATTTTCATCTAGATTTGCGATAAATGAGTATGGTATACCATCCTCCCCAGGGGCAGAATCACGAACGTTTGAAAGTATCCCTTGAAGTTCACACAGGGAAAACGGAGCATTTAAGAGAGAGTTGGGAGGGAAAATTGGGGCGGAGGGACCAGATATAATTAACTCTTCTTCGGGGACGAAAGGTGGAGCAATATGATCTAAGTACTCTGAGGATAAGGAAGAGGGTAGAGTCTGTGTGCTATTTTCAGACATAGCATTCCGAAACCTTCTTATATACTTCCAAACAAGAGTGGGGGATGTTTTTGGTGAAATGGATAAACAAAATTGTCTCCAGCCTGATAATTTCTTATCTTTTAACAACGACTTTGTTTCCTCTATAACTTTACACAACTTATCAAAATTTACTTCTATCATTTCATGTTTATAGATTTTTTCTGCCTCTTTCCTCTTCTTAATTGCCACAGTGCATTCATTGTCCCACCACGGACCTTAGTCAAAAAAGGTGTTTTAGTAGGGAAAGTTCTATCCGCAGCCTCTATTAGAAGTTTAGCAAGAGCCTCATTACATTCGTCCTCACTTGAAGTAAAATCTGGTAAATTATGTAACTTATTATTTACATACTTGGTGAATTTATCCCAATCTGTACTCTTATTAAGCCTATAGTTCATTCGAGGTTTCTTGGGAGGGATTTTGTTAGTTTTATCTTTATTAATAGGGCAAGATATTAATATAGGGAAATGGTCACTACCAAAGGTAGATGTAAGTGTAGACCATGTAAAAATTGTACATAAACTTGGGGATGCTATTGATATGTCAATTGCACTGTAGCCTTCATTGGGGTTAGTTCTACGTGTGGGTGAGCCTGAATTTAAAACACATAAATTACGATGATCTACTATATCTGAAAGTTCTTCCCCATAAGAGTTTGAGACGGAACTTCCCCATGAAGTATGTTGTGCATTAAAATCACCTAGTATAAGAAGTGGTTTAGGTAGAGTAGATAAAAGAATATTAAATTCATTAAATATCCTAATAGATGGATGAGCTATATACATACTTACAATACATATATTGTTTACTAAGGCTGCTACTACTATATTAAAATCATCATTATGTGATGAAATAGGAACAGGGGTGAAGCAAAGTGAATTACTTATGAGTATGGAAACCCCGCCATACCCATCAGCTCTGTCTTCACGAAGACAGGAATAACCATTAATTTTAAATTTAGAACCTGGCTTAAGCCAGGTCTCTGCTAATGCAAAGGTTAGAGGTTCAAAGTTATTTAAAATATAAATTAAGTCAGATTTTTTACTTCTTATACTACGGCAGTTCCACTGCATTACACTGTGAGGTGTGCAATCCATTGTGGGAGATGGTGATATTACTGATGGCTTCTATTATAGGGGCAGCGTAGTCCGGTTTTATAATGTTCAAATGTGATAATGAGTTGATTAAAGCTATTATGATTTCTTTATTTGATTGTTGTTCATTTTCTAATTTACCTTTTAAGGCAGCACCATTAGCAGAAGATGGCATATCATAGTCTCGAATAAGATCACGGTGAGCACCACGATCATATCCCTTTAGAACTTTTGGTGTCAGACGGGGTTTAAGAGTAATTGTTTTTTTAAATGAATGACTGGTTGATGGCTGAGAATGATGATTATGAAATTGGGTTATTGACGAGTTATTGTTATCTAAAGCTTTTTTAACTACATCAGCAAATGATTTTGAGAGTGATGGGTGAAGTTTATAAGCTTCAAAGTACGAGATGTTATTTTGAGCCATAGACAATTTAATTTTAGTTTGTCTCACAAATTCAGGACAACTCTTACTTGTGGCAAAGTGAACACCTCCACAATGAAAACATGACCCTGAACCTTCTTGTACAGTGCAAGAGTCACTTGTGTGCTCCTGTCCACATTTGAAACACTGTGGTTTAGATCTACACTGCACTTTGGTGTGACCAAAGCGGCAGCATCTGTAATACTGAATTGTTGGATAGGTGTACAGTTCAACCGTCAGAGAATTATAGCAGATAAAGATTCTACTTGGCAAAGTCTGCCCATCAAAGGTGATGACAACTGATTGTGAAGGTTTCCACACAGAAACTCTCTATTTTACCACAACCCGGAGGTAGCGTGGTATTGTCCACAATTTCTTCCGCAGTCCATTCCGCAGGTATACCCCTAACTAGTCCTATACGGGTGACACTAAATGTTGGTACGAATGCTTTAAGTTTCTCTAACACAAGGCTACTATGTCTAATAAATAGGTTGGCATCGGTGTGTTCTGAGAAAGCTATTGATAATCTATTGCGACCTATTCTTTTGATGCTACCATTTACAACATTGTAGATATTATGCCTTTTAAGGAACCTACCCAAAGTGATGGGATGAAGAGTAGTCCCGTCATTAGGCAAGGTTATAGGTTATAGGTTATAGGTTATGGCGGGCTCTTTTCCGCAACTCGACGACTTAAATCTGCGCCTATTTTGCGTGAAGGGTCGGCGGCACTACTCCTGCCAACCCAGTTCCACCAGGAAGCCTAGCAAACCCTTGATGTTGCCGACGGCATCTGGTAGCGACCTCGGTGTTCCGAGGTGACGTGCCCGGTATGTTGCCACCCCAGGGCATTCCATGATGACGTGGGCTGCGGTTTCCTCCGCCGTCATGCAGGCTCTGCACAGGGGGCTGTCTGTAACACCTAATGTGAACAAGTGTTTGTTAAACAAGGCATGGCCAGTTATGGCTCCAGTTATCAACCGGAGTTGGGCTCTTTTGAGTAGTCGTAACTTACGCGACAATCCGGGACTGATTGTCGGAAGGGCTTCTCTACTTTGCCTGCAGGTGTTTAGGTTGCTCCAGTAGTGTTGGTGCTTTACCTTGGTGATTCGGCGCAGTTTGTTCCGCAGCCAGCTGGTCGGCAGGGGCAGAAATGGTTCAGGACCTATCAGTACCGTTTCTGAGCCCTTTCTCGCGAGTATGTCAGCTGCGTCGTTACCACGTGAGTTGCTATGTCCCTTTATCCACTGTAGGGTGATGGGGTTGATGTTACATACCTTGGAAAGGGCGTTGTGACATTCGTATATTAGCCCTGATGTTGCCGTGTAGCACTTTAGGGCTTGGAGAACTGATCGGCTGTCGGAGAGTATTCGGATAGGGAGGTCTTTTACCTTCCTTTGCTCGATCGCTTTTATAGCCATAATGATGCCCACGCATTCCGCCTGGAAGACTGTGCTGTGGGCTCCTAATGGCGTTGAGATATGTATGTTTAGATCTTCCGAGAAAGTACCTGCACCGGATCCCGACTTAGTCTTGGATCCATCTGTGAAGATCCTTACTTCCCTGGGGTTGAGGCCTTCCCACGGATCTTCGTGCAGTTGTATTCTGTACTTCTTGTCGAAGATAAACTGTTTTGGTATTGTGTCAGTAGCTGCCTCTATGAGCGGTTCCTCGCTGATCGCTTCATAGAGTATCTCGGTGTGTGGTACCCTGGCGGGTTTCCACAGGTGCAAATTTCTAAGACGTACCGCTGTCGCCGCCGCCTCCTGCTGGATGAAGAGATGCAGTGGCGGGAGGTCGAGTAGGGCTTCCAGGGATGCTGTGGGTGTAGTCCGCATGCATCCGGTGGCTGCCATACCGGCTAGTCTCTGGAGTCGTTGTAGTTTCGCTTCCACAGTGGACAGTTTGGTGCGTGGCCACCAGACTACCGCACCATAGGCTATGATTGGTCGTATCACTGACGTGTAGAGCTACAGGATGATCTTGGGGTGTAGTCCCCAGGTTTTACCTACCATCCTGCGACACTGCCAGAAAGCGATTGTTGCTTTGTCTATCTTGTTGTGCAGGTGATTGCTCCAGTTCAATTTGCAGTCGAGTATGACACCTAGATACTTTACCTCATTTGATAACTGGAGTTCTGTTCCAAACAACTTGGGGAGTTTGTAGTTGCCCAGGTTGCGTTTGTTAGTGAACAATACCATCTCCGTTTTCTTCGGGTTGACAGATAGTTCGTTGGTTGAGCACCAGCGTTCCACGATACCTTTCATTATCATTAGGCAATTGTTGTTCTCTTTGTACATGAACTATGTATGGGCCGTTATCAGATACATTGTATTCTGTCCTACCAATTGGAGGAGGACGGGGAGGATTTGAGGAGTCTTGGGGAGTTAAAGGAGTTTCCTGAGATAACACCGCGGGTAAAGTAGTACCATTCGTATCACTAGGACTAACTGTTTCCTTGATAGGTGATGCCGGCGGTAGGGGCGGCAATTTTGAATATTTTTCTTCTTTTTGATAATATTTTTCTGGATTCTTGCGATCTTTTTAATGAATTAGTAGACGCAGATCCGTCTGTATCCATTCCAGATTCGTTGGAAATAGTAACATAGTAAGCTACCGGGGGCACTGAGCCTCCGGGGTCCGGAGGCTCGCTCTCATCCATGACAAACAAAAGAAAAGGACTTACCAAGAGTTTAAATACAATATATACACTAAGTTAAAATTAAAATATATACATACAACTTCTCCTGATCACTTATAAACTAAAAAACACAAAATATTTTTTCCAAATCAAAAAACGCGGCCACCTAACTCGAACTTTCCCGCCCTTTCTTTACACGACTTAGGGGAGTATTTCCCAAAAAGTATATCGTTTCCACTGGCATACGGGATTGAGTAAATGTAATCACGTAACATTTGCTATTATTGAAGTACAGCTTATTGGTATGTGCCCAGTTCATCACAGAATTTATGTCACACTGTAGAGCTGTACAGTCATCAGGCCCATTTATAGCAGAGAACAGCTTTAAGTCATCCGCAAACAGTAGGCACTTTGCATAACGGACGACTGCCGGCAGATCGTCGACCATGATCAAGAACAAGGTTGGCCCAAGCGAACTACCCTGACTTACGTCAGATCGAGTATAGAAGTCTTCTGATATAAAGCCAGATATTTGGACATATTGCCTTCGGTCGGTAAGGTAATCAGCAAATAATTTTAACAGGTCGAAGGAAAATCCGAAAATGGAGAGTTTGCGTAGAAGGACATCATTGTCAACTTGATCGAAAGCTTTTTGAAAGTCAAAGTATGCCGCATCCACTTGCCTATACTTATCCATATGTTGAAGTACATAGTCCACATAGTCGACGTTATTAGTACAGGTAGACCTTCCTACTAGGAAACCGTGCTGAGAGTCGTCAAAGTAAGATGATGCTTGCAACGTGATGCGGCGTTGATGACACTTTCAAAAACCTTCCCAAAAACAGACAAGATGGCAATAAGTCTGAAATCGGTGATATCCGCAGACGACGACGTTTTGGGAACAGGTGTAACCCTTGAAACTTTCCATGACGATGGGTAAATTCCCTTTGCAATTGAGAGGTTGAATATGAACAGCAAGGGCTTTTCTAATACAGACAAACAGTCTTTGACTAAGAAACTAGGTATACCATCCGGCCCCGGAGATGAACCAGTTTTTAGCCTACGCACTGAACGACGCAGGCCATCTGAAGATATATGCGTTAAACGTATATCAGCGGGGCTCTGATGGCCGCAGTACACTGCATCGCTCTCTCAGTGTCAAGTGTTGGCACATTAGGTTGAAACACAGAGCTGAAATGCCTGGCAAACGCCTCCACGGCCTCCAGTCCCACAACTTGTCTACCTTGGTATACATACAGTTCTTGCGCTTGCCTCTTACTTCGCTTATCTTTTATGTATTTCCAAAACTGAGTTGGTTCATGGCATATATTTTGCTCAACATTCGCAATGTGCCGCTCATACGCGCTCCTAGTAAGTAGCTTCACTTCGGATCTGTAATAACGAAACAACTCGCGATTAAACTCTAGGCTTAAACATTTATATTTTACCAAGTGAAACTACTTAAGTTTAATGGTCCTTATCACTTCCGGCGTATAAGTACCATTCTGCCCCCGATAGTAAAAAGGGCGCATCTTACATTTTTGTCAAAAATGAGTTATTCATATTGCCGTGATCAGCAGAAAAAGACCTACCTACTGATATTTTTAGTTTTTTCCTAGGTAGCCTAGATTAGAAGTTACCATAAGCAAAAAGGGCGTAACTTCACACACTTTGTTACAAAAACTTAAATAAAAAGACGCATTTGAAAAACATGTAAATGGTCTTCATAAAAAAGACGTAACTACGGATAATGCGCCCTTTTGTTTTGTCAAACTTTCAACTGTTTAGTAAAAGATAAGACGCAAGGTATAATCCATCACCGTATACTTCAATAAAAAGACGCATCTAAGTACTTGTGCCTTTTCAACTAAGCCAGGACTTGAAAGAATTATATTGACTTAGACGCATCTAACTTAAATATTCAATGAAAAGGGCGCTAGTGACCACTTGCGCCTTTTCAACTTAGCCAGAGCTTGATAACGTTATGTTAACGCAGACGCATCTACACCAAATACTAAGTAGAAAAGACGCAAATGACGACTTGCGCCTTTTCAATAGTGTATTTTGCTAATTCACAAGTATGCTCATGGGGTTCGCGTCTGATTTTGATTTAGGAATTTTTTATTTTTGCGATATTTACAACATTGAAAAGAGGTACCTAGTTAATCGTGAATTTAAATTTAAATTATGTCAGTAGGATAACCCTTAATTTGGCCAGAAGAAAAAACATAAAAACTAAGTTAGTGTCATTATTTTTTGCGGTGTTTATATCTACCGGAAAATCATAAAAATTATAAGAATACAAAGTCGGCTTATGCCCGGTTTTAATATTCAAGAAACGAATGGTTTTCCTTACGTCTCGTTAAAATTTGACATGTGCTACGTACAAAATGTGTCAAATTTTAACGAGACGTAAGGAAAACCATTCGTTTCTTGAATATTGAAACCGGGCATTAAATGTCCAGCATGATGGACATTGCCAAAGATATGCAAAATATGTTTTCTATTTTTAAGAAATAAAACATTAATGAAAATCCGCTCACAGGTTTAATTGAATAAAAACTGAAACATAATAGTATTTTATAATGTAGTGTTTGCTGGTGGCTTTGTCCGCATGGAACTCTGTTAACGAATTTTCCTGTAGTAATTATTACATTTCCGAGATAAAAATCAAAATGTCCATCCCCGGGACTCAAGCTATCTTCATTTCGATTCGGCGGTTGAGCGTGAAGAAGAAACAAATAAACATACAGGTTTGCTGATGGTGGCGTTATTTTCCCGGCGTTGGCTATAGAACTTAGGAACAGTAAAGCATAGTAAACCTTGAGTTTGGATTTCTAATAAACATGTCAAAGAACAACCTAATTTCCAACTGCATCAAACAGAGCATGGAAGTCTTCTCCCAAGCTCTTAAACACAAGTTTAGTTGCAGACGTTTACGACGACGATGGAGGTCGCGGAATGAACAAACAGCAAACGTTTGGAAAATATTGATCAGTCACCGTTTTGTGAGGAGCAGAGTGGGGAAAAAAAGGAGAAAGTCTTTACCCAATGATGGGGGAGAACAGGCTTAATAAATACAAATAAATAAATGGCGATCAGAGGGACAGAGTCCCTGAGGAACGCTATACTATTTCTCCTTTGTCTGAATTCTGATGGGGCATTAAGTTGTAGAATCAATTCAACATTTTTTTACTTCAGGATGAAAAAAAAGTTCATATTAATTGGCAATAGGAAGTATGCTAGCCGTAGAAAACGCGAGTTAGAACACTGCGGCATTGGCAATGGGAAGTATACTGGATACACTTTAACTTTGCAAGTTTTTAAGACATAAATGGGATTTTTTTAATTTTTTTAATTTTATATATTATGCAAATAAATCATAATGTTAAAGGTTTATTTAAAAAGGAATTTACATTATCACATACTATAGACGAACGATTTTTAAAATTCTTAAAAAAAAAACATAATGTTATCATATACTTACAGAAAAATCATAAAAGTAAAACATTTACCGAGCGTAAGTAAGAAGCGTCTTTCCCCATTAAAGGTGTCCCCGGTCTCGGTCTCATGTCTCGGTCGCTTGTCTCTGTCGCGGCGCGAACCGCTAACTTTACATTCTGACGGCAATTGACGAAAAATTACCGTTCGCACTGGTTTTTTTTTTAGTATAGTTTTTGTATTATAATATTAATATAAGATTCCCCTGTATTACCTAAAATTTATGTAATAATTTTATTTTTACGCGTAGATTTTGGTTTTTACAACGTCCATTTTACTGGACAAGGTCAAATTAAGGGTTAATAAACTTTTATCTTTTCATACGGTTTTTCCTGATTGCACCTTAGAACGTTGTTAATGTGCAAACTATTATTTCAAAACATTTATTTCACAGGCAATTGAACTACCTACATGTGAAAGTAATAAAAAAAGAGAAGATAATTACTTTTTTAACCGACTTCAAAAAAGGAAGAGGTTATACGTTCCACTGTATGTATTTTTTTATTTTATTTTTTTATGTATGTTCACCGATTACTCCGTCAATTGTAGACCGATTTTAAAAATTCTTTTTTGGTTTGATAGAGTATACTTCCAAGGTGGTCTCATTGTCAGCAAATCTGCATCTGATGAAGGGATCAGTGAGGAATTGAGGGAACTCCTCAAATATTGTATGCAAACATATAACGATTTTAGTATTTTTAGTAACAAGTGTAGCATTTGCATTCAGAAAATGTCACTTGGTGAAGCGGAACTGATGATGAAGACCACAGATGGCCACCGGAACTCCTCAACGGTACCGATTTCAAGGGTGGCGATAAGATATCTCGATTAAGATAGTTGAGCGACTACAACGAAGCACATTTAATTGTTTTAAAATGACTATGATTTTCCCGCGGCGTTGCTTGCGGCGAGCTTGAAATGTCTTAAAGTTTCATATATCAACTAAGAAGTCGGACTACATAAGCTTATTATGATCACTAAAAAGTGTAAAATAAAATAAATGTTTTAAAAAACAAAAAACCGCCTTCAAAAACGCAAAAAATAACTTCTACTACTAGGTACTTAGTAGTAGGTACCTATCCTATTAGGTTAGTCTAACTGAAGTCGGCGACCACAATATTTTCAACAAAAAGCCGACTTCAGTTGGACTAACCTAATAGGATAGGTACCTACTACTAAGTACCTAGTAGTAGAAGTTATTTTTTGCGTTTTTGAAGGCGGTTTTTTGTTTTTTAATTAATTAAGTAGAGTTAGTTTTTTGAAATATCAATTACTATGTTAAAAAGACGCTTGTGTCCAAATGCGCCCTTTCATCTTAGGAAAAAAGCAGGAAATATCTGTCAAGCACTTATATTAAAAAGAAGTTTGTGATTGTACTTAGTTGAAAAGGCGTAATTGGTTACTTGCGTCTTTTAAACGGAGTACCGAGTATTTTCCAGTGATTTTTTTGCTTAGATGAAAAGGAAAATCTTAAATAAATAAATAAGAATAATTTATAAAATATTTGATTACTATATTGACAATATGGTACATATCTATATTACTTCGTTTACGGAAAGTGTCTATGTCTATTTGTTTAGAGACAGCATACATTTTTTTAATTTTCAACTAAAACATTTAATTTCTCGATTTCGACTTCATGTTAGATGCGCCCTTTTCACTATTGGGGGCAGCATTGAGGATACTGGTAACGACCAGAACGCTTGGATTATGTTCTTAATGGTACATGGGAATCAATAGCACCATTTAAAAGCCCATAAAATATTTCTGTAGCCTCATTAATTTTGCTTACAGTATACAATTTTGACCAATCATGCAATATAGCTAAATCATGGTAAAGTGCGACTAAGTTAGCTTTAATAAAGTTCCAACGGAACGCATGCGGAACAGACGCGGAAGTGTCAGACAAACATTTATCCGGTTGACTTGTGGTGGATTTGGAAACATCTAGCGCAGGATGATAAGCGTCTAAGGGAACTAGAAAGTCGATGTTACGCATCACAGAAACTTCATTTTCTAGCATATTACTTAACACAAGGTCCAGGATACAGTCGTAAGAGTTACATATATTATTACACTCGACTCGGTGTCGACTTTGATAATCTTCCATCGGTGTATTTTGATGGCGTTCGTATACCATTTTCACACCACGTCAAAAACTGGGGTATCATTATGGACCGTACCTTTACGTGGACTCCCCAAGTAAATGAGATCAGTAGGAGGATGTTTGCGGCAGTGTAGTCTCTTAGGCACCTCCGCAACTTTCTTCCTCTCGCGACTAAGATTGCGCTCGCTCAATCCTTACTTCTCCCTATTTTAGATTATGCAGATGTGTGTTATCTTGATCTTTCTGAGGAGGAACTTAACAAGCTTGAGCGAATTCAAAATGTACAGGGTGTCCGGCGGCAGATTTACATTTTAGAACTCGATTTTACAAAAAGTTATAAATGGTGCGGGGGAGTGGGGGGCGTCATTAGAATCACCGATCGTGCGGATTTGTTAGTCACGATGTCGCAGTGGTCAGGAGAGATTCGCTCGTTCGTTGTCGAAGCGTTTTTGAAGGGTGACGATTTCTGTATTATTGCGCGTTGTAGGTTTTGTTCGCACTATAAAATTCGCCGCTTAAGTGATGAACCAACTGTTAATATGATTCGGTCCTGGTTAGAGAGGTTTTGCGCAACTGGTTTGGCTAGGGATACCTCCCGACCCGGACCTAGTCGGTCGTCAAGGACGCCGGAAAGTGTGGAAATGGTGGAAAAAAACTTACGTGAAAATACGCGATTTTCAATATGGAAACGCGCAGCCTGTTTGAGACTTCCGGAAGCAGCCGTCCATGAAATTTTAAAAAAGGATTTAAAATTCCATCATTTTAAAATTCAAATTGTGCAACAGTTGAAAGATAATGATTTCACTATACGCAAAAAATTCTGTGATGTTATGTTAGCGAAGTTCCGAACTGTTAATTCAATTTTTTGGAGTGATGAGGCCCATTTTCATTTGAATGGGTACGTAAATAAGCAGAACTGCCGTTATTGGGCGTCCGGAACTCAGAATCCACGACAGAAACACCAAAAACCACTGCATTGTCCTCGGGTTACAGTTTAGTGCGCTTTGTCTTCTAACGGAATTATTGGGCCATTTTTCTTTGAAAATGACCGGGGCCAGGCAATAAATGTGAGCAGTGAGAAGTTTGGGCGAATGATCATGGGCTTTTTTTTTACCAAAACTGCGAGTTCACCCGTCGTACTCGTCATACACATGGTTCCAACAAGATGGCGGGACCCCACCTACGGCCAGAACTTCCATGTGTTTGGTTCGTGAAGCTTTCACCAAAAAAGTTATCAGTCGCTATGGGGACATCCTGTGGCCTCCAAGGTCGCCTAATTTAAGTCCTATGGATTTCTTTTTATAGAGCTTCCTCAAGGGAAAAGTTTATGGCAAAAATCCGCAAACGATTGAAGATTTAAAAGAAAATATTCGTTGAGAAATCGGTGCGATCGACCCAAACCTACTAAACCGTGTGGCGCAAAACACTAGGCTCCGTTTCGAGCAGTGTTGGTAGCTCGATGGACGACATTTGGACGACATCATCTTTAAAAAGTGAAATCCGCATTAGTTTTCTGCATTTAAAGACATAAATTAAAATGATATGTAAAATAGTTTTTTTTTTATTCAACTTTAAAAACATAAATCTGCCGCCGGACACCCTGTATGTATTCGGTTCATATTTGGGTTGCGTAAATATGACCACGTCTCTACTTTCCGTTCACAGCTCAGGTGGCTTCCAATTCGTCTTCGCCGGCACTATCACATTCTTAACCTTCTATATAGCGTTCTTTTCATTCCGGCAACTCCCCACTATCTCAAGGAGCGTTTTAGTTATTTTAATTCTGTGCGTTGCTCGGAAAAATGTATCTTAACTGTTCCCTCTTCTTCCTCTAAATTTTACAATAACTCCTTTACATTTCAGGCTGTTTGGTTGTGGAACTCTCTTCCTTTGGAACTGAGACAGGCTAAATCATTTCCTATTTTTAAGAATCTTTTAAAAGAACACCTTTTGTCACTTCCTTAGTTGTTTTCCTTACCTATTTTGTATTTAAATATATTTGTATTTTTTATTTATGTATATGTATTTATTTAAAGGATATTTATGTTTTAAAAAATGTTTATTTCAGTTTGCACCGCCTGCCTATTTCTATTGTATATTTTTAACCATCTCTTCTTTGTAAGGTTGTCTGGAAGAGATCGATATTTAGCGATAAGACCGCCTGTTGACTCACTATGTAGTCTTTTTAATTTTCCTGTATTTCTGTTACTTGGTGTATGTGGTGTTTCAATAAAGTGTTTTGTATTGTATTGTATTGTATTGTACACTGGCGCAGTTGGCAAAAGCTCTTGAAATCCTCAAATTGGCAAACAATGTTTGAACTAAAAGAATTAAGGTTAAAATCACCTATAATTAACACATCTAGCAAAGAGAATTTACATGCTGCATTTTCAATACATTCAAGTACATGTAATAATTGATTGTCGTTATAACAGGGAGGGATATAGACTACACAGAGTAATAATTTAATTGTTTTTCGAGACAAAGTTGCAAATAAGACCTCGTCATTTCTGGATAGGCCGTCTATATTATCAACAACACTTACGCTATAAGTACTTTTTACTGCCAGTAACACACCTCCCCAGCCGGCATCACCGACGCGGTCCCTTCGCAGCACAACATAGTTTGGTGGAAATAGTTCGGCACTTTCCACTGAGGATGTTAAAAATGTTTCCGATAAAGCAATTATGTCTGGCTGACTTATTTCGACATTAGAAAGGAATACCGATGTTTTAGACCGCAGACCTATGACATTTTGATAATACAGGCGTACATTCTTGATCTTAGTTCCCATCTTGCTTTTGGGCACGAAAATTCTGCCGCCAGGGTTTGACGCAGATATCTTCCGCCCAGTTTGCGGGATTTAGCACCTGATCTACTAATTTAGCAGGAACAGTTAATTTGAAGGATGCGTAATTCCCTTTAGCTTTCAACGATTCTACTGAGAAAATGCCGTCACCGCAGATGGCTGTTAAATGGGCCCGCACATGAACATCAGTAGTTCCCATTTTTACGTTACCATGATTTAGCTATATTGCATGATTGGTCAAAATTGTATACTGTAAGCAAAATTAATGAGGCTACAGAAATATTTTATGGGCTTTTAAATGGTGCTATTGATTCCCATGTACCATTAAGAACATAATCCAAGCGTTCTGGTCGTTACCAGTATCCTCAATGCTGCCCCCAATAGTGAAAAGGGCGCATCTAACATGAAGTCGAAATCGAGAAATTAAATGTTTTAGTTGAAAATTAAAAAAATGTATGCTGTCTCTAAACAAATAGACATAGACACTTTCCGTAAACGAAGTAATATAGATATGTACCATATTGTCAATATAGTAATCAAATATTTTATAAATTATTCTTATTTATTTATTTAAGATTTTCCTTTTCATCTAAGCAAAAAAATCACTGGAAAATACTCGGTACTCCGTTTAAAAGACGCAAGTAACCAATTACGCCTTTTCAACTAAGTACAATCACAAACTTCTTTTTAATATAAGTGCTTGACAGATATTTCCTGCTTTTTTCCTAAGATGAAAGGGCGCATTTGGACACAAGCGTCTTTTTAACATAGTAATTGATATTTCAAAAAACTAACTCTACTTAATTAATTAAAAAACAAAAAACCGCCTTCAAAAACGCAAAAAATAACTTCTACTACTAGGTACTTAGTAGTAGGTACCTATCCTATTAGGTTAGTCCAACTGAAGTCGGCTTTTTGTTGAAAATATTGTGGTCGCCGACTTCAGTTAGACTAACCTAATAGGATAGGTACCTACTACTAAGTACCTAGTAGTAGAAGTTATTTTTTGCGTTTTTGAAGGCGGTTTTTTGTTTTTTAAAACATTTATTTTATTTTACACTTTTTAGTGATCATAATAAGCTTATGTAGTCCGACTTCTTAGTTGATATATGAAACTTTAAGACATTTCAAGCTCGCCGCAAGCAACGCCGCGGGAAAATCATAGTCATTTTAAAACAATTAAATGTGCTTCGTTGTAGTCGCTCAACTATCTTAATCGAGATATCTTATCGCCACCCTTGAAATCGGTACCGTTGAGGAGTTCCGGTGGCCATCTGTGGTCTTCATCATCAGTTCCGCTTCACCAAGTGACATTTTCTGAATGCAAATGCTACACTTGTTACTAAAAATACTAAAATCGTTATATGTTTGCATACAATATTTGAGGAGTTCCCTCAATTCCTCACTGATCCCTTCATCAGATGCAGATTTGCTGACAATGAGACCACCTTGGAAGTATACTCTATCAAACCAAAAAAGAATTTTTAAAATCGGTCTACAATTGACGGAGTAATCGGTGAACATACATAAAAAAATAAAATAAAAAAATACATACAGTGGAACGTATAACCTCTTCCTTTTTTGAAGTCGGTTAAAAAAGTAATTATCTTCTCTTTTTTTATTACTTTCACATGTAGGTAGTTCAATTGCCTGTGAAATAAATGTTTTGAAATAATAGTTTGCACATTAACAACGTTCTAAGGTGCAATCAGGAAAAACCGTATGAAAAGATAAAAGTTTATTAACCCTTAATTTGACCTTGTCCAGTAAAATGGACGTTGTAAAAACCAAAATCTACGCGTAAAAATAAAATTATTACATAAATTTTAGGTAATACAGGGGAATCTTATATTAATATTATAATACAAAAACTATACTAAAAAAAAAACCAGTGCGAACGGTAATTTTTCGTCAATTGCCGTCAGAATGTAAAGTTAGCGGTTCGCGCCGCGACAGAGACAAGCGACCGAGACATGAGACCGAGACCGGGGACACCTTTAATGGGGAAAGACGCTTCTTACTTACGCTCGGTAAATGTTTTACTTTTATGATTTTTCTGTAAGTATATGATAACATTATGTTTTTTTTTTAAGAATTTTAAAAATCGTTCGTCTATAGTATGTGATAATGTAAATTCCTTTTTAAATAAACCTTTAACATTATGATTTATTTGCATAATATATAAAATTAAAAAAATTAAAAAAATCCCATTTATGTCTTAAAAACTTGCAAAGTTAAAGTGTATCCAGTATACTTCCCATTGCCAATGCCGCAGTGTTCTAACTCGCGTTTTCTACGGCTAGCATACTTCCTATTGCCAATTAATATGAACTTTTTTTTCATCCTGAAGTAAAAAAATGTTGAATTGATTCTACAACTTAATGCCCCATCAGAATTCAGACAAAGGAGAAATAGTATAGCGTTCCTCAGGGACTCTGTCCCTCTGATCGCCATTTATTTATTTGTATTTATTAAGCCTGTTCTCCCCCATCATTGGGTAAAGACTTTCTCCTTTTTTTCCCCACTCTGCTCCTCACAAAACGGTGACTGATCAATATTTTCCAAACGTTTGCTGTTTGTTCATTCCGCGACCTCCGTCGTCGTCGTAAACGTCTGCAACTAAACTTGTGTTTAAGAGCTTGGGAGAAGACTTCCATGCTCTGTTTGATGCAGTTGGAAATTAGGTTGTTCTTTGACATGTTTATTAGAAGTCCAAACTCAAGGTTTACTATGCTTTACTGTTCCTAAGTTCTATAGCCAACGCCGGGAAAATAACGCCACCATCAGCAAACCTGTATGTTTATTTGTTTCTTCTTCACGCTCAACCGCCGAATCGAAATGAAGATAGCTTGAGTCCCGGGGATGGACATTTTGATTTTTATCTCGGAAATGTAATAATTACTACAGGAAAATTCGTTAACAGAGTTCCATGCGGACAAAGCCACCAGCAAACACTACATTATAAAATACTATTATGTTTCAGTTTTTATTCAATTAAACCTGTGAGCGGATTTTCATTAATGTTTTATTTCTTAAAAATAGAAAACATATTTTGCATATCTTTGGCAATGTCCATCATGCTGGACATTTAATGCCCGGTTTCAATATTCAAGAAACGAATGGTTTTCCTTACGTCTCGTTAAAATTTGACACATTTTGTACGTAGCACATGTCAAATTTTAACGAGACGTAAGGAAAACCATTCGTTTCTTGAATATTAAAACCGGGCATAAGCCGACTTTGTATTCTTATAATTTTTATGATTTTCCGGTAGATATAAACACCGCAAAAAATAATGACACTAACTTAGTTTTTATGTTTTTTCTTCTGGCCAAATTAAGGGTTATCCTACTGACATAATTTAAATTTAAATTCACGATTAACTAGGTACCTCTTTTCAATGTTGTAAATATCGCAAAAATAAAAAATTCCTAAATCAAAATCAGACGCGAACCCCATGAGCATACTTGTGAATTAGCAAAATACACTATTGAAAAGGCGCAAGTCGTCATTTGCGTCTTTTCTACTTAGTATTTGGTGTAGATGCGTCTGCGTTAACATAACGTTATCAAGCTCTGGCTAAGTTGAAAAGGCGCAAGTGGTCACTAGCGCCCTTTTCATTGAATATTTAAGTTAGATGCGTCTAAGTCAATATAATTCTTTCAAGTCCTGGCTTAGTTGAAAAGGCACAAGTACTTAGATGCGTCTTTTTATTGAAGTATACGGTGATGGATTATACCTTGCGTCTTATCTTTTTCTAGAATCGTATCAAATTTATCTAGAATCGTATAAAAAAACGTAATTGTGAAAGAGAGGCAGTGAATTTATTTTGTATGTAAATTTTGTTGTTTTAAAGGTTAGCGCCATAAAATTAAAGTTGTTTATGTGGACTTTTGTCTGTCTGCTTACTTAAAATTCACGCTCTAGACTTTTTTTTTAAAAGCCTAAGAAGGTGATGTAAACTATAACTGTACTTTCAACAGAAGTTCTGACTCTCCGCAGACGAAGTCGCGGGCGGAAAGCTAGTTTATTATAAGAATGGATTTTTATTTCCTCGCAGTAGTCGTGAAAAGCACTGTGTTAAGCCTCGGCCGAAAGTGCAATAGATGGACTCGTACTTTCGAGGGCCTCCGCTACGCGATCGAACTAACTCGTCCATCTTTTGCTAACTTTCTAACCTCAACAACAATATACTATTGTATACCTACAATATTTTTTGTTTTGCCATCTTTCGCTAGAACATGAAGATTTGGTGGGCTGGATACTCGTGAGCATGCTATATACAGTTGCCCATGGGAAAAACAGTTTGCTTCAAAATGTATGCCGGCTACTTATACTGTTTGTCGTTGCGCTTTGCTTATGGTCATGGCAATAGCTGTTTTTAGAGCACTCTTTTAAAGTTAAATGGTAAATCTATCGGAATTATAGGAATGCGGGGAATAAAAACATTTTCTCCTTTAGCAATTCCAGACATCATTATTGCCCTTAGGCCGACCTTACACCTGTAACCTATTGCTGTATCTATGACATTGTCTTTCGAGAGATACTCGTACGCCTTCTACGTGATATTTTTAGGGTTCCGTACCAAAATGGTAAAAAAGGAACCCTTATGGTGAGACTTTGTTGTCTGTCTGTCTGGCATGTCTGTGAAGTGTTCATTATTCACAGTTTTTGAGAAATATCAAAAAAACTTTTTAAATCTGTATTAAAATTTAGGCTAGTCAAAATGGACCTTATTTCATAGACAATAAAGTTCAAAACCAAATGAGTATTTTCTCTTGCGGTTACCAAGCATATTATCTTAAATACGGAGCCCTCAGTGCGCGAGTCCCATTAATTTTGTTTTTCGGTGCTAATATTGCCCTTTCACACAATCATTCTCTATTCTTTTTATTGGTTTGTAGATCTGGGTACACGTTATTTTTTAGATCATCTGTGTTTTGTACAATATTACGGAATTCGCTTTTTAATGTAATCATATCGTTACTACCTCTTGCCATATGATCTTCGCCAATTTTTAGTAGAACTGCCGCATATTGCCCCGACCGTGTGATACATTTTCATTACATATACCTACCCATATTTTACTTGCATTTATTTTATCCGGCAGCGTGCCCCATAATTACTCAAAGGCGTGCCCCTAGTTATCACCAGTAGGTAGATGAGAATCTGTGTAAATTCGCCATCTAAAAATACCACGATTTTTTTCAAGTGATCATAAATCATAACCGCCCTAATATTTAAATAACAGCCGTAGAAATAATATACTTACGCCTTGAATTAGTTTCAGTCATGAAAATTGCGGAAACATTTTAAAATCTGTATATGTCAACACTGTCAACATCAATCTGACACCGCTCCTTTTTACATAGCCTAACAAAATAGAATGTACAAAGGCTGTCCCATGTTGTCACCCACATGACAGATGCCATAGGAGAAATAAATAAATCAATTTTACAATTTAGACGATAATGACTAATAAAGAATGAGATTTAATATTACTAACAATCCGTCACCCCCGCAGAATAAACCCATAAAGTGCTTTTACGAGTTTAAATACATACCCTGATTTTTTTTTAGATTTTCATATGGAATCTTAACGAAGATACGGATTTTTAAGTAATTATTCTATAAAATAAAAGTATTTACAAAAAACGATAATATAGTCGTACAAAACGAAATCTTAGTTATTATTTTATGACATAATGTTATGATGGTATTCAAATTCATTAGCACGGGACGTTAGACAGCGAACACTTTTATAGGTTTATTCATGTGCATGATTATAAGAGAATATTTTGTGTTTTCCGTTTACATTAAACTTGCGTTTCAAATCTGACGACAAAACCATATTATAGATTTATTCATGTGCATGATTATAGGACAACGAAATGTTTTATACTATTACACAAAACTTGCGTTAAATAACTAACTGTGAAGAAATGTTATTATTATAATGTTAGACAAATGTTCTGGCAAACGCCCTTACGGCTTACATTAAAATTTGTTTAGGCACTAAACACTGCGATATTTTGCTCTTTTTCTATTCAAGTACAAATTTATTGCCGTTTCAAAACGGGACAACATCTGTTTCGTTTTGCCATCTTTTTTTCGTATAGTTTGCTTAGCGGCACATGCTCGGAATTTTGTTTTATTAAATGCGGTTGCAATTGTCATGTGTAGGTACTTGTTTGATTATTTGTGATGCAGTGCATTATTTAACCTGTTTGACAAAAATGGAAATTAAACAGGACCCAATATGTTTTTGAAATATGAACCCACGGACACGGAGAATGTTAATGTCTTGTGAACCGAAAGAAAATATGTTAAGTTCCCATATACAACCATGATAATAATTAAGTTTTTAAATGAGTATTTTGAGTGTAAAGGTTGACTTCCATGGGTAGCGGCTGATGCGACAGACGCGTGCGGCTGACGTGCGCGACTGTCGCGCGCGTCTCGCGACAGTAGTAAAAACTATGAAAACGTATGGCACCGCTTCCGTGGTTAACGGCTGACGAATCTGCAAGCCGTGCGCGGCTGAGCCGCTTACTACGGAAGCGGTGCCATACGTTTTCATAGTGTTTACTACTGTCGCGAGACGCGCGCGACAGTCGCGCACGTCAGCCGCACGCGTCTGTCGCATCAGCCGCTATCCATGGAAGTCAACCTTAAATCTAGAAACATCTCCGGCTCTTAGACCAACCAGTGTAGGTAGGTATCTATTCTCTTTAAAATTTTTGCTGGTGATCCTAACTTATTGACCCGTCAATCCGTAGGTATAAACTGTGTCCTTGCGCGTGTCTTTAAGCCTTGGTCGTATTTCGAAGTTTATTCGTCAAGGATGCACGTACAGTCAACCAATTTGATGTCTAGGCCACTTTGGACTATGTTAAAGTGACGTTTACAACCAAACGTTACAGACTTCTTATGATTTGGTTTACAACGTCACATTGACAAAGTCCATAGTGGCCTAGGAATCAAATTGGTTGACTGTACCTATATTTATATAGTATGTCTGATAGGTACCTAACTCACTGCACATTTACGTATCGACAATTGTGCAGGTATAGTTAATATTATTATGATTATCGGTCGCAATGAGAGACCAGATTTGTTTTGACAATAACCTAGACAGTGGCATGGATATTCTTCTCTTGAATACCTACTACATGGCTATCGACGACAACGGCAAGCATACTTTTAATTTCAGACAAAAATGAAACAAATAGGTTGAAAATTAAACCAATATATTGACATAAGACCCTTTGTACAAAATACAGAAAATTAAGAAAGGTTCGCGCAACAAGAAAATAAGTAATCAGCGTTCAACTTACAATTTAAAGATTTCACTTTTTAATTATATAATTTAACTATTAATACTTTAATCTACTTTGTTGACCTAACCAGATATTGATGTACAAGAGTCAATTGTGACAAATAGTACCTACTGTGGTACAGCCAGTACAAAACCGTCAAAACGAAAACATCAGTGTGGAGACAAATGTTCCTTATGGTAATTTGATTTAAATACTTACTTCGCCCGTGTTCTTGTCGACAAGTTACCTATTAACTGATGAGCGGAAGTTGTCCAGTCTGTATGTGTTTTTTAATTTCTACTCGATCTCGGAGTTGCGTTTCTTGGGGGGGTTGAGAACTTGAGATGGGCCTTGTGTGCCACTTCAACCATTGCTGATCTTTTGTGGCAGCCCTTTGTTTAGAGCTCACCGCAAAGGCCCGTTGCGTCCAGGAATTTCCAGATGCTTTTTGGCAGCGAGGAGTTGTATTACTTGTGGGTCCATGATAATGTCGCCCTTGGTAGATACTTCTGTTGCACATTAGTGGTCCGCAAGAACAGAGGATGCGTATTGCTGCCTTTTCTCGTCTCCTGACAGAACCTGCATGTCGTTTCTTGTTTCATACCCATTAAAAACATATGTCTGTTCAGTTTGCAGTGGCCAGTTAGGATCCTAGTCACTACGCAAGTTTCTCTTTTGAGTTGTAGAATCTCTTTGGAGAGCTTGCTTTTGAACCCTTTGATTAGTGATTTCGAGTGATTTTGTCCTTTTGTGGACTTCCACAGCTCGATCGCCCTAGATTTGTATAGGTCGCTTAGCAGGGAATAGGTTGTTCGTTTTGTGGCATCACAATGTAACCATCGGTATACCAAATGTCTTCGTAGTCCAACTGGCCTTTCAGCCATTCGTCTCTGGTTAACTTACGGCCATACTCTATATTCAAACCGTGGATAGATAAGGCTTCCTTCGGGATAACATTTGAAAAAAGGGTAAAAATGCTTATTAAAGCTTAACACTGTATTTTATATAATCCATGACAATTAAGTTATTTCACATATTGCCGAGAGTGATTTTAAGGCTGATTAATATTAGAAATCTCTAGCCCAAAAACCCAAGGTAAGTTAAAAATAGGAGTTTGGTTTTCGAAATATTGTCTTAAATATGTATTCGAACTTTAACTACCGATATTACCCATTAAAACAACGTTTTCAAGCAACAACGTGACACCGTTAGTTTCAATCACAGCGTCGCTTCTGTAACGTTAATCAATGATCGCGTGCTTTTTTTGTATTGATCGCTCCAGTTATAGGAGGGATATGGTTGTCCTTGTCTTTGATGTCACATTATCAAGGCGTCGCATTTGTTACAACAACAAATTGGGATTATTTATTTTGCTTCTTTATAGCATTTTGTACATTGAATTTTTAAAAATCCCTGACTTTAGTTTATATGTAATAAACGGAGAATGAAATTTTGATATTTGTAATCACGAAAAGTAATCGACGGCCCTCGAATAGGGTTTTAAAGAAATACTTACGATTGAGCTGATTTGATAATTTCTTAGTTGTTTTAACTTTAATCGAGAAATCCTGAAATAGTTGTACTTTTATTTGTTACGAAGAGTAATTATACAGAGTTTCAAGTGATCAGCTCAATCCGCTAACTTTTTTCCAAACTAACGTTGACCCCTCTTTTCCCCCCCTTTGATTTTCATATCTTAATTTATTATTATACATATATAAACCTGGTCAGCGGTTATTATAACGTTTTAGTGAAAACCGCATTGACATTGGTTCAGTGGTTTTCAGTTGATGCAAGGAGAAACGAAATTTAACAGACAAACAGACACCAACTCTAAAAATTGTAGCAACGTGTTCTGCTGCTCATTCTGAGGTCCCCTATAGTATTTTTAAGTTCATATCTCGAATGTACAGATTTTTTCCCTTTTACAACTTTATTATATGTATAGATATAGATATAGATACCTATATTTTTATACCCTACAACCTGGCCGGGGAATTTCTCGACAGATTAGTAAAGTTTGCATCAAAATCCGTTCAGCCGTTTTCACGTGATGCGCGTTCAAATAAACAGACAAACAGATAAACAGATAAAAATTCTAAAAACTGTTGGAACGTGTTCTGTTATCGATTCTAAGTATCCCCAGCCAACTTTTTTTAGAATATCTACCATGTACAGACTTTCGACCCCCTTCTGCTTTATTATATGTATAGATAGATAGATAGAAGATAGAAGATTATATTAAAGTGAAAAAAAAAAATCGTCGGTCTTAGGCAGGATTCGAACCTACATCTCCATTATGCTGACGCCATCTATCGTTGTTTCTTATTACTTGAAAACATGGGTGTCGTTTGTTAATAAGAAACAACGATAGATGGCGTCAGCATACCCTCCGAGTATGAAAAAGTAAGCGATCACTAATTTCGTGGATCTTAAGTAGGGTCTCAGTGGCATAATTGGTAATGCGCCTGCATTGGCCCGGATTGCCAGAGGAGATGTAGGTTCGAATCCTGCCTAAGACCGACGAAATTATAATTTTTTTCGCTTTAATATAATTTGAATTAAGTACGTACAGACGTTTCTGTTAAAATAAAAATAAAATGTATTTTATTATGTTTGGATATGGCAGGTTTGGCAATTGTCAACTTAGTCATGGTGTCGGTTAGAGATCATTTTGCCAATGAAGTTTGCATAACCATATTTAGATAAGTGACTTATTGTTCTTTGTAGTGATTTTGTCCTAGCTTTTAAATTGATAGGTTTAGGTTATTTTATAGGTAGGTATGCATATGTTAACAACATATACTCGTAAATTTGTTGAATAATTAGAGCTCTTAGTTGTAAAATGAGTTAGGATTTATTTTATATTATTCGAAAAATTGTGAGTAATTAGCAAAAATCAAAGTAGGTAGCAGAATAAATACGAGCAAACTTTAAAAACTACGTATCGAAAGGCATAATGTTTTAAGTTTAAAACTAAATAGTATTTCAATCTCAACCCTATCGCTCTTGAAATTAAATCTGAAATTATTTAATTATTTATTTATTTATCCAAATAATTGCTATACATAGGTATGTCAATTGCAAACACACAAAATAAATACATTTGTATCTTGTCAGACATCGCAACTTAGATGAGAGGTAGATAAATTCGTGTACAATAAAATACATGTGTTAATTATTATGATATTTGTAAGTTATCTTTTAAATATTCATCGACGGCGTAATAACGATTTCTTTATAAGAAAATGTTTTAGATTTCCGCAGAATACTTTAATATCACTTTTATTTTTTATCAATTCAGGTAATTTATTATGGATTTTTATTGACATGGAATAAGGCCCAGTGCTATGTAAGGTTAAATTAGATTTAGTTTTAAAGAGGTTGCTTTTGTAATTGATATCTACGTGGCATATCTCCTAAACTAACATGGTTCGTTAGGATTTCTTTTAAGAAAGCTACAGATTTCCAATATGTATACGCAAGGTAGGGTTAAATTATTAAGATTTTAAAGTGAGGTTTACAGATTTCCATTTGTCGTATGTTAGTTAATATCCGAATACATTTCTTTCACAATATAAACAAATCCTAAGCGTCTGTTCTGTTGCCCCACAACATCAAGCCGTAGCTCAGCCACGCATGCGCGTATACATTATACGCAGTCTTTGCCGTTTTGAGATCGGAGGTCTTCTTTAGTTCTCGCGAAGCATACATTAATTGGGATAGTATAACTTTGTTTTAACTTTTTTTTAATGTGAGGTTTCCATGTTAAGTTTGAGTCAATTACAGTTCCGAGCAGCGTAAAGTTAGGGACACACTCTAATTATAGTATAGTTATTAAAATAAATGTCAAGTTCAGGGTTTTGACGTGGCCTAAATTGAATAATTTTAGTTTTTTTGAAATTAATTTCTAAGTTATGGTCTTCCATCCAATTAACAATATTTTTGATAATACTGTTACGTACGTGGGGGATGCGTGGGGGTAGGTAACTGATAGAAATGCACAAATACACCGATAATCAAAAGTAGACTTTAATAAAGCACTCACTTAAACCGTTACAAACAATTATCGCACAATAAATTAAAATACTCAGACGATCGCTCGGGTCGCTCTTGATCGCACTGTTCGCTTTCCAATTAAAGACTGAATAGGTACTTGCAATCGGTCCGCCTTTATAGTTCCCGTGTCCGATCATTCCAGAATGCGTTCTGGAATGATCGATGTACCTACTATGCCCCGCCAAGGTCGTTCGAGACTATTCGTTGCTGGAATGTTCTACGCCTTTCTACCTTGTGTTGTTCGCGATGTCCTTGACCTTGACTCACGGGTCTGGAATATTCTGCGTATTGCCGTCTCATTTTTGATCGTGTTGTCTCTTTCTCATGCTTCTCGAAGGTTCTCAGTATCGCTGTCTCTTTCTAATCATGCTATCTCTTTCACTCTTAGTGGAAAATTGCCATATACCAAAATTAACGATTGAAAAATGAGACGCCTTATACCATCGGCGTAACAATACTAAATAGTCTTGCTTTTAGGTCCATGTTATTATTACATGATAATATTACCGAAAAGTCATCATTAAACATAACGCAAGGTTCGTTTATAATATGGTCTTCGGCAGGTAGTTGATAGATCAAGAACAGAAAGCAGCCTACTACGCCTGTGGTATTGAATCTAGTTAGTGTAGTTAGTTTTCTGGATATCTCGTACTCTAATGAGTTCTGTCGACTTTTTATCATAATACTCGACTTCAACATATTGTTCGCGATTTGCCAATTATGAAGAAAACCATCTATGTGCCAATCCCATCGAAATATAATAAGTATGGAAGAGTAATCGACGCTCAAAATCTGCCCCACTGACTTAGTGCCGGCGGGGGTGGAGCTATTAATGAGTGCCGAACTGTCTATCAGTCGACTTTCTGACGTAGTGTCAAACAGTTGTTTACAATCACAAAAGAAAAAATCGATATTAATGATTACCGGATTTAAATGACGCTGCAACCATGCCAAGTTGCATTGTAAATTGGTGCAGTACCCACACAGATGCAAAACAAAGCGATATTTATTTTCATTAGTAAGTTATTTAATTTTTAATATTTCATACCAAAATGTCATGGCCGATGTTATGCAATATATCTTTGAAAAATGTGAATTACAAGCAACTACTTCGAATGAATAGGAAATTAAATTTTATGTCATCTTTACTATCGTTAGTTTATGTACATAATAAAAAAAACGAAATATGACCTTTCCCTTTCGAAGTGCGGAATCCTAAAAAGCAATAGGCTTAATATTAATTGATACTTGTACAATAACTGAGTTGGTAAAGCTAAGATTGTAAGGGCCTGTTTCACAATCGACAAGTAAATTTATCTGCCATTTAAAGTTGGCTCTCTCCTTGTCTATTTTCAAGTGTAAGAAAGAGAAAGGGCTAAATTTTTCTGTCAAATACGCTTTACTTGTCGATTGTAAAACAGGCGGTTAATATAAATTATACTCTATTGTATATGATCTAACTTAAGAGTTGGCTTCACATCTCTAACTGTAGAATAGAAACAGTGCCAAATGGATTATTTGTGATGTTTTCGTCTTACTACTCGTATAAAGTTAATTTTTGTCATGTTTTTTCGGCAGCATCAAATAGGCTGTACCATCCAAAGCGACTATATACCTATACATATATAGGTATTATACTGTCACGTATCTTTATGCCTATAAGAATAAAAAAGGGGTTGCAATACCTATATTTGGCACTTTAGATGCTAAAGACTATTTGACGCTGACTACTCTTACAACATAATATCTTCTGATATACTATTTTACAACTTTATAATAGTGTAACATAAGTAAGTATGTTAAATGATTCAAGGGGAACAATCATTCAATAATATAAAAAAATATTAATAAAATTCGTTATTCAATTACTGTGTTGTTTTTGTATTAAACCATCCACGTCAAATGTTGAAAGACATGGCCGCGTTCAAGTAACCCTTATGAATAAAAATATTGACCAATGGAAATCTTGTGTCAGAGAGCTTGTAACCAATTGCAGATTTTTGTCTTTCAAACGGTATAAAACCTTACTGAAATTACTGTCTACTCAAACGTTATACCAGCATCTGACATAAATGACTTCATACCTTAACTCAATTAATATTTAGTTGATTATTGAAACCACTCGATACATAAGATCTTTTCATTTCAAAAAGTGGGCGTTTTGGAGCGGATTTGTCAGTCGTTTTTGTTAGACGTTACTCTTCCATACTTATTATATTTCGATGGCCAATCCATGTACTTACTCCGATTCCATATAGTTTATCTAACAGTATGTCAATTTTATCTTTTTCATATACTTTAGTCATGTCAAAAAGAATTCCAATTGCATATTTTTATTATTTAATATATTTAAAACCTCATTAATGTATTTATATGTAGCTAATGTCGTAGATCTATTTTTACAAAATCCGTATTGGGAGTCATCGAGAATATTACACTTTTCACAAAAACAGTACAATCGTTTAGACATCATTTTCTCGAATAGTTTTGAGATAACCGGAAGTAATGCGATGGAGCAATAATTGTTAAAATCAGTATTTGAACTCTTTTATGTACGGGCTTTACGTTTTTTAACAAGTCAGAAAAAATACCGTCTGAAAACGACTGCTTTATAATAGTTCTAAGAGGCATCGTCAGTTCATTTACACAACTCTTGATAAGAGACTTGATAATTATAATAGTATTAGCTTACTGAGTGACACAATGATCATGACTCTGCAATCTAGGGCCGTATTTATAGGTTTGCAATTACCAAGTAATTATTAAATAAATGCGAAGTATTCATCTAAGAAATAACAATAGGGTCGCTTTAAGATTTTTGAAGTTTTCATCAACATGTTTTATAATATACTACAATATAGGTATACCTACTAAAATTTTGAAACAAAGATTAAATTAATTTGATAAATTTAATATGTTTTTGTAAGAGGTTTTAATGGGATTAAACCTTAATTATGTTTTATTATACAAATAGAGTGAAAAAAACCAAATCATAATTAGTTATCTAGGGATTGTGTTAGGTTGTGTGGATTTTAAAGTTGTAATTATTTAAAACAGAGAAAATGGTGGTGGTAGATTAGGTAAGAAGGGTTTGGTGTTCATAAACATTGCAAATTGATTTAGCATTGGAAATAATAAATTATTCGGTTTGGGTAGAATAAGCAATACAGATTAGATTGTACACGTCTGAGGTTTGGGGGTTGGGATTTTACAGTTATATGGTGATATACTGAGTGCAAATTATGTAGATATTAAGATTGAAATCAATTTCAAATGCGAGATAATTAATTAAAATACAATTTTAACGTCACGAAATTATCAATTTAAGGTTTAAGAGTTGAGGTTAAGTTTGGTTAAGATTAAGTTAGAATTGATGGTGGCGAGCTTGATATTTTAATTTTGTTTTATTTAAGCATACTTATAAAAGTATATTATTCTTTGCAATTGGTTCTTTTTAGGGTTCCGTACCAAAATGGTACAAAAGGAACCCTTATGGTGAGACTTCGTTGTCTGTCTGTCTGTCTGTCTGTCTGTCTGTCTGTATGTCACAGCAGGTTTTCTCAGCAACTACAAATGCTATCAACTTGAAATTTGGCATAGTTGTACAACTTGCTTGCCCGCATCTATTTGTAGTAAAAAAAATATGAAATTAATTTTATTAATAATTGAAAAGGGGTCTAGAATGGGGGGTTCAAAAATGAAAGTGGTTCGATTATAGCAAATGGGGTGTCATATGAAAGGTCTTAATCTGGTCATTTCAAAACTATTTTTTTGAAAATTTTCTGTGATGCACTTTTTGATTTATAGCCAAAAATGTACAAAAAATGACCGTTCCCCCCCCTTTATCTCCGAAGTTTATTAATCAAAAATTCTGAAAAAAATCCTGACGTATAGATAATTACTTATATTTTCTGGGAAAAATAAAATAAAGTGTTCATTATTTATAGTTTTTGAGAAATAACAAAAAGCTAAGAAAATCTGTATTAAAATTTAGGCTAGTCAAAATCGACCTTATTACCTGGAAAATAAAGCTTATAACAAAATGAGTATTTTCTTTTGCGGGTACCAAGCATATTATCTTCAATACGGAACCCTCGGTGCGCGAGTCCGACTCGCACTTGACCGGTTTTTGGTTATCATCAACGTTGATGAGTTGTATAAAGAAAAACAAGAAATAAAAGAAAAACTTTTTTAATATAAAATAGACAATAAATGTTTTATATTTGTAGAAAAACTAGTTTTTTTAATGGTTGATAAGGCTTCCAAAGTATTTGTGGGCCAATGTCGTTATAACAAAGGAAGGTTGTAGATTGAATGCATAGTTAGTTACTTCATAGGTGAATTGGTTGATTGATCGGAGGTATTTTCTGTATACTATAGTTAATGAACCCCGACATAGCCCGAAGAATAACTTAAGTGGCAGTGGGCGGGGCACATTGCTCGCAGGACTGAAAGTGACCGATGTGGGGTCAGAAGGTTCTTGAGTGGCCTCCGCGGATCGGGAGACGAGCTGTAGGTAGGCCTTCAACAAGATGGAGTGACGACCTTGTAAAAATCGCGGGGAACGTGGTGGATGCGAAAAGCACAAGACCGGTCTGAGTGGAGAGCCCTTGGGGGAGGCCTATGTCCAGCAGTGGACGTCTTTCGGCTGACATGATGATGATGATGATGATGATGATGATGATGATGATGATGATGATGATGATGATGATGATGATGATGATCGTTAATAAATAGGTTTTTTCTTAAGATTTCCATTCTAGTTGAACCTAGTGTTTTATTAGGGGCGTATGGAAGTGAGAATGGCGAAGGTATTAGGTAGATGAACGCTATTTCCGTACAAAAAAGAATTAAGTGTCATGGGCCCCAATAATTCAATGGTTCCTATAGAATTGGGAATCGGTTTGTTGACACTATGTTTCAAGGCACTACACTAACAATGGGTTAACTATGGAATAGGTGTTAGGTTAGATCAAAGTGCAGGTTCTAAGTCTGCTTCCATAGAAAACTCATACTCTACCGGCAGCCTACAGTGGCTATTGTCATATTTTTTCGGCAACTTGACATGTTCCAAAGTATATAGAGATTGATGGTGGAGTGAAACTTTTTGATTTGAATATAAAAACTATTGGATTGTTGGCGTTTTAGCTATCAAAGGCATTCGGTTCCAAGGGGGGGTTTTGTCAGAAACACTTTTGGCTTGAGCAATGTAAGTTAGATTCATAGACCGGGCAAAGTGGTCGTCGAATCGTTGCCAAGGAGCAAAGATCATACTATTAAAGTAGATTTGGATTCACAACCTAAGTTCCTCTTGCTGAAACCTTGCGTTCCTTGCGAAGAGTGATGATAGTTCATGGTTGGCATATCGACATGTTGAGGGTTGCATTCTAAAATCAATTTCTATTATTATGGTTTCAATACACATCAAACCATTATTGTAATGGCTTTTACAGTTGAGAGATAGTGTTAACAAATAAGTAGTATGGCCGGCCGTGTGGTGCCGGGTTTAGAATGTTGCCACTCCATGTCTTCCATTGGATGTCGTAAGAGACGACTAAGGGACTTAAGGCTGTGTAGTGCTGTTAGGCGATGGGTTTGCAACCTGTCACTAATACACTGGATAACATCTTAGCCTGGTTGTGCAAAATGTGGTCACAGAATTATCAACAAGTTTTTGGAGTTGTTGGTGAGTTTGTGGCTCTGCCTACCCCACTCTGGGAATGAAGGCGTGAGTTTATGTATGTATGTATTTTTAATAAAGTAACATTATTTTCAAATATTATTTATATTTATTCACGATTGAGTGCAACAATCTACACTAATATTATAAAGAGGAAATATTTGATTTTTTGTTTGTTTGTTTGAATTGAACAGGCTCCGAAAGTACTGGACCGATTTCAAAAAATCTTTCACCGTTAGAATCTTTTATTAACCTTGATGAACATAGGCGTTAGAATAATTTCCAAAAATTTAGGGATCCGTATAAAAACTTTGATAATGTAGCCCAAGGTGTGAAAAAAAACCCTTATATCGTATACACTGCGGAAACTATTGATAATAGAGCAAAGTGATGAACTACAGTTTTAAAGAAGATATTAATATCTACAAAAAAGTGCGCAATACTATATGTCTAACTATTACAGTTATGTCACAATAACAACTTTTTCATGTTAAAATATGCAATACTTACGCCGGTACAAAATAGGCCACGTTATTCGTACCTTGGTATTAATCCTTATGAAAATAAATCACTTCTTATTCAAGGCTATATCAGTACCAGTAAATTACTTTTTGAATTATTTAAATCGGACATACCATTCAAAGGCTATCATGATTATAATTATAATCAAAATTGAAAGAAACAGCGCTCTAAGTTGGCTCTAAGTGACAAATGGTTTTATCTACGACAGAGAATAGACAAGTAAAATTTAGCTAATAGTTCCTGTATGTTAAAATAAGTAAAACATCATACAAATTAAAATAAACCAAAACCATCCATAATTTAATGGATAAATCCATGCTACTCTACCAAATATACAAAAACAAATTTTGTCTATTGAAAAACGTGTCTGTTAGTGGTTGTTGCCTACTCTGTGGCAACGTCGACAATGTCGTCTCCACTTACCTACTTGCTGAGGCCCTACTTTGAAAATCGAAGTTCGAAGTTACTTTAGTTTTATCCCTGTCACCCGTCCTTCGAGACTATATCGAAAGAAAGGGATGGAGCTAACGTAACTTTTCAAAGTCTCTTGACAGCTGTTAACACTCTAATCATCTGCTAAGTGGAAATTCCGTGAAAAAAAATACAATTAATCATTTTATTGTAAGACTTGACATTGACTGAAATATCATGGTCACATGTATCTGTGGGCCGTTACTTGTAACGATTGATACTGACGTACGACACGACACGATAAGTAATTATAGTCGGTTAAAGTGCAAAACCGCGTAAGTAACATTTTTAATGAGGAGCAAAATGCACCTTTTTTCTAAAACGTTTAGGTTTAGTTTGCTCTATAATAAATTTGTTGGTTACGCGGTTTTGCAGCATCACCGACGTTATCATGTTTGTATGTATCTCTGAGCCGTTACTGGTTGCCAACAGCGCCAAATGCCCAGTCCTGCTCAGGGAAAACCGGAGGACTAAGAAGTCACCCCACCCTCCGAAGCCCATCAAGCAGGGCTCCGAGCCGACCACTACCCGAACCGTCGATGCGGCGCAACACAGCGCCACCCTGATGGCCCCCCACCACCCGCAGCGGAAAGAGGCGCGGAGCCCGAAACCGTGGCCCGCAGCCCTCCGGGGAAGCCGCTAAAAAATCAACCACAACACAAACCGACACCCCGGTGAGTACACTCTCGACCACAACACCGGAAGCCAGCATCCAGAGAGAGGCGCTGATGGAGGGCTTCGCTGTGGTCCAGGAGGCCGTAAGGGCCAGACTGGACGGCGAGCCCATGCCCGCAGCAGCCCTCAAATGGATGACCACCCACATGCCTGCGAAGGTACTACCATCTACCCCCTCCACAGCACAGCCTGCGCCTTCGGCGTCGGTTGCGCTCCAAGGACCCGACTGTTTTCACGGTCGGCGCAGATTACCCCGGTCGGGGGTCGAACGACCCGGCACCGGCTCCTCATCCCCCTTTTTGAATATAAAAAGGGCCGGTTCGAGACGACTGAACATGGCAAACGGGCACTACGTGGTGTGCTCTACAGCTAACAAGACGTCTAATAAACGCTCTCAAGGCTAGGAGCACATCAGGTGGTGCTCACCCGACTCCTCTCCTCCCCCTCTTGCTGTAGGTAACAGGGCGGTGCGGTTCCCCTCGCGTCGCGCTGAAACAGCTCCCGGCATCCTTATCTAGAAACCCTTGCTGGTCCAAGGCGGTGCGGTTACCCTCGCGTCGCGCTTTGATCAACAGCTACCCCATAACAACCCCTTGCTGGTCCAGGGCGGTGCGGTTACCCTCGCGTCGCGCTGTGACCAACAGCTACCCTATAACAATTCCTTGCTGATCCAGGGCGGTGCGGTTACCCTCGCGTCGCGCTGGGCGGCATCCTGCTAGGCTCTATACGTCTATCGATCAATCTTAAGTTTAAGCACTAGGGAGACCGTGCAAGTTATTTCATAATAAACAGGCATAAAGCCTCAGTATATTATTAGTAAACCTGGTTGTTTATATTTCAAACCCGGAAACCCTGATCCTCCTGAGCTAACTGATATAAAACATCTCCAGTCCCTCAGTACCAATACAGGGGACGAGATTAATTGTAAGGAGTGTACTCACCAGGGCTGCAGAAAGTTTGGTGTCGGGTGTTGCGGCTAGCGCGGAGGGCTGCGGGCCACGGTTTCGGGCTCCGCGCCTCTTTCCGCGGCGGGTGGTTTCTTGGGGTCGTTCCCGGGGGCCATCAGGGTGGCGCTGTGTTGCGCCGCCTCGACGGTACGGGTAGTGGTAGGCTCGGGGCCCTGCTTGATGGGCTTCGGAGGGTGGGGTGACTTCTTAGGCCCGTATTAATAAACTCGTCTCAGCTGAGACGCCCGTCACAAGATGCGTCACAAGACTGAGCTCTAATTAATAAACATATCTCAACACGTGAAACGTAATCCTCGGATCAGATGAGACGGTCATTTGCATGGGGAACTGATCCTGATCCTGATTATGGTCAATTGGTGACTTGAGACAATCTCGAGACATGAAAAAATGGCGGACGCACTGCAACATAGTCGAACATATGGGTGCTTTTTTATCAGAGAAAACGGTTTAAATATGATAAAGTGTTATTTTTGAAATCTCAGAGGCAAAAATGTATACCTAAAACGTTTTCAATAATATTAATACCTAAATATTAAGTTTGAGTTTGCCGCTAAATAGGTACAATTGTCTTCAAAAATTGTGTGCTTTTCAAATTCAAATTCAAATAATTTATTTAGCAAGTAGGCCCTGCAGGCACTTTTACAAGTCTGAGTCTACCAGCGCTTCCAAAGAGACCACTGTTGAGAAGAAGCGCCGCAAGAAACTCAACAGTAAGCCGTTTTTTCCAAATAAATCACTTATTACAATACTAAACTTAAGCTACATAATTTAAATGTCACAGGGATGTACAGGTCCCAGTAGTTATAATAATTAAATATATCAAAATGTCAGATTATAATAAATAATACAATTTCGGAGATGTAAACAGTCTCCAAATGTCAAATTAAAATTAAGAATTAAATATAATTAAAAAAAACACAAAACAAGGGAGATGTAGAAAGTCTCCACGGTCAATTTTGGAGATGTACAGAGTCTCCAGATGTCAAATTATAATTAAATACAATTATTAAAAAAAAAACACACACACACACACACACAAAAAATAAAATAAGGGAGATGTAGAAAGTATCCACGGTCAATTTTGGAGATGGTAAAGAGTCTCCAGATGTCATATTAAAATAATAGGTAATCATACAGGGAGTTGTATATAGTCTCCACGGTCATTAATAATTGTAACACAAAAAAAAATATATATATATCAGTCGCAAGCATTGTCATCATTCATATAATCTTTGATACTATAATAAGCTTTAGAAATTAGTTTACGTTTAACGTAACTCTTAAATTTATTTACTGATAAATGAGTAACACTACCTACTTGGGAGCTTATTATAGAACCTTATACAATTACCCATGAAAGAGTTTTTTATTTTGTGAAGCCGTGTAAAGGGCACTGCGAGCTTATGTTTATTTCTGGTATTAACATTATGTATGTCACAGTTCTTTCTAAAATTACTGATGTTCTTATGAACATGCATAATGTTTTCATAAATATATTGACTGTATACGGTTAATATATTCGTTTCTTTGAACTTATCTCTAAGCGAGTCTCTATGACCCATCTTGTAAACAGCACGAATAGCCCTCTTCTGTAGAACAAAGATGCTGTTTACGTCAGCACCACTACCCCATAGTAAAATACCATATGACATAATACTATGGAAGTAACTAAAATAAACTAATCGAGCGGTTCTCAAGTCTATTAGATTCCGAATTTTATTAACTGCAAAAGCTGCAGAACTTAGTCTATTCGCTAATATAGCCAGATGAGGACCCCATTGGAGTTTTGAGTCTAACGTTATACCAAGAAATACTGTATCATTAACTAAGTCTAATTTGTCATTTTTAATAGTTACAGTAGTTTGTCTATTTTTCACATTGGTAGTCATAAATTTAATACATTTAGTCTTTTTCTCATTTAGTAATAAATTGTTAACACTAAACCAATCTACTACTTTTGATATAGCATTGTTTACATCCACATTAAACTCCTGTTGTCGTTTGACTTTAAATACGAGTGAGGTATCATCAGCAAACAATACTATATCATGGTTGCCCTTTATAAGGTATGGTAAATCATTTATGTAAATGAGGAATAGAAATGGACCCAAAATTGAGCCCTGTGGCACGCCCATTGAGACCAAAGACCCAGGTGATCGTTTTCCATTCACGTCTACCCTTTGTATTCTCCCGAATAAGTACGTTTTAATTAAGTTTAGCGCTTTGTGTTGTGTTTATATGAAATTATTGTGGGTGCTAGATAATTTATATTAGGTAAGTATAGAGATTACGAGAGAGAGACCGACCAAGCCGACGACAAAATAATAGCCCGATATGTTTGTATAACAATACCTACTTGTTTATGGGCAATCCCGAGGCGCGAAAGATTTACCTCCTCACGGGCTCATTTCTCATAGGTAAGTACCTACAATTTACATTATTTACCTAGTTATTTTATATTTATAGTGTGTAAATTAAAATGATCATGTCGTAAAACCGTCAAATACTAAGCCAATGCATTTCTAGCTATGTAATAAATATTAAATCTCAAAATCTACAAGGTACCCTAACCTAACCTACCCATCCAACCCAAATTCAACAATTTTAATCCGATTTGCATCGCAACCACAATATACCTACCTAATATTTTACTTCACTGCTGTTTAGAAAATAATTAAAGCTTATTAAATATTTTGTTGACTATTGATTTGATTAGTTAAAGTAACGAAACACTCCGTGAAACGGGTTGCCAAAATAAGAGGAGGGGAGTGTTTTTGTTGACATGACATGACATGACTGACAGACAAGACAAGGCCGAGGCCGGCTTAGTTCACTTTTATTAATGTTTGATACTTACTTAAATGAAAACTGAGTGATTTGTTTAACAACTTTTAACACACAATGAACTAGTAATAACAGTGAGATATGTAAAATTTCGGGTCCTGACATGAATGTGGTGCAAAAAGTATACCTACTTGTGAAAACTAACCGTGAACCATCCAAAGAATCTGTTTTAATTATTTTGAAGAATTTGAAGTGATTAGATAGTGTTTTTAACTTTGTTGTTTTGTAGGTTGTCGTCAGTCCAATAATGAGAAACTTGGATAACATGGCAGTGTTCGCCGAGAAAAATCAACACGCCTAAAAAGGAAAATATGGATAATTTGAGAAGTCAGTGTTCACGAATTTCGACAGCCGGCCCCACGCAGTTGACGACTATTGCAATTCGTTTTCCAATTGCCAAACATATTTATGTCCATGAGGTATAATAATATTATTTACAAAGTTAATCATTTACTTAATTAAAAAATCAGTTCTTAATGTATTCAAAATTATGCTTTCTTACAAACAATCATTGTCTTTGAATAAAGTGACTTTAGATATAAGTCGGGCAAAAGGATACCTAGATAGGTACCTAATTTTGTTTTAGGCTACTTCATTGTAAAGATGGAGATGATTGTGTTGATGTTGTGATGATTGTTGTTGTTGAGAAGTTGTTTTATTACAATTTTCATGCTACTATTCATACTATGTACCCAAACTTATTAAAGGTTAGATTGTTTGCATTACCTATGATGAGACTGCTCAGGATACCTAACCTACTATAAGTAAAGTTAAGTGTGTTGATAAGTTCCATGGTACAAATCATTAACATGAAAAATATTAGACATGTCATTTTTATTACCTAGTTTTCTCAAAGCGCTTCAGGTGCAATAAGTTTTGTAATTCAGAAGTTCAATATTTTATTCTTTCATCTTGGTCTACTTTTATTGGGGAATAGTGCTACATGATTAGGGTAGAAAAGAGGATAAACACATCTTAATACTTACTTGAGTATATTAAGATAATGTGTTTGTAGAAAATTGATATATTTATTTAGTTCATGTTAACCTGTCCATAACAGAGCTGATGCAGGCGTAAATAATAACTAAATTGTACATTTGGTAAATGGTTTTATTTTATTAAAAATAATTGCTTAGAATATATTATTATATGAACACATATACTGAGTAATAATATAAATAAGAAATTTAAGTAATTGGTACATATTTGCACCGGTGTGAAGTTAGCGGCCAAAAGTTGGCGGCCGATTGGCTCCAACATTTGGCCGCCAACTTTTGGCCGCAAACTTCACACCGATATTACCCTCCCAAATTAAGAAGTTCTATAGAAAACTGTTTCAACATTACAACAAATAGTACGTTTTGCGACTGCAGTGAAAAATCTGAATCTAACTAACTATCTAACAAGCTATCTAACTTGGGTTCCATCAAAATTTCAGTAATTAGTTCAACAGATGTGTGTGTTTGTTTAACAGAGACCTAACTATTTAAGAGGAAAACTGAAATAAATGAAAAACTGGAATACATGACAATCTAGAATGACATAAAATCAATGCTATAGCACAAGAGCTATCTGTAAAGGCATCCAGAACCCACTTACCAACATTACTTTTGACACTGTGCCTGTTTAAAAGTTAGCGGCCGATTGAATGAAATAACAAAATTGTCAATAAATCAAAAAAATAAAAAGATAGTTTTATTGAGTGATATTAATTAAAAACACTGCTAAACGAGCTTTCGATAAAAGCTTAAAAATTAAAATTTTACCTATTAGTTCAGGAGATGTGTGTGTTTGTTTTACAGCGGCCTAATTATTTTAGAGGAAAACTAAAATAAATGAAAAACTGGAATACATGACACTCTGGAATGGCATAAAATGAATGCTATAGCACAAGAGCTTTCTGTAAAGGCATCCAGAACTCACTTACCCACATTACTTTTGACACTGTGCCTGTTTAAAAGTTAGCGGCCAAAATAATGAAATAACAAAATTGTCATTAAATCAAAAAAAATAAAAAGATAGTCTTGTTAAATTATATTTATTAAAAACACTGCTAAATGAGCTTTCGATAAAAGCTTAAAAATTAAAATTTTACTTATTAGTTCAGAAGATGTGTGTGTTTGTTTTACAGCGGCCTAATTATTTTAGAGGAAAACTGAAATAAATGAAAAACTGGAATACATGACACTCTGGAATGGCATAAAATCAATGCTATAGCACAAGAGCTTTCTGTAAAGGCATCCAGAACTCACTTACCTACATTACTTTTGACACTGTGCCTGTTTAAAAGTTAGCGGCCAATTTAATGAAATAACCTACGAACGATGCCGTCTCATGCAGACTCCCGAACACGCTAGATGACAGCCGTAAATTTTCGTAAAGGTGGGGTCCAGCAGTCTCCACGAATATTCTTTCAATAGAGTGTCCCTTAAATAGCATAACATTAATGAATATTATATTACTAGCTTTTGCCCGCGACTTCGTCCGAGTAGAACTCGTTTATCGCAGTTAAGTGTTTTAAGTAATAGTTTAACATCCTCCCAGGCCAGGATGATCTTTTATGTAATACTAGCTTTCCGCCCGCGACTTCGTCTGCGGAGAGTCAGAACTTCTATTAAAAGTACAGTTATAGTTTACATCACCTTCAAAGGCTTTTAAAAAAAAAGTGCAGGACGTGAATTTTAAGTAAACGGTCCGCATAAACAACTTTAATTTCATGGCTCTAACCTTTAAAACAACAAAATTGACATACAAAATAAATTCACTGCCTCTCTTTCACGATTACGTTTTTTTAATACGATTCTAAATAAATTTGCCATATTTCTATACAAACATTTAACCCACTTAATTGATTGATTTATTTAGCAGAATATTTTCTGTATGTACTAATAGTAATTTGAATATTACATAATTTCGATACAAACTTTAAATTAAGTAGTCTTAGATCCCAAGTTTTTCCCTTTAGTTATTTTTTATTGATAATGGATTTGCTCTTAACTAACTATTCCTTTATGGTGCAAATGTTTAAAAAACACTGAATATTGCAATGTTTTAGATGCTATAATTCATGTAACTGGCTAAAAAAACATCTCCTATTCAAACTTCTACCCCCCATTTAACCACCTTTTGGATAGTTTTTTCTAAATCGCCGAAAGTAAGACTTAACTTATTTTTGTTTATAAAAACAGTACCATAAATATACATTTCCACATTTTTTCCTTCAAAAATTATCATAATCCCTTAAAAACTTCTACTGCCAGTTTATCCCTAAGTGTTTCCAAAATCGCCGAAAGCAATATTTTTAATTTATAACTACAGTAGCCGTTACAACATTTTCCACTTCAAAAATATACCATACAATTTTCTACCCCCCGTTTTACCTCCTAAGAGGTAGTTTTTGCTGAATCGAGCATTTCAACCAAGTTTCAAGTAAATCAGAACATAAAAGTATTCGTTCCTATAGAAAATTTGCAACCCCCCTTTCATCCCCCAAGGGGTTGAATTTTAGGTATCACGTAACTCATTATTTTCATTGCAGAGCAAGCATTTCTACCAAGTTTAAAGTAAATTTAAGCATACCATTTTTTTTCCTAAACAAACTTTGCAACTCCGTTTTATCCCTCTAGGGGTTGAATTTTAGTAATCGCTAAACGCTGAAATACGTGTCTCATTATTTGCATTGAAGAGCATTTGTACCAAGTTTCAAGTAAATTTTATCATAAAAATATTTTATCTATACACATTATGCAACCCCCTTTCATCCATCTAGGGGTTGAATTTTAGTGATCGTTGGAATACGCGTCTCATTATTTGCATTGAAGAGCGTTTCTACCAAGTTTCAAGTAAATTTGACCATAAAAGTATTTTTTCCATTCAAACTTTGCAACCCCTTTCATCCCTCTGAGGGGTGACTTTTAGTAATCGCTGAAATACATGTCTCATTATTTGCAATGAAGAGTATTTCTACCTAGTTTCAAGTAATTTTGAGCATACCAAATATTTTTTCCTCAACAAACTTTGCAACCCCCTTTAATCCCTCTAGGGGTTGAATTTTAGTAATCGATGAAATAAGTTTTTCGTTATTTGCATTGAAGTGTACTTCTACCAAGTTTTAAGTAAATTTGATCATAAAAATATTTTATCTATACACACTTTGCAACCCCCTTTCATCCCTCTAAAGGTTGAATTTTAGTAATCGCTGAAATACGTGTCTCATTATTTGCATTGAAGAGCATTTCTACCAATTTTCAAGTAAATTAGACCATAAAAGTATTTTTTCCCATACAAACTTTGCAATCCCCTTTCATCCCTCTAGGGGTTGAATTTTAGTAATCGCTAAAATATTTGTCTCATTATTTGCATTGATGAGCATTTTTACCAAGTTTCAAGTAAATTTGATCATAAAAATATTGTATTTGTAAACACTTTGCAACCCCCTTTCATCCCTCTAGGGGTTGAATTTTAGTAGTCGCTGAAATACGTGTCTCATTATTTACATTTAAGAGTATTCCTACCAAGTTTCAAGTAAATTTGATCATAAAAATATTTTATCTATACACACTTTGCAACCCCCTTTCATCCCTCTAGGGGTTGAATTTTAGTAATAGCTGAAATACGTGTGTCATTATTTGCATTGAAGAGCATTTCTACCGAGTTTCAAGTAAATTTGTCCATAAAAGTATATTTTCCCATACAAACTTTGCAACCCCCTTTCATCCCTCTAGATTTCCATCGTAAGATTGCAGTCTTGAGATTAACATCGAAAGGTTGCAGTCTTAAGATTGCCATCGTAAGATTACACGGTCTTGAGATTACAATCGTAAGATTGCAGTCTTGATATTGCCGTCGTAAGATTGCTGTCTTGAGATTGCCATCGTTAGATTGCACAGTCTTGAGATTTTCATCGTAAGATTGCACAGTCTTGAGACTGCCATCGTAAGATTGCGGTCTTGAGATTGCAGTATTAAGATTTCCATCGTAAGATTGCAGTTTTGAGATTGCCATCGTAAGCTTGCAGTCTTAAGATTGCCATCGTAAGATTGCAGCCTTAAGATTGCCATCGTAAGATTGCACAGTCTTGAGATTGACATCGTATGATTGCAGTCTTGAGATTGCTGTCGTAATATTGCAGTCTTAAGATTACCATCGTAAGATTGCACAGTCTTGAGATTGCCATCGTAAGATTGCAGTCTCGAGATTGCCCTCGTAAGATTGCAGTAATGTACTTTTAATATTTCCTCACATTGCTCGAGAAAAGTACTATACAAACCTCGGCCGGAACAGGGATTGAAGGACTCGTTCTATCCGGCCTCGTCTGCGACTCGGCCGTCTACCCCGAACTCGTCCTTGAATCCCTGACTTCACGGCCTTTTCAGTAATGTACTAATATATAAATATATACTTAAATACATACATAACATTGTGTAATAAATAAATACATAAATAAATAACATCCATGACTCGGGAACAAATATTCGCGCTCATAACACAAATATCTGCCCTTACCGGGATTCGAACCCAGAACCGCTAGCTTCATAGGCAGGGTCACTACCAACTAGGCCAAGGCGCGTCAATCTATTTCCACTGAATTGTTAATGCGGAGGATAATCATTAATCACCATACAAACCAGTCGGGTCACAATCCCGAAAATATCCCTTACGCTAATTAACATAAGGTATAATCTCAATCTCCATACCAGCTCACAGATCTAACCGCGTTCCAAACCGTGGTTACATTTGATCGTAATAAAGTCTTGACGGTTTTATGCGCAGTCCAACAATCTCCATACCAGGTCACAGATCTAACCGCGTTCCAAACCGTGGTTACATTTGATCGTAATAAAGTCTTGACGGTTTTATGCGCAGTCCAAACCGGCGGATGGACCGACGGTTTTATCTGCGGATCGGAACGCAGTCCAGATGCGCAGTCCAAATTGTGCCGTGTAAAGGCCGCTATAGTATTTTATGTAATGTTTTGGGGTTTTTTGTATTTATTTTGGTTTTAATAATTATATATTTTTTATTTTTAATGTGCCAGAGATATAGGAAATATTTTTGTATTTTTTTTTTGGGTTTCATTTTTTTTTCGGTGTTTTTTAAAGTATTTTTAACTAAAACCTTTTAAAAAGGCTGGAAAGAAAGGGAGGAGGGGGTTTATTAAGTTTGCTGGCAGCGCGACGGGGGCAGTTTTCGCTGCACCTGCAGTCTTGGCGTTTGATTCCGCGCCTTCCTAATCCGGGATATACTGGGTGTATATCCCGGAGGAGGCGTCGGAATCGGGCAGCGTCAGAACGTAATGGCCGCAGGATATTGTGCCGGTACATGTGTTCTCCCATGTACTAAGCAATTTTACTGTCACTGAGGCAGGTGCGACAGTGCTATTTTAATTCTAGCCACTGCTGCTCTATTATGTTTGTGTGTATTTTCACACAAACATATGGAGACTCTGGCACAGGGTCTCCGAGAGCAGCATTGGCTATAATAATTTTTGTCCCGGCTACATATTCCACACTGTGGTTGACTGTTGCATGCCCCCGCATCCCAAGCCTAAGACGGACACCTACATACGAAAGATGCATGTCGGACATTATGTAGGTGTCAGGTGCAATATTGGCGGATATTATAGGGTCCAAAGTAGCACGGTTTTCATTAGCAATCACTTCCACGTGAATTGTTTTATTTAGGCGGCTAATGCAGCCGAATACCCACGTCTGGCTCTTTAATAGGCGGCCACGATTATATTTCCGTGTATAGAGGTGTGTTTCATCGACCTCTACCACGTCATCAGGGCCGCCTATTAGCTCGCGATCATGGGCTTCGGCCACGTCGCACACCTCTCTAAGAAAGTGATAAACTTGTATCGCGCTCTTTTTTGTGATGCCAACGTCAATAGCTGCCTGTGAAACTTTATCTTTCCGTATAAAGTGCAGGATTAACCGAAGAGTGGCTAGGAAAGGGAGGTGGCTCCGCTCAAAAAATGTGTGTCTTAGTGGTAGTGGTAGCGATTGCACTAAGCGACAGCTTTGTCTAACACATTGCCATCTAAATCCTAATTTGTAGGAGGTCCGTAACTGTTTTGTCATAGGCCTCCTACAAATTTCACATTTAGGTTTGGTTGGGAATAACAACCACTCTTCGGCAGCTTTAATTGCGCTCTCTTCCGAATTTAACACTGACGCTAATTCCATAACGTGAAATTACGCGCCAGTATTATATTTCTGGGATTCATTATTCCCCAAACAAAAACTTAACAAAAACAAAACAATACACAATAAATAACAAAAAACAATAACAACAGCAATTACGATAACAACAAATAGCAATAACAATAATAATAACTCGACAAACTCAATAATACTGAATTCGCAAGAACATTCAAAGAAGTTAGTATGGAAAATACAGCCGCGATCGACGCGCTTACATCACATCGGTACGGTTTGTTGGCGGGAGTTTAGCCCTTTGACAACAAAGTCGCGCGGGCACACCCGCGCGTGCGGGCACCGGGTGCGGATGTGCTTCGGAAAGTAGCACTTGGAATATTTTTTAATATAATGACTTTATTATAACAACTTTTTTTGACGCTTGATTTCGTCAGAATATGTAAATGTAAGCCATTTTTATGTGAATTTTAAATAAATACGGTGTATTAAATTGGAAAATATATAATAGGTACAAATTATTTTATGTACAGTCAACAGCATAAATAAGTGATCATTCATGTACCTTGTCACTTTAACGTCGTGTTTGACATGTTATACATTATTGTGAAACGATTGAAAGCGACGAGGTACATAAATGATCACTTATTTCGCCTAGTGCCTGCTATACGGACACATCTCAAAAAACCAATATAAACAGAAATCGCCGATCAAAGTTTTGCGAGTTGAGTTTCTTTCAGAAAAAAGGGTCTAATTCCTTAAGTTTTGGGTCAATAACACTGTTTTTTAGGTTATTTTGTTGTTCAATATATCAAGCTTTAAATGAATATGTAATTTTTTTTTCAAGTATGCAAAGCTTTTAACGTACTGGACTTCAAATATAGGCACTTCGTGTTGTGGCCATATCACAGAAATTATTTTACGGAATTTCGAGATGTGTCCAAAATCGCAGATGATTTAAATGGTCATAATAATCATACTATCATACAAAAATACATTTAAAAATAATAAAATAAATGAAAAACACGAATATCAGATACCTTTATCAATCATCTTTGGCACAGTAACAACATTATTATATGCGATAATCAATATCTCGAAGAATGCCTACCCCGTAAATGCTCTTGACAGATCGCTGCCTAACAATGATAAAGGCATAACTCAAAAAAGCATTTTTTTCAGGAGAGCCATTTAAAAAAAAACAAAAACATTTTGAAATAACTTTTGACCTTCATAAAATAAAAAGATACTTGTTTTTGTCGTAATATTATCACCTCCCATTTAATTTATGAAACCAAAAATCAAATACAAGAGACGCAATTCTAATTTAATATCTTTACAAATTGTAGATCTATTCGACATACTTCTCAAAACCTTCGTCGTGATTATGTGCAACAAGTAGTGAAACTACAAAATTATACGTGTAATCTTTTGGACAACAACGATGCTTTCGTGTTAAACCCTAGTATTTTTTTCTTTTTTTGATGACTAATGATGCATATCGTTTTATACCTAAAAAAATATCAATAAATCATGGACGAAACCGAAGAAATACGAATTATGTCTATAAAAATATAAATTCTTTGTCATAAATAAGGGCATATTTTGTGATCGCACACCTCTTTTTTTACATTACAAAGTAATGTTTTACCTTATTTGACGTGTGAGACCTTAAAAAACGCATCGGCATACATAATATCTAAGACAAACTAGAATAAAACAGCGATCAGGGGTTCAACGACGCGGTTAGCCTAGTTGGAAGTGACCCTGCCTACGAGGCTAGCGGTACAGGGCTGGATTCCCAGTAAGGGAAAATATTTGTGAGCTGAGCGCAAGTATTTTTTCCTATTCTTTGAAGTTTCCTATGCATTTATTTCTCTATTTAAGTATGTTTATCGTTGTCAAGTACCCATAGTACCAAGCCTAGGACATAGTTTGGGACTAGGTCAATTTGTGTGAGATTGTCCCATCGATCGATCCTGACCGATTTCGGCCACAGCGACTGGGATCCGACTATTTAGAGCGTCGCTCGTGAGCTCTATGATGTTTGACATAGCTGATTCTTGCATCAAAAGTTCGACCACATTCGATGCAAGTCATCCCTCCAATATAATAGGGTATTTTCCTAATGTTTTATTAGCATTTAAATTGAAGCTTTTTTACCTTCCGAATAGCCTAATTTAAATAGTTTTTTAATATCTTTAAAAATACAAAAGATATAAATGTTTAAAACTTGCTTTTAGAAAAAGGGGAAAATACAGTAATATGACGTCATATTACTCAACCGCCATATGAATTACATGCACAACATCGTTTTGTGAGAAAGAAATAGACAAAAAACTTTATAAGGCTATAACTTTTTTTTAATTACCAATTTCAAATTTGATTTTGAATTATTTTATCATACTACGTATGTTGATATATTATCCAAATTAATATATGAAATGTAATATCAGGCAAATAAATACCCTATTGTAGTGAATAACCGCAGGTGTACGGGCCTTGAGCTCGTCTCGCTTAACATCGAGCACCTCACGTCTCTTCCTTTCGAACTCGGAAACCTTAGTGCTCACTGTATGCCTCCAAGACAGCCGGTCTGCTGCCATTGCCTTCCATGGTGACGGGTCCACGTCACACCGCTTCATATGTCGCTCAAGCACATGTTTGTACCGCAGGAATTGGCCGCCTTGTTTCCGCTTGCCATCCTGTAGTTCTAAGTAGAAGATGCGCTTTGCCTCTCTGTCATCTGACATGCGGGAGACATGGCCGCCCCACCGCAGCTGTCGTCGCATTAGATAGGCCTCTATTCCATCGACTTTAGCTCTTCGTAGGACTTCCGTGCTACGAACACCAGTGCCGGATTAGCCACGTAGCAAGAGTAGAAAATGCTGGGCCCCGCGCATTGAGAGGCCCCGCGCACCCACATCTCCCTGACATGGATTTCTACCAGTTCTGTTTTATTTAGCACCCTAGACTTAAGAAATAACCTAAAACAAACAAAGGGTCTCTTTATATATAGAACTTACTAGGGGCCCCGCGCTGGCTTAATCCGGCACTGACGAACACGGTCAGACCAACGAATGTTCATAATGTCGCGTAGGCATTCTAGGAATCTATCTTATGTTCGAATATGCTTGCGGTAGAACTATCGCCATGTAAACAGCTATTTTCTTAGAGCTTTTATGTAGTGTGAGCGAAACACCTTGGAACGAAGTTTGCCAAAGGCTGCGGCAGCTGCTCCAATTCTGCCGTTGACTTCGTTCTCAAGGAGGCACTGCGATATTATGGTGCTACCCAGATATTTGAACTTATATTTATATAATATTTGTCTATCTGCTTAAGCGAGTTACCACCGAGTTTGATGTCAACATGGGCCCCATTTATTTATTAATTTATTTTAATTTTATTTTATTCGGAAAACCAACGGCTTTTGATAACAATTTTAGGTTAATTACAATGTATAACTGCATAGCTAATTACAGGTTTTCACAGATAAATTCGAAATTAAACAGAAAATAGCACAAAGAAACAAAGAAAAGGAAACAGCAAAGAAATCAGTCACACTTTTCGCAAGGATTAGTCAAATTAATGTACGACGGGATGGGGAGCAAAGAAACTGGATGCCAAACGGTTTTTGACTGCAGAGGGTTTTAGTTGATATATATCCAGAGCATTATTAGTTTGACATAGTTCATTCATGGACCTCACAGCCCGACAAAAATACGAGTTATTTCGATATTTCGTTTTTGCTTGGGGCGGCGCTAAAGGTCGGTAATGGGTTCTTATAGGAGCTCTGGGAACCCGAAAGTTAATATTTCCAATTAGTTCAGTATTGTCAACAGTCCCTGACAAGATTTTTGTCAGGTAAACTCTTCTCAATTCGAGGGGAAGAAAATGGAATTTGATACATCTATCATAATAATTTACATCATTAGATCTAGATTTAAACTGAAAGTATTTTAGAAATCTTTTTTGAATGGCTTCAATACGATTGACGTATATATCATAGCAGGGATTCCACACTACGGACACATACTCGAGGATAGAGCGCACGAACGAACAATATAGTATTTTGATTGGCTTTAATGTTTTAAATTTAGCCGTGGATCAAATTATAAAACCAAGGGACCTGGAGGCTTTTTTCACAATTTTGTCTATATGAATATCAAATATTAGTTTTTGGTCTTGGTACAGACCCAGGTCTCTGGTTGAGGCTACTTTAGGGATACTCGATGAATTTAGGGTATAACTGAACGATATTGGATTAGGCTTACGAGTAAAGGACATCGAGAGGCATTTTGCAACATTTAGATCTAGTCTGTTATCCATACAATATTTATTAAAACTATTGAGATCGTCCTGTAACAGTAAGCAATCGTCATCGTCCTTAACAAACTTAAAAATCTTTGTGTCATCTGCATATAAAAGAAAACGAGAGTGTTTAAAAAAGGAACGAATATCGTTGATAAAGATAACAAATAGTCGGGGGCCTAACAAAGAGCCCTGCGGCACGCCAGAAGGAATACTGAGCCAGGCAGACGTGAAGCCATTAATGGCCACTGCTTAAGTCCTATTTTGTACATAAGACGTAAACCATCTAAACAGATTACCATGTATTCCAGAATTAAATAGTTTTCTTAGTAATATGACGTGATCAATTCGATCGAACGCCTTGCTAAAATCTGTGAATATGGCGTCAATTTGGCCACCAGACTCCATGTTACGGGTTAAAAACTCATTAAATAGTAAGAGGTTTGAATTAGTGGATCTTTTCTTCAAGAAGCCATGTTGTTCAATAATAAGACTACTTTTAAGAGAAGAATAGACTTGAGTATGAACTATTTTTTCAAAAACTTTGGCAAAAATGCACAGTTTAGAGATAGGTCTATAGTTTTTAATATTGGCACGATCTCCACCCTTATGTACCGGGGTTATAAATGCAGACTTCCACATTTGAGGAACCTTGCCTTCTTCTAGTGAACGTCGGAAAATAATGCGAAGAGGTAAAACAAGGCATTCTACACAGTTTACAATTAGAAAAGGAGGTATAGAATCAGGTCCAGCACCTTGTCACGTCCTACCGGGTGGCAAGTAAAAACTCAGGAGAAGTTTAAATAGTTTATTATAAAAGAACGCCGGTAGAGTGAACAGAACAGGGTAGGTAGGCTCGTAGGGTGTGGTCTGGTTCTGCGAAGCGAACTAGCACTTCCCTCGCAGTAGGTGACGTGGAGCGGCGGTGAAGAAACCGACGGCAGCCCGACGGTGTGCGGTGACAGGATCCTGGCGTCGGGGGCAGCACCCGGTGTGTAGCACCGGAACCCACTCGACGATCCTGGTCACCGTGGTTAGAGGCCGCTCCGGCCAAGAAGAGAGGTGGACAGGGTTTAGAGCCCGATCCCACGAGCGAGTAGTGTTGTCCAAGCGGTAGTGCTCCTAGCGGTGCAGTGCTCCTAGCGGTGCGGTGAAATGCTCCAAGCCGTGATATGCTCCTAGCGGTGGAATGCTCCAAGCCGTGGATATGCTCCTAGCGGTGGAATGCTCCAAGCCGTGGACCCTGGAAAACCCAAGCATTGGCTGTGTAAGCCTGGTGTCCAGCATTGGGATAGTTCATGCCAGCCGCCGTTGAGGGGTGAAGCCCCGAGGGAATAGCGCAAGGTTTAATTATTGGCGGTGGCAAGAACTACCGGAACAGAGTTACAATTAAAACAAGAAGAAGCTAAATCAAAAGAACAATTAATAGTTACTAACGACCGTTATGAAGTAACGGTCGGTTATTTGAAATAAAAAGGTTAAAAGAACAATTTGGAATAATCTAGAAGAACACAATAAGTATAAAACACAAACACAGTACACAGCAAAATAGAGATAGGATAGATAATTAGTTCGTTGCACTGAACTTACCCGATTTGGGGAAATGCACCGAATATAATAAAACTTAGGTATTTAGTACCTATTAAAAACAACACGTCAAGTTGTTAAAAAGTAGAAGTTGAGGCGGCAAAGAGACCGAATGAAGGGTGCGTGGCCTATATATAAGCTTTCACCCCTTACTGTTAATTTCGAATCTGAGTAGGGCGAACAAAGAAATGCACATAGCAACTCGCGTCACGAGTGGAAAATAACTGGAGTCGTGTACGTGTGACACCAACATACCCTCAATTATTTCCTCATGCGCTGAATGAAAATATTAAAATACGATATTTATTTACAATTACAATGAATAAATTATGAGAAGATTATTTACATTAAAGTTGACTGTTAATTAATAAAAGATTTAAATATTAGTGAAGCTAATAAAGAATGACTAGTAACGCCATCTGTCGGCTTACTGCCGCTAACATTTGACAAAAATAGATTTATGAAAAACGTCTTTGTTAATCTATGGCTGTCTGTTTGACAGTTATAGGTTATTAGTAAACAACAAATATAAGATCTGTTGTATTACAGTGAATTTAAGTGAAAATGAAGTGATATTAAGGCTATTTCGTCTATAAAATGCACACAGGTAAGGAGCGTAACAACTGCATTGTTACAACCTTTATTGAGGTCAACAGACTTGAGCAGCGATTGGACCTCAATGGGATTAATCTCGATGTCGCCTATACTAATATTTGTATCGCAAGATTCAGGCAAATCGGATTTGCGGCTCGTGTCCCCGCCGAGGAAAGTGGTTTGGAAGTATTTAGAAAACAAATCACAGACGGATTCACCAGTATCCGCCTGAGATGACTCGTAGGTCATGACGGCTGGAAGGCTCTGAGATCCCTTATTCAGTGACTTGGTGTAAGACCAGAAGCTTTTGGGGTTATTTATTATACTATTTTCAACCTTATCAATGTATTCGTTATAACATAACTCTTCCAATACTCTAGCTCTGCGCCTAAGCAACGAAAAAGTTTGAAAGTCAGACAGGGATCCATATTTATTGTATTTGATTAAATATTCAAGCGTTTCAAGAACCAATACTTCGGTCTTTTTTACACTGATTTTCAGGCCAAATTTGCGACATCACTCATCGAGACTCGTCATAAGCCTTTGTAGATCCTCTGGGGATTCCGCCACAAAACCTCATAAATAGCATAGATCAACTCCGTAATAGTTCCGTGAGACACCTTGGTGCCAGCTTTTAGTATTGCAAGGTTGAAGACTCCGCCACCAGCGGTACGGAAAGGAATACGAATGCCCCCTAGTTATTCTACCTAGATAGGATACTGATATATATATATATATTTTTTTTTAACGTTCTAAATTGAAATGATTTTTTTGCCACAAAACATTGAATTGCTGAATATGCAATGGCAAGATGTGACACAAAACGCAATATAAGCCTCACAAGTACACACTGTATCCACATGCAAAAAATAAGCGACTTTAGAGTTTTTGTAACTTATCACCTCAAAACATGCCAGCGCCCCGCCGGACTAATTCGCTACCTATATTATAAACTAGCTTTTGCCCGACTCCGCACCCGCGTAGAAGTCGTCTATCGCTGCTCCCGCAATTAAACAGTATCCTATGTCATTTCTCGAGACTCAAGCAATCTCCATACCAAATTTCATCGAAATCGGTTTACAGGTTTGGCCGTAACGTAAGCGGTTTTGAAAGCGTATCAAACAGACACACTTTCGCATTTATAATATCAGTAGGTATAGATAATTCATCAGCATAATTGACGGTAATTTGTATTTCATCCCATTTAAATAACGGAAACTGGTTAAAAAGTGCCTAGCAATGTTGTTAGGCATTTTACAATAATATACTTAAATACTAACCAGAGATCGGAATAGGTAGAGCTAATTTGCCTAAACTTGACGCATATTCATTCATGCGTGAGTGTGAAGGGATTACATTATTGAATGAACATGCATCAAGTTTAGGCAAATTAGCTCTGCCTATTCCGATCTCTGATACTAACATACAAGTTAACTAAATAAAGGGCCTTTATAAATTAGTTTCATGCGCAAATAATCTTTTCATAAAGATTTTTCAAGTTATAGGTCACAATTTTATTTACATATAAATATTGAATATAGGCATATACCGAAAACATTATGTAGGTACCTTAACGACTATTTTTTAATGACAAAGAGCTTAGTTTGACATGTTACAAAAAAAAAAACTTACTTTCTGGATGATAAAGTTGCAACTAAAAATTAATCACTATTGCACAAACTATTTTGTAATGTATCAATGTTACAAATATAATCAGCATTTTTTTCTGAATTATTTTGGGGTGTGCCTGTAGTCATGATAAAAATGTAGCTTCTTTGTTGGTAGTTGCGGCTCAACTGGCTTACCTACGCTGTTGCCCACAATATGGCGTCACAATTGGACCAATGGCATAAGGGCACAGTGCTGCCACGTGGCTGTTTTTGGAGATAATGCAATGGGTGTCTTAGTCATCATAAACTTTTAAATATTTCACGCGTCATGTTATACTTATCTCAAAAACGTAGTATTTCGTGTTATGACACTATCATCGATAAGCAGCGAGATAGGTACATAATTTAAATTACCTATGTTTGAATATCTGCCCAGCTAAAATCCAGTCTCCTTCTGTGTGCACGACAGGCACCGACCAGATGCTGCGCCAGAAATTAGCATCTGGTAGGTGTCCGTCGCTCAATCCTTGATCGGTTCCTTCCCATTTTCGGTACACCTTCCTTTGATCACTTTGGAAGAGGCAATTTTGCTGGTATCTATCCACACGCTCTGTATATTAGCGACGAATACGGCTTGCTTACGCGCAAAATTTCTGCTTCAGGAAGTCGATACGTTCCGTGACACAGGCCAAAAGCCTGGTTCACGAAACGCATGACTCGGGGGCGTTCATTGCCCTCCTGAAGCAGATTAGCTTTCCTATGAGAGTCCTAAACTTATCAATACGCCTCGGAATTCCCACTTGCCAAGCGGGGACAGACCCGCGAGCACGCGGAGCTCGGTGAGTGTCCGAAAACTTGACTCGAGCTACGTGGCAAAGGCACGCAGCTATGGCCCTGCAGCAAAAAAATTTGTGGGTATCGATAATATGCTCGCTGTCTTGTAAATATGACGCCAGCACGGCGTTTAGGGCTCCCATAAGTGCTAAATTTCGTTTACTGGCAGGCAAGCGTGGGTGTGGACCGATACTGCGCGATCACGTCTTCCAAAGCCCTCCTCAATTGCACATTTATCTGGCTAGTTACGCTTATATTCGCACAATCCTCAACGTCGCTAACGGGATCGTCCTGCACTGACATCAGTGCGTGTTGGGCGACTGGCATCGAAGCCAATAACGCGGCAGGAGGGTCCCGTGATGAAGCGGAGGTTGTACGAACAGGTAGCGATTCAAGGAGTAGCCGATCAAATACAGACTGATCCAGTCGCCGAAGCCGCTGAATGGCCCGCACTTGATCAGATAGTCGTTGGGCGGTAACGGTGATGGCTGGTTTAAGAGTCTGAAATAGGAGCAGCATTCGATCACCGTACGCAGTGAGTTTAGTTCCTCCCTCTGTAGCCCCGTAGTATGCTCGCATGCAATTTTCCTTATTTGATGTTGACCATCACATGCGGCACACTAAACCACCGGTAGTGGGAGCCGTGCGCGGAGCAGGATGCCCCGCAGGCCCCAAGCGTAGTTGTAAATTCATCGCATTTGCAGCTTTCTGAGACAATGACTCTCAGATCTCTGAAGTTGAAACCTACAAATATTTTGGTATGTCACAGTCTTATGGACGGACAAAATTTCTTAACAGTCTTTTGTCGAGGGGTAATAAAGTACGCGCCTTTAATGGTTGGGTGATGCCGCTGCTCACATACTCCTTTGGCATACTAAGGTGGACTCAGACTGAGCTGGACGCCTTGGATAGGAGGGTTCGTCTACTATTTAAATCACATCGCATGTTGCACCCACGCTCATCTTTCATGAGATTATACATCCCGAGGAAATGTGGAGGTCGAGGTTTAAATGCTAAGAATCTTCACAACCACGAGGTGTGCAATCTCAGGGATTATTTCCTTGGCAATGAGTGTGGGATGCATCTTGATGTGGTTGCAGTAGACAGGAGCCTCACGCCTCTCTCCTTGGCAAACGAAAACTGGCGTAGACCAATGGTGTTGAGCACTGAAGACCGCGAACGTATGGAAGAGCAAGGAGCTACACGGACGCTTCTACCTGACCCTAACAAGGCCCGACGTAGACTTTTTAGCGTCCGTGAACTGGCTACGGTTTGGTGGAAATACAGGTAGGTAGGTATACATGTGACACCCTGCAAGGGCACAGCAATATAGATCTAGAAGGGCTAACTATATTAAATCAATCTAAGAACATTTATATCGAATTCTACCAGCAACTCAACGAACGACCAGAATGTCAACAGCTGTCAAAACGTATGAACTAACACTCGATTAACACTTTACAACGTATAGTGAAATTGGTACTTAGTCTTTAACCTCGGTTAACATGTATGTATGTATATATATATATATATATCCATAAATATATTTAATAGTTATCATTGAAAAATTCGTTCAAATTATAAAGACATTTGCTGAATAAATAATTTTAATTGTTTAATAAATAGCGTTGGCTTTTCTAGGTTTTTTATGGAATTTGGTAAATGGTTATACATTTTTATTATCATATAGTGAGGGCTTGACGTAACTAATTTTAATTTTGAAAAAGGTAATTTAAGCTTATTTAGGTTTCGGTCGTTTCGTCTTATGCTTGTCACAGGCGTAAAAAGATTCATATGTTTTCTGACAAACTTGCATGATTCGAATATGTAGAGGGAAGTAAGAGTGAGCATTTGAAGCTCTATAAAATGAGGTCGACAGGATTGCATTTGATCGATATTTGCTAAAATTCTAATACACTTCTTTTGGAGGATGAAAATTTTGTCTACATCAGAGCAGTGTCCCCACAGTACGAGACCATACGACAAGCGTGAATAAGCGTATGCGTAGTAGGCTACGACGGCGGTCTGCAGGTCAGTGACACGCTTAAGGTGCTGCAGAGCATATATAAAAGATGACAGCTTTTTGGAAAATTTTTGGATGTGCGATTTCCAGTTCATGTTGGTGTCGAGATCTATACCCAACAGCGTCGCAGAACTTACAGTTTCTAAAGTTGTATTATTATAGCAAAATGATATCTGTAATGGTGGTTTTTGGTGAGGCCTAAATTGAATTATTTTGGTTTTGTTTAAGTTAAGCTTGAGGTTATGTATATCTAGCCAATTTACGATTTTATTAAGCGTTAGGTTTAATTTATTTTCCACTTCATAAGTAGTACAACAGGGCAGCAGTATAGATATATCATCCGCAAATAGCACACAATGGTTGTCTAATATGTTTGGGAGATCGTTAATATAGATAAGAAATAGGCAACAACCTAAGACGCTACCTTGAGGGATAGATCCATTGACGGGGACTCTATCAGATCTTATGTGTTGTATAGCACCCGTCTCAAAGTCGATGTGTTCCACGTATTGTGAGCGATTACTAAGGTATGATTTTAGCCATGCATGAGCCAGACCTCGGATGCCCGTGTTATACAAGGCTGTGTAGTGCTGGTAGTCGATGGGTTTGCAACCTGTCATTAATACACTGGATGATCTTAGCCTAGTTCTGTAAAATGTGGTCACAGAATTATCAACAAGTTTTTGGAGTTGTTGGTGAGTCTGTGGCTCTGCCTACCCCACTCTGGGAATGAAGGCGTGAGATTAAAATTGATTGAATTATGGATGGTTTTGGTTAATTTTAATTTGTATGATGTTATACTTATTTATACATACAGGAACTATTAGCTAAATTTTACTTGTCTATTCTCTGTTGTAGATAAAACCATTTGTCACTTAGAGCCAACTTAGAGCGCTGTTTCTTTCAATTTTGATTATAATTATAATCATGATAATCTTTGAATGGTATGTCCGATTTGAATAATTCAAAAACTAATTTACTGGTACTGATATAGCCTTGAATAAGAAGTGATTTATTTTCATAAGGATTAATACCAAGGTACGAATAACGTGGCCTATTTTGTACCGGCGTAAGTATTGCATATTTTAACATGAAAAAGTTGTTATTGTGACATAACTGTAATAGTTAGACATATAGTATTGCACACTTTTTTTCTTTTTGTCTTCTTTAAAACTGTAGTACATCACTTTGCTCTATTATCAGTAGTTTCCGCAGTGTATACGATATAAGGGTTTTTTTTTCACACCTTGGGCTACATTATCAAAGTTTTTATACGGATCCCTAAATTTTTGGAAATTATTCTAACGCCTATGTTCATCAATGATAATAAAGGATACTAATGGTGAAAGAATTTTTGAAATCGGTCCAGTACTTTCGGAGCCTATTCAATTCAAACAAACAAACAAACAAACAAACAAACAAACAAACAAACAAACGATGATGATGATGACGATGACGATGACGATGACGATGACGATGACGATGACGATGACGATGACGATGACGATGACGATGACGATGACGATGACGATGACGATGACGATGACGATGACGATGACGATGACGATGACGATGACTATGACTATGACTATGACTATGACGATGACGATGACGATGACGATGACGATGACGATGACGATGATGATGATGATGATGATGATGGTGATGATGATGATGATGATGATGAAGACAACGACGCCGACGACGACGACGACAACGACAACGACGACGATGACGACGACGACGACGACGACGACGACGACGACGACGACGATGACGATGACGATGACGATGATGATGGTGATGATGATGATGATGATGATGATGATGATGATGATGATGATGATGATGATGATGATGATGATGATGATGATGAGGACGCGGACCCTTTTGTTTCAAAGAATGTATGGGTAGGTGTATTTAAACTATGATACATGAAGGTTCACTTACTTTTTCTTTGTTTTGTTCACGTAACTCATTAAATAGTTGTAGCCCTCATCTATTTTAAGGCCGGGCACCCACAACAGATACGATGCACTCAAATCGGCGGCTGCTTTCTTTACTGTGTAGGCTCCCGCAGAACTCTTGTCAAGGTCACTTCTTCCCCATTGACAGATTTAGCCAGTTTCGCTCGAGTAAGCCAGTGTTGCAAGTTGCTCGTCGCAACATTATCTTGATGCATCACCTCAGAAAACATAAAAACACTTGAGATTGCCGTCTCCGCCTCTAGGCGGTAGGTCCCGGGCGCATGTACGACAATCAACTCAATCGTCAAGAGGGAAGAGGGCTAGGCAAATTCTTGAAATTAAGACTGCAAAAAATATTACACTCTAGTCTTTCTTTCTTGCTAAGTCACTCACTATACTAACCACACTACCACAGATTAAAACCAACTTACATAGACAGTCAATTTCTACCAAAAATTGGCCCATTTCACGAAGCTACAAGTTACAAATTACAAGCGGAACCCTCTTTTAGCTTCATGAAACGGGTCTATGGTCTGCTTCACGTATTGAGTGTTTTAGTGTACTTAATTATTTAAATGAATAAAAAAATATAAAGATTATTTTACACAACTATATTTCAATTGAAATATACTAATTACATATACTTTTAAACTAAGGTTGACAGCTTGCACGATTGCGTAAAATGAAAAATTGCCTTGTGTCCAAATGTCACACAAGCTGACATGACATGACAAGCAAAACAAGACAACACAACTCATGACATAATACCTGCCGACTGTCGTATGAAAAATATAGAATAAATAATCTACTATTACATCTAATCAATCATGTTAAAAAACATTTGAACAGTGACATTATTGAGTTAAAGAAGAATTAACTTTTTTAGGAATGTCTTTTTTACATACCCAGTGTCACTGTTGGATTAAAAGTGCGATTATGTTAAAAAAAAAGCATTATATTCATAGCCTGAGGAGTTGTGTACGGACTAGGGCCCATTTCTCAAAGCGTATTAGTCTAACAATATTATAGTGTTTTGTCTCGTGAATAAAACTACAAAATGAAACAAAACACAAATATTATTAGACTAATACTTTTGAGAAACGGGTCGCTTCAGACTATTACAGACCCTGGGAAAGTCTTGCTAATAACTGTGAATATACAATGTAATTACTTCACTTATTGTAAATAAAACACGCTATTATAATACACTCGTGTTCGAGTGCGCAGCGCAAGAAAACTTTGAAAGCGAGGTTTTTCCGTTCATTGGCTAGACAGGGCCTTCAGTTTTTGACTGCGGGTATAAAATTTTCTCTCTGTTTTACCTATCGAGTCAGTAAGCGTGTACTGATGTTTGAATAGCCGCAAATGTCGTTTGACGGAAATGCCCCGCTGACGGATTTGGCCACCCTGACCTTAAATATTCTTATGGCCAATAATAACATTCAATATAATTTTAAATGTCGTTAACAATGAATCTCTCGCTCTCCCTTAAACAATCGACGTTAGAATTAATGGGTTTTCCAAATACAAATACAGTGCTGTTAACATTCAGGAAAAAAATATATTTATAATACTATACTTACTTACCAAAATTGTACAAATTGATATCGACAGAGTATTAAATTATTATTTTAGAAACGCATGTCGTGCAGTGTAATGCCGACAAACCACATCAAAACTATCAAGATTGTTTGTTCACAGTATACTTTGGGCCCACCGACACTCCTGCGTAATTGTTTTACAACCCTACTTGAAGATAACAATTGAACAATAGATCTTGGTAATGGTTGGTTTTAAATGCTTTTCGTCATTTTAACTGGAACAAACAATACATACCTAAATATTGATTCTCTGGCTCTGGTATAATAAAGTGAAAGCGAAAGTAAATTAATTTATTGTATAGTTAGGCTGTTTTAAACCTAATTACGAGTGTTAAAACTAAAGGTTAAAAAATCCATAATCTATTTCCGCCAGCAAACACTTGCAAATAACACAGGGTTGCAATGTAGCAAATATACTGGATTTTTTTAATTTATTTATAGCCACTGATGTTTGTATTGTTACCCCTTTGTTGTTTTAGATATTTAAGTTTTTAAGTCTGACTCCCTCTGAAGACAAGCGTCGGGGCTTGTTGCAGCACAATACTTTGCAGGAGCCCTTTCAACACCGTGTTTAATGTGTAGTTTTAAATCTGTTGTAGCGTTAAAAAAAAAAATTCCATTCGATTCTGTTCAAAAACTATCTTCACCGGCCGGTGTCATATAAAATGTGATAAGAGATTAGATAAGGAGAAAACGACAGTAGTTATATTTTATCATAGTGCCAGCCCACCACACTCTCGCCGAGACTAGGCGAGGCAGATAAACCGTACTTTTTAAACATAATATATATACCTATGCTCGAGAAAGTTAAACAGTAATCTAACAGCAAATCTGCTTCCCCTAACTTTGACAGTAGTGGTGTAAGAGGTGTTGTTTAGAAAGTCCACAAACGAATCCGCCGACAAAGACTAACTAAAGGGATTAGGCTCGCCGCCGCCGCCTACTTGAATCTTATCGGCAGCGTTCCTCGAGAACAATCGACTCCGCGATAAAAAATGACCTGTCCGAAGCCGCTATAGTTAAACATTGCTCCTACCAACGGTCCGTCATTTAAACTATTTGTTTGTACTACGTTCTAATCAACTTATACAAAAAAAATTAATAATGATTTATTTAAATCGATCGTATACCATTTTTTTTTGGCGACGGGTTAGTCTAGTTAATGAGTAATTAAATTAATTAGTTAAAGACACTGTTTATAAAGTTAGCGGTTCTGGTTTCATATCCGGGTATGTTCAAGTATTTATTTGTGTGATGGCGCGAGTAATTTTGTTTCCCAGTCTTAGATGCTTTTAATTTATAGTAGGTACACTAAGCTAGTGGCGACCCGCCTTCGCTTCGGTTTATGTGAGTTTTCTGTAAAACGCGTAAACAAACTTATTATACCTACATTAAAAACGATCAGTCAAATATCGGTTTTAAAGCTTTTATCAAAAGATAATTATTTTATTAGTACTAAAGTCGAACGATGTAAACAAATAAGTACTGTTTGACACATAACCCAAAAATATTCAGCAAGCGTGTTTTTATTAAAAATAACGTAAATTGAAAAGTTATGATCTAGTATATGAATAATTGCAAAGACCTCACTTGATCTAAGTAAGTAAATGATTATCGATTAATCATGGTGAAATTGTTCGTTTGGTTTTGTTTACACCTTTTGCAAGTTCTATTGAAGGTAACTTAAGTGATTTAGGGTGCATTGGGGTAATTGCGAAAGTTGTAAAAACTACCAAACGCCGCGATATTTTCTTACTGGCAACATTACAGTCGCCGTTCGTCGCTGCTAGCGTAAGGCCGCTTCCTGACTTGTGTCGGTATGCTTGCAGTAAAACACGGAATCAGTAAGGGTTGCTAGGCAACTAGTGGCATCTACCAATCAACGCGCAGTATTTATGCCGACAGTATGTTTTACTGCAAGCATACCGCCAAGTCAGGAAGCGGCCTAAGTGTGTGAGCAACGTGCCGTCTCGACAGACAAGTTTTTTTCGCGACTTTATCAGCTCATTTATCAGTGTTTTTAATTAATATCGCTCAATAAAACTCTCTTTTTATTTTTTTGATTTACTTACTGAGAATTTTGTTATTTCATTCAATCGGCCGCTAACTTTTAAACAGGCACAGTGTCAAAAGTAATGTAGGTAAGTGAGTTCTGGAGGCCTTTACAGAAAGCTCTTGTGCTATAGCATTGATTTTATGCCATTCCAGAGTGTCATGTATTTCAGTTTTTCATTTATTCCGGTTTTCCTCTAAAATAATTAGGCCGCTGTAAAACAAACACACACATTTTCTGAACTAATAAGTAAAATTTTAATTTTTAAGCTTTTAGCGAAAGGTCATTTAGCAGTGTTTTTAATTAATATCACTCAATAAAACTATCTTTTTATTTTTTTGATTTATTGAGTGTTTTGTTATTTCATTCAATCGGCCGCAAACTTTTAAACAGGCACAGTGTCAAAAGTAATGAAGGTAAGTGAGTTCTGGATGCCTTTACAGAAAGCTCTTGTGCTATAGCATTGATTTTATGCCATTCCAGAGTGTCATGTATTCCAGTTTTTCATTAATTTCGGTTTTCCTCTAAAATAATTAGGCCGCTGTAAAACAAACACACACATCTTCTTAACTGATAAGTTAAATTTTAGTTTTTAAGCTTTTATCGAAAGCTCATTTTGCAGTGGTTTTAATTAATATCACTCAACAAGACTATCTTTTTATTATTTTGATTAAATGACAATTTTGTTATTTCATTCAATCGGCCGCAAACTTTTAAACAGGCACAGTGTCAAAAGTAATGTAGGTAAGTGAGTTCTGGATGCCTTTACAGAAAGGTCTTGTGCTAAAGCATTGATTTTATGCTATTCCAGAGTGTCATGTAGGTATTCAAGTTTTTCATTTATTTCAGTTTTCCTCTAAAATAATTAGGCCGCTGTAAAACAAACACACACATCTTCTGAACTAATAAGTAAAATTTAAATTTTTAAGCTTTTATCGAAAGCTCATTTTGCAGTGTTTTTAATTAATATCATTTAACAAGACTATCTTTTTGTTTTTTTTATTTATTGACAATTTTGTTACTTCATTAAATCGGCCGCTAACTTTTAAACAGGCACAGTGTCAAAAGTAATGTAGGTAAGTGAGTTCTGGATGCCTTTACAGAAAGCTCTTGTGCTATAGCATTGATTTTATGCCATTCCAGAGTGTCATGTATTCCAGTTTTTCATTTATTTCAGTTTTCCTCTAAAATAATTAGGCTGCTGTAAAACAAACACACACAACTTCTGCACTAAAAAGTAAAATTTTAATTTTTAAGCTTTTATCGAAAGCTCGTTTAGCAGTGTTCTTAATTAATATCATTTAACAAGACTATCTTTTTATTTTTTTGATTTATTGTCAATTTTGTTATTTCATTAAATTGGCCGCTAACATTTAAACAGGCACAGTGTCAAAAGTAATGTAGGTAAGTGAGTTCTGGATGCCTTTACAGAAAGCTCTTGTGCTATAGCATTGATTTTATGCCATTCCAGAGTGTCACGTATTCCAGTTTTTCATTTATTTCAGTTTTCCTCTAAAATAATTAGGCCGCTGTAAAACAAACACACACATCTTCTGAACTAATAAGTAAAATTTAAATTTTTAAGCTTTTATCGAAAGCTTATTTTGCAGTGTTTTTAATTAATATCATTTAACAAGACTATCTTTTTATTTTTTTGATTTATTGACAATTTTGTTACTTCATTAAATCGGCCGCTAACTTTTAAACAGGCACAGTGTCAAAAGTAATGTAGGTAAGTGAGTTCTGGATGCCTTTACAGAAAGCTCTTGTGCTATAGCATTGATTTTATGCCATTCCAGAGTGTCATGTATTCCAGTTTTTCATTTATTTCAGTTTTCCTCAAAAATAATTAGGCCGCTGTAAAACAAACACACACATCTTCTGAACTAATAAGTAAAATTTTTATTTTTAAGCTTTTATCGAAAGCTTATTTAGCAGTGTTTTTAATAAATATCATTTAACAAGACTATCTTTTTATTTTTTTGATTAATTGACAATTTTGTTATTTCATTATTTTGGCCGCTAAGTTTTAAACAGGCACAGTGTCAAAAGTAATGTAGGTAAGTGAGTTCTGGATGCCTTTACAGAAAGCTCTTGTGCTATAGCATTGATTTTATGCCATTCCAGAGTGTCATGTATTCCAGTTTTTCATTTATTTTAGTTTTCCTCTAAAATAATTAGGCCGCTGTAAAACAAACACACATCTTCTGAACTAATAAGTAAAATTTTAATTTTTAAGCTTTTATCGAAAGCTCGTTTAGCAGTGTTTTTAATTAATATCATTTAACAAGACTATCTTTTTTTATTTTTTATTTATTGTCAATTTTGTTATTTCATTAAATCGGCCGCTAACTTTTAAACAGGCACAGTGTCAAAAGTAATGTAGGTAAGTGAGTTCTGGATGCCTTTACAGAAAGCTCTTGTGCTATAGCATTGATTTTATGCCATTCCAGAGTGTCATGTATTCCAGTTTTTAATTTATTTCAGTTTTCCTCTAAAATAATTAGGCCGCTGTAAAACAAACACACATCTCCTGAACTGATAAGTAAAATTTATTTTTTTAAGCTTTTATCGAAAGCTCATTTATCAGTGTTTTTAATTAATATCACTCAATAAAACTGTCTTTTTATTTTTTGGATTTATTGAGAATTTTGTTAATTCATTCAATCGGCCGCTAACTTTTAAACAGGCACAGTGTCAAAAGTAATGTTGGTAAGTGGGTTCTGGATGCCTTTACAGATAGCTCTGGTGCTTTAGCATTGATTTTATGCCATTCTAGATTGTCATGCATTCCAGTTTTTCATTTATTTCAGTTTTCCTCTAAAATAGTTAGGTCTCTGTTAAACAAACAAACACATCTGTTGAACTAATTACTGAAATTTTGATGGAACCCAAGTTAGATAGCTTGTTAGATAGTTAGTTAGATTCAGATTTTTCACTGTAGTCGCAAAACGTACTATTTGTTGTAATGTTGAAACAGTTTTCTATAGAACTTCTTAATTTGGGAGGGTAATATCGGTGTGAAGTTTGCGGCCAAAAGTTAGCGGCCAAATGTTGGAGCCAATCGGCCGCCAACTTTTGGCCGCTAACTTCACACCGGTGCTCAATCCGGGGTATACCATTCTTTTTTTCTTTTTTTTTCTCAGGGGAAATCCATTATGGATACCAATCGACCAGGTGGGGCCGAGTGGTTATGTCGGACTCATACCATAGCATAAATAGAAAAGTACCTCGACTCCGACCCTTTAGGAGATTCTGATACCTATTGCCGCTCGGGCGTCAGGGTTTCAAACTTCCTTGTCCAAATTTAACAAAAGCTACAAGTGGGCTATAAGCTATAAATATCAAAAAATAAACAGCATTCTTCTCAACACAAACTTCCGACTCCAAAATTATGTTGAAAAACGATAGCTCCGGATTTTGTATAACATTTTTTAAACACCCGTATACTGAACAAAATTACGAGTTTTCGACAAAGACACTGTCGCTCGATGTTTTACGCACACTACAACCAAACGTGACCGAACGCATGACGCCACGGCCCCGTCTAGTCACCGTTCCTGCACCTCTATTTGTAGTTTCGTGTGGGAGGTTCGCCCCGTCCACAGCTGTACGGTCGGCGTAACGCACACATGCAAGCCGCGCGATGTACCTTTGTTTGCAGACGATCTACTTTTCTATTTATACTATGCTCATACCGACTTAAACCCCTGAGGTGTTCGTTCTCCTGTACTGACCCTCCCCCAAAAATTCACTTTTATAAATTTTATATATTGATATTTTAACTTTAACTTAGTTGTTACTACTTCTTATTACTATTTGTTAATACTTCTCAATTTGGCCTCATGATCGTCTAATGTCTAATGTACTAGGAACCCTACTTTGTGAACCGAATAGTAAACCAAAGAACTTTAATGAGCGAGAGTTTATTATTACTAGTCTATTATGAAGTTCCTAATTACTCCTTTCTACTGTGTACTATTAGAGAATACCATTAAAAGTGCCTGCTAACATCTATATATTGTTAAATCAAAATTAAAAGCATTAACTATTCAGTATAGAATTGTATTAATAAAATTCCTAATTGAAACGAGGTTCAAATTATTATAATAGTCTATTGGAAAGGATTAATTAACCTAACATTCTATTGTTAACCAAGGAACAGAGTTATAGCTAGCATGAATATAGAAGTCTTATCATAAACCATAATCATTCTTCTGTTGAAACATAATATCTATTAAGCGACTTAGAATAATACTTGAAGCTTCAGATATTAACTATATAACTAAGAACAAACTCATGGTTTAATTCAAATATCTTACTAGATATACTTTTATAAAATGGCAATAATATATTAGCGGTTAAGGAACGGCCCCATCACACGCCGTTCCGCTGCTCTTCAACCATAACCTCAGAGCCCGCCCACTAATATATCTTTTATTATTTAGTATAACACATTATTCTATTAGTGTTAAATTTAGTAGACTAATTCTAGTCAATTAGGTAAACTTGATTCTACTAGTCTCTCCAAAAGGATCCTTTGAGAAGAGAGACCGAGACAAACTCAAAGGATTAAACTCTTTAATTCAATTATTCACTTTACTTTTCAACAGAAAATAATATATTAGGACAATATAATATCAATGCTTAATTTTAGGCTTTATTCTTATTTCTTAGCCTGTTACTTCTTACTTATAGAATTAAACTCAATATGCCTATGACAAACTTTGTGTGTCTTTCTCTATAATTGGTAGTCATAACTACCAAACTATTTAGTAGTATACCTACTGTAATTATCATGTAACCCTACTAAACGGGTTCTACAACCTTTTATTCTCTGGATTGTAGTATGAATTATTGAATCACTCAGATTACTATAATTCAATTTCAGTACTATATCCCTAGTACATTCATAACTTAGTCTGAAACACTATAGTATGAATTTTACATATACCATCTACTTCATTGAAATTGCCAACACTAAATTATATCTAAAATTAATTAGCCCTAGTAAGTAGCCCTATAATTGATTTAGTGCGCTTTCAGATATCCTGTTTCAACACTTAATTTAACTAAATTAGTAGCCCTTTGGTTTTATCACTAAATAACTTTTTTAATAACCTTAATATTCTCACAAAGGTGGTGTGTTCTTGAACCACAACTTTACAAGCGTACAATTTGACAAATTTGTACGGATCTCCATACAAAAAGTTGACAAATTTGTTAAATTGTAGGCTTGTAAAGTTTTGTGGGATAGGGGCCTGGTGTAAATACACATAGCTAACTAATTACTTTTATTCGTTTGAGACAGTTTTAACGTGAACTCTTTAATTTACCCTTACTATCCTAGAAAGTTAATAATAATACCGTAGACTAATAAGTTTCGTTACGTGCTTAGATGACTTCTATGACAACAACCTTGTGTAAATACACATAGCTAACTAATTACTTTTATTCGTTTGAGACAGTTTTAACGTGAACTCTTTATACACACTAACTGATAAAACATGTTTGCGGGCGTCGCTCTAGTTAGCCGCCTAGGTTTATCACTAAGGTTAGACGCGAATGCTTCTTAAACTTAGATCTCTACCTATCTGCTAATTATAACCACTACAATACCTTTCATCTTAAACGAACTCCCTAATCATACCATCACGGTTTTATCGGACAACATACATACTCCGCAGCCTAGCGCTTTATTTATTTACTAACTAGACGGACGGTCTTAGAATTTGACGTTTCTGTCAGGTATAGATAGACCTAACCACAGACTATCAAGATTACATTCAATAAGTAAGTTTTGATACCCTAGATTGAATATTTGCCTAATATGAATTTAATTTAGAAGGATTACTTTTGTAACATGAATTAATTATTACTAGTTCCTAATTTTCCTATTGGTTTCAGAAGGCTAATTTAAGTCTTCTTGGTTCAATAACTATAATTCTTACGTCGACAGAGATGGCGTAGTAGAACAAACTTTGTCTACATATACCTAGCTAGTCACATTACGTGTTTATAAGCTTACCACGGTGTAATGGAAAAGCTACTGACTACCTAAGACCCCTAAACACCTATTAATCTATTGTTTTAGAGCAATTAAAAGTCCAAAATGACTTTTACAGTTACGTTAAACGTGTGAGTAGTGTTAAAGGAATTCCGGTGTAAGAAAACGTTTACTAGACCAACTAAGACCTAACATAACCTCGATTTCGGAAGTAAAACTTCCTGTGTGTAGTCCTAAGACCCTTCAACCGGCTATTTCTAGCCTTTAGTTGGCTTCCAGGTGGGGAAAATACCTACGGTGGTCTATAATACATAAATAAATAAGGGGATCAACGTCAAGAGTAATATATACATATGTCCACACAACAATCGCAAACTGATTTCGGATCCACTTCTACGGGCCCTGAAGAGGAGACATAATGAGTTACAAACGACGAAGCCTGACATACCGAATAAATGTGTCAGGAAACCTTGTACGCGTACCTTCCAAAGTCACTCAGTTAATGAGTTTAAACCGTCCATTTCCTGATTGTGGAAATCTTCAGGTCTCAACTCACAACCAAAATGTGAGTGTAGGTATTCATTTACGTAAACTACGACTGCCTAGAGCTCTGCGTAACCAACTACCATTTGTGGCGTCGTTACAGAGTTCTGGAAAACAAAACAAGGTTAATAAACATGTTAAAACAATCCCGGAACACACAAACACCAGTTACTTATTAAAACATTCTCACAATCCTAGCAAAAGAAAGTCAACTACAACATTCCTGTGTAGCGATAAACGTTAACTTGTAGCGTTACTCGAACGCAACGTGAAGCGACACACAAAATAATATCACCTATAATATGTATACGAGCACAACACAAATAAATAAAAACCAACAAGGCAAAAATAGACGATACATGACACCTCTCAGCAAAATATCCACTCACCACTTCGACGACCGGTATAAAAAAGCCCCGCTCAGACCCTCGCCAGACTTTATATAGAAAACCCTGAGCATGCGTAGAAACCCCTAATTTTCGGACCCGCTGTATGAAACCTGCGTATAAGATCGCTTGGATGCGTCAACCTTTTCCCGCAAAAGTAATTTCAATTATTCAACTTTAGTGTCTATTTCATCATTTCAAGTAACAAATAAAGCTCACTTTTGTTTGAACTCATCTCTTCTCATATTAGCGTCTCCCTAGCGTACCCTGCGTATATCGTAGCTGGGATGCGCAGAAGTTTTCCCGCAATAATGCATTTACTTTTCTAATGACAATGATTATTCTAACATAACATGTAACAAACAAAGTTCATTATCCTTTGAATTTGACCCCTACTCATTTTAGCATCATAGCGGTCATAATTCTTTTTTTTTTATTATTCAACTTCCAGCCTATTCGATCCTTATTTATTAGGTTTTACAACTATAATGTTACCTCATTATAAATTAATTTGTGCAATCCTTTCCTCTTTAATTTATTTTACTACCATAACGAAATAAATCTATTTATTTCCTAAATTCTAATTAGAATGATCTATTTTTTTATTTAATTTCAACCATTCAGATTCAGATTCAGATTCAGATTTTATTACTCAATATAACACAGTATAAATTACATTACATGTCAATTTATATGCAGTTACATTGAGGTCGTCAGAAATAGAATTAAATTATAATAATAAAAATTGTAAAAGTCAACACATTTCCTTCGCTTGCTCCACAGCGCCATCTAGGTAATTCAAAGTGAACATATTTCTCTGCTAGTCGCCCAGAATTAACCTGTCAATTTTAAATGTCTAATCGTTTAGTTCATTATACTTTGAACTTGTCTCCTACTCACCTTAGCATTATAGCCGTCATTCCTTTTTTTATTCAACTTCCAGCCAATTCTTCATTACAAAATAATTTGTGCAAACCTTCCCTCTTTAATTTATTTTACTAACATAACGAAATAAATCTATTTATTTCTAAATTCTAATTAGAATGATCTGTTTTATTACATACTAGCGACCCGCCCTCGCTTCGCTTCGGTTCATTTGAGTTTTCTGTAACACCCGTACAATAAACCTGCATTTACTATACACAAAAACCTTCCTCTTGAATCACTCTATCTATTAAAAAAAACCGCATCAAAATCCGTTGGGTAGTTTTAAAGATCTAAGCATACATAGGGACAGACAGACAGACAGCGGGAAGAGACTTTGTTTTATACTATGTAGTGATTATTAATTTCTTTTACTTCACACCTCAGCGCCATCTAGGTAACTCAAAGTGAACCCATTTTTCCGCTAGTCGCTCAGAATTAATCTGTCAAATTTTAATGTCTAATCGTTTAAATAGTTGTCAATGTTTTCCAGAGAGGGCGCTGTTTTCAGTTTGTTTAGAAAATCTAATGACTAATTTCTAGCTGTCTGATGGCGAAGATTAACCTGAGTTTTAAAAATGGTTTTTAAAAAGGACACTACACTCGTGTACCAGTACACTCCTACCATGGACGATGTCGCGGGAGTTGTATTCCATCCGCTAACTCCTCTATCAGCGTTTGCCCTTACGGGCTTGTCTTTAACAGGGTTTTTTTTCCCTCCTCCGATAAAGGCGCTCCGGAGCACTCGGCCTCAGCCTTTCAGCTCGGGACCCTTAAGTGTAAGCGATGGATTCCCCGGCCCATCGCCCACGGGTCCCCATTACGGCGGCAACCGGTTGATATGTGCCAACCGCCGTCTGCCGGGTCTTCTGCGGCGTATTAGGAGCGAGTTAAGATCATTTTCTCGCTCCCGCTCTGCCACCTAGCGACATTACTGGCTTTCGATCATGGCTTTAGCGAGGGTCGGTAGTGAGAAGTCTGCTCCTATATCCATGGACAGAGCAGCATGAGGCACCACCCAGGCTGGGCACTCTTAACGCGTGTGCTGAGCTGTGTCCATGGAACATCCTCCGCAGGGTATACCTAAGCTACCTCCATTTCAAACTTCATCTAAATCCATCCATTCGTTGCAGCGTGAAGAAGTAACAAACTAACACACAAACTTTTGCATATATAATATTTAATGATCGGCGACCGGTAGCATTTTATGTCACTTTAACGTCAAACGTAATGACTAATATAGATAAGTCTCGTTAGGAGGATTAGTAGGATACTCGCATTAATAGGATTAGTCGATAATAGCGTTTGCCCGCGACTCCGTCCGCGTAGAAGTCGTTTATCACTGCTCCCTCGGGAACGGTTCAATTTTCCGGGATAAAAACCATCCTGTGTCCTATTCCAGGGCCTAACCAATATATGTGCCAAGTTTCATCACGATCCGTTCAGTAGTTGCAGCGTGAAAGAGTAACAAACATCCATACATACAAACTTTCACGTTTATAATATTGGTAAGGCTCAAATTCGTCTATCAATAATGAATATTTTTTAGTTATTTCCGTTTGGAGTTAAAAATAACGTCGTTTTGAGAAATTTGTGTTATTTTTGTGATTTCGCCGACTTTATCTGTGAAGTTGAATTTTTAAAACTGTTTATTCGTTGTTAATTAATAAATAATGTTCATAAAGTTTCTAAGGTAATAATTAAGACTGATGAATCCAAATTTTTTGTTCAAAACTATGTTTACCGATTTAATTGTTATTAAAATAAAAATTTACTAATTGTAAGTTCCCTTTGAGCGAGAATGACAAAAAGTCACTAACTACATATTTAGGCTTTTAAAAACGTAATTTGAAATTATTGTACAAAGTTTTTAATTGGATTTTATAGTAAAAATATTTAGCTAACCATTTGTATTTAATTTTTAAATCTAGAACCGAACCTATAATAATAATATTCATTTGACTAAGTCAAAACTTTAGGCCCTTTTTTCTCGGACTTGAGTTTTTGTGGGTCAATGAGTTCTTGCAATAAGCCGACGAGCTAGGATGACTTCATTCGAAAGCACCGCCTCGAACACCAACACTGACCAAGCCCCGCTTGAGGAATTCAAGCTATTTAAATCACTCATCTGGAAGGCAGTATCAAGCCTGCAGGCTCAGATGGAAATGGTGGCTCAATCTTTAGAGGATTTAGAGATGAGGTCCCGGGTCAAAGTACTGCTACTGCATGGCATTCCTGAAGTAGCAAATGAAACTGCAAAAGAGACTGCAGTTACTATATGCAACCAAAATCTACAGGTTCACAGTGTCTCAGCGCAGTCACTTCAGGTATGTCATCGCCTCGGAAGGCTAAAAGATCATGCAAAACCTAGACCCCTCCTTTTGCGGTTTGCTTCCCTCGAGGTGCGGAACCTTGTATTGTCCACGAAGACCGTGCTTAAGGGCTCTGGTCTAACCATGTCGGAGTTCCTGACCGGTACTAGGAACTCTGTGTTTATGGAGGCGCGGCGGATACACGGGGTCAAGAACAGCTGGACGAGCGATGGGCGGATTGTCGTACTATGCGGCGATGGCTCCCGTCGACGAGTCACGACCCTGGCTGAGCTGCGAGTGCTGCCTGCTCCGGTGTCCTCGTCGGGATCGTCCGCTCCGTCATCATCATCAACTCCAGTGCAGGAGCCCGCCAAGCCACCTTCGTAGCGTGTCAGGCCCCCCAAACGGACAGTGACTGTAACCAAGCCTAAGTTTTATTTTGTTGTTGCGCTCTTTCACTTTCTCATTATATTAAGGCACATCTATGGTTTTCTTGTTAGGTTTCTTTAACTATTTTTGTTACATGTTGGTAGTTATTTGTGCAGTGTCTACGTAACTTCCCGTCCTCCATTCTGTATTTCTGTGTATTCCTACCTTTACTTTCACTTACTTTTTTACTTTAATTTACTTCTATTATTTTTAATTTTTTTACTCGCACAGTATGACGTTTGACATTGACGGTTGGTTGGTTGACAGTACAGGTACAGATGGGCCGATCGCGGTTTGTGGTTTTGCGTTTTGTTTGCTGTCTTGGTCGATGTTTGAGGATCAGCGGAGAAAATTATATTTTTATGAAATATATTTAAAATGCATAAATACTTTTTCTTTAAATCGTATGCTGTAATTAAAACTTTAATGTGTAATTGAATCTTGATATGATTTACCGACTAACAGCCCAACTTGTTTTGTATCCATAACAGCTGATGGCGAGCGATTGATTTGAAAGTTTGTACGTTGCTGTTTTTTTTTTATCTTAAAATTGTAAAATTTTGATATATATAATCATATTTATATTATTTATTTAAATTGTTATATATTTATTTATGCTTAAATTTCTGACGTTTTCGGCGCTAGTTATGATAGCGAATTCTTTTCTTTGTCTTCGTCAAGCTTTTACGACTCGCTAAGTGATTTATCTGATGTGCCAGATCTCGGTGACCGATTGCATACCATTTTTCCCACTTCTTCAAAACACTTTAACGTTGTCCACATCAATGCACAGAGTAAGTATACCAGAGTAGTATAATATTGGGCATTCTGGCCCACCTCGTTCGATCGGCCGAAAATTTCGCCCTCCTCACTCGTGTGATCCAAATGTCCAATATTATTTTGTGGATTTCAAAATTTGGGTTTGCGCGCAAAATGAAATTCATGCATGCATTCTGTCCCACCTTTTTCGATATCGAGCGAATTCATCCTCCCCACTCGTATGACCCAAATGCTTGACATTATTTGTGGATTTCAAAATTTGGGTTTGCGCAAAATGAAATTCATGCATGCATTCTGTCCCACCTTTTTCGATATCGAGCGAATTCGTCCTCCCCACTCGTATGATCCAAATGCCTGACATTATTATATGGATTTCAAAATTTGGGTTTGCGTAAAATGGTGGTATAGATTTTATACATTCTTAAAGTCGAAGTTAAACTAAGAATATTAGTTGATTTCGTAAAATGCAAAAGCTTAAACACCTCGCACTTGGCCGGAGCGCAGAGGCGTTTGTACAACTTGTCGTGAAGGTGATCAGGCTCCACAGACAAGATCGGGTCACCCAGGACGCTTAGTTTCCGGTGGTCGTATGACCGCTTTTGTGTACATGGTGAGTTTGCATCCTTCACCAGGGACGAGTTCATCCGTTATCTACCACCGCATAGTAACAGAATCCCTCCCAAATATTCGAGATAAGTTCAGCAATACTCAGTGCAAGGGTGATCAAATCGAGCATCGAGATTGACAAGCTGGGACTTAGCACTACCAAGCCGGTAGGTCACAAGGAGTAATAAGACACTTATGCATTTGGTAAAGTTCTTACTATATATATAAACTGAGTATAAAAACGTCAATAGCGTGTTGTAGGTTTTAACTGGTTTTCGGATGTATAAAACCAGTCTTATCATCATTTAAATTACGAAACTATAAGATGTTTTATAAACAATTCGTTAGTGCAACTGATTTTTGGTTTGTAAAACCAAAACGCAAGAAAACAACGCATAAATGTGCTCCAGTTAATGTTAATGCTATTGTAATGCCATCTATAGGAACGTTATATATTAATACATTTCTAAAAAAACATATCTCACTTTAACATATTGATGTAAAATCAGTTTTATTGTGTGCAAAATTAAGCTTATCTAAAAATATAATCGCATGCGACATACAATGTTTTGCGTAATTGTAATTAGAACTCGAAGACCGTGCGGTATGAGATCCGCGATCACATTTCAGCCATGGACGCTCGCTATTATTGTGATGATTTCACGCAAATGAACATAGGTGGCGTAGAATAACGAATATTTTGCTTAATCTATCGGAATTAATCGAAACCATTTGCAACCTATATGAAAGTGTAATGCATGCATTAAGCTAATAAATTAGTTCAGTACTTAGCCTGCAGAGGGCGCTTATGATGAAACCATTGTTAAATTCTTTATATTGGTAATATTTAATTTTTGTATTCAATGTTGGAATTACAATAAATTTACAATTATAGTTGTTTTCTGGATTAAGAAATCGATTTGTCAAGTTCGCATGTTCGGGAAAATACTTTTTCTGTCTCCAGTACATTTGCGTAAATAATTTAAATTAATATATAATATATATTAATATTTATGACATGGGTGAATATACAGATCTCTATATTAAAACTGACGTTTTGCTTTTGTCAGACACACTTATTTGAAAATTTTCGAAAAATTTGTAAGGTTCATTATGAATTAGATCCCGCATTCTATTTAACCGTGCCGAGTTTGTCATTTGACGCGATGTTATTGAAAACTGGTGGAAAATTAGAGTTGATATCTGATTTAGAAATCATTCGTCTTATTCAAAAAGGCATTTGAGGCGGAATTTGCATGTGCTCTACCAGACATGCTCTTGCTAATAATAAATATATGAAAACTTATGATGACAGTAAACCCGACTCGTTTCTTGTATACATTGATTGTAACAACTTATACGGATATAGTATGAGTCATTCATTACCCATATCTGATTTTCGCTTTCTAGATTCTGATTATGTCAATTTCAGACGATGCAGAATTTGGATTTATTCATGAGGTCGACTTAGTTTACCCTAAAGAGTTAAATCATTTGCATAACGATTATCCCTTCTGTGCACAAAAATTTGTACCTCCAGGAGGGAAAAATTCGAAATTAATCCGAAATTTGTATGATAAATATGAGTACGTCATTCATTATGTACATTTAAAAGCCTGCTTGCGTAATGGTTTGACTCTTAATAAAATTCATCGGGTAATCACCTTCAGACAAAGCCCCTTTTTGAAAAAGTATTTTAAATACAGAACTAAGAAAAAATGCAAAAACTCCTTTTCAACAGAATCTTTTTAAATTAAAAAATAAGGCTGTTTTTGGCAAGACTCTCGAGGATAGTGAACGACGTGTAGATGTTAAGTTAGTACATCAGTGGTGTGATGAGAGAAACTGTACAAAGAATTTTGTAACAGCAAGTAAATTAATAGCACGACCAAATTTTCACAGCGCCACGATATTTTCGGATAATTTAGTCGCTGTTTATACATTATTTTGATACAAGTTATTATAACAAATCAAATGAGTTTCAGATACCCTTGATAAAAAAAAAGGTTCCGGGATTATTTAAAGACGAGTTAGGGGGTGAGCTTATCACTGAGTTTGTAGGGCTACTTTCCAAGTTGTATTGTATCAAAAGCGAAAATTCATTACTCAAAAAAGCAAAATGAGTAAAAAAGCCTGGTGTCCGAGAATTAACATTAGATGACTATAAGGATGTTCTGTTCAAGAATACGGTTATTAGGAAAAAATATATATTATTTAAATCTATTAAACATGAAATCTTTACGCAAACTGTTAACAAAATTGCGTTATCCAGTAAAGACGATAAGCGACTTACATTAAAAGACAAAATTTCAACTAAAGCAATCATAGATCGATATTGTAGTTTTTATAAATTATAAGCGAATGTATTCAAATCTCGTTAAATAAATTGAATTGTAAATCTACAACTTTACCAGAAATGTATACCATTAAAATAAGTAATATGATAGTATTAAGAAACAATTTATGATTATATGTTATGTAAATACCTATTAGTACTGCTATTTGAATAAACGTACATATGCCTAGTGCAATTTGTGTTTGGATATTTAATTTCCTAATTACTCATAAATAATTGGTTCTCCATTTAACAAGAGGTGTATGTTTATTTTTATTTTTTTATTTAACTCCAAACTAATTAGTGAGCTATTTGTGAAATGAATGAACTTTAATTTATATGAGTAAAATACAAACCTATTCATTAAAATGATTTATATTTCTTTTTTTAATTAAGTGAATTTATTAGCTAAAGAAAGAAAGACAGTTAAATGTTAAAAATAGATTTTCTTCAATGATAATCAAAGTTTGCGTGAAAATTAAAAATACCGGTATTCTAAAATTTATTGTCTTTCTAACTAGCCGATAAAAATACTTACTTAAAATGAAATGTTAAAATAAGCATGTTTCTCAATCAGCAGGTTAGCTGCTGACGCCTTGTCGAGTCAGCTATGACCGCGTTATACGATACTGACTGAAATTGTTCGTCAATTGTTGTGTAATTTTGTCGATTCATGAATTTTAATCATTATAAATAAAGGCTCATATAATACTCAGCCAAACATCAGTCTATCTTCAGAACGAAGTTACAAGTTTTTACAAGTTGTTACGAGCTTCATATCCTCAGCCCAGTGTGGTAAGTAAACATTTGATATATTTATATATTAACAATTTATTCAAGTTAGACTGGATCTATTTATGTAAATGTTATCGTCTTGCATTTTTATTTTTATTTTTTTTGTCTACAAATGGAAGGCATGTGTTAAAAATATTTATTTTGATTTATCTTGTTTCAGAATATGGAAGGAACACAAGACACTTTCCTATTTTCGCAATATGCTCAGGATCCATTGGAGGAATTCCTAGTGGAAGAAGAAGAAGACAGCGAGCTGGTGAAGAAACTTAAAAGCGGAATCCAAAAAAAAAAAAAAAAAAAGATCAAAACGAAATTTTTCCAATAAAGTTTTTAAAATAAGTGGTCACGACCGTCTGCCATCATTTATAATAAATAATAAAGCAGGGAAAGGTACGAGACTACTAAAAATACAGATAATTGACCTGAACAAAGCCAGTGATGATGAAGACAAACTGATGTTGAGTGCTCAATATTTGGCGGACGATAATTACGATGAAGTTATAGATCATGCCGAAAGTGTGATAAATAAGATTTCAAAAAAACTGAGTGGATACAGTGCTAGTTTGTAGTTTTAGTTTAATTTTGTTGTAATTAACATAGTAAGTAAATAAATATAATGAAAATAACTTGTTGTTTCATTTTGCAGTTATTAATGGCCCCTTGCAGCTTTTTTAAATTTCGATATAACTTTTAAACTAGATTTAACAGTAATAGTACCTATCATATATTTTAACATTACTGGACTAAGAAAAAGCTGCAAGTGACCTTAAGAGTTTTTATTTTACCGACACGTTTTTCTTCATCTCGACTGACAGCGATATTAATTCAATTTAGTGGAAAAACTTTTCGGTAATTGATAATTCTCTTTGAATAGGTGATATAAAAAATATGTTTGTCAATAATATCATTTACTTATTTTGAAATCAGATATGAATACAATTCTAAATTATTTTCAAAGTACCACTTTTTAAACGCATAATACATCTTTTAACGCACAAGTTTTTTTATGAATAAAACAATTATATGTGCCGCTGTTTTTACAATATTTTTGATGCATTGATTGAAAATTAGGAAGACCTTTTTCACCCAAGTCTATTACAGTACAATTATCACACAAATCTTTAACCCATTTAATTTTTTCTAACCCTTTTACAAATATTTTCTTATTTTCTAAGTGAACATAAATTATTCTTTTAAACTCTCTATAATCAAAGAATCCTTCACGTCATAAGATACCGAGGTTTTTCTCTATCCATATAACATTACTTTTTTCTCTTTCCGATAAAGTAAAAAATGTATACGGGGGTTTTATTGAAAGAAGAAAGAAAAATAGAAAAAGAAAAATACATTTATTCACTACACACACAAGACACACAGAAAAATAGTGAAAACAGAAAACAGCAATAAACAAGTAGCGGGTGTGTCTTCGTGGCAGTGAATCGGACACTGGCTCAGCATGCTGAGGTGTTAAACACCTGCAGCGCTGATTTTCAGCCAGCTCCGAGTGTGACAGACGGACGGTACGCTAAACGAATAAAGTGTAATTTATAAATAAATAATTATATCGGTACTATTTAACAAATACTTATAGTTAGTGGCGAAATAAATACAAAAACTACATGCCAAACCTTACATAAACGTATTTAAAGTAGAAATACGAGTACGTACTTAGCCAGTATACAGCATCGACAATTTAGCACAATTAACTAAAACAAAAGAAAACTAAACTCTAATTTACAAAGTGCTGGTTGGGCAATTAGGATTTTTGGAGCGTCAACAAATAACCTTTAAGCTTACGCTTAAAGTGTACTTGCTAGGCGCTCCTTGGATGGGAGGGGGGAGATCATTCCAGCACTTGGACGCCGCGAACTTGAAACTACCCCGAAACGCCGCGGTTCGGTGCAGCGGCACAATCGCCCTAGCTTTAAATCTGCGTACATTACTGGACCACTGGATCTTTTGAAAGAGGTACGACGGGGTCATGTGTTTCACCACACCGAACATAAGGGTCGCCAGGTGCATGCGCCTCCGCGCAGCCATGTTTAGCAAGTTAGCGGCGTTCAAATACGGAGTGATGTGGGAGCGGGGAGGGACTCTAAAACAAAAACGAGCACACGCGTTCTGTACTCGTTGTATTAGCCTCTTAGACCGACCAAGTATACGACCATCATAAACGACATCGCAATAGTTTAATCTAGATAATATAAGTGATTCACACAGGTGGACACGCATATCAACACTGAGGTAATCACGAATATTATAAAGAACCTTAAGGCGGTAAAAGCAATTACTCACGACTTTAGCTACGTGGCTCTCAAAGCGCAGCTCGCTGTCCATGAGCAGGCCAAGGTTACTTGCTTCCACCACCCTTTCTATCGGTTCGCCCATGATAGTAATATCCCCGGCCGCCAGGCTATCTAAAGTTCTACGGGTTTGACGCTTCGATCCAAATACCAAATATTTGGACTTTTTGGGATTGAGGACAAGGCAATTTCTCTCCGACCAAGAAGCAACACTATCGAGGTCAGCATTTATGTTCTCTACGGCGTTGACTGTATCTGAGAACGTACTAGAAGTGTAAAGTTGCAAGTCATCGGCGTAGAGATGGTACTTACTACTCCTTATACTGGTAACAATGTCAGCACTGTACAATATAAAGAGTAGAGGACCCAGGATCGAACCCTATGGATATTGAAAATACTTGCGTGTATTCATTTGTACTATACGCAAATTCTTTAAGAATAAATTCATTTGTAAATGATTTAAACCCCTGGAGATCTACAAACAAGCAGTCTGAGGTCATGATATCCTTCGGGTAATATTGGTCAACGGTTTGTATTCTACAATGCTATCATTCAAAATAAGACAGTAAGCCGCAGTATTACCGGGTATGTCCTGTTCACACTCTAATTCAACTCTCACATCTATTAAACCCGTTTTTAAGGTTTCGTTTTGCCGAGAGCAGTCGATAACAAACAGAGGTGCTTTATCCTTAAATTCTTGCAGACTTAGCAACGGCGCTTGACTGCGGTTATAATACGACTGTTGGAATTTAGCATACTGTTCGTATAATATATTGAAAATAGGTTGAATTTAAAAAAACTTTTACATCTCTTAAATGACAATGATCAAAGTGTGTCATATCTTTGTTAGTCATATTTTTTCTATCTGTTTTTAATCCGATAACAACATATCGTGGCTTTTCAATTTGAGATGAAGTTTTGATTGCCCAGGAATGTTTTGATGTTTTCGGTAAAAGTGGATACTCATAAAGATCCCAGTTTCTAAATGCTACCTGAATAGCACGATCTTTTTCCAGGCACTTCATTAAATTTAACCTTTCCCGATCAGAAACTTTTATATGTGGCATACGCCATACTATTTTAGATATCGTAATGTTATCTATATATTCATTTGTATTTAATGTTACGCTATTTAAATTAGTATTGGATCTCAAAAGAATAAGTTCATGCTTACAGTTTATAACTATTTTATTGTAATCCTCTGCAAAGCCAAGAATCTTGTTTAAAGGAATGCATACAGAAAACGACCCATGCGTAACTTTTGTACCGTTAACATCCCAACCCCATGACTTTGACATTCTCGATTCATGTTCATTTAGAGATAAGAGAGATTTCATAGTAGTTGTAACTCCAGCATTTTTAATTTTGTCTATTTCGATTCCATTAAGCTCATGTCGAATATCTTGAAACAAATGAAGTATAGGGTTATTAGTAAACTGAACACTGGCCACCGGTAGTTTTGTTTCTCTGTTGACTACTACCATGTTTCCCTCTATGTATAAGGCACTCTCAGAAGGTAACACGTATAGATCTTGTTGGTTTATTGGTATACGGATTTCATCATTAAAATTGAAACTTGTTACGTAAGGTTTGTAGGAATGGAATTCAAAACTTTCTATTGTGTTATCGTAGCCGAAAGTTTCTGTTAAGTTTAGAATACTCATTTTAATAAACCAATAGTTTTAAGAAATTCTTTATTTTCCTTGGAAAGCCTCGTAAGCTGATTTTTAGGTGTTCTTTTCTTGACAGCACAATGCGTACTAATAATTGTACTGCGCGAAACTAATCTTTTATTGGAATCTATCATATTTTCCTGAGATGCAAATATATCTGGATCTCTTCACCGCGTAAATTGATTAAGTTATCGTTTATATCCAATATTCTTAACTTTAAAGAGCTTAAACTGTTTTGATTAAGGGGAAAATAAATAACGTTTTTAGGTGTTTCTATAATCCGATAGCCTGGTGGTACATTAGGCACAAACTCGTGAATAATATGACTTGGTTTTCCGTTAATAAATGAACCACTCACAATGTCACATTCAACTCGCACTATAGTTCTAGAGAGAATGGACACAGGAAAACGAGACTCTGTTAATATATTAGCTTGAATAGTTTCTTGACCGAAACCTAGCAAGTTACCAATCGAATTTTCTTTATTAAAATACACATTTTTAGAACACAATATAGATGTCTTTAACGTATTATTATTACATGTCAGTTAAAATGAACATCCTTTTAGATGTCTTTTCAGGTAATCGTCGAGGTCTTGAAGTTCGTATGACCCTTCAGGAATTTCAACTACTTCATTTTGGCCATAATGAAACATATTATTTCTATAGTCTATATTAGGTATAGAGTTAAAAGTCGAAAAATATAGTAACCCGCATTCATATTCACCATTAAGTTGAAAAGCTGGTGAATGATTTGTGATCAGGGTAGAAGAGGTTCCAGTTATGGACAAAGTGAAAGACATAGTGTGAATGATATGGTTTTTATTGAACAGAGATATTTAAACGGTTACTCCAAAATTGTTTTAAATATTTCAAACATAAATGACCGCAATTTACAGTATTAAACTTTTGATAAGTGACATAGTTGCATGAAATAATTTTATTTTTTAAATACTTTATTAATTCTATTGGAGGCTGAAGATCGCCGTAACTATCGAAATATTCACAGTAATTATTATCTTTGACATAGGCTACCCAGTGAGTCCCTTGGTTTTCAGAACTATCTAAATTAATAATTGCGCACTGTACTCTATTCGAACGCTTTGGCAAATTATCTCTCATATAAACGCCACGGAAATGAGGAATATCTGAAGAGTGTTTTAAAATATCTATATTAGTGAGAGCACGTCTAGGAAGCCTGTCGACTAGTTTTTTGAGTATTCTAAACACAATCCCTTTCCATTTCTGTACGGTTTAATGTGCAATCCTTTACCTAATGCAATAGATTCTATCATTTTGTTGTGACGTTGTGATTCGGTTAAGTTTTTCTTTGCAGTTTTGTAATCACCAACAGCTTTAGCTATCCCAGCAGCTCCTCCAGCCAATGATCCCAACGCAGAAAGTCCCGCAAAAATAGGTATTAGTGGTAATATACCGCCAGTTTTCGGAATCGGTATTAAACGCGGAATATGAATTTTCCTGTTTCTAGTAAATACTTTCTTTGCGAGCGCAAGAGCTCGGGTGATTGTAGTGCCTTTATCTTTTGATTTGTTTCTTTTCAGTTCCTTCCGCATCTTTGTAACCAAACCTTTAAATGATTTTATGATTGATTGAGATATGATTTCATTGTCCAATCCTCTATTACCAGCATCACGAGAAGCTATAAGTAATTTTAACCTTTTAAACTAATTCGTTTGGGTTATCCCAATATACATATGACACATCGTTTTTAACATTTTTCATCGTCGATAATCCTTCACCACTTACTGAACGTTCTTTAGCTAATTTAAAAAGAGGTCTTATTACATATTAATATTTCATGCCTTTGTTGCTTTTTATTGGTTTATTAGGATTAAACTCTCTTCTATGTGCATTAGTTTCTAATAATAAGGTTTTATAATTACATCTATCACCCTCAGTTACAATATCTAAATCCGGTACTTTCTTATATAGCAGTTCGAATAAACCTGGCGTTAAATAGTAAGTATGACCATTTACTTTCAGTTTTTTGTCATTTGTAGTGTATACTGGACAGGTTCCCAACAATTAGCTTATCCCGTTCCGTTCGAATACCAAAAGGTATATTTAAGTTGGTAATATATTGCTTTTAAAATTTAGGATCGTCACGAGGAGAAGCGTAAGAATCAGTCGTCTTAAATGAAATATTATTTGAAGAATCCTGATCATTAAAATGTTCACTTTCCACTTCATCGCTTACATCACTTTCATTATCTTTTGATGTATCATCCTCATGATTTTTATTAACAAGGCTAGATTGAGAAAAATTCCTCACAACCGTTTGATCAGTTATAGATTCCTTCTTTTCTTCACTTGGGCTATATTTAATTCTTTTTACTAACTTTTCCCATTGCAATCCGTCATCAAAATCATCATCATTTGTATTGAAGTAATTATTCTCATTTTTAACTTTAACTATTTCATTAAGCGGTTCTGTAATTGGTTTTAAAACAGATTCCAGAATCATATCATTGTTTGTTTTTACATCGCGAATAAGTTTAACCTTCTTTTTAACTGCTTCGGCTGACCGGAGTATCTTTTCCTTTAGCACTTCATCTTCATTAACTATCTCGACTTTCGAGCTCATGTCCTTTCTCTTTGGATTCATTTAATATAATAAACGATTATTCGAATACTATTCAATAAGTATGTACTTAAGTATATTAATCTACAATAATGAATGTATCAAACCCCATTCTATAACATCCAGAATTTTTGTTACAATCCTTGTTTATAACCAAGTAGCTGAAAGGTGCGTTCCATATTTTAGCGCAAATTTCACGAAACTGCGACCATGACATATCGGTTCCAATGTGCTCATGATAAACATGACATAAATTAACATCATCTTGCTTAAAAAAAATTATTAAATTAGCATTATCCCTTATTAATTGTTTTGGTACTTTACTGTACGTTTGATTTAAATAAAAGCTATCAATATTTTTATGTCTTCCCATTGCAAAGTAATCCCTTATGTTGTTTTGGTTTTCACAAGCCACATCATCAAATCGACCGTCGATACGAGTAAAATCGTAACTAAATTTAAGTGTTTTTTTGACTTTTACAGGGAGAGTTAAGTGAAAAAAGATCTACAAAACTGTATTTTTACATTTTTGATACATTGAGAAATAAAAAAAATACCCAATTTCATAACATCGTATGTCGAGGTTCATCAATAGTAATCCACTATTACATTAAGAGAAAATCATTGTAACTAGACTTAAGAATATTTTTTTACCCGAAATCGCTTCCAATTGTCACGATCACAGGCCAGTATCATCGCATAAATAGTTACGATTTTAATGTGCCAACGTTTTAACAAGTACAGAGCACGTAAATGTGGTTAAAATGTTACTCTACTTTAAGAGCTCGCGCTATGGGTGTTTCGGTTTTACGCCTAAATTGATTTACTGTGGTTTTACTGGCCCGTTCCTTCCATTTGCATTTTTTTGCCTCGAAAAATTAATTTTGATGACGGTTTTTACTTGCACCGTGTGACGTGGATGTAGGAGCACGTCTGTTTATGTGTATTGGAAATATATATATATTTTTGAGTGAGTGTTAATTACTTAAATTAATATGGAAAAGTTCCACTGACTCTAGTTATGAATGAAGAGTGGTGGAAGTACCCGTAAGAACAAAACTATTTACCTATTGCGATTGTATTATAAACCTGTTTAATTAATTAAAAGGTTAATTGGACCAAACAAGTAAGACTTTTACTCAGTGTAAATCGCCTATTAAGCAATACTAACTGATTTTTTTTTCGAATATTAAGTATTCTGGTTTTGTTAGTGAATACAGGCTGGGTAGTTCTACTAGCGTTTCAACCACTTTCACTTCCCTGTCGCATTTTTAACCATTTCCCTGTACGAGTAGGTTAACCATTTTCGGTTATTTTGAAGAATGCCTGGACTCCTACAAAATAACCGAAAATGGTTAACCTACTCGTACAGGGAAATGGTTAAAAATGCGACAGGGAAGTGAAAGTGGTTGAAACGCTAGTAGAACTACCCACCTACTTTCTTTAGTTAGGTAAAAGTCGCTAGAGTACGTTAAGAGAAACAATTAAAAAAATATTTCCGACCGGTATTTCGTTACTATTACTTAAAATGACTTTTTTTTGTAAAAAGGCCCCGATGTGTATAGTACTGTATAGCTATACGTATTTAACGTTTGTTTGAGCGTGATTTGAAATATTTCAAAGGATTGATAAAAAGCTACTTCACCGATTTGCCAAATTCTTTTGAAAAAATAAGTCTCATACTTCTAAGATAGTATGTTATTAGATACAACGCACTATAACTATCACGCTGCGTTAATCGCGGAAAACTTTAAACTTGTGCTTGTTTTTTGACAAAATATTAGTTAGGTAGGGTAGGAAAGTATTAAATAATATAAGTAATCACTAAAAAGGGCAAAATTAAAATTAAAATAATTAAGAAAAGAAGGAACCGACTTTAAACGGAGTCATTTGTTCAGGACATCTTGGGTTAAACAAACTGAAGTCGGCGTCCTAGAATATTTTAACCAAAACGCCGACTTTAGTCTGACTTAGGACGCTTTGAATTAATGTTTTTGTTTGGAGTCGCTTCATTGTTTTTAAACATTTTTAATAATAAAATAAAATATTAGGAATTAAGTTTTCTCCTTGTCAGTGGAGCGATACCTGAACACTATAGAGACTTTTACAGAAACTTGCCTCACTCAAATGAAACTGAACGAAATACTTTTGAAGATTAAGATTCGCTAGTAAACTCATCCTCCCATATGTAATGTAGTTACGTAATATTTAATTATATAGTTACTGTCAATTGGAAATAAAAACATTAATGATATTAATGATATTGATCATCGATGAACACATAACATAGGTACTTAATTGAACTGTCATAAAGTTATACGTACCTGGTCTATTATTTTATCATTGTGATCTCTTTGAAGAATAAAGGTAATTAAAATAGTTAATTAAAGTAGTCAAAATACTAAATATTAGCACTTAATAGTGCCAAAGTGAAAGTTTATGTTTTGTTACCCATTTGTTACTAAATAACTTGATTAAGTCAAAGCAAGTGTTGATGTTTATTAATTAATTACTTACTATTTAGCTGGCAACCAGATTAGTCCTGAAGTATCTAAGTACTTACCACCCTCTACTTATGGAGGGTGGTAATTACCAAATTATGGTGTTAAAGTACTTTTATTGTTTCTTAATGATTATTTATTAAATAAAAAGTTAAAAAATGTTTAAATTATTTTGTACCTAAATATTTTTTATTCTTTCAATATTCAGTAAAAATATTTTTTTAATGAACAATAATGATAATTGGCAATTATCTACTTGAAACTAATACAATTCACTGTATAAATATATATTTTTTATATTTTCTAACCGGAGTTACTATATTTTAAGTCATAAAATACAATAAAATGGCCGCGAATCTGTTGCAAGTAACATGGTTTCTTTAGATACGATGATATTGGCCTAACAAATAATGGCAAAACTTAGAGCTGTAAGATGGTATTGTAATATACAATAATACTCGATAGTCGATAATGCAAAATACGTGAACGTAACTCGATCTAAAATTTAAAATAAACAGTTTAGAAAAAAAATGAAAATTTAGAATTAAAGAGCACCAAATTCTGAGAAACATGATATGTACATTTGTACGAAAACATAAACTAATAAGTAAAATATCGCGGTTTGAAGTTGCAAAATACGTTTTTTCGCTCTCCTGAAAACCTCTGTTTTGTAGTTACGATTTTACTCGTATCGACGGTCGAAATATCATGATTGAGTTATAGTTAGCTTCGTTTGGGCTAAGTATTTCTTAACTTTCACAATATTTTTGAAATTTAACCGTGGGAACTAACGCTAATACTTCTTCTAAAAATCGATACATAGGTTGGAAAAGGGCTTTATTTTAAGCACAAACCCAATTTCCGTTACATGTTGTGAAACGCGCACGTTAGTGCGATTATTTCATTTTGCGCAAACGCAAATTTTGAAATCCACAAAATAATATTGGGCATTTGGATCACACGAGTGAGGAGGGCGAATTCGCTCGATATCGAAAAAGGTGGAACAGAATGCATGCATGAATTTCATTTTTCGCAAACCCAATTTACGTTACGACGTGTTATTTGTTAAATACGCATGTTAACGCGAGAGATAATAGTTTTATTTTAAGCACAAACCCAATTTCCGTTACATGTTGTGAAACGCGCACGTTAGTGCGATTATTTCATTTCGCGCAAACGCAAATTTTGAAATCCACAAAATAATATTGGGCATTTGGATCACACGAGTGAGGAGGGCGAAATTTTCGCCAGCTTTTTTTACCAGCTCACTTTCCTGACCTACTTTCAACCTTTTCTGATAAGAACATTCACGCCATACTCATTTCTGAGACATGGCTTAAACCGTCCCTCTCATCTACCCTCTATTCTTTACCCGGTTACCAATTAATTCGCAACGACAGGATTGGGTTCAAAGATGGCGGCTTGAGTACCGTTCGCGGGGGTGGTGTTGCCATTTATTTAAAAAATGACATCGTTTGCGAAATTGTGGCTGAGTCCCCATCCGTGTACTCAAAGTCATCGGAATACTTATTTCTCAGCGTTTCCTTAAACCACACTTAACTACTTCTCGGGGTTTATTACAGTCCATCGTCCAACATAAGCTATTTCGATGCATTTGAGAATACGTTATCTGATCTCTGTCCCCAGTTCGAACATAGCGTAATCATGGGCGATTTTAATACATGCCTCATTAAAAACGACCTTCGCTCTTCTAAACTTCAGTCTCTAGTAAATTCACTGAATCTTAGTATTCTCCCTCTCGGTCCCACTTATTTCCCTCATAATGGGCCCCCTTCTCTTTTAGATCTTATTATAACCTCATCCCCTGATTTTGTCTCATTTCACGGCCAGTTTAATGCTGCTCTCTTTTCAAACCACGACCTTATTTACGCCTCTTTCAAAATTCGCCCCCTGAAACGTAGACACAAATTCGTCCTTCGCCGTAATCTTGGCGACATCAATCTGCGGGCCCTGCTCTCCGATCTTCACAACGCTGATTGGCAGTCTATCGAAACTTGCACTGACATCGACCTTAAACTTGAGATTTTCAACAGCACATTGCTTGCGATTTACGACCGACACGCCTCTCTGAAGCCGATGTGCGTCAAGCATTACCCTGCGCCGTGGCTGACCGAGGATATCAAAGCCCTGATGGCGAGGAGGAACCGCGCCTGCGTGAGGTTGCGCCACGATCCGTCTGAGAACAGTCATGATAAGTACGTCATGCTGCGAAATCGTTGAAACAAGAAGTGCCGGGAAGCAAGACGTTGTTATATCCATGAGTCTATTCAGAATTATCCCCCCCATAAATTATGGAAATTTTTGAAGTCACTAGGGGTAGGCAAATCTCAAACTCACTCTTCTAGTCATAAAATGAATCTTAACGCCCTGAATAAGCATTTTAGCTCTTCTCCGGTCACTTTAGACCCTTCCGTAAAGAATAATACATTATCTCTTCTTGCTACTGCCCCGAACCCCGACTTTCCCCCTTTTGATCTAAGATTAATTACTCCGAAGGAGACTATAGACCTTCTGAAGTCAATAAAAACTAAGGCCGTCGGTGAAGATGGCCTGAGCTTAGACATGCTCATGCTGGTGGCGGATTCCATTGCTCCTATCTTTTCCGACATTATCAACTTTTCCTTCTCTTCGGGCTATTTCCCTACATTGTGGAAACTTGCTCATGTACTCCCTCTTCCAAAAGTGTCAAAACCTGCGTCCTTATCCGATTATCGTCCTATTTTTATTCTCCCTGTACTTTCCAAAATAATAGAGCACTTTGTTAATCAAAGACTGTCTCGTTTCCTAAATATGCACAATCTTTTTAACCCCTTTCAATCTGGTTTCCGCCCCGGGCATAGCACTGTCACTGCTTTGGTCAAGGTCACCGACGACATTCGTTTAAACATAGAAAATAAACATCTGACTGTCCTGGTTTTGTTAGATTTCAGTAGTGCCTTCAATACAGTTGATTTCAATATTCTTCTCGGCATCCTCAAGACCCTAAATTTCTCTGTGGCGAATTGCCTCGCTTCCAAGGCGGGATAGATATGTAAGTTATCTGTGGTCATTCGCCAGACTAGAGAGACTTGTATGAACGTGTGAATTAAAACTACTTGTAAAGTTTCCTACAAACGTAACGTCTCACAAGATTGTATTTGATTTAATGTACCCTAGTACCTACAAATGATTAAAGTACGTGTCATTGTAGACAGAGTGTCTTTTACTTATCTAGTAAGTCTAGACTATTAACACCCCACGAAGAACGCCGCATAGGCGTATAATGGTGACCCCGAACTCCGCTGCATTTGGAGTTTTCAATTTACACTGGAGTGGCTACAAATAACATCGCCTGAAGCGATTCATTAGGTTAGCAAACACCACATTGTTCCTGGTAATTCAACAGTTTTTGCATTGACCTTGGCGGACCCGGCGTTTTGATTACAACTACAAGGCCGGACCTCACAGGGATCGTATTTCATCGGCAACGCCGCGTGTATTATTGGACATACGCAGTGTTATTCTTCATATTTAGTGCGCGTGTGGTGTTACAGTGTTAGCGCAAAAAGTGCATTCATTATTTTCGTTTGATAACGATTTCAAACATTCAATCTCGTGTTCGATGACTTACGCGCCACGTGCGGCACTCCGAAGAAACTTTCAAATAAACAAACGTCAGGGTTGTTACCCTGACGTTTGTTTATTTGAAAGTCGACGCTATTTAGATGACGTTTCGTTCGCTGGTTTCGGTATCGCAAGTATTGTTTTGTTTACTATGAACAGTTTAACAGTTTTATTAACTAGCATGTTATTTTAAGTTAGTGAATGTTTTATTGGGAAATGGTTACTAAAAATAACCCTTGAAGTTTACCTTTATGTTATTGAGGTCTAAACTTATAAGTGCATAAAGTAACAACTAACTGATTTAAATTTGTTTGATGGGAGGTGGTTTAAACAATGTTTGTGGTTTGTTTATCATTTTTGATGGTTTTTGTTTTTCATTAATCTGTCTTGTCTTAGTTGAACTTAACAATATTTTATTTTGCAATTTACAAACTAATATTTGACTGATAAGCTTGTGTGTTTATATACTTTGCATTTACTGTGTCCATTGTGTGCTTTTTAAGTGTGTTCTCTATATTATATGTTTTGGTCATATACATACAGCCTTGGTTGTGGGGGCAAGATTTACTCTTAAGTTTTGTTTGTTTAGGTTTTGTTTTGAGATTACAGATACATTATCTAATTCTTAATAATACCAAGATATCTTCTTTAAAACCATGGCTAACATAGAGGCACAACTTAAAGAGCTACAGGAGCGAGTGTTGGCTCTGTCAGGTGATTCGGTGCCACAGGTGAACGAGGTTAAGGTGAAGCTTCCGTCGTTTTGGACCGAAAAACCAAAGCTCTGGTTTGCACAGGCGGAGGCACAGTTTGAGATAGCAGAAATAAAGGCAGACGGAACAAAGTATGGATATGTCTTGTCTATGCTGGATACTAAAACTGCCACTGAGGTAGAGGATTTTATTTCAAACCCTCCTGCTACCGGTAAGTATGAACAACTTAAGGCTGAACTTATAAAGAACCTTTCAATATCAAGAGCCCAAGAAGTGAAACAGCTCTTGAGTGCAGAGGAAATTGGGGACAGAAAACCTTCTGTTTTCCTTCGCCATCTCCGTTCCTTGGCAGGAACTGCAATGGATGAGAGTATCCTACGGGAATTATGGTTGCGCCGTTTGCCGAAAGACATACAGAAAATTCTTATTGCACAGAAGGACTTGGAGCTGGACAAGTTGGCTGAAATAGCTGATGCTATTGTAGAAGCATCTATCTCAGAATCCACTACTGTATGTACGGTGACTTCCCCTCCCTCTTCAGAGATTAGTGACCTTGTGAAGTGCATTGAGGCCCTGACTAAGAAGGTCGATGCTCTCAGCACTGATAATGCAAGACGCTCCAGGCCCAATACCCGCCCTCAAGCCTCACATCCCAAGTCGAGGGCATCTTCTAAATCTGCTGGGCGTTGGTGTTGGTATCATAAATGTTATGGACCAAAGGCCTCCAAATGCATTTCTCCCTGTGCTTGGAAGCCCAACCAACCGGAAAACTCTTCCAGCAATCTGTAGAGGCGGCCTCTGATTGCTCTTATCCCGGCCGCCGGTTATTTGTGAAGGACTCCAGATCAGGCCATCGATACTTAATTGATACTGGTTCAGTCGCCTAGTGCCTGCTATACGGGCACATCTCAAAAAACCAATATTAAGAGAAATCGCCGATCAAAGTTTTGCGAGTTGAGTGTGCGGCAGAAAAATGGGTCTAATTCCTTAAGTTTTGGATCAATAACACTGTGGTTTAGGTTATTTTGTTGTTCATTATATAGAGCTTCAAATCAATGTGTAATTGTTTTTCAAGTATGCACAGTTTTTAAAGTACTGGACTTCAAATAAAGTCACTTCGTGTTATGGCCATATCACAGAAAGTATTTTACGAAATTTCGAGCTGTGTCCAAAATCGCAGAAGAATTAAATGACGATAATAAGCATAATATCATACAAAAACACATTTAAAAAATTAAAATAAATGTAAAACACGAAAAATAATTATCAGATACATCATAATCATCTTTGACAGAGTAACAACATTATTAAATGAGATAATCAATGTCTCGAAGTTTGCCTACCGCGTAAATTCTTTTGACAGATAGGTACATAATTTAAATTACCTATGTTTGAATATCTGCCCAGCTAAAATCCAGTCTTCTACTGAGTGCACGACAGGCAGTGACCAGATGCTGCGCCAGAAACTAATCATAGCAGCAGCATCCGTTAGGTGTCCGTCGCTAACTTCTTAATCGGTTCCTTCCCACTTTCGGTACTCCTTCCTCTGATCACTTTGGAACAGGCGATTTTGCTGGTATCTGTCCACACGCTCTCTATAGCGACGAATATGGCTTACCCACGCGCAAACTTTCTGCTTCAGGTTGTCGATACGTTCCGTGACACAGGCCATATAATGCTGGGACCTTATTCCGGTCCCAGCAAAAGCCTGGTTCACGAAACGCATGACTCGGGGGCGTTCATTGCCCCCCTGAAGCAGATTAGCTTTCCTATGAGAGTCCACTTATCATTATGCCGCTCAATTCGCACTTGCCAAGAGGGGACAGACCCGCGAGCGCGCGGAGCTCGGCCGGTGTCCGAAAACTTGACTCGAACTACGCGGCACGCAGCTATGGCCCCGCAGTACAAAATTGAGCGGGTATAGATAATATCCTCGCTGGCTTGTAAATATGACGCCAGCAAGGCGTATAGGGCTCCCATAAGTGCTAAATTTCGTTTACTGGCAGGCAAGCGTGGTAAACGAGGCCTAGAGTTGGGTGTGGACCGATACTGCGCGATCGCGTCTTCCAAAGCCCTCCTCAATTGCTCATTTACCTGGCTAGTTACGCTTATATTCGCACAATCCTCAACGTCGCTAACGGGATCATCCTGCACTGACATCAGTGCGTGTTGGGCGACTGGCATCGAAGCCGATAACGCAGCAGGAGGGTCCCGTGATGAAGCGGAGGTTGTACGAATAGGTAGCGATTCAAGGCGTAGCCGATCAAGTATAGACTGATCCAGTCGCCGAAGCCGCTGAATGGCCCGCACTTCCGATACTCGTTGGGCGGTAACGGTGATGGCTGGTTAAAGAGTCTGATACAGGAGCAGCATTCGTTCACGGTTCGCAGTGAGGTTAGTTCCTCCCTCTGTAGCCCCGTAGTATGGTCGCATGCAATTCTCATTATTTGATGTTGCCCATCGCATGCGGCGCACTAAACCACCGGTGGCGGGAGCCTTGCGCGGAGCAGGATGCCCCGCAAGCCCCAAGTGTGCCGGCAGCGGTGGTCGCCCGTCACGCAGGTCGTCGCGACGGCGGAGGCGGCAGCCCGCGCTCGTCGCTCGACTCGCTGGTGTCGGGTGCAGTGGTGAACTCATCACCCGACGACGATGGCGAGGAGCTGAACGAAGCGGGCTGGGGTGGAGGGTGTGCGTTCGCAGTATCTGCTTCTGTTCTATACATTCTTGGTCTTGTTATCATGTTTTTTTCATGTCATGGTATTAAGGACGGCGATCTCAAGCAGTCAGTCAAGGAGCGTTTCTTCTGCCGCTTGCCAAAAGTTCTTAACAGTCTTTTGTCGGAGGGTAATAAGGTGCACGCCTTCAATAGTTGGGTGATGCCGTTGATCACATACTCCTTTGGCATACTAAGGTGGACTCTATTGCTTAAATCACATCGCATGTTGCACCCACGCTCTTCTGTCATGAGACTGTACATCCCGAGAAAATGTGGAGGTCGAGGCATTTTAAATGCTTAGAATCTCCACAACCGCGAGGTGTGCAATCTCAGGGATTATTTCCTTGGCAATGAGTGTGGGATACATCGTCATGTGGGTGCAGTAGACAGGAGCCTCACGCCTCTCTCCTCGGTAAACGAAAACTGGCGCAGACCAATGTTGTTGAGCACTGAAGACCGCAAGAATGTATCGAAGAGCAAGGAGCTACACGATCTGTCATCACGTACAGGACTATTGTCCCCAATAAGCCTGATATCGTATTGACAGATCGATGTAATTTTTATTTCGTTTATATTTTGACGCATTCATTGTAATCACGGTCCCATTTAAGAACTATTACCACCAAACGGCCCGCAACGGCTCGGAACGGAAAGAATTTTATGGTCTTTAAACGATATTAAATCATGTTCACAGTATTTAAAGTCTATATAACCAAGCCGCGCACAGCAACTTGACCGCGGGCGTCTCCCGCGAGACGCGATCTTAGCCGAAAGTATGCTGCGACGAATCTGCAATAATATCAAAAATTTAAATTTTTGAGATGAGGCCGTATAGCAGCCACTAGGCGAGATATTAGCTGTTTTCCCCGCAATTTATTAAAAGGGATTTACAGACCCACAACCTTTGATGTTCAAGCCGCCAATGGAAGTGCAATTAAAACTTATGGCACACTCCCCCTGCAGTTAGAACTAGGATGACGCCGGGATATTAAATGGAATTTTGTCATTGCAAACGTTGGCGTGCCCATCATCGGCTCTGATTTGTTAGCGGAGTACCACCTGATGCCGGATTGCCGCAACCAACGCCTGATAGACGGTACTACAAAACTATTTGCCTCCGCGACTATTGCCCAGATTGAACAGGCGAGTGTCAAGAGCATTGCGAATGATTCACCATTCTCTAAGATTCTCATGGAGTTCCCGGATATCTTACGACCGCCTGGGCTGCCACGAAAAGTGAAACACTCCACGGTGCACCACATAATCACAAATGATGGTCCACCAATTTCGTGCCGCCCGCGGAGACTAGCGGTGAATAAATTGCAAGCAGCTAAAAAGGAATTCCAAGAGATGGTGAGTTGTGGAACAGCTCGACCCTCAAGTAGCCCCTGGGCTTCGCCGCTGCACATGGCGCGAAAAGGTGAGAATGGGTGGCGTCCATGCGGGGACTACCGGGGCTTAAATGCCAGGACAGTCCCAGATCGCTATCCAGTTCGCCACATAGGCGATTTTTCACACAACCTCGCTGGTTCTACGGTTTTTAGCACAATTGACCTCGTAAAAGCATACCAGCAGATACCGGTTCATGAACCGGATATTTGCAAAACCGCAATTACAACACCATTTGGGCTTTTTGAGTTTCCCTTTATGACCTTCGGCCTGCGAAACGCTGGCCAGTCTTTCCAGCGCTTTATGGATGAGGTCATAAGGGGACTCGACTACTGTTACCCATATATTGATGACATCCTCGTATTTTCCAGAACCCCTGAAGAGCACGCAGAACATCTTCGTGTGCTGTTCCAGAGGCTATCAGAGTACGGGGTTGTCATCAATCCGTCTAAGTGCGTGCTTGCTGCTAATGAGGTAACATTCCTTGGCTATCTTATTACAAAGAACGGAACTAGCCCACCTCCAGAGAGAATCGAAGCCTTACGAAGTTTCCCTCTACCTAAAACGGTTGAAGGCCTTCGTAGGTTCCTTGGTATGATCAACTTTTACCGCCGATTCCTCCCGAAAGCAGCCGAACTCCAAGCACCGCTTATAAATGTCCTGGCATCTACCCAACTGAAAGGCCCAAAACCAGTGCCCTGGACGCCTGAGTTAGAGCTCGCGTTCAACAACTGTAAAGAGCGTCTTGCCACTGCAACGCTTTTAGCTCATCCTATTGCTGATGCTCCATTGGGGCTCTTCACCGATGCATCGTCGACCCATGTGGGAGCCTGTTTGCAGCAGAATGTTAATGGCCAATGGCCAATTCTAGACTCTTCAGCATCATCTACTTCATCCGAGAATGCTAAAATCAACAGAAGCTGCCCGGAAATGGGTGAAGATTTACAAGGAAAAATCGACTTGTTACATATTAAATTAAATGAGTTGCAGGATAAATTGCTTATTGCTGATCAGGAGATTGAAAATCTCCTCTCGGAAAATTCATCACTTAAAGTTAACATTGAAACCTGCAATAAGAAGATAAACCAATTGACACAAATATGTAAGTCTGATTCTGTAAAATCTTTATCTACGAGTAGAAGGAGCTCCAAAAATATAAAGCCCTCATCTATTCCAAAAGTAAATAACACCAAAAACAGTGGCAGCTTCAAATAATTAAACATTAAAGAGGGAGAAAACCATAGCAAGCCACGGACTGTCACAGAATTAGTCTCAGACTTGGAACATAAAAACAATAATTCAGATGTAGACAAACACTGCCAACAGTGCCAACCATCGCCACCGTCGCTAGATGTCGCTTTTCCTAAAAGCAGCTGCGAAATTACATGTCATAAAATATGTATGATAAGCACAGAAAAAAGGAATAAAGTTCTCAAGATTGCTGACTGCGAACTTGGAAATAACTACCAGATTTGCCATTATCTTTATCCAGGCGTTGGGCTACGGAAACTTCTTCATAACATGGAAATTAAATTATTGTTTGTTGTTTATTGGTGAAGAAGATTTTAAAATTTTACAGAATTACAATAGCTTAGTGCTACATATCAGAAATATTATGTCAAATCTCAAGCACACAAATGTGATATTATGCTATCCAATGTTTAAATTAGGCAAGTTCTCTAATGTGTACAACTGGAGAGTAGAAGCTTTTAACTACAAATTGTTTGAAGACAACAAAAAGTATGAATATGTTTACCTTCTAGACAGTAATCGGAATCTGTCGTATGATTATGATATGTTTAATCGATATTCAGGTCATGCTAATAATACTGGAATTAGAGTTATACTGAAGGACATATGTAAAAAGATTTCGATTATTCAAGACGATAATAATACTATTGAGCCTACAAGCTCCTTACTTGAAAACTCGAAGTTTTTTCGTTCCTCAGTTTAGTGAGGATAATAATATTCAATCCGCAAACAAATTTCGAATTATGCACCAAAATATAGCAGGCTTACTAAACAAGTTAGATCCATTACAGATTGTCTTGCAACAATTTCACAAAAATGGCCAAGAGGTTGATGTAATTTGTCTTAGCGAGACTTTTGTCAAGCATGGATGTGAAAGTAACATTAATCTTAGCAGCATCTTATAGTAGGCCAAAAAGTAGAGGCGGCACGGCTATCCTTGTCAAAAGGTCATTAGAGACTAAACCACTAAATTTTAACTTAAACTTGGTAACGAACTATTATTTTGAATGTTGCGGGACAGAGATAGTAGGATTAAATATTATAGTAGCTGTTATATACAGAAGACCTGAACAGACTTGTGCACACGTAGGTGTTTTCATGCACAAGCTGAACAAGGTGCTTTATATTTTAAGCTCAAGGTACAAGAAAAAACATATAGTTATTACTGGCGATTGGAACATCGATGTTTTGAAAGATAATACTTTCACTAAAGATTTAAAGAGTACTTTAATGAATCATGGTTTCGTTATACACATCAATACACCTACAAGAATCAATACATGTATAGATTTAATCGCTAGTAACGTAAATAAGGTTGAATCTCAAACTCATAATTTTTGCTTGTCTGACCATGAAATGGCTCAAACAGTAACGTTTCATATTAAAAAGAGTAAAGCCTTGATCAATTGGTTCGACTTCAAAAGAGATTGAGAGTGTTTTCCGATTATAAAGGTCAAAGTGAGCAACCATCAGAAAAGAATAAAGTGGTTAACAAAAGGGATTATAAAATGTTGTCATACTAAAAGAAAATTGCATATGCGAGTGACAATGAAGAACGGTTGTATAAAAACAAATAGACTTAAATTAAAACAATACAGTAATATTCTAAGAAAATGTATAAACAGGTCGCAAAAACTTAACAATTACAACTATATCGCAATGAGTAAAAACAAGTGTAAAGCTACATGGAATGTTATATCATCTACCACCACCAATAATGCTCATGTTAATGACATAAATTCTATAAAATTTGATCAAGTGACATATAATAATCCCCAAGATATTTGTAATATATTTAATAATTATTTTATTGATATTGTTAATACTTATACTGATAACAATAGTAAAAATAAAAATATTACAGTAAATAATCAACATAAACATTTATCTTAAATTTTTCTTAAGCCTGTCGATAACAGAGAAGTGTACAAATTAATCATGTCATTAAATAATAGCAAAACCAGTGGCTATGATGACATTACTACAAAAGTACTTAAATTAACTGCTGTTTACCTAACTCGGCCCCTAACGCACATCATAAACCTCTCCTTCAACAAGGGTATCTTTCCAGAACAGCTGAAGATTTCTGTAGTCAAACCTATGTTTAAAAAAGGAGATCGCTGGGATCTTAACAACTACAGGCCTATCACGATTATCCCAATTTTTTCCAAAATTTTTGAGAAAGCCATGTGCGAAAGATTAATGGGCTTTTTAGAGAAAAATAATTTACTGCAAACGGATCAATATGGTTTTAGGAAGGGTCACTCAACTGAATTAGCTTGTTTTAATCTTATAAATAATAAACAACCTGTAATGTCCATCTTTCTCGATTTTAGTAAAGCTTTCGACTGTGTCAATCACACTAAACTTCTGACAAAGTTTGAACATCTGGGAGTTAGAGGAATAGCATTAGATTGGTTTGCAAGTTATTTGAAGAATAGGAAACAATGTAGTGAAATTTCGAAAATAGTTTCGGTAGGTAAGGAACAAGTAAAAGTAAAATATCGGTCACCTCTCCGCGTTAATAAGACAGGAGTACCCCAAGGAAGTAATCTGGGACCGTTTTTATTTCTTGCTTATATTAACGATCTTCCTAAAGCTACGTCGCAAAATTGCATACTATTTGCTGATGATACTACATTATTAGTAAAGGGTGAAAACAATAGCACATACGAAGCAACTATAAATAAATCATTGACTGACATAAAAAATTGGACAATTAACAATAATCTTAACATAAATATAACTAAAACATCATATATAGAATTTCATTCTTATCAATATAATCCTAATCAACTAAACATCATCTATGATAACAATCCTATAATAAAAACTGACAGTACTAAATTCCTAGGTCTATTCATAGATAATCATCTCAATTGGAAATCGCATATTGACTTTGTTTGCTCTAAACTAGACAGATTTGTATTTTCGCTTCGGAAACTTAGGACCACTGTTTCAATGAAGGCAGCAATCACAGCCTATTACGGATATGTTTTCTCGACGCTCAACTATGGCCTATTGTTGTGGGTAATTCTGTCGATGTCAAAAGGGCTTTCACACTGCAGAAAAAGTGCATACGTGCAATAACGAATACTTGGTTCACAGACAGCTGTAGACCATTGTTTAAAAAACTGAAAATGTTGCCACTACCATTTATTTTTAAAATGCGCGCTGAGGTTTTTACTGGCAGGCAGAGGGCGCAATACAAAAACCTCTTGCATCAACCTCCTTGTCGCAGTGCAATGTATAGCAAAAATGCCTACTATATGTGTATAGTATTGTTTAATTGTCTTCCAGATGAAATAAAATTGTCAAACGGCTTAGAATTTAAGAAGAAACTTGACAAGTTATTATTTGAACTTTGCTTTTATAGTGTGAAAGAGTTTCAAGAATCAGAAAACATGTAACATCGATAAATTAATATTATTATTACTAAAAAAGTGTTTGTGCTCTCCAACAAATTTGCATGTCGATTGTTGTCGGCCGAATGCTTGACACCAAACTACCATAACACCTTGTACATTATTCATAAGTATTCTGGCAAATAAATATTTCATTTCATTTTATTTCATTTCATTTCATTTCATTTCATGGTCTTAGTCACCCAGGCGCACAATCATCTGCTCGCCTGATGGCTGACCGCTTCGTCTGGCTTAACATTAAAAAGCAGTGCCGCGTATGGGCGCGCACCTGCCTTGCATGTCAGCGAAGCAAAGTAAGTAGACACATGAACGCACCCTTGGAGATGTTTGCCAGTCCGTCCAATCGTTTTCACCACGTGCACCTCGACATCATTGGACCCATGCCCCACAGCAAAGGATACCAGTACTGTCTGACAGCCGTCGACAGATTTACTCGGTGGCCGGAGGCATGGCCAATGGTCGGGATCACGGCGGAAGAAGTCGCGGAGACGTTTACTAGAGAGTGGATATCCCGATACGGGGTACCCTCTATAGTGACGACCGATCAAGGACGTCAGTTCGAGTCCACGTTATTCCACCGACTGATGGACGTCTGTGGTACGAAGCGCGTCAGGACGACTAGCTACCATCCTCAAGCGAATGGAATGGTCGAGCGTATGCACCGTACACTAAAGGCTGCGCTCATGTGTAAAGAAAATTCTTGGTCTACTGCATTGCCCCTCGTTGTATTAGGAATGAGGGTAGCCCTTAAGGAGGATTTAAAAACATCAGCTGCCGAGTTGGTTTACGGCGAACCTCTTCGTCTACCTGGCGAGCTCGTCGTTACTCCTGATAAACCTTTCGAAATGCTGGAGACTGTATCAGATTTCGTTAGTAACCTACGAACTCACATGAAAGGTTTGAGAGCAATACCTGCTTCTCAACATTCCCGGAAATCGACATTTATTTTTAAGGACCTGACGGCGGCGACTCATGCTTTTTTGCGGGACGACACGGTGCGGCGGTCACTGCAACCACCGTATACTGGCCCTTACCTAATTAAAGAGCGACGTGGGAAGAATTTCATCTTGGATGTCAACGGAAGGGATGTCACTGTCAGTGGTGACAGAATAAAGCCGGCTCACCTAGAAGCTGAAGCGCCCGCACTAGCTCCCAGCGTGCCTGCACCTGTCGTAACACCAGCAGCACCGAATCCTCCACTTCAGCCTGCACCTGCTACCATTTCTTCTAATCCTGTGGTTACCAGAGCAGGTCGACAAGTAAAGTTTAAAAGAATTTTGGATTTATAAAGTAGTTAAGTAGTATTTTGTATTTATATATATTTTTTTCTTGGTTTATGTTTCTCCGTGGGGGGGTGGTGTGGCGAATTGCCTCGCTTCCAAGGCTGGATAGATATGTAAGTTATCTGTGGTCATTCGCCAGACTAGAGAGACTTGTATGAACGTGTGAATTAAAACTACTTGTAAAGTTTCCTACTACCTTAACGTCTCACAAGATTGAATTTGATTTAATGTGCCCTAGTACAAATGATTAAAGTACGTGTCATTGTAGACAGAGTGTCTTTTACTTATCTAGTAAGTCTAGACTATTAACACCCCACGAAGAACGCCGCATAGGCATACATCTCTTTTTCGGCCCTTACGTGGTTTCAATCATACCTCCTTGGAAGGCGCCAGCGTGTTAAGATGGATGAAACTCATTCTGATTGGAATACTCTCACTGCTGGTGTCCCTCAGGGGGCTGTGCTCTCTCCTCTTCTATTTTCAATTTTCATAAATGGTATAACAACCTACCTTCTTTCTTCTTACAACTTATACGCTGACGATTTGCAGATTTATGCGGGGGCTAGTTTTGATGACTTCCCTTCCCTGATTGACCTTATCAATGACGATCTTGCCACGATCCAGAAATGGGCCTCTAATTTTGGACTAAAGGTCAATGCAAAGAAGTCGCAGGCCATTGTTGTTGGAAGTCCCCACTTCATCTTGAAGCTGTCTGACGTTGTGATACCCAATTTGGTGTTTGACGGTAGTCATAGTCATATCATTTATTGCATTATGTGTTTACAATGGTCTTAAAAATATTAAATGTCCAACATAAACCCTGTTAGGGCACTGCAATTTATTCTCATTATATTCCTATAAGTACCTAACATTATTAACTAAATTACAAAATTACTTAACTAAACTTATCCCTTATATTCAAAAAAGTCATTTAAAGTGTAAAAACTATTCACGGTCAAAAAATGATTTAATTTATTATAAAATATATTGTCCTTTTGTATTAGTTTTAATGTCATTGGTATATTATTATAAATTTGTACCGACATGTGATGGGGCCCTGAACTGACTATTTTCATGTCAGTGAATGAACTTATGAGCTTGTTCCTCTTTCTTAAATTGTGGGGCCGAGGGTAATTATCCCTTGTGTGTGTGAATAAATTAGGATTATTTCTAACAAATTTACAAATTTCAAAAATATATATTGATGTTAATGTCAAAATCTTTAAACGAGTGAAATGTGGCCTACAACTTTCAGATTCATTTATATTAACTAATATTCTTATACACTTTTTTTGTATTATGAACAGATTTTTACCACATGTACTGTTACCCCATAAAATAACTCCATAGCTAAGGCGGGAGTGGGCATAGGCATAATAGGCAGAGATTGATGTTTTTAAATCTGTACATCTTTTTAATTGACTCAGTGCATATACAAACTGAGATAGTTTCACCGACAATTTATCAATGTGGGCTTTCCAACTTAAACTTGAGTCAATTTCTATTCCCAGTAGTGTACACGAGCTCACAGTTTGTATTTTATTGCTATCGTAAGAATAATCTATATCTAAAGGCATTTTCTGTCGAGGTTTTATTTGAATTTGTTTAGTTTTAGAAACATTCAACATCAAATTGTGATCCTTGAGCCAGTCTAATATGTCATCAAAAGTAGTGCTCAATTTTTGCTCCAAATCGTTGCTATTGTTACTTTGCAAAACAACGGTGATATCATCTGCGTAAAGCACACACTTCTGGTGTATTTCTTTAGGTAAATCATTGATATATATCAAAAATAGGATACAACCCAAAACACTACCCTGCGGAATTGAGTTTTTCATATCCAGTGCTTGGGATCTAACGGTAGTCTCATTGTTTGTATTGACATCGATATGCTCGATATCTACGAACTGTACACGATTTTCTAGATATGACGTAAACCATTTGTGCGCTATACCTCGCATACCGCTTCCGTATAACTTAGCTAATAGAATTTTGTGAGACACCCTATCGTATGCCTTGCTCATATCTAACAGCATAGCGGTTGCATACTTCCTACGGTTAATTATATTAAGTATTTCGTCTGTAAATTTTTGTAGTGCAGATACAGTTGATCTTTTTTTCCGGAAACCATTCTGACTATCGTCATATATCCTATACTTTTCGCAAAAGGAGTTTAATCTACTAGCCATAGCAGATTCAATTTTTTTTGAAAAGGTGGATAAAAGTGAAATAGATACTTATTTTTAGAAGATCGGGACATGTACCTTCGGAGAAAGACTGATTCACTAAGCAAGTTAAAGGCAATGCAAGCTCATGGTTGCATTCCTTAACAAGTACTGGAGGAAATTCGTCATAACCAAAACTTCTCTTGTTTTTTAGTTTGATGATTATATTACTAACTTCTTTCTCATTAACTGGGCTTAAGTATAGTAAATTATTTGTTATAACTCTTACTTGGCGACCTTTGGGTGTATAATTTGCATTTGTTCCGTTAGTCGCTACCGAGACAAAGTAGTTGTTTAAAGTATTTACAATAATTTCAGGGTCTTCTTCTACTTTCTCATTAACAATTAATAAATTTTTTTTATTCCCTTTTTATTTACTTTAGTTGTATGCTCTTTTATGACTTGCCACATGTCTTTTGTTATATTATTAGATTTTTGTAATCGTTTTATGTATTGTTTTCGTTTTGAAGTTTTAACTACTTTTTTTAATACTTTTTCATAGTTTCTATAGTATTTATTCAAAGCGGGATTATTCGTTTGTGTTATTAATAATTTTAATAGGCGCTTATTTTTACATGATACTTTAAGTCCAGGTGTTAGCCACGTTTTAATTGATTTATTTCTCATATTACATTTCCTTTTAGGAATACATCGATCTAAGATTTTGGTCATTTGTTTATGAAATGAATTGTAATTCTCGTTTAAATTATTATTCTGTGTTATAACGGTAGTCCAATCAACAGTTTTTAGTTGAGCTTTAAACAACATGATATTTTTGCTGTTAAATATTCTTTTTTCTGTTCGGATACTGAGCGCTTTATTTAACTTGGGTGATGGGAGAGAAAATAGTATTCCGGTACTATAATTCCCTTTTCCTCTACAGTAAAAAATTTGGGTATCACAATAGATCAGACACTTTCCTGGTCGACTCAGGTTACCGAAGTCAGTCGCAAGCTCTTCGCTTCCCTTCATTCTCTCAGGCACCTGCAGAATTTTCTTCCTCAACAAACCAAGATAACTTTAGCCCAATCTCTTCTTCTCCCTCTCTTAGACTACGCTGACGTTGCTTATATGGACCTCTCAGAACAACTCCTTAATAAACTTGAGCGACTCCAAAACGTGTGCATTCGATACATTTTCGGCCTACGTAAATATGATCATGTCTCCCACTTCCGTGCTCAGCTAAACAGGTTACCTATTCGGTTTCGCCGAAACGTTCACATCCTGTCGCTGCTTTTTAATACTATTTTTAATCCTCGTTCTCCCTTCTACCTTTCTGAGCGATTTAGGTTCATGGCCACCGGCTCCCAAAACCGGTTACGCTCAAAGGCCAATCTCACCCTCGCTTTCCCGTCCCACAAATCCAAATCGTACTCCAAATCATTCTCGGTGCATTCTGTCAGGTTGTGGAATTGGCTACCAACTGGCATTAGGCAATCAGAAACGGTAGATTCCCTAAAAGGCAAATTAAAGAAGTTCTGGCTTGACTCTATCTCCTAAATATCGACTAAGTATCCTCTAGGTACATAAAATGTATTTTATGTATGTATATTTCAGTATTAATATATACTTCTGTATCTATTTATGTAGGTATTTGAATGTAATTTTTTTTATTTTTATTTATACAGGCTTTATTAGATTAGTTTAATGTGTTAGATATGTTCTTCTAAATAAATTTGTACATTTGCTTACTCGATGCACAACCTTTCACTTTTCTCAATCTATCAAGGGTTCGCTGGAAGAGATCCCTTAAAGGGATAAGTTCGCCTTTGTACATATATTTTTTATATTAATTGTATTGTTAATTGGTTTTTCTTTTGTACAATAAAGTGTTTACATACATACATACATACAATTGGCGCTGAAATTAAATTGGCGCTAGAACAAGGCTCCGGAAATTGGCGCTTCGAATTGGCGCCGAAAAATGGCGCTTGAAATTGGCGCCAGAAATTGGCGCCAAAGTTAGTGCTAGAAAAAGGCTCCTGAAATTGGCACCGGAAATTGGAGCTTTGAATTGGCGCCGAAAAATGGCGCTTGAAATTGGCAGGAAAACGCACCGGAACCCTCTAAAATTTAAGCAAAACAAAAAGTGCTAATACGTCAATGACACTGACCTTTCCCTGCCATCCAAGCCTCTCCAAACGTCAATTCTCAGTGGAGGCCGCCCCCGGGCAGAGTGTGAGGCACCAGTACTCGCGTCACGCTCCCTCAGCTCGGTGACTCCCCTTTAAAGGAGTCACGAAGATCCCGGATCACCACACTCACACTCCACTTTGCACTTGGCGTCGAGAAATGGCGCCTTAATTTGGCTTCGACAATTGGTGCCTAAAACGGCGCCGGAAACTGGCGTTGAAACTGGTTTCGAAAATTGGCGTTGAAAAGTGGCGTTTCTTTTCACGGAGGAATGGCGCCGACCGTCCGATCCCCACAACAGTGGCGGTATATACACTTTCTGGGCCAGCGCGGGAGCAGAAGGAGACGGAGCTGATGGAGGAGATAATGATGGAGGCAGAGGAGACCAGCGAGGTCTTTGATGTGGACGGGTTGAAAGATGATGCCCCGACACGTGAAGAGAGACCTCCTGCTCCTAGGTCCGTGAAGAGGCCACATGCGGGGGAGGACGATGTGTTAACCGGACCGCCTATCAAGCCGTAGGTTAACACCGCGAGGAGGGGGAAGAACCCCGTAAGCAAGAGGGGATACACGAGTCTTAGTGCGACCAAAACTGTACTGAGATTTAGGGTTGTGCGTGCTCGTTCACTGAGCGGATCACTAAAAACAAGTACAATAGCTCAAATGTACTAATTCGGTCTTTTAGTTCTTTTAGTACACTAGTACACAGAAAGAAACTCGTTTGTTCATGGTCCTTATTTGTGCTCCTTTGACCGAATGAATGGCCGGGAAGTCATTCATTCCGATCGCTTTGCAGTCAGTGTCACTCACTGCTCTGTTCGGTTGTTGCTCCGCGTGTACTAAATGAACTAAGAGCAGAAACTTTACGGAATAGTTCGTTTTAGTACAGTGACGGGAATTCATTCTTTTTGGCTCTTAGTATATGTACTTACTACACAATCCTACTGAGATTCCAAGAGTTCGATGCCGACGGGACTCATGATGACCAGCACAAGAGCTGCGGTCGTAAGTCCTCCAAAGGGGGTAAAGGAGGAGTAGCGCGGGAGCGTAGCCCTATCGACCTTGGGAACGACGAAGGGTACAGCCGGCTCCAGAGAAAAAGATACCCCCCCTGGTAAACAAATCTAACTGTTTAAAATTTTCGACATCTTACGTCGAGGGCACGTTGGTCAAGTGGCTACTCTGTCGGGCTAGTGTTACGAGGATTGCTGGTTCAAATCCATCATGGGTTTATCTGCTTTTTGCATTTTATACTTTTAATAATGCTTTCTTGTGTTATCTATGTTAAAGTAATATATTTTAGGTAAGTATGTAAAAAAAGATAGGCATATTGTGAAAAAATATACGTTTATTTATTTAAGTATATGCTATCTGCGTTACTTATGTTAAATTATAACATAATCATAATTTATGCAATCATAATCTTTTTTTATCTTCAAATAGCTTAACTACGGATTAACAGATTAATCATTACAACGAGAAAAATACATTGCGACGGCCGTTGCCAAGCGTTGCAGGTACTTAGCAACAGCCCGCGCGGGTAATTTGAATTAACGAATTAAATATACTGTAAGGTTCATCACTATAGATATCATAGTCTTAAGCAATGGCATGATGTAAATACTCCTTTATATCAGTAGTTGAATATATTCATAACTGACAACACTGTATTTGAGATGGATTATATTTAAGATCTGAAAACACTAATTTGAGAATGTCAGATTTCATATATGTAACGAAATGATGGGAACAAATGTATATAAAAAGAGATAATTAAAAACCAATAATCAGATAAAAGTGTTTTGTTCGATAAATAATCCAATAATAATAAGAAGAGTTTTCATCTCAGAAGTGGGATTAGTAAACAAGCCCACAAAAATACCTGACATTACGGCGGTGAGAAGTGTTAGTTATTCTTTATGAGATGAGAGTGTTACGAACACAACAATGATGAGCATCACAGGAGCTGAAGTGAGCCAAGAGCATCCCGTTCAAAACAATAAATAAGGGAACGGCAACGCAAGTGTGAACGTCACGAGAAGGAAGCACGCGAGCGAAATGTTCGTCGTGAGGCGACGCTTGTTAAGCACGAGTGAGGATGATCGAAGGAGCCGTTTGCATACAAGACACAACTATGATACATGTGAACCGCTCCCGCAAGGACATCAAATAAGCGCAAATAAATTAACACGGAACACGGGACACGACACCAAGTATTGCGGGTACGATATTACATTATCCAAAGGAACCAAGTATGGCTGGTATGATATTACAGTGAATAAATATATTTTCTTTCTTTTCATAAACGAAATCGGAGCCGGAGTTGTTGTTGTCATCGAGCGCATCCGGTGAGTCGGAGTATGGAGCGCAGAGACAGCAAGAGAAGTCGAGGGCGCCGCAACCTTCGCCACGAGCACGGCCCGCGCAGCGGGGAGTCGTCCCAGAGCAGTGGCAGCAGTAGGAGTCAGCGCTGCAGCACGAGTCAGCACTGCAGCAGGACTCAGCACTGCAGCCGTGACCGTGAGCGTCGCGGCGGTATTGTCGAGCGCAGCGCGCGCAGCGTTGTCGGCGCGTCACAGAACAGAAATGGTATGCAGATGTCGTGAAATGAGTCAGTGAGTGGAAATGATTTCCAAGGTAAAGATAATCAATTATTTTTGGTAAAACTGATCAAATCTTTGCATAGTAACAGATCTCAAGGTAATAAATTTCCTATGTTAGGTAATTTTATAACAGAGTGTAACCCCCCCCAATATAAACCCCCTTAAAAAATGCAACCCTATAACACTCTAACTATCTCCTTCATTAATGTAAAGCCTGAAGTAAATTAAAGCCTAAATTTTAAGTCTATAGAAAAGCCTCACGCTCTATACTGAAACACTGAAATGAAAGCTATGAAAATTTGTTTTAAGTTTAACCTAAGTAAAGCTTTTATGTAAAATTATTAAGCTTATAAAGTACCTATTAACTTTCCTATCTTTAAATATACCTATAGAGTAAGAATGATTAATATTGTTGAAATGGCCATAATATGATCGTCTAGTGTCAAGGAACCTACTTTGTGAACCGTTATAGATAGTAACCTAAGAACTTTTCATGCATATAAATTTGGTATAAATGTATGGATATAACCTATTCCTATATGATTTAGGTTAATGTTATATATAATAGTTAATTGTAATGAAATTACAATTTATAACTAAAAGATAAAAGTCTTGTTGTTTGATCTTATGAAATATATGTATAGGTCAGTCATAGTCTTTGGTACTAGTTAGGGTTATTACTTATTAGATTGAAACTGGAAAGTATGCTTATGGCATTTTATTTTGCGCCTAAGGTCAGAGCCCATGACTCCCCGCTCATGACTGTGGGACTCGTCTACCTGACTGGGCATCCCTCCAGTGCCTACCAATCTTTTCTTTCTCTTTCCAGGTGGAATATATTGAATTTACAGTCATTGTCAGTTGTCAATAGTAAATTAGTCAAAAGAAGTCTGTCGTCAGTCAACCAAAGGACAAGAGGGTTTCTATAAGCTCCATACTCAATGCAAGAGTGAAATATAATCTAATAGACATTTGGTATTGTTTGTATGTCTCATTAGATCTACTAGGAGCTGAATTATTAAAAGTCAAAGTCAAACTGTAAGGATAATGGTTGTAGTGGTAAATAGTCATATGAACAAGATTTGTTAGGTTATAGATAGTAATAGTAAGTAGTCATAACAGACCAAGTTAATGAAGATTGAAGTATAACATTGCACTGTAACTTTTAAAAAGAGTATATTTATAAAATATATTTATTGCATATTTTTGAATGTTAGTGAAACTTTCTAGTCATGATGAATACTGGTTCTGATAATGATTTCAATCATAAATTGTAGATTTAAGCTGAAGTTTATTCCCACAGGAAAAGAATAGTGGTTCTTACTGCTCACAAACTATAAGGCCGGTTTTCCCTTGAGAACAACCAAGCAGGTTACGTAACCCATAGCGTAAACAGAAAAATCACTCGATGTAAAATATTTAATATAAATTGAGAGAAATCATTTAATCTCGTTAATTCTTTCAATGCTGATGGTATATCTGGCTATCTGCCATAGACTAGAAATATTCACATATCTTTAATTTACTGTGCTCAAGCTTTAAGAATACTGGAACTGATGAATATAATGTACAATCTGTTACATTGTCATTATTTAAAAGTTGCAGCTTACTTTGCACAAGCTGTTTTATTGATGTTATAACTTATCAGACGTTGGTTTTGCAGTAGATAATTACTTTATTATTTAAAGAGAAAACAGTTTACTAACTCTCGATTAATCATTTGTAAAATAGATTTAAAGATATAGTAAAACTTCCTAGTCTTGATACTATTTGATGCTTTTAAGTACATTTACTAGAAGGAGTGACCTCGGTCATTGTAGTGCATGTTCTTATGCATAATTCCCGTGGGAATGGCTGAATGAATTAACTATATAGTGACTAACCGGTGCTCGTAAGCAGTGACGGTAGAGACGTATCTCAGTATGTACAGCAATCTATCTGCCTCTGAAGATTGAATGAGAGAAGACAATCCAACTCATAAATATGACTTTGATATTTACTAAGAATGTTGTTTGTCAGTTAAAGACTAGAAATATTTACTACCTGACAAACTAGCATGAATACTTATTATTGAATATGTCTATGTTCAATAAACTGAAATCTCCTTAAGGCAAAACAAATAAAATATGGGAATAAATAGTATATCCCACTGATTCTTTAGTTATGGCGGATAACATATTTAATATAAACTTCCTAATATTTTCCCTATATAGTAATGGTATAAGACCAAACAAGGATGAATTTAAAAGATTATTTTTAATTAACAAGATTTAATCCTACATGCCTAGTTGAATTCCTATTGGTTAATGTCCTAGTTCCCTATTTTCCCTGCATTGAAGCTACCCTAAACCTACTGATAAGTCCTATTCTACTTGCTACACCTAAGGGCTTACCTCACCCGGTAATTAGCTAGGTCCCTAGGGAATCTGGAAAGTTCAGCTGAGTCGGCTGAGAAGGCAACCTATAACTCGTGTTGTGTGTACCTCCCCCCTCACTTTTGGTGAACCCTAGTTCTCAGGGATAGTGAGAGTAAGGCGCCCTATTGTGTGGTTTAGTATATATACATAAGAAAAAGGTTTATCGGGACCCAGCCTCAACTCCAATAAAGCTTCAGTAAGCGCGCGCCGGCATGTCAACTAGTGATCCTTACTTGTTCTTTAAAGGCTGACATTGAGACTAAGTAGGCGCTTCTACGGATGTCTATGTTGGTAAAGAGACATCCGGGCTTGCCCAAGGCTCTTTTAGACTCTAATAGTTCCAAATCAGAGGCTCCGTTAGGCTTCCTCGGACTTGTCAGACATTTACTAGTGGTAGCCTGATCACTGTTCTGGTACAAGTGTATGCTAATCTAGCTTAACTTAAGAAATATTCCCTACTATACAAGGAATGTCCTTTAATCTACAGCGATGTAAAATATTGTACCAGACACGAATGATAACCAACCCAAGGTTTCTGAAAAGTACACAGAAAGGTATATTAGTACACGTATTGGTATTTGGGAAACCTCGCCAGCTGTGTCCGGACTCTGATCACAGTGGTTAGCTAAAGGTGTCCTGGCCCAGCAAGGATTTCTACCCACCAATACAAACAATAGAAATACAATCATACAATAGAAAGCCTCACTAACTGCAACCCAAGCTATGTAAACTAGGATTAACAGTAGCAAGAGAAAAAATAAACCAAAAGTTCCTTACCAAGATATAAATAAAAATATCAAAATAAATCAACTTTAAATATAAAAGTTCCCACCACCCGTCTACTGGAGTAAATCTGGAAAACAAATTTTTTTGATTAATGCACAACCCCCCAACCAACACCAAACATATATAAAAATACAGAGCTTTCGCACTGCATTCCTATACATGACAGAAAACCATCTCCCACACAATAATATCCTACTCCCCAAGCAAACCGTTTTCCCTATTCCCTCGCGAAAAAAATTTAACTACTACGCTAACTGTGATAACGCGTCTTCCAAACACTATCAAAGCAAACATTAACCTATTTAAATTTTAGCTAATGAATCGCACGTTTTTAAACCCTACATATTCTTTACCTCCCTACTAGCTCTAAAGACAAAAATTAACGTTAACTATACAAACGATGTAACTGAATCACTTTAAAAGATCGCAAATATTAAACCGAATACTACGTAGTTTAAATTTTTCTGTAAAACTAGCACTGAATCAAGAATTTAACCGCGAACGCGTCGTACTCCTATTTCTCTATAAAACTCGTAATTAACCGAAATTTACACAAAATATAACAAATAAACTGGCGTAGCACGATATAAAAACCAAACGAATTTAACGCGACAAGGTAACTACGAACCGTAAATAAATTTTACGCAAGGCGTTCCCCAGTAAGCGAGCCTATCCCCTTTGTATGACGAGATAAAGTCAGATTATAAACGTTCCGCGATGAATGCCCAGAAAATAATGCCCATATTCCCTTTGAAATCTCTATATAAAGATTCAACGGCGGCCATCGCGGTCGTGCATCTCATGCATCTCGTGCAACTCATCCATCTCTTGCAAGTTGAACATCTCATGCAAGTCATGCATTAGCTTTAAAATTATCCCTTACTATAAACTACATAAGGTATACTTTCAATCCCCATTTCAATCGCTTGAGTCATTTTAATTATTACAATCCTACATCACCTGATTCGTGATTCAAATCTTTACTGATAATTGAAACTAATTCTTATGCTTTTCAAAACACAGTACATTTTTCCATTATTCCCAGAATTACCGTTTTTATTATCTACTCGAGTCCGTATTCTGATGGCGTCTATCTCCGTCACTGTCGTATTCTACCAATTCGAACATGACAGACTCTGCCTGTCTGTACCACCAGAAATCATAATAAGGCGCCATCTACTCGGTGATGCTCGTTTACGCAATCGGCTTGGTCCGATTCTAGCGAGACAACCTATATAGTTCCTTCCTTCTCTCTCTCGTGTTCATTACTCAAGAATTATAACACTCCCATTTCTTCTATATAACCTTTGTTTATTGAAGAAATAAATAAGATTTACAATTCTAAAGTTTGTATTAAGCAAATATTTAATTGATTAAGATTACAAAACTAGCACATGACTTAATTAAAAGCTTACTAAAATGGTGAGTGTCCTTCTAGATTTTTATTGCATTACACTTGTTATGATGTAATATTGCGGACTATTTTTAGTAGGCGCTCAAATTTCTTGCATTCACATTTTATCATTTAGTATTGTTTTCATACATGAATACATATAATTAATAACTAACAATAATGTTAATTTATTAAAAATAGATTTTGCATATTAATCAGCTCTCGCTAGAGCCTGAACTAACTCTAATTATATTTGTGAATTTGAACGGGCATATCTGGACCGTTACAAGAGTTCGACCCGATGGTTTAGGGGCCGACTGTACACATGTGGCTTGATAAAGTAGACGAGTGCGCCGAGTTGTACTGTAACTGGGGCAACGATCAGATCATCCAGTGCATTACCAAAATTAACAGGTGTGGCAAAGACATGGTATCAGGCCCTTCCTACAATGTCTTCTACGTGGCCCCAATGGAAATGTAAATAATTGTATCATTCCTTAACAGTGATGATTACAAGGAATTATTAACTGAGATGTTAAGTAAGCGTGATAAGTTCGTGATTCATTAGAACTATATTATTATGAAAAAATAATTTGCTAAATAGATGCGATATACATGGTAAACGAGCAGAAAGATACAATCATCTTATATGGAATCGATGATCGGTCTGTAAGATTAGGTGCTTAGGCAGTTAGATGTCAAGAACCAGAACAAGTTTTAGAATATATTTACTAATTTGAAAAGACAAGACATAACTTTGAATCTTCAGCCAAGTGGCTTAATAAAATGAATGTCACAAGTTTAAACTTCAAAATTCAAAATTCAAAATTCTTTATTCAACAAAAACACGTAAAGTATGATCTAAGGGATGGAGCCTCCCTGTAAGCAAAATAAATGCCTGTGTTGGGAGACACCGCTCTTCCTTAGGTAACTTGAGGGAAGTACAGTAGCATTTAGGTATATACTTAATTATTATTTATATTTATAAGTATTTTAGGATAATTAAAACAGATAACAATACAGAACTATACTAACTTAACTAACTATAATAAGATATAACACATTTTCTGAATATGAATAAAGTGCCTGAGTGAGAGAGATTTTATAGTTCGGGTTATATGGCAGGATCTTGTGCTTTTTTAAGGTTGTTTGTAAAATATAAAGTTTCCTAACCGACAAAAGCCCACTGATTTGGTACAGTAGATCAGTAGGAAATGTCATCTTTTTAAAATACATGACTTTAACTAGTGCCCTTTGTGCTCGTTCTAAGTCTATAAAACGGCTTTTAGCTGCACCACCCCAAGCGGATATGTACTGCAAGACAGACTGCACCAGAGATGTATATGTTTCGTTGAGTATATTGCGAGACTTTGTTTGTGTTGTTGTTATTGTCCTTAGTACAACGTGTCTTAGTGCCCTGAATATCCAGAGCAGCTTCCTAATTCTACTGATGATCTGATCAATATGTGAGTACCAATTTAAATGCTCATTTTTTTCAATAGATGGGCAGACACAATCATTCATATCACAAGGTTGAAACTCGTGTATTTTTAGGCCCATATTGCCAGTGGGTTGTGTACAACTTGATATACTAAAGCACATAAATTTAGTTTTACTGGTGTTAAGCGTTAATAAGTTCATTCTTAACCATTTTGATACATCAGCCATTCCAAGTTCGGCGCTGATTTTGACGTCGTCCCATGAACCACCTGTGAAGACAATTGCTGTATCATCAGCATAAGAGAACAGTTTTGCATTAGGGATTGTCATGTTACATAGGTCATTAATGTAAACCAGGAATAACGTAGGACCCAAAACGCTTCCCTGTGGTACAACGTAAGAGACTTCCTCTTCCTCACTGGTGTGTTGTGGGAGTTTTACCCGCTGCTTCCTTTCTGTTAAGTAGTTTTTAAACAAGGAGAGTGGCGTTCCCCTAACACCAATTTTCTGAAGTTTGCATAGGAGGATCGGAATAGAGACGGTGTCGAAGGCTTTTTTCAGGTCCAAAAAGACAGCTAAGGACTTATTTTGCCTATCCAGGTTTTCAACTACAAGAGATGTGAGGGCAGTTATTGCGTCATCCGTGGACATACCACGCCTGAATCCGAATTGAGCAGCCGATAGTAGGTTGTATTTATTTAGGAAGCCTAATAGTCGGGTATTTAGAAGCTTTTCCACAATCTTTGAAATTGCGGGTAGGACTGAAATCGGCCTATAATTACTGATATCTTCTTTGTCCCCACTCTTATACATTGGGGTGATTAGGGACTGCTTAAGAGATTTTGGGAAAATACCTTGGCTGAAGCTAAGGTTTATCAAATGCGTTATGATAGGGATTACTTCCTTAGATATATATTTTAGAAAACCGCTAGATATGTTATCCCAGCCAGGGGCGCTGCTAGTTTTAAGATTTGTTAGAGTATTGTAGACTTCGTCTAGCGTGGTGGGTAATAATACAAATGAGTTAGATTGTGTAGGGAGGCGTTCGAGGAACAGGTTCAGATCGTCTTCAGGGTTTGCGGTAATTTGTTGGGCGAGCTCTTTTCCGATATTAGCAAAGTATTTATTTGTGTAGTTGGCTGATTCAGTAGGAGTGTTTTTAACATTTAATAGCTCTATATTAACTTTATTACACCTGTTACTATATGTTAGGTTTTTTATATTTTTCCAGAGTAGTTTATTGTCATTAACAGATTTAATAAGGAGTTCTCTTTCATACTTCCTTTTTAGTTTTTTTACAAGGTTATTACAATAGTTTCGGTAGCGAGAGTATGTTATTTTAATTATTAGGTCATCAGGGTTACTACGTAATTTTTTTTGCAAGTTGTTACGGTTTCGTATACAACTCAATATCCCGGGAGATATCCATGGTTTTATAATGCGCTTCGTACTAGGTATCGTGGTAGTTGTAGTATTTTCCTTTATAGATTCGCTTAACATGTCAATCAAACGGTCTGTTACAGTGTTGGGGTCATTACAGAACATAAGTTCAGATACATTTTTCTCTTGAAGATATTTTAGAGCGTTTTTAAAGTTTATTGTGGTTTTAGTTTTACAAGCAGGTGATGATTTCATGATTTTAGATAATGAGAGAAATGTAGTGAAGTGATCTGTTATGGTGGTTTTTAAGATAACAATAGTGGGGTAGTATTTAATTTTATTTACCTTAAGCATAAAATGGTCTAGGCAGTTTTTTTCTCTCGTAGGCTTAGTATGTCCGGCTAGTAATCCATAGATCGATAGGGTATTTAGATAGTTGGTCCTGTTTTTGAACTTATGCGAGGATTCTAGTATTTTTGGTTTGATGTTGATGTTAATATCACCTGCAATTATAACACTATTTCCGTTATTAACAGTTTCTAAGTGCGTTTTTAATGAGTCTATAAACATTTCGGCGTTAGTAATAGCGGGAGATCGATATATACATAACACCGTATTGTTTAATACTTCTAGCTGAAGACATGATGCATGCTTTATGTGTATCTCTTTCACTCTATGTTTTAGTGTATTTTTAATATAAACAACGACTCCATCATTTTGGTTTAATTGGCAGGTAGTGAAATACGAGTCGTAGTCAGTAAGCTGAGGTAGGGGCTTGTCAGGATTTAATCGACATTCGGTAAGAATAATTATGTCAGGTTTGAAACTGAGGCCAGTTAAAGCAAGTGCGAAGTCGTCAAAGTTGCAATAAATGCTCCGTATGTTTTGCGATATTATTGTGAGATCGTTCTTTTTTAGTTGTATCTGTCGCGTAAATTCATCTATGCAGTCACACTCAATAACTCGCGCTATCTCAATGTCATCTATCTCTGTTATGGCTTGTAAAGTACTACACATTCTTGTTAAGATAGATGAAACACGTAGTTATTAGGAAGACGATATGTATTTTGTATGTCATCTTAGTGAAAAATGAAAGAGAATGTTAACTGCTAGAAACTGATATATAGATGGCATGTGTCGAGCTATGTAGAGGACGGAGAGTCAAAGGTTTTATAATTATTGAGACAATTTGAGTGTATAGGTATGTGACCAGTTTGTGTAAGTATAAGTGTATGTGTGAGTGTGAACGTAGTAAGTGTAGGCACAGAATAATTATAAAATAGAACAAAATGAGTACTAAGAACATTATGTGAAGTAGGTATAGAGATAAATTACAGCAAAGGCAACATAAAACAAGGTCACGTATGGCTAGTCAGTCCTGCAGCAGGCGGTGCACTTGATTTTCAGAGTTTATTTGTATAATGGGTGACTCATCGGTCTTTCTTACATAAACCTTACCATAGGACGTCCAGCAGTATTTATAATTTTTGGACTTCTTCAGGTCTCGTGCGAGGAAATGTAGGCGGGAGCCCTTTGAAGTCAGATGCTCAGAGATGTATACTAGCGTTTCCTGGCTAGTAGTAAAGCCTAAATGCCTAGCACATAGTTTCGGCGAATGCTTGCCGTTGAACGTTTTAGCTGCTTTGATTAGATCAAGCTTAAGTAGAGCAGAATTTGTTTCAACTATTATAGGCGTATTCTGGTGGTCCTGTTTTTTTCCTCGCACCCTGTAAATGTCTCTTATGTCAGATTTATTTACCATACACTGCAGGCTCTCGGAGAGACACATGACCATGCCGAGGAGGTCCTGCTTAGTTTCGTTGTTCTTCTTAGGCACGTTTCTGAGTTCAATATTGGACTTGCGGGTCCCTACCTGCATGTCTTCCAGTTTGTTTTCCAGAAACAGGATGTAGTCCCCGTCGTCCTTAACTTGCTTTTCTATAAGGTCCAGTCTCTTCGTTATTTCATCATTCTGCCTGCCCAGGTCCGTGATAGAGGCCTCTATGCTGAAGTTTGTTTGCTTTATTTCCTGCATGGTGTTTTTTATTTCCCGCAGTTCCGCCGTCTGTTGGTTTGTGTAGAAGCTAATCAGCTGCCGCATCTCTATCCTGAAATCCTCGAACGAGCCACCTGCATTGTCGCTGGAATTATGTACCTCTACGCTCCTAGCTTGTGGTCGTGTGGTGACGTAATCGGGGGAGGAATGTATACCCTCATAACCCTCGATCTCCCTCTGTTCGCCATATTCGCACACTGACATGTTCGTCTCGTCTTGCATTTCGATTTTAGGGTACTAGGACACCAGAGTTCATTAGTCGACACAAACACAGTAGGAGCAAATATCGCTCCTGAATGGGGTACGCTGATTGGCAGAGTGGGCGTGTTCTACGTATGTAAATCGCAAATGGCGTCTTAGCTGCGTCCGCTCATTGGTCAACGAGTCGCACCCTGAGTGGACGGAGATAAGCTCGATGCGTAAGCGCTGCTAGGGATGACTCACGCGTACACGGCGGAGTACCAGGAGCAGCGGCTTCGATGACACCTCTTCGAATGTTATGCACTCCTATTTTTTCTCGCACATTAAAATTGTACCGAATTTTAATTAAATTCAAATAATAAAGAATAACAGATTGTAGGCTCGTCTGCACCTTGCGGTGGTCCGGGGGGAAGAGGAACTTAAAAGGAGAAACTTAATCCTACATTTAATGATTCAGAACTGCAGTCAGAACTCGTAATTGTCTGTTAATTTCAATAAGTCGGGTCATTTCAGTTTCAAATTTACAAAAGGAAAGATTTTGAATTGTAACATTTATCATAGGCTAGGGCTATCAACCGGTGTGAAGTTAGCGGCCAAAAGTTGGCGGCCGATTGGCCCCAACATTTGGCCGCCAACTTTTGGCCGCTAACTTCACACCGAAATTACCCTACCAAATGAAAAAGTTCTATAGAAAACTGTTTTAACATAATGACAAATAGTTCCTAGCGACTGGTAGTGAAACATTTGGATCTTATTATTAAAAGTTATCTAACTTGCGTTCCCCAGGTATCTGATATTTGTAGTAAAGTGATCAACCCGTTGAGAATACTTTATAGAGGTCTACTAACAGAAACATAAGTTTGAAAATTGATTTTTAACCAAGTTCAGTTTGAGAATAGGTCATATTTCAGGGGTTGTCCCATAAGAAAATATGTGATCTGATGATAGGATCCATGAGGGATCAAGGGAACTTTTCAAATTTTCTAGTTGTATAATATAAAGTGATTTCGATACTTTTAGTAAAAACCCAAGCATTTGCATCCAAAAATCATCATTTGGTAAAATGGGTCTGATGATAAATGTGTTTACATGTATGTATGTACAAGACCAGATAAGAACACCACAACGATACAGCTGTGGTGAAACTCTGACGAAGTTGAGCTGACCGTGAGGAGCCAGAAGAAATCCTCAGTGATTAACGTCCCAAAACCGTGGATATACATTTCGATATAGTTAGGCTATGAGCAAATGGCATTGACTTAGCGGTCAAAATAATATCAGCTTGAAATAGAAGTTAATTTTTTTCCTTTATTTCTAAATCGATGAATGGGATGTGACTATAAACGCATTATTACATATGTAATGAGCTATCAAATAAGGGTTTTAGTAAAACTCTACCTCGTTTGTTTTAGACGATATGACTTAGCAGCCAAAATAATATCAGCTTGAAATTCAAATCTTTTTTTTTCCATTATTTCTAGATCGATGAATGGCATGTGACTATGCACGTATTATTACATATGTAATGAGCTAACAAACACAGGTTTTAGTAAAACTCTACCTCGTTTTGTTTAGACGATAAGACTTAGCAGCCAAAACAATATCAGCTTGAAATTCAAATCTTATTTTTTTTCCATTATTTTTAGATCGATGAATGGCATGTGACTATAAAAGTATTATTACTTATGTAATGAGCAATCAAACACATGTTTTAGTAAACCTCTATCTCGTTTAGTTTAGGTTGTATGACTTAGCGGCTTAAATAATATCAGCTTAAGTTTCAAACAATTTTTTTTCCATTATTTCTAGATCGATGAATGGGATGTGACTGTGCACGTTTTATTTGACATATGATGAGCTATCAAAAACAGGTTTTAGTAAACCTCTACGTCGTTTAGTTTAGGTTGTATGACTTAGCGGCTAAAATAATATCAGCTTGAAATTCAAATCTTATTTTTTTTCCATTATTTCTAGATCGATGAATGGGATATGACTGTGCTCGTTTTATTTTATATGTGATGAGCTATCAAAAACAGGTTTTAGTAAACCTCTACCTCGTTTAGTTTCGGTGGTATGACTTAGCAGCCAAAATAATAAAAGCTTAAGTTTCAAAACTTGTTTAATTTTCCTTTATTTCTAGATCGATGAATGGGATGTGACTATAAACGCATTATTACATATGTAATGAGCTATCAAATAAGGGTTTTAGTAAAACTCTACCTCGTTTGTTTTAGACGATATGACTTAGCAGCCAAAATAATATCAGCTTGAAATTCAAATCTTATTTTTTTTCCATTATTTCTAGATCGATGAATGGCATGTGACTATAAAAGTATTATTACTTATGTAATGAGCAATCAAACACAGGTTTTAATAAACCTCTACCTCGTTTAGTTTAGGTTGTATGACTTAGCGGCTAAAATAATATCAGCTTAAGTTTCAAACATTTTTTTTTTCCATTATTTTTAGATCGATGAATGGGATGTGACTGTGCTCGTTTTATTTGATATGTGATGTGCTATCAAAAACAGGTTTTAGTAAACCTCTACCTCGTTTAGTTTAGGTGGTATGACTTAGCGGCCAAAATAATAAAAGCTTAAGTTTCAAAACTTGTTTAATTTTCCTTTATTTCTAGATCGATGAATGGGATGTGACTATAAACGCATTATTACATACGTAATGAGCTATCAAATAAGGGTTTTAGTAAAACTCTACCTCGTTTGTTTTAGACGATATGACTTAGCAGCCAAAATAATATCAGCTTGAAATTCAAATCTTATTTTTTTTCCATTATTTCTAGATCGATGAATGGGATGTGACTATGCACGTTTTATTTGTTATGTGATGAGCTGTAAAAAACAGGTTGTAGTAAACCTCAACCTCGTATAGTTTAGGTTGTATGACTTAGCGGCTAAAATAATATCAGCTTAAGTTTAAAACATTATTTATTTTCCATTATTTCTTGATTGATGAATGGGATGTGACTGTGCACGTTTTATTTGATATGTAATGAGCTATCAAAAACAAGTTTTAATAAACCTCTACCTCGTTTAGTTTAGGTTGTATGACTTAGCGGCTAAAGTAATATCAGCTTAAGTTTCAAACATATTTTTTTTCCATTATTTCTAGATCAATGAATGGAATGTGACTGTGCTCGTTTTATTTGATATGTGATGAGCTATCAAAAACAGGTTTTAGTAAACCTCTAGCTCGTTTAGTTTAGGTGGTATGACTTAGCGGCCAAAAGAATAAAAGCTTAAGTTTCAAAACTTGATTAATTTTCCTTTATTTCTAGATTGATGAATGTGATGTGACTATAAACGCATTATTACATATGTAATGAGCTATCAAATAAGGGTTTTAGTAAAACTCTACCTCGTTCGGTTTATACGATATGACTTAGCAGCCAAAATAATATCAGCTTGAAATTCAAATCTTATTTTTTTTCCATTATTTCTAGATCGATGAATGGCATGTAATCACATATTATTACATATGTCATGAGCTAACAAATACAGGTTTTAGTAAACCTCAACCTCGTTTAGTTTAGGTTGTAGGACTTAGCGGCTAAAATATTATCAGCTTCAGTTTCAAACATTTTTTTTTCCATTATTTCTAGATTGATGAATGGGATTTGACTGTGCTCGTTTTATTTAATATGTGATGAGCTATCAAAAACAGGTTTTAGTAAACCTCTACCTCGTTTAGTTTAGGTTGTATGACTTAGCGGCTAAAATAATATCAGCTTAAGTTTCAAACATTATTTATTTTCCATTATTTTTAGATCGATGAATAGGATGTGACTGTGCACGTTTTATTTAATATGTAATAAGCTATCAAAAACAGGTTTTAGTAAACCTCTACCTCGTTTAGTTTAGGTTGTATGACTTAGCGGCTAAAATAATATCAGCTTAAGTTTCAAACATTTTTTTTTTCCATTATTTCTAGATCGATGAATGGGATGTGACTATAAACGCATTATTACATATGTAATGAGCTATCAAATAAGGGTTTTAGTAAAACTCTACCTCGTTTGGTTTAGACGACATGACTTAGCAGCCAAAATAATATCATCTTGAAATTCAAATCTTATTTTTTTTCCATTATTTTTAGATCGATGAATGGCATGTGACTATGCACGTATTATTACATATGTAATGAGCTAACAAACACAGGTTTTAGTAAAACTCTACCTCGTTTTGTTTAGACGATAAGACTTAGCAGCCAAAACAATATCAGCTTGAAATTCAAATCTTATTTTTTTTTCCATTATTTCTAGATCGATGAATGGCATGTGACTATGCACGTATTATTACATATGTAATAAGCTAACAAACACAGGTTTTAGTAAAACTCTACCTCGTTTTGTTTAGACGATATGACTTAGCAGCCAAAATAATATCAGCTTGAAATTCAAATCTTATTTTTATTCCATTATTTCTAGATCGATGAATGGCATGTGACTATAAAAGTATTATTACTTATGTAATGAGCAATCAAACACTGGTTTTAATAAACCTCTACCTCGTTTAGTTTAGGTTGTATGACTTAGCGGCTAAAATAATATCAGCTTAAGTTTCAAACATTTTTTTTTTCCATTATTTCTAGATCGATGAATGGGATGTGACTATAAACGCATTATTACATATGTAATGAGCTATCAAATAAGGGTTTTAGTTAAACTCTACCTCGTTTGTTTTAGACGACATGACTTAGCAGCCAAAATAATATCATCTTGAAATTCAAATCTTATTTTTTTTCCATTATTTCTAGATCGATGAATGGCATGTGACTATGCACGTATTATTACATATGTAATGAGCTATCAAACACAGGTTTTAGTAAAACTCTACCTCGTTTTGTTTAGACGATAAGACTTAGTAGCCAAAATAATATCAGCTTGAAATTCAAATCTTATTTTTTTTCCATTATTTCTATATCGTTGAATGGGATGTGACTATGCACGTATTATTACATATGTAATGAGCTAACAAACACAGGTTTTAGTAAAACTCTACCTCGTTTTGTTTAGACGATAAGACTTAGCAGCCAAAACAATATCAGCTTGAAATTCAAATCTTATTTTTTTCCATTATTTCTAGATCGATGAATGGCATGTGACTATAAAAATATTATTACATATTTAATGAGCTATCAAACACAGGTTTTAGTAAACCTCTACCTCGTTTGGTTTAGACGATATCACTTAGAACCCAAAATAATATCAGCTTGAAATTGAAAACTTATTTTTTTTCCATTATTTCTAGATCGATGAATGGGATGTGACTATGCACGTTTTATTTGATATGTGATGAGCTATCAAAAACAGGTTTCAGTAAACCTCTACCTCGTTTAGTTTAGGTAGTATGACTTAGCGGCCTAAATAATATTAGCTTGAAATTGTTTTTTTTGTTTCAATTATTTCCAGATCGATGAATGGGATGTGACTATAAAAGTATTATTACATATGTAATGAGCTATCCAACACAGGTTTTAGTAAACCTCTACCTCGTTTGGTTTAGACGATATGACTTAGCAGCCGAAATAATACCAGCTTGAAATTGAAGTTTTTTTTTTCTATTATTTTTAGATCGATGAATGGGTTGTGACTATAAAAGTATTATTACTTTTGTAATAAGCTACCAAATACAGGTTTTAGTAAACCTCTACCTCGTTTGGTTTAGACGATATGACTAAGCAGCCAAAATAATACAATACAATACAATACAATACAAATACTCTTTATTGAACACCAGAAAACAAAACAAGGAACAGTACATTTGAATAACATATATGTATACAATAGGCGGTCTTACCGCTAAATAGCGATCTCTTCCAGACAACCTTGGCCAGAGAAATAATAAGACAAAAATACATGGCAGGCGGTGTAAACTAATTCCTTCAGAACTCAAACTAAACTACAAGAAACACTTTTGTTATAATAAAATCTAATTATACATATTTATATAAACTACATATAAATACACACATACCTCATGTAAATGAGGTAAACTACATACCAAATACACACTAAATACCTACATATTATAATATATACAATAATATATATCTATATAATATACACATACATAAATTCCAGAAAACAGCCAAACAAAGATAACACACAAGGTCACAGGATAGTAAAAATAAAAGTAAAGGAAAACATAGTAAAACTACGGAAGCGATAGATAGTGGTCCTTTAGTTTGCTTTTAAAAATGTAAATAGACTGAGCACGCCTTACTTCTACAGGCAAAGCGTTCCATAGCCTTATAGCCCGGATTGTGAAAGAATTGGAGTAACACTTAGAGGAAGAAAAAGGGACTGACAAAAGAAGGTTTTGGGAAGTTCTAACAGAATTAAAATAATTGAAACGTTCCTTAAGGTAACGCGGGGTTGCAGGGTTGAAAAGTATGCTGAAGAGGAGATTTAAAATATGAAAGTTACGACGAGCACGATAATATCAGCTTTAAAAAGAAAACTTTTTTTTTTTTTCATTATTTCTAGATCGATGAATGGGATGTGACTATTCACGTTTTATTTGATATGTGATGAGCTATCAAAAACAGGTTTCAGTAAACCTCTATCTCGTTTTGTTCAGGTAGTATGACTTAGCGGCCAAAATAATATTAGCTTGAAATTGAAAACTTATTTTTTTTTCCATTATTTCTAGATCGATGAATGGGATGTGACTATAAAAGTATTATTACATATGTAATGAGCTATCTAACACAGGTTTTAGTAAACCTCTACCTCGTTTAGTTTAGACGATATGACTTAGCAGCCAAAATAATATCAGCTTGAAATTGAATTTTATTTTTTTCCATTATTTCTAGATCGATGAATGGGATGTGACTATAAAAGTATTATTACGTATGTAATGAGCTATCCAATTCAGGTTTTAGTAAACCTCTACCTCGTTTAGTTTAGACGATATGACTTAGCAGCCAAAATAATATCAGCTTGAAATTGAAGTTTATTTTTTTTCCTTTATTTCTAGATTGATGAATGGGATGTGACTATAAAAGTATTATTACATATGTAATGAGCTATCCAACACAGGTTTTAGTAAACCTCTACCTCGTTTAGTTTAGACGATATGACTTAGCAGCCTATAAACCTGAAAAAAAGTCTACAAACTAAGATGTATGTATATATGAAATTTTACTGTGTATCAACCTGAAAAAAAGCTTACAAACTAAGCTGTTCATATGAAATTCTAATTTGTAGATAGCTGAAACAAAACTTACAAACTAAGGTCTATAGATGATTTTTTTACTTTTTGTTAACCCGATATATTGGAAATATTTCTAAAGAATTGTCTATATTGTTACTATAATTAACACAATTTGCCATTACTTTCGTATCTTCCTGCGGCCCGTTTCACGAAGCTACAAGTTACAAATTACAAGCGGAAGTCTCTTTTTTACTCCTTTTGCTAAAAAGAGACTTCCACTTGTAATTGGTCACTTGTAGCTTCGTGAAACGGGCCCCTGAAGTTACAACAAATAACAATTGGGTGAATCAAGCTAAATATTGTAAATACCTTAACTATAATGACACGAATTAAAACAAACAAGTAATTTTCAAGATTTATTTAGCAAGTAAAACGTAACATTTATATTTTTAACATTAAAATTAATTAGGGTAGCATCGAGATCAAGAGCCGTTGCATCAACATGGAAGGGGTGCAATGCAACACATCTGCTCGTCGAGCATATAGCTCTTGCGACTCCACTCTGACCGGCCAATAAAGGCAAGCCAGAGGTGAGGGTCTGTTCCTCGTCATTTTACACCGCAGCCGGCCGGTGAAGGCAAGCGTGAGGTGAGGAACAGGACCTACCCTCGGGAGCAATCAGGTCCGTGTTGTCGCCACTCACCAACAGCTCGCCACTTAAAAGATCATTCTGGCCAGGGAGGACGTCAAACAATAAAATTACTTAAACGATCAACAAACAAACACAACATAGAACAAAAAAACTATATCACACAACTGAGCACGTAACGCAACGACAAGTTAATTAGATTAGTTATACAGGATGGTCCAAATAGAGACGTCCATTTTTTTATTCATTCGTAATGATTCTAATTATGTAAGATACCACTGAAAAACCTATGAAACATAAGGGAAAATTACAAAAATTCCGATTAAAATGATCAATATCTCCGAAACTTGCAAAAATCGCGTAACATACATGGGGCATTTTCGGATAAACCTTGGTGTGAGGATTCTATTTAAAAAAAATTGGACGTCACTATTTGGACCACCCTGTATATATAAAAATGTAGGTACCTATTAGAAACGTATGTATAGGACGGTACTTATCAGTTCGTACCGGTGGATTTAGGACGTGCGCATAAACTTCGAGCACAACTCGCAAAATTATTCAAAAAAAATAATTTTTGTTCCATTGTCATATCTGCTCGTTTGTCTGTGATTAACAAAATACAGTCACTCAGTCAGTTTTTAAATGAACTTTTCTGTGACAGAGATGGCATTGAAAAGAATCGTGGTCATCAGAAATATTTTTCGAACAGAAAAAGCACAGTTGATCCATTCGGTCGCTTTTTTCTAGAATCGTATATTTAAGATCGTTCCTGTAGCTGTCAAAATCGAAATTTTCTGTGACCAACGATGTTTCTTTAACCAAACACCAAAAGAAGAATATCAACATGGGGCCACAATTATAAGAATCATTTTGTTTGGTGTGTTCTACCATGTTAACTTCAGCTATTTTGAAATTGTTTTTTTTTTTCCTTTAAAAGTTTATTTGTTTCTGACAAATACATTTTACGTAATGCTTTTTCCTGCCCCAATGGATCGATTATAATAATTGTCCTTTTTTTATTGACATCACAACCATTGTAAAGTGTTGGTACAGGTATATTAAAAATACGGTGTCGATATCGGTTGGTATGATAAGTGCCTCCAAGAAATCTTCCGTGCGGACACCCCCTCAAATGTAGATTTCTCTACATTTACAATGTTAAATTTTTTCTCGTTATATATGTGGCACGCGTGTTCCACAACAAAACCGGACACATATTGATTCGGCTGCAGAGTCAAGAAGTCGTCGTCTGGCAAGAAGTCCAATGAAAAATATAATGATGCCAGTTTGGTTACTGTGTATCCCCTGTCGATGCGTGTGTAATAATTGACATCCTTCACCAAACCAACATTATATTAATTAATGTAAAACACCACGTTATAATACTTTAAAATACTTGTTATAAACAAATATCTCTGTAACGGCCGGCACGCGCGCTCGACACGTCAAATGTCAAAAGTTGCTCAAAACACGTTCCGTTATTGTTTTCGTATTACATGACAACAATGTAAAAGCGATAAAATTAAAAGTACAGACAATAAAATACTTTACTTTTAAAAGAAAACACATGAAAATCATAAAAATATACAAAATTAATATTAATGTGACCTTTGAAATATTCATTCTTATGAGAAAGTGACAGTTCAATAAAAAAATTCATGTGATAAAACGAAACGCAATCCTTATTCGTTTGAGATACTTGAGTGACTTTGAATTAACTCTATTGTTACACTACGCTAAAGTCAAGTATCTTGATATTGATACAAAGCTAAAAACAAGCAAGTTGCCAACCAAATCATAAATCAAGTATGTTGCGTTTGTGATGCTTGTTTATAACTTTGTCATGGTGAGATACTTCATTTCAGCTTGGTTTTTTTGTCTGACTTAAGATACTTGAATACTTCTTTTGACGATAGCTCTAAAATTAAAAGGAAATATGAGGTTTTTTGATGTAGAATTATGCGCCGAATTAATAGGAATCTAACGCCGTAAAAAACAAAAAAACTAAAAAATTTGACATACTTGAATTTAGCTTAGCGCAGCCGACCTGTGTTCGATAGCTCATTACATATCTAATAATTATTTTATGGTCTCATGCCATTCATCGATCTAGAAATAATTAAAAAAATAAAAGATTTGAATTTCAAGCTGATATTATTTTGGCTGCTAAGTCATATCGTCTAAACCAAACGAGGTAGAGTTTTTCAAAAACCCTTATTTGAAAGCTCATTACATATGTAATAATGCGTTTATAGTCACATGCCATTCATCGATCTAGAAATAAAAGAAAATTAAACAAGTTTTGAAACTTAAGCTTTTATTATTTTGGCCGCTAAGTCACACCACCTAAACTAAACGAGGTAGAGGTTTACTAAAACCTGTTTTTGATAGCTCATCACATATGAAATAAAACGTGCACAGTCACATCCCATTCATCGATATAGAAATAATGGAAAAAAATAATGTTTGAAACTTAACCTGATAATATTTTAGCCGCTAAGTCCTACAACCTAAACTAAACGAGGTAGAGGTTTTTTAAAACCTGTGTTTGTTAGCTCATTACATATGTAATAATACGTGCATAGTCACATGCCATTCATCGATCTTGAAATAATGGAAAAAAAATAAGATTTGAATTTCAAGCTGATATTATTTTGGCTGCTAAGTCATATCGTCTAAACCAAACGAGGTAGAGATTTACTAAAAACCTTATTTGATAGCTCATTACATATGTAATAATGCGTTTATAGTCACATCCCATTCATCGATCTAAAAATACAGGTAAATTAAACAAGTTTTGAAACTTAAGCTTTTATTATTTTGGCCGCTAAGTCATACCACCTAAACTAAACAAGGTAGAGGTTTACTAAAACCTGTTTTTGATAGCTCATCACATATCAAATAAAACGAGCACAGTCACATTCCATTCATTGATCTAGAAATAATGGAAAATAAATAATGTTCGAAACTTAAGCTGATATTATTTTAGCCGCTAAGTCATACAACCTAAACTAAACGAGGTAGAGGTTTACTAAAACCTGTTTTTGATTGCTCATTAAATAAGTAATAATATGTTTATAGTCACATCCCATTCACCAATCTGGAAATAAAGGAAAATTAAACAAGTTTTGAAACTTAAGCTTTTATTATTTTGGCCGCTAAGTCACACCACCTAAACTAAACGAGGTAGAGGTTTACTAAAACCTGTTTTTGATAGCTCATCACAAATTAAATAAAACGAGCACAATCGCATCCCATTCATCGATCTAGAAATAATGGAAAAAAAATAAGATTTGAATTTCAAGCTGATATTATTTTAGCCGCTAAGTCATACAACCTAAACTAAACGACGTAGAGGTTTACTAAAACCTGTTTTTGATAGCTCATAATATGTCAAATAAAACGTGCACAGTCACATCCCATTCATCGATCTAGAAATAATGGAAAAAAAATTGTTTGAAACTTAAGCTGATATTATTTTAGCCGCTAAGTCATACAACCTAAACTAAACGAGGTAGAGGTTTACTAAAACCTGTGTTTGATTGCTCATTACATAAGTAATAATACTTTTATAGTCACATGCCATTCATCGATCTAAAAATAATGGAAAAAAAATAAGATTTGAATTTCAAACTGATATTGTTTTGGCTGCTGAGTCTTATGGTCTAAACAAAACGAGGTAGAGTTTTACTAAAACCTGTGTTTGTTAGCTCATTACATACGTGCATAGTCACATGCCATTCATCGATCTAGAAATAATGGAAAAAAAAAAGATTTGAATTTCAAGCTGATATTATTTTGGCTGCTAAGTCATATCGTCTAAAACAAACGAGGTAGAGTTTTACTAAAACCCTTATTTGATAGCTCATTACATATGTAATAATGCGTTTAAAGTCACATCCCATTCATCAATCTAGAAATAAAGGAAAAAAAATAACTTCAATTTCAAGCTGATATTATTTTGGCCGCTAAGTCAATGCCATTTGCTCATAGCCTACCTATATCGAAATGTATATCCACGGTTTTGGGACGTTAATCACTGAGGATTTCTTCTGGCACCTCACGGTCAGTTCAACTTCGTCAGAGTTTCACCACAGCTGTATCGTTGTGGTGTTCTTATCTGGTCTTGTACATACATACAAACACATTTATCATCAGACCCATTTTACCAAATGATGATTTTTGGATGCAAATGCTTGGGTGTTTACGAAAAGTATCGAAATCACTTTATATTATACAACTAGAAAATTTGAAAAGTTCCCTTGATCCCTCATGGATCCTATCATCAGATCACATATTTTCGTATGGGACAACCCCTGAAATATGACCTATTCTCAAAATGAACTCGGTTAAAAATCAATTTTAAAACTTATATTTCTGTTAGTAGACCTCTATAAAGTATTCTCAATGGGTTGATTACTTTACTACAAATATCAGATATCTGGGGAACGCAAGTTAGATAACTTTTAATAATAAGATCCATATGTTTCACTACCAGTCGCTAGGAACTATTTGTTCTTATGTTAAAACAGTTTTCTATAGAACTTTTTTATTTGGTAGGGTAATTTCGGTGTGAAGTTAGCGGCCAAAAGTTGGCGGCCAAATGTTGGAGCCAATCGGCCGCCAACTTTTGGCCGCTAACTTCACACCGGTGGGCTATCAACAGATTGTCCTGAGTTACCTTCTGTAATCTCAGATAAAAACAAAAGACCTTTAGAAAAGGTTGTTCCACCTGTAGACGTCAATGGGGACGGTTACAATAAATACTAATTGGAGTTAAAACTAAAAGTAAATCATGTGCTTACATTTACTACCCATGACAATGCCCTGTGCTATGGGTAGTCAAAGCACGTTAATAATAAGGCGCAGCGAAGCAGTTAAAATAGGTATGAATTGGTCAACAACAGGTCACCTTCCAGTTATGAGAAATAATATTGTGTTGCCTGTAGGATCAACCAGTACTTATTGAGTTTTCTTAATAAATAAAAAAAACCTACTAATATCGTAAATGCGAAAGTTTGAGTGTGTGTGTGTTTGTGTGTTAATTTGTTGCTTTTTCACGCTGCAATGGTTGGACGGATTTGGATAAGAATTAGGATGGACATAAGTTATAACCTGGAGTAATTCATAACACATAAGGGTTTTCATCCCGGAAAAATATAAAAAAAAAACTTATGGGAATTATGATAACCGAATTATGCGCGGGCGAGGACGCGGACAGAAGCTAGTACAAAATATAATGGAAACAGTAGACGTTTTTATCGTTGATATACACAGATTAGGTGGATTGTTAGTACAATTTTTTAGTTCAATTTTTTAATTCAAAAGGATGAATTAATTACTCGTGTTTTAAATACTAATTATCGTTTGTATGTAATTATTTTAGAGCTTTATGGAGATGACTCAATTTTAAATTTAAATGTGAGTGAACACCTTAGCAACGATGAGATACGAGAAATCAAGCAACTATTGATGAAACATGAGAATTGTTTTTTTCCAGTAGTCTCAAAGATTTAGGCTTTACAAATTTGATACAAATGGAGATCGAACTCACTGATAACTTGATAAGCAATTATTTTTATTTTTATTTTGATACCGGTGCGATCTTTTGAGGAAAGTTTTGGTAGATTAGAGGGAGTCTTACTGTTGAGCGAGACAGGGATCACAATTAAACTAAAGAAATGTCATTTTTTCTGTAAGCGGTTGGATTTCTTACGTTTTTATGTAAGTGCTGAAGGCGTAGGGCATGATTCGCGAAAAACCTTCAATACCACAAAATTTTCATGACGTGAGCCGTTTCATAGGATTAGTTAGTTTCTTTCGTAGATTCGTAAAAGATTTCGCCTTAATTGCTCAACCTTTAACAGATCTCTTGAAATTAAAATTCGAGTGGAAATAGACCGATGATCATACAACAGCTTTTAAAATTTTAAAACAAAAAAATGTTATACGACCAATATTAGCTTTATAGAATACAATAGAATGGAATAGAAAAACCTTTATTCGACAAACACATCAACACAGGGGTACATCATAGAAAAGATACAACGATGTAAAGGCCAAGGTTGGTGGTTGAGATCCATTCTCTCGAGTTGGAGACCCTTTCAGTTGTAGCATCCTTAAGCCATTTTAGGGTGTACCTTTTCATTCATTCATTCATTCAAAATTGTGACTGACTGTAATGTGTTACGAACTACGCTAACAAGAAGAGACTTGATTCCGCGAATTTTCGTACGACTGTGGAATCGAGTACAGGCATGGGTCGGGTATGGCAGACGTAGACGCACTTAGTCGTGGTCCTGTAACTGGGCCAACTGCTGAAAACCATACACACAATACTGACGTGTTGCATGTTGATGTTAAGGATTGGATCATAACCGTGCAAGGTAATGACGAATAATTAAGGTGTATAAGGTGTATAAAGTGTGTCTAATTATCATGATCAGGATACCAGATTGATGGCTGAACGCCATCGAGTAAGTGGAGATGATTTGATGATGTTGAGATCAGATGCCAAAGAAAAGATTGTTATGCAACAAGAGTGTTCTAAGAAGGATTTCGATAAGCACAGGCAGGTAGGAAAGTCATACAGTGTCGGAAATCTTGTTCGGGTTGAATGAACTGTTTATGACAAAGACAATGGTCACTGGTCAATAAAAAGTTATTTTCCAAATTTTATGGGCCGTACAGAAGTATAAAAATATTGCCAAACAATGGATTTTTAGTTGAAGACACTCCCTTAACTAAGAAAGGTAGCGAAAAGTATGAAAATGTAGTAGCACTAGACAAAGTACATCCATGACTTGGGTTTAAGGGTTACTCCAGTGGTAATAGCGATAAAAGCGAAAATTGAGACGACAGCAGTGATTGTAACGAAAACGAGTAAGTTAGATTTTGTTCCACATGAAGATAATTATACCTTTAAGTAAAATTTGTGCAAATGTGTTGTGAATACCTACTATTGAGTTGTATTGGAATATATAGCTAAATACGTCTAGATGAATGTTTATGTATCATTATAAGTTAGTTATGAGCTGTCAGTGTAGATTTGAATGGTGTTGTAACGATATTGCATAGATGATCGGGATGATCAGTGCAGCTTTGAATGATGTCGTATAAGAATATATTGTAGCTAAATACGTCTAGACGAATGTTTATGTATCATTATAAGTTGGTTATGAGCGGTCAGTGTCGATTTGAATGGTGTTGTAACGATATTGCATAGATGATCAGGATGATCAGTGCAGCTTTGAATGATGTCGTATAAGAGTATATTGTAGCTAAATACGTCTAGATGAATGTTTATGTATCATTATGAGTTGGTTATGAGCGGTCAGTGTCGATTTGAATGGTGTTGTAACGATATTGCATAGATGATCGGGATGATCAGTGCAGCTTTGAATGATGTCATATTTAATATCGCACAAATGATCGTAGATTATAATTAACTTTGTAGAAAATAATTGTGATGAGGCTATGAGCGATCAGTGCAAAAAAGAGAGATATTGAGCAATCATTATCGCACAGATGGTCGTAGATTGTAGCAGACTGTGCAAGATCCTAGAGATATTGTTTGACTTTGTGGAATAAGAATAGTGAGCATAGGCTGAGCAGTCAGTGCAGATATATCAGAAGTTGATATAGCATAGATGGCTGTAGATTATAGCAGACTGTGCAAGATAGCAAATAGGGTTGAATTATCCACAAATGCCTAATAAAACGAATTGGAGCATAGGCTATAACCAGTCAGTGCAGATATATCAGGAGTTGATATACTTAGCATAGATGGCTGTAGGTTATAGCAGACTGCAAGATAGCAAAAAGGGTTGAATTATCCACAAATGAATAAAACGAATTGGAGCTTAGGCTATGAGCAGTCAGTGCACATATATCAGAAGTTGATATAGCATAGATGACTGTAGATTATAGCAAACTGCGCAAGGTAGCTAATAAGGTTAAATAAATAAATAGTAAATAAATTATCCACAAATGTCTAATAAAACGTGTACTATATTAACAATTGGCGCTAAGGCTATGAGCAGTCAGTGTAGATATGTCAGAAGTTGATATAGCATAGATGGCTGTAGATTATATCAAACTGCACAAGGTAGCTAATAAGATTAAATAAATAAATTATGCACAAATTTCTAACAAAACGTGTATTATATTAACAATTGGAGTAAAGGCTATGAAAAGTCAGTGCAGGTATGTCAGAAGTTATCTATATATATAAAAGGCAAAACTGACTGACTGACATATCAACGCACAGCCGAAACTATTGTACCTAGAAACTTGAAATTTGTTACAGGGGTTCCTTTTATGATGTAAGTGAGCACGAAGAAAGGATTTTCCGAAAATCGACCCCCAACGGGAAGAAATGGGGGGAGTAGCGGGAAACTAATTCTACGTGTACGAAGTCGCGGGCGTCCTCTAGTATAGCATAGATCGCTGTAGATTGTAGCAGACTGCGCAAGATCCTAGAGCTATTGTTTTATTAATAATTAGTCGTAGATTATAACAGACTGTGCAAGATCCTAGAATTATTGTTTTATTAATAATTAGTCGTAAATTGTAGCAGACTGTGCAAGATTCTAGAATTACTGATTTTTTTTTTGTTGTTTTTTTAATGCAATGTGTTGATTTGTTATTATTATTATTATAAATGTTTTTGTTGTAATGGGAGGACCCATTTTGCTAAGGATGGCCGAGTTGTAAGGTTCATCACTATAGATATCATAGTCTTAAGCAATGGCATGATGTAAATACTCCTTTATATCAGTAGTTGAATATATTCATAACTGACAACACTGTATTTGAGATGGATTATATTTAAGATCTGAAAACACTGATTTGAGAATGTCAGATTTCATATATGTAACGAAATGATGGGAACAAATGTATATAAAAAGAAATAATTAAAAACCAATAATCAGATAAAAGTGTTTTGTTCGATAAATAATCCAATAATAATAAGAAGAGTTTTCAGTACTAAGATAGTCGCGCTACTTAACAGTCAGCATAGTAATATATAAACATCAGAGTAGTCAAACTGTGCTCTAGACACAGTCCAAAGCATTAATATCTATACGACCGTTCGCGTCAAATATAGTATAGATAGACATTATCACTATTATCAGTGGCATATATACTCGAAAATCTAATTAAAGACCAAAATCTGACAGATCTCATGTTGATTATTTAATAATTTTAAAATTATTTCATAAAAACATGAATGAGAACTCGTGTGACCAGAGATAGATGACGTGATACGAAAAGTCACGTGATCTACCAGTGACGCGATTGGTTAAAAACGAAATTAATAGAAACGTTAGTTAGCGTAGTGCATCTTGGCAGGGCCCTCAGTATGTTTACGCCTTGGGAACGTATATATTATATTTATGACTTTGACTTGACAATAACATTAGCAGGTGCATATTCAGATACTTTTGAGCACCTTATCACGTCCTACCGGGTGGCAAGTAAAAACTCAGGAGAAGTTTAAATAGTTTATTAAAAAGAACGCCGGTAGTGTGATCAGAAGAGGGTAGGTAGGTTCGTAGGGTGTGGTCTGGTTCTGCGAAGCGAGCTAGCACTTCCCTCGCAGTAGGTGACGTGGAGCGGCAGTGAAGAAACCGACGGCAGCCCGACGGTGTGCGGTGACAGGATCCTGGCGTCGGGGGCAGCACCCGGTGTGTAGCAACGGAACCCACTCGACGATCCTGGTCACCGTGGTTAGAGGCCGCTCCGGCCAAGAAGAGAAGTGGACAGGGTTTAGAACCCGATCCCACGAAGTAAGAAGTGTCGTCCAAGCGGTAGTGCTCCTAGCGGTGCAGTGCTCCTAGCGGTGCGGTGAAATGCTCCTAGCGGTGGAATGCTCCAAGCCGTGGAATGCTCCAAGCCGTGTAATGCTCAAAGCCGTGGAATGCTCCAAGCCGTGGAATGCTCCGAGCCGTGGAATGCTCCAAGCCGTGGAGTGCTCCTAGCGGTGGAATGCTCCAAGCCATGGACCCTGGAAAACCCAAGCATTGGCTGTGTGAGCCTGGTGTCCAGCATTAGGATAGTCCATGCCAGCCGCCGTTTAGGGGTGAAATCCCGAGGGAATAGCGCTTTAATTAATTATTGGCGGTGGCAAGAACTATCGGAACAGAGTTACAATAAAACTAGAAGAAGCTAAATCAAAAGAACAATTAATAGTTACTAACGACCGTTATGAAGTAACTGTCGGTTATTCGAAATAAAAAGGTTAAAAGAACAATTTAGAAGAATCTAGAAGAACATAATAAGTATAAAACACAAATACAATACACAGCAAAATAGAAATAGGATAGATAATTAGTTCGTTGCACTGAACTTACCCGATTTGGGGAAATGCACCGAATATAATAAGAACTTAGGTATTTAGTACCTATTACGTTAACACGTCAAGTTGTTTCAAAGTAGTAGTTGAGGCGGCAAAGAGGCCGAATGAAAGGTGCGTGGGCTATTTATAAGCTTTCACCCCTTTCTGTTAATTTTGAATATGAGTAGGGCGAACAAAGAAATGCTAAATAGCAACTCGCGTCACGAGTGGAAAATAACTGGAGTCGTGTATGTGAGACACCAACATACCCTCAATTATTTCCTCTTGCGCTGAATGAAAACAATTGAATACGATATTTATTTACAATTACAATGAATTAATTATTAGAAGATTATTTAGATTAAAGTAGACTGTTAATTATTAAAATATATAAACATTAGTGAAGCTAATAAAGAATGGCTAGTAACGCCATCTGTCGGCTTACTGCCGCTAACATTTGACAAAAGTCGATTTATAACAATCCTCAAAAAGTAACAGTTTCTTAAAAAAATTCATTATGAGTTGCGATAAGTATGAGATTTTTTTTTCGAAGAAATGAAGTATGAGGATTTTTTTTCGAAGAAATGATGAGTATAACCTGATAACCTAAAGACCAATTTTATATGAGCCAATATGGACCCTCGCCATGGACATATTAGAGAAACAAGTCCATGGATATCACACGCGAGGACAATTGTTCGGTTAAAGAGATTTTTTTCAACAGATCTTATATTTGTTGTTTACTAATAACTGATAACTGTCAAACAGACAGCCATAGATTGTTGTAGACGTTCTGATAAATCGACTTTTGTCAAATGTTAGCGGCAGTAAGCCGACAGATGGCGTTACCAGCCATTCTGGGTCCATATTGGCTCATATAAAATTGGTCTTTAGATTTTTTATACACATAAAGATTTGTGTCTATACTCATCATTTCTTCGAAAAAAAATCCTCATACTTCATTTCTTCGAAAAAAAAATCTCATACTTATCGCAACTCATAATGATTTTTTTTAAGAAACTGTTACTTTTTGAGGATTGTTATAAATCTAACCTAACCTAACCTAATTTTATCTACACGTAAGATATTTAAGAAATTCTGGAAAGTGTACGGTTCCATGAATATTGGCGTTATAAGTTCAGATGATTATGAGTTCCGATCATTAGTATAAAAAATTTTTTTTAACATTATAAGGAGTGATCGTTATGATGTAAAATGTTATGAGAAAAATTTTCGGAGTTCCATTAATCGGAGTTGCAATTTTATATGAACTTTGGCGCACCCCCATGGCGATTGTCTAAAACTCGCTACTGGCGAAATACACCTTGTTAAAACAAGGAGTGAAAGCCATTCATTAAGAAAAAAAAAAAAGATCTGTTGTATTATAGTGAATTTAAGTGAAATGAAGTGATATTAAAGCTAGTTTGTCAATAAAATGCACACAGGTAAGGAACGTAACAACTGCATTGTTACAACCTTGAAGTGTACAGATATATCTGATTGCGACTGTACTTAGCATTTAAATACTCATCACATAGTTTTCCCCTGACAGGTCTTAAAGCCAACCAGAGAGTAGGAAATTGTAAATAATGTAATAGAAGTTTACCGTTGAACGCAGCCACAGATTTACCTGAATGGGACTCACATTTTTTTATCGGTTTTGTAAATTAATATGATGCTGCTGTTTCCTTTGGAAACAGTGTTATAATTTTTCCAGCGATTATATTGTAATCTTCGTATGTCAACCTGCTACAAAAGAGAAACAATATTAAAATCCACCACTAAAATCAAAATGTAAGCTTAAAATGTAATACATATTATTGTGGTAAGTATACTCACTGGTTAACTACATGTGTATGTGCCTAATAATAGTATCGGTCAATCTATTTCTTTGCTTTGTGTCTCGGCATGCATCTAAATAATCTGTAAAAAAAACTCAAATTAATCCGATTTCCCATAGTTGGACATAATTCTTTAAGTTGTTCTTCACCGAGATGAAGTAGATGAGATTCATCAATAGCATTTCCTGCTAATAGTACAGAAACAGTAGGTATAACATTTAAAGGACTTTTTTCGCTTTAGGGTCACAGTTCAACCTAACACTCCTCCTCGCTACGCTCGTCGTCGTACCTAACTGGGCTCTGCCTTAGACTTATGCTATAAGTAGTTATTGCAAACATATTAGGGAACCTGATATTTATAGTATACCTATTTCGGACAAATGAGTTTTAGGGTACTCATTACATTATGGAAAATGATTGTTATGGCTATTGATCGTTAGGGCTAATGTCCATAGGACAACTACACTTAGGATAAATGACATGAGGTGAAATGATATTAGGGATTTTGAGGAATATGCCAAATAACATTAGGAATTTTAATAGTTATGGTAAAAAATACTCGGGCAAATGAGTTTTAGGGCAATCATTACATTATGGAAAATGATTGTTATGGCAATTGATCGTTAGGGCTAATGCCCATTAGAGCAAAACAGTTCGGGCAAGTGATTTTAGGACAAACGATGTTAGGGATCGCGAGGGAGACCCGTTAAGAAAGCCTCCATTTTAATAATTAGAGGAGCCGATTAATAACACTTTTAGTAACTTTTTATTGTATACCTAAATATTATCAAGCAAGCGCGTCGCGTCACTTCACTAATTCACTTCGGCGTTCTGTCTGGCGGCACAATGCACAAACAATGACAAAAGTTGACAAAACAAGATGGCGTACGCGTCGCGAAGGCACAGTGTTGTACCATGGATATAAAACCAAAACCATTACGATAAATAAATAAGTTGCATAATACATTACCTACTTATTCTGTCATAATACACAATATTTAGCTGGCAGGGTCGAAGGACGATATTTTAAGCACTGGAAACGTATGCGTGAGACATCGTGTCTGGTTTTTAAATAGTTTGTATTTATTGTTATCTCTGTTAATGTTACTAACATTGTTTTAAGCGGGACTGGAATCCATTGAAAGGGTTTTCAGCCGGATTTTTGAACAACTTGTTTTTAGATACTACAACATTTTGGTAAACCTTTCGATGGCTTTGATTTGGCAATTGATTTAAACGAGTGAGTTAGCCATTCACTTGAACTCAATAAACTCAACAATTCGACTTACTCCCAAACCATAACCCATTAAAGGGAAGTACTGATTGCGTTTCAACTAAATTGGTCTGTAACCTAATATTATACCTACATTTGATTTATTATTGAACGTGTGATGGATGACGGATGACCCGCACGCCTTGCGTCTTGGCGTTGGCGAGTTTTCAACTAGAATCTGTCGCCGCGCCGCTAGGTTTGATGCCGCTAAAGTTAATACAGAAAAGTAACTAAATTTCGCCCATTTAGGAACCATTTCATTGTTCATCTAGTAACATCTTAAAAGGTACCAAGTCAGCCACTAAATTGTTAACAGTTAAATAAATTTATAGCCGCTTAATGAATTTTGAGCCTTAACTTAAAACTGGCAACACTGGTGTCAGATTCCATATAATTGGCTATACAATTGTAACTTGTATCTTTATAAAATACGCCCTTGCTTCGGACGCGGAATAATATCACATGATGTGATATAACTAGTATCGACTTCGGTCGATAGTGATGTGATTATATAACATATAGAGGACGCCCGCGACTTCGTACGCGTAGAATTAGTTTCCCGCTACTCCCCCCCATTTCTTCCCGTTGGGGGTCGATTTTCGGAAAATCCTTTCTTAGTGCTCACTTACATCATGAAAGGAACCCCTGTACCAAATTTCAAGTTTCTAGGTACAGTAGTTTCAGCTGTGCGTTGATATGTCAGTCAGTCAGTTTAGCCTTTTATATATATAGAAGATAACTGGTATCGACTTCGGTCGATAGTGATGTAATTCACATCTCTATCGAATGATTTTCGAAGCAACTTATTTTCTGTTCGTTTCTGTGACTGGTAAGAATTTAGTCGAAAATATTAAGAAACTATTGCTTTATATTAATAAAATATTTTGTGTTGAAAAATCGAACTCTTGCGTAAAAAATAACTACTCTTGAGCAGAGAAAGTACAGGCTATAAATGTTCTTTCCATTACATAATAAATCAATTGATTTAAAAAATCGGATAGGTATTTGATGGATATTTGCATGATATTTGACATCAAAAATGAGAGAAGTTCTTTAACAATTAACAAAGACACTTGCCCGGTTTTGATCAAGAATTTGAATCAATTATACCTATGTCTCAATTGATATCCAACAAAATTATCTTAAACTGAAATAGAGATTTAATTAATACCCAAGATTCAAATTCTTAAATGAAATGTACGAGTCTTCGTTCAAAAAGATATTGTTTGGTTCTAAAACGACATAAACAACTGAAATCAAGAGCTTCGGGCAACGAAGCCCGTATTTACAAATACCTTATACACTAACATACATAACAATATAAAACTTAAATCTAACACCGAGGTGACAGAACAGTGTGGTCCTGTTCTGCCAAAATTGGCATCTTGGTCGCTGCCGGTAGGTTGCCCCGAAACCGCCGGAACACAACACCTTTCGGCCAAAAGTCAGGACACTCGACGGTCCCCAGCATAAACCGCGGCACGCGCACTACAAACGAACTGAAGTGCACGTAGCGAAGCGAGCGTAGCTGGAACACCGTCAGACTGCATCCAACCTTCTGACGGACGTACTCTACCACGTCGTCTACCGTTGCAGAGTGGTGCAGGCGAGACACGTAGAGCGCCGTGTTCGGTATAGCTGCCCGCAGCTTGGAATTCGGGTCCGTTACTGCAGTACCACACCGAGTCTTATGAGGCTTCCTACGTGCTTTGCTGTGCTGCACCAATATGAATCCCTCCTTATCCACACCGGTACGAGGGAGCTCCTTCATAGAAGCTGGAGCTCTCCTCTTCGACGCCTTAACAGGCGCACTAGGCCGCCGAAGTTCGGCGGCCTTGCCGGCTGCGTCAGCGTAGCTATACAATACCGCTACAATACCGCTACGTTCATAAACGCATGTCTTATTCTTATCATCTCATTTACTGAGGTACTATTTTAAAGCCGTAAAGTAAAAGTAGGTACCTACCTAGGGTTGCCAACCATACTTTATAATAACGTATCCCACGTTGTTTTGCTTCATTATACTTTATACTTTTGAATGAAAAAAAAGTATCGAAAATACTTCATTTCTGACTTATGCGTGGAATGGATCGAAATTGATGACGGAACGTAGAATCAAGGCTTCTGCAAAATTTCTGAACGTGCGTGAAGTTTCATTACAGTACAGTGTGCTAAGAGCAGAATAAAGTATGTTTTTAAACAAATAAATAAATGAATTTTAAAAATACTTTTTTTATTTGGAAATACTTTTATTTTATACTCGTCAGACAGGTATAGTATATAAGTTGTTTTCCTAAAAAAAGTTGGCAACCTATACCTACCTGTAAATCGGCGTTGTTGCCAAAATTATCAAACACAACAGATAGGTACACCTTAGTGCCTGTTGTTAGGTACTTAAGTACTTACCTACCTAGGCCATGTGGCCATAGTACTTATCATCTCATAAGTAAATTAGTTACTTATAAAAGCGGGGTTGTTGCCAAAAAAAAAAACACAACAGATACGAGTAGGTACAACTTAGTGCCTGTTGTTAGGTACTTACTTAAGTACCCAGCCTACCTATCTAGTTTTCATATTTGAAGAAGAGAAAAAATATAATTAAGTACATGCCAATAAGTTGCAACCTATGCCTACCCAGAGTCGCAAACCGTCCGCCAGTGCGAGTGCCACGCTTTTGAGTCGCTCCGCACCAAATCGGCAAAATAATGTAATACATATTATTGTGGTAAGTATACTCACTGGTTAACTACAAAATAATTAACTTATTTGTGTAAAACATCGTTTGAAGTGTCCGGTGATTCGGCGCGTTACGGGCTACGCGAGGGTGAAAATTTTATATTATTTTTTTCAAAATTTTGACTATTTTTCGCCCTTGGCAGTGACTTAAAGTGTGTGTTGACGGCCGCCGGAAATTGATCTGAGAGGACGTGATCTTCCCGGCTCCCAGGTTTGCCCAAGGACAGCGCAGTAAGTTGATACACACCCCATCCCGCTACGTACAAAACTCGCCGAATTATCGCCATATTTCCGACCATAGGGAAACCGATACATTTTGTACCGAGACACTTCGACGCATGTTTTACGCCCATCAAAACACCCACCCCCTCCCTCAACCCTTGTGGAGACTCACCGTGCCCCAATCAGCATCCGGAGCAAAGTCCCAGCCCCACAGGAGCAACCGGAGAGACTCCACAGGCCCAAAAAATAGCTATAACTAGATTAACTAGGTCACACCGTTTTTAGACCATAATTTTAACACAGAACCTTGATTGCTGTATATAATTAGTTTCCTTATTAAATTCCCTACCCCCCTATCTTGCCTGTACAAACCCTCCCCACAAAGCTAGCACGTCCCAAACTTCAACAAAATTCCGTAGAATATAGCTAACGCTCGACGCCACGTGACTTAGCCGTCTGTAGACCCCTCGCTGCCCAGTCATAGACGGCGCAGAGGGCTCTAGCTAGCTGGACAGTAGCGGCCGACGCAAGTGCAACTATTATTGCATCATCCGACGCGACGACACGCCACGCGCTCGCCGGGCTGCCGACCTCGTTTCTAGTAGCTGACGGTTCAAATAGCTGACAGCTCTAGTTTCGACTTTGACGGCCGCGACGGGCCGGGGCAAAATTGGCCCTAACAAAAATCCCCTCTTCCCATTTTTTGGCTACGTCACATAACCACCAAACTTTCCAGCAATTCCCCCCCCCCCCCCCCGGATTCACATACCTCACCCCCGCGGCCCATAACTCGGGATCAAGAAGAAGTAGGACCCCCGTGTTTGGGCTTAAACGAACCAGCAGGTCAAGCCTTTTAATTTGGCCCCAATTAAAATCTCCCACTCCCGCTCTTTGGCTCAGGGTCCCCATACCACACCACCCCCATCAAATCTACACACAAACCAACCCCTTAAACTAACTCCCCAAAGTAACAGCCCCAATAAAAATGCCCCCCAAGCCCACCCCCCCCACAAAGAAGGCAGCAAGGACCGAGGAATCCACGAGCAGGACCCAGGCACCCCTCGCAGCGAAAAAAGGCCCCCCTTCGGGATAATCGCTAAGGGAGAAAGTTCTGCAAAAGGAAACAGCGGCGACACCAGCGCCAGCCACCCCCACTCCGGACCCGGATGACATCGCGGACATGGAAACACTCGAGTCCTACGTCGGAGAAAGCACATCCGAGCGAGACCTAAACGAAGAGGGCTATTCCAATGCCTCGATGTCCCCGGGGTCATCAGTGGGTAGGGTCAGCATCCTCGTGCCGCGAAGTGGAAGAGGCCTGGGAGTGGAGATGGACATGGCGACAAAGCTGTCTAATGCGAAGCTGCTAGAAGGCAAGGACGCTCTGGAGTCTGCGGGCAAGATGAAGCGGGAATGCAAAGCAACCGCTCTTGACTGCATGCAGACCTTATATGAGACAGCTTTGTCGCTATCCGACTCCCGGTCCAGACACAAGTTCAACCTCGAGCGCGAAAGGTCCAGAAGCGCTAGAGAAGTGGTCCGGATGGAGAAGCAGCATGCCAAGGAAATGGCGGTGGTGAGGCAGGAGGTGGTGGCCGAATTACGAGTGCTAAAAGACCTAGCCACCAGAACTCTGCAACAGACAGAGTCGGTGAGGGATTGGTTGGGCTACGAGACGGCCACTACTTTCCAAAAGATCGGAGAAATAAGAACTTTAGTGAAAGAGGTCAAATTGGCAGTGGAGAAACTAGGCAAAGGCAACGGAGCCCAGGAAAACCCAGCCAACGTCAGCAAGGTGGCAAAACAAGTGTCGAAGCTGTCCGTCCAGGTGAATAGGGTCTCGAACCAGATAGACCAAATGAGGAAAACCATGGACGCACTAGCGAGTGCCACGGCAACCATCCCGAAGACCATCGAGGGAATGTTGCCAAAGGTAATGGAGACGCAAAGTCAGCCACCAAAAGACCCAGAGCTGAAGGAGGCCATCTGCACGCTCACGCAGCGGATTGACCTCCTCACACACTCCACCGAGGAACTTAAGAGCCAGCGAGACCCCGAAACAGCAACACAACCATCGGAAGACTTAACCGACATCAGGGAGAGGATGAAGGCAATGAGTTCGCTTGTCAGAACCTTAACGGAGGAAATAAGGACCGAAAAGGAACGCGACTCAGCCCCAGTCTCAACCTTGAACACGGAGATGGCACTGGCCGAACTTAAACAGTCGGTCAGTGATGTGAGTAAGGAGGTCACGCAACAGCGGACAATGGTAGCCCACGGCCCAAGCACATACGCCCAGAAGGCAGCGCTCCCGAAGCAGGCCGGCACCCCCAACCACACCGCGATCTTATCGTCCAAGGACCCGACAAAGACCAGCGATGGTCTTTGAGAGAATTCAACAAAGTCTGTGACGTGAAGTCTACCGGGTTGAGGATCGAGCGGGTACGAAAGGCCAAGAACCAAAAGGTGGTGGTTAGCTGTGCCAGCGAGAGAGACCTCGAGCTGCTCAGAAAGATAACAGAAAGGAAACTCAATGCGGAATATCCTCAAATGAGAAACCCCCTAATCTGCATCAGGGACGTCGTCAGTTACCTTAACGACGAGGATCTACCGCAAATGCTGTTATCTCAAAACCACCACCTACTGGGAGGGCTAAACGTGGACCCCACTCAGATAAAACTCCGGTACCGCAGGAAAGCTCGAAACCCTCACTGCTGTCACCTGGTGTTTGAGCTTCCACCGGCTGTCTGGAAGAGGTTTGTGGAGACTGGAAAAGTCTACATCGGCGTCCAAAGGCAAAAAGTGGAAGACCAGTCGCCCCTTGTACAGTGTTCTAAATGTCTGGCCTACGGACACACAAGGACGTTGTGCAAGGAAGCGGGCACCAACTGTCGTTTCTGCCTGACCTGCCACGGACCCGGCAAATGTCCGGAAAATCCTGAAACACCAAAGTGTATAAACTGCACCAGGGCAGGCAAGGAACCGACGGAGGTACAGCATGAGGCGTTTAGCCCCGACTGCAAAGAATGTCAGAAATGGGACACCATAGCACGGTCGAGAGTGGCATATTGTTGTTGACACAGTTGTACCGGCGAACACCACGCAAACCTCCCCCCCCACCGCCCCCTACAAGACGAAGTTCCTGCAAGCCAATCTGCAAAGGGCAAAGCTGGTAACAGCTGAATTCCACCAGGCCATGCAGAACGGAAACTGTGAAGTAGCACTGCTACAGGAACCGTATGTGGGCGGAAAGGGAGAGATGACGCCGCAACGAGGTTTCAAGGTGATTCAGTGTACACAAAATCGCGCGAAACCAGTGAAGTCAGCAATAGTAGTGCTAGGTGATCGAGTCCAGGTGCAACATGACCCACAGCTGGTCACGGAGAACATCACGGCGGCACTCCTGAAGTTTGGTAATGTATCAGTTGGAGTAATCTCGGTTTATTTCGAGGGAGACCAAGACTTAGAAGGATACATGGCCAAAACAAAGGAGATCATGCTTAAATTGGGTGCAGACAGCTACATCGTGGGAGGTGATGTGAATGCCTGGAGCTACTGGTGGGGAAGCAGATCGGAGAACCACAGGGGGGCAGCTTACCATAGCTTCCTCAATGAGGTAGATCTGATTGTCCTGAATGTTGGACACACTCCGACATTCGAGACATACCGAGGGGGCAAGCTATACTCTAGCATCGTTGACGTGACGGCGTGCAGTACAAACATTCTGTCCAGGATCCAAGACTGGGAAGTAGACAGAAATGTTGTCACGTCCAATCATAACACCATAAAATTTGCAGTGTGTAGTGAAGCAGCCCCAAAGCCAGTACCAAGACCAACTACCAGGATTTACAACATAAAGAAAGCTGACTGGACCAAGTTTAAGACAGTTCTGTTAGGGGAGCTTCTGGAAAGAGACTTGACAGTGCATTCCTTCAATAACATTGGAGACACAGCAGCACTGGAGCGGGCGACCAACGCCTACATCGGTGCGGTGTCGAAAGCATGCGAAGAATGCATCCCAAAACCGGGAGCCCCCAAGACAAACGCAAAGCCGCCGTGGTGGTCCAAAGATTTGGACCGACTGAAAAAAGAGGTGTTAAGAAGGAAAAGGCGGATAAGGAACGCAGCCCCAAACCGAAGGCAGTACGTACTCGACCAATACCTCCAGGTAAAGGAAGAGTACGCCGTGAAAGCGACAGAGGCTCAGACGGCTAGCTGGAAAGATTTTTGTACCACACCGGATAGGGAGTCTATGTGGGACAAAATCTACCGAGTAATCAGGAAAACGGCTAGACGTCAGGAAGACACGTTGCTCAGAGACGAACAGGGGCTCACCTTAACACCGAAACAGTCGGCTCAAAGACTGGCAGAATGCTTTTACCCGGATGACCGTCAGGACGGTGAGTCGGACCATCACAGGAGCATCAGGGACGATACGGAGGGAGACAACCCAGCAGTGGAGTCACACCTCGCTGGCGATGATCCACCTTTCACACAAGTGGAAATGGATACAGTAGTCAGAAATATGAACCCGAAAAAGGCACCTGGGTCGGACGGACTCACTGCAGACATATGCGCAGCAGCTATCCAGTGCAATGGCGAAGTATTTTTGTGCTTAGCGAATTCCTGCCTTAGGCTAGCCTACTTCCCCAAAGCCTGGAAGTCTGCACACGTCTGCATCCTACGGAAACCCGGTAAGGAGGACTATACCCACCCCAAGTCATACCGACCGATTGGTCTATTGTCGGTACTAGGGAAAATCCTGGAAAAAATGCTGGTAAACAGGATCAAGTGGCATATCCTCCCGGCCCTGAACAAACGTCAGTACGGGTTCATGCCCCAAAAGTCAACGGAAGACGCCCTCTATGACCTGATGAGACACATAAGAACTGAAGCAGAAACGAAGAAACGCATCGTGCTACTTGTCTCGCTAGACATAGAGGAAGCTTTCGATAACGCCTGGTGGCCGAAGCTCAGAGCCCAACTGGCCAAGAAAGGCTGCCCGAGAAATCTTTATCATACGGTCTGCTCCTACCTGGACGACCGCATGATAAGGGTACACTACGCGGGCGAAATCAGCGAAAAGCCCACCACAAAGGGATGTGTCCAAGGCTCTATAGGAGGTCCAATCTTCTGGAATGTAATTCTAGACGATCTCCTACAGATGCTCAACGACACGGACGTCCATTGTCAGGCCTTCGCTGACGACGTCACTCTGGTGTTCTCTGGCAACGACTCAGGTGCAGTAAAAGCAAAAGCCGAACGGACTCTCCAAAAAGTGGTTGAATGGGGTACCCAAAATAAGCTAAACTTCGCCGCTCACAAAACGGGAGCCATGGTGATAACGAGGAAGCTGAAATGGGACCCCATCCGAATCTCAATGGCTGGGACCGCAGTGGAGCTTGTCGACGAAATCAAACTATTGGGACTTACCATAGACCGTAAGTTGACCTTCAACGCACACGTAGAAAAAATGTGCCGAAAGGTAACGAATATCTACAGACAGCTGTCACGTGCGGCAAGGGTGTCATGGGGTCTCAATAGCGAGATAGTGAAAACCATCTACGTGGCGGTGATAGAGCCGATCGTCCTGTACGCAGCAAGCGCATGGCACGAGTCTGCCAACAAGTTGATGGTGCGAAACCAGCTAGATTCAATACAGCGTGGTTTCGCCCAGAAGATTTGCAAAGCGTACAGGACGGTCTCTCTGACATCGGCGCTGATCCTGTCGGGAACCCTCCCACTGGATTTGCGCATTCACGAAGCGGCAAGCCTCTACGAGGTCAAAAAGGGCTACAGTGAGGACCACATTCCACCAGGAAGAGAAATTGAAGAAAAAACTGACGCCCTGAAGAGACCGCACCCGTCAAGGGTTGTGTCCATCGATTACGTCTGCTTGGAGGAATTCAACCAAGACGTGGTCGATAGATACGACCTCGAAGGCCCTCAAATTTACACCGATGGGAGTAAAATTGAGGGCCAGACGGGAGCGGCGCTCACATGGTGGGAGAATGGAAGAGAAATCCGCCACTCAACCTTCAAGCTAGCGCCCTATAACACCGTGTTTCAAACTGAACTGTACGCCCTACTCAGGGCAGTACAAATCGCAGGGAAGCACAAGGCGCGGAGCGTCAGCATCCTCAGTGACTCAAGATCCTCACTGGAGCTCCTCAAATCACCGGACACGACACACCCCTTGGTCCAAGAGATCAAAAACGCCGCAACCCAAACAAGAGCAATGGGGACCGACCTAAGGTTCTATTGGCTGCGAGCTCACGTTGGAACGCCAGGAAATGAGAGAGCAGACGAACTGGCAAAGCAAGCAGCCCTTAGGAAGAAGACCGCCCCCCAATACGACATGGTGCCGGTGTCATACGCCAAGAGGTCGATAAGACAAAACACGGTCGAACAGTGGCAGGTTCGCTACGGGGCATCCGGGACAGGTGCGACAACCAAGAAGTTTTTTACAACTGTGAGAGATGCGAACAGCATATTAAAGAAACTCAAACTCACAAACTTCTTGGTTCAAGCGTTTACTGGTCACGGAGGCTTCGCCGCCTATCTCCACCGTTTTAAGATCAAAGACACACCCTCGTGTGTCTGCGACCCGACCCTTGACGAGGACATCTGGCACGTTGTCTGCGATTGCCCGCGTTTCGGCATGGAAAGGCTCGACCTTGAGCAAAAGACCGGGGTCAAAGTTTCTCCGGATAGCTCAAGCTGGAAAGCCCTGCTGGGAACAGAAGCCAACCGCGAAAGCACGAAGGGTTTTATAGAAAAAGTGGTACGCGTAGCGTGTTTAAGGAACAAATAGTTCGGTACCCGGACTATTCTGGAAAACGCTACGCTGAAATTTGACACCACGCAAACCCCTCGGGCACAGGACCTGGGCAGGATTCCACGCCGAAACAACCCCCACAGACCTCCCCCAACCGTCCCCGTATCCCCCCAAATCTGCCCCCCCCCCTCCAAGAAAACCCAATTTTCTTCTCCCCCCTTGCACCCCTAATCTTGTAGGATGATGCAATAATATAAAATACACCCCATTCCCTAAGCACCTCTGTACAATCTCTTTGTTTAAACCCTAGCTAACTCTGACCTTAAGTGTACCTATGTTAACATAAGCAACCTCCTGACGCACGCACCACCCGAACACCTAAGGGGTGTTGGTAGGACGGGGGATGGGGAATCTTGCGGCCTCCTAAACGGGAGAATGATTTTCTCTCCCGGCCCTTCAGCACTGGCTGGGGTAAGGCTCCGCTCGCGATTCACTGGTCCCTCGTCAAACTGACACCTGCCCCTCCCCCCTTAATTATAGCAGATGTTTAGGCTAAATTGCAATGGAAGAGGTCACAAAAGAGGGTAGCGCAAGGAGACACGCGCAAAAATAGTATCTCCAGGCAAAAGACCAAGCCTCAAAAAAGGGTAGCCCCACCCATAAAGATGGTGTCCACAGCCACACAAGCGGTCCTGAAAAGATCTCCGACCCAACCCTTCCATTGTCGGGCAAAAGAAAGGAAGCCCGTAGTCCGTAAGCATGCATGCGTCAGGATTCCCACTCCGCGACTCACATAGATATAGTCTCCCCCCCATCCCAACCCCCACTCCTATCCCCCCTTTTTGGAAAAACCCCGCGGATAAGTAAACGGAGGAAGGACTTTCTCCTCCGGCCTTTCAGCACTGGCTGGGGTAGTATCCGCGGGAGTCTAAATTCTTGTTGGTAATAGGGGCATTGGTGTTTTTAGCCGGTGCGACCCCGGCAGTACCTGGGCCCTCCATTCCCAGGTCTCCGGAAGGGATTTTCACCTCTGCCCTTTTTCTTTTTCTCTAAAGTAATGTTTTAAAAACAGTAAATAAAAGCAAGGACTTTTGTCTTTGGCCCTTCAGGCGATTACCAAAAAAAAAAAAAAACCCAAGTTATGAGGGTTCATAAAAACGACGAACCGCTTCGAGAAAAGGTAGGTAAAGTGAGTGCCGAATAAGATGGCAAAAGGTTACATTGACCCCATCTGTATCCCGATATCCTTACTCATTAGCAATCTATCGCTAAACCATTCATAAATAGCAAAAAACCAATGTCGCTCGAGTATCGTGGTACAGGGTAGTGTCGGAGAAGGGCGGTAACCAAAAAATTAAAAAAAAAGAGTAAAATCAGTTAGTGAATATTTATAATGTAAATAATGTGTTTACACGTACGTTATTTATTTGTACGTACTGTGTATATTTGTCGTTTAAATATTAACACATAACCGCATAAACATAAGAGAATTTTGTATTAAAACACCATTATAAAAGCATAAAACAAAGTCTAAAGTCAATATAGTATACTCAGGGTAATAAAAGTATATTTCAATAAATGTTAAATTATTAATACTTTACTTTTCTACTTTATTATGCATTAAAAGAATTGCTCAACCCAAAAAATAATGATTTAGAACGTGCATATTTTGCTCTCCGCCCGAAGGACACGTTCAGGGTGCGCCAGGGGCGCGTAACCCGCGGTCCACCATTTTGTTTAATTTCATTCCATCTCGGAGTGAGCTTGCGATCGGTCGAGTTTTGGAAGCGCTCTTAGTGGTTACTGTTTTTCGTTATCAGTTTTGTTTTGTTTTTGTTTGCTGTTATTGTTATTGCTTTTGTTTTCATTGTTAATATTTGTTGTTGTGGTGAAGTGGTAGAAGAATGGAATCGGAGGCTGGACCATCTACTGGTGGACCTAATAAACGCCGCCGTCGTCGACCCATATTGCTACCACAAACCAGTTCAGGAGCAATACCTTTCACATCACCGCCAGCAAAAAGACCGAAGTCAATTATATCCAGCGGTGAACGGCTAATAATTATCTTTTCAAGTATATCCAAAACAATAGACCAGAAAGGCAACTCTTATCCAGTCACGACCTCGTGAAACAGATTTCAGAAATGACTGGGGTTCCTGAAAGATCTGTGTATCGTATCTTGAGTGAATATAGAGATACTCACAAAATATCGTCGCCTGAATGCAAAAGGAGGAAGCAAAATGTTACCCAGAAAGTGGATGATTTTGATAAATCAGCTATTAGAAAGATAGTGCACAGTTTTTTTTTGAAAGGTGAACTTCCAACCTTGAAAAAGATACTGCAAGCAGTAAATGAAGACGAATCTTTGCCTACTTTCAGTATGACGTCATTGCGACGCATAATTAAACATTTGAAGTTTAAATATATGAAGCGCACTCGCAAAAGTATTTTAATCGACAGAGGGGATATTGCTCTATGGCGCATCAAATATTTACAACAAATAACACGATTTAGAGAAGAGAACCGACGAATTTTTTATACTGACGAAACTTGGGTAAACGCAGGTAATTCTATTTTTTTATAATATGCTAGTTCTTGATAGCTATTTAAAAATAAATATTTTTTGAGACATTATTACTATAAAAATTATAAGATTTTTTCTTTTGAGCAGTTAGTTCAGTATATGACGACGCGTTAGCGTAGTTGGGACACTATTGACCCTGCTAACTAAGCTTGCAGTACCGGGTTCGATTCCCAATAAAGGCAAATATTCGTGTGTTAATGAGCGCGGGTAAGTATTGGTTCTGTTCTGTGACATGGATTTCTCTACATAAGTGAGTTTATCATTGTCCTAATGTACAAGCCTGAAGCTTAGGTAGGAACTGGGACAATTTTTGTGAGATTGTCCCCTGGGACCCAATTCTCGTGACTTCGAGATGATTTTTCATACGAGATATGTCGAAAAAATGTATGCAGTTGACAGTTCATCTCGCATGAAAAATCATCTCGAAGTCACGAGAATTGGGTCCCTGATATTTATTAGGTACCTATTTATTAATATTTCTCACCATGTAAAAGATAAGAGTAGTTAAATTATACATTTTTGTCAATTATCTTTTTGTCGCTTAACTAAACCATGTACCCTATTGCTTTTCGTATCGCCATTCTACTTTCTCTTCCTTTTCTCTTCTAATGTCTACAAAGTATAAGTTATCTTACAATAATTTATTTTTTATATTCTAAATGTTGTATTTAATATTTTTGTATTTTTGTAGGTCACACTGCGGGGAAAACCTGGGTAGACACCAATATTAAGTCTGCAAAGCAAGCTTTCAAAGAAGGGTTATCAACTGGAGCCAAAGACTCAGTATCTAAAGGAAAAAGATTAATAATAGTACATGTAGGAAATGAAGAAGGTTTTTTAGAAGACTGTGAATGGGTCTTTGAAGCCAAGAAGACAGGTGACTACCACGAAAATATGGATGCTCCACACTTCGAGGAATGGTTTGCAAAAGTTTTAAATAAACTGCAACCAAATGACGTCATCGTTTTAGACAATGCAAGTTACCATTCCAGGTAAACAAAAAATAACACTATTGTAGACCCGTTACCATCTGAGCATCGGGGCAATAAATCATTTTGTTGGACTCTCTCACTCGCACTCGTGAGGTTTATGGTGTGCGTAAGGGATGCAAGACAACGCTGCTACTACACGCATCCATTATGCTCGCGATAAGCCCCACGAGTGCGAGCGAGAGAGCCCGATAAAAATGATTTATTGCCCCGATGCTCAGATGCTAAAGGCTCTACAATACACATTACTCATGCTAAAAGTTCAAACGCACCGCGTCGGATCAGTTATCTAAGAATCAGTGTGCCGATCCGATTTTCGGATAAAGGTCGGATGCAGTGCGTAAGCGCATTTTATGACACGCAATCACAGTTTTTTAACTTGCCTATACTTTCATTTCAGGCGTGTGGAGAAAACTCCGACCATGTGTTGGAGGAAAGAAAGCATTCAAAATTGGCTTCGGTCGAAAAATATTTCGTTTCAAGCCAAGGAAGTGAAACGTCAGTTGATGGAGAAAGTGGTGAAAATAAAAAATGACTACCAGTCGTATGTCATCGATGAAATGGCAAAACAAAAGGGGGTCACAGTATTGAGGTTACCCCCTTATCATTGCGAGTTGAACCCTATTGAGCTGATTTGGGCTGATATTAAAGGATACGTCGCCAGAAATAATACTACTTTTAAGTTTGCCGATGTAAAGACACTATTGAAAGACGGTATATCACAAATAACGAAAGCTAAGTGGGCTAATTGCGTGGAACATGTAAAAAAAGAAGAAAAAGATATGTCTAACCTCGACCACAATATCGATAAAACTATCGATGGATTTATCATTAATCTAAACGAAGACTCCAGTGACAGCTCTGAAAGTTCAAGTTCTGAAAGCGAAGTCGAGGGTTCTGATTCATAGTTCTGTTATAAATAAAATGATTTCAAAAATACATGACTTTAATTTACAAAATTTAAATCAGGTTATCAGTAAATTAGTGTCAACCTAACCATGGTATTTTTATTATCATTTCCATTATTTTGTAGTATTCACGATATTTTTTGTACTTATTTAATAAGTTTATTAGGGTGTAATTTTTTTCCCCAAACTTTGATACATTTTGGATGTAGATTACCATCGTTAACTTTTGAAATCTAGAACGAAGCATCTATTACCAAAAACTCAACTGAAATGCCAACTCATTTTTGTATTTTCTTTATTACTGCCATAGTTTAATTTAACAACCAAAGAAATTTGAACTATAAAAAATATACATTTAAGCTAATATTTAAATTTAAAACCACAAATTCATGATATTCATTACAATAATAAAATTATTGTAAGCGTCAAGGTTTACAACCCCTGCAACGCTAACTGGTTTGACTAGATAAACGTATTACCGGTACCACAATACATTAGCGAAAGCAAAAAAAACTCGTTTCGGGATGTTACGGGAAATATGGATAGGTGTTTTTTTTCTAACGGCGTGTTTTTGGTACAGGGGTGTCAATGTCCTGTATTGCCATGCTATCTGGCGGCCAGTATAGTGCCCTTTGCGCTTCGTTCGCTTGGCTCGTCTTGGCGGGGGCACTGCCGTCACAAAATAGATAGGTACAGAAGTCAATCTACATACAAAGTGCGCTCGAGCAACGCACACATAGACACTGCTCACGGACACGACATCTCGGACCGGTTGGGACCAGTGCGAGCGCGAATGCCATCCGCTTGAGACACGCGTCTGTGACCTTTTTTATGCAATAATGGAGCAACAAAAAAAAAGTAATTATAACTGTTCAGTGGACGGTTGTTTAAATTCAATATTAAACGGTGTAAGATCGAGTTATATAATAGTTTCCTATTTTGAATCAGTATAAACGAAGTAAAGAAAATTGTTGTAAGGTAAATTCACGCCACCTTACGTAAGTTGAAAACATGTTTTTTTGTTTGAGTAGATATTGTGTTGTTTTTAGTGTCATTAGACAGGTTTCGGTCTAAAACGGATAGGGCAATATATTTTGTGTAACTAGGGTAATCCGTTTAGAAGTTAAATGTGTAATAACATAACAATGACATTAAAATAAAAATATTTTAGTTATTATTAATTTATATTTACATTCTTCCCGTTTAATTTTCAACGATAAATCAAAAAACTAGATACCTACGAGTGCCACTACCACAATAGTTTTTTGTGCATAAGCCATAGTTGACAACCATAGACAAGGGTTACACGATCAGTTTGGCGTCAGTTCAGTCCGTGCTCGAAAGGGACGCAGCTATATTAACATAATAGCTGCGTCCCCCTCGATCATGATTGAACTGACGCCAGACTGATGAAATACTGAGCGTGTAACCGATGTCATAGAGCGACCGCCGAGCGTAGGTATGAAAAGTGAAGTACATACATGTGATTGACTTCTGTACCTATATATTTTGTGCTGCCGTGCCCCCAGATAATATTTATTTCTTATAAATTTTAATTTAGTAAACTGTAATCTTAGATTGTTTATAATATTACCTTTGTAACAATAAAACGACTACCTATTATCTACCATATATTATTGAGGTAATAGCTTAAGTATTCGTTTCCATATTTGGAAAGAAGATTGAAGCGTAACCACAATAAAATAGTAATTATTAACAAATATTTTTTTTAACTGGAGAACGGGTTACCTTGACAATCAAACGCATAATATTTAACTATGGTATACAGTTTTGACCCCTTAACTATTCCTAATAACTAAACGGTCATGTATAAATAATAATTAATTGTGTGATTTGTTTGACCTTAAATATTTAAAATAAGATAATTATTTGTTGTCACAAAATAGATTACACACGTAAAAAAGGCGTAAATAATGTTTAATTTTGTAATTATTACTTATGTTAACCCGATCTCCAGTTGTTCACTCGTATTACTTATATACTAAACTTTAATACATAGTGTAACCCCCACTCTGTTCGATTACAGCTTGTATTCGGGAACGCATTGAATCGATAAGATTCTAACAGAAATTGGAACCACGAATACCATCCCAAATGTTTTAACAATGATGTAAGACTTCGTTCATTCTGGTGATTATGTATGACAATAATACCCCATACATTTTCAGTTGAATTTAAATCCGGTTCCTAGCCAGGTCAAGGAATAACTCTAATATTATTGTGCTGACCAAACCTCTCCCGCACACTACGTGAACGGTGTATGGGCAACAGTTATCTTTCACGAGCGTTATCACCGGCAACTCCTCACGGTGGGTAACATCCTCTAGAATTTCCACATAGCGAACACTGCACTGTTAAATCCATTTTCCTCATAATCCCTCACCATCGCTTGACACTAGGGTGTGCTTATGAGTCGTGGTCTAGCCGTTCTTTAAAACAATAGTTTTCCTTTGTAAAGAAAATAAAAAAATGTAATAATAATTAAAGATATAAGTAAAATAAAATAAATAAAGACGAAAAAGAAATAATTTTTATAACAAAATGAGTAAAAAAATACTACTTACGTTCACACCGGTTTCTCTAACAATATCTGAGAAATGTCTGTCTTCACTATGCAAAACAAATTTGCGATCTTTTGACCAGGTCAATATAGCAACGAGAAGTCATTTTATCATCAAAAGTAAAATCTTAACAAAAGGCAGTCGATTAAGCAGCTAACAAACGAACGAGCGTAAGTCTTTGTAATAATCAGTCTGGTATTTATAAATCTTTAGTCTACCCTCTTAGTAGTGATACAAAACGTGTTTCTGTTTCTTGCTATAATAAGTAAATCATAATAAATTACTAATGAATTTCGGCTTATCAGTAAAACGTTCGATAGTCCAATGGCACATATGACCGCCCACATTTGCGCCTCGAGTGGGTCCCGGGTTCGATTCCACTACGTGGATAAAAAGTGTTTTTGATAATTTAACCTCTTAATTTGGAATTGACTAACATTTCAAAACTATTTAAATCATCAATTATACTAAAATATACGATCTATAAAGAAAAAAAAAATATTTGGTTCTAGTATGCGGAAAAAAATATTTTTTCATATTTTTAGAAAATTACCTGCATCAACACCATCTAGTAATATCTTATTGAACCACTACGAGCAGATAGATGGCGTAAGTTTACCTCGGAGCATTATCTTTCTGAACTGTCCATGTACTTTTGAAGCCCACTGTACCTCGTTAAGGACTAAAATTAAGAAACGTTTACTTTTCCGCTGAGTTACGAAAAATTTGCTATACTTACTTTTATAAGACAAATGGTGGTATATCAGACAAAAATCCTGTAGCAAGTGCAAGCATATTACTAACGGGTGAGAATTAACCCTGCTTCATTTATTGAATTTGAGATACTGCTAAATGGCGTTGAGAGTAGTATATAAATGTACGACTAATTTTCGTAACTCAGCGTTAAAAGTTAACGTTTCTTAATCTAGGTACAATATTTTTAAGAAACGCCCAAATACTAACCAGGTTTGCATAAAAATTAAAAGTAACCTACAGTGCTGTGCATTGCTGTGCCCTTCGTGTGCGACCGCCAGTACCCGGTGCGCCGCACCATGCTGCGTCATTGCCTGCGATCTAAGTTGTGCTACGCACCCCTTATTACCGCTAAGCAGCACTCCTGGGCCTCTATTCCCGGCGGTAAAAAAAATATCGCATTTGACCTGTTACGGTAGGTATGGTTTTGACGTCAGCTGCCATTACTATCAAGTAAATAAGAGCTATCAAAACGTTGACAATACGATAACAGATCAAAGACAATATGGTTTTCAGTGCGTAGAATACCGGCCCTCGTACTTTATTTAAACATGAAAACTCTTTGGTTGGACGCACGCCTTCAAACAAAAGTATATTTAAAAAAAAAAAAAAAAACGCACTAGTGCGAAATATCATTTTTAAAACTGCTAGGAATAGGTATAACCAGATGGCGAGAGCGGCCAAGCGTAGGTATATTTATGAAAACATTTTAAATTCATCCCCAGCTAATACTTGAAAATTTTTAAAACCTGTAGGTGTACTAAACACTCAGAATTCCTTTAATTCAACTTCCACCTGTTTTTCCCTAAATTCTACCGAAAAATCACATAGATTGTCTCACTTGTCGACCCTACCCCCAGTTTCGCTTCACACATTTACTTTCACCTCTGTCGCTGTGGATGAATTAAGTAAAGTAATTTAGTCCAATGCAGTTGGACATGACGAGATTAGCAGAGTTATGTTTATTTATATATTGGAATGCATCCTGCCAGTTATTGCTCATGTCGTTAACTTTTCGTTGTCATCTGGGGTATTTCCTTCTTTATGGTTGAATGCACATGTTATTCCACTCCCAAAAGTTTCTAACCCTTTACTTCTGAAACATTTTCGTCCTATTTCTATCCTTTCTATTCTCTCTAAAGTCTTAGAAGCTGTCGTCCACAAGCAATTATCTGCTCATGTGTATTCCATCAACTTCCTTTCTCCTTTTCAATCAGGGTTTCGACCTGGGCATAGTACAAAAACTTCACTGCTTAAGGTGATCGAGGATGTAAGGCACGGCATAGAGTCTACACTTCTGATAGTATTGGTATTTATCGATTTTTCGAACGCATTCAATGCCGTGGATCATAACCTTCTCCTTGCCACCATAGCTCACTAGAGTATTTCATCCACAGCGGCTGATTGGTTCTCTTTCTATCTTCGTAACCGTCGCCAGGCGATTCGCGTAGACCGCACGTTCTTTAAGTGAGCTCTCCTCTGGGGTCCCACAGGGTGGTATTCTTTTTCCTATCTTGTTTTCCATTATCATAAATATGCTTACAGCTTCCATTGAAAGCTCTTACCATCTCTACGCTGACGACCTGCAACTGTATACTCAGGCAGACGTTAACGACATTGATAAGGCAGTTCTTTTAATTAACAATGACCTTACGAATATCTCAAACTGGTCCAGAAATTTCGGCATCAACGTCAACCCCTCGAAATGCCAAGCTATCATATTATGGAGTTCTCGCCTTATATATCGTCGCCTGACGTTGCAAATGTAGCTCCAATTATGTTTGAAGGTGAAGTTATTCCTTTGTCCAATAAAGTCAAGAACCTGGGGTTGATTGTTGATGCTTGTTTGACCTGGAATGCCCAGGTATCCGACGTCTGTCGTAGGATTAACAACACGTTTAGAGCTCTGTACAGGTTTAAGCACTTTCTTCCGGTAAGCACTAAGACGCTCCTTGTTCAAGCTCTCGTGGTCTCTGTTATAGATTATGCTGATGTGTGTTACACTAATGTTTCCCAAGCCTCCTTGAACGGGATGGACCGTCTCTTGAATAACTGCATTCGCTCCATTTTCGGTCTACGAAAGTACGACCACATCTCCGCGTCAGCTTAACTGGCTCCCCATTCGCGAACGCAGATCCGTCAGAATCCTGTCTACGCTTTATTCCATCTTGTTTTTCCCAGCTTCCCCAGACTACCTTAAGTCCAAATTTAATTTCCAAACCGCTCGTCCTGGCTGTGAACTTCGTTCCTCGCGTAGCCTTAAGCTCACTATCCCCCTTCATCGCACCGGGTTCATCCATAATTCCTTCGCCCTTCAGGCAATACGTCTTTGGGATGCGCCGTGTAAGGCAAGCTCAAAGCAAATTCTCTTTCAAACGTTTCCTTCGCAAGCACTATCTTAACAGTCTCCAATAGAAACTATAGAAAGCTCTGAATAATGTCACGGTCTACAGGTACGACCACATTATATGTAGGTATATGTATATAAATATTATGTATTTTTATTTAGACGTATATGAAGGTATATATTTTTTATGTAAGTATGTGTATTTGCTCTTAAATAAATATGTTGTTTATGTTTATTACATATGTTATTTCTTCATTTAACGTTTCATCAAATTTAGCACCAACCTTCACTTGTCTCTGTTTGGCCCAATGGTTGACTGGTAGAGAATGCCTCAAGGCATTAAGTCCACCATTTGTACTTACATTGTGTATTGTGCAATAAAGTTTAAATAAATAAATAAATAAATATCCAACATTCCGCACGACATGCAGATAGAAAAAGTAAAAAGCACTAGTTCAAAAAATCCAACTTTCCGCACGATAACTATAAGAGTAACACTTTTTGAGCAACTTTATTAAAAGGGGTTTTTTGGGGGCTATTCCTATTAATTTTTATTCCAAATACTCATCAAACCGTTAGTTTTGATATATTCAAAATTTCTCCACCAGGAGCACTGTTTTTTTTTAAATCACCGAAATTATATCTTAACAAAAAACATGTTTATTGCTCGAAATGGCTTACGCTTGTAATTTTAACCGTGGTTTTTTTTTATTTTTAGTCAATTAATTTGAAAGAAAAACTGATAAGCTGATTAATAATATTTTTCTGAAATCTTTGTATGGAGCCAATATGAAAAAACAATATTTCTCGTAAACTACAAAAAATACCGTCATATCATATCAAGCAGTTATGGTAACAATTATTTTTTGAATTTCTGACGTGCTCAAACCTTAATTAGTGAAAACATTTTTGTTTAAATTCATTTTACCGGCTCCATACAAAGATTTCAGAAAAATATTAATAACTCATCAGTTTTTCTTATCTCGGTATTTAATCCGTAGTGTTGGAATGTATTATTCGTGTAAAGAAACGCGGCGCCCTCAAGTGGTGTTTTACGGAACTAACGAGACGTCTTGTCATCCTTACCTCGTAACCTAACCGAAATCTAATTGATTGTTATTTTGATGATAATTATTAGTAGTTTATGTGACTGTTGCATAATATGGGACATTAAATTCGAGTGAGTGTTTATGAAACGAGCCGAAGGCGAGTTTCATAATAGCATCTCACGAGTATTTTAATGCTTATTATGTACAGTTACATACACTGCTTTATCTACACACATATCATAAGCTCTCTATGATGTGTTCAGAAATCGCATGTAATGACCGGCATTGCAGCATTGATTAGAGCTATTAGTAAAATAATACAAAAAATAATGGGATAACAGAGAAAATCATTTATTGTAATAATAATTATTTACAGTTTCAATTGTGCAGTGGTTGAATTCCACTTTTCCAGTTTTGACAGCAGCATCATGATCACTATTTGATGATGACGTTGTTGGCAAGTGAATATTGATCGTCTCTTTTCTTTGTATTGTATTCAGAATTTTATTGGAAATATCTACTTTATTCTGCATTGAGTCGTCGATATAACCTTCTGCCACAGTTGTCGAACGCCAGCCACCATGTCGTTTTAACGTCGTTATGTCACCCCCTGCATCAACCAATATTGTGGCAGAAGTTCGGCGGAAGCAGTGCCCAGTGTACATTTCAGAATTTGGCAGATTTAAATATGCAGCAATAGTTTTGCCAAGACATCCAAATTTGTTGATCCCAACTCTTTGAGCTATACATTTGCCGCCTGCATTATGAAAAAAGCAGGCTCTGCACATTGACTTGGGCGTAGTTGTATGTATTTTTTAACTATTTGGCAATAATTGCCAGTTATGGTGAAAGTCCGGTTGATCTTAGTTTTAGTGTTACGAATAGTCACAACAGTTGTATTTGATCCAAAGTCTTGAACGTCATCTAACTTAACATTATACAATTCTTGTCTTCGGCAAGCTCCCATTATCCCAAATATTAATCCGACCTGCAACAATGACATAAAAGATTAGAACTGATTAAATTGTAACAGAAAAAAAATAAGACCTTGGTGCACATAAAAATTGCCATAGAATTATATTATGGAAATCATATTACCTTTTTCATTAGATATAATTTATCTGGTGCCTCATTTAAGAATTTGTCAATTTCGTCCGATGAAAATGTCTTGGCTTTTTTTGTTATGTTTCCTTCACTTCTTCGCTTCAGGAAGGCAGTTAGTTTAAAGTATTTTGCAATATCTACGTTGTGTTTGATATTGATAGTACTTTATTTTAGATTTAAATTTAGTCGACAACTCTTCGAAATACGCCAAAAGTACGTTTTCCGATAACGACGATGTCTTTTTCGCCATTCTCCATTTCATAAACTCTTGGTAGCATTTTTCGTAGCTGTTCTTGGATTTTGACGGCAACAACATATTTTCGATGCTCATTGCTTTATCCCTGATATCAGGTGGCGTCTCCAAAATATTGTGATCATGATCACTATCTTGATCGCTCATTTTAAGTAGTCGTACAATACAATAATTGTTTACGAACAAAACAACACAACAAACTTACTTATTCGACAAAATAAGCGTCAAATATGGCGGCAAATCAAAATTTGACAAGTGGTTTTTTTTTAATTCAGAGACAACTAGAGTAAGCGTCAACTATTAAATCATTCGATATCAAGTAACGTGCGAGATATGTCAAAGTTGTCTGAAATTGACATTTCATTTTCAATAAAATGTCATCTCGACTGATTTAGAATAGAGGTCTAATCAAAAATGCTTCGTTTTTCAGAGATGTTCGAAATTTGAATGTCATAAGAATATCGAAATTGATGTTCTTATGAATTCATAAGAAAACTGCCACAGATAAAAAAATTGCTCTAAGAACAGAGTTGATTATTATGCTGGTCATAATTTGCGGTTTCTGAACGCATCATAGAGGGTTTATGATATGAGTGTAGATAAAATAATATATTAAATACCAAGTCAAATGATTGTTTCAATAACTATAACATGGTGTCAGAAGTAAAGAAAAATAAAGTAAAAAGAAACATGTAAATAAGTGAAGAGAAAAAGTCGAGAAACGGGTCAGGTCAGTTCCTTTGTTCAAGTTCAAATAAGTCAAAGTCAACGAAGTCAGCAAAATGCCAGATACTAATGAATTCAGCTCGTCGAGGCGTAGAATAACAATTAATAGTCAACTAGAAACACTTTCGTTACAAGGAAACCTAGCTACAAACTAGAAAAAATGGCACCAGAGTTTTAAATTGTTTATTACCGCAAGTGAACTGTCAGAAGAAAGTGAAAAATGAAAAGTAGCCGTATTTTTACACATATGATAGGACAGGATTCGCTTGATATATTTAATTCGTTCGGAGTAGATGAAAACACGATTAAATTGAGCGATCTAGTCAAGAAATTTGAAGATTATTTTGTACCAAAAACGAACGTTATATCATAGACTTAATATATTACTTCGTATGGACTGGCCTCTAGTACAAAAAAACGGGCGATTAAATTGGTGCTAAATCTAAGAATCTAGCACCAAATCGCGACAGTGACGTTTCAACCTCGCACCAAGTCGTACGTACTAGTAAAAATCAAAAATGCCATGTTGCGTCATAAGCAAGTGCAATAATTGTACCTCAAAAGTATCGAAAACCAAGGATGAAGTTTCTTTTTTCCGGTAAGCATATTAAGTAATGTATTACTCGAGTTAAACCATTTTTTCAAACATTCTTAATATTATTGTAATAAATACAGCTGTTGTTTGGTTACCCGGCCACGTTTAGTAGTTCTAATTCAAATTCTTTATTGCATATCACATTACAAATATAAGGTGGAAAAAAAATATAGGTATCCATGTGACGCCCTGCAAGGGCACAGCAATTTTAGAGGGCTAATTATGTATTTTAATATCTCATTAAAATATTACATAATTGTATTATAAACTAAAAAACTTAATCGTGATTTAATCTTAAACTGCTCAAACATAAAATCTTTCGTATTGCACATTCGTTTACAATAATAATTATAATATCAATTACAACTATGGTTGATAAAATATTAATTCAGTACATTACTTATCATTAAAAAAATCGTTTAAATTATAGTAGCATTTATTGATAAGATATATTTTTAATTGTTTAAGAAACAACTTTGGTTTCTCTAAGTTTTTTTATGGAATTAGGTAGGTGGTTGCATATTTTAATAAGCATATGGTGGAGAAGGGCAATTTTAATTTATTTAGGTTTCGGTCCTTTCGTCTGATTTCAGTTATGGGTGTATAGAGATTTATATGATTTTTGACAAACTTACATGATTCCAATATGTACATTGAGGTAAGGGTGAGCATTTGTAATTTAATCAAGTGGGGGCGACAGGAATCCATTTGGTCAATATTCACCAGGATTCTGACACATTTTTTTTGTAGTATAAAGATTTTATCAATATCGGACCGGAAGTGTCCCCATAGTACGATGCCGTACGACATCCTTGAGAACGCGTAGGCGTAATACGCGACGAGCGCGGTCTGCAAGTCCGTGGCCCGTTTGAGATGCTGGAGTGCGTATATAAATGAGGATAGTTTTATGGAAAGTTTTAGTATGTGCGATTTCCAGTTCATATTGCTGTCCAAGTCTATGCCTAATAAAGTGGCCGAGTTCATAGTTTCTAGTTTGATGTTATTATGGCTGTATGGTATTTGTAGTGCAGTTTTCTGGTGGGGTTTAAAATGGATTACTTTAGTTTTGTTTAGGTTAAGCTTTAGGTTATGTGTGTCTAGCCAATCTATAATTTTATTAAGTGTTAAGTTAAGTTTAATTTCAGCTTCATAATTATTAGAGCAGGGCAGGAGAATCGATACATCATCGGCAAATAGCACACAATGATTGTCCAAAATATTAGGGAGGTCATTTATATAGACGAGAAATAGGCAGCATCCTAAGACGCTACCTTGGGGGATAGAACCATTGATGGCGAGTCTATCAGATTTAACGTGATGTATTGTGCCAGTCCCAAAGTCTGTATATTCAATCTCGACACACTGCGACTCATCACTTAGATATGACTTAAACCATTCATGAGCCAGTCCTCTTACTCCCATACTATACATTTTGTCTAGCAAGGTTTGGTAGCACACTCTATCATAAGCCTTGCTCATATCAAGCAAGAGGCCTACAGCATATTTTTTTTCGCTTATAGCATTATATATTTTTTGAACATATTTATAAGTAGCTAGTGTTGTAGAACGGTTTGAACTAAAGCCATTTTGGTCATCATGTAGAACATCAAATTTTTCAAAAAAAAGAATAAAGCCGTTTTATCATAACGGTCTCGAATATTTTGGTTGATGTAGGTAAAAGTGCAATTGGACGGTAATTATTAATGTCTAAAGTTTCGCCCTTTTTATGGATGGGTTTTATAACAGCTGTTTTTAACGCATCAGGAAATATACCTTCAGATAAAGAAAGGTGGGTATATGGGATGGTAAGATTCTCTGCACAGTTTTTTATTAATGTGGGAGGGATTTCGTCTATGCCAAAGGATGACTTATTTTTAAGTTTTTTTTATTATTAAGTAAATTTCTTCAGGTCTAGCTAAGTTTAGAAATAACGATTTGTCTACATGATTTGTTAAGAGATTAATTTTAGAATTGTTATGTAGAGAATTTCCGACTGATGAAAAGAAAGCGTTAAAAGCATTAGCCACTAGTGTAGGGTCTTTTATTGTGTCCATCGTACCAACAGTTTTTATTTGGATATTTTTTTTCTGGTTATAAGATGTTTTTTTATTTGTCTCTCTGTTTAATATTCGCCACATAGATTTAGTTTTATTTTGGGACTTTTCAAATGAGGTTTTTTACTAAAAAAATTTGAAGTGCTAAAGGCTTTTTTAACACTTTGTAGTAATGTTTATAATGATTACGTAAAACTGTATTTTTAGTTTGAGATACTAACAACTTCAAAACTCTTTTGTTTTTGCAAGATACCTTTTAACCAGGTGTTTAATGGGTCAAAATTCTTTTCGATGCATTGTTTCAATGCTGTTAGACCATTTTGTTTATTTATTTAATGTTCCCAAAAATATTTATTTTGGATAAATATTGATTAATTGTTTTATAAAGTTAGCAGTAACGTAAGGAGCAGCGAGGTTAATTAATGTACTGTTTTATAATTACAAATATTCTAGTGATAGGTAGGAAAATTAAACAACTCCGTCACTAATCATCTGGTTTTTTTTTTTATTATTGCGAACATTCAACATCCTTTTTATTACTCTTTAATGTTGAAACGTTAAATAATTATGACATGAATAATCAACATAGAACATAACAAAAACTAACTAAATTTAAATCTTCGAATACCACTATGTCACAAAATAGTTTGAAAACACGTGAAACATTTATTTATTTTATACTTAATTGGTTATTACGTCTTAAAAAGGCACATTCTGATGAATACTATATTTGAGTTTATCATAATGTATGTTTATAACCTTCTTGAGATTTAACAAAAAACAATAAAAAATAAAATAGTCAAGAAGATATGTGGGACAAAAATGTAACAGAGTATTGGCAGCAGCGTGACAGAGTGGTATTTAACACAAAAAAATGACAAAAATAACGATAAATTCTTCATTAAATAACAAAATTATTAAGCAACAATTATTTTACTTTCTATTCATTTTAATCAGTCTTAGATCAGTCATATAGTTGTATACTTTGATTTTTTTTGTACCTTTACCATATTCACTTTTCACACACATACTGGATTTGAAAACTCATATAAGACACGTCTTCCTATGGTAATATTTTTTTTATTAGGGACAATTTGTGTAATATCTTCATACTTTACATACGAAACATCGTTTTTAACGAGTTTAAACTTTTGTCCGCTATCATCAACTGATCTGTAAAACATAACTTTGACATCGCCTTCTTCGTCGACGTTACTCATTACTGTTCCCAGGTATGTGTATTCCGCTTTCTTTTCATTAAAAACTTTAACAAGAACATGTACACCGTCTGATATTTTAGAGGGATGCATTTCGTCTGTAGAATTCAAGTTATGTTTACTTGTACTAGGAGCTGTTTCTAGCATCTGACGGTTCATCAAACTACTGAGTGGCAGGTTATCTGACGAATCAGTAGAACTCGGAGAATATATTGTCTCATATACCTGAGGTCTGGAAGGGCTAATGAAGTTTGTTATGTCAGCCAGAGGGCCTATGCTTGAAACATCACTTTCAGCATCAGACTCAATTAAACACTGATGTATTCCAGGTTCATAACATTCGCAAAATCCTCTGTTGCAAAAGCAGCTTAATTTTCGGTACTTTAATTTACCATAGTTTTCAGAGAAAACTTGATGCACTTGCATCGTATCAGGTAATGCCTGAATTTTGTCTGGAATGCTGTGAGAAACAAGTGATATATCATTCTCCGAAACTAAATACAGTTTTATTTCGCTGCTTCCATCCAGAGTTGACACGAAACTCGAAGAATCAAAAATATCTCGTCCAGTAGCGACAACAGTATCGGCTTGACGTTTTAGGAATCCACCGATTCCGTCCGCAGCTCCCTTACCATGCCCAGCCTCAAAAAAAATCCAGGTCACTCGTTCGAAACCATATTCATTGATTTTGGTGGACAAAAGGTAGAAATTAAGTTTTTGCCTGTATTGCGTCGCTGGGTTTTCCGAAAAAAAGTGGATAGTCTTGACATTAGAGATATTCATTCTAAGGTCTTCTAAAATGGGATATAAATGAGCCCATAAAGCCGCTGGTCCGTGATTGTTGCTTGGAGATGCCGCACAGAATGACTTCACGCGATTTTCTTGGTTAGGTGAATGCTGGTATAATACCACGGTATGAAGAGAAACTTTGTTGCGAGAACCACCGAAATGATGGGCTTTACACGAATTTCCTGGTGGTATTTATACGAATAATTTTCACTAAAGTCTACATGTAAAGCAATTTCGGAATTTGTTAACTCGTCTATACATTGCCGGTATGATCTGTATTGAACTTTAATGTTGTAAATATGGTTCTTTATTTTAAGTAATTCTTCGTCAAATTTCTTCGTTAAATTTTCTACGGTAATTTGTTGTGTTTCTTTAATGTTCTTGCTAACTTTTACTCGTTTGTTATTTTTTTGGACTATTTCTGTTTTCTCACCCATTGCGTTAAATCGACTAGTTTATGCTTGTCGGTTGTATCATAGTTTACTGTCTTACATTGACACAGTACGCAGTTTCCATTCATACAGATCATGGCATTTGAGTTACATGTCGTTTCTCGTATGATTTGGCTCAAGTCGCTGGTGTTCACAATTTTATTTTTATGCAATGTATTTAAAACATAAACTGTGTTCGCATGTAATTTACACAAGCATGTAGAAAGAACAGTAGAATGCGTTTTTGCTGTTTCAGTTTTTTCAAAGTTACGGTTTATTTTTTCCCAGCAGTGGCCCTCGCTATGTCGTCTCGCAAAAAAAAATCTTGAATTTTCTTAATTAGCAACGTTTGCCTGCTAACAATTACCTTGCATCGCAAACTTCCTTGTTGCTGACCCAAGCTGTCTTTTATTATTTCTTGCATCACTCTGGATTTTTTTATTGTTTCTTCTTCGAATATGGTTTGCAAGTAGCGTTTTTCCTTAAGATTTTTAATCTTTTTATAATGCTCTTGAATCGCACTCGTGAGAACTTTATATTTATCATCTTTATCCGTTTTCTTGTCTTTTGTACATTTTTTTTTTACCATTTTATTTTCTTCCTCGTTTTTTTCCTGAGCTCTGTGATACCTTTTTTTATATTTTTCATATTTTGTCTGTATTTTTTTAATCTCTTCTTGCAAATTTAAATTTTCCCTGTAAAGCCGTGTTCGATCTCGACGTACTTTTTTTCTTCCTTTTTGGTTTACACTGGACTGTACAGATGGAGTGTTCTCACGAGAAAGAGGTGGTGAATATGGAAGCGGTGACGTTGCAGGCGTATCTTGTAGGAGATTTTGTAGAAGTTTTAATTTGTTTTGCCTTTTTTTATTTGCTACCCGCAATTTTGTTTTTAGCTGTCATATCTTTTACAAGCTTTTTTCTTGCATGGTATCTTTCCAGGTCTTTTTTTTTAACTTCAGCAATTTTTGCGGCATTATTTTTTCGTTTTTCTCTGCAACGCCGCTGTCTTTCCGCAGCAGACATCGCCGTTTTGTTTATGTGGGGGTCTGTTAACAAATGTATAAACGGGCTAGTCACATAAATGCTTATTTTTTATTTAAATAAAGATATAAGTTTTATTTTACACTTCCGTCACACCCAACAAAAACTCTGTCACATTGACGTGTGACAAAGTTGTGTCGTGACGCAGTTATAAATTTTAGACGACTGATGAAATTATAAATAAACGTAATTAATATAGTCTAATTTGAAAGTAGTGTTACGTACGTGGGGGTAGGTAACTGATAGAAATGCACAAATACACCGATAATCAAAAGTAGACTTTAATAACGTACTCACTTAAACCGTTACAAACAATTATCGCACAATAAATTCGAATACTCAGACGATCGCTCGGGTCGCTTTTGTTCGCACTGTTCGCTTTCCAATAAAGACTGAATAGGTACTTGCAATCGGTCCGCCTTTATAGTTCCCGTCTCCGATCATTCCAGAATGCGTTCTGCAATGATCGATGTACTTTGCCCCGCCAAGGTCGTTCGAGACTATTCGTTGCTGGAATGTTCTACGCCTTTCTACCTTGTATTGTTCGCGATGTCCTTGACCTTGACTCACGGTTCTGGAATATTCTGCGTATTGCCGTCTCATTTTTAATCGTGTTGTCTCTTTCTCATGCTTCTCGAAGGTTCTCAGTATCGCTGTCTCTTTCTAATCATGCTATCTCTTTCACATGCTTCTCGAAGGTTCTCAGTATCGCTGTCTCTTTCTAATCATGCTATCTCTTTCACTCTTAGTGGCAAATTGCCATATACCAAAATTAACGATTGAAAAATGAGACGCCTTATCCCATCTGCGTAACAGTAGTTATTGAAATTAACAACAATAAATATTATACTTCTATAAAATTAGCAAAATAATCATCAAAAATCTAGGTAAAACTTATGTGACCGAGTCGACAGCGACTAAATACACGCACTCCCTTTGAACACTTGCGGCCGACTGAAGGACGAAAAACGGCGTCGGTTGGGCAACGCGGGGTGAGGGGGACAGCGGAGTCACAAAATAGATAGGCACAGAAGTCAATCTACATACAAAGTGCGCTCGAGCATCGCACACATGGACACTGCTCACGGACACGATATCTCGGACCGGTTAGGACCAGTGCGAGCGCGAATGCCATCCGCTTGAGACACGCGTCTGTGAACTTTTTTGTGCAATAATGGAGCAACAAAAAAAAAGTAATTATAACTGTTCAGTGGACGGTTGTTTAAATACAATATTAAACGGTGTAAGATCGAGTTATATAATAGTTTCCTATTTTGAATCAGTATAAACGAAGTAAAGAAAATTGTTGTAAGGTAAATTCACGCCACCTTACGTAAGTTGAAAACATGTTTTTTTGTTTGAGTAGATATTGTGTTGTTTTTAGTGTCATTAGACAGGTTTCGGTCTAAAACGGATAGGGCAATATATTTTGTGTAACTAGGGTAATCCGTTTAGAAGTTAAATGTGTAATAACATAACAATGACATTAAAATAAAAATATTTTAGTTATTATTAATTTATATTTACATTCTTCCCGTTTAATTTTCAACGATAAATCAAAAAACTAGATACCTACGAGTGCCACTACCACAATAGTTTTTTGTGCATAAGCCATAGTTGACAACCATAGAGCGACCGCCGAGCGTAGGTATGAAAAGTGAAGTACATACATGTGATTGACTTCTGTACCTATCTATTTTGTGCTGCCGTGCCCCCAGATAATATTTATTTCTTATAAAATCTCCTTCCCCTCTATGGCTACTACCTTGGATCCCGTCGCTTACTGATGAGGGTAGGTCTGGAGTCGGTGAGGACAAATCACTCAAGTCTATATCAACATCTGGAAATTGGTCTTCAACCCTTTTATACAAAACAAGGTGATTTTTGTGCTTTTTGAGCATGTTACCGTTTTCACAATCTTTAACCATATAAACCACTTTGCCCACTTTATTGATAACAATTCCTTTACACCAAGTGCACTTATTATAGCTTAAATTTTTTTTATACAAAATTTTATCATTTAAATTGAAAGATTGTTTATTGTTACCACTGTACGATTCACTCTGTAAACACTGTTTATTTTTAACGTAATCGGCTAATTCCGTGGACGAGGGTGACGGATCCATAGGATTAATTAAATCCAAGCGTGACCTAAGTTTTCGACCGAATACTAGTTGGGCAGGGGAGCATCCCGTAGTTGAATGTACCGAGTTTCTATAATCAAAAAGAAACTTTTGTAATCTATTATTACAATCCATCACGCCATGACTGTCTAGTAAACATTACTTGATTCCCTTTTTAATTACCTTCACGGAGCTCTCCGCCTGCCCATTGCTAGCCGGGTGATAAGCGGGTGACGTCACATGAGCGATCCCGTTTAACAAACAAAAATTCTTGAACTCGAACGAAGTAAACGCGCACCCGTTGTCGCTGCCTATCACTTTCGGTAACCCGAATCTAGCCATAAACTCGTACAGTTTTTCTATTACTGATGAAGAACCAGTGTTGTTTTTCATATTGTAGACCTCAACCCATTTGGTGTGAGCATCTACGATAACTAAATAGCTGTTTCCGTTAATAGGGCCCAAAAAGTCTAAATGGATTCTAGTGAAAGGATGGGACGGAAATTTCCATGGTGTGAGGGGAGCGCGCGGGGGCGCGGGTCGTAATTTTATACAAACATCACATGAACTAATCATTAGTTCGATTTGTTTATCTATATTTGGGAACCAAAATTTTGATCTTGCCTCCGCTTTTGTCTTAACTATCCCTAAATGTGAGTTATGTAGCTCTGATAGACTTTTGTCCATAAAGTTGGTGGAATAACAACCTTATGCCCTCTCATTAGGCATCCATTTTCGAACGATATTTGCAACCTGCATAGGAAGTAAGGTTTAATATTGTTATCGTTAATTTTATTTGGCCAGCCATTTTCAACGTAACTAATTACTTTACTCAGAACGAGGTCTTTTTTTGTTTCGTTACGCAATTCGTCGATCGTTATGGGTAAACAACCCTGGATAGCAAAATTAACATACGACGCTCGATCATCTGTTGATGAGTCACCGCGCGGGTGCGCGGGCGGCGCCGGCGCCGACTCGCTAGCGCTACCCTCGTCGGGTAAACAAGCGCGCGACAAATAATCGGCGCTGTTCATTGCACTGCGAATAAATTCAATTTTATAATTATATGCACTTAAAAATATTGCATACCTCTGCAGTCGGTTAGCCGAGACTTCCGGAATGCCCTTGTACGGACCAAAAATGGAAATAAGAGGTTTGTGATCCGTGCGAAGGATGAACGGTACCGATCTACCGTATAAATACTGATGATATCGCTTTACTCCAAAAATGATCGCTGTCGCCTCTTTCTGTATTTGCGAATAGCGCTTTTCCGCAGCGTTTAAAATTCGCGAAGCAAAAGAAATAGGTCGTTCGACATTGTTCGACTGTACCGTTGACAAAATACACCCTAGGCCGTGGGGGGACGCCACACAGGGGTATTTGACCCAAAAAGTCGGACATATATAAATATATACATTTTTGTGTTCAGAGATGATTGAATTACTTTAAAAAAATTGTCAAAAAAATATCGGTCTAGGTCAAGGTACCCGAATTCTGGTTTTATTAACTAAATGAAACAAAATCAATTTAAAATAGAAAGTATATATTAAATTAGCAATAAATTACATTAATAATCACTTCTTATCAGTTATATTATCAATAGAGCCTTCTACTATAAATTTAGGGACCCCCCCTCCCCATATCTTGAACTAATATCTATTAATTTACCTGTATGGTAACAGCATCTCTTTCGCAGTTGCCGAAAATGAAAGTGTATTTTTATGGGATCTGCTTCGGATACTGCTCAAAAATGGGTCTGAAGTTAAAAGCAACCTATTGAAAACGTCTATGTTGCATTGCTCCCGTGAAAATTTTCGGCTGTAACATTCTCGGTACAATCGAAAATGTTTGTTTCTTGCATCTGCAGCTTCTTCAGATAATGACCCAATGGGTAATAGGGCATGGTCTATCACTGTGGGCCCATGGATCAATATTTTGTGGACAGTGGGTGTCATGGGTTGCCATGGATAAAGGTGTATATATAGTTTGGCCGTTTCTTCGCAATATATGGAAAATTTGCTGGTGTCTACTTCGTGTCCACTTGAAATTACTTCTAAAATAATAGCGAATCTTTTAATCAAGTTTTGATCAATGCCAGTTATCCGAGCAGATATTCCAGCATTGGCGAAAAATCTCCTGCTAGTATTGCCATCATTGCTACTACCGAATCCAGGCTTAGGAACGTCAATGATAAGACCTAGTTCATTTCTAAATTGCTCTTGAATGATTGATTTTCTGTCTTTTACAACATTTTTGTCTTGCTGGGATCTCGCTTGCCACCTTTTCAATGGTAATTTATATGAAAGGTGGAGTAAGGATTCAAATAATCTGATTCTGGCGTGTAGAATAGATAAGCCGAATTCTGCGTTCTCCATGATCACTTCTTTAGTCTTTGTTAAATCATTGAAGTCTTTTGAAGTTAATTTACATATAAAACACCTCATTGTTGATGTTGTTTGCGTTGCTGCGTTGCATACTTTTCCGTCTACCATTGTCAGAAGCATCTTGTGTGTAACAACGATTTCGTGAGATCCTCTTTTTGATTTTGTTGATTGAAGTTCCTTGATCTGATTATTAAAGTATTCAATTTCTTCGTTTGTGATGTCTTTAGTCTCGTGCACAAATCGTATCCTCATCGGTCGACAAAAACGAGGCGAAGACGGCGTTGGATTTCGCCAAATAACTTTATCATTGTGTTTGCAAATAAGTTGAAGAGGAACCAAAGATGATTGAAAGATATGTGCATCAGAGTCAGTTGTGTTCTCAAATTTTTGTTTAAATTGTTTTTGGTGTGAACCATCACATCCCCACTTGTAGATGAGCTCAAGAGAACTAAGCTCCTCGGATGATAACGTATCTAAAACTTCATCCAAATACGATAATAGTCTTTCAACCGTATGATTAAGTAACTGTTGCAGTTTAACTTCGGCACACACAGAATTAACGTTAACGCTTTCTTCACTGGGATAGCACTTCTTTTTCTCTTTTTGTATTAAACTGTAGCACGGAAATAGGTCTTTATCGCAAGCTCTTATAATCTCATACTGTTTTCTTGTTAATGATGCCTCTACAAACATAGACAGGGCCTCTTGTGGTGTCAATTGTCTTCGAGAGGACACGGTAGTCTTAATGTTTTCTTTTTGGTTAGAATCATCCTTTGAACCCGTAGTCATAATATTCTTGACAACAGTAGCACCGTCAATATTACCGCTTTCTCGAAGCATCATTTGACCAGCAAATAAAATCTCTTGTGCTTCATTATTTTCCCTGAGAGATTCCGTTTTGCGTCTTTTGCTTCTTTCACGCAAATCTTCAAAGGGCTTTTGCGGCCGGTGGCCGGTATTGCATAACACTTTCATAGGTATTTCTATAGTTCCTTGCAACCAAGTATAATTTTTCTTCAAAAAAGCGACCTCAGCTCGACCAGCTGCTTTCCAGCGAGACTTCATATCGTATTTCAATCGAGCAAATCTCCGCAGGAAGTCTTCTTTCCGCTCAACCGGGAAGCAAGCAGTTTCCACGTGGCACTTTTCCACAAAATCCAGTCTTTTTGCAAAATCTTTTTCGGCACACTCTTTAGCCATTTTAAATATGGCAATTCGAGTAACCATATTCACGCCAGATCCACCTAAAACAAATAAACAGGAACGTTAGAATAACGACCGCAAAGTTATCGTGGTTTGGTCGAGCAGGCCGCTATTTCAAAATCATAAAAAACATTGATGCAGCAGTTTAAAGCAGTATTTTAAAAATATTACATAAAGAATACTAACAATACTAATGTAGTAAAAAAAAATTAAGACCTGATATTGCCGGGAAATATAACTAAAATGCGAATACTTATAATAGATTGGTGAAAATGGTTAAATCTAGAGAGTACTGCTATAAAATGTTAAATTATATAAAAGAACTATGCAAAACTAGACGTCTTCATATAAATATAAAATGTACATACCTGGTTGACTATTCTCCATTATATAAATCACTGCAGTTTACTTCAGAATAATTCCAAATAAATGAAACGTAATGTAAATATTTGTGATATATGCACTCGCATCAATTCAACAGTACGCAGCAGCGGTCGAAAGTTGACTGATGCTTAAGTTGTGTAAATTCCACAATTTTATCTATCATGTATTATTATTACATAGACCCTTGGGTAACCGCAGGTAAAAAAAAATACCTCGATTTCGCCTATTTGGTTTTTATACCTAATGTCCGCGTTTTAGTGTCAAATACCCCTGTGTGGGACGCGTCGACCGTAAGTATTAACTTCGCATTGGGGTCGAAATGTGCCAATACTTGTTCCGACGCCATTATGCTTATTTGTATGAATGCGTCATTATGCTCTTTAGTCCAACACCATTTTACCCCCTTTTTTAATAATTCATACATTGGGCTGAGGATAGTGGATGCCCCCTGTACAAAATTTCGGTAATAGTTGACGAGACCTAAAAATGATTGCAATTTATTTACATTTGTCGGTACTGGTGCTTGTAAAATGGCTTTAACTTTGTCGGGCGATTTATGCAGCCCATTTTTATCTATGACATAACCTAGATAATTTACTTGATTTTGGAAAAATACACATTTTTCTTTTTGTAAAGTTAATCCTGCAGTCTGTAACCTATGTAACACTGCCTTAAGCCTATGTAAGTGTTCCTCTGTGTTTTTAGAATGTCATCAAGCAGACACAAAACCCCGTCCATTCCAGTTAGTAAGTTATCTATAGCGCGCTGGAATATAGCCGGGGCGCTCGCTAGGCCGAACACCAGACGCGTATAGTTGAATAATCCGCGGTGCGTATTTATGCATGTTACATTTTGTGATTCGGGCTTCAACTCTAACTGTGTATAAGCTGAGGAGAGGTCTAATTTTGTAAATAATTGTCCCCCGTGTAGTTTCGCAAACAATTCTTTAATTGTAGGCAACGGATAATGTTCCACAACGAGTTGCTTATTAATGGTAACCGAATAATCTGCACATATACGCATTGAACCATTACTTTTTAATACGGGTATAATTGGTGACGCGTATTCGGAATACTCCACCGGCAGTAAAACCCCTATACTAACTAGACGGTCAAGTTCTTTATCTACTTTATCTTTTAGAGCGAACGCTATTGATCGTGCCTTGTAAAATACGGGTTTTGCGCCCTCTTTAAGCTGCAAATCTACTGCATACTTATTAAATAATCCTAATTTATCAGAAAAAACTGACGGGTAACTTCGCTGCAGCTGTTCAACTTCATTATGATTTTGGGTACAATATTTTATCGTTGTCATCTCTAATTTAAATATTGAAATAAAATCGCGGCCTAAAATAGGTGGGCCGCCGTTACGGACGACGTAAACGTCGATCAGCTGAGTGCGGTCAGCGTAAGCTATGGGCAGCGCCACCATACCAACACAATCAATGTTGTCGCCCGTATATGAAACTAGTTTTTTCTTAGAACTACCTAAAGGTATGTAAGAAAAGTGTTTGTTAAACGTTCGCTCGGACATTGCTGTGATCGCCGATCCGCTATCGATCTCAAACTTAAGTGACACTCCCAATATTGTAACAGACTCGGACATTGGTTCTCCGTGTTCAGAACGAATATTAAATAACTTACCATCGTCTCCCTCGCTCACGTCATTAGCCACGACGACGTACTTTACACTTTTGCACATCCTTTTCAAATGGCCCTTTACGTGGCATTTCTTGCACTTATGATTAGCAAACCGACAATCAGATGTTTTATGATTCGCATAGCCGCATACTGCACACTTTTCCCGCTCTGTGTCCCTGTTGTTGACACTTTGACCGATCTTAAAAAGCTGCTCCTGCGGCGCGAGCGGCGCCTGCGCTGAGCCCGCTGCCGCGCTCGCCAGCTCCACCGCCTTAGTTAGAGTTAACTCCTTGAGATCCTGTGAAAAAAGTTTGTCGCGCTCCCGGCCCGGCAGTAATCCCATGACGAATCTATCACGTAGTGCTTCTTCGATGTTGGCGAAGGCACATTCTGCTGTCAGGCCGCGCAACCTTGCAGCCCACTGAGTATGCGTTTCTCCTTGTTGTTGAACAGCCGAATAAAATTTGTAACGGTCGCCGAATCCTAAAACTTTAGGAACGAAATGGCTTTCCAACAACAGTAGTATATCTTCATACGGCACTTGTTGCAATTCTTTCGGTAACGCTAAATCCGATGCAAGCTTGTAAGTACCGTCACTGAGTGTGCTCAAAAATATCGCCCGGCGCTTCTCGCCTGCCGTATCCGTCGCCGCATCGATGTTGTTTGCCACAAACCACTGCGATATACGCGCTTTAAAAGTCTTCCATGCCTGAGTATTGTGGTCAAAAGTCGGCAATATTACAAAATGCGTAGACATTTTATTTATTTCCCTGAATGTGGGTACCTCGCCGCCAGTGTTAGATATGGGCAGGGACGAGTGAAACGACCGGCTGTTATGCACACACTGGTTTAATAAAGAGATCAAGCGAAAAGATCATATTAAAAGTCGTAAATTATCGAAGTTACTGTAAAAAATAAAAAATACCAGTGTCTTCATAGAGTGAAATGTGATCACGTGTTAAACCGTGATGTCAATGGAGGCCTGGGACATCGTTTGATAGTATTAAAAACAACTCTGTTACGACGAATGTATACTCCGTCACGGTTTTTGTTCAATAAATTATCCATATTTCATTTCAGTTTTCGTCTAAACATCATAATTTATCCATTCTATTTAACGATAAAGTGGCATGTTAGTAGTTTTAATTTAATAATCATAATTTAACAACAAAAATACATCTAGGACACGTAATAGTGCATCGAAAAGAATTATAACCCAAATACGTTTTTTTTGGAATCTTATGTTATTTTTACCTCTATTTTTGGAAAGCACTTGTTTAAGGCTACATTTAAAGTTTTTTCGAATGTATTATAATTCTCATTTACAGTTTTACTTGCTAAAATTAATTGCTCCCAGTTAACATTCTGTAGTTCGCTTTTAAATTTATTCATATTAATTTTCTACATGAAAATCACCCCACAAAATAATATTTTTATTTTTATCTCTTAAACTAATTAAAACTAATAAAAATGTATAAAAAACTTCGATTTCCCTATTACTATTTGGCCAGTATATATTTATAATCAAAAGATAATTTTTTGGTATTTCTATTGCACAAATTTCAAATACCATTTCTACAGATAAAGATGCAATATCGAAGCGGTCGGTATATTCCATGCCATTTTTAAGTAAAATCAGTACACAACCTCCTTCGTGTTGAGCACGACAAAAGGATGAGCATACATTGAAATTTGTTATATTTAATAAAAAAAGAGCCAAGACTCGCAGATACATATAACATCTATAACTGGATTATCGTCCGTTACCGCTTCCAAAAGATGGCTTTTGTTCCAAGTACTTTGCATATTTTGAAAAAGACAGATTATTTCGATTTTATTATTATTATTATTATTAGATGCACCAGCAATATTTTGATGCTTTATTCTGTCACGTCCTACCGGCTGGCAAGTAAAAAATTCAAGAGAAGTTTAAATAGTTTATTGAAAAAGAGAACGCCGGTAGTGTGATCAGAACTGAACAGGGTAGGTAGGTTCGTAGGGTGTGGTGTGGTTCTGCGAAGCGAGCTAGCACTTCCCTCGCAGTAGGTAACGTGGAGCGGCGGTGAAGAAACCGACGGCAGCCCGACGGTATGCGATGACAGGATCCTGGCGTCGGGGGCAGCACCCGGTGTGTAGCACCGGAACCCACTCGACGATCCTGGTCACCGTGGTTAGAGGCCGCTCCGGCCAAGAAGATAAGTGGACAGGGTTTAGAGCCCGATCCCACGACGCAAGAAGTGTTGTCCAAGCGGTAGTGCTCCTAGCGGTGCAGTGCTCCTAGCGGTGCGGTGAAATGCTCCTAGCGGTGGAATGCTCCAAGCCGTGGACCCTGGAAAACCCAAGCATTGGCTGTGTGAGCCTGGTGTCCAGCATTGGGATAGTCCATGCCAGCCGCCGTTAAGGGGTGAAGCCCCGAGGGAATAGCGCTTTAATTAATTATTGGCGGTGGCAAGAACTATCGGAACAGAGTTACAAATTATAAGAAAGAAGCTAAATCAAATGAACAATTTAAAAGTTAAAAGAACAATTTGGAATAATCTAGAAGAACACAATAAGTATAAAACACAAATACAGTACACAGCAAAATACAAAGGATAGTTAATTAGTTCGTTGCACTGAACTTACCCGATTTGGGGAATTGCACCGATTTTAATAAGTACTTAGGTATTTAGTACCTATTAAGCTGGGTACTGACCAACGTTACGAGGTGTACACTGAAAGAAAAGGTTTGTTAAATGAAACCGCACTTTCATCTACCTATAACTTGAAAAAAGTGACTACATAACTACGGCAATATCTTACCAAAATCAGTCGAGTTAATTTTCTGACAATTCATTGTGTTGTATATTGGGTCACAATGTTAGCTATATCTTGTAAAAAAGTTTGTTTAATTTAAGTTATACTTTTCTACCAATTTTGTTATTGTAAACATACCGTATGTTAAAAACAGATTTATTGTTTGTCTAAATCTTACCGTATTTTCAATTTACTTTAATAAAATGATTTATTGTACCTAAACGAAATCGTTTTGTAATGTTTAACATAACTGTCTCACTACATGTAACCAACTAAAAATTATGTTTTAGCCGAATTGTTTCATTAGCTTTAACAAAGTGCTTTGTCTGCAAGTAACTAAACGAATAGGATATATGGCAAAATAACCTTGTTCATTTAAAGCATAACTTTTTAGTTACTTATAACCTAATAGTTTTATTAGCTTTAACAAGACGCTTTGACTGCAAGTAACCAAACGAATAGGATATATGGCAAAATTACTTAGTTCATTTAAAGCAAAACGTTTTAGTTACTTATAACCAAATTGTTTAATGCTAATTAAAGCTATTTAACAAAGCGCTTTGTCCGCAAGTAACCAAAAGAATAGGATATTATGGCAAAACTACTTTGTTCATACATAGCAAAACTCTTCAGTTACTTACAACCAAAATCTTTGTACGTACGGACTAGGCAGCCAGGTCTAGATCTAGCTGTTGTTCATAAATTTTAAATATCCCACACACCTAACGACAAGCGGCTACCATGACAAACTAAAGCAGTTCAGCTTAGTTTAACTGAACTGCTTTAGTATGTCATAGTTACCCCCTGATGTCGTTAGGTGAGTGCGATATTTAAAATGTATGAACAACAGCTAGGTCTAACTGGCCGCCTAGCCCGTACGTAGCCTAAATAGAGCTAGCATTCCTATACAGGATCCAGTAGGTCTCATCGTAAAATAACGTTTCATAATTGAAATCATGGATGTAAGCATGTTTGGCTTGAAGAAAGAAGGTGATGAGACCTACTGATTCCCATATAGATGTGCGAGCCCCATTAATGATTACTTAAAAGAGGTGTTACTTACAAAATGTACAAAAAAAGATTTCGTGTATGTAACATAATATTTATTATTGTTATAATCAGTATTCATAAACTACAATAACTTATAAAGTATCTTGTTCCTCTTAAAATTGAAACACGTTTAATTTTTTTAAACAAAAATACCCTTTCGTTACAAAAGGTCCACAGTATCATAATTATTAAGTAGGTAATCATTGTTATAATCAGTCTTTATAAAGTACAATTATTTAGTCTCTTATTAGTTGTACGATGTAATAAACTATAAACTTATAAAAAAGGGAAGGGAGCTTTGGCAACCTCTAAAGTCAGTGCGCGAAGCAGCGACACTAAGAGTAATTTTAAAGAGGATTTAAATTTCAAGAATTAAATGATTTAGATCACCCAAACTAAAATTGATGAAATTAAAATAAAATTCCGGAGCAGTAAGTATCTAACCGTAGGTTTTGAACATAAAACTGGGGGCCGATTTTTGACTTTCGAGCGCTCGAAAGTTTCACTCGGAAGGGAGCAAAACCTGTGAAACCATTTTTTGAAATACGAGCGATACAATTGAAAACGAACGGTGTGGACGGTCTTTAAATTTTCTATCGCTCGTAATTTCAAAAACACGGTTTCACAGATTTGGCTCTCTTCCGAGTGAAAATTTCGAGCGCTCGAAAGTCAAAAATCGGCCCCCTGGCATATATCTACTTAATCAAAATATATACATTGGTGGTCAGATAATTAGGGATGCTTGCTTTTTTCCCAATTGCCTACAAATATGACTTCAATTTTGACAACCAACCGAAAAGTTCTTAACCAATTTTACTTTTAGGTACCTACACTTATCATTAACTAATAAACTAAGGTTTAAATGTATGTACAATTAATCACTGTAGAAAACGAATATTTCATTTTACAAGGATTTGAAAAAATAAATGTTTGGCGTTTATACAAAGTTATGGACGCGTCAGCAGTTCAGCTCTAAAGTTTTTATATCCCGATAAAATATAAGGTCCGTATTTAACAGTAGTTCACTGCACATCAGTTTAAACCTTAGTCAGCGATCTTAAGTAAATTGTAATCAGTAATAAAATTGGTCAAGGACTTTTTAATTGGTGGTCAAAATTTAAGTCATATTTGTAGGCAATTGTATGGGAAAAACGCAAGCGTCCCTAATTATGTGACCACCACTGTATAAAAGCTTCCTCTTAAAATTAGAACCCCTTTAAAACAACATTTTGTATATCATATACCTTGTATATTTTTTACAGATATACAGTAATCATTGTTATAATCAGTCTTCATAAAGTACAATTACTTACTAGTTTTACAATATAAATAAACTCTAAGGGTAACTAGAGCTTTTGCGACCCCTAGAGTTATTATTAAATAAAATGATTATTATATTATTATTACCAAAACTAAAATTGATAAAACCAATAAGAAATTCGGAAGCAGTAAGAATGTAACCATAGTTCTTAAAACTAAAACTGGCATATCACACCTACCACCTACTTAATCACAATATATAAAAGCTTCCTCTTAATATCGAAACCAGTTTAAAACATTCTCTATAAAATAAATTGAATAACTAAAGACCCTTTTGGTACATAAGGTACACAGTATCATAAAAGTAAATTATATAAAATCGTTCAATTTTACAAATGTCCATGTATCATTATCATTCAGTGTCATTTCGTCGATTGTGTCAAAAACACCACTGTATCATATCGTTTACAATGTCATATCGTCCAATGAGTCAAAACTTCCACTGTATCAAAACGTCCACAGTATCAAATCGTTTACTGTATCGAAACGTCCACTGCAATCATATTATTAAAGTGCACAGTATCATATTGTCCACTGTGCCAAAACGTGTGTTACGTAGGTATCGAATCTTCTATTATTTTAAAATATCCACTGAATTCAATTAGATCGTCCAAGTTCTTAAAATTTTTAGTGATGATGGTAATAATCGTCCATTACGATGAAATCTCCACTGTTGACAGTTCACTACATTATCAAATGATCATCTTATTTGGCACGGAACTTTTGGTAAATTGAGCATTTCGTTAGAATGGTCACTTTGGTAGAGTGGGCATTTTTAAGTGGACGTTTTAATACAGTGGACCTTTTGACACAATGGACGATATGATACTGTACTGAAAGGTTCTCTAAACTGCAGCCCTTTGAGTTACATAATATTTACCATTTGACGTGATATTAATATGGCAAAGAGCGAATGATATTAAAGTATCCTGAAAAGTATACGTAATACACTCAGTCTCCGGTTTTTCTACTTCAAAACATTGGAAATGTTCATCAAAACTTATAGTATTCAATAAACAATTTTCAAAAATAATCTTATTACTATCGTAGACAAAAACATTTTTAATAACCATAAAATAAATATCTGCAAGGTCTGTCATATCACGAACGAGTATTCTTTTGGACTTGTATGTAGTACCTTTAAGTTTTGCCCAAGAGACGAGGCTAATAGAACAACCAGATTTTAAGTTAAGTTCGTATATTATCTCATCATATTTACATTTTGAAACTCTCTTTGTAGGACCTACGGAAAACGTATCTTCAAGCGATCCTTTAGTAAATATTTCGTTAAGTTGAAGCTGGTGCTTAATTGCGAGTGACTTAGTAAGATTCCGACGATTGAATGTAGCTCTGGCAGCAATTTTTGATAATCTGTGCTTAGCCTCAAATCGCATTGACCAAATATTATTTAAGGGTCCAAATTTTTTTAACATAGAGTGGTAATGGATTAAAAAATGAAATTTTGGTTTCAAGGTATCCCCTGTAAGTTCTAGGTACATTTCGTTCAGTTCCGATATCAAAAATTGTAATAAGTGGCAACTAGCATTACTGGTGGCTGTAGACATTAACAGGTCAATAATTTTTTTCAAGACTGTATAATTGCCAATAATCATCGTCTCTTGGTACAAAATCACCGATTATAAGACCAAAATACCGTAAAAACGATAACATTTCAGAAGCTGAAAGTCGAACATTGCCTTTGACAAGATAATCCATACTTAATGCACATGGTTTGCTGGAGGTGTCGGGACCATAATCAAAGTTGTCTATTCTATGATTTAAAACTGGTAAAGTGAAGTATTTTTGATCTCTTGTATATTTTATGATGAGAAAAGACATAACATATTTGCCAACTCCCTCAAGTATATCATGCATCATGTCAACACCTACTTGGTCAAATAAACTGAAATGTTTAACGGATAACCAAACACACTTTTCTTTTATGCCTGTACTACTAGGACAATTTATTTCAAGATGTTCATGGTAATTATTCATATCTCGAAAAAGGCTTTCTTCCTCATAACACTGAGTTTTCATAACTTCCTTTGGCACTATACAAATTCGACAAGGGTAGTTTGATGAAAAAGATTCGTTAAAACCTATAATGGAATGAATACCAAGATTGTCACCAATAATTAGCCCTAAAGCAAAATATAATTGGCCTTGGAATATAGGAACATTAATTTCTATTCCAGTCTCAAATAAAAAGTTTAATTCATCTATTAGCGGCTTAAATATAACATTATTACCAAATGCAACTCTGTCAGATGAATGAAATAAGAGAGCTAAAAAAATATTGGCTAAAGCAGAAGCTCTCTCTGGGGGCATACAACCAACTGATACATATACTGCTCCTAGTTTGTGAATTCCGGAATGACTTCCTAAAACGTTGCCACTTTCATAATCATCAAAGAATAAAAATAAAGGAAACACTACCTTGTCCTTGCATCCTCTGATGAAATTAATCCAAAATGAACCCTGTATGAAATTACTAATATGAGCATTAATGTTTTTTATATCTCGAATATACTCTAATGTTTGCTGTAAAACTCCATCCAGAGAAAAAAAATTTTGAAGGACATGTCTGAGTGGAATAAACTGCTCCGTACATTCTACTGTTACCGCGTTGACAACACCCCGTTTAGTGGTAGTAGTATTTCTTTGACCAATAACAATTTCTTTTGGAGCTACATAAGAACCCACCTTTTCAAAATATTTTAAACGCTTGTGCTCGGTGTTAAATGTTCTCAATGGTTGGTTGACAACTGCTAGCACTTCTTGTTTAACCAATGCCATGTCTTTTGCTTCATCTTTAGACTCTATTATTTTTGTAAAAACGTTTTGTATGTTATTGGTTATTGTACTGAAAATATATTTATCTATGCCCCGAACTACATCCTGAACTGTTTGCCTCGGTAATAAAGGGTTTGCGTACAAACATGATAAAAATAAAGGTATTTGGTTATTGTTAGAGGTTGAAGCACTTTGAGTAGCCACATTTCTAATTTGATTCAATGTATCCACAGAAAAAATGTTAGATAGATTTCTTGAATTGTAACCATTACTTGGTGATTGTAAATTAGAAACATTAATGCAATTCGTCTCTGTGCTATTAACATCAGCCAACAATGCTCGATTTTCATTATTAATGGAATTACAAATGTGAAACTTGTTCAAATGCTTAGCAAACGTATTTTTTAAATAAAATGATCGATCACAGCCTTCGTCTATGCAATGGTAAACTGAAAAATTATGTTTGTTATGAGCTATAACAAAATGTTTGAACAAGTTTCTAACATTAGAACATTTTTCAAAACATAAAAAACATGTTATCATCGTGGTCAAATTGTTCCCTACTAGAGCATGAATACCGGTATTCGATACTATCAAAAAACCGGAATATCGGACCAAAATTCCGATATTATAAAACCGATATTCGAGCTCGCAAAATACCGGTATTTCGATATTTTTTCGATACTACATTAATTAAATATAATTATTAATTTCCAATAAATAAGTTATTTTTATACCTAGCCCCATCCAAGCATGTCTTTTTTAACTACGAGTAGCTATAGGATGCATTATTCCCGAGTTCCCGACCAATTTTGTTGCGTAAAATTTAACTTATAATACTTAGTAGTAGAGGAGACTCTAAATATCGGGAATGAAACGTTGAAATGATTTGAAATTATAACTAGTGTTTCTTATATTATAACATTTATAACAGATTATGTTTTGACTTTACAATTAAAATCATAGCTGAAAGCAGGCGGGTTTTTTGTTTATTTTAATAATTTAATTTATCTTCTTCTGTTTTGGGTGTTTTTAGGAAGATTATTTTGATATTTTTGATTATTAGGTAAGTTTATACTCGCATGTGCAAAAACACTTTGAAGTTTAAATTCAAAGATATTTTGAACGAATGTGCTTTGCATGAGCTAATTTATTATTTTTAGGGCCTCAAACTTCGCCCACCTAAAGTGACATTGTAGGTCAGTTAAAAAATCATTCGATTTTCAACATTTTTAACTTTTTTGTATGAATATCTAAAAAATATCGAAATACCGGAAAACCGGTACCTATTTAAAATTTCAACATCGAAAAAATACCGGTATTGGAAAAAAGGTCCGATATTAGATGCTCTATAGGGATTCCCTACTCGACTTCTAATCCGAGGTCAGTCACGAGAGCTCGTACAGTAGTAAATACTTTGTCGTATTTTGTATGTAAATGAAATATTGCTTTTTGAAGAAATTGCCACAAGTGGCTGGATTCGGCAGGATACTCTGCATTTAGCACAAATATTATTTTGAAACATGCGTCGACACATTTCAAAATATTTGCCATCTCGTATCGTAAATGGTTTAGGATTATGTACCTGCCAGAAATTTCCTTTAATGAGGGACCCACTAAAATTATAAATGGTTGTAAGGTCAACCCTAATTCTTGAAGCTTAGTCTTACGCCGTTGGATGGTCTCGTCTATCTCAGCTGCGCTCTTTAAATGGCATATAAAACTTTCAAGAACTTCATGCTTGGAAGGTCTCCACTGTTTCTTTGTCTTGGCTTTAACCTTTACCATAGAAGTCGTCATTAAAAATGGTAATGCCATAAAAGCGACAGTGTTGAGAATCTCGTCAGTATCTGCAACAGAAGTACGTGATTATTATAAGTTACCTAGCGACTCACTCCGGTTTCGCACCGGTAGCACTAAATGACAACTGGATTTTTTTTAAAAGATGATCTGAAAAAATCATGCTTATAGAAGTTTGCCTCAAAAGCAAACTATTAAATAAAAGATCATTATTTACTGAGAAAATAAATCAACAAAGGGTGTAGCGGGATAAGCCTTCAAAAATTGCCCCCAAAGCTTTGAGTTCAAAACTACTATCAGTTGATGCCCCGTCAAATGAAAATAATTCATACCAATTTTTAACCCTCTACTGCCACCTGGAACCCCACGACATTCATTTAACCCTAAAACGTTTTTATTTATTTTCTCAAAAAGTATAAAAAGGAGAATTGTCAAATTTTGCACAAATGTTGATGTGATCAATATAAACAATCAAAAAAAAAATGAGCCCTCTACTTACTTATTTTCCTAGAAAAAAACCTAAATTAAAAATTAAAACATCCTGTATAACAATTCAGGCTCGTTGTACTAACACCATTTTTTTACTAAATATTAACCAACTACCTATCTACATAATATGTAAGTTTCATGTAATTAACAAAGGTGGAACAGTGTGAAAATATAGGTATTGTTCAGTACGTACCATGTATGTAACACGCTTACGGTGACGACATTAGTAAAAGATATCGGCCCGCCAACCGGGAAGCCATCCGTAATCGAACTTTTTTTAATTTGCTAATGTCGAATGTTTAAGGAAGATGAATGAAACTCATTAATACATATTTGAACGGGAACACCTTAAAATCTCGAATTATTTAATTCCGAATTTGAAAAAACCGAATTTCATAATTCCGAATTTTTACAATACCGAAAAAATATAAGGCCGAATATCAAAATCTAGAATTTTACCGAATATTAAAATCACGAAAACGTTTTTCCGAATATTATATTTACGAATGTTGACGATTCCGAATTTTCTTTGTACGAAATTTATAATTCCGAAAATTCACAAACCAGATCGATAATGAAAAATTTGAAACTAACCACTTGAATTGAATTGAAGTCTACTTGAAACAAAAGTTAGGTGAGATGACGAGCACATAACTAAACTAGGTCATCTTACCTTGATAGGTTAGGTTAGGTTAGAGTTGCATCAAGGCGCGAAGCGCCTGAGCTACGTGGAACAGGATCTCCGTCGACTTTGTCGGACATTTCGTACAGTTTTTGAGCATTAAGCATGCTAAACATCATACAATATTTTATCAGGCGCTTATTTGAAATAAAAAATCTTAGAGAATTCGGGGTGCTAAAATTTCGGAATAATGAATATTCGGGATTCGGAATAGCAATAATCGGAATTGTGATTTTCGGAAAAATATTTTTCGGGATTTTAATAATTCGGAAATGTAAACATTCGGAATTTTAACAAATCGGGATTCTGATACTTCGTGAAAATAAAATTCGGAATAGTGATGATTCGGTAATTTCAAAATCGGAATTCTGAAATTCGTGTTTATCAAATTCGGAAAAAAATATTTCGAGATTATGTAGTGTACCCCTATTTGAACAAGTGTTTCTGTTTATTTATTTTTAGTAATATAAATTCGAGTTTATGACAACAAACTAATTATAAGTAGCTAACTACTAACTAACCTAAAATACATCCTATATTTAGTCTTCAAATAAACTTACGTAAAATGCTGAGTACCCTAAGTAGTACCTTTTTGCTAAACGGTAAAGTAAAATAAACAGAAACATTTGTTCAAATATGTATTAATGAGTTTCATTAATCGTAGCAAATTAAAAAAGATCGATTACGGATGGCTTCCCGGTTGGCGGGCCGATATCTTTTACTAATGTCGTCACCGTAAGCGTGTTACATACATGGTACGTACTGAACAATACCTATATTTTCACACTGTTCCACCTTTGTTAATTACATGAAACTTACATATTATGTAGATAGGTAGTTGGTTAATATTTAGTAAAAAAATGGTGTTAGTACAACGAGCCTGAATTGTTATACAGGATGTTTTAATTTTTAATTTAGGTTTTTTTCTAGGAAAATAAGTAAGTAGAGGGCTCATTTTTTTTTTGATTGTTTATATTGATCACATCAACATTTGTGCAAAATTTGACAATTCTCCTTTTTATACTTTTTGAGAAAATAAATAAAAACGTTTTAGGGTTAAATGAATGTCGTGGGGTTCCAGGTGGCAGTAGAGGGTTAAAAATTGGTATGAATTATTTTCATTTGACGGGGCATCAACTGATAGTAGTTTTGAACTCAAAGCTTTGGGGGCAATTTTTGAAGGCTTATCCCGCTACACCCTTTCTTCTAATGTCTACAGAGCCTTAACTCCACGTGGTCTTTTCTACGTCACAGCTAGTGCTAGACTTTAAAAAGTCAAGTGCGAGTCGAATTGGCGCACCGATGGTTCCGTATTTAAGATAATATGCTTAGAAAAGAAAATACTCATTTTGTTTTATTTTCTATGCAATAAGGTCCATTTTGACAAGCCTAAATTTTAATAGTTAATGAAAAGTTATTTCGTTTTTTCTCTAAAACTATTTTTCCTTTATTTTCCCCATAAAATATAAGAAATTATCTATAAATCAGGGTTTTTTCAGATTTTTTGATTAATAAACTTCGGAGATATGGGGGGCAACGGTCATTTTTTGTACATTTATCGCTATAAAACAAAAAGTAAGGTCAAAGAAAATTATAAAAAATAATAATTGAAAAGAGCAAGCTAAGCACTTTCATATGTCATTTTTTGCTATAATCAAGTCACTTTCATTTTTCAACCCCCCATTCTAGACCTCTTTTCAAATGTTTAGAAAAAAAAATTCATTTTTTTTTACTAAAAACTGATGCGGGCAAGCAAGTTATACAACTATGCCAAATTTAGTTGATAACTTCTATAGTTTCTGAGAATAACTGCTGTGACATACAGACAGACAGACAACGAAGTCTCACATAAGGGTTCCTTTTTTACCATTTTGGTACAGAATATAATAATAAAAATTAAACAAAAAGAATAAGTATGCTTTTAAGAAAAAGACGAAGAAGGACATAGAATGACTGGGAAATACACAAAATGGAGATAAATACAAATAGAAATTAACATATTGGGAAAAAAATATTTTGGGTAGTTTATCTATACAGTTTATTTATAACATGAAATATTTTGGGTAGTTTATCTATACAGTTTATTTATAACATGCTATGTAGTGATTAACAATGCATCTAAGGGCCCGTTGTTTGATCAGTAGTTAACTCAACTAATTGTTAAAATTCGAAAAAGGAATCGAAAATTTGACACATTTCCTTGAGAATTTAACTATTAGTAACCATTTTTAACCATTAGTTAGTTTAACTACTGATCAAACAACAGGCCCTAAGTGTTTTTAATATATGTATACAGGGTGACTGGTAACTCGACGTATTCCCGTCTAGGGGTGATAGGGCAGTTCATAAGCTATCGATTTAACCCCCATGTATGTTCAGCAGTTCCGAGATATTGATCATTTTAAGCGGAATTTTTGTCATTTTTCCTTCCATTTTTTTTTGTCCATGTTACAAAAAACCCCTAGGTTCTTGTATTTTTTTTAAAGTGTTTTCTTGCATGATTAGAATCACTATGAACTAAAAAAGTTTTTAAAGCTACATGCCAAGTTTACTCAAAAACATGTCATAAAAAAAAACTTGGCATGTAGCTTTAAAAATTTCTTTAGTTTATAGTGATTCTAATCATGCAATCAATAGCTTATGAGCTGCTCTATCAGCCCTAGACGGGAATACGTCGAGTTACCAGTCACCCTGTATAATTATGTGAACTTACCATCGTTTTGTATTAAGCTTAAAATGTCTTTTAATCCAGAATCCTGTCTTTTTCCGCTGTATTCAAGTATTTTAGGTCTAATTATAGACCAGTTCTCATATAATTTGTCATCGCAATGAGGGTACAAATTTTTGAAATCCTTTAATAACTGAAACAATAAAATGTAATTTAAATAATGTTTTAATTTCTATAAATAATTACCAAAAAATACTACATTTTAACTTAACTTTATAACTTTTGGGCAGTTGTATAAAAATGTAAATAGTTAATTCTATTATAAATCAAAATAAAATGTTTTAGACACAGGAGACAATATCACACAAATTGACAGAGTCTCAAACTAAGCTTTACACTTGTAATATGGGTACTAGGCAGCTATCAACCTACTTAAATAGATAAATATATACTTAAATACATAGAAAATACCCAAGACTAAGGAACACATACCGACTTGTGCAGCTTGTGCTCATCATACTTAAATAACTGCCCTTACTGGGATTTGAACCCAGGACTGCTAGTTTCATAGGCAGGGTCACTACTAGGCTTAAGTGTTTTTGTTATTTTTAAAAAGTACCTACATATTTTTTGGATATTACTTACTGTTGTTTTCAAAATATACAACTAGCAAAAAAAAGTACTTGTCTTAAATGTCACGAAAAAAAATAACTTACCAACAATACACCACCAGGCTGGTTGAGCGGCTTATATTTGCTTAGGTACTTATCAACTGTCATTTCAGTTGAAGTTAATTCAGTTAATCTTTGTTTGCCCGTATCGTTCCAATATCTGTCAACCGTCTCCCATGGATAACAACAGTTATTTAGCCACAGCAGTTTTTCATTCACATCATCACTTGATGTCGCCTGCAACTGGTCAATTGCTTCCTGGATGTTTGTGGTCTCATGTAGAGGCAATGCTTCACGGTTGGTTGATGTCTGCCGTCTTGAATATTCTTGAATTATTCCTGATTTAATAAATTCCCGTCTGCGCTGCCTGTAACAGTCCAACAATTTTCCCTTCGCGGAAACCTTTTGTTTTGGACTTATACTCATGTAGGGTATGAAATAAACCGAAGAATTTTCTTTTCTAAATATTTTAGGTATTTCATACGCTAATTCATACAGTCGTGCACTAGTAATTTTTTTCTTTGGGTCATCTTTGAGTTCATTGTTAACAATAACATTGCAGAGACGTCTTCTTTCCGAATTATTTAATAGCCCTGTGTCTCGGTGTCTCAATAGAGCTTTACCTTCATTTGAAGATTGTAATATTTTAAACAATTCCTGAAATAATCAATTGGGTTAGTATTTGACTTTAAGTACCTACTGTCATATTATGAAGAATTAAAAAAATCTGACACTAAACAATATTGTGCTAATTAATTCCAATATTAATTGATGCAAATATTACAAAATACTTAAGGACTTACACACAATGTGTCAGGAATTATTATTTCTGTATCAGTTAATAAATTATCCACTGGATGTTCAGCGGGTTCCAATGGCTGCAGAACGTATGTTGTCACCCCGCACTGTGCAGAAGTAGAAGGTTGATCAGAGATCTAAAATAAATAAATTAAATATTAGGACAATCTCACACAAATTGATCTAGCTCCAAACTAAGCTCTAGGCTTGTACTATGGGTACTAGGCAACGATAAACTTACTTATATGTATAGATAAATACATATTTAAATAGGTACATAGAAAACACCCAAGACTCAGGACAAATACTCGTGCTCATCACACAAATAGGGGATCAAACCCGGGACCGCTAAGTAACAAATGGATTACTTACTAAACTTGATTTTCTATTCTTTCTTCATCATAAGGTAATGAAATATTTGAAACCTTGATGCTGTTATTGCTTAAGTAGGTATCCTGAACTATTCTAAGCTTAAAACAACTTAACCTCGAAAAGTTTGATACCTATTATGAACAGGGGTGGTTTCCACACATCCTTTCTTTAAGGGAGGCCTTACCTAACCTTCCCTGACCCTCCCGTACGCTGAACTTCGTACCAAGACTTGTAAAAAAAATATTAACTTACATCCATATTAAAAGTTCCTCCACTTTCGGATTCGGACGTTGTTAATGCTCTGAGCATTTGAATCTGCGCATTTAATTTGGCCCTGTGGCCAATTATAGGTATTAACTCTTTGATATCGGTTTCAGAGAGCATTTGTAATGTCTCTATATCAATAGCTTGTTCTAAAAACATATGAGGGAGAAATAAGTAACAAACATGGTTAAAGCTACATTTCATGTAGGTACCTACTACCTATTCGAGACACGCGAACGTGAATGTATAAAATAATTTAGATAGGTAGGTTTTTCTTACCTTTAAATTGAGTGATATACATATCCAGGCCCCATTCACGAAGGTAGTCTCCCAGAGGGTCTGGTGGAGGGTCCGCTTCCATTTTCGCGTATTTTAATAATTTGACATACATAAAACACACTAAGTACACTGTATAATTTGATAAAGTTGTTGAAAAAGATATTTAAATGGTTTTTAAGACTTACTGTACGCACAGAACAAAATTAATAAATATTAAATAGATGTGATGACGCCATTGACGACGCTTAAGTAGGCGGGCGGACAAGAATGAACAGGTTTGCCATGCCGCCAGTTGCCAGTTCGGTTCAGGCGGGAACGGGGAGAGGAGGGGGAAGCGTTTGGTTACACGTAAGCAAAGTATTATCTATACACTGATCTTCGTTTGGTCGGATATTACATTTCGGTTGGTTAGATAACGCTATAAATGTTTTGCTAATCTAAAGTTGCTTAGCCGTAGTTTGGTTGTGCAACACCAAACAAAAAAGGTTGTAATTATGCTTGTACGTAACAAAAAAAAGTCTAAAAATAGTAAATCAATGTTGAGCAATATCTAATAACTTGGTTTTTGTTGCATATTTTCAATGATTAAGCTTGAAATTAGATAAAACGGTTTATTTACCTTTAACCACTTGGGTTTGTTTACTGTTTTATTGTAAAACATAAACAAGCATTTGATTGCAAATGGCCCAACCTAAAATAACATTAACTGTTTTATTTCTTAAAGACAAACCAGATTGTTAAATCAAATTAACTTTAATAACGCCTTATCAAATTATGGTTATTGTTGAAATAAGTGAAGTAGTTTGGTTAAATATTTTTTTCAGTGTAATGTAACATGTTACACAGCGAGCATTCATGCAGTCAGTACGTAATTGCTCGCTGGTTTCCCCGTAATACTACGTACTGACTGCATGAATGCTCGCTGTGTAACATGTTACATTACACCTCGTAACGTTGGTCAGTACCCAGCTTTACGTTAACATGTCCAAGTTGTTTCAAAGTAGTAGTTGAGGCGGCAAAGAGGCCGAATGAAGGGTGCGTGGCCTATTTATAAGATTTCACCCCTTTCTGTTAATTTTGAATATGAGTAGGGCGAACGAAGAAATGCTAGATAGCAACTCGCGTCACGAGTGGAAAATAACTGGAGTCGTGTACGTGAGACACCAACATACCCTCAATTATTTCCTCATGCGCTGAATGAAAATAATTAAATACGATATTTATTTACAATTACAATGAATTAATTATAAGAAGATTATTTACATTAAAGTTAACTGTTAATTATTAAAATGTTTAAACATTAGTCAAGCTAATAAAGAATGGCTAGTAACGCCATCTGTCGGCTTACTGCCGCTAACATTTGACAAAAGTCGATTTATGGCAACGTCTTGATTAATCTATGGCTGTCTGTTTGACAGTTATCAGTTATTAGTAAACAACAAATATAAGATCTGTGTATTATAGTGAATTTAAGTGAAAATGAAGTGATATTAAGGCTAGTTTGTCTATAAAATGCACAGAGGTAAGGAGCGTAACAACTGCATTAATACAGTACCCCCCCTCTCCAGTAAGGATTTTGATCCTAAGAGAAAAATCCGCCTAAGAAAAACTTTTACGCCTACACATTTAAACTTCTTTCATACATCACGCATACAAATTACTTACAGACTTACCTTTCAAAGTGAGTTAACTATTTAGGCAATTTAGTTGACCCTGACGTAAAAATAAAATGGCTAGATGGAACTGGATTAAAAAAAACTGTTAAATATTCCTCCAAACATCGTCATAGGATCACCACCCGTCCTATATATAGATCACCTAACAATACATGCAGGGCAAGGGCTTATTTAACGAGTCACTATCCGCTCGGGGGACGTATGTTATGTAACGTTGCACGTACATGTCGTTATTAAATTATAATTTATATAATCTGAATGTTTTAAAATGAAATCTTAATTATTTAAATGTGTTTTTATTTTAAAAAATACATTACTGTAACACAAATAACGAGCGTGTTGCCGCTGCTTGACGTCGGATGGCGCCAGCTGTCCTTCTAATGGCACCGAGTTGCCGTCGCACGCCGTTAGATGGCGTTGCCAGTCTGTTACATCGCGCAATCGTTTGGTTCCCTGGGAATCCTTATATAGTTTCTAAGATTATTGTTTTGTATCCTATTTTCATGCATCGTGGTTTGATTTTAGAGACGCTTCTATGTTAATAGGACTCTCTGGAACAGACTATAACGCACATCGACGCTTTGGTTTAGCGCTTCTACGCCACTTGTAGGACGTTATCCCGAACGTGGGATTTTTGTACTACCCCTTACGTGCCCTTAACAAAGTTGGAAATTAAACGTTATCAGCATTTGATATATTTTGTTGATTATTCGACCAGTGAATAGCGCCCCACCTTTACAATCTGGCGTCCAACGCGGGCCAAGCTTCGACAAGTAAAAAATACTTAGTAACGAAGTACGGACGAGTAACGACAGTCAAGGTCAAAGCTGAAAATCCTAACTCAAACGAAATGGCAGTTAACTTAACGAATGAGCAGTTCCAGGAACTATTAGCAACAATCCCTGGCAATAGGAAAACGATTACTGCGTGTAACTTCACATTCGACGGACGAAAGGAAGCGGAATCGGTGGAAGCATTTTTGGCGGGAGTTCGTGTGTTCAAAGACATCGAAAACATCAGTGATGCTGACGTCATCAAGGGCCTTCCTTTATTACTGCAAGGTGAAGCTGGATCGTGGTGGCAAGGAATTAAAGATAATGTAAATACTTGGGAGGAATTTGAACGCCGCTTGCGAACGAACTTTGCTCCCAAAAAGCCAGTGTTCATACTGTATCCGGAGCTCATGACAGAGAGACAAGACTCCAGCACACCTACGGCAACTTTCATCTCCAGGAAAAGACTACTGTTCTCACTGCTTCCCGCACCAGCGCATCCCGAAATACAACAATTGGATATGATTTATGGACTCCTCAAAATCCAGATTAGGGATCGGGTGCCTCGGAGCTCTGTGGATTCTTATGACAGATTGCTGAGTGCCGCGCACGGAGTGGAACAAGTCTTAAAGGAGCAAAATTACACCAGACCTGTGAAAACACACCACCCAGCAAGTCACCCCTCTAGTTCAGGAAGAGTTCGATGCAACTATTGCAAGATCCTGGGGCACACCTCCGATGTGTGTCGGAAGAAGAAGTGGGCCGAGTCAAAGGCATCGTCAACAGTGCAAGACGCAACAGGAGGCAAACCAACGGGATCTGACGTTCAGTTTCAAATGCCCTCACCATCGGTACCCAAGTTTTCTTGTTATGGTTGTGGTACACCAGGCGTGGTACGTACCAGCTGCCCCACTTGCGCCAAGCAGCCACGTTCGCACCCTATCAAGAAGGAGTCGATAAGCTTCTGCTCAATGAACGTCCAAACAGACGCTAGGTCAAGACCGGTAGTGTGTATGGCCATTAAAAACAAACAAGGGTACGCCTACGTTGACACGTGCGCCAAAGCAAGCGTGGCATCATATCATCTCTACTGCCAGCTCCAGAAAGAAGGGTATCAGTTTAAAAAGGAAACGGTGGAGCTTACCTTAGCAGATGGCATCCCAAAACGCCAAGTCGTGCTCACGGTTAGAGTTGAAGTGAAGCTTTGTGGACGGAACATTCCCACGACATTCCTGGTTTTACCCGAATCACGGGATAACCGGACATTATTAGGAATGGGATTCCTACAAGATGCTCTAATGGTTCTCAATCTAGCCCAGTTCACATGGTGGTTTTTGGACGCTCCGGATGAGATACATGAACTATACCAAGAGGATTTTTTACAATTCGAGTTTGAACCAAAACAGAGTTTAAGCATCTCTAATACGTCTGTTGAGCCCACGTCTCAATGCACAGTCACCGACAAAAATCAGAAACTTTCATGTGTGACCAACGTCCGCGAGACGGGAGATACTGAGAACCAGCCATCCAAGATCCAGAAGGAAGAGAATGGTTCTGCATACCGACTGCGACGTATAGAGGACACAGTTACAACTAGAAGGTACAAGACCTTCGACGGATACTCTCCGCGTCTGGATTATATGATGCGTGACGCACAAATATCAATAAACGAGCAAGAAGTCACGCTATCGCCCCACTCACGAAACTTGTTTCCAGGAACACTGCAGTATCAGAACGATGATGTTGGAATCAACTCGCTCGATGTCTCGCAAGCCAGCATAATAACTGACGAGCAGCAAGATCAGTTGCAAAGCTTATTAAGCCAATTTGAGGATGTCTTCTCACCGAATCCTCATGCCGCCAAATACATGGAACATCGTATCGATACCCTAGACAACCGTCCTATTACGGTGCCTCCTTACCGATTATCGGCTCCTCGAAGAGAGATCCTTAAGAAGGAACTCGACAAGATGCTGCGAGAAGGGATCATAGAGCCACAGCAAACACCTTGGGCGGCACCTGTCGTCCTTGTACCTAAGCCAAATTTCGAGACCCGGGTATGCGTCGACTACCGGAGACTAAATGCCATAACAGTCCCCGATCCATACCCAATTCCCAGAATCGACGACTTATTGCATGATGCCAAACCAACTCCGTTCATGTCTACGTTGGATCTGAAAGCGGGATATTGGCAAATAAGTGTAAGAGAAGAGGACAGAAAGAAAACCGGTTTCATCACTCCATACGGCATCTTTATATTCATACGCATGCCATTCGGACTTCGCAACGCACCTGCGACATTCCAGCGACTTATTGACAGATTTCGGGTGGATCTGAATCATGTTAAGATGTTGGCATATCTGGATGATTTGATCATATTTTCGACGTCATTCCAAGAGCATTTGCAAAATCTTGCCGCAGTACTCGAAAAGATGCGCGAATATAACCTAACTGTGAATCGCCAGAAGTGCCGTTTTGGTTGTTCGACTATAAGATATTTAGGCCATTACATAACCCCTGAAGGACTACGAGTAGATCCAAATAAGGTGTCAGCTATTTTGGACCTCCCAACACCCTCCAATGTGCAACATCTGCTGACCTTTCTTCAGACATGTTCTTGGTACCGAAGATTCATCAACAACTTCTCATCCATTGCGGAACCACTTACTAGACTTACCAAGAAGAACGCTGTATGGAGATGGGTTTCTGAACAGGAAACTGCATACCAGGAACTAAAGAGGTTGCTCACCACGGCACCTGTTCTGAAACAAGCAGACGAAAGAAGACCTTACGTAATCAAGACCGATGCTAGCGGCTACGCTCTCGGAGCGGTTCTGGTCCAGGGGGAGGGGGCTGAAGAACACCCTGTGGAGTATGCCAGTCGCCTACTTACCCCTGCGGAAAGAAACTACTCCACCACAGAACGGGAGGCTTTAGCAGTCGTATGGGCTGTGACGAAATACAGAGGCTACATTGAAGGGGTGCCAACAGTCGTTAAGACAGATCACCACGCTTTAAAGTGGCTCCTAACGTTAAAATCACCTAGTGGCAGATTGGCCAGATGGGCACTAACATTACAGGCTTTTGACCTCACTATTGAGTATACGCCAGGACGAACCAACTTAGTGGCAGACGCGCTGTCTCGTCCACCCTGCACAGAAAACAATATGAGTGACTGTGGCGTATGTGGGGTCACAGTCGACATGCCAGTTCGTAGCCCAGCAGACATAAGAACAGAGCAAAGGAAAGACGCGTGGATAACCAAAATAATGGACTCTTTGGAAGGAGGAGATAACAACGAAGACGCGATCTACTGGAGTGGAAAAGGCTATCTTATGAATAATGGACTCCTCTACCGCCACTCGCCCTACACTGATTCTGATGATGCTCAATTGGTAGTCCCTGAACACGAGTGGGCTAATACACTCCATGCATATCATGATGACCCTTTGGCAGGGCACTATGGCGTCGAGAAAACTCTCGAGAGGATCGCGAAGAGATATTTTTGGAAAGGGATGCGAAAATACGTTGAAAGTTATATCAGACAGTGTGTATCCTGTCAGCGCTACAAGCCCAGCAACCACAAACCAGCTGGACTGTTGCAAACCTGAAGATTTGAGGTGATTGCATTTGACCTTTTTGGACCACTCCCTGCGTCACCAGAAGATAAAACATGGATCTTTATTATCGAAGACGTGGCTATCCGTTGGGTAGAGCTGTTTGCGTTAAAGTTCGCAACGGCCGAGAGTTGTGCAGAGATACTACTCAACGAGATCTTCTTGAGATTTGGCACACCAAGACGCGTCATAAGCGACAACGGTCCACAATTCGTCAGTGCAGTGTTACAACAAGTGGTGTACTGCCTGCGGATCAAACATTCATTCACGCCAGTATATCATCCAGAGGCAAACCCCGTGGAACGTCGGAATCGCGACTTAAAAACCCAACTAGAGATACTGGTGGAACAAGATCATAGCAATTGGCCTGATCAATTGTCGAGTATTAGGTTTGCCATGAACACAGCAGTGTGTTCGTCTACAGGCTACTCTCCTGCGTATCTCACCTTTGGACGAGAATTAAGAATGCCAGCGGAAAACGAACACGACTTCCGAGAGATAATACTTTCTGAGAACTTCATACCGGAAATAACTCCTAAACTTCTTCGGATATCTGACACGTTGAACAAAGCAAGAGAAATACAAGAGTTGAAAGAAGAAGCAAGAAAGGAATATTTTGATACAAAAAAAAAGGAAAGTCCTCCCTATTCCTCGGGAGACCTTGTCATGGCTAAACTCCACCCCGTGAGTAACGCTACCCGAGGCTTCAGCGCTAAATTTGCACCACGAAGGGACGGACCTTACGTTATCATCAAACGATGCGGACCGGCTTCCTATCAAATCGCGAATCCTGAGCAACGGGATACCCCGATCGGAACATACCATTCATCGGCGTTAGAACCTTACAGAGGAGATCCAGAAAGTATACCAGATCCTGTACAACCCCTGCGAAGAAGAGGTCGTCCCCGGAAACAACCTGTTCAATCACCAAAAGTTGTGAAGCGTGGAAGGGGTAGACCGAGAAAACAATAACACCCCACGTCCAGTTTCCTCGTCGAGTCGCCTTCAAAAACTGAGGGGGAGATTGTAACACAAATAACGAGCGTGTTGCCGCCGCTTGACGTCAGATGGCGCCAGCTGTCCTTCTAATGGCACCGAGTTGCCGCCGCACGCCGTTAGATGGCGTTGCCAGTCTGTTACATCGCGCAATCGTTTGGTTCCCTGGGAATCCTTATATAGTTTCTAAGATTATTGTTTTGTATCCGGATAGGCCGCAGTGACCCGAGGTGGACGTTCAATTTTTAATTAAATCAATTCGTTTAAATCAAATAGCCGACCATCTGGCTGCCACCTCTGACGTAGGGACGTGTTGTTTTGCGGAACTGCGGAAAAACACAGGTGAGTCACCAACATCTGGCTCCCCTACGTCACACGCTCGGACCGATCAACAGCGGAATTTCCCCGCCGCCGGCCGGTAACTTTCCTTCCAGTACCTAGTCTCGGCCTCTCGCTTGCGGGGGGAGCCTTGGGACGGGGGAAAAGGGAGGGGAGTGGTGAGGCCGCGGTGCGTCATGGTCGCGTGAGTCACTGCCCCATCTTACGTCATCCTTTGTTTTATTTGGGTGGGTAGATTATTTTTTCCGCAAATATATCTACCCTCCAAATTAACATCGTGTCCCACCCACCTTGTGCGAGTCCGCAAAGGTGGGGTAACCTGTAAAAGCCCTTTTTAGGGCTACCCCCCATTATGCAGCCTGGATCCCGGAGTGATCCAACGGCGCGTAGGCAGACGCGCCCGCGGATTTTCCGCAACACCCAATGGGTCCGGTTCCCGACCTCCAATGAGGACCGCAGACATGTCATGCGCGCCTTCAACCTGCTGCGAGCGGCTGGTCAGGCAACACCGCCGTCGACCGCTCCGAACACCCCGCCACCGGACGGCCAAGCTATTGCCGAGCTGGCCGAACAGATGGCTGCCGGCGTGCCGCTTCAACGCGACCCTCGCCTTGACCCAGGACGACCCCAGCGGACACGGTCCCCGGGCCACTCCCGCGACCTGGAGTTCGCCAACTCCCCGGGCACTCAGCTCACGTTGAGCGAGATGCTCGCGGACGGCGAAACAGCTCCGCCTGTGCTGCGTGCCGCGTTCGCGCGGATCACCGCCGCTCGCGCCGCTGCCACTGCCGCTGCCGCCGCCGCCCCAACATCGGCCCCCTCTGCCTCCCAACCGCGAGAGCAGCGCCCACAGACGGCGCGCACCTCGCTCGCCCTGCCCAGCAGCCTCCCGCGCTTCGGCACTGTGCCCCGCGTGATGCCCGAAAATTCGGAGCTCCGCGACAACCCGGAGGACGAGCCACCGCCCCTCGCACCCGTGCGAGCTGTCGCCGCTGCCGCCTCCACCAGCCGTGCCTCAACATCTGCCACGCCAGCGCGCGTGGCCCGGACCACCCCCGCGAGAGCGCATGCGCCCGCGACCTCACCACCCTTTCGCGCAAGGCCGACCACCGCGCCTGTGCGCTTAAGTGCGCCGCCGCCACAGCCAAAGGCCGTTACGCGGCCGCGAGCCGCGCCACGAACCCCAGTGCCGCCTGTCGCTACCGCTGCGTCCTCCACCGCAGCGACGCCGAGCAAGAAGCGGGTTGCGAAAACCCCTCCTGCAACGCTACAGCAACCGCGTTCACTGCCCCGGCTCGACCTGTGTCCCATGGACACAACCGGGCCGTCACCACCAGGTGCCCAACAGCTTCCACAGCTGAGCTCTCCATCGCCGCCACTCTCCTTCGCCGCAGCAGCCGCCTCTCCGCCATCTCCTTCCGCAACTAGCGGTCAAGGACCGGCGACAGCAGCGCAGGCGCCCGCGAAGAAGATCCGCTACCCGCCGCTGGTTGTCCAGCGGATCACACAATGGGGTAAGCACTTCCGGGCCCTAAAGGGGCTTCTGGGACGCGCCCCTAATGCCCGCCCTTTCAGAACAGGGGTACGCTTCTCCCCGTCAGGTGAGCAGGAGTACCGAGTGGTACAGAGGTACCTCTCCGACCTAGAGAAGGAGGACTCTACCTTGGAGTGGTACTCCTACTCCCTGCCAGCCGAGCGAAGCCAAAAGGTGGCCATTAGGGGTCTCCCCGTGGACACCAGCCCCGATGACATCACCGACGACCTCACTTCCCAAGGCTTCGACGTGGAATACGTCAGGCCCATCAGAGCCCGCAGCGGCAGACCCGGGTGTATTTTTTACGCCCAGGTCACCAAAAATGCGGCCATTTTCCTCGTCACGGAGATCCTCTGCATGCCAGGGATCACCGTGGAGCCTTGGAGAGGTAAGCGAGGCATCGCGCAGTGCCACCGCTGCCAAAGTTTCGCCCACTCCTCTCACCACTGCCACCGCCCCATAGCCTGCGTGCGCTGTGGAGGCCCCCACGCTGCCAGCGACTGCCCACGGCCCCGAGAGGAGCCACCAACATGCGCGAACTGTGGCGGCGAGCACACCGCCAACAGCGCCAAATGCCCAGTCCTGCTGCGGGAAAACCGGAGGACTAAAAAGTCACCTCACCCTCCGAAGCCCACCAAGCAGGGCCCCGAGCCCACCACTACCCGAACCGTCGAGGCGGCGCAACACAGCGCCACCCTGATGGCCCCCGGGAACGACCCCAAGCAGCCACCCACCACCCGCCGCGGAAAGAGGCGCGGAGCCCGAAACCGTGGCCCGCAGCCCTCCGTGCAAGCTGCCTCAAAAACAACTACCTCAACTCAAACCGACACCCCGGTGAGTACACTCCCGACCATACCACCTGAAGCCATCGCCCAGAGAGCGGCGCTGATGGAGGGCTTCGCCGTGGTCCAGGAGGCCGTAAGGGCCAGACTGGACGGCGAGCCCATGCCCGCAGCAGCCCTCAATTGGCTGAATAGCACCAAGTCTGCGTAGGTACATACACCTACCCCCTCCACCGCGCAGCTTGCGCCTTCGGCGCCGGCTGCGCTCCAAGGACCCGGCCGTCTTCACGGCCGGCACAGATTTCCCCGGTCGGGGGTCATACAGACCCGATACCGGCTCCTCATCCCCCTTTTTGTATAAAAAGGGCGGATAGAGACGACCAACGAGGTTTTGTATCCTATTTTCATGCATCGTGGTTTGATTTAAGAGACGCTTCTATGTTCTTATCTTATCTTGTTAGTGGGGTCCTTACGGATACACTTCGACCCTATGGGATCTTTTGTGTAATTACCCCTCTTTTAGCGCTTAATCCAATGCAGCCTCCACTCCTTCCAAGAAACGGATAGTGGAGTGCAATGGCAGTGCCTTGAAATCGTTCGGTTCTGGGTAGCCACAACCGAGGATTTTCATTCTTACTCCGGCGAGGGCATCACATTCACACAGTAAGTGTTTCATTGTGTCCACCTCCTCGCCGCACATTCTACAATCTGTGTTGTCATAAAGGCCCATCTTTGCTAGGAGGTGTTTAACTCCAAAGTGCCCAGTAAACACTCCGATAATGTATCGGAGTTGTCTTCTGCTGAGTTTCCAGAGCTTCCTGGTCCAGCACTGGTCAACTCTTTCTATGAAGAGCTTTGCATGCCCTAAGCCCATAGTAGTTTTCCACTCTTTTTGGTGATACTCTAGGGCGTTGTTATTCAGGGCTGCTTTTATGGTGCCCAGTGAGGGTGCCACAAATGGTTCAGGTCCGACGTATGCGCCCTTGGACCCTTCCCTTGCCAGCTCGTCCGCGGCTTCATTCCCGGGAAAGCCTTGGTATCCTGGAATCCACATCAGTTTCACTTTATTGTGCCTGCCAAGCCTGTTTAAGGCTTGGATTCCATTATAGACTAGTTTAGAGTCTACTTTTGGCGCTGTAAGCGCCTTAAGTGCCGCTTGGCTGTCGCTTAGAATATAGATAGTTCTCTCCTGTGGAGGCCTGCCTATGTTCTCCTGCGTGCAGGCAATTATCGCATACAACTCCGCCTGGAAGACCGTTGCGTAATTGCCCATACTTGTGCTACTTTTATAGTCTTTGGCGTGAATACCCGCCCCCGTACCGGAGCTCATTTTTGAACCATCCGTGTACCATATCGAGTTGTCTTCCTCTGATAGGTGCAACCCATCCTTCCATTCTTCCCTTGTTGGAATGTGGACTTTGAAGTTCCTCCGGAATACATACTTGGGTTGCATTTTGTCGCAACTCATCGTCAGTATTCTGTCTAGAACAACATTGTGTGCCATTTTTGTGTGTCTGGTTCTAGGCGCTGCGTCGTTCCACAGGCCAGTCTCTTTCAACCTTTGTAGTGAGTTGCACGCCTCAGACTGTATGGCGATATGTAGTGGTTGGAGGTTTAGTAGGACCTCCATTGCCGCCGTCGGCGTCGTTCTGAACGCCCCTGTTATAGCCATGCAGGCCACCCTCTGCACTTTAGTAAGAGAGTCCTTGCATGTCCTTAATGTTGTTCTTGGCCACCAGGCCAAGCAGCCGTACATAATTATGGGCCTTACCATCATGGTATAGATCCACTTCAGTACTTTAGGGTTAAGGCCCCATGTCTTACCATATGCTGTTCTGCACATTCCAAACACTCTCAGCGCTTTTGTTATAGCGTGGTCTACGTGTTTTTTCCAAGTGAGTTCTTTATCTAGTATGATACCTAGATATTTTACCTCGCCTGACAATTTTAGTGCCTCGCCAAACAGCTTTAGCTGTTTAATCTGTTTGAGGTCCCGTTTCTTAGTAAATGGTATTACTACAGTTTTGCTGGGATTGATGGATAGTTGATGGCTAATGCACCAGCTTTCCACCTTTTCCAGAGCTTTCCCCATGATTCCCGATACTGTTTCCGGAAACTTCCCGTTGATAAGTATCACGAGATCATCTGCATACCCAACAGTGCATAGCGGGCCGGTGTTGAGTTCCTCGAGGAGAGAATTTACCACCAGGCTCCATAGAGTTGGGGAGAGTACCCCCCCCTGGGGACATCCTTTTGTCGTTGTGGCGAATAAGACGTCGCCTAAAAGGCTTGACATTATTAGCCTACTGTTTAGCATGTTACCTATCCATTTACAAATGGTTGGTTCAATGCCGTGCCCAGCAGCAGATGTGCTTATGGCTTCGAACGTAGTTTTGTCAAATGCTCCCTCCACATCGAGAAATGCCGCGAGACAGATCTCTTTGTTCTCAAGTGCATTTTCAGCTTTATTCACTACAAGATGAATCGCAGTATCTGTGGATTTACCCGGTTGATACGCGCATTGCATTTTATGCAGTGGATATCGCCTTAGAGGTCCGTCTCTTATGTGCCTATCTACCAGTTTCTCTAGTGTTTTTAGAAAGAATGATGATAGGCTTATCGGCCTGTATGATTTGGCATCACTGTAATCTGCCTTGCCTGGTTTTGGCAGGTAGATCACTTTTACAAGCCTCCATACACGTGGAACGTGCCCGAAGGCTAAGCACGCTCTGTACAGCCTGCTTAAATGCGGAACAATTATATTTCCGCCCTCTTGTAGTAGGATTGGATATATCTCATCCGGGCCCGGCGCTTTGTAAGGTTGGAACGTGGATAATGCCCACCTTATCTTGCTGTCGTCTACTACCTTTTTGGCAGTGTCCCAATTGTATCTTGTTGTGCGTGCTGTCTGCTCTGACACACAAATTGGTACACTGTCTATTTCACTCTCACGTATGATGGAGCCGGGAAAGTGTGTGCTACACATAACTTTCAGGGTATCCAAACCCGTTTCAGTCATCCTTCCCTTATCGTCTTTTATTGACGTTAACGGAGCTGACCTTGCTACTGCTAGTGCTTTTGTGAGTCTCATACCTTCTGGTATTGACCCTATTTGGTTGCAGTGGTTCCGCCACGCACTCCTTTTTGCTTTTCTTACAGCTTTATTATAGACGGGCTTAATGTACCCCGACCTTATTTATTAATAAATATTTTTATTCAATGTTGATGACTTCGGTTGTTTTTTTTACTAACCACATTCTGGGTCCGAACGTCACACTAGCATAACACCCCTATTGGGGTGCGAAACGACACTTACAACTTAGTATGTATTTGTGGACCCTTCCAATGACGTTGGAAGTAACGACTATTTAATTGGAGCTTCAATAAGAATTCCTTTGTCTGCGCGGTAGCGTAAGACGACACGTAGCAGGGCTCGTGAACGCGACCGGCACAGGTTCGTCGCAGAAGAGGCGTCGCTGCAGTCTGGCGCTGGCGCAGCAGCGCGCGCAGGCCGCGGGCCGCGCAGGAAACTTATCGAGATGCGCGCGCATGTACAGTCGGGCCGGTCAAGTGTTAACTTTTGTGCAATAATATATTAATTTATTTTTGTTAATATTTGATTTTATAATTTATTTATTTTATAGTTTTAGTATTAAATTAGTATAAGTTAATAATGTTAATTTAGATTTAAAATATGTATAATAAATAGAAGATTTTCTTTATAAATTATATTAACATACAATTAATTTAGTAATGTATTTTTTTAAATAAAAACACATTTAAATAATTAAGATTTCGTTTTAAAACATTCAGATTATATAAATAATTATAATTTAATAACGACATGTACGTGCAACGTTACATTACCCCGCGCGCCACGAAAGGATTTTATTGCACTACAGGAATAAAATCCGCACTTTTAAGTTACGCGCTCGTATTTAACTTTCATAACTCAATCTTCCATACTTCACGCATTCATAATAGCAGCAAGGGACATATTACAAACCGATGTCGCGACCTATCATTAATTACGGTAACTAGTCCTATAGAATCTGGATCTAGGAACCCGTACGATTGCAATGTAAGTGCAAAGGTGTCATATTTATGTGATCAGGACAGGGGTTAACGTTACATGAATTGAAAATAATTACTTATTATGGCCTGATAATTTTAAGTCTTTGATGTGCCAGGTTCCTAAGTTTTTCCTTGACATATCTGCCAAAACATGGACTAAAGGGGATTTCTTCTCAATAATACGACACTGTATAAACTTTGGTGCCAACTTCTTACTAAAATACTTATCCTTGTCGCTTAACATATAGGTACGTTTCATTACAACGTCGCCTACTTTAAATTCAGTAGACTTGCGACGTAGGTTGTAATGGGACGTATTCTTGACATGAGCGTGCCATAGCCTGGACTGAACGGTATTGAAAATCTCCGACAGACAACCCAAATTTTCAGCATAAATGTCACGAGGCATAAAAAGAACCTCATCGCCTAAGTCGGTATCTAAATAGTGAGAAGCACAAGAAACGAGCTCTCTGCCGAATACAAGGAACGAGGGTGTGTAACCAGTCGCCTCACTAACCGAATTGTTGATGGCGAACTGCACCTTCGGGATGTATAAATCCCATGAGCGGTGATCGTCATCCACAAACGTCGAGATACAAGTTATGATTGTCCTGTTGTAGCGTTCGACAGTGTTCACTTGGGGTGTATATTTCGGAGTGAAAAAAATGTTAGGGATATTGTAACTTTTAAAAAGGTTCTGTGTGATTTTACTTACGAACTGGCTGCCATTGTCCAAAAATATGGTCTGGGGAACTCCATGAACCAGGAACACTGAATCCTCTAATATTTTAGTGACCGTATTGGAGGTAGCAGTTCGCAAGAGAAAGACTAGGCAAAATTTTGAAAAACAGCAGGACACGACAAAGATATAGCTATTTTGCTTACGAGTGGTGGGCAGAGGGCCCACAAGGTCGATAGAAACCATTTGAAAGGGTCTTAAACATTGTTTGGGGCGACCCATTTGACCCAATGTCTGGTGGTTTTGAGCCTTGTACGCCAGGCATTTACTACAAGAGCTAACAAATTTTATGACATCCTGGTGCATCTTTGGCCAGTAATAGCGAAGCGTGAAATGGCGATAAGTTTTAAATACACCAAGATGTCCAGCTGTTGGTTCAGAGTGATTCCCCTTAATAATTTGCTCGCGTAATTCGCTCGGAACAACCTCTTTCCACGAAAATTCGGTAGTCAGTTGATTATTGTTATCTTTAGTAAGCCTATATAAAGAATCATTTTTGATGATGAAATTTGGAAAAAACTGTGGTTGTTGTCTACAAGAATTAAAAATATTTTTATACCACGAATCTGTAGACGTTAAATGGTACCCAGAGGTATTAATTGCGGAAACAGGTAGTGCTTTTGACAAGGCATCCGGGATAACATTATCTACGCCGCGTCGATGTTTAAACTCTAAGTTAAACGCGGACAACCGTACGCCCCAGCGAGCTAACCTACCCGTAGGGTTCTTTAGAGAAAGGAACCACTTCAATGCACTGTGGTCGGTAAAGCCAGTGAATGGCTTCCCATTCTCTAAATAACACCTCCAATGTTCTATGGCTATAACTACAGCTAAAGTTTCACGCTCAGTAATGCTGTAGTTTCTTTCTGCCGCTGATAACGATTTGCTCATGTAAGCGATTGGGTGCTCCTTACCTTCTACGACCTGGGTCAACATTGCGCCCACGCCGTAGTTACTGGCATCGGTGTGCACCTCAAATGGCTTATCGTAGTCAGGGCAAGAAAGGACAGGAGCAGAGACTAATCGTTCCTTGAGAGTCTGGAATGCAGTGTCGGCTTCGGGGGTCCAAACAAAAGGTGGGCCGCCTTTTTTGTTCGAAGTCAACTTATTTAAGGAACCGGGTATAGTGCTGAAGTTGGGGACGAAACGACGATACCATGTAGCTGTCCCGAGAAAGCGTTTAATATCCTTCCGACAAGAAGGTGTCGGGTAATTGAGGATTGCTTGAACCTTCTCCGGATCGGTTCGTAGTCCACAACTATCAACAACGTACCCTAAATACTTCAGTTGACTTCGAAAAAACCTACACTTTTCAAGGTTCACTGTTAGGCCCCGTTCCCACTATGCCGGACCGGCGAATTTGCCGGATGCCGGTAAGGCTAGTATCTTATGACGCTGTTCACACGGCATAATGTGAACAGCTTCATATAAATTGTACAGCCACTACCAAAATTCAAAATTCAAAATTCAAAATATTTATTCAGTAAATTGGCCACATGAGGGCTCTTTTACACGTCGGTAATACGTAGTGAATCTACTAGCGCTTCGGACAAGACCATCATTGCGGAGAAGAAGCGCCGCAAGAAACTCCAGCAGAAGGTCATTTTTTCCAATCATAAAATACAATAATACTTAAAAGTAACATTACAAGGTAATAAAGTAATAAATAATTATAAAAAAAAAAAAACTAACACAAATAAATCATTACAAAAGTAAGCTCAATTAAATTAAAAATATTGACTAGGAGAACAACATAACGAGGTCTCTACGTCAGGAACAGTCATTTAAATAACTAAATGGAAAACAGGTCCTTGCAAGCGTGAACAGACCGGACCCCACAGACAGCACCCGTTCACGAGTATGACGCGTATCTCAGCCATCGCCTCCCTCAACCATGTATTCGGGAAGGTGGCGACCCGATCAACGACGCCGCCGTAAGCAAAGACCTTTGAGTGAGCATGACATGCTCATGCTGCCGGACAATATATCAATAAAAAGTAGCTGTCCGGCGAAAAACATCACAATGTGTTCTCATTTCAAAACTATCTTGTGCACAAGAACCAATAAAAATACAACAAGAAAAGTAAACATTAGGTAAACTTAAATTTTAAAATGTCTACATTATTGGCTTAAAAGGTATTTCGCAATAAGCGCTGCCCGGTGCTCAGCTATTATTACTATTTAAAAAGAAGAACCCCAATTACACTACTTAAAAACGTCTTTATCATCTAGGAAGTCATTTACAGTATAATATGCCTTACCCATCAAGCAGCACTTAATGCGAGACTTAAATTTATTGAACGGCATATTGACAATATCAGTAGGTATCTTATTGTAGAAGCGTATACAGTTCCCCACGAACGATGTACTTACTTTACGAAGACGATGACCTGGGACTACGAGTTTATCCTTATTTCGCGTGTTGAGGTTGTGAACGTCACGGTTATGCCTGAAGTCATGTATGTGTTTTCGTACATACGTGATATTTTCAAAGATATACTGCGACGCTACAGTAAGAATATTAATTTCCTTAAATTTATCTCTGAGTGAGACCCGTGAACCCAGTTGATAAATAAAACGTATAGCCCGCTTTTGTAATACAAAGATGGCCTGAATGTCAGCCGCTTTTCCCCACAACAAAATCCCATAACTCATGACACTATGAAAATAACTATAATACACCAGTCTCGCTGTCTCGACGTCTGTAAGTTGGCGGATGCGCTTTACCGCATAAGCTGCAGAGCTAAGTTTACCAGCAAGGGTGGATATATGTGCATTCCATTGCAGTTTTGAGTCCAAAGTAATACCTAAAAATACTGTTTTATCTTCGAATCTAGTCTAGTCCCATTCACTCCTTTCACATTTGATAGAGAAAATTTCATGCACTTGGTTTTCTTGGCATTTAAAAGTAAGTTGTTGGCTGTAAACCAGTCAACAGTTGTTGACAACGTATCATTAATATCATTTAAATTTGCCTGTTTTCTACCTACTTTAAATAAAAGTGAAGTATCATCGGCAAACAGAACTATTTCATGTTTGTCGCGCACAACATATGGGAGATCGTTGGCCCATTCTTGTTTTTGATATAAATCAAAAACAAGAATGGGCCCAGAATTGAGCCTTGAGGCACTCCCATAGCAACAGCTGATCCAGGAGATTGCGTTCTGTTTATGTCCACCCGCTGAGTTCGGTGAGCAAGGTAAGAAATAATAAGATCAAGTGCACCGTTTTTAATACTGTAGTAGCTTAGCTTCCTTACTAACGTAACGTGATCAACACAGTCAAATGCCTTGGATAAAGCACAGAAAACTCCAATTACATCTAGTGATTCTTCCCAGGCATCAAATATGTATTTAATTAGGGTAGAACCGGCATCTGTTGTTGACCGTCCCTTGGTAAACCCAAATTGACTACTATGAAGCAACTTATTCTTACAAAAATGTGAAGATATTTGGTTTAGAATTAATTTTTCAAAAACTTTACTCAGTGCTGGCAGTATCGAAATTGGTCTAAAATTTGTGGGGTCTGTTCTTGCCCCTGACTTAAACAAGGGTATAATCCTACTGTGTTTCATCAGATCGGGAAACACTCCAATATCTACACACTTGTTAAATAAAGCAGCAAGGTATGGTGCAGTTAACTCTAAGATGGACTGTAGTACTGTGACGGAGAGGCCCCAGAGATCTTCAGTCTTTTTTATATTTAGTGACCTTAAAGTTTTAATAACAATTTTTGGAGAGACGTGATAAAATTTAAAAACATCTGTGCATTCCTTCACATTTGATCTTAATAATATTTCAGCTTTATCAGGAGATGATGATAATGATTTAGTGGTATCTAAAGGTATATTTGTAAAGAACCGCTCAAACTCTTTAGCTACATCTAGGTCCGAGTTCAACACAGTACCTTCAACTTGGGAGGCTGTAGTGAGGGTCTCTAACTTTAGTTTTACCAGTTTCAGTATTAATTACATTCCAAACAGTTTTAACTTTGTTATCTGAGTTACGGATTTTGTTAGAAAAATATTCTGACTTTGCGGCGGCACAAATGTGTTTGAATTCTTTAGAGTAGTTTTTGACGTAATCTAGAAACTCTGGCCTATGATCAATAGCTCTTGTAGCATATAACTCATACAATTTATACCTTTTTGCGTGAATTTCCGGTGTAGCCCAGTCACTAAATTTCGTACCTTGCTGACCTTTTACCTTCCTTAAACTGAAGCAGGTGTCAAATTCCTTGACAATACAATGAAATAATGAAGAATACAAGCTATCCGGATCATCCCGAGTACTCTTCATATAATTTAATTGTTTGGTGAGCTTAGCATTAAACAAGTCCAATCGATTTTTAGAAATCGGCCTGTATATAAAATCTTGAGGAGCATTATTAGTGTTTCCCTTAAAAGAAGCTTGTTGACCGCAGTGGTCCGAACTTAACATATTAATTATTGATTTCCGTATAGGGTCAAAATTACTAAATATATTATCAATACACGTTGCGCTGGTTGCTGTGATTCTGGTAGGCTCATAAAACAGATTTACTAAATTAAAAGATCTAAAAACGCTCAGTAAGTTGATAGACATGGGCGATTTGTCGAGTAAATTAACATTAAAATCTCCACAAACAATTATACCCTTTTTACTATTAAAAACACAACTCAGAACATTTTCTAAAACGCTCTCAAATAGTTTGTAATCCGCTGAAGGGGGTCTGTATACGCAAACAATAATAAATTGCTCCATTTCAATACACGCAATTTCAATTTGTCGTGCAATGGACTGCATAACAATATCTTTACGCTCCTTACATTTAATGTTATTTTTTACTAGTATTAAGGATCCCCCCGACTGCAAGATTGCCTAGCATACATACTAACTATGTTATGATTATTAAAATTAAACATGCACTCGTAACCTTTAAGCCAATGCTCAGTAACACATAAAACGTGTATATTAGTACTATCTATAAATAAACCAATTTCAAGTTCCTTACTCGAAAATCCCTGTATATTCTGGTGAATAATATTTTTTACATTACCACCCAAATTATTTGTAATGCTCGTCGGCCTATGGGCAGGCACGGGGCCGCCGCGACTGTCGCCGCGAACGCCGGCAGCCGCGGCAGTTGTCGAAGCTGTCAGTTTAAATTAACTAGCAGCTCCGGCGCAGAGCCGGCGCTAATAAAACTCAGCGCAGGCTCCGTCCTACTGTTATCACTCGCTATGCTAGTCATAACGGGGTCTAAAATATTATATGCTAACAACTTAGCACACTCATCTAAGTACCTACTTGGTAAATAACAATAGTTACGCGTCAAATCGAATTTGTTTACAAATTTATTTGTATCAAAATATGAGATTTTAGGATTATATAATGCCATTTTATATAATATTGAGTTAAGATAATCGATATTTCTATTACATTTATCTGTTAATTTACGGGAAAACAGACAAGCACAAATAATTATTTTACCCACATCACCTTTGCTACTTTCTGTGAGGGTGTCAGACAATTTAAGTATGTCATGTTTACTAAAAGCCAAACTGTTTGCTAGTAACACAACTAAAGTTGTATCGCGATCAAATGTGTCTGCAGAGATGCGTGAGATCAGGTGGTCCATAGACATTCCTGGTAGACAGTTGTTTATTATTTTATGATCAAGGTGCTTAACCATTTTAGACCCCAACCCAATACCTCCTTCATCAGTGTACATAACGGTCCTGCACACCGGGGTTGGTATAGTACTGGGCGAGGGAGAGACTTGCCTAGGAGGTGTCACGCATGGCGCGCCCAGTCCGGGCGGCTCGGGCGCGCAGCTTGGAGTGTCCCCTTGCTGCGCTGCAGCCGATGCCGTCGGAACACGCGGCGGCCCCGCGCCCGGCGCTGCCAGGGGGGCCGGGCGGGGCGCGTGGGGCGCGGCGAGCGGCGCCGGCGCGGGTGAGCGCGCGGCGGGCACGGGGCGGGCGCGGCGCGGCGTCGGTGTCGGTAATGGCGAGGCCGGCAGGCTCTGCTTCCTGCCGTGGCAGGGAGAGCCGCCGTAGCCAACGCATGATTTACCTACCAGTGAATCCAGTCTCTCCATATTGGTATTACCTAGATCAATGATATTGTTCATGAAGCCTATGTACTCCTCCATTTGTTTACAAGATAATGTATACTTATTAGAGACATCCTGCAGAGCCATTTCCATTTTCTGAAGCTGTTCGGCATTTGTATTAAAATCTTTATTAATACACTCCAGTTCGTGTTGACAATTTAAAAGTTCATTATGTAAAGCTACATTAGTATATCTAATTGGTGTTAATTTCATAAAAGTTTTGTTACATCGTAATAAAACTTTTGACTTTTTTATGAATCTACTTAATCTTAAATACTTTTTAATTTTGTTTGATCCCCTCACAGCAATATTAGATGGTTTGGGATCAATAATGTCTAAAGAATTTGTAAGGTCCACTGTTACAATATCTTGGTTAACTTCAGAGTAAGAAGTATTGAGCTCCGCAAACAAGCTTACATTGTAAGCCGAGTCCTCCGCAACACATCTGGCACAAGTAGTGTCCTGCTTCACTTGCTGCACCTCCAGTAGCTGTTCCAGGTCCCGGATCCGCCGTAGCGCCTCCACGTGCGTGTCGCGGCACTGCTGGAACTGGTCCACATTGGCCTGGAGGCGGTCCCGCTGTTCACGCATGTCGTCAAACTCTAAGTCCAGTTTGGCAAGAGAACTCTTGAGGGTTTTGTTGTTATTAATAACCCGTAGGACTTCCTCTTCACTCTCGTCACGCTCCTGCAACAGCCGTGCATTGAGCTCGTTGACGGTCTTAAGCTCAGATTGAGTGTTCCGCAGTTTGTTCACGAGGACATCCCGACGGGTTGTGGGCTTCACTGAAAACATGATGACAGAGTACAATACCAGGACACAAAACGGTTTAATAAACAAGATACACCTATCAATAGTTAGCCTTATTTACACTTTAACTATCTTAGAGTGTCAACATCACTAAATAAACTAAACATTGTCTTAAGGATATGTAATGAGTGTATATTGCACTCACTAACGCCAACGGTTTGCCGTGGTACTAACATTAATGAGCGGTCATAAATTTGGACCGTCTTTCAATTTTAAGATAAATTAAAATTGAAAGACGGTCCAAATTTATGACCTTAATATATCTACGAAGGATAAAATAAATGGGGGTAGGTGGGAGACGTGGCATTCGGTGAGTTGCACGAATGTCATACGGCCAATAAAGGAAATAAAATATTCCGGATCACGGAATATGTAATTGTTGTACCGACCTGCTCAATCATTAAGCTAACCATTAGGCTAGCAGTTACGTGAGTGTGTGTTATTGCAAGGTGAAACGGGGTAAGTGCTAGTTCGTTAATAAAACTCAATGTAAGCATTAAAACAGCCAGTGTCAGTTTATATCACAGGGCTTTTTGTTCACAGCCTTTGGTAACGCCCTTTTTCTGCACCGCCATTTGTTTGCGCACACAAAAATCTATTTTTGGAACATTTTTAATTATTCTCGTACGACGAGGGTCACCGCAAGTCGTTAGCTACTAGGAGCGCATGACGTTGCGTAATCAGTAACGCTAATTCGCACAGACCGTTAAGATACGTCGTGGCCTAGTGGTAAAGCGCCGGGCTAGCGGCATCGAGGACTCGAGATCGATCCTCGCATCAAGCGAAATCTTTTTGTTTTATATTTTTCCTTTTTTTTGTTTTGTTTTAGTTTTAGTATTGCATGCTCTGTATTTTAAATGTTTTATTTTAGTTAATCTTGTGTTTTATTTAAGATTGTTTTTAAAGAGAATTTGTCTCAGTCGATTTATTTATTACGCTTATCAATTACTTTTATTATAACTTGTTTACAGAAGTGCCTAATCTTTTATTAATAATTAACCCACGGTATCTCTCTGTCACCATGGTTTCGCAATCGTCACATTGGCGCTCAACGGGTATTAATTAAAGATTTTGCACTTTTTTTTAGGGTTGACTCACGCAAAGATTTGTCATTTCCTTGAGTAGGGTGACCACAAGATTATATAATTTGTTTATACATATTATTTTAATTTAATTTAGTATTATTATAAAGTTATTTGTTTCGTGTTGCGGCCAGTTTTTTTTGTAAGTTTCTATGGCCAAGTTTATTTTTAACTTTTAATAATTTTTTTGACACACTATATTTGGTTCTGTGATTGTTAATGTCATTTCTAAAAATGGATGCTGGAGATTTGTTAAAGGATGAACTCGAATTTGAGTTAGCTTGCAGGGGCGTTTTTAATATTTTAACCGTTATGCCCATGAGGAAGATACTTAGGGAAATGTTAAACTCTGAAAAGAAAGGTGAATCTTCCATTCAACTTTCTGCGCCAGCGGCTTGCGTTGATGAATCGGGTTCAGAGTTGAACATTTGTCAGGGGAAGATTAGGGTGCTTTCTCAGGCTGTGAATGAAATGAAAGACACTCCGGATGATGCAGTGATCAAAAGAATTACATCACGCTTAATACATTTGAGGAATCGGATCAAGTGGATAGTTCCGACGAGCTTAGATGAAGGCCTTCATTTAAAACTTTCTAAGGACGTTGAAAGTTTATTTGAACTTCTTCGTTCTTCTTCAGAATTGGGTAGTGAGGAAGGCGAAGAGTTGTTATCTGATAAGGACAAGGAAATGTTATACCAATCGCTAGGTCACGAAGCTGTACAGTTAATTACAAAATTACAATTGGAAGAGAAACTTTCTCGTTCAGACCACGGTCACGCCGGTAGTTCTGGGGCCTTAGTACAGGATCAAGGGCTTCTTGCTAGGAGCAAAGAGCAGGATTTGGAATCAGGACAGAGAGAGGAAGGCCTAAATAGTAACCGGAATATAGAGCCTCTAAAACTGCCAGCAAAAGGTCCGCTGCGAGTAGATTCGGATTTAGATAACGAGGCTATACATCAAACAATGCCACCTGTACCATCGCTGGCCTGTAGGGGGAGATTAATGCGTTCCTCTACCCTGGATAAAGAAGTTTTGAGCAGGAAACTTTTTCCAGTTAAAGATTGGGGTGTGAAATTTGCAGGTAAAGGCACAATGAGTATTAATGCTTTTCTAGAACGCGTTGAAGAACTTAAAGATGCCCGTAATGCTGATGATGACGATTTATGGAGATACACTGTCGATTTTTTTGAGGGAGATGCTTTGATATGGTTCAGAGCTAATAAGGACTACGTACGAAACTGGGAAGAGTTAAAATAGCTACTGTTATTAACATTTCAGAGACCCTACTACCAGGATGAGTTGTTAGAAGAAATTAAGAGAAGAACTCAGGGTAAAGAAGAAAATGTAACGATTTATGTATCAATTATGCAAAATATGTTCAAGATGTTGCCAGAGAGTCTGAATGAAAGTCAAAAGATAGCAATACTGTTAAAAAACATACAACCCTACTATCAGCAAGCTGTGTGCAGAGATAGATTTGTTTCTGTTGTCGAGTTAATCTCAGTGTTACGACTCATAGAGCAAACAAAAACTAATTGCGATTCATTTCAAGAGCCAAGGATGTCGATTAATGCCCTAGAACCAGACTTAGCATACAGAGGACAAACAAGTGACGAGATTAATGTGGTCAACCGAGGATCACCAGCTCGAGAATTTAGCAGAACATTCACTAATAGAAGTAGTGGAATGAAGTGTTGGAACTGTAGGGCGACTGGACATATTTTTAGAGCATGTACAGTCACGGTCAGAATTGCATGGGCACCTCTAAGGCGATAATTCTCTGAACACTTGCGTACACGTTCTCAAACATTAAACTAGATGGCGTTGTTGACTAAACCAGTTCATTTGGCTATTATTACAACTTCCTAAGATATTAGTACTAAAGTCGATATTTCGCCCAGCCGCTTAGACGAAGTAATGGCTCAGTGGTTTTACTTCGGACTAATCGCTCTGGTCTGATTATACTGAAGTTCGAATCTCTTCGGGGTTGGTCTTTTTTTTTTTTTGTATTTTTGTATTTTTACAGAACGATGTTAGTGCGATAAATAATGCTGATGGCCCTATGAAATAAATAAATAATAACAGCAAAAAGCATGCATGCTTTTACAAACATTTATTAATGAAATAAAACTATTGTTTTTGTAATTTAAGCATTTATTAATGAGTTATATTCATTTGATAATAATACGCATCCAAGTAACAATAAAACAACTCATATTTACCCATTTACCATTTTATCGAGGCCAGAAGCTTAAGTTTCGTTTCCAGATTCGGAAAGGTATTGAAGCTTGACCACAATAAATAACAAATATAAACTTATAAAGGCTTGGTTATAATAATTACAAAAACGTGTGAGTGTAGCTTTTTTATTGCGGGGGGAGCTAGATTATAAACAGTGCACGATCACCTACTTCAAACAAATTACAGGGGAATAAGACAATTAGTGAGTTAAGTTATCAAAATGAAATGAAGTTTTAATTTGGTTTTGCACACTAGAAATAAAACAGTTATATTTATACCGTTATTCTTGCGTTCACTTTCTAGTCACTTGTTAAATAGATTTAAATATATAACCCGGTCTCAACTAAATATTATTATCTATCTACTTACCTACTTAATAGGTATAACTTAATAGCTAGTGTAGCCGCCATTATGTTCGATAACGGCCTGCATGCGAGAACGCATTGAATCAATAAGATTCCTGCACAAGCTCGAGCCACGAATGCTTTCCCAAACTTGCAAACAATGAGCCTCTAATGCTTCTGGGGTTCGCTCATTCTGGTTATCCCAGCGTTGAACCATCACACCCCATACATTTTCGATGGGATTTAGGTCTGGTGACCTAGCCGGCCAAGGAATTACCGCTATATCATTGTGCTGATCGAACCACTCCCGCACACCACGCGAACGGTGTATAGGGCAATTATCTTGAACAAATGATATAACCGGTAATTCGTCTTCCGGATACACATTGCGAACAGTGGGTAGTATGGTGTCCTCCAACACGTCCACATAATTAGCACTGGTCGCTCGGCTGGGCATTCGCACTAGTTCCCCAGGGTCGGCTGCGCTCATCCAGCCCCACATATTCACACTTATCCGGCCAGACTCCATGTTGGGCACAACGTGATTACTATCATAGCGGGTATTATTCCGCCGCCATAAACTAAGTCGTCCGTGTTGGCTGGATTTAAAAGTTTTTTCGTCTGTAAAGACGACCTTACTCCAGTCGAAATTTAAATGCTCCAAGGCAAAAGCTAACCTTGCTCCTTTGTGAGCTTCAGTAAGCAAGGGTTTGACGGCATGCCGGCGGTGATGAAGGCCCTCGCTGTGCAGAGCACGTCGCACTGTGCGCATGCTGGTATCGAATAAACCGGCGAAGTGTCTTGTCGGGATAAATCCATTTTCCTCATAATTCCTCACCATGATTTGACGCTGCTGTTTGGTTATGAGTTGATCTCGGCCAGTTCTTTGGCGATGGAACAAAGAACCTTCCTCTTCAAATCGTCGGACCCATAAAACAACGGTCTTTCTCTATAACAAAATATCAGATATTTAAATTACCTTTAAAATATATATTTAAATATAATTATTATATACTTATTTCAATTAGTAATTTAAATTATATTTACAAAAATACTTACGTTAACACCGGCTTCTCTAGCGATTTCAGACAAATTTTTGCCTTGATCATACAAAGCAATTATTTGCGATCTTTTCACCAAGTCGATATTGCAATGAGAACTCATCATTAAAAATTATTAACAGTAAGTATCAATTAACAACAAAGGCAATCCTAACAGGGAGCAACGAACGAACGGGCGTAAGTAAATCTTAATTAAAACCGATCCGGTGTTCAGACATTTACAACTTACCCTCATAAATTTTAATACTACTTAACCCTATTCATTGGAAGATAATCTGAACGTAAAAATAAGATGATACACAATTTCGCCGGACCAAGTAAATGTCGTTGTGGTCGAATGGCACGTAGGAGCGTTTCCCATCCATAATGATACGGGTTCGAATCCATGCGAAACTTTAGTGTTTTTGGAAGTTAAAAATTTAACTGTTTTGGGAGTTTTATAAGTTTATAACGTTAAGACAATAATAAAGGAACATATATTAGGGTATTTTTATTGTTTGCAAAATTGCCGGATCCGGCATAGTGGGAACCAGGCCTTAAGTTGGCCTGCTTCAGCTTGTCCAACACCCGCAGTAAGAGGGAAACATGGGAGTCGAAATCATTCGAGATGATTATAATGTCATCTAAATATGCGAAGACTTTGAGGTCGAACTCCTGAAACAATAAGTCCACTAATCTCTGCTGTGTAGCTGGTGCGTTGGTCAAATTGCACTGCTTTCGGAGTGCATTTAAAGCGAAACGTTCCTCGGCCTGGTACGTAGAAAGCTGTTTTGTCACGGTCTTCGGTTGCGATAGGAATCTGCCAGAATGCCTTGGATAAATCGATGCTAGATAAAAAACGAGCATCGCGAAGATTATCCAATATCTCCGAGACGTATGGCAGGTTGTACGCGTCACGTTTTGTAATGGAGTTTAATTTGCGGCTATCTAGACAAAACCGAGGCTGGCCATTCTTCTTTGTAACAATGAGGACTGGCGAAGGCCAAGCACTCTCACAAGGCTCCACGACATCGAGACCTAGCATTTCATCTACCTGTTCTGTTAAAATACACTGTTTTTCGGGAGACATGCGGTAATATCGCTGACGTACTGGCTCGGCGTCTCCAGTATCAATTCGGTGAGTGAGTAAACATGTTTCACCTAAACCTTTGTATTCGGCAGAGATCTCCCTAAACTGAGACATTATGTTGTCTGCTATTGACTTTTGCGTTATGTTAAGATGGTCATAAGCTTAAAGAAAAGATGTGTTGTTCATGTCCAGGCCAACATTTGCGATCAGTGTATTAGAAAATGTAATACTTTTAAGGTGATCGGGGAAAATATGAAACTTACGCCAAAAATCTATCCCTAACACAAGGTCGATATTGACGTCAGGAACGACAAAAGTTCTCAATATGTGAAAACTGTTTTCAAAATTTATTGGTAAATTCATGTATCCAATACTAGACATTAATTGACCCCCAGCAGCTGTAACTGTAATATTATGGTCAGTGTATAATTTCAAACCCTCCTGTTCCAAATATTTATATGTTGTGTTCCCAATAATAGTTACGGCAGAACCTGAGTCCAAAAAACCAATTATTTTTAAATTATTTATTTGTACAGAAACATAAGGTCTCGGATCATTTAATGGTTGGTTTTGCAGAATTGTGTTGATTTTGTATGTGTTAAAATATATATTAATTGTTTCAAGCCATTTCTGCCAATCGGAGCTATCGAACTTATTAACTGGCTGGTGGTCATCACAATTCTGCTGGCCAATTAGTTTTTTGAAGAACTTGGTTTATTTTTCCTGCAGTTTGGACAATCAGGCGTTTTGACACCCTCATGACCACAGGCAAAACAAACTATCTTATCTTTATTAGCTTTGCATTGCCGCAAGTTATGTGTGTTATTACGACACCTTGGGCAATACAATGGTCTTTGATTCGAAGTCTGCATTGCATTTACATAGTTATTATTGTTAGTTTTATTATTTACTTGATTATTAGTATTATTGTATGAATTTGATTTATTTTTATTGTAATAATTGCTATATGATTTTTGTTGATTAATATGATTATTTGTATAATAATTTGATTAATTTGGTGTCTGGCCGACATACGCAAATTCCGGTGCTATAGTATCTGAAGTTTTCTTAGGCGGTTCACGAAAACCAGCAAGGCGTGCCTGTATGTTTTCGTAGTTCCGACAAAGGGAACGCAAAGTATCTAAATCGCTGATATGAGGAACCGACGCTAAGGTGCTAGCATAACAAGGTCGTATGTTATGGAGCAATATCTCTAACTTGTCTTCGTTTGATAAGCTCTTCGACAAACGTGAGAACAGCCCTGTCATGACGGAAACGTAAACGGTGATATTTTCCGCTTCACCCTGAGTTCTAGCTCGTATTTCGGATAGCCGGTAATCGTAGTCAAAATCTGCCTTGAGTAAAGAGACTAGATCATTCCAATCCGACACCCTATCCTGGTTACTACGATACCAGTGTAACGCATCGCCGGTAAAAAATTCGGTTGAATAGGACAATAGCTTTGCTCCCGAAATATTCCTTGCCTTGCTGAATTCAGTTATACGCTGAATGAACGCGCGGACGCACGATTTCCCGTCAAATTTCAACTTTGTCAGTTCACTAGCTATGCCGCGATCACATGTAACATTAATATTCAAAGGAGAATTCGCTGACTGTGGTTCTGAAGAAGTTGTAGGGACAAAAAGGTCCGTACCTTTATCATTAATTGAATTTAAGCGTTCTAAAAGACCTTTAAATTCGGCAACGCATATATCAAATGCTTGTTGCGAAGAACTGTCACTTATTATCCGATTAAGTCGGTGGTAAAGGTGACTCAAAAGATTTTGAGCGCGCAGCAAGGTGTTCCTATCCAGCGGAGAATCTAAATATGATTTAAGTTTAGTTATGACGTCGCTAACTCCTTTCAAATCATCACTAACCGGCAATAAACTCTCGAGAATATCTTCCGACGTAAACAGCGGCCCTTATTTAGATATTTGCTCACGTAATTTCTGGACAGTTCCAGCGGGATTGGCGCCTCGTATCAAAACCTCGTACTCTAATTCTGTCTTTTGTAAAGATAAAAAAATTACGCGAAAATCCATATTTATTATTTTTTGAATTTATTAATTATTATTTTTTAAGTAAATACACAACATCACAAAATAATTATCCACAACTTGGGGAAGTGTTGAACGTTCTCAATAATTAAGTTACTCCATTCTGTTACATGATCAAATGACTACACAACGTTATGGTTGACTATTTCTATAAAATTAAAAACAAAAAGCAACAAACAAAAAAAAATACAGACACCAAAATAAAATGGTAAAAAGCGCTAAAATGAAAACAGATTGCAACTAATGTGTACCAATGTTAATATTAAAAGAACAATTAATACACCTGAATAAAAATTAATAACACTTGTGTAACTTGACTGTACCGGTTTTCTTAGCAAGTAACAACTGCGAATACAGAGTGCTCTAAAATTTTACATTAAAATCGAGCAAATATATGTAAACATTAAAATATTTTAAAATTAATTTAACAATTATTATTATTACTAGATTAACACACAGAGTACACCTTAGTTGCGGCAACCAAAAATAAAAAATGCGAAAATAACGTTTTCAAATTCAAAATTCAAAATTCTTTATTTCTTAAATACACATTTTCTATATTCTAAGGTGATGGTGCCACCCGATAAGTAAAAAAAGGCTTGTGTTAGGTGGCGCCGCTCTTCCTTAAGGTTACATGATTTTGTATTATGCTATTATGTTAAACCAAGTATAATCCATTTACTGGTCAAGATTCTAGTTTGGACTACTTACAAAGTTAAACGTGCAAAAGTAAAGACTAAAATATAAACTAAAGATGTATGCTATGATTGATTTCTGTGAAATGAGGCTCTCTGTGTCTCTGTCTCTGTGTCTCTGTGTCTCTGTGTCTCTGTGTGTGTCTCTCTCTGTGTGTGTGTGTGTGTGTGTCTCTCTCTGTGCGTGCATGCGTGCGCGTGCGTGCGTGCGTGCGTGCGTGCGTGCGTGCGTGCGTGTGCGTGCGTGCGTGCGTGCGTGTGCGTGCGTGCGTGCGTGCCTGCGTGCGTGTGTGCATGTGTGCGTGTGTGCTTGTGTGCGTGCGTGCGTGTGTGTGTGTGTGTGTGTGTGTGTGTGTGTGTGCGTGCCTGCGTGCGTGCCTGCGTGCGTGCGTGCGTGCGTGCGTGCGTATGTATGTGTGTGTGTGTGTGTGTGTGTGTGTGTGTGTGTGCGTGCGTGCGTGCGTGCATGCGTGCGGGCGTGCGTGCGTGCGTGTGTGTGTGTGTCTATGTGTGTATTTAGACAAGGTTATTGTAACAAAATCTCTGTCTCATCATAAGATATGGTCTTAAGCCAATTTGTGATATCTCTTTTGCAGTCATGGTAAGCTTTTCTTCTTATGGTTTATATTATAGGGTAATATTTTATGTTTTCTTAATGTAATATGGAGGGTATATAATTTTCTGACTGATAGGAGGTCACTAATCGTATAGAGTTGGTCAGTAGGGAATCTAATTTTTTTGAAATACATGACCTTGAGTAATGCACGTTGAGCTCGTTCCAGGTCAATAAAGCGACTCTTAGCTGACCCTCCCCAAACGGAGATACAGTACACCAGGACAGATTGGACTAAGGATATATATGTATATTTCATTAATGATATTACGCGAGTATGACTTATTGTTTTTCCCTGGTACTATGTGCCTTAGCGTCCTAAATATCCAAATTAGTTTCCTAACTCTGCCTATAACTTGATCAAGTTGAAGATACCAGTTAAGATGTTCATCGAGTATAACTCCTAGGTATTTAGTTTGAGCAACTTTGTCTATTGTTGAAAAGTCACATGTGGGAGAGGTTGGATACAGACAAGAGTGGATCTTGATGGACATATCATTTTTGGGCTGTGTACTATCCGAAATACTGAAGTATATGTAATTTGTCTTTTTCGTGTTCAAAGTTAGTAGGTTAATTTTAAGCCAGTTGTCTACTTGTGACATACCCTTTTCAGCGTAGATCTTAACCTCTTTCCAAGATTTGCCAGTAAATATTATTGCAGTATCATCGGCATATGAGAAAAAAATTGCGTTTGGAATGGTCATGGCAACTAGATTATTTATATAAATTAGGAATAAAGTAGGTCCCAGCACACTTCCCTGTGGGACCCATAAGCAATGTCTTCTAACCCACTAATCACATCTCCAAGCTTAACCCTCTGTCTCCTGCCAGTAAGATAGCTCGTAAGTAGTGACAGCGGTGTTCCCCTAACCCCCATTCTGTCGAGATTGTGTACAAGGATGGGAACAGAGACGGTGTCGAAGGCCTTTTTTAGGTCAAGGTAAACACCCAGGCATTTGATGCCGCAGTCCAAATTTTTTGTGACCAGAGAAGTAAGTGCAATTATAGCATCTTCAGTTGATTTTCGTTGCCTAAATCCGAATTGGGCATCCGATATAATATTAAATTTGTTTAAAAAGCTTAAGAGTTTGGCGTTAATTAATTTTTCGAGGATTTTTGATAATGCAGGTAGAACAGAAATCGGCCTATAATTACTGATGTTATCCCTGTCCCCTCCCTTGTACACTGGGGTGATGATTGACTGTTTCAGTGAGTCAGGGAAGACACCACTGTCAAAGGTAAGGTTTATCAGATGAGTTATAACAGGCACTACTTCCCGAGATACGTGTTTCAAAAATGCTGTGGGTATGCCGTCATAACCAGGCGCACTTTTGGATTTCAGGTTTGTTAGTGTATTATAAACCTCTTCTTGGCTAACATGCTATAAAACAAAGGATTGAAGTTGTGTAGGGGGACTATTTAATGATGGGCACGGAGGAGAGATCTGTGTAATTTTCAGTGCAAGCTCTTTTCCGATGTTTGCAAAATATTTATTTATGTGATTTGCTGACGCCAGAGGGGTAGCTTTAATATTAACTAATTCTAGATTAATTTTATTTGTATTATTAGTATAAGTTAAAGTTTTTATGTTTTTCCAGAGTAATTTATTATTTTTAATTGATTTTTCGATCAGCTCCCTTTCATATTTTCTTTTCAGTTTTTTAATAAGGTTATTACAGAAGTTTCTATATCGTCTGTAGGTTATTTTTAGTACATAATTATATGGGTTTTTACGCAATTCTTTCTGTAACTTATCGCGGTTACGTATACAGCGTAGTAGCCCCGGAGAGATCCATGGCTTTAAGATACGTTTACTACTAGGAATCACTGTGGTTTTGGTATTTTGTTTTATGGATTCGTTTAGCAAATAAGTTAGGCGCTCAGTCACAATGTTCGGGTCTCGACAAAACATCAATTCGGGTAGGTTTTTCTTCTGTAGATATTTTAAAGCGGCTTCAAAGTCGATAGTGGTTTTAGTTTTGTTTGTAATTGGTATATTTTTTTATTTGGAAAGTGAGAGAAAGGTAGTGAAATGATCAGTTGTAGTGGTTTTTATAATTGCTATAGTGGAGGAATATTTGACTTTATTTATTTTTAGGATAAAATGATCTAAACAGTTTTTTTCTCTTGTTAGTCTAGTGTGACCAGCCAACAGTCCAAAATGAGATAACATGTTGAGATAATTCGTTCTGTTTTTATATTCGTGTAGTGGTTCAAAGATTTTATATTGATATTAATATCTCCTGCAATAATAAGATTATTATTATTTAAATTCAAGGATTCCAACTGTGTTTTTAAAGAGTTTAAAGTCTTCAGCATTCTTATGTGATGGGGACCGATAAATACAGAAGACAGTATTATTTAAGATGTCTAGCTGTAGACACGAAGATTGGCTGAGCTTTATTTCCGTTACTTTATGCTTCAAGGTATTTTTAACATAAACAACCACTCCATCATTTTGATTTTGTTGGCATGTAGTAAAGTATGAGTCGTAACTTTCAAGCTGAGGTAAAGGTTTATTAGGATTAAGTCTACATTCTGTGAGAATAATAACGTCAGTTTTGAAGGTGAAACTAGATAAAGTAATCAAAAAATCATCAAAATTGCAGTATATGCTCCTTATGTTTTGTGCCGTAATCGTGAAATCAGTTTTTATAACATGTAATTGTTTCATTAGCTCCTTGGTACTGTCACACTCTATAATATGCGATATCTCAATGTTATCAATTTCATTTATCGATTGTAATGTGTCACACATTTTTATAGTCTATGGTTAAGCAGTTCGTTATTTGTAAATAGTTGTTGTATATGTAGTTTAACAGAATGTATATAGCATAGAGCAGTGTGCATAACCTGTGCCATGAAAACTCTGGTAGATGTTTGACGAGCAGAAGATTGGATGAGTTACAGACGATGAATATATTTTTATGTAGGTTTGGAGTTACAGTGTTTAAATGAGTGTCTTGTTTGTATGTATGTGAGTATATGTGGGTGTAATTAAAGGTAATAGTTGTATAATAGGAACGAGAGAGTTGTACGAGAAGAGCCATTAAGTTACATATGAGAGAGATCAGAATTATTATACATTTCGATTGAGAGATCATTATACATTTGGCATGCAATTTGTGATGGTTACAGAGATAAGAAAATACATAATCGGTTAGTCAGTCCTGAAATAAGCGTTGTACTTGCTCTTCGGAGTTTATCTGGATAATTTGGGATTCATCCGTTTTACGTACATAGATCTTGCCGTAGGACGTCCAGCAGTACTTGTAGCCTTTTGATTTCTTGAGATCTCTTGCCAGAAAGTATAGGCGGGACCCTTTAGCAGTCAGGTGCTCAGAGATGAATACCTGTTGGTCCTCATTAGAGGTGAGGCCCAGGTACTTGCCACATATTTTCGAAGAGTTTGTTGTGTTAAATGTTTTCGCTGCTTTGATTAGTTCGAGCTTCAATAAGGCTGAGTTTGTCTCGAGTATTATTGGCATGCTCTTGTTGTCATTTTTCCCTCGCACTCGGTAGATATCTTTTATATCAGATTTGCTGATACTACTGTAAAGGTGGGGCGCTATTCACTGGTCGAATAATCAACAAAATATATCAAATGCTGATAACGTTTAATTTCCAACTTTGTTAAGGGCACGTAAGGGGTAGTACAAAAATCCCACGTTCGGGATAACGTCCTACAAGTGGCGTAGAAGCGCTAAACCAAAGCGTCGATGTGCGTTATAGTCTGTTCCAGAGAGTCCTATTAACATAGAAGCGTCTCTTAAATCAAACCACGATGCATGAAAATAAAATACAAAACTTTTTTTTTTTTTTTTTTTTTTTTTTTTGTGAAGGACAATCACTGTTGGTGCGTCGCACCGTTACAGTTTCGCACTGACGTTGGGTGGCGTACCCCATTTGGGGGGTACAGCCTACCCGTTGGGTGGTGCGACGGAAGTCGCACCGCACGCTGGGAGCGCGTGCACGTCTTGAAATGAAGTTGTTCTTGAGTCGTGATTTCGGGCATCACACCTTGATGTGGGGCTTAGGCCCCTGAGATTGTCCTCCGGGAGTCTTGGTGGGCGACCTCGACGCCGGTTGTGTTGACGGAGTGCCTTAGCGGCTGCGGCCTTCTCCTCGACGGCGGCTTGGATAGGGTCAACGGGATCGAGAAGGAAATGCCTAGGACGCCTTACGGGCGTCCCCAAAGTGGCTAAGATGTCAGGATCAGGGGAGGGGAGTAGGGGGGTGTAAGAGGCAGCGGAGCGGATAAGGGGGTTAGGGTTGTGAGGCGCGTTATCAAAAAAGCGTCGTGACGCTTTTTTGATAACGTGCGTCACCGAAGGGAGATTGGAGTCCCGGTGTAAGGCCGCATTGCGGACATACCACGGGGCCCCAATCACCCGTCGAAGGAGTCGGTTTTGTAGGCATTGCAGCGGCTGAAGGGACCCTGACAAGGCTCTGTGGCCGAATACCGTGCCCGAGTATGTTAAGATCGGTCGTATGCAGACTTTAAACAGGTGAAGTTTGTTCCGAGCAGATAGTTTGCTCTTCTTGTTAAGAAGAGCTCCTAGTCTGCTCAGAACAAACTTGGCCTTGTTTGTGGTGTGTTGAATGTGTTTGGTGAAGGTCAGTTTTCGGTCAAGGGTTACGCCCAGGTATTTAACCTCGTTCGACCAGGGAATAGGTTGGTCGAAGAGGTTAATAGGAGGGGGAGATTTGGAAGGATGGTAGGGGGAGAAAAGAATAGCCGCACTCTTGTCTGGGTTGACTTCAATCCTCCAGCGACGGAACCAACTGCCTAGGTTGGAAAGGGCGTCCTGGAGGTAACTAACAATGAGAGAAGTTTTACATTGGGTGACAAAGAGTGCGGTGTCATCTGCGAAGAGGGCAAGCTTTACTTTGGGGTGTTTAGGGATGTCGTTGGTGTAGAGTGAGTAGAGGATAGGAGAAAGCACGGAGCCCTGAGGGACTCCGGCACGGATAGGGTGGGAGGGGGAGGAGGAACCTTCCACTCTGTAGCTAAAGCTGCGATTGGCAAGGTAGTCCTGGATGGTAAGGACTAGGCTGTCAGGGAGGCCCAATTCAAATAGTTTGAATATGAGCCCATTGTGCCATACCTTGTCAAAAGCCTTAGCTACATCGAGGAAAATTGCTCCTGTTTTGATTCCACTAAATGTGGAGAAGCCATCGAGCACATGCTCGGTGATGCGGTGGACCTGGTGGACACAGGAGTGTCGGGCTCTAAAGCCGAATTGCTCGTCAATGAGGATATGATGGGAGTTAATAAAGGTAAGGATGCGAGCAAGGATAAGACGTTCGTAAAGCTTGCCCATAGAACTGAGGAGGCTAATAGGACGATAGCTGGTAGGGGAGGTACGTGGCTTGCCCGGCTTGTGAATACCAATAACACTCGCAGATTTCCACGCACCCGGGAAGTGACAGTTTGCGAAGGAAGCATTGAAAATAGAGACCAGGATGAGAAGTAGGGTTTCGGGAAGGAGTTTAAGGATACGGTTGGATACACCATCCGCACCCGGGGACTTTTTGGGGCGTATACCCCTGACCAAGTCCTGAACCTCCGTAATTGTGACCGTGTAAAGTGTAGGTGTAGGTGTGGGAGGTGTGTGATCAGAGGAGGAAGGAAGGAGAAGGGACGAGGCGAGAGCGGAGCGCCTGCACACTTCTGAGTCTACCCACCTAATGTGGGCCTCATCTGTGTGCAGACTGCTCGGAGTGCACTGGATCTCCAGGGCGCTCGCTAAGCATTCCGCTTTCTCCTCGTCCTCGAAGGCCGGAGTAGGGTGGTCAAGTCGGTCGAGAGGCGGCATAGACGCGTCAGTGTCATTTTTTAGGCGTCTAGCCAGCTGCCAATAAGCAACGTGGCTAGGCCTAATGTCAGTCAGCAGTCGGTCCCAGGAGTCACTTCTAAAGTCCCGTATCTTGGTCTTTGTCTCGTTTTGGAGCGCGCGAAGGGTCCGTCGGTTGTGCTCGGTAGGGTAACTGTCGTATGCGCGAGTCGCGGCGTTCTTAGCCCTCAGCAATTCCCTCAACTCGTCAGTAAGAGGAGGTCGCCTGTCTGGATCGACAGAGACCACCTTGGCTGATTCGGCCGTGACTGAGTTAAGGAAATCAGTGAGAGCCCCGATCGCTTGGTCAGTCTCGTCACGGGTCAAAATGGTCGTGGGAAGACCGTTAATGTCAGTCGGTTCGGTCTTGGCCAGCTTATCACCAACCGCTCCCCAGTTGGTGACAGTCCTGGTAGTCGGGGGAGAGTCGGGGGGGGGGCCTAACCTTAAAATAACTGGTCTATGGTCTGAGTCAAGGGCGTGGATCACTTCTATAGAACGCATCCTGAGGGATACGTTCTTAAGAAGCGCCACGTCCAAGATGTCCGGTCTGTGATTAATGTTAGTCGGGAAGTGAGTTGGCTCAAGAGGGGCGATAATGTCGAACGTAATGTCGTTAATGGCGTCAAGCAGTCGTCGTCCGTTAGTGTTGGTGCAATTTGCGTTCCAAGCTACGTGTTTAGAATTTAGGTCCCCGGCTATGATAACCGAGGGACCTAGGGCGAAAAGGGATTGAAGGTCGGTCAAAAGTAAGTCTTTATTAGGAGAGAGGTAGGCCGACACCACAATGACCGAGCTATGCCCGGTCAATGAGAGGCGTGCGGCCGACACTTCCATATTAGTCAGGGGCGGAGGGTCAAGAGGGCAACAGTGAAGGTCACGTCTGTAGAAGATCATAGTCCCACCCAGTCGATTGTCGGTCCTGTCGTTACGTATTGCTACGTAATTGGGTATACGAAAATTACGTATACCCGGTTTGTAGAAGGACTCCTGGATGAGTAGGAAGTCGATGTCATGGTCGCGAGTAAACTCAGTCAGTTGGTCTTTCATTCCTCTGACACCGTTAGCATTGAAGAATGCAACGGTGAGGGAGCGAGGTTTGCGTTTAGCCGATGTGGTCATAGTCAGTCCTAAGTTTGGGCGCCTCGGAAATAGGCGACTAGGTCCTCATTTTCATTCAGAATAGAGATCATTTGAGCCGCGCTTTTACCGTGCAACTTCTCCTCAAGTACGGCGAAGCGATCGCGAATTGCAATCGCCTCGCATACGAGGGGGAAAGCCGCGGCATCAAGCAGCGGTGAAGAGGCCAATTTCCGAGGAGGGAGGATGGGAGCGGGAGGGGAAGGAGGGAATAGGGAGGCAGCCCATGACCTCGGAGCCGCAGTAGCGGGTCTCGAAGGCACATGGAGTGCCTCAGGTGTGTTGAGACAAGGTAGGTGTGAGGGGGCGTGTGGTGGTGAGTTAATGATGCCCGGTGAGTGCTTATAATTAATTGCAGGAAAATCATTAGGTCTGGCCGACCAAGGCACCGGATGGCGGTGACCTCGAGATTGAGAATGAGAATGAGAAGGGCCAGCGCTCGACGGACCGGCCCGCCGCGTCGGGCGCGGGGCCCTGGGGCAACCGCGATAATTCGCCGTATGACCCAGAGTCCCGCACAGGACGCAACCAGGCGGGTCCGAAGTGCCCTTTACCCGGTCACAGTCCCGGGTCCCATGGTCGCCCAGACATTTAACTCAGCGCGGCTTGCCGTGGCAGTTACGCGAGCTGTGTCCGTATAGTTGACAATTGTGGCACTGTGCCACTAGGTTGGACTTTCGGGGAGCCTCAGCGACAATCCCCGTGAGAGAGCAGACATTGGTGAGCTTAAAAATATTTTTGCCCTGGGGTGTGTTGTCACACACCACCAGGACAAGATCCAGTTGAATTTTGTGTCGGTGCAGTCGGTGCACCTCTCTCACAGGGATGCCCTGCGACTCAATGTCAGCTTTAATTGATTGAGTATCGAGCTCTTTCGGAATGCCACGGAGAACCGCCCTGAGGACGCGGTCCTCTTCTAGGGTGTACGTGTGGTACTGAAACTTCCTACCGTCGAGGTACTTTGTTAGGGCACGGTAATCGGCATTTGTGCTAGTACTTACACTTATGCCAATCGCGGTATTGCGGGCTTTAGAATAGTTAATTTTAAGGGTTGTAAGAGCCGCTGCAATGTCGCTCCACCTATCTTTACTATGAATAATGATAGGTGGAGGGGCTTTGATACGAGGGGAGATGGTAGGAGTGATTTGGGACTCACCGGACGTCGAGGCTGGCGTTGATGATGCAACCGGAGTCGATGAAGTGGACTGTTTCACGGCCTTTGCCGGAGGTTGCAGCTGTGGCGGCGCTGGTGCCGTCTTGTTTTTCGCAGCCTTGCGGTAGGAGACCGTGTTCCAGTCATCTGGGATGTTTGAGGTATCCATCAATTCTGCATCATGTACAGATTGTGTCTGTGTTAATGACAATCTGTCTTGGCTGACAGATCGTTTACGCTCCTTGCGTTTAAAAGTCGGAGAGCGCGAACGCCCACGTGAGCGACTGAGCTCATTCAAAGCCTTCATGGCATGGCCCTGGTCAGTGCAGTCGTTGATGTTGTTGGTGGCTGCGGCGGTGTGGGGCGCCACAAAAGGGGTGCGCGAGCGGGGGCGGCCACGGAGCTTCGTGTCCGTGGTTTGAGAGTTCCTCCGGGCGAGACGGAGGTCGGCTTCCGCGACCTCGCAGACGATAGCCCGGGAGTCTTCATCATCATCATCGGATGGTATCGAGTCATTGCTGACCGGGACATCCGGGGACGCAGGCGAGTCCGTCGGATATGCGACCACGGCACTGGTGGGATCCGGTGCAGGTGTCACCACGGCAAAACTCATAAGAGCTGCCGTGATACCCGCAAACTGTGGCATGTGCTCCTCAAGGCGAAGCAACAGCTCCAGTACATCGCGGCCAATGCCCATAGGGCACGGAGGCGGTACACTGTGATCCATGATGACACCGAATCACTATAAAAGTCACTATCTTAACACTTAAACTAAAAGAGTCACTGTCTCAATGGCCGTGAACGGCATCACTAATATAACACAGGACACGGCGTAAACAGGGCGAAGCGCATCGGAGCGGGGCTCAACGATGGCTGCAGTGCTACGGTGGCGTAGCGCAGAGCGGGAGGCGCGCGGCTAGCGCGTAGCATCGGAGCTAGCTCACGATGCTACGACGGCGTAGCGGGCGTAGCGGATCGCGGCGTGGTGCGGAGCAACGAGGAGAGCGCGTGTGCTCGGCGCGGCGGCGAAGACGGGAATGAAAATACAAAACAATAATCTTAGAAACTATATAAGGATTCCCAGGGAACCAAACGATTGCGCGATGTAACAGACTGGCAACGCCATCTAACGGCGTGCGGCGGCAACTCGGTGCCATTAGAAGGACAGCTGGCGCCATCCGACGTCAAGCGGCGGCAACACGCTCGTTATTTCGCCTAGTGCCTGCTATACGGGCACATCTCAAAAAACCAATATTAAGAGAAATCGCCGATCAAAGTTTTGCGAGTTGAGTGTGCGGCAGAAAAAAGGGTCTAATTCCTTAAGTTTTGGGTCAATAACAATGTGGTTTAGGTTATTTTGTTGTTCATTATATAGAGCTTCAAATGAACGTGAAATTTTTTTTTCAAGTATGCTTAGTTTTTAAAGTACTGGCCTTCAAATATAGGCACTTCGTGTTGTGGCCTTATCGCAGAAAGTATTTTACGGAATTTCGAGATGTGTCCAAAATCGCAAAAGAATTAAATGACGGTAATAAGCATACTATCATACAAAAATACATTTAAAAATAATAAAATAAATGAAAAACACGAAAAATAGTTATGAATCACCTTACCTACCTTTATTAATCATCTTTGGCACAGTAAAACATTATTATATGCGATAATCAATGTCTCGAAGTATGCCTAACGCGTAAATTCTCTTGACAGATAGGTATATAATTTAAATAACCTATGTCTGAATATCTGCCCAGCTAAAATCCAGTCTCCTTCTGTGTGCACGACAGGCACCGACCAGATGCTGCGCCAGAAATTAACCATAGCAGGAGCATCCGGTAGGTGTCCGTCGCTCACTCCTTGATCGGTTCCTTCCCACTTTCGGTACACCTTCCTCGGATCACTTTGGAATAGGTGATTTTGCTGGTATCTATCTACACGCTCTCTATAGCGACGAATACGGCTTGCCCACGCGCAAACTTTCTGCTTCAGGAAGTCGATACGTTCCGTGACACAGGCCATAATAATGTTGGGGCCTTATTCCGGTCCAAGCAAAAGCCTGGTTCACGAAACGTATGACTCGGGGGCGTTCATTGCCCCCCTGAAGCAGACTAGCTTTCCTATGAGAGTCCTAAACTTATCAATACGTCGCTCAACTCGCACTTGCCAAGCGGGGACAGACCCGCGAGCGCGCGTCGCTCGGTCAGTGTCCGAAAACTTGACTCGAGCTACGCGGCATACAGTGCTGGCCCCGCAGTACAAATTTGAGTGGGTATCGATAATATCCTCGCTGGCTTGTAAATATGACGCCAGCAAGGCGTTTAGGGCTCCCATAAGTGCTAAATTTCGTTTACTGCCAGGCAAGCGTGGTAAACGAGACCTAGAGTTGGGTGTGGACCGATACTGCGCGATCGCGTCTTCCAAAGCCCTCCTCAGTTGCTCATTCACCTGGCTAGTTACGCTTATATTCACACAATCCTCAAAGTCGCTAACGGGATCATACTGCACTGATATCAGTGCGTGTTGGGCGACTGGCATCGAAGCCGATAACGCAGCAGGAGGGTCCCGTGATGAAGCGGAGGTTGTACAAATATGTAGCGATTCAAGGCGTAGTCGAACAAGGTACAGACTGATCCAGTCGCCGAAGCCGCTGAATGGCCCGCACCTGATCCGATAGTCATTGGGCGGTAACAGTGATGGCTGGTTCAAGAGTCTGAAACAGGAGCAGCATTCGATCACGGTACGCAGTGAGGTTAGTTCCTCACTCTGTAGCCCCGTATTATGCTCGCATGCAATTTTCATTATTCGATGTTGACCATCGCATGCGGTGCACTAAACCCAGCCGCGCGCAGAGCAGGATGCCCCGCAGGCCCCAAGCGTGCCGGCAGCGGTTGTCGCACGTCACGTAGGTGGTCGCGACGGCGGAGGTCGCTCGACTCGCTGGTGTCGGGTGCAGTGGCGAACTCATCACCCAACAGCGATGGCGACATGAGCTGAACGAAGCGGGCTGGGGTGGAGGGCGTGCTATCGCAGTATCCGCTTCTGTTCTATTCGGTCTAGATCTTGTTATCATGGTTTTTGCATGACATGATATGATATTAAATGTCAAAATTGTCACGGGGTAGTAAGGCGCGCCTTCAATGGTTGGGTGGTGCCGCTGCTCACATACTTGACGGCGCAACGTCATCATACTGTTGTAAACAGCACGTGCAACGGGCCATCGCCAGTCGAATGATCCATCCCTTCTCCTTCTGAACACCTGGCGATGTTTACGCCCGCTTATAAAAGCCGGCAGGCGGCAGTCGGAGTCACTTCTCTCTTGGCTTCGGCCCGATGCACTAGTTGTAGCTCCCTAGTACGGTTGATTATTGTGCTGAGAATCTTACTTATTACGTAGTACGTCGTTATGCCCAATTGTAACGGTGTAATTACATTAAATAATTAATTAAATTTGTAAAATATACTGTAAAAAAATAATAATAAAATCTATCAGATTCATCTCCGGATTTCTTTGACAATGTCTGACCCTCCGCCTTTATCAGAAGTACCGGATCCACAACCACATAGGGTCAACATGGATGGCAATTTTATGTCATATTTCTCTTCTGGTATTGAAACAATCCTTCAAAAAATAGCCGAGACCATGGCTTCCCGTCCACCGACAACAAACTCGCATACTAATTTGGTCCCGTTTGATCCTGACATACCCGGTTCCGATATTGTCAATTGGTGCTCCTTAAACGAGATGATAATTGAGAAGAAAAATATGGACGGAGTAGATCTCATTTTGGCCCTTACTCATTCCCTTAAGGGACGAGCTGCAGTATGTCTTACAAAAATGCAGCCAGACAAAATATCCTGGATTTCCATTAAAGAATTGCTACTATCTACATTTTCTAAACCGATGATGATGCAGGACCACTTTGACCTCATAATCAAATTCCAAATCGAAACCAAAGAAAGTCCGGCCGAAGCTGGTATGCGCTTATGGCAACTTATACAGAACATTCCCGACGCAAATTTGTCAGAAAAAGTGGTTACTGGCTTTGCAATTTCTATTTTGTCCCAGTGCGATGACAAAATTCGCCGAGAGCTAAATTCAGTAGTCATAACTGACAAAAACCAACTTTTCCGCGCCTTGCGTGGCTTTACGCTGAAACGAAAAATTGATGAACCAACACTTGCCGACAGTGACACAAAGAGATTTCGGACAGTAACGGGTTTCCGTGGAAGCTGCCACTTCTGTGGCAGAACAGGACATCGTGGTCACGAATGTAGGGATAAACAGCGAATCTAGTCTAAAATTCTACCTGTTTCAGCTAAATTGGATCACTTAAAGTCTGCCTGCTACGTTTGCAACGACCAAGGACACATTGCCACCAACTGCCCTAAACGTTGGAAAAAGAAGGAAGAGGCCGTGCCCAGTTTCAGCAACAAGCAAGTAAACCTGTGTGCCAGGGCAGCAAGAGGTATGTTACAGATAAGTGGTGTTCAATTACCATTCATTTTTGACTCTGGTTCAGAATGTAGTCTTATAAGACAGAGTAATTGTAATTTACTTCAAGGCGAAAAGTTTCATGATCATGTCATAATTAGGGGAGTAGGTCCTAATAACGTTACCTGCTCTTTACAAGTTAAATGCCCAACCATTGTTCAAGGTTCTTCGGTAGACATAATTTACCATGTGTTACCAGACGAGTTCCTAAGCGAAAATGTTCTACTGGGTCGAGATATTTTAGAGGAAGGATTTTCCGTGGAAATTAGAGATGATGGTATATTTTTTTCCAACACAAAAAATGCAAGTGCTTGTGCAAAGTTGGTCGATTATTTTGATATCAATTCGATTGATACAGACCTTATTGGGAAAGATAAAGAAAAGCTTGTCAAAATTCTAACGAAATACTCCTCTAATTTTATACAAGCACTTCCTACGTCTCGCATCGCGACCAGTGAACTTAAAATTGATTTAATTGACCCTAGCAAAACCGTTCATAGACGTCCTTATAGATTATCTCCTACGGAGTTAGAGATTGTGAATAACAAAACTCAGGAATTATTAGATTCAAATATAATACGCGAAAGCTCTTCACCATACGCAAGTCCTATTTTACTTGTTATAAAGAAGGACGGTACTGATCGTATGTGTGTAGATTATAGAGAACTTAACAGTAATACGCATTCAGATAGTTACCCCCTTCCATTGATTAGTGACCAGATAGACAAATTACATGGAGCTCATTTCTTTTCAAGTATAGATATGGCCTCCGGTTTCCACCAACTCCCAGTTCATAAGGACACGATAGAGAAAACTGCTTTTGTTACACCATCAGGTCAGTTCGAATGGTTGGCCATGCCATTTGGCCTTAAAAACGCCCCCCAAGTTTTTCAGAGAGCCATTAATACTGCGCTCAAACCTCTTAATGACAGTAAAGTTCTAGTCTATATGGATGACGTTCTTTCCGCATCAGCAACAGTAGAAGAAGGTTTGATCCGTCTTGACAAATTGTTAGATGTTTTATCTAAGGCCGGCTTTTCATTTACTTTAAAAAAATGTTCCTTCCTAAAAAATCAGGTCGATTATTTAGGCTTTGTTATATCGGCAGGAGAAATAAGACCCAATCGTAAAATAGAATCCTTGAAAAATGTCCCCACTCCTAATTCAGTCAAACAAGTAAGGCAATTTATAGGTTTGGCCACTTACTTCCGGCAATTCATTCCAAATTTTTCTAAACTCATGAAACCTCTGTACCCTCTGACATCTCTCGGGAAAGGTAAAATTTCATGGACCCCCGAACATGAAAAAATTCATAGACAAATTGTCAGCTATCTTGTGAATGAACCAGTTTTGAAATTTTTTGACCCGACATTACCCATAGAACTCCACACTGACGCGAGTAGTGAAGGTTACGGGGCAGTGCTCATACAAAAAAACAACAACCTACCCCATGTAGTAGCTTATTTTAGTCACAAAACAACTGATGCAGAAAGTCGTTATCACTCCTATGAATTGGAGACTTTGGCAGTAGTAAAATCCATCGAACATTTTAGACATTATCTGTACGGTCGTAAATTCACTGTTTCCACAGATTGCAATGCTCTAAAAGCATCCCATACAAAGAAGGATCTTACACCAAGAGTTCATCGATGGTGGGCTATATTGCAGTCATACGATTTCGATATAGTTTACAAAGAAGGAAAAAACATGGCCCATGCAGATTTTTTCTCTCGCAATCCGATTGATGACACAAACAGTTGCTCAGATAGACCAAATTATACCAAAATTGTAAATTTTACTGAATTAGAAAAGGGTTGGTTATCTGTTGAACAATTACGTGACCCGGAAATTGCTAATATTATTTCACAGCTACGATCAAATGAGTTGCCGATCGATATGACCCACACTTACGATATTAGGCAGGGCATCCTTTACCGTAAAATAGAACGCAGCAAAACCACAAAATGGCTGCCCATATTACCGCGATCATTAATTTGGTCTTTAATTAATCATGTGCATAATGAAATACAACATCTTGGCTTTGAAAAGACCCTTGATAAGCTGTATGACCTTTATTGGTTCCAAAACATGGCCAAATTTGTCAAAAAATTTACAGATTCATGCGTAATATGTAAAGCTTCCAAAGGTCCGTCTGGTGCACAACAGGTTCGCTTACATCCTATTCCAAAATTAGCTATTCCATGGCACACTATTCATCTTGATCTAACTGGTAAACTTAGCGGAAAAAGTGAACGTAAAGAGTATTGTTCTGTTATAATAGATGCCTTTACCAAATTTGTCCTTCTAAAACATACGTTGACTTTAAACTCTTCAGACGCTATTGAATCAATTAAAAACGCTGTAAATTTATTTGGTGCCCCAAAGCGAATAATTGCTGATCGTGGTCGTTCTTATGATAATTTAAATTTTAAACATTTTTGTAAAGATAATAATATCGAACTACATTTAATCGCAACTGGTTCGAGTAGGGCAAACGGTCAGGTAGAGCGTGTCATGCGGACATTAAAAGCTTTACTTACTATTGTAGAATGCGAGTCAGACTCTACGTGGCAAAACCAGTTAGGAGATATCCAGTTGGCTCTTAACAGTACTCGCTGTCGAGTCACCGGATTTACCCCATTAGAATTGATGTTCGGTACCCAGGGCAATTCTCTAAAGTTATCAAAAATATCAGTTAACTCTTTCGAAACTGGCAGACTAGACCTCCAGTCAGCTAGATCAAACGCATCTGATAGTATTCAGAAACTTTCTCAATCGGACACCGTCCGATTCAACAGGGGTAAAGCTAGAGTACGACCTTTTTCTGTAGGAGATTTCGTTTTCGTTAAATGTCAGGAAAGGCACCAAACTAAATTCGATCGCAAATATAAAGGCCCTTTTAAAATTATTACTGTTTTAGAAAATGATCGGTATGAATTGAGCCACATAAATGGGACAAATAGGGTGTACAAATATTCGCACGAAAATTTACGGGAAGTACCTAGGGGGCAAACCGGTTTGATTGAAATCGCTGAAAACTTTAGTGATGATGACGTGACGGCGGGTAATCTCAATGTTGTTGTTCACGGAACTCCGAGCCATATCAATGACAATGTGATTAATGACGATACTATATCTGTAAATAGTGAGACTGAGTCTGTTGGGAGTAACACGATGTCTGCTGATTCTCATGCAGTTTCTTACCATCGTTCACGTACCCTATCGATAGAATCTTGTGATTCCCAGCCAATTACCATTGTAACAAATGCTATGATACATCAAGAACGTTAATTTTTATTATTTTAGTACTTACAGGACCTACACTGTAATCATTGGAGGAAATGACGTAACAGACGTCAGTAAGTTACAGGGACGAATGCAGTCTGGGCTAACAAATTCGGTCCAGTTTATAACTGTAGGAATTCTGAAGGGTCATATCGACTGGACCAGACTTGATTGTTGAAGGGTCAAAATAGACCGGGCCAAATAACTAAATGAATTCTGAAGGGTCAAATCGACCGGACCAGGCTTGATTTTTGAAGGGTCAAAATAGACCGGACCAAAAGACTAATGCTGAAGGGTCAATGTGGACCGGACCAGACTTATCTTAAAATATTAAAGTATCATGTGTCAGAATAAACGAGCTTCATGCTATACATAAGGGTTTCCGTTTTTTTTCTAGACACTGAAAAGTAAAGGGACGCGTACGAGGACGTACGCCCGTCAGCATGGCCGTGACGGCGCAACGTCATCATACTGTTGTAAACAGCACGTGCAACGGGCCATCGCCAGTCGAATGATCCATCCCTTCTCCTTCTAAACACCTGGCGATGTTTACGCCCGCTTATAAAAGCCGGCAGGCGGCAGTCGGAGTCACTTCTCTCTTGGCTTCGGCCCGATGCACTAGTTGTAGCTCCCTAGTACGGTTGATTATTGTGCTGAGAATCTTACTTATTACGTAGTACGTCGTTATGCCCAATTGTAACGGTGTAATTACATTAAATAATTAATTAAATTTGTAAAATATACTGTAAAAAAATAATAATAAAATCTATCAGATTCATGTCCTGATTTCTTTGACAATGTCTGACCCTCCGCCTTTATACTCCTTTGGCATACTAAGGTAGACTCAGACTGAGCTGGACGCCCTGAATAGGGGGATCCGTCTACTGCTTAAATCACATCGCATGTTGCACCCACGCTCATCTGTCATGAGATTGTACATCCCAAGGAAATGTGGAGGTCGAGGCATTTTAAATGCTAAGAATCTCCACAACCGCGAGGTGTGCGTGCAATCTCAGGGATTATTTCCTTGGCAATGAGTGTGGGATGCATCGTGGTTGCAGTAGACAGGAGCCTCACGCCTCTCTCCTTGGCAAACGAAAACTTGCGCAGACCAACGGTGTTGAGCACTGAAGACCGCAAGAACGTATGGAAAAGCAACGAGCTACACGGACGCTTCTACCTGGCCCTAACAAGGCCCGACGTAGACTTTTTAGCGTCCGTGCAAACCGAAATCTTTGGGGAACCGAAGGTTTTGTCTGTGCAATTGCTGACGAGGTCATAATGACGAACAATTACCGGAAATATATTCTGAGGGATGGCACGGTCGACATTTGTCGAGCGTGCCCTTGCCCCGGCAAGTCCCTCAGACACATAATTTCGACGGCAAATACTTGCTCATACATCCAGGATCATCCATCAGCAACTTGCTCTTCAATAATGGTCTTGTTGAGTCTGAAGTGCCGTACTATAAGTAAACACCGGCGCCAGTTCTCGAAAATGGTCGTGCTATACGCTATTGGGATCGATTTGTCATCACGGACAGGACTATTGTCGCCAATAAGCCTGATATCGTATTGACAGATCGATCTCAATCGATCGATCTGCCCGGCGGCAGTGCTCGTCGACGTCACCATCCCGCATGACGAGAACCTCGTGAAGGCCGAGAAGGACAAGCTCAGCAAGTACCTTGACTTGGCTCACGAGGTGACCGCTATGTGGGATGTTGTTTCGACGATCTTTGTCCCAATAGTTGTTTCGGCAAACGGTCTTATAGCGAAGAGTCTCGACCAACACCTCAAGAGACTCTCGCTGGATTAAGGGCCAGATACAGAAGGTAGTACTCCTCGGCACGCATTGTGAGGAGGTTCCTCTCTCTGCAGCCCTAACCACCGGTAGATTGAGCCCTGCCCCGCTGCCGGCGGCACTCATAGGTTAGGTTTTTTATAATGTATATTTTTTGTATTAGTATTTTATTTTACTTTTATATTTGAATATTTATCATACAAAACCTATGTACAGAAAATTAAATAAATATCAAAATAATAATAAAACAATACATTATAATGAAAGGAGTTAATGATATAACTATAATTTTATAATAATTTCACTTCCAATAAGTCCCCAGATTTTATTTTATTTATTAAAATCTGAACAGTGGGCAACAGACAGAATTGTGTGTGTAAAAAAGTTGATTGACCCTTATATTGTTATATTACAATCTTTAGGTATATTAATCATAGGTAACGACTTCTAACTATTATATAAAGGTACCTACTTACTGTAGTTGTCTTATCATCAAGTGATTTTTATTTCGTTTATATTTTGGCGCGTTCATTGTAATCACGGTCTTATTTACTGTTGTGCGATGTGGACGTAACTCAAAAACTTGTTCCGAACGTTTGTGCTACACGGCCGCAACTCCGAAGTGTCTGAACAGCATGGTAGTTTTGCGTGCGATCGTCGCGGGCGCAAGCGGCTAGTGATGGGCGTTGCAAAGACGAACCGTTTTAAAAGACCGTTTTGTGTTCCGCGACGATAGGACCGTTTTACGTTTCGTTCTAAAGCAGTCTTCGTCGCGCAACTAGTTCTCGCATTGTTTGACGCGAATTTGTACTTAAAGTCTATATCCATAGAGCCTAGAACGTAATGAGATCATTGCGACGTCGTCGCTCGTTCATTTCGTTTTGGTCTTTGATATAATAAAATAATCTTTATTTTCACAACAATATAGTCGAATATCGTGTAAGACAACTTATTTTTTGGTGTTTCGTTCGTTCGTCTCGCTCGTTCGCAACGCGGTGGTCATTGCTGTGTATCTTAACGTCGTTGGTAGAGAGTGTAAAGTTGTTTAGCAATAAAAATAATAATAATTTATGGCAACTAGTCGCGACGCTCGTTCGCGCGGCTCGTGGGTGTCAGTTTTGTTTGTTTTCATTTTTTTAGTTTGCGTTAATAATTCAAAGCGCGCGAATCGCTAAATAGAAGTAAATTGCAATTACGAAAGTTACTTACAGTACATAGGTACATGTTACTTATTTGTAAATTTGTAAATACTTACTTAAGTTAAAGTTTAGTTTTAATTATTTTGGAAAACTTGAAGTTTGAAGCGAAGACTAATTCCATTAGATTGTAAATTCACGATGTCAGCGTCGCGTAGAAATGTTAGTGCTTTGTGGTCGCATTATGACAAGGATGTTATTAATAAGAAAGCTCAGTGTCATTTGTGCCAAGAAAATTTAAGTTACAAATCTACCACAGCAAATCTCAGAAATCATTTGAAACGAAAGCATATTGGAACATACACATCATTGATTGAGGAAGAAAACCCAGGGACTAGCAGTCGCACAGAAGACGTCCGTGACGTAGCACAATCTTCGACTTCCAGGGCGGCTACTGCTAGTTCTGCTACTCAAAGAGATCAAATAGTAGTTCCTACTCCAACAAAAAAGAGGCCAACAATTGATGCCTTTATTCATAAAAAAATCAGCGCTGAGCAAAAAAAAAAAATTGACCAAGATCTGTTGGATTTATGTGTGGACAGTTTTCATCCGTTTTCTATCGTCGAAGAAAGAAGTTTTATCAAGTTTTGCCGATGGATACCAGGTTATAAATTACCTACTAGAAAAACCTTGTCAAATTCCCTGCTAGATGAGACTTACCTTAAAGTTGAAAAAGAAATTAAGTCACAAGTAACGAGTGAGGTACATACAATTTGTTTGACTACAGATTTGTGGACTTCTCGGAGCACAGAAAGCTATATCGCCGTTACCGGCCATTACCTCACTGACGACTTGGAATTCAAAACGGTATTATTAGGATGTTGCCATTTCTCTGGCAATCACACCTCTCAAAACATAGCATCTGAAATAAGTGCTATTGTGGATCAGTGGGGTATAACCGCAAAAGTTAACTTCGTTGTTTCTGACAATGGAGCTAATGTTGTCAAAGCAGTCAAAGAAATTTTGGGGAAGCATTTCGGCTGTTTCGCACATACCTTGAACCTAATTGTAGAAGATGCATTACGATACTGCAAAGAAAAAATAGACAAGGTAAGAAGAATCGTGACCCATTACAAAAAAAGCACCGTATCGGCAGAGCGTTTGGCCAAGTATCAATTACACCAAAACACTCAACCCAGGCATCTCATCCAAGACGTGGACACGAGGTGGAATTCCACTTTTTATATGTTGAGTAGATTCGTGGAGTTAAAGGAAGCAGTGCGTTCTACAATGGCTCTAATCGATCGGGACTTGCCACAAATAACAGCAGAAGACTGGATCATGTTCGAAGAACTAATCGTTGTTTTGCGTCCATTCGAAGAGCTCACAAGATCCATGAGCGGCGAAAAATATTTAACTGCGAGTTCTATTATAGTAATGACAAGATGTCTTAAAGAGGCATTAAATATCACAATTGAAAAATCAAATTCAGAAACCGTCAGTGATACTGCTTTATTCTTGAGAGCCGGTATAACGGAACGACTTAAGCATATTGAACAAAGCAGAACCTTGTCTCTGTGTACATTCATGGACCCGAGATTCAAAATGGAGGTGTTTGAAGAACAAAGCGAAGCCACAAGAACGAAAGAGCATGTTAAAAAGCTCTTGGCAGATATTATAAGCAGAGATGAGAGAGCAGAGGCAACAAATGCCGAACAGAACCAAGAGCCGCGGCCGCAGCCGCAGCCCAATGGCCCCGATAATGACTTGAACCCATGGACAATTTTTGATAAATTACTTGGGCAACCTACCACGCAGGGGACTCCACTATCCCGGGCAATCAAGGAAATTGATATGTATTTGTCAGATGAGAGATTGCCTCGCAAAAATACTGCTGGTGGCTGGAATTGTCCGCTCGAGTGGTGGAGGAATCATCGTGCAGTTTACCCAAATTTGACGAAACTATATATTCGCCATTGTAACATTGTGGCAACATCAGTCCCCTGCGAACGGATGTTTTCAAAATCGGGATTAATAATTAACCAACGCCGGACAAGGCTAACGACTAAAAAAGTAGAGAAGCTTATGTTTCTCAATGTCAATATGTCAGAGGAACGCTTCAAAATGTAAATATGTACCTATTAACAAAACTAAAAAAAGTACAAAAAAAACTGAAAGTAACTTAATTACCTAAATGTGTAAATATATAAAAAGGACATACGAAAAAAAAACTAAAAAAATACAAAAAAAAATATAAATATCTAAATGTAAATATGTATAAAGAAATACAAATTATGTACATAAAATCAAATGAACTTTTAAATACGCCTGGTATAAAAATCAATACCAGCCCAGTCCTAAGCCTGGAAAAGTATGAAGGGAAGTTCATTCATTTAAATTAAGAAAAATCTATTGAAATCGAACGAAAAACGTTAAGTAACCGCAAGTCCGCATTCGCAACCATTCCACTTCACTCGTCTTCGCGACGAACGTCGACGAGATGAGTTTACGTTTCACTCGTTCGATCGTCCTGTGCGTCGTCTTCCGTTGCCCGTCCCCATACAATCAAACCAGTTGCGAACGAGGAGCGTTTCGAGGACTAGTTTTCATTCTAGAGAAAACGGTTGCGTTTCGTTGTCAAAAAATTCGACAACGACCCACGACTACAAGCGGCGGACTGGCGAGTGGCCATATTGCAGGTAAGGGATAGTCGATTTTTGGAAATTTGCATAAGGCCACAAGTGCATTAAGAGGCTTTAGAGGATAGTTTTCCTTATTTTTTTGAGTTAAGGTGGTAAATTAAACCCTTCTGACCACGAATCTGCAATAATATCAAAAATGAAAAATTTTGAGTTGCGGCCGTATAGCAGGCACTAGGCGATTTGTGTTACACTTTAAGTTTGTGGACAGACTAGTAATCATAGCCGGTCTGCTTTAGTTTCGTTTTTCTGCACTAGCACATTTTTTAATTCAATATTGGTTTTACGATTCCATATTTGATTTTCTTCCAGTTTGTTCTCTAAGAATACAATGTAGTCGTTGTCATCTTTTAATTGTTTTTCTATTTGACTAAATCTCTTCGAGAATTCCTCATTTTACCTTGTTAATTCCGTGATTGAGGCTTGAATACAATCATTTGTATGTTTGATGTCTTTCATAGTAGCGCTTATTTCGCGAAGCTCGGTTGTGTGGCTATTTGTGAAATAAGTAATGAGTTGTCTCATTTCTTGCCTAAATTCACTCAGCTGCGTGCTTGTGCTAGCAGTGGAGAGTTCGACGTCTCTAACACTCGGCGCTGGCGGCTCGTTCCCACCTCTAACTTGACGCAGGCGCTGAGTGACATAGTCGGGAGACGAATCACTAGCTTGCTCAGTGTCACAGATTGACATGTTTGTGTTCTCCATATTACTCACAGTACCAGGATCGCAGAAGCTCGTAGCAGATCAAATCGCTGTGTAGCACTAGGCGCAACCGCGCAGCGGATGACGTATGAAGCACTCACACGGGCAATGTACCAGGATCGCAGAAGCTCGTAGCAGATCGAGTCGCTGTGTAGCACTAGGCGTAGCCGCGCAACGGATGACGTATGGTCCGGCGTAGCGAGCGCGCAGCTTGTAGTCGCGGTTTTGTTAACTTATGCACTCCTAGTATTTCGGTCGAATTAATTGAAATTTATTTTGAGAATAATTTCGAAAAAAATAACTAGCGCGGATTGTCAGAAACGTCTACACCTTACGGAGGTCCGGGGGAAGAGGACGTTTCACAAAAAAAAACAAAGATTACATCCAACACCAACTACTACTACTGCGAAGCAAAATCAGACCTTTTATTTACCACGTTATTGGCGCCAGTGTGACGTTCGGACCCAGAATGTGGTTAATAAAAAAAACAACCGAAGTCATCAACATTGAATAAAAATATTTATTAATAAATAAGGTCGGGGTACATTAAGCCCGTCTGATTGTGCCTCCGAGTTTCGGTACTCCCCTGACGTGTGGATGGTGGCGGTGGTGAGGTGTTCGGCAAAATGGCCGCCGTGCGTGAGTGTCCCTGGGTGGTCCGGGCGTCGCCGTGGCAGTTGGTGGTTGTCGTGTTCCTCAACCTCCAGCAATGACGTTGCAAGGCAGGTGCGGATAAATTATTTATTTCGGCTTCCTAGCCGTAGCATAACACCCTGTGAATAAAACGTCCACAGTAAGAATTTTGACCAGAGTCGCCTCCGCTGATCGTGAACCCCATGAAGGTGTGATCCTAATTTATAGAGGAGAAGTCGAAAGTAGGTGGTGTGGGTGTTCACTTTCAGAACGGGGCGGGAAGAGCAAAGCAGAGTGACTTGCACTTTTCTTAATAAAGAAAAGACAAACATTACTAAAAGATAATCTAGATGAATGGCTTATTATTTCCAAGCTAGGCATAAGACAAGTGGTTTAATCTATAATGTTACGTAAATTACAAAAGTAACATTTATTAAAATTTAATTACATTTATACCGCCAAGAAATATATAGCCGTGGCTATGACTATATTATTATGATTTAGCGAAATTAGATTGCAAATGAAGATGTTTAAGCAGTTAAACATTATGCACACAGATGATATGATTTATATTAGCACTAACTTAAAACTAAGCACTACGGAATCAAATAATACTTGTTGGGGTGCGAAACGACACTTAAACTTAGTATGTATTTGTGGACCCTTCCAATGACGTTGGAAGTAACGACTATTTAATTGGAGCTTCAATAAGAATTCCTTTGTCTGCGCGGTAGCGTAAGACGACACGTAGCAGGGCTCGTGAACGCGACCGGCACAGGGGGGTAATTCTGTCAAAAGCAGGAGTGATCGAACGCAGAGGCGATCGCACATCACATCGCCACCACATTGCCTGTCATTTCTGACATTGACAATTGACTTTTGCTGTCATATTAGTAAAATGACGTTTGAAACCTAAGGCTTGTCGCAAATGCCCTAAACTAGCCCTTATTTATATACTTACTAAAGAGTTTTAAAATTACGTATGTAGCATTTTCCGGTACTTTAGTAATAAAATGACCTAATACATAACGATTTTACCGACGGCAGTACCTAATCATGTTTTAATTTCCAACTAATTATTGCGTATTCTACACCGAACACGGTAATAGCGATACTAGCGCTCACAGACGTAAGCGGAACTTTTTGTCCCTACTATCACGCAATTCTTAACTTTCTCAATTCGTTCACTCGTTCGACAATGAGATCACATTAAATGTCAAATTGAAAGGCTCCTATTTTAGAGGTGAGTTGATTTAGGGTGCGTTTTCCCTAAACAGAAGCAAAGGTGAAGAGAGAAATCAACCAATCAGAACCTGCGTTACGTGTTGTTTTCACTCTTTCACTCAGCATTGTTTGAGTGGAAACGTACCCTGACTTCTCAGACGAAAGATGGCCGCCATCTAAAATAATGGCTGTGTAAATGTGAGTGAAGTGAATTTATTGATTTTGCCTATGAGGAAAGTGTGAAAGATGTGTTACAAGTAATGGTGATAAAATAATATTTTTGTGTAAGGGACATAGTTGAGAAATATTATAGCAGGTAATTTTTTTCTTATTTGGGTAATAAACTCATTCATTATTTGACTGAGCTAACCTTAGTAGAGGTTTAAAACAATATAATTTTGTCACGAGTTGGTTTACCGATTGCTTGTTGCTTTCGTACCTAGCCTTTAACTGTTTTGCGAGGCTAATCTAACAAGTTCACAAATTGATGTTTCTACTTTTTTATTAAACGTAATTGTTACGAAAAAAACATACCTGAAGCTTACATTATTTATTTGGTATTTATTTTACCAGTAGGACCATCATCAGATGATCTCCCCCACATGTTATTACTGGGTTGTAATTGAATTTGCATTATGCGTCCTTACTAAATTTTATTGTAACAACTCTTCATTCATTCACTTCATTGTTACAATGAATACCTTATTGATAAATACAAGGGTAAATAGGATGACAAGCTATTACATTCCAAATTATGAATCTCATACATACCACACGTCAGAAGAATTAAAATGAACCTATTGCCTGTGAAATCTCTGGTTATTCTTGGTGGTATGGAAATGTATGTTAGTAAGTGGCTGAAATAAAAATATGACAATCTTATACAAATTGATTGTAGTCACAAAATAATCTTTAGGTTTGTTTGTACTCTGGCTACTAGACAACATACGTATTTATATTAATATTATATTTATACTAGCTGTCCGCGCCCGGCGCCGCCCGGGAGTATTTTTTTTCATCCAATACTTAAGAAATATACTTTTTAGTCCTATTCTCAGACCTACTGAATATACAGACAAAATTTCATAAGAATTGGTCAAGCCGTTTCAGAGTAGTTTTGTTACAAACACTGTGACACGATAATTTTATATACTTATTAGAGAGATAGGTATGTACCAAAATGAAAATTAAATATCCAAGACTCAAAATAGGTCATTCATACAATATGTGTTCTTACCGGGAATGGAACCTGGACTGCTAGTTTCATAGGTAAAACACTATTTACAAAATAGTTAGTAGGTATCCGTGTAATTAAGAAATTCCTACACTATATTTAGCCTAAATGTTGAAATAGAAGCCTTCATTCCAAATTACCCATAACTTCACCCGATTTCACTCAAATTTTGGCATACAGTGTGTAAATGGTATACGGGCGTTCCTTTTAACTGTGGTAAGAATAGCCCCTAATGAGCAAATTTAGGCAGCTTTTGTTAAAAGTAAATAAAAAAAATTAACCATACAAAATAATTTAACACGCAATGTATAACAAAAAAAGCAATTAATTAAAAACGCAATTAATGATGTTTCAAAGTTATGACAAATGGAATAAGATGTACATTGCGGGTCGATGGTATGTTCAAAAATTAATAACGGTGTATACGTTAGCGTAATCAAAATTATTCTTTCTGTTTATGATTATTAGAGTCTTAATCTATGTCCATTTTTAATAAATGCCCGTATACCATTTACACACTGTATAAAGACTCACTTGCTACTTTTAAAAACAACTACTTATGTAAATAAAAATATTACACATGGAGGTACCATAGAAGTAGTATGAGGGGTGATCAATAAGTTTTTAGAATCGGTATAAAAAATGGGAGATATGTAAATCATTATATTTTAATTGGAATATGCACACTTTCTATATTTGCAAACATTTATTAAAATAATTTAAATGTTTTATTTTACCTCTATAAAAATATTTTTTTCTTTTGGAGGTCAAATTTTGTACCTTCACTAGATCATCATCAGCATGTGATTTTTATGTAGTGGTTTTTGTTTCATCAGTTTTTTTTCTTTTAAATCCATAATTATATGGCAGAATAATGTTACATAATTCTCCTAGGTTATTTGATAATTGCTAAAAGCTAATATCACAGTATTTATTTGTAGGCCTCAATCATCCCGGAAAAAGCCGAAAAAGCCACCTTACATTTTGGTGACCGAGCTGGAAATAAAAAAGTCCAGTGCAAACAACTTGTTTATCCTTTAAATCATGAGGGCATCAGGACTTTCTCCACACCGCTCCAAATAGGTAATTACAAAACTAACTCTTATTTTTACCGTCTTATAAAGTTATTTATACAGATGTTTTTTGTTTAGCTATCACAGAAAAACAAATTAATAATGTAAATTATTGTTTTCTCTTATTTAACGTTTGTTAGTGCCATGGTATAATCCACATTAAAATAATATTATTATGGTTCATAACAATTCTAAAAACTTATTGATCACATAATTTAATCATTATGATTTTGGTAACAATGCATTTCCCTATAGTCACTAATGATAATACCATGTACAATTATATCATTATAGTGTGGTTAGCAGAATAAGTACACATAAGCAAGCTACAATTTTTTATAAGATTGTATGTTAACTTCATATATAATTTTACTTCTTCATAAATAGCTATTAAATAAGGCCCTCATTTTAAACTGCCATCTTTGCAAAAGTGTAGTATAATTATAGACTTATTAGTTATTAATCATTTCATTAGACAAAATGATCCATAAAATAATCAGATATTGTTAATAAATGCCTCATAAGTATGCCCAGATATCCCATTGATATGAATATATTCTAATAGCTCATAGAACAAGTGCAAGTGATATCGACATCTTCAGTAACTTGTTGCAAGTCTTTAGGACCAAGTAGGGAGCTATCTAATATAATTGAATAATTTGTTACCTAGCTACCTTAATTTAATTTTACAAAGGTTAGTTAGCTTAATAGCGCTAATTAAATTGTATAAATAGTAGGAGTGCTGAATACACTTGCTCCGGTATCGCACACAGAATTAAAATGATTAATTGTTAATTGTGTAATTTTAACAAATAATCAGATATAACTATACTAGAAAATCTAATTTAAGACTCAAACATTGTTGGTGTCGCAAAGCCCAATTGAACATTTCAGATATACCTAGCCAACCTTTTTGCATTGATAATCAAATTGTTGAAAATATTATGTAGACTAACAATTTCAATATCAAAACTTACCTATATAACAATAGGGAATATGCATTCAATGTTTTTTCTACCCGATATTCAAAAACATTAAAATATCTCAAAACAAATATTTTCTGATATAGTGTGTGTTTAATCATTAAATGGCGGGTGTGTGTGTTAAGTGGCGATTTTTTATCAGCTAAAACAAAATGACTGGCCAAATTCGGATTCCTTATACTTAATTTATTCTTGATTCAAACTTTACCAAGTGTTAGTGCGAAGTTCATACATTTGCTACTTGCGACTTAACAGCAAATGTATGAACTTCGCACTTGCACTTGGTAAAAAAAAGAATGTAACTAAGTTTCTTTTCTCGAACCGGTAGTAGCTTCTGACACACACACACACTTTTGGTCTTTTATTTTGTCGAATAGCTAAACACATGTACTATTTAAATTGCTAACGTTGTTTACAACTATTGTTTATTTAGTTTATCGTACCAAATGTTATTAAAACCTGAAGTATTACAAGTGCAATAACAGTTTTGCTACCAAAAATCTTCTATGGTTAAATATTTAACATGGCATCGTGTATTTGTGTAAGCAACTTGAATTAACTTGTTTATTAAAATCGAAGGTTTAAAACTACCAATAAATAAACAGTCTTGTGCGGTCTTTGAAAAGTGGAAATATACTTTTTTTATTTTATAGTGGCAACCCACGTTGGTCTTTAATTAGATTTTCGAGTAAGTATAATTGTGTTATCATTTCAGAGCAAATTTTTTAAATGTAGACACATGTAAGTAAATGGATATTGGAAGACAATTTCACTCAAATTGAATTATTATAATCCCAAAATTAGCTTTAGTACTAGAGAAACTAAATTCTGATACTCACTCATACTCAAGAGTAAAAAATCCACATGCGGTGGTCCCGGGACTGCTAACCTTTTTAGGCAAGGATTTTAAATTATAGCTTAAACAATATTTTGATATTTGATGTTGACATGTCACATACAGACATTATATGTATAGTTACCAGGGTGGATACTGGATCACTCAATGTATGAATACATTTTTTTTTGCTTCAACCGTATTCAGCTACTTAGAAAAAGTTTTTAAACCTACTTTACAATCATAACAATATATAAAATATAAAAGAGGTACAGTCAAGTTCATAAATATGTGTACACATTAGTACCTTGTCACTTTAATTGATGTGACAATTCATATTATGGCAGTTTTAAGATGCCATTAAATAGACAAGGTACTAAAGTGTACAAATATTTATGAACTCGACTGTACATGAATATTTTGTACTGCCCCAAACTCACGGAACTTTAAACAAATGGCCTAATTCCCTATTTTGTAAAAGTTCCGTTAGCTTGATGTAGTACTAAATATTTCTGTATCTCTTTTATATTTTATATATTATTATGGATGTAAGGTAGGTGTAACAAGTTTCTCATATTAGCAAAAGAGGATTAAAGCAAAAAAATACGTTTTCATACCTTAAAGGTTGACTTCCATGGGTAGCGGCTGATGCGACAGACGCGTGCGGCTGACGTGCGCGATTGTAGCGCGCGTCTCGCGACAGTAGTAAGCACTATGAAAAGGGATCCCCTTGGATCGCATAATTTGTTTTAGACTATTATTGTTTCGCATAATTGTTTTGGCATAATTTGTATTGGCATAATAGTACTGTCGCATAATCATACTTTTGCATACTACTTTTTTGGCATATTACGCTATTAGAATAATTTCAGTTGACCTAATTTGTATTAGACTAATACACATTATGCATATTATTGTTTGGGCTAATAATTATTTGTTATATCTGTCATTAACCATAATTTTAGTTTTCTAAACAGTTTCGTTGTTACATATTAGGTAATGTAAAATTAGGTCACGTTAGGTACATTAGGTTGGGTTAGGTTAGTATGATATCCAGGTGCTAAGCGCCCAAGCAACCCAGAATAGGAGTTCCGCGAAGCGGACCTCCGTCGACCTCGCCTTAGTTCCTAAATATATAATATAAACACTAAACTAACCTTTTCACGTAGTATTTCTAAGACTTTCGCTATAGCAATTTTATTACTATGTGCCATTTTTGTACATGACTTTTTTTAGGACAATATTGTTATGCATTTTATAATGATGCCAATTTATTATTATGACTTTTTGTATTTATGCTATTTGATGTTAGTCTTCATGACGATTATGCTTTCTGTATTTATGCTTTTTAATTTTATGCGTAAAAAATTATGCGTAAAGATGAGTATGCCCATCGCTAATTCGGCTAAAAGCAATTATGCGTAACAATAATATTACAAATAATAGAGAATGTCAGCCAGTTTAGATTTTTGGCTTATCGTTTTCTTCATTAAAAACAAAAAAATGCTTTAAAAAAATCATGTCGATACGTCAAATACTTTTCGAGATATTGAATTTTAAACTTCGTATGCGGCGTTCGAAACTCGGCGGCTAGCGCTCACGGATGATGACGTCATCGTTCAACTGCGGTACGCGCCCTTATATGAACGAGTAAGTTTACAGGGCTATATATTTTTAACCGTAATAAGTAGCCAGTTGAAATTTTCACAGAATACGTGTTATTATAAAATCTATCGTTTAAAACTATAAAATGAACAATAAATCAAATCCCAAGAGGGGTCCCCATACAAGATGCATGAAAAAAAATCTTTTGTTTTAGTATCTTTATACGGATTGTATTTTTATAATGACTTCTTATTTTGATGCTATTTTAAGCTTAAATTGTGGTCTAATTTTCATTGTTTACGACTAAGTAGCAATCTTGAGTAAAACTTCTACAAATATGTGACAAAACTGATTTTATCAACACGATGGTTTAGGCGGTCACCCATCCTGTTTTAGACTACGCTTGTAGTTGCTTAACTTTGTAAGTCGTAATACTCGTAATTATTTTTACGAATTCGTTTTGATGTTACTATGGTAGTTATGGTTAGGTATCTATTGTTTTGTATTACATACAGTTTAACTAAACAAACTTTCTGTCACTGACCGGCTTTTCTGTTTGTAATGTTTGTCGAGTAAGTTGGTTAAATAAAATTAGAATAATAAATAGGCACTTTTAATTTTGGGTTCACCGTTTTTTACATAAAAATACCAATAAAGTATGTTGATAGCTAAGGTGAAACATGCCAAAAATTAAAAACCAAGTGCGAGACGCGGGACACAGGCGGCCGAGCCTGCAGCGGTAGGTACTGTAGAGTACAAAGATATGTATACATTTGTGGCCCTTATTTCAATGGAATAAGGTGAAAAAGTGTATACATATCTTTGTACTCGACTGTACTATTCAACAATATTATGATTCACGCAGTTCGCTATATACGCGGTCTCGTACAGCGTACCCGTAGTTTTAAGTGATCTTACTCGTTTAAAATATCGGAGCCGTAGAAGTCAAGATTGTCCTCTATTGTACCAAAGTGTAACAAAGGGCGTTGGTTCCACAAAAAAAAACCAACACACACTACCTTGAGTGAGGAACCTGGTAGCGCCCGCGCGCGAAATTTGAAATCAATGTAATTAATACACGAAGTATCAGAACTACTACTAGGTCAATCAAAAAATCATGTTTTATAGTTCGTTCTTTTATACGGTAGCGATATTAATTCTACATTACTTAACACGAAATTTGTAAAGAAAGGCCTACCACCAAAGTTAAGCAACCACCGCTTACCTAAACATCGTGTTGATTTAAACTAGGCACTTTTAAACATATTTGTAAGAGATTTACTACAGTTTACTGTTTGGTCGTAAACTATATATGTTAGTATGGAGTTTAGATTATCATTTAAGCTTAATGTGACACCGAAATAAAAAGCTATCATACAAATACAACCCGTATTTCGTCTTCCAAAGTTAAGCAACTACACGCGTAGTCTAAAACAGGATGGGTGACCGCCTAAACCATCGTGTTGATAAAATCAGTTTTGTCACATATTTGCCGAAGTTTTACTTAAAATTGCTATTTAGTCGTAAACAATGAAAATGAGACTACAATTTAAGTTTAAAATAGCATCAAAATAGGAAGCCATTATAAAAATACAATCCGTATAAAAATGCTAAAAATAAAGATTTTTTTTCATGTTTCTTGTATGGGGACCCCTCTTGGGATTTGATTTATTGTTCATTTTATAGTTTTAAACGATAGATTTTATAGTAACACGTATTCTGTGAAAATTTCAACTGGCTACTTATTACGGTTAAAAATATATAGCCCTGTAAACTTACTCGTTCATATAAGGGCGCGTACCGCAGTTGAACGATGACGTCACTCAAGCAAGATGGCGTCCACGCGCTTTAATATTATTGACCCAAATTTCAAACGTTTGTAGAATCAAAACTACTGGGTCTATTTGAATGAAATAAAAAGTATTATGTTTGTTTATTTATAAACATTACTGTTACAAAGTTTCAAGCGATTTGGCGTACCTACTGACATTCTTCATTTTATGCCATCCAATAGGGAACCCTATGAAAACGTATGGCACCGCTTTCTCTTTTCGTGATTTTCGTGATTCTAGTCGCCTGAAAGAAAACAAGTCAAATTGCGAATATCAAACGGGACAAATAGTGAATGTGTCCAATAAAGAATGAGATCAATTTCTAAAGAGGCCAAATAAGAAAAAAAAACGAACTTAGAACAAGACCAAAGACGATAGCACGAATAACGAATGAGACTAAAAAAGAGATAGACTAACACCGATCATGACCAAAAAATATGAAGACTAATAACGGAATAACCCGGAATAAGAAAAAGACAAACAACGAATATGACCAAAGATGACAAAGACTTCCACCGAAAGTGACGAATGAAGAATGGATGACGAAAGCAGAATGAGACGAATTAAGAACTTGACAAAAAACGAATGGGACGACCCAAGACGATACCGATTATTTATTCCATATTTTTCATACGACAGTCGGCAGGTATTATGTCATAAGTTGTGTTGTCTTGTCTTGCTTGTCATGTCATGTCAGAGGCTCTACTTTGAAATCCGTAATTCGAACTTCGTCTATTGCTATCCCTTTTGCTCTCGACGCGTCACTAATTCGCAAGAAAGTGACGGGGCGATCCAAAGTTCGAATTACTGAGGCTCTACTTTAAAATCCGTAATTCGAACTTCGTCTATTGCTATCCCTTTTGCTCTCGACGTGTCACTAATTCGCAAGAAAGTGATGGGGCGATACGAAGTTCGAATTACTGATTTCAAAGTAGAGCCCCTGATTTCAAAGTAGAGCCCCAGCTTGTGTGACATATGGACACAAAGCAATTTTTCATTTTACGCAATCGTGCAAGCTGTCAACCTTAGTTTAAAAGTATATGTAATTAGTATATTTAAATTAAAATATAGTTCTGTAAATTTTTTTTTTTTTTTTTTATTAATTTCAATAATTAAGTACACTAAAACACTCAATACGTGAAGCAGACCATAGACCCGTTTCATGAAGCTACAAGTTAGAAATTACAAGCGGAAGTCTCTTTCTAACTCATTTTTCTAGAAAGAGACTTCCGTTTGTAATTTGTAACTTGTAGGCTTGTAGCTTCGTGAAACGGGCTACAGGTTGGTAGAAATTGACTGTCTATGTAAGTTGGTTATAATCTGTGGACTCTGTGGTACACGGTCGGCCTTATAAGAAGCTGTAGGTACACTTTAGTGTTTTGTCACTTTAACGTCATGTTTGAACGGCTGCACTAATCTGTCAAAGGCGTTAAAGCGACAAGGTACAAAAGTGTGCAGCTTCATATAAGGCTGACTGTACTGTGGTTAGTATAGTGAGTGACTAAGTGCCGCACTCAGAGACGTCAATTAAATTTAATGCTTGTTTAGTGACGTGTTGTCTTATTCTATTGCTGTAGTAAAGAAAGTGACAGCATCCACTTTAATCAAGCATTAAATTAAATTGACGTCTCTGAGTGCGGCAGTTAGCAAGAAAGAAAAACTAGAGTGTAATATTTTTTGCAGGACACGTGCAGTCTTAATTTCAAGAATATGCCTGTACAAGCGCCGGCGCGCGCGCTCCCGGGACCTGCCGCGAAGTTTGTATGGAACTATGGTACATTTTTATAGTCGGAAACGTGGTAATTGGTTTTTAACACTTTAACTGCCAAGAGCTCTGATTTTCATACAAAATGGACTGGCCTAGCAGGTTGGCGGCAGTTAAAGTGGCTACTGTTTATAAGCAAATAAAAAAAAATACAACTTTCATTGACTTTGGAAACAATGTCCACAAGGCAATAAATGGGGGGTAGAACTTTGTATGGGAGATTAATTATTTTTGAAGTAAGCAACCACCAAGGGTGTCATTTTCTTAGATTACGGTGACGCAGATTTCAAAAATGATAACGAATTTGAAATTCAAAATGGTGGCCTTGATATTTTTTTAAAGTCGTCATGGGTATCATTTTCTTAGATTTTGGGGACGCAGATTTTGAAAATAACATCAAATTTGGAATTCAAGATGGCGGCAATGACTTTTTTTGAAAAAGTGTACATGGGTGTCATTTTCTTAGATTTTGGGGACGCAGATTTCGAAAATGATGTCAATTATAGGTAGAAATTCAAAACGGCGGCCATGATGTTTTTTTTTAAATTTTTCATAGGTATCATTGCCATCGCCATCGTAATCGCCATTGCCATCGCCATCGTCATCGTCATCGTCATCATTATCATCATCATCATCATATCATGTCTTTTACACTTTTGGTCAAAAACATTCAAAGTCTTTTTTCAGTGGTTACCCTCTGCTACACCCTAACCGGCATATCATGTGCGTTGCCGCCCCCCCCCCCTTTGCCCCCTTTTTTTTGCTGGACAAAATGAAATATTTTGCTTACCTACTGATTGTTTACCAAAATTTGATTAATTGTGGGTCGCTCAATGCAGCTCAAATATTTAATTTGCTGACCAAAATAATTTAGAGCAGTTCAGTATATTATCATTAATTGCAGACAGATTTATAAATGTTTGCTAACCATAAGTTGCTTACCAACTATATAGCTATTTTCGCTGACCAAATACATTTTTCTTTTCACCAAAATAAGAATATCTTGCTGATCGGTTAAATGATACCCGTTTTAATCTAGGAGTGCTTTACTCTATTCTGATTATTTCTTTGTTTGAAATCCCATAACACGACATTTAAAATGTTGATTTGTTAGGCTTCTATACAAATGAAAGTAATATACAGGAGTCGCAGGCAAGAGCTTGTCTTTCCTTGTGTATTTTATTGTTTGTATGTATTTGTTTTTTTTAATGTCATGGGTTGATTTCAATGTCATTAAAAGAATTTTGTATAACAAATAATTTTAGTATTATACTCGAAAATCTTAATTATTTAGTTGTTTAACATTATTTCATAAAAACATGAATTAGAACTTGTGTAACCAGTAACATTAGGGTAAGTTTTATTGATAAAAATACCTATACTTAAACCAAAATGCAATAATCACAGCGAATGTGAGCCCATTACCTAAGGTAAAGATTTTGGTCTTGAATTAGATTTTCGAGTATAGTAGTAGTATTATTTAGTGAACATTTAATGAAAACGAGATGATAGTCATATTAAAGTAACAGACCCAAATGTATTTCTACCCCGATTCTTTGCGGTACTTGTTTGCCCTACCCCTAGATTGTAAATAGAAGCCTGGAGGTGCGAAGGTAGAGCAGCCCCTGCCTGCTGTAACACAATCAGGCACTCCTAAAGTGCTTGATGGGTTACGCTAGGGCAGAGGGACTGGTCTTAACAAAGGTCCGGAGCAGTTGCTAACCACTTTCTGCCCCGAAGCCTGACTGCTGAGGTCGAAGGTTTGCGTAGGAGGTCTTGAGGCCAGAAAACTAGCGAGGGTCTTATGTGTAAGCAGCAGAAAGGCCGACGAAGCAAGCCTTCGGGTGAAGTCACGGGATGACTGGAACAGGATCAGGAACAGGAAGTGGTATGGGTTAGAAATAGCAAGAGTCCAGGGCAGGATTATTCATTAAAAGTCTTCAATTAATTTAAACTATAAAATAAGGCACCTGGAAACAATACAAAAGGGGAAACTTATATATATATATATATATATATATATATATATATAATTAGGAATAGATGAAGGGATGGTCTTAGATATAAAAGGTATAAACTTACAATTAGTGTTATAAACAGGGTTATTTAGATGAAGGGTTATACTTTATATGATTCACTTCACAGTTTTATAGTACATTGTGCATCAAGGGCGGTAAGAAAGGGATTGCTAACGAGAGACTATTAGAAGCCCGACGCCGTAGGCGGAGGGCTTTTAATGACTCGAGTTGGTAATCCCCTTACTGCCCGTGATACACACAATGTTTTTCATCACATTTGCGAGAAAGTAAAAAAAATAGGGAGAAAAAACAACAATTAAACAAATTAACTCGACTCGCTAAAAGAGTTTGTTAACTATTTTCATCAATTATAGTCTTCAACAGATAATGCTTAGAACTGATAAACTTATAATTATTATACTTATACTATACTGCCAGATAGTATTGATTTTCAAAATGAAATTTGTTTAATTATACAGTAAAATTGGTTTGTAGCCAAGTTTCGTATATAGGATATAAACCTTGGCTGAATTTACACGTCCTTAGTCTGAAATGATGTACGAGTGGATTCTATATTTTAAAACTAAACTCATAACTCCCTAGGTAGTTATAAAAAACCATAACTCATAACTCACTAGGGAGTTATAAAAATACATAACTCCCGCGGGAGCTAAATCGGCTATAACTGTATAGACATCTGCGTGTTATAACACCCTTTCCGAGCAAGTGTGATGAAAAAATAATTATATTATATTGACTTGAATTATAATAGTTATTTATGTGACTGGTGCATAATGAGAGGCATTATACACGAGTGTTTTAATGCCTAATTATGCGTACAGTCGCATACATAACTTTATCTACATACATATCATAAGTTTTCTACAATATGTGAGAAACCTGTATCCGTCGTTACCCTGCATCTTAATGTACCTGCATCTTAATGTTCACATTAAAGTGCAGGTCACTTATACTGTAAAGTGAACATTAAGATTCAACTACAGCGATAACCGATACTTTATTGACATGTTATACTTTAATGTTAACATTACAGTGCAACCACAGATACAGGTAACATAATGTAGGGCATTTGCTTATCGCTTCTGAACATATTATATTGAAATTATGATATGGATGTAGATAAAAATGTATTATGATTGGAACTTGTTCATAGTTTGGAAGCATGTGAGCGACTGAACTTGTCGTCATGCGCAGGCGATCGTAAAATTAAGAATGAACTCAAATTTAGAATTAAAAATAGATATAGCCTGATAGAAAATGCCAGAACGATTTTAGTTGAACAAGGTGTAACACATAGGTGAATATACCTCGTTACAAGCCCACCCCCTTCCTCCCCCTTATGACTAATCACATGTAAAAGTAATTGTTTTTCTTCTTGTTTCAGTTAGCAGCCATCACAGACTTTTTATGGCCTCCGTCACAAACATTCACGACGCAAGAGCAGTCTTTGCCGTCTTGCTCAAGTGTCTGGTTCCAAATACAGGTACAAGAACCATTATAAAGAAAAAAATAAAATCCAAAGGAAATTCAAGAAAAAATCGATGGGAACCGCTGATCAGTGTTTACATACATAACCGAACTTATTATGTTAGTGTTGTATTTTATATAGTAAAATGTTAAAAAGTTATACAGTTGTTTAATTTATCTCTGTCTTTAGTGTTCTGGTATTGGTAATTGAATTAAATAAAAATACAACAAAATGTTAATATAATTCAATTATCTTATCTTGGATTTAATTCACCAATCACAATTACTTAAATGGTAAGGTATTGTGTTTTAAGAATGTTTTATCCTACCCAAGTATTCATAGTTACTACTGGTTGTGACTGCAGCAATGAGAATAATTGCTGGACCCTTATTCTCGTGACTTCGAGATGATTTTATTTTTAAACATTATAGTTCTTCTAAAATACCTTTTTTTTAAGTCCGTTATGACAGTTCTCTGAGCGTTACGGAACTACAGTGCCCGGCCGTTGGGAAGTCAATCCTGACAGCTGTCATTTCAGTACAATTTATAACCTATTCTTGGGTTTGAGGTTATAAATTGTACTGAAATGACAGCTGTCAGGATTGACTTCCCAACGGCCGGGCACTATATACGCGTTACCTTAGCCTAAATGATAATTAAAAAAAAAACCGTATTATGACAGTACTTTGTCTGTCTGTTGTCAAAATTGTCAAACGAATAAAATAAATAAATAATGGTTTCGCTTTCGTTTGTTTACCTCCGTGTTATTTACCAATTATTTCCTTGAATTTTACGATGACTTCTGGTCAGACCCTTGGATTTGGATATTACCGCATTTCTCGACAACCACCGCAACGCTTTTTTGGACTTGAATTGGAACTACTCTACTCTTGACGGCGTATTTTGGCTGACGATTCTTACTATCCCTGACGACCTCTGCATTAGTTTTTGGACTACGATACAAGTTGTTTGCATCATCTTCATCCTTATATAATGGATACATCAAATATAAGTCCTGCAAACGCTGCTTATGATAGAGTATATTACAAGGATGAAGGAAGATGTTTCGTACCGTCGTGTAAAAAATTTAGAAGAGACCATCCCAATGCCACTTATTCTTGTCCATACCAAAAGGTCTAAAAGCCTAATAAGTGCCTAACCATGGAAAGGAATTGCCCAAAACGACTCTTGTATGTCTGTGAAGAGCATGTCAATGTGATTCAGCAAGTCAGTATGAATTTCAAAAAGTACAAAAGGCAGCCAGGATAAAATCCATAGTAAGCACAGCGAATATAAAAGCAGTATCTTTAACCAAATTTTCTTTCATCAAGTGGCTTTGCGACACCAACAATGTTTGAGCCCTCGAGCCCTTCAAACTAAACATCATCAAGCAACAAGGAATATGTGTCTGCAAAGCACAGACATTTTTCTGGACAGCAGCACATAATGAGCCTTATAAAAGAAAAACCCAATATGTATATTGAAGTGCCGAAACAGTATTATTGGGTTATAGATTTTTTGGCAAAGCAACTATGTTTAAAATAAAACAAAATGATACTCTACAAAGAAGACCCATTTTAACTTGAGCAAAGTTATGCCGCATCTGGAAAAATACTTGAAAAATATTATTTTTTAACTGCCAGAACCTATAGAAATAAAAAAGACGTTACCTCCAGTATTTAAGGCCAGATATGCAAATGTCCAATGTATTATCGATTGTTTTGAAATTCAAATAGAGACCCCTTCAGACCCTGTAACTCAAGCATGGTGACAATACAAGTACTGTAACACATTAAAATATCTTATAGCTTGCTGCCCAAACGGTTTTATCTGTTTTATTTCAAAAGGCTATGGAGTAAGGATATTAGACAAAGCCATTACAGAATGTAGTGGCTTTGTTGATATTGTTCCTCCAGGGGCTGTGGTATTAGTCGATCGAGGCTTCAACGGGATAGAGATTCTTCTTAAAGACAAACATGTAAAACTCCTTCACCCTCCGAGTGTATCATCAACTGAAACGCCAACATAAAAAGAAGTCATTCAAAGCAAAATCATCGCAAGTCTAAGGATACATGTGGAGCGCGTGATATGGAGGGTGAGGGAGTTCACTTTCCTGAAACCTCACTCAGTAATTAATCACATTTATACAAGATACATTGATGAGAGTTTGACCATTGCCTGTGCTCTAGCAAATTTACAGGGTAATATAATAAAAATACAGTTGATATTTAAAAACTTTGTTTTATTTTATTAAAGCACTTCATAACATTAACACTTCTGGCTTTGATTAAAATGGGTTCACTAAGGGCCGCTTGCTAGAAGCAAAAGGATAACCTGGTTTTAGATTTCAATCTAGATTTGACATAATTATAGTTCCATACTTAGTTTGACTAAAACTAGATATTTCCTGCTGGAACAAGTGGCCCTAAGTTAAGAAAGAATGCAGTAGTATAGCTTTTTCAAACCACACACGACACGGCGCCGTACGCCACTTAAAGGTTCGACCCCACCGCTGCTTAAAATACGGCTACGGTACGGAATCGCAGTGACGCATCGTATCCGTACCGTTTTTATCGCATGCCCTCCACACCGCTGCTTTAAAATAAGGTGTCGTTGTGTAAACCACCGTCATGTTCATATTAGGTAAATTTCTGGAATCAGCTTGCACGAACTCGTTTGACGCACTCATTATATCGCCTGGTGTCAGGGCAAAAAAAGTGTAATCCAAAGGCAGAGCAGGGGTCGTCAGGGATAGTAAGAATCGTCAGCCAAAATACTCGCGGGAATCGTCGTCAAGAGTAGATCCAATCCAAGTCCAAAAAAGCGTGGCGGTGGTCGTCGAGAAATGCGATAATATCCAAATTCAAGGGTCTGAGCAGAAGTCGTCGTAAAATTCAAGGAAACAATTAATAAATAACACGGAGGTAAACAAACGAAAGCCAAACCATTATTAGTTTGTCAATTTTGACAACAGACAACTCAGACAAGGTACTGTCATAATACGTCTTTTTTTTAAATTATCATTTAGGCTAAGGTAACGCGTATAGTTCCGTAACGCTCAGAGAACTGTTATAACGGACTTAAAAAAAAGGTATTTTAGAAGAACTATAATGATTAAAAATAAAATAACTGTAGATTATTGGTTTATAGACAAAACACTATCAGAAAAAAATATAATATACACCCCTTCAAAAAGCTTTACTTACCCAATTCAAGGAACTTAGGTACTTTTACAAAAATATTTCATAAAATATTTAAAAGAAGCTATTTTTTAAGTTGTTTAAAAAAACCTCAGAAATCTATGTTACCAGTGGCCCGTTTCACGAAGCTACAAATTACAAATTACAAGCGGAACTCTCTTTCTAGCAAAAGGAGTTAGAAAGAGACTTCCGCTTGTAATTTGTAACTTGTAGCTTCGTGAAACGGGCCTCTGTTAGACTGTCATGTTAAAAATGTTTTTATACCAGAGGCCCGTTTCACGAAGCTACAAGTTACAAATTACAAGCGGAAGTCTCTTTCTAACTCCTTTTGCGAGAAGGAGAGTTCCGCTTGTAATTTGTTACTTGTAGCTTCATGAAACGGGCCTCAGACCTAACAGAGATTTAAACTCAGTAAGTATGTTCAGGTATTATTGTATTATTAGCAAGAGGATTTCGTCTTAGGCAATCATAGAAGATAAATATCTTCTACCGATCTCTCATCAAAACCACATTCCACCCCCGTTCACGTATAATAAACTTCAAGGATACAATATACCTAAATACAATTCCAAGGATAATAAACTTGTCCGCCAAACTCCAGCTATTCTGCACGTCACTCGAGACTTGAATTCGGAGTTCTAGTATAGGGTACAGAACCCTCCTACTTCTGCTTGCTTCTGCCCGATGGCTCAATTTTGCCAAGTAAAAGTAGCTATTGTATACAGAACGTCACTGGACTGCGTCGGAGTCCGACGGTCGGACCCAGATTTAAGTGCCGTAGTACTTCATGGAGAGCATATGGGATCTTTAATTTGGCGCGCCGCGTCTCCGTCTCGCATGAAATGTAATGTAAACAAAACAAACAAATCGTAAAACCGAACTCATAACATAAAAAACTTCACTACTGTCAAGACATAACAGACTATGTGATCTGGCAATTTTTGCAATATACCTATACCTACCTATAACAAACAAAATGAAGTATAATACAAATGCATAAGCTTAATTATTTTTAAATATAATATGTATCCTTTTACTTAGTTAATTATACAAATTGGTATGGAAAAATATAAACAATTTATTTTATACCATTCCGACATCAAGCAATTGTGAACCAGCTTTAAGAAATTCAATAAACTTCTCTGTATAACCTGTGTTATCTGTGTTATCACACAGATTTACAATATTCCTATCTGGCAACACTGCATTCGCACGGCGTTCGCCTTATCTGACGTTTGTAGAGAATACCGTGATATAAGTTGAGGTGAACGAACAGACGGACGTATAAGGCTGCCTAATTGAGAATACACGCGCTAAATGTGTTTTGTTCGCTTTGACGGGACTACTTAAATTCGACGCTTGAACGTTCACTCCTGCGTTCGCTCGTCGTCGCTGTTGAAAGAATCACTACCCAGGTTCGTCGCAGAAGAGGCGTCGCTGCAGTCTGGCGCTGGCGCAGCAGCGCAGGCCGCGGGCCGCGCAGGAAACTTATCGAGATGCGCGCGCATGTACAGTCGCGCCGATCAAGTGTTAACTTTTGTGCAATAATATATTAATTTATTTTTGTTAATATTTGATTTTATAATTTATTTATTTTATAGTTTTAGTATTAAATTAGTATAAGTTAATAATGTTAATTTAGATTTAAAATACGTATAATAAATATAAGATTTTCTTTATAAATTATATTAACATGCAATTAATTTAGTAATGTATTTTTTAAAATAAAAACACATTTAAATAATTAAGATTTCATTTTAAAACATTCAGATTATATAAATAATTATAATATAATAACGACATGTACGTGCAACGTTACAGTTAGATGAAGAAAGCATAGCTGCAATCTTAAATAGTGGTCAAGGTAGGGCTTGTTTTTCAAGTTACCAACCGCTTGAGTGAAAGGCTTTGTAGTTCGACTAGTAAAGAGTATTTTATAGTTTAACAACTAGGTGGTGTAATGCAAATTTAAAGCAAAAAAATCAATTTAAATCCGGAAAGAGATAAATATTTCTGCCAGCACAGAAATAATTTTAGAATGTAATAATATAGTAAACTTCCGGAATCTGTGACTCACTGGCACATTCATTTGTCCTAATACTTTAGAGGTATTTAGGACAAATTTTAAAAATGCACCGTATGTCAACACCTAAAATGAGTGATGTATTAAAAAATATTTTTAGAGTTGATGTCTTTTAGTATAATTTTTTTTTATTAAAGATTCTCTATATGAAACAGTAACAGCCGGCTTAGAACCGTGGATGGCCACCTCCCAGGTGAGCTCATCCTTTTGCAAAAAGACAAAGAATATACTTCCATCATGATTTTAAAGATTATAATTAGATTAAAAAAAATGTAAGTGGGTAGTGCAACGAACCAATTAGAACAAAGAAGCTACTTGTAGTGTATGTGGAATAAACGCCCTGCCGTTGGCAACACTTCCTGCCTGTCAACTGGATGTGACATTAGATCTGTCATGGCGGTAGGTCGGTGGGTCGCGCTGTGAGCGTGTGGGGCAAACGCAATACTGTGGTTTTATTACCTATCCAATAACCTACTTGATCCTAAACCTTAGGACGTTACATTGGCGACGAGGTAAAGAACGTGAGTAAATGCATAAATTGTTAATACCTGCAAGAGGAAAAAAAACAAAGAATGGAGGTTGGGGATCCATGGTTCAAATTATGAGTTCATGTTTGTCGTAAGTCGTAGCTCTATTAGCTTAGAACATAACGTAAACAAACTGACACACGCTTAGTCTAACTACTTAATCCAAAATAAGGTGTCAGCTACACGGAAAACAATCGGTTGCTTCTAACAAGATTGTGTGTGTGATAGGTTTCTTGATTCCATACGAGCCTAATAAAGACGTTGGATGCATCAACTAAGATGTTATTTCAATCACTAAGGAACTTGCTGTTGTTACTGTCAGCTTTGTTTAATGTGACCGGTATCATTGAAGTTGTAGCCATTTTATGTCAACTAAGAGAAAATCTTTCTTGGTTGGCTCACATTTTGAGTACCCGCCAAAACAAAATGTGCTCATTGTTGTGTAGTTGGTATCGGTTTAAAGTAAGAACTACATATTTGCGATGTTACGACTACATCAAGATGTACTAAGTACCTATGTCGGAAAAAATAGAACGAAGGTTACAGATTAAATAAATATTACATCGTTAATTTTAATGCTACACATCAATAAAATATTTAGTGCTTGTTAGTATAGTCAAATGTAACAAGAAAAACGGAGGAGGAAACTTCCTTGACTTTCTCATAAACTTTTAACTGTGCCAGGTTATGCAATAAACAATAAACAATTTAATCGAACGTCCAATGTGTAAGGTTCATGACTATAGATATCTTAGTGTTAATGACATGATGTAGATACTCCTTTATATCAGTAGTTGAATATATTCATAACTGGCAACACTGTTTTGAGATGGATTATTTTTGAGATCTGTAAACACTGATTTGAGACTGTCAGATTTTGTATATGTAACGATGGGAATAAATGTATGTAAAAAGATATAATTAAAAACCAATAATCAGATAAAAGTGTTTTGTTCAATAAATAATCCAATAATAATAAGAAGAGATTACATCTCAGAAGTGAGATTAGTAAACAAGCCCACAAAAATACCTGACATTACGGCGGTGAGAAGTTTATTCTTTACGAGATCAACACTACAATGATGAGCATCACAGGAGCTGAAGTGAGCCAAGAATATCCCGTTCAAAACAATAAATAAGATAACGGCAACGCAAGTGTGAACGTCACGAGAAGGAAGCACGGCAGCGAAATGTTCGTCGTGAGGCGACGCTTCTTAAGCACGAGTGAGGATGGTCGAAGGAGCCGTTTGCATACAAGACACGACCATAACTATGAATACCTACATGTAAACCGTAAATTAACAAATCGAGCGACGTAACATGGGACACGAAACCAAGTATTGCGGGTACGATATTACATTATCCAAAGGAACCAAGTATGGCAGGTACGATATTGATATTACAGTGAATAAATATATTTTCTTTCCTTTCATAAACGAAATCGGAGTCGGAGTTGTTGTTGTCATCGAGCGCATCCGGTGAGTCGGAGTACGGAGCAAAGAGACAGCAAGCGAAGTCGAGGGCGCCGCAGCCATCGCCGCGAGCACGGCGCGCGCAGCGGGGAGTCGTCCCAGAGCAGTGGCAGCAGTAGGAGTCAGCGCTGCAGCACGAGTCAGCGCTGCAGCAGGACTCAGCACTGCATCTGTGGCCGTGAACGCCGCGGCGGTATTGTCGAGCGCAGCGCGCGCAGCGTTGACAGAGAGCAGAGATGGTATGCAGATGTCGCGAAATGAGTCAGTGAGTGGAAATGTTTTCCAAGGTAAAGATAATGAATTATTTCTGGTGAAACTGATCAAATCTTTGCATAGTAATAGATCTCAAGGTAATGAATTCCCTATGTTAGGCAATTTTATAACAGAGTTCAACCCGATGGCTAAGGGACTGACTGTACTCATGTGGCTTGATAAAGTAGACGAGTGTGCGAAGTTGTACAGTAGCTGGGGCGACAATCAGATCATCCATTGCATTACCAAAATTAACAGGTGTGGCAAAGACATGGTATCAGGCCCTTCCTACAATGTCTTCTACGTGGCCCCAATGGAAATGTAAATAATTGTATCATTCCCTAACAGTTATGATTACAAGGAATTATTAACCGAGATGTTAAGTAAGCATGATAAGTTGGTTATTCGTTAGAACTATATTATAATGAAAAAAAAAATGCTAATTAGATGCTATATACATGGTAAACGAACAGTAAGATACAATCATCTTATATGGAATTGATGATCTGTCTGTAAGATTAGGTGCTTAGGCAGTTAAATGTCAAAAACCTGAACAAGTTTTAAAATATATTTAACAATAAAACAACAGTCGCGAGAATTTGAAAAGACAAGACATACCTTTGAATCTTCAGTGAAGTGGTTTAATAAAACAAATGTCACAAGTTAAAACTTAATTCTAAATTTAACAATTCGGAAACACAGTCTAAACTCTAAATTGTTTGTTAATTGCAACAAGTCGGGTCATTTCAGTTTCAAATGTACAAAAAGAAAGATTTTGAAGTGTAACATTTGTCATAGGCTAGGGCTATCAACAGGTTGTCCTAAGTTACCTTCTGTAATCTCAGATAAAGACGAAAGACCTTGAGAAGACTTGTAGACGTCAATGGGGACAATGACAATAAATATGTAATGGAGTTAAAACTAAAAGTAAATCATGTGCTTACATTTACTACGCATATTGATATGGGTAGTCAATGCACGTTAATAAGGTGCAGAGAAGCAGTTAAAATAGGTATCAATTTATCAACAAGAGGTCACCTTCCAGTTACAAGAAACTTGCCTGTAGGATCAGAGGTGTTGAGTTTTCTGAATAAATAAATAATAAAAAAAGTACTAATATCGTAAATGCGAAGGTTTGAGCGTGTGTGTGTGTGTTAGTTTGTTGCTTCTTCACGTGCAATGGTTGGACGGATTTGGATAAGAATGAGGATGGACATAGGTTATTCCCTGGATTTATTCATAACACATAGGGGATTTTCATGCCGGAAAAATATAATAAACTCCCGAGGGAATTACGATAACCGAATTATGCGCGGGCGATGTCGCGGACAGAAGCTAGTACAAAATATAATGGATACAACGTTTTTATCATTGATATACACGGATTAGGTGGATTGTTAGTAAAAAAAAAAAATAGTTCAAAATTGTAATTCAAATTTAGGATGAATTAATTAGGTACTCGTGTTTTAAATACCAATTGTTTGTATGTAAATATTTAAGAGCTTTATGGAGATGACTCAATTTTAAATTTGAATGTGAGTGAACACCTTAGCAACGATGAGATACGAGAAATCAAGCAACTATTGATGAAACATGAGAATTGTTATTCCAGTAGTCTCAAAGATTTAGGCGTTACAAATTTGGTACAAATGGAGATCGAACTCACTGATAAGCATTTTTTATTTTTGATACCGTTGCGATTTTTTGAGGAAAGTTTAAGTAGATTAGAGAGAGTCTTAAAACTTTTGAGCGAGACAGGGCTTACAATTAAATTAAAGAAATGACATTTTTTCTGTAAGAGGCTTGGATTTCTTATGTTTTTATGTAAGTGCTGAATGCGTTGGGCATGATTCGCGAAAAACCCAAGCTTAATATATTGAATTTCCCAATACCACAAAATTTTCACGACGTGAGACGTTTCATAGGATTAGTTAGTTTCTTTCGTAGATTCGTTAAGGATTTCGCCTTAATTGCTCAACATTTAACGGATCTCTTGAAATTAAAATTTGAGTGGAAATAGACAGATGATAATACAACAGCTTTAAATATTTTTAAACAAAAATTTATTGTACGACCAATATTATAGAATAGAATAGAAAAACGTTTATTCGACAAACACGGCAACACAGGGGTACGTCATAGAAAAGATACAACGATACAAGAGCCAAGGTTGGTGGTTGAGATCCATTCTTTCGAGTTGGAGACATCCTTAAGCTTCAACGCACGCTAACAAGAAGACTTGATTCCGCGAATTTCCCGTTGGTGGATTCAGTTCCAGGAGTACGACTATGGAATCGAGTACAGGCATGAGTCGCGTATGGCAGACGTAGACGCACTTAGTCGTGGTCCTGTAACTGGGCCAACTGCTGAAAACGAAACACACATTATTGATGCGTTGCATGTTGATGTTAAGGATTGGATAATAACCGTGCAATGTAATGACGAATAATTAAGGTGTATTAGTCAAATTCTACATGATCAGGATACCAGATTGATGGCTGAAAGCGTAATTGGCGATGATTTGATAATGTTAAGATCATTATGCAACAAGAAGAAGAATTGAATTTGATTTGATTGATTTTGAGATTGATTTTTTTTGAAGAAGGATTTCGATATTCGCGGGCAGGTAGGAAAGTCATACAATGTCGGAAATATTGTTCGGGTAGAAAGAACTGTTTACGACAAAGACCATTCTGGTATATAAAAAAAGTTTCTTCCCAAATTTTATGGATCATACAGAAGTCTAAAAATATTGCCAAACGATAGATTTTTAATTAAAGACACTTCCTTAACTAGGAAAGGTAGCGAAAAGTATGAAATGTAGTAGCACTAGACAAAGTACATCCATGGCTTAGTTTTAAGGGTTACTCCAGGGATAATAGAGATAAAAGCAAAAATGGAGACGACAGCAGTGGTTGTAACAAAAATGAGTAAGTTAGATTTTGTTCCACATAAAGATAATATATATGGAAGTAAAAAAAAAAAATATGTGCAGATGTTATGTGTATACTATTGAGTTGTATTAGAATATATTGTAGCTAAATACGTCTAGATGAATGTTCATGTATCATTATAAGTTGGTTATGAGCGGTCAGTGTAGATTTGAATGGTGTTTTAACGATATCACATAAATGATCGGGATGATCGGTGCAGCTTTGGATGATGTCGTATTTAACATCGCACAGATGATCGTAGATTATAACTAACTTTGTAGAAAAAGAATTATGAGCACAGGCTATGAGCAGTCAGTGCAGATATGTCAAAAGTTGATATAGCATAGATGGCTGTAGATTATAGCAGACACGTTGAATTATCCACAAATATGTCTAATAAAACGTATATTATATTAACAATTGGAACTTAGCTATGAGCAATTGGGCAGTCAGTGCAGATATGTCAGAAGTTGATATAGATGGCTGTAGCAGACTGTGCAAGATCCTAGAGTTATTGTTTTATTAATAATAAGTCATAGATTATGATTAACTTTGTGGAATTTGAATAGTGAGTACAGGCTATGAGCGATCAGTGCAGAAAAGAAAGATATTGAGCAATCATTATCGCACAGATGGTCGTAGATTGTAGCAGACTGTGCAAGATCCTAGAATTATTGTTTTATTAATAACTAGTCGTAGATTATGATTAACTTTGTGGAATAAGAATAGTGAGTACAGGCTATGAGCGATCAGTGCAGAAAAGAAAGATATTGAGCAATCATTATCGCACAGATGGTCGTAGATTGTAGCAGACTGTGCAAGATCCTAGAATTATTGTTTTATTAATAACTAGTCGTAGATTATGATTAACTTTGTGGAATTAGAATAGTGAGTACAGGCTATGAGCGATCGGAGCAGAAAAGAAAGATATTGAGCAATCATTATCGCATAGATGGTCGTAGATTGTAGCAGACTGTGCAAGATCCTAGAATTATTGTTTTATTAATAACTAGTCGTAGATTATGATTAACTTTGTGGAATTAGAATAGTGAGTACAGGCTATGAGCGATCAGAGCAGAAAAGAAAGATATTGAGCAATCATTATCGCATAGATGGTCGTAGATTGTAGCAGACTGTGCACGATCCTAGAATTATTGTTTTGTTAATAATTAGTTGTAGAATTAACTTTGTAGAATCAGAATTCTGAGCGCAGGCTATGAGCGATCAGTGCAGAAAAGAAAGATATTGAGCAATCATTATCGCACAGATGGTCGTAGATTGTAGCAGACTGTGCAAGATTCTAGAAAATGCAATTTTTGATTTGTAATAAGATAACCAATCGTATGATATCACTTCCGTTATTATTATATGTTTTGTTGTAATGGGAGGACCCATTTTGCTAAGGATGGCCGAGCTGTAAGGTTCATGGTTGATGAGTGTTAATGACATGATGTAGATACTCCTTTATATCAGTAGTTGAATATATTCATAACTGGCAACACTGTATTGAGATGGATTATTTTTGAGATCTGTAAACACTGATTTGAGACTGTCAGATTTTGTATATGTAACGATGGGAATAAATGTATGTAAAAAGATATAATTAAAAACCAATAATCAGATAAAAGTGTTTTGTTCAATAAATAATCCAATAATAATAAGAAGAGATTACAAATGGATAAAAGGTATATCGATAACAATACTAAGGTGTGATACTTCCCCATAAAGAAGTATAAAAGGGTGAATGTTTCAATAATAAATAAATGTATACTGGTTCTTTTGTTACATTTTGTCGTGGCTGTAAACAATTATATAGAAATATAGTTATTCACCTGTCTATACGTGTACTATATTACAATAAAATAATAACCACCATAGCATTTATTATCCACCAGCTAGCCTGACACCATGGCGGTAAGTTATGTGCATTAAATACTATTAATTTTTGACACAAGTACGATGCACATGTAACCGACCTTATGCTATGGCGATAACAGAATAACTTAGGGAATAATCTCCTCGACTAGCTGGAAAATAAGTAAATAATAAAATAAAATAAAAACAACTCGTAGGTACTATGATTCTGAAGTCACTGTTTAAAACCATTAGACAATGAAATTGGAAAACTTTGATGCAGTAATCTGATAATTTTCTGACAAGTATTTAATGATAATTATCAAATAGCACGACATTTCTGTTGCAGTAATTAAAAAAAAAAGCTTGTGACATAATTTTGCAGCCAAAGAGGTCTGTTTCCCTGTCACCACATATTATTTTAAGATGACTTGTGCCACACACTAGTAAGTATGTTACTCTGCCCTATCAACTTTGTACAGTCAACGTCAAAAGTAAGCGATTAAAATTTCATAACATGTTCTCGCATGATGCCCCAGATATAACAGATAAGTACCAAATATACCAAATACCAAATATACCAAAGTGTCATTTTCCACTGAATATTCTTTAGTTAAAAGAAAATGATCATAATAAAATAACACGGAAACAAAATGACAAATCAATATGTCAATGCGAAATACAAGATGTCATAACTGTCTCTGTACAGGAAACTTGAATAAAGCATGATGAAATTAAATTTGTGCCTAAGTGTCCACAAGAAGACAATTTACTTTTATGGTAATGGCTGAATACCCACTTCTGTTTTCTTTAAAATATTTATTGAAGTTATTGGTCTAGCCTGATTCAACGACGCCTCACCCTCATTTTCAGTTTAATTTGACAAGGTTTCTTGCTATTCTATCTCGGTCGGTAATCTTACCTGAGTCAAACGTCACACATATACGACATGAGTTTACAAACAAAAATAAGATTGCCGACTGTATTTCAACATTGCATTGCAAAAATCTTAAATGAAAGCACATATAACGAATTAAAAAGAAAACTATCACGACTAAGTAGACTTGATTGGTTTTTGAGATACGGCGAATAAAATATTTATATCTACTAAAAATTATTTAAGACAGTCAAATTTCATCAGTTCCTTTTGCTGATGACTATACTTTACTATACATTGGTCATGAGATCAATAAATAAAAATACGCTATTAAAAACGGCCAAGTACGATATGGACGTGTGATTGATGATGTAGCGAAATGTTGCCTTGGTGTTGTCTAAATAACCATTCAAGTGTTGTAAGAACAAAATAGGTTACGCACCTACGTAGGAATGGATAGGTTCCTAAAGGCCATGCTATACGAGTTATAAAATGAAACAAAGTGCCATGCAAAATTGCGCTACAGTAGGTACATCATGAAGTAGGTATACAAAAGTGTTTACCTAATTATGTGAACAAAAAAGTGTCAAATGCTAACAAACAGTAAACCGGTGTCTATTTAATTTGTGAACGTTTTATGTTATCTCAGTCATAACACTCGCTCAATTAGTTGAAATGGAAATTGCAGAAAAATAAAACCTAGCTTAAGTTACTCGGGGACAATGTAGAATTCAAATAATAAAATGATTTTAAAATCGATCCATTGGTTTTGAGTTAATTCGTTACAAACATACAAAATACAAATCTTTCCTCTTTATGTTATTATTAGTTCACGACTTTGAGAGTCCTTCCGCGCCCCGGCGCGGTGGCACCGTAATGGCCATCAGGAGTGCAGGTGTTATTATATTCATATCATAGAAAACTTAAAATTGTTTGAAAAAAATAATGTTTTTCCATTATAGGACACTATAATATGGTCACGCCAATACACTTTAAAAGCTATAATGACCACGCAATGCTTGCTAAAGCACGAAAATTAAATAAAGCTTATTGAGAGCACGCAAATATTTCTTAATACTACAAGGCTATTGCAGTTATTATACTGTTACTTAATAAGTAAAAAGCCATGTGTCAGTAGACACTAAACTATGGTCACGCCAATACGCTTTAAAAGCTATAATGACCACGCAATGCTTGTTAAAGCACGCAAATTAAATAAAGCTCATAGAGAGCACGCAAATATTTACAATGCTTGTTGAAGCACGCAAAATAAATAAAGCTCATAGAGAGCACGTAAATATTTACAATGCTTGTTAAAGCACGCAAATTAAATAAAGCTCATAGAGAGCACGCAAATATTTACAATGCTTGTTAAAGCACGCAAATTAAATAAAGCTTATAGAGAGTACGCAAATATTTATAAATATCACAATGCTATGTCAATTGTTATACTGTTACTTAACAAGTAATATGACTCATGCAATGTCTTTGCGTCCATCGCAGCAGAATACGCTAACGAGCAGGGGCGCGCTATATACTGGAGTGCACAAATGGATAATTATCGGCCGGTGCAAAAGATAAACGTTACTTATTTTCCTTCTCAGTTCATTAAGATTTAATATTATATAATGTAGGTGACACGGAAAAGAACAAATTGGTAGACAAACGGCGTTCATACTTGCACTACCTAACACACGAGCGTACATTATATTCTACAACTTGCAATCAATAAATAATTAATTAATATATAGAAATATCTTGCAGTCATAAATATAATAAGGAAAAAAAAAACATTTTAGAAGCTGAAGCGTTTTTGAATGTGTCAAAAAGCTAGAATTGACTGATGATCTAAAACCAAGAACTAAAATACCATCTGTATGCACCAGGTGTGGTAAACTCAATCAAAAAGCTGATAGCCAAAATAGTCACAGATAAACCCTGCAAAAAAATAAATAAAAAATGCGGGTACATTCGGCTCAGTGTAAGCGCAAGGTTTGATGGATAAATGAGAGTAATCTCTTAATTTTAATATAATTTATTAATTGTAACGTATTTTCGAAATGTTACTGCAAAGATTATTTGAGACGCCTATTCCTCAAAATGATTTATAGATATTCAAAAATTGTTGAAAACAGGTGTTGCCATGTATTGAAAAAAAAGTGTGTGGTGTTTGTTAATACATTTAATTTTTAACACTAATCCAGCAAACAAACACTCGAAGAAAGTTTTCTATACCGGCTAAAGATGTAATAGGTACTTACCTACTTATGGAATTATTTCATGTAGGTATCTAATTATGAATACCATCAGGTTTAAAAGCAAGTGAACGATCCCTAGTCTTCTTTCAGATGACCAAAAAATAAATGAAATGAAGTATTTAGACACAGTTATCTGATAACCTGTGTATTTAAAGATAAGTTGATGAAAAGAATAAATTGAGTATCCAAGTTGATATTGCTCTGATTCTTTCCATCTGAAATTACCTACTACTTGAAATCGGGATTTTTTATTTGCCACGTATATTGTAGATGTTTTATTGTGTATTAACACAAAATAAATCTGTGTGTTAATTTATATTAATTACTACAGATAAAAGTCTTGAAGTAACGTAACACTTTGCAATACTTACCCCAATAGGGTTATACTTAGGTCTTTTGTTCGGTTTTTTTTGTATAAATGCAATAAAATAAATAAATAAGTTAATTAATAAGTGATCAGTGCTATAGCTGCATTTATATAATAGTAAGAATATAAATGTTTGGAGTTTGTCTCAGGCATATGCAATATTAGGTACCTACCAACCCAAACTGTTTAAGTAAAATAAATCAAAGATTAAGTAATATAAATTAACTGGCGTATCTGCTCTCTGTATCATCATAATATTATTTACTTAATCAAATTTGTTATTAATGTTATGTAAGATAAGATCAAGACCAATATATTAAGATGAATGTTGTAAAGAAAAAAACATAAAAGGGACCGACTGTTGAGTTTCTTGCGGCGCTTCTTCTCAACAAGGTCTTCTCTTTGGAAGCGCTGGTAGACTCATGTAATACAACTAATTATTATTCAAAGGAAGAGATGTAGTGTATGTGGAATAAACGCCCTGCCGTTGGCAACACTTCCTGCCTGTCAACTGGATGTGACATTAGATCTGTCATGGCGGTAGGTCGGTGGGTCGCGCTGTGAGCGTGTGGGGCAAACGCAATACTGTGGTTTTATTACCTATCCAATAACCTACTTGATCCTAAACCTTAGGACGTTACACTACTCTCCGTTCCGTTACAAATATGACGATTAAGTAGAATAGTATGTATTATTGTAACCCGCAGCAAGTAAGAAATGTAAAAAAAACCAGAAGGGAAAAAAAAACGTTAGGCAAGTAGGTAGTTACAGTGCGCAGAAGGCGACACCCAAAGTAAAAGGTTCCGCAGAAGGCGGCGCGTCTGCTCACACCGGGTGTTATGATGTGAGCTCAGCGTGGACCGTTTAGAAGAAACGGCCCTAAAAATTCCTAAGTCGGCTTTTACGAAACCTCGGATAGAGAGAGGGTGGCATTATTCTAGACCCAGACACCACACGGATATAAAAAGCTTGCTGCGAATTGCAAAAATAAAAACACAAAAAACACAAAAAAAACACAAATTAAGCACACACACCAATAATTAAACACTACACAGAACCAGACTAAGACCACGTAAAGGGCGCCACTGTCACGTCCTACCGGGTGGCAAGTAAAAAACTCAAGAGAAGTTTAAATAGTTTATTGAAAAAGAGAACGCCGGTAGTGTGATCAGAACAGGGTAGGTAGGTTCGTAGGGTGTGGTCTGGTTCTGCGAAGCGAGCTTGCACTTCCCTCGCAGTAGGTGACGTGGAGCGGCGGTGAAGAAACCGACGGCAGCCCGACGGTGTGCGATGACAGGATCCTGGCGTCCAGCACCCGGTGTGTAGCACCGGAACCCACTCGACGATCCTGGTCACCGTGGTTAGAGGCCGCTCCGGCCAAGAAGATAAGTGGACAGGGTTTAGAGCCCGATCCCACGACGCAAGAAGTGTTGTCCAAGCGGTAGTGCTCCTAGCTGTGCAGTGCTCCTAGCGGTGCGGTGAAATGCTCCTAGCGGTGGAATGCTCCAAGCCGTGGACCCTGGAAAACCCAAGCATTGGCTGTGTGAGCCTGGTGTCCAGCATTGGGATAGTCCATGCCAGCCGCCGTTAAGGGGTGAAGCCCCGAGGGAATAGCGCTTTAATTAATTATTGGTGGTGGCAAGAACTATCGGAACAGAGTTACAAATTATAAGAAAGAAGCTAAATCAAATGAACTATTTAAAAGTTACTAACGACCGTTATGAAGCAACGGTCGATTATTCGAAATAAAAAGGTAAAAAGAACAATTTGGAATAATTTAGAAGAACACAATAAGTATAAAACACAAATACAGTACACAGCAAAATACAAAGGATAGTTAGTTAAATTTGGGGAATTGCACCGATTTTAATAAGTACTTAGGTATTTAGTACCTATTACGTTAACACGTCAAGTTGTTTCAAAGTAGTAGTTGAGGCGGCAAAGAGGCCGAATGAAGGGCGCGTGGCCTATTTATAAGCTTTCACCCCTTTCTGTTAATTTTGAATATGAGTAGGGCGAACAAATAAATGCTAGATAGCAACTCGCGTCACGAGTGGAAAATAACTGGAGTCGTGTACGTGAGACACCAACATACCCTCAATTATTTCCTCATGCGCTTAATGAAAATAGTTAAATACGATATTTATTTACAATTACAATGAATTAATTATTAGAAGATTATTTACATTAAAGTTGACTGTTAATTATTAAAATATTTAAACATTAGTGAAGCTAATAAAGTATGGCTAGTAACGCCATCTGTCGGCTTACTGCCGCTAACATTTGACAAAAGTCGATTTATGACAACGTCTTGATTAATATATGGCTGTCTGTTTGACAGTTATCAGTTATTAGTAAACAACAAATATAAGATCTGTGTATTATAGTGAATTTAAGTGAAAATGAAGTGATATTAAGGCTAGTTTGTCTATAAAATGCACACAGGTAAGGAGCGTAACAACTGCATTGTTACAATTCTTAGGTTCGTGGTTCATCAATTTTACTGACGAAAAAACGAAGAACTTTCACGATACGAAATGTTATTGTTTTCGTTTTCAATTACCGTGAGTAATTTACCTAAGTCCTGGAACACAGTTCTCAAACCATTATTATTTAAGCGTCCGGTTTGTTTAGAGAACATATTGCTATCATAGGTCAAGTTACGATTGCTGTCTAGCAAGTACGCATACTCATATTTTAATATATCTACATAAAGGAGCTCATTACAAGTTTCGATCCTCCGATTAAACATGTTACTAAAGTACCCGCACTTGAAGGTCGGGACACATATGACTATGTTAGTGTGAGTAATTTTCTGTAGCGTGTTTCTTATATATAAGACAAGATTCTCATAATTTTGCGTTTTTGCGAAATCTTGTTCACCCATAAAGACAATACAATAATCGCTCATAGTAAAATCAATTAACTTATTTTCTAGATCGTCTATAAGATTTTTGACGCCTACTCCTGGAGTGAGATAATGACATATTTCGTAATTTGTACCAAAATAATGGTCAGAGGTACTTAGCATGTTGTTGAAATTATTACTACTCAGCAAAAATATTCTAGATTTTTTGTTCTGCCCTTCGTCGAAGCTGTTAGTCGTGGGGTCTGCGACGGTCGGTGACGACGTTGATGCTTTATCTCCTTCCTCTTTCGGTGATTCACAACATCCTTCATCCAGTAAATGAGTGGTGCTCTCACTTTCGTTCATGATCGGGCGCTGGTCTTGGAGGTTCAGGTTTTGTGTCTCTGCTTGGGCTACATTTCTATTTAGTGTAGATATGCGTGTCTTTGCTATAATTTTTCTTGTAGTCGTTTTCTTTATACAAGGCGAACCATTTTTAGTAACTAATTTTTTGTAAGTTTCGATCAGTTTAGTTTTATCTTCCATTAGCTTCCTAAGACCTGTAATTTCTGCATTCAGTCGATCGATCTCCGCATGTGCGCTGGCAAGTTGTGTCGACAAGGGAGCGACTTGACTATTAAGCTCGTCCAAATCAAATCCATTGGTGGTGATATTAGGCAGACTACGTGAGGTTGTGTCAAGGAGGGTGGATGGTTCCGAGTCTGTTTCTATTTTTGACTCAGACAGAGCTTTTTGTTGCTTAGGTTTTCTCATTGTAATATTTTCCTAGGATGGTGTTTTGTTTTAATATGTTAATGTTTGACTCTAGCAAAATATTTACTGGACTTATTTTGATGTCTGAGCTGGCATTTTGTGAGTTGTCATTCAAAGTTGAGTTTGCGCGATTGGGATAGGCTTCATCATAAACCGACAGGTTTTCGGACTCAAGCGACACATTTTTAGGTGACGCCGACTTTAGTTTTGACTCGCCACGTGTTTTTTCAGAAAAGGCAGAGTCCTTTTCAGTTTCTTTTCCAAGAATTTGTCGCTACTGTTTCTTGGCCAAACATAATGTGACATTTTTGTTCGGAAGACCCTATCTAGTTGTTTAAATCAATGCGTTATATACGAATCATTTAAATTTTTCACAAGGAAACAAACGCAAAGTGAGTCCATAGACGACTTCATGACAAAGTTAATAAATTTAAGCAAAACATGTGAATTTGGCACACATAAAGACAGTAATCATATATTTATAATTATGCAACTTAAATGAAAAATTCCAACATGTTCGAGAAAAAATACTATTGGAAACTGACCTAACACCAACTAAAGCACTTCACTTAGCTAAAACGCTAATTACTACTCAGTCACAGGCAGCTGAACTTAATAAGGAAAAACAAGTCTTATATAATTATCAAGGAAACAAGCCAAGAATAAGAGGAACAAGCCAGAACAGGAGCCAGAGAAGAAAGTCATACCCACATAATTGTAATAGTCAATCGTCCAACAATACAAATAGTCATCAGTCGAGATCAAGAGATAATCGTCAGTCACAGTCGCATAATTATTAACGGTCAGCGAGTCAGTCAAGAAGTGGATGTGGAAAATGTGGCCAAATCCATCGTCATAAGTGTCCTGCGACTTATGCGAAGTGCCTTAAGATAGGGCATTATGAAGCATTTTGTAAAAATAAAAGGACAAATTTGTTAGAGGTAACGGACTATAACAAAAGTGGAGGTGAGTGGACTATTATTTTAAATGTCAATAATTTTAATTTTAAATGTATTTTGGATACAGGCAGTGATGCTAATGTAATGTCTTGTGATGTCTATAAGTCATTAAAATTATCAAATAAAATGTCATATTGTAATGCAAAATTTACATCATATTCAGGAAATTCTGTCAATATAGTGGGTCAGCAATATATTTATTGTCAATATAGTCATAATGGTCATGACGTAATGTAAAACATTTTGTTTATTATTGCTGATGTGAAATCGCCTACTGTCTTAGGAAAACATACTTGTTCTGAGCTGGGTCTTGTCAAAAGGATTTTTAATATGGAAATGTCTAATGATAATTTAAATTTACAGAATATTTTGACGAAATATGATTCAGTCTTCCGGGGTCTGGGTTGTCTACCAGGTGAAATACATCTTGATACCGATCCGGGTGTGATGCCAAAAATCGATGCAGCACGTAAAGTACCATGTTCACTGCACGATAGACTCAAGAAAGAACTTGACAACATGGAGCAACAAGAATTCATAACTAAGGTCACAGAACCATCATCATGGGTGAGTTCACTTGTTTTGGTTGAAAAAAGAAATGGAAAACTTCGTGTTTGTCAATTTCCCGGTTCTATGCAGGGACAGTACCGGGATTCCCGGTTCTCCCGGTTCCTTTTTTTTACCTCAATTCAGCGCCACACATGGATATTTAAGAAATAAAACAATAAAAAAAAATTATGAATATATATTTTTTGTAAATATGCAATAAAATCATGCATGTTTTCTTCAAAAAAAACGTGTCTTATCTTATCTTATTTTATCTTATTTGTGGCGTCCTTACGGATACACTTCGACCCTATGGGATCTTTTGTGTAATTACCCCTCTTTTAGAGCTTAAATGCAGCCTCCACCCCTTCCAAAAAGCGGATAGTGGAGTGCGATGTTCCCGCTTGTGCCGGCGTCGTCGCTCAGCTGTGAATTGTGATATTTGTGATACTCATGGAAAGAACCGGGACAACCGGGATGTAACCTTCAGTACCGGTTCTTTAGACACTATGAAATTCCCGGGATTTCCCGGGAATTACAGAACCGGGATTTCCCGGGAGGATGCCCTACTCACTATCCTATACCTACTAATGACTATGTACGATCTAAGCTACATGGAGCAGCATATTTCTCAACGCTAGATGCTAATAGTAGTTTTTGGATGTGTAAGCTTGATGAGGAAAGCTCATTTCTTTGTACTTTCAATACACCTTTTGGTAGGTACAGATTTAAACATCTACCCTACGGAATAAATTGTGCACCGGAAATTTTTCATCGAATCATGACAGAATATTTTGGTGTACTTCTTGGAGTCTATGCTGATGACATACTAGTATATGGAGCTACACAGGCTGAACATATTGTAAATTTACAAAGAGTTTTTGATAAAGCCATAGAAGTCAATATAAGATTTAACAAGTCTAAATGTGTCTTTAGTGCTACACAAGTTAAATATATTGGTCATGTCTATTCAAAAGAAGGGGTGTCCCCTGATCCTGAAAAAGTACGAGCAATGAAAGATATGCCGTCACCGTCATGCGTCAAGGATCTACAAAGGTTCCTAGGAATATTGAATTATTTGGGAAGTTTCATACAAAATATGGCACAAGAAACAGAAATACTAAGAAATCTACTAAAAAAGTCAAGTGATTGGCAATGGAATGATAATCATAAAGCCACATTTAGTCGTTTAAAACAGATCATCTGTCATGCACCAGTCCTAGTCCATTTTAATGTTAAAAAACCTATTGTCTTGACCGTAGATTCAAGCTAGTCAGCGGTTGGAGCTGTGTTACTACAAGATAACCACCCAATTTGCTACGCATCAAAAACAATGACGTCATGTCAACAACGCATGGCTCAAATTGAAAAGGAATTATATGCCATAGTCTTTGGATGTCTACGATTCCATCAGTACATAAATATGGTCAAGTGGTGAGTGTTGAAACTGATCATCGTCCCTTAATAACACTATTTAAAAAAAACATTGGCTGAAGTACCGACACCGCTACCAGAGAGTAGTGAGGATGAACTGGATGAAAATTTAACTGTTCATGTCAATTTAGTTAAAAAGAAAAGCCACCAATATCCAAAGAAAAGCTTGAATGGTTGGAAAAAGCAACAATAGAGGATGAAACTATGACGCTACTAAAAGAATATTACATGAAAGGATGGCCTACGAGCAAGTCTCAAGCTAATCAGTTAGTCATACCATACTGGAATTATCGTGATGAAATACATGTCATAGGAGAGCTTCTACTAAAAGGTAATAGTCTGATTATTCCTACAAAACAGAGACCAGATATATTAAAAATGATTCATTGTGGTCACCAGGGCATAGATAAATCAAAAAACTTCGCAAGAGGAATAGTGTTTTGGCCTTTAATGTCACATGATATACAAAACATAGTAGAAAGTTGTACTACTTGTATGTCAAATAAGAGTTTAAATCCATCAGAACCTCTCATGCCACACAAAATATGTGATTTTCCATGGTAAAAAATGGTATTGACTATCTAACGTACAAAAGACAAACAATTGTTGTAATAGAAGATTACTGTTATAATTTTATTGAAATATCTCATGTCAACCGGACAAACGCCAGACAATTAATTGCAGTTTTTAATCAATATTCAGTCGTTTTGGCATACCGGTTGAAATAATTGACAATGGTCCACCTTTTAATTCCACAGAATTTATGCAATTTATTAAGGAATGGGGAATTGAACACAATACTACGAGTCCCTACACGCCAAGGTCAAATGGTTTAATTGAGTCCGGAGTAAAAATTGTTAAGAAAATACTAACTAAGTGTGATGAATCTGGAAGTGATCCCTATTTGGCTATGTTACAGTATAGGGGGTAAGGGGGAAAACGGCAACAACATCTAGCTGGCCCCAAAAGTCAACCTCACCTGCTCGCGCTGGTTATTCATTCAGAATTGTCAGCGGCGGCAGTCTCCTGACTGTCGTGGTATCCCCTGCTAGATAACGGACGAGGCTCTGACGACCGAGCAATGGCGGTATAACCACCCAAGCAGCAAAGTAGTCCTATAATTTTATGCTTATATGATTTGAGATCTTTTAAGAGTTCGATAACCGCAAATTACATGATTCAAGATCTTTTAAAAGTCGTATAACCGCAACTTATATAATGCTATAGTATAACAATCGTATAAAAGCGATTGTATTCCAATTAATCACATTATAGTGTTTTATCCAATCTTTAAATGACAGAACCATTAAGGCATGTAGAGTCTACTCGACTTAGTAGACGATTACATGGTTGTTGTACATAACGATCTAGTCGTATAAGGGATAGTGACATAACTGCATTTCTAATGCTTTTAAATGACACATGGGGCATGTAAAATCCTTTAATATGGCCTTTATTCGACCAATTAAAACAAATCATATAAAAGTGTTATAGGTTGCTATTACAGGACTATGACGTTATAAAAGCAGAACTTATACAAATATAGCAATATTATATATATAAGCATTTAACTAAGCAATAAATGGCAATATTTTTGGTAATTTAAAATCACGAGTAAACGGCAACTCAAATCCTTATATTATATAACGTCTAATCGATTAAACATCGCCTATATACGAAACTCGTATACAAATCTTAGTCGATTCATTGGTAGTGTAAAATTCTTTTACTAAACTTTTATATGGCAGGTCGAGGAACGGTGTTGTAGTTGTTCTTAATCGAGTATTAATATCTATTAATCGCAATTATATGACTGAAATTTCATATTACTGTCGCCATCATTACTTTTAGTCAACTTTTTTCCTTAACTGCATGAAGCAAATCATTAAATTTATTAATAAAAATGGAATGGGAAAAGTGGTTAAAGTTTAAAAGAAGCGGTGTGGTTACAGGAGGAAAGTGACAAAAAAGCATAGAAGTACAATATCTCAGGTCGAGACCATCGAATCTTCTCGCTTTGGTCCGGAAAGTCAAGTGACAAATGATATTGTGACAGAAAGGGGTTCAGTAGAAAATATTTTTTTAAATGAATTTCAATATACAAGTGAAGAACATAACGCTACTTCAAATTCTGTTACCACATCAATAGATACAAATTCAGAGCATAGTGATGATTTTAATGAACATCTCAGCAACGTTGAATGCCGCACTGAAATTACAAAATGGGCTTTGGATAACAATATTTCGCATAGCGCGCTAAAAGAACTTTGCGACATATTAAATAAAATAATTCCACATATAATGCCTTCTGACCCCAGAACACTCCTATGTACAAACAGTGATAAAATATGCATAACTCCTGTAGATACTGGAAACTATTGGCACAATGGTCTTATAAACCAGGTAAAGGAAATTTTACAAAAAAGTACCTATTTGCCGCTCTCTATCTCGTTAAATATAAACATAGACGGCCTACCATTATATAAGAGTTCAAAAATGCAGTTTTGGCCAATATTGTGCAACATATTTGAATTGCCAAATTTTCCACCATTTGTTGTGGGAATTTATGCGGGCCAAAGTAAGCCTTCAGATTTAAATGCCTATTTAGGTCCCTTTATCGACGAAATGAAGCAGTTTGTAGCATACGCTACTGTTTTCCATATAAAAACATAACCGTACATACGTCACATTTTGCGACGCTTATAATTTCGAAACTAACATGCTTTGCTAGGAGTTACCTATATAGGGAGCTTGCTTACCTCTTGAACTTTAGAATTAAAGGCATTCCTGAAGCTTTTGAGCACTGAAAGTAGTAGTTTTCAGCGAAAGAAAACACATGGTAAACACAGACTTTCGAGCCACTTTATGACTTATTTACAAGTCCGAAACATACGTTATGCACATCAAATTGATCGTCACGATATATACTAGCTTTTTATTACACTTCTAACGCTCACACAAGTGTACTTTCGGTATTTCATAACACGTAGTTAGCAAATATTAAATAAGTTTCACACCGGGTACATTCTCGTTTCAAAATAATTTGACAAGCGAATGTCAACGGGGTGCGTCCCGAAGTGCCAATTTAGTTAAGTGATGCCAGGTGTTAATAATTAAGATATCATTGGCCATGAAATAGCCAGTGAGCTAACTCTGAGGAATAATTGTTAGAAACGTAACTAGCCGTGACCTAGACGTGCATTAGGTAAAATAGTAATTGAATCCTAGGTGCGTTTATAACATTTCGTGACGGAACGTTACGACACTTGACCGTTGGAGAGCATTTGACCCGACATGACAGTTGTCACCTAGCCTTCGACCCATAACGACCCGTCGCACATTTGCGCAGCGAATTTGATAGTTGGCGGTTTCGCCAGGGCGGCGCTCGCGCCGCACCCGCGGTCATCTCGAACCATGTCGCCCCTGTCTCCATGTTAATCCGGATGAGCAAACGCCCGATGTAGTGGTTGTGAACGTTTAATTATTATTTATTAGGCGAGAGTGCGAGTGCAGTGTTCGCGGTACTTTGCGTAACGCCCGCGATGTTTAAGCGCTCGTAGCGCTGTTGAACAATCTCTCCGTAGGAGTAGAGTGTCGGGAAGCGCGGCTCTACTGCCGAAGTCTCCGGCGACCGCAGGTGCTGGGTGATGCCAAGCGGGGGCGACGTTCGCCCCTCGCGTAGGACGGATCTCCGTGCCCGGCCTCTGCGGGTCCCGGCGCCTTTCGTGACGCCAAGGGGCTTCACGCTTCTCCATTAGAGGGAGTCGGCGAGTTTGTGCTGTGCTGTGCACAGACCTTTTATATTATGTTGGCCAACATCTTGTAGAGTCAGTGCGCGTCCCATGTTTCCGAACACAACGAGGCAACCGTGTCTCCTCTTGGTACAGCACCACCGCTGGTGCTTATTTAATGTAACACGAATTTTGCATGTTTATATAATACATGAAGTGTACTTAACATTTGGCCTCTTCATTCACTCTCCCTTAGTTACACCAGTATAGGATTCCCCAGAAAGAGGACCTTTGACTACAAAGGTCCGATGCGATACCACTGAATCCTGTCCGTGCATTCTTAACAACCTTCTGTCATGAGCTAAGCCAACCATTATTTACTGGCCCAGTACTATTATTCACGACAAGCTGGAAAGAGGATTATCGATCACTAAATCAGATACGTCACTAATAGTGATTGACCTTAAAATAAGAGCTTTTATTTGCGATTCTCCAGCCAGAGCCCTAATAAAAGGTAGGTAAACAAAAATGGAATTTTTTTATCGCCCATGACTTATATAATGTGTGTGTGTATGATGTGTAAAGAGTGTTAAAATAATACTAAGAAACGTCCTATGAAAGTTGGTTGGTAGTTTATTCCAAAAATTACCCACCAATAAATATATTATTATTAATTATATGTATTATAGCCGCCTTAATTACATATTTTTTGTTTATTTATTTATTTATTTATTTATTATTAACAAAAGAAACATAATACATTTTACAGTTGAGAAGCGCAACAAAAACCAGCTTAGGTTTTCCTGTGCGCTAACGCCGTACATCGCTGAGAATAACGACTCACTATTTATATAAGTTTATCGTAATAAATCTACACTTAGGTGCTAAAATAATAATGGGTAACAAAATGACAATGCTAATTGACAGGTAGATCAACAAAAACATATAACTTTAAACTCGAGGCGAACATTGAGGGTAGGCCGATGCTATTACATTACGCACATTTTTTTGCTTGTGGTTGCAGTAAAGACTCGGTAAGATACAGCGTGCTTCAAAAATGTTTACCTTTAATAAAATTACAGATAAATAAATTAAAACTATAATTAAATTAAATTATTAGATTAAATTAAATTAAATTATGAACGCAATGCTGTCATAAAGTGTAGTTTAAGCATTCTCTGTAAATTGCGTTCATTAATGCTATTTCTGACAATAATCGGCAGTGCATTTATTAATCTTGGAATCAAATATTTGGACATGCGCTTCCCGTAAAAATTATTAACTTTTGGGATCAGTAGCTTGGCATTGGTTACGTTACGGGTGACAATGTAATGATGATGTTAATTATGCGTAACTTTTCTGAAATGGTCTCTTACATTTCATTCTTAATTAAACTATAGAACAACAATTAATATATTTATTTAACACAAAAATAGTATTAAGTATTTAGATGCATGATATAAAATGAGATGATGGAATAAAAAAGAGATGCACTTCACAACAGAATAATTATTTGTGTTATATGCAGGAGTTTGTAACTTCAATGGGAAGCATGGATGTCTTAAATGCACCACAGTTGGAGAATACTCACATCAAACCCATACAGTGACATTCCCACGAACAGATTGCCCAAGAAGAAATAACGAAGAGTTCCGCTTAAAAAAATACGGAGCACACCACAAATATGACTCTCCAGTGCTTCAGTTATCGATAGACATGATACAAACGTTTCCTGTATGTGACTCTTTGCATCTTATTGACTTAGGAATTATGAAAAGGCTCTTATTAGGTTGGAGAGATGGCAGTTTCGGTACATACATTACCAAGTGGTGCGCGCGAGATATCAGTAACGTAACTCATTTTTTGCTAAGTTGCAAAATGCCAAAGGAAATTCATAGGTCTGTAAGAGCTTTAGACGTACTTGCATATTGGAAAGCTTCGGAATATCGTACATTTTTATTATATCTTAGTATCATAATCTTTAAACATACACTGTACTCCAATGCTTATCATCATTTTTTAACTTTTTTTTTGTGCTATAACAATTTGCTCGAATGAAAAATATTTCAACTACCTCCCTGTCGGTGAAAAACTTTTAAACTATTTTCTTGAGCATTTCAGAGACATATATGGACAACAATATATGACCAGTAACATACACAATTTGTGTCATATTATTGAGGAAGTAAAACACTTCGGAGCACTTCAACATTTTAATGCTTATCCGTTTGAAAACAAACTGCAAGTTCTAAAAAAAATGGTAAGGCACGGAAATAGGCCACTGGCTCAGATTGCAAGTCGGTTGAATGAAAGAAAACTCATAGATTTAGATAATGTATGCAATAATTCATGTTTAAAATACCCATTTATTAAAAAATGCAAAAACATTGCCAAAAACATACTATGCTTCGAAAGTTTTATTCTAACTAATGAACCACAAGATAAATGGTTTATGACTAGTGATAACAACGTAGTAGAACTCAAGTCATTTATATCAATCAATGACAATCAAATATACCTGAGAGGAAATATTATGAAAAACCTGGAAAACGTATTTAAGACTCCCGTAAAATCCTCCCTTTTAAATATTTATAAATGGCCGATACTAACAGGCATAAAGCTTATTGATAAAGTATTTGAGGTAAAGGATGTCAAATGTAAAATAGTGGCTATAGACTACAAGTCAGAGATGTTTTTTGCACCATTACTTCATACACTATAAATATGAATTATACAAATAGCAGTAAAAAGTTTAAAGTAAAATTAACATAATGATACATACCGTAACCTCTCTGACTTTTAGTGCAGACTTATGCCCGGTTCAAACTTTAACGAGACGTAAGGAAAACGATTTGTTTCTTGAATATAGATTCAAGAAACAAATCGTTTTCCTTACGTCTCGTTAAAGTTTGACATTTGCTACTACAAAATGATTTGACACATGACACGTAGTTTTAACGATACGTAAGGAAAACCAGTCTTTTCTTGAATATAGGAACCGGGCATTAATGATCATTTTATGCTTATTTGGTTTTCTGTAATGTTTTTGTTAGGTGTAAGTACAATAAAGTGTTTTTGTATTGTTGTATTGTATTTAATGTAATGTTATGGGTATGTTATTGGCCGTAATAGTAAATAAAAAAGTCTGTTGTAATCAACATTTTTTTATATTTATTCATCGGCGTCTTACAAATGTCACCTATCAGGCAAATGTTATAATAAGGTAACAATCGTAACATTCATCGTAGATTAGGATAAAAAACTTATCAACCTTAACATTGTTTTAACATTTTTATAAATGTTAAGTTGTTAAGCATGTGAAGGTTGTAAATTATGAGTATTATGACATTCAAATAAAATAATTAACAAACTTAACTTCTTTATAAATTAGGATAAAAACCTAAAATTAATCAAAATCTTATAATTATAAAATGAAATTAGATAAGTAAGTACCTAGTTTACAAACGTTTTCCATTTATCGCAAGTTGTTTTTAAACACAAAAAGTACTTTTTTTTTTACAAAATCTAATTATTGAAACATTTTTTTTATAAATGTTAGGTTAATGCAATATTAAGGTTATAAACTGTAATACCTAAATATTATATATAACAACCTTAACATTAAATTCTTACAAATTCAAAAAATAGTAAATAATCTGAATATTATTTTAAAATTTGAATGACATATTAAATTAAACTAAATTGGCTAAAAGAAGTTGAAAAAAACCTAATCTTGTATGATTTCAAATATCATAAGCATTGTTTTAAAATTCTTATGTATGATAGGTTAATGAAATGGTAAGGTTGTAAATTGTAATATTTAAATATTACTCGTTTAATTGATGTCCTTAACGTATTGCGTCGTAAATTGGGATAAAAACGTTTAAAATCTTGTCTAAAATCAAATACCTACTCAATAACAAATCAAATATGTATTACTCGTACTCAAAAATAATTGTCTGTGTCTTTGATAGTCTAGCATCGTAAAAATCGTAAATTAGGTTAAAAATTAATTGCCTTCAGCTGTATTATTTTCTTTGTCGGATTCATAATTTATATCACCGTTTTCTTCATTTTCGCAACGTCGTTTACTTGTTCAACTGTACTATTATTAAGACTTTTCTTTATTATGTTCTTTGGTCTATTTTTTTTGCAGACTGTCTCATGTTCATATTTTCGCTCCTTTTTTTTTAATTTCTTAGAATATTTTTAAGAAAAGATTCACAATCTTTCAGTGTAAAATGATCATCAGACGCTCTTACAATTTGAAAAAAAAAAGTCGACTGTGCGCTGATACGCCTTGAAACATATCTTATTATCAGCGCTACGTGATCCCCAAGACCATGAACATGTGCTCATGAATTTTCGTTGAAAAATTAAGTCTACCAGCTTATACGCACTGTTTATACAATTTCCGTTGTGTTTCCCGACAACAAGAGAAAACTTTGATTTTAATTCTGTTTTATATGTTTCCGTTTTTAACATATTTTCAAAATTCCCAAGATCATCTTTGTTGGCTATAGCCTTAAATTCTATTCCAGTTTTTTCTTTTGAGTCACAGGATAAGTACTGTTTAACGAACTGTTCAAACTGAGCCGATAATTCTGCTTGTTTCAAAGTTATGTTATCCTGATTAACGGACAAAATTTTTTGGTTATCATTTATAACAGTCAGAAAAGTAAGCATATTAGATTGTTGTTCCATTAGAGTTAAAATATTATTGGCAAGGTCATTGTTATTTGTGGTTTGTACGGTTTCTGCTGATGTCATGTTTTCTTTTTGTGGCTCGATATAATTATGGACTTGTTCCAAAATTGTATTATTTTCAACTGACCAATGCATAATCGTGCCATTTAATCGTGCCGAATCCGTGATGACAGGAGCTGTTATGGAAATCGAGTATGGCACTGTAGATTCTTTTTGTACAAATGATATACTTTCAGACATAACGTCAGGCGCAGTCGACGTAGTTGCAATTGCAATAGGCATAATCGATTCAGCAGTGACTTGAATGTTGGAATTCAATTTTGATGCATGCTCGAGCAATGTTGTGTTTGGAACATGACCCTGAAAAATAATTAATTAACAATGAACAATCCACGTTATATAAACAGTTATCACAATTTGATTAAAAGTTCTGAAAAAACACATGAAAAGTAGGTAACTTAGGGGAAGTACGTACAAAATGACATATATGTACAAAATGACACAGGCGGTCTATTTTGAATTTGGCGGACTTTAACACGAAACTGACAGTGTCACATCGCGGCCATATTGGTTTTCTATAACCTGCCATATTTTGAACGCATCACTTTCATTCGTCTGGGTGTCATGGCCGAAGACAGGTATTCACACGTTGCGAGTTTTTTTCATACCTACCGACAAAGTTTTTGTTCGAATGGTAAGTTTTTTGTTATTGTACCTATTAACTTAGCATTTATTTCATTCCTTAAGCATTTATCATTATAATAAATAAGTTATTTTTAGGAAAAGTGCTCTGTGTGTATTTATTTTCAAATTTTATTGTTTTAAAACGCTGTACGGACAATACAACATACATGTATAGTACAAATCCTTTTTCGAGAGCGAATCCACTTAGCTTTGTACCTGACAGACAATACCCATTATCTGCATTGTTCAGTGTGGCCAAACTGCCACTTGAAAATGAAAAGCATCATAAGTGCAAACAACTTTTACACTAAAGTATTCTTTAAGTCAAATGCAGTAAGGTTTATTGTTAAACAAAGACGCAAAGATGTTGGTCACTTTGTATTTAAAAGAACAGTGATGCTTAGAACGACGAACACAATTTGATCCTTGAACGATGTACTTACTTGTATATACTAATAGTTGCGTACTAATTTGGTATAAAAAATTAAACAAGTAATAACAATTGAAAAGTAATAGCACTAAACCACAAAAATCCAATCGGTAGCAGGCGGAGTCCATGAAGTGAGAGCCGAGTCGTCAAATTAAATAACTGCTTATATTAGAGATAAAACACAACCGTTGCAAATAGCACCACAGAAGTGACTACCTGACTTTTTCGCTAAACTGATAAGAAAATAAACAAAATGCTAAATGCGCAAGCAACCCCTCTACAATCCATAATGATGAGTCATCTTCAAGTGAAAGTTGACTAATTATATGCAACTAAGTATTTGCACTATTGCACGTACAGTACAACCCAAGTTCATAAAGTATATTGTTAAATTGTTTTTACTTGTTTCCGCACAGCATGTACATTGTTAAAGTATCAAATAGTGGTCGTCGTTCTTAGCATCGATGCGAACTTCACAGTTCTTTTAAATACAAAGTGACCAACATCTCTGCGTCTTTGCTTAACAATAAACCTTACTGCATTTGACTTAAAGAATACTGTAGTGTAAAAGTTGTTTGCACTTATGATGCTTTTCATTTTCAAGTGGCAGTTTGGCCACACTGAACAATGCAGATAATGGGTATTGTCTGTCAGGTACAAAGCTAAGTGGATTCGCTCTCGAAAAAGGATTTGTACTATATAACGGACTAAATGGCATAGGTATGTCATTTTGTCCAACTTGTCCATAGCTTTTTTATTATATGTATATATTTTTTCAGGTAGCAAAATGCCACGTAATTATCAACGAAAAACTGATCGCCAGTCTTGGAGCACGGAGTCAATGGAGTTTTATTAGTGGCCAAGGTAAACGTAAACCAAAAACTCGAGAGCTCATTGGTGTTGACTAGTACTCCTAATATGTTGGAAGTAAAATCCAAAAATTAACCCAAAGCACCCCGCAGCAAAGAGAAAACGCAAAGCTACCAAAAAATTGTTCGAAGACAATGACGAGGAAGAAGCTTTTCCTACCGTTTCTCATGATGACGAAGAGGATTGTGCTTGTATTTATTGTAACGACCTCTATTCAAGATCTAAGCCCGGAGAAGACTGGTTGCGGTGCTTACAATGTTCGCTTTGGGCTCATGCTTCCTGTGCCGATGTTCCAAGAAGAACTAAGCGTTTCATTTGCGAATTATGCCCTTTATTTGTATGTCATTTTGTCCATGAGCAATATGTCATTTTGTCCGAAGCATATGGACAAAATGGATTATGACTGATCTCAGTTAAATATGTTTTATTTTTTATTCTGTTGATTTTTTACTGAAACTGTTTATTAGGTTGGATAGATTAAGGACCAAAGATGATTAATGTAAGCTATGGCTGTGCAGTGAACTACGAATTAAAAGTTATAATACAAAAACAAAATTATATGTCATTTTGTACGTACTTCCCCTACGAGTGAACATTCTAGAGCAACATCATTAAAATCTTCAAGAGGTGTGAGCACCGTTTGAATAATAGCTCGTTTTTTGTTTTGTTTTGTTTGAGCTGCTGGAATAATATTTTCCAAATCTGAGGCACAAGTTTCAGTGTCTGAGTACCTACATACACATTCTATTTATTTCCTTCTGAGCGGCGTCATATGAAATTATATCTTTTCTTTTTACAATACAATTAAATTTCCACCAGTCATCTAGGGGGCAACTATCTTCACTGACTTTCAATCTTTCCTCTTTGACTTTTTTAGGCCACTTTAGTACACCATCTTGCTCCCATGATTCAGGAACTGCGGTGAGAACCGATTTCCCCTTCTCAATAGTTTGCACGATTTTATAAGGCATTGCATTTAAAATAAGAACATTAAAATAAACATTAGAACAGAGTTTAAACTTACGACTACCAACACTTACAGATAGATACTTACCTATATAAAAGAGCACGGCATAAATATCTACTAAGTAATACAGTTTTTGATTAAATAATATAAATATGAGCAGTTTACTTCCTTATTAATAACCTAACTACTAGCCACAGCCTCTCAGTAAACTAATTTTGACTTATTCTTACGACAAAATATAAGTAACACGTTGCAACGCGTCGACACTTAAGCAGAAACTGATTGTCCGACTGATTCGCTAGGGAGCGATCTCCTGCGCAGAGAGAGACGCACAGAGTTCTACTCGTGAGTGCGCGTGCGACGGGAGACGTGCGCGGCCATGCGCCGTCCCGTTGTTGCCATGAATACGCGACTACGCGTCTCTCACTCACACCGCACCTCCAACGACACCTATTTAACGCTATTATTATCAATTAATATACCTACCTAAGGTAGATAGGAAATCCTTTTATAATAAGTTACTTTTTGATATTTTATTCATGTAAATAGCAAACGCTGCATTCGTCGTTCACGTAATGATCGTATATGGCAAAATCAGAGCAGTTCTGACACCAAAAAAATTAAACTGTCGTAGCAATATTATTTATTCATTGTCACTTATCACAAAATGTATTGGCTTCAATATGGTTGACGAAGCAGAGGTGGAGTAACCACAACCGATACAATTCTGAGCCCAGATGAAGTGCGTATTAACCCAAGGCCACTTCATTTCATTCAACAACAGAAGGTTTTCTTTTCTTAAGAAACAATCGGCGTCAAAAAAAACCACCATGCTGCTATTGCTGCTGTTCAATAACGACGATTCTAAAATAAATAATAAAAATATATATAACCTTATAATTTTATTTATTTAACTCACCAAAAAAACGTACATATAGGTACAGGTTTACGTACCTATCGGCATAAATAGATACCTACTACTAGATAAATACGCACGCGTACGCGAAAAGAATACTAAGTAATTTATTAATTTTACAGTTAGGTTCTTACACACTCTTAATTCAAAATAAGTTTATTGTTCTTAGATAGTAAAAATGAGTTTTGAGCTAACCTTAGAGAACCCTAAAACGAACTATAATGGCGTCAGGTTAGCTGAATAAGTAACTATTACACAACCATTTAGATGAATAGTTGTAATGAACGAAACTTATGTGTCGAATAACAAACAATTAATTGATACCACATATTATTTTTAAATAAATAATATTTAAATTAGAAAATAAAAGGGGGGCATTAAAATTAAACATAACACTAGTAAAACTTAGTCGATAAACTGGTAACCGTTTATGAATATGACTATGGTTCACGTTTATATGCTCTTAACATTAATTACCAAAATAATAGTAGAAAACATGAAACTTAAATACTTACCAGCAATTATTTCCTCCGAAGAACACAAGTAAATATATATTTCCCCACGCGTATACTCATTTGGTTGTTCTGGCTTAAAGACAAATAATCCGCTCTAATATGATCCATAGATCATGTAATTGTCATGAAAATTGCGTCTAAGGGACTAACTAGTCATATTAAAAGCTTCCATAGTGATATAAATCACTATTATGCGGCAATATGGTCATATTATTTGCGGTTATTCGATTCAGTAGACATGTAACAATCTTATAACATGCATTAATTGAACAATCGAGTGTTATAGAAGTCAACGTTACCCCTTCTATATGACATACTGTATAGTTATATGATAATTATGCGATGTGTATACGACCAGTAAGTCGAGTAAAGTGCGCCCGAATCGCGTTATATAAACGTGTATATGATGTTTATATGACAATATTTAATCCGATAAGGCTGAATAAGAAACGTTGTCTCGATCATTAAAGAACTATTTTTGCTGCTTGGGCATACACCTGGCCAGAAGCAACCCTTCTGGTCGGAAGAGGTTTCAGTGACCTTGGGGAAGAAATATCCCCTAAAAGTCTGGTGCAGAAGGCAACGGGAAACCACTGCACTAACATTCCCTAGTCGTCAGCGACACACAAAAACCATGAAAAAGTCCATTATAGCCACGGCCCCGAGTGCTCGGCGTCCCTTAAGTGGGACAGGGGTGCGAAGAATCCCCGAGCGTAGTTTTAAGAATACTTTACAAATTGCGACCCGGAATGTACGAAGCCTTTTACGTCCAGAAAAGAAATACAATGCAGTCATGGAGATGAAGCGCCTGAAGATTGACATACTGGGATTGAGTGATGTGAGGTGGAAAGGAAATGGCAAGCACCAGATAGATGTCGACCATGTTATGTACTACTCTGGGTCTGACGAATCGTCGAATTTGTATGGGGTAGGGGTGATCATGAACACCAAAATGGTAAAAGGCAATGTAAGCTTTGTGCCTAAATCCAATCGTGCCATGTTGATCCGAATTGAAGCAAAGCCAAGAAATATCAATATACTCCAAGTTTACGCTCCATCGGCAGAAAAGTCAGACCAGGAAATAGAAGAATTTTACAAGGAAGTGGAGCAGTTACTTGAAAACACACAAAAACATAAGATCTCTATAGTTATGGGCGACTTTAATGCTAAGATTGGCGAAGGCGAGGTTCAAGGAATTGTTGGAAAATGCGGGTTTGGAGAGAGGAATGACAGAGGTGACATACTGGTTCAATTCTGTCAAGAAAAGGAGCTAGTTGTTGCTAATACACACTTTCAACTACCCGCCAGAAGACTTTATACTTGGACGTCACCGCGACACACTTCTCAACATATAGTACGTAACCATATTGATTACTTGATGATTAACCGCCGCCGCTACAGGAACTGTATTAAATGTGTCCGAACATACCCAGGGGCAGATATAAGTTCTGATCATAATCCAGTTGTCGCCAAAATGTCGTGTACCCTTAAACAATTAAAGAAAAAGGCCTCAAAGAGTAAAGTAGACATAAGAAAAATCCATGAGCCGCAAATAAGACCAAAAGTTTCGAATGACATTAGTGAATGGGCGGTAAACTCGAAGCGGATGGAGCATCATGATTCGGTGGAAGAAAAATGGAGCCAACTGAGAGACAAGGTGGTTACTGTTAATAAAGCCCACTTTAAACCTGATAAATGGATGCCTAAACAAGTGTGGATGACTGAGAAGATTTATCGTCTAATGGAAGAACGGAGGAAGTACAAGAGCACAAATAGTACCAAATATAACCATCTGGAAAAGACGATAAGGAGAGAGGTACGCTACACCCGAGAAAAATGGTACCAAGATAAATGTGACTATGAGGAAAAACTCCATGCCAAACATGATGCATTCAATCTACATAAGGAGATTAAATCAATGGTTGGACACAAGACCTTGACACACCAGCTGCTAGATGACAGTAACCACCCCATATTAGACCTAGAAAAGAAAAAGAATACCTGGGAGGAGTACATTAAATTAATGTTTGCTGATGACTCTAGAAGTGAAGACGGAGTTATGATTCGTTCTGCGGATGGGCCCCCGATATTGAATCAGCTGAGGTCAGAAGGGCGCTGCATAATGCAAAGACAGGGAAAGCTGCCGGTCCTGACGACGTTTATATCGAGGTACTCAAGCTCGTTGAGGACGACCATTTGGAGGCTCTTACAAATTTCTTCAACCTTGTATACAACTCGGGACAGCTACCAGCTGATTGGTTGAAATCAGCTTTTGTCACATTGCCTAAGAAGAAGAATGCAAAGAAGTGTGAAGAATTCAGAACGATAAGCCTTTAAAACTGTTTCTTAACACCATTCATGCACGAATAAGGGTCCGATGCACAGCTAGGTGACAGTCAGTTTGGATTTCGAGCTGGAGTAGGAACAAGGGAGGCTTTGTTTGCTGTACAGGTTCTGGTCCAAAAATGCAAAGATATGCAACAAGACGTTTTCATTTGTTTCATCGACTACGAAAAAGCGTTTGATCGAGTGTTCGTCTTATAGCAATCTTAAACGATATTGGGCTGGATGGCAAAGATGTACGTATCATTCAGAAACTTTACTGGAACCAGAGAGCGACCGTCCATGTAGATGGTGAAGAAACCGACGAAGTGGAGATCAGAAGGGGCGTTCGGCAAGGTTGTGTACTTTCACCAACACTCTTCAACCTATACTCGGAGGCAATTATCGCTGAAGCACTGGAGGAGCTTGACTGTGGCATTAAGATTAACGGACGTATCGTCAACAATCTCAGATATGCGGACGACACAGTCCTGATAGCTCCCACAGAGGCTGAATTGCAACAAATTGTAAACCGGGTTAATGAATACAGTTTAAAGGCCTGCGTATGAATGTCTCCAAGACGAAAATCTTAGTGGTCGCAAAGAAAGAGGTTATAAATCCCGTGATTTCTGTAGATGGCAGGGTATTGGAGCGAGTGCGTAAATATAAATACTTGGGCACATGGGTAGATGAAAATTGGGACAGTGACCTCGAAATAAAAACCCGTATATAAATCGCCCGTAGTGCCTTTAGTAACATGAAAAGGGTACTATGCAGTCGCAGCCTCAAAATATCTTTACGCATTCGTCTATTGCAATGCTATATATGGCCGATACTTCTGTACGGATGTGAAGCCTGGACCCTCAAAGAGCAACTCCGAAAACGTATAGAAGCATTTGAAATGTGGGCATATAGACGCATGTCAGCCATAAGCTGGACAGACCGAGTGACCAATGTTGAAGTTCTGCGTCGAGTTGGGAGAAAACGGGAACTAATGCAGACCATCAAAAGGAGGAAAGTTGCCTATCTAGGTCATGTTCTTAGGTACTCAAGATATGAACTCCTGCAATTAATAATAATGGGCAAAGTTGCTGGAAGAAGAGCTGTCGGGCGCAGAAAGAAATCGAAAAGAAACATTCGGGAATGGACTGGAGTCACAAGTGCAGCGGAGCTTTTCGACCTCGCTAAAGACCGAGAGAAATATGCGGAGCTGACTGCCAACCTTCACCAGTTGGAGAGGCACTATAAAAAGACAGTATAGAACTACTGCAAGAAAAAACTTACCATCACCGGCTCAGTTATTGATGTCTAGAACATTACGGACACAGATATTTATACAACTAAAACATCTACAACCAAAGGTATATAGTTAGAAAGAATATGTGTAAAATAAAACAAAAAGTAAACAACAACAAAAAAAATATTATGACAAGAAGGTTAGACAGCTACCAGAGCTACGTACAGGAGATTTTTTATGGTTTAAGAAAACACCTGACGGAAAATGGCTTACAGGAAAAATAGTAGAGAAATGTAGATAACCGAGATCTTACATAATAGAATCTACAGACGGAAACCGATATAAAAGAAACCGTCAGCGCCTGCTTAAAAATAAAACCACACAAGTACCAACAGCTTCTTCCATGTCGACACCACAGACTGTACCGGTACAGGGAGAAAGGAAAAGAAAGGAAAGATCGAATATAATAATAATAAGAGAAGGTAAAATAGAAGAGGAAAGTGAGACAGGACAAGGTCAAAGAGAGGAATGTGGACAGAATCCATCTACCATGATACAAAATCAGTCAAGCACAACACAGGTGAATGAAAATGTTACTTTGCCTGCAGCAAATGCGAATAACAGCTCACATTCGGGTCCCGGTAGTCGTTCAATTATTAAGACAACTAGATCTGGTAGACAAGTCAAACCACCGGTAAGATTTAATTTAGATTGTGAAATTGACTGAATATAATAAGAATAATGTAATATATTAATGAAAGTGACTTGACTTTGTTGTTGTAATTTTATAATTTTATGTTATGCTATTTAATGCTATTTAATGCCTGCAATTTTATATAATTTTAATGCATGTGACAAAAAATTAATATGAATAATGGCAATGTGAAAAATGTCCTAATTTATACTTAATGTCCTTATTTGATAATTGTCTTATGTCTAGGTTTGCTTTGTTAAAAAAAGGAAGATGTTGGAATGTATTATGCGTGTAAGGAAACGCAGCGCCCTCAAGTGGTGTTTTACGGAACTAACGAGACGTCTTGTCATCCTTGCCTCGTAACCTAACCGAAATCTAAATCACTGTTATTTTGATGATAATTATAATATATTAAATACCAAGTCAAATGATTGTTTCAATAACTATAACACGTAGCACGTTGTATCGCGCTGTGCAGTGCAGACTCGTCGCAGGTAAGGCGACAGGCACACTCCAAGCGCGCCGCTAAGCGACGTGCGGTCGTGGCGTCGGTAGCGCGACAGGCACGCCCCTGTGCACTGTGATGAAAGTCGCTGTTACAACAACGTGATCAGCAAACGCTCGAAAAGTCGGACAGATTTGCCCCGGGAGGGTAAAGCGTAATTCACACAGCGGTCGGGCGCGGGTCGTGCGCTGAGCGGCTCAGAAGTTCGGCGGGTTTTTGCTAATGGAGTTATTAATATGGGTTAATTGATAATTAATTGAGGTGATTTGTGAAACGCGGGTGGGGCGGGTTCGTCGCGGGCGTCCTTGGTCGTAATGACACGCATTATCCGATAGACATTCTCACAAAGCGCGTGCGTGGGCGCGTGTGGCGCGGTTCGTGAATGCTTTGTGGTGGAGTTGTAAATTCTACTCTATATCCGATCCCGAATGCCCGCATGCGATCACCCGCGCGGGGCCCGCCGCGTTTCGGCGCCCGCTTCCGTCCACGCTCGCTCTCGCAGGGCCTCGGCGCTCTGTGTAAATACGACGACCCGCGCGGCTCCCGCGATGAAAACGACATGCTCGGCGCCCGCCCGCTATGTGAATTGGTCAATGAGTAAGACCTAGTAAAAAGGTAAAATACCTGAAAGAATTAAAAGAGGCGGGACAAGTAAGCGCTTCTTGACGCGATCTGTAGCGATTTGTAGGGAAACGCTACACAATCTAGTCTAAAACAGGATGTGTGACTGCTTTAAACATGTTTTTCCACATATTTGTAGCAGATTTACTTGAGACTGCTATTTTGGTCGTAAACTATGAAAATTAGACTCCAATTTAAGCATAAAATAGCAAAAAAATAAGCAGCCGTTATAAAAATACAATCCGTATAAAAATGGAAATATATTTTTAAGATCCTTGTATGGGGAGACCACTTGGGATCTGATTTACCTATTGTTCATTTTAACATTTTACACAATAAAACTTATAGTAAAACGACAACATATTTTGCACCGCTGCGATGAGATCACACCATTGGGAGCGCTAGGCCGGGCGCAGAGTTTCGAGCACCGCATGCGAAGCTTTGACTATAGAAACTAAAGGACCAGAAATACCTACGAAAAAACGTGCCAGTTTTTGACGTTCATGTTACATAAAATGGCGGTTATAGTGATGCCCTGGTGATAGTAATCATGTTTATCGATAAACCAGATTACGTACTGCATAGAGAATGATTTTGACGTTCTAGTAACAGTCACGATTTAAATACGAATATCTGAATTATTAAAGCATGATTAATCCTCTTCTTTACTTTAATAATAATATGTTACATGCTTAAAACATGCAATATTGTAAAACTGACCGATATTTCAATAAAAACTTGAAACTTACCGGTGCAATGTTAAACTTTTTGGATTTACACTTTTCCTTGCTCCACATCCTATAACAATGCATCTCCTCATTATAACAAAAATGTTCCTTACACTTGAGTGTTGGTGTATTTAATTTAATAATTTAAGACACAAACACGACGCATTAACATCTCAAGTACTGTCGAACAGTGTTAAATAAAATGGCTGCCCTGTCAAAGCCCTGCCGCATTAAGAATTTTTTGGGTTCCGACAAAAATATAGTGATCCTTTTTTACTTACGAGAATAAAGGTTAAATAGAAAGAGTAGAATATATTTGATACGTATTTTTATGCCTGATCCTTTAGTTTCTTTAATCATTGATGCGAAGTTTAAATTTCAATAGGGAAACTATTTGACGTATCAAAATGGTTTTTTTTTTTTAATTAGGAATACGGTAAGCCAAAGATTTAAACCTTATGTAAACTGGCTGACATTGACTATAATGCTATAATAATCTGTGAAACACGTGAAACGAAACGCGGCAATGCCAGCCGACAGCAATCGAAAAAGTCATTTATGTCATCTGCCTCTGCACTGTCAGTCAGTCATTATTTTGTTTGAGCTTTTTTCGTATTCGTGTTGATAGGTACTCGGTGACTACAATGGTGTTACCGAAGCCCCACGCCTCGTCTTCCACCGCCTCGCTGTCTGAAGCAGTTGAGTGTAGTGCAAGTCTGTAGTGACCCGCTTGTTACGAAATCCTCTTCTGTGTCTCCGTCTGTGCAAGTGTTGGACGCCCCTTGAACTTGCAACCCCGTCTACGTCGAGCGTCCATAACGCTTTCGGAGCGCCCCAGGAACCAGCATCTCCAACCTACACCAGATTCAGTGGCATTTACCTACTATGTCACCATCTCCTGTGCCTGGCTGTACTAGTGCTGCTGAGGATGATGCTGATGTAAGTACTTAATTCAAGGATGTTATTTATGTAGGTTTCTTAAAGTTAGGTTAGGTTTAATAAAGTTAGGTTATACTTATAAGGTTAAGTTAATTTAAGTTAGCTTCGGTTTCCAATTAGGTAGCTTGTTGATTGATTAGGTTAATGTGCTCATTTCTATATACCACACTTCTAGATTAAAATAGTATCAACTCAAAAAAGTTGCTAGTTTTATTTCAAGGTCATTGAAGTTATTTTAAAGTTGATTTTGAAATACAGTTTTATTTCGAGTTAATACTGTTTTAATCTAGGAGTGCTTTACTCTATTCTGATTATTTCTTTGTTTGAAATCCCATAACACGACATTTAAAATGTTAATGTGGTGATGGCTTCTATACAAATAAAAGTAATATATAGGAGTCGCAGGCAACAGCTTGTCTTGCCTTGTGTATTTTGTTTGTTTGTATGTATTTGATTTTTTTTAAATTGACATGGGTTGATTTCAATGTCATTAAAAGAATATTGTATAACAAACAATTTTAGAATAATACTCGAAAATGTAATACAAGACCAAAATCTGGCAGTTCCCATCTTGATTATTTAGTTATTTTAACATTATTTCATAAAAACTTGAATGAGAAGTTGTGTAACCAGTAACATTAGGGTATTTCTCTAGATCATAATTTTTTCGAGTTCGGGGCAAAAAGTGCTTGAATTGAAAACCGTACGTTTTACAAAAAATATAACTATGATATATACTTCAAGCTAAATGGAGAATACATAAAGTTTTTTGTAGCTATTTATATAATTGAGGGAAAAAAAAATGAAGTGCTGAAACTTGACATCGGTGGAGCGTCCGCAATGCAGATTTCTTCGCAAAATAATTCGAAAAGCAACATCTAAGCTTAAATAATAATATTTGATATTATTTCACATGTTTATACATAGTTAACAATTCACATTATATATATCAAAATAAATAAATGAGAACAGTTTAAGAGCAGTATCGTATATTTCGATACGTCCGAGAGTAGTGCTTGATTACAGTGGCATTTACAAAACGATACGCACACCTCTACTGAAAAATGTTAGGTACTACGCTGCCCGCTTGTCGGTAAGCATTTAGTCACGCCGCCATTGCTGGAGGAAGCGCACGTGTCTCGCGGCATTTGGGCAGATTTTCTCGAGGTAAGTTCGTTGCTCGGTGGTTTTCGAATAGGGTGATTGTTGAATTCGGTGGTGCGATTTATTTGTAGAATTTCTAGTTTTTGTGAAAAGTGAACCAGATGAGAAATACCCCCAAAGGGACGAGTTTAATAATTAAAAACCTCAATATTCTTTTATTTTTCTTCTTCTCATAATTGTTAAAAATCGTGATATAATCGTCTTTTTGACCACCGAATTCAAATTACGTCCATCGAAATCAATAATTTACGAAGTACAAGATAATAATTTGTTCATTCTTACGCCAAACTAACGCCAATGATATTTGTTTTAGATATCAAAATGGGTAAACTCACAAAAGAACAAAAACTTGAAAAAAAAAACTTTGCGAACGAGCTCGGAAAGCAAGAATAAAAAGAGACACCACGCTTTACGAACTACTTAAAGAAAAGGATAGGCAAAGATACCAAAAACGTAAAGTGGAAGGAAAAATTAAAAGTATTCATACAATGCCCCGTCGCATTCAAAAAATTATGAGAGAAAAGAGTAGACAAAGTTCGAATAAGCATAACTTGAAGAAAAAGCAGGCTGCAAATAAAGATACGCTAATAGAAGTCATACCCAATGAAAAGGAGAATAGAGGGACCTGCGATCCGCTCAGTGAATCCCCATTGCCTTCACATAGTCTATCTAATATAAATCCACCTAGAGCATCGAGCCCTTTTCCTTCTATTTCATCTGGTACTGATTCACCGGCGCCTTCAAGCCCATTAAGTGATAGCTCGGTGAGAGCAAGGTTGCGTTCCAGGGTCTCGTTAGAGACATCTACCAATTTAAGTGAAAGCCATGCTAACATAATCCGAACGCCAAAACGCAAAGCGCCTTCTCAGCAGTCCAACTTAAAAAAATATAAATACAGAGTTAATAAAGAATTTAAATTACTTCATCACAGAATCACTGACTTAAAAACACAGAAAGAGAATTACAGAAAGCAATTATTTAGATTGAAACGAAAAAACGAAATACTAAGCAAAAGACTTATTACACCGGACGAAAACAAAGAAGTTAGTTTAATTTCAGAAGATGCAAATAATAAGATCTTGACTATGCTACAGCAAATGAAGATACACGTACAAATGTTTTATGAAGATGATGAGAATAGTCGCATGTGTCCAGGAAAAAAAGACTGTGTTACCAAAAACTAAATTAAACAACAGAAACGATTTTTAACGGAGTCTTTGTCTAATCTATATAAAAAATTTAAACTTGAGCATCCTGAATACACAATAAGTTATTCATTTTTCTGCAAATTAAGACCGTTCTGGGTACTAATACCAAATGTTCAAAATAGAGACACCTGCCTCTGCCAAATACACGACAATTTTGATCTCGTCATATCAGCTTTGAGAAGGCACAAAATGATATCAGAAATCAACGCACAAGACGTTTTAGACACTTTATGTTGTGACAAAACTAATGTCAAATGTCTTTCAAGAGAGTGTGATATTTGTAAGACTAAATGTTTGATGTATAAAGAGTTTGATAATTCCAACGAAGCTTATTACATGTCATGGAAGAAGGTTAAAAAAACGTATGAGAAAAATGGCCAACAAAAAACTACGTTACAAACAGTAAAAGGCAAGGAGATCACTTCTCCAAAAGGTTTGGTAGATGAGTTTGACAAAAAAGTGGTACCCTACATGCGTCGTTGGCTTGGCACCGACTTCAAACCGATCATCAGTAGGTAGCACATACCAATAAAATAAATATATAAAATATAGTTTACCTACTGAGTACTAAAGAAAAGGTTTCGTGTTTAGATAGTAGGCAAGTTTGTTTGATTTCGTGTTAAGTCGTAATAGGTAGATATGGGTAAATCAGAATGATTACAAGTATATTATGTACTATTCAATATTAAAGTTTGTTGATTTAGCGTATAATTAAGTATTCAATTTCAAAAGGTGATTAAAATTAAAGAAATTGTATATTTGTAAGGTACCTAATAACTAATAATATTCGTTTTGAATTAAATTCGTGTTTTAAAAAATAGGATTACGTGGTAAGTTTAGTTTATTTCGTGTAGGTACTTAAATTGTATGAATAAATATGATTTTATGATTGAATCGGATATAGGATGTAGATGTGAAGAATTATTTTTTGCGTTTTAGTTCTGCGTTGTTTTTGAAGGCGGTTTTTTTTTTGTTTAAAAATTATTTTATTTTTTGCTTTTGAGTGATGCAAATAATAAAATACACACGATAGATTTACATCATGGGGAGGCCTTCCTTACGTGCATCTCGTATGAGAAAGCGTCGGGGACAAGAGTCCGAAAATGACGTAAATGTGCGCCTAAAGCGCAATAGAGAAAGAAACAGAGCACAACGACTCAAAGAGTCTATAGAAGACCGTAAAAAAAGGCTTTCTTATATGCGGAACTATGCACATAGAAAATTGTCAAAAGAAACTACAGTACAACGTGAACATCGCCTGTCGTTAATTCACGAACGGCTGTCTAACGAGACAGTAGAAGAACGCGATCATCGCCTATCGCTTATCCACGAACGGTTGTCTAATGAGACAGTAGAAGAACGCGAACATCGTCTGTCGCTTATTCACGAGCGTCTGTCGAACGAGACGGCTGATCAACGCGAACATCGTCTGTCCTTAGCCAGAAGCCAATCAGCTCAAGTACTACTCAATGAAACTGCAGAGGAGAGAGTGATTCGACTCGGTAACATGTGTGCCCGCGATACGAGACGATTAGCGAGTGCTGAACACTTTAAATCGGCGATAAATGTATTTGCTGATGTGGCATGCAAAATTTGCAACAAAATGATATATCCTCAGCAGCGTACTAACTTATCAACTACCAATCTAGAGCAATTGCTTCCTGCTGATTTAATTTCTTTAGGTAATATTGTGACGTGTAGTCGTTGTTCAAACAACATTAAAAAACTAAAAATACCTGCTCATGCATTTTGGAATAAAATGACCGTTTTGGATATTCCTGAAGAAATAGCCAATTTGACGGAAATCGAAAAGAGATTTTTGTTAAGAATTGTCCCATTTATAAAATTGATTCGTGTACAAAACCGGTTTAGCCAGGATTGGTGTAAGGGGCAAGTTGTTCTCTTTGCCAAGGATATAGCTGAATTAGCTGAGCAACTTCCTCTCCAACCACAACAAGCTGGGCTAGTAATTATTACGGAAAAGCTGGAAAATTTAGAACGTTCAAGGGAATTTCAGGTTGACATGACAAAATTAAATCAAGCATTGCAATGGTTACTAGTCAATAATACGCTTTACAGAGATGTTCGTCCATCATTTTCCAATGTAATCGATCTCTCTGAAATCACACAAATTACCGAGGCACCTGTAAATGTTCAACCAGAGTTAATAGTAGAGCGAAGGCAACTAAACACGTCGTCATGTTGAAACATTGACGAGAATGTAGCTATTTTGCGAGGTTCTTTTGATCAAGCAAATGAGAGATTTAGCCCGGAATCACGCGGTAAGCAATGTACAGCAATTGCAACAGTTGCCTGTACCGCGTTTAATCTTCTGGATCCCCACATGTGGTGTAAAAGTGATATCGACTATATTATTATACTGGGAGATAAGTACTATCGTGAGTGTATTGTTGCTCGAGTTAACCCAGACGAACATGAATTAAACCACGAGTACTTAGCTGTGACAGAGCTGCTACCACGTATTATATTTGACAGGCGGGCCGTTAATGTATGTGTTAATTACGGAGCAGCATTTAATGGTCATATGGATAATGACAACAGTAGCGAAGGTTTCCCTAACTTAAAAAACGCTTTATTACAATTTTTCGAGCGTAATAAAGACGGAATATTAACGTGCAATGCTATTACAGTGGCAGTACATTGCAGAAATCAATCGGAAATGCTTTCATATTGGATCTTCGATTCACATGCCCGCGGTGCCAAAGGATGTAGAGCTCCATCAAACGGCACAGCTTGCTGTATGCGATTTAACAGTGTTGATAAGTTGTTTGCCATTTTGCGGCGAAATTTATATATCCCAAATAAAAACCGATCTACGGACTCCATAATGTTGAATGTGTATTCATTGACACCTATAATTATATCACCAGAAGTAGAGCAGGTCGTAAATCAGCCAGACAGACGGCCAATTATCGAGAGTTCAGCCCAATGTAACCAAAACTGTATCTCACTATCAGGTCATTCAAAGGATAACCCAATCGTGTCCCAAGGTCATAGGGATACTACTGATAAAGAGACCCGATATGTGTATACAACAAGTATGCTTCATACTATTGACGAAGGGGTTCCTGATTTAAGTAACGTTGTTTCTGTAGATGACCATGATGTTATAGAGACTGGAGTGAGACTGGCAGAAATAACCCGTAAAACCGCACCCCCTTTAAATTTAGAGCGTAGAATGGAGGAATTGGGATGGTATTTTTTGTTTCCCGATGGAAAAAACGGCTTTGGAGAAGAAAGAGATATTCCAATAACAGCTTTGGACTATTTTCAAGCCAGAGTTATGGGTTCAGAAGTACGATTTCAAAGAAACGATTACCTTTTTTTTTGCTTTGTCTCTTGTGGAATACTTTCGTGCCAAATCCAGCGTTTCAGTATCTTGTAGAATGCGGCAAGGTTACGGGGAACGGACACCTCAAGGTCTAATAGATAACATGCATCTAACCATGAGGAATGTAAGAGGTTCGGCTTCCTATTGGAGACGGTGTTGCTCAGAATTAATTGCTATGGTTAGGAGTCTCGGACCTCCGACTTGGTTTATGACGTTCTCTTGTAACGATTTAAATTGGCCAGACATGATCAAAGCGTTACTTCTTGCTGACGGCGGTTACTTGTGTACCGCAGAAACATTGACATTTCCTGAACGCTTAGCACTGGTGCAGAAATATCCAGTGGTTATTGCACGTCAGTTCAGTGTACGAGTAAATGCTCTGATACGCTATTTAAGAAACAGTAACACTTGCTTGGGAGGTCCTGTTCAGGATTTTTGGTACCGGATAGAGTTCCAAAATAGAGGAAGTCCGCATTTACATATGCTGTTGTGGTGTGATGGGGTTCCAGATTTTTCCACTGCGGAAGGCATAGAAGCAATTAAAAATATTGTGTCATGCTCTTTAAGCCCTGATAATCCGTTGCTGCGTAATTTGATTGAAAATGTACAAATACACAAACACACAGCCACCTGTTACAAAAATCGCAACGACAGTAGCTGTCGATTTGGATATCCCAAAGCACCAGCAGACAGCACAACGTGTTTAGGTCCTGATGAAACGCTGGCTAATAATGGTCGATTTTGTATATTAAAAAGAACGGCCTCTGAGTCCATGGTTAATAATTACAACCCTGAACTTCTATCTCTATGGGAGGGTAATATGGATATACAACCATGTGGTAACGTTACCGCTGTCGCGTATTATGTGGCGAAGTACGCTAGTAAATGCGAGCCACATGATACAGGAGATGTTGTTCGGGAAGCAATTACAAACACAAAGAGGAGTGGTGGCGCCGTATGGAACCAGTTGTTTTCCGTCTCAATGGCTATTCTTTCACAGCGATTAGTCAGTGCTCCCGAGTGTGCGTATCGCCTTTGCCACCTTCCTCTTAAAATGAGTAGCCGCAAAGCAGTATTTGTTAACAGCTGTAAACCAGAGGAAAGATTCCGGTTGGTGCGTTTTGACGGAGATGAAACAGCAATCTACAATAATATTTTCGACCGTTACGTGCTCAGGCCTGACCATCTCGAGAACATAAGTCTTGCTGAATTTGCCGTTCGCTATGAGACTGTATCTTCTTCAACATGGACTGAAGAAGATGGAGATGTAGAGTTGAGAGATGTTGAAAACCAACCACTAAGATACATTAAATTGAGAGACAATTCACGAATGCGAATACGCAGCAAACCGGCAGTATTACGCACGCGATATTATACCATGAACAGTGACAAAGAGGCTTATTATTATAACTTGCTCGTTTGCCACATTCCGTTCAGAGATGAGAATCAAATTTTGTTAGAAGGAGAATCTGCGGAAGAATGTTTTTTAAGACGACAAAGAGAATTGAGACCTCTAATGAACGACGTAAGCTCAGAAGAGTTTGCTCATACAGATCAAGTAATACAGCAAGCCCTCGCTCAAGCAGCTGCGTTCAATGCCGTCCATGACACACATGCTAATGGTACCCGAAATTAACCACTCATGTGTGCTGATGAACATTTAGTACATGACCATGATGACTACTGTGAAGATTTCGACCAACGTGAAGCAATGTCAGATGATGCCTTTTTTGCGCATACGCGGGTTGAATGTACAACAAAAAAAAATATTCGAAGAAATTACACAGGTTATTCAAAACAATCTGAACGGTGATGACCAAAAATTATTACTATTTATTACCGGTGGAGCAGGTAGCGGCAAGTCTTTTGTTCTTAAATTGCTGGTAGAACATATCAAGCGATGTTATGCTCCTACCGTAGACGCATTGCTTAAACCTACTTTCGTCGAAGTAACGTCTTTGACTGGTGTGGCTGCACGTCAAATATTAGGTAAAACCCTACATGCAGTTTTCTATTTGCCAATTGAAAAAGGAAATGCTAGGGCATACACTCGCATGACTGGTCACAAATTAGAACAAGAAAGAAGGAAATGGCGCTACATTAATTGGTTAGTCATCGACGAAATCTCCATGGTCTCTTACGAGAATCTTCGAATGATACATCTGAGACTGCAGGAGTTTAAACATAATGATCTCCTATTTGGAGGTTTATACATCTTGCTCTTTGGTGACATAATGCAGCTTCCACCTGTAAAAGGGCATTGGTAATTCCTGCAACCACCATGGTGCTCGGCAGAAATTAACTTGTGGCATCAATTTTCCTTTTGCGAATTGACAATAAATATGCGGCAACAAAATGACCGGGATTTTATTGACCTTCTTAATCATTTGCGATTTGGAGAGCTGACAACTGCAGAACTAGAGCTATTGTGTGAAAGGCGAAGGGTCCCGTTAACGGAGGAATTTAAAGATGGTGTCGTTGTGCGCATCTATCCCACCGTTAAACAAGTTGATGAGTACAACGGCAAAATGTCTGCTGCTAATGCGTTAGTTAATCGTATGTACAAGATACATGCGATTGATGAGTCACGTGAAGCGGCAACCTACGGCCGAAAACCTCCGGATAACGTTATACCCGGTGACGTAAATAACTGCGGTGGTCTTTTACCGGCGATCCTACTATCTGTAGAATCTCGAGTCATGTTAACAAGAAATATTGCCGTTTCGGATGGACTCGTGAATGGGGCTATGGATGTCGTAAAATGCTTTAAATGGCCAGCATTACGAAGAGATCAATTGGAAGAAGGAGAAATGCCAGACGCTGTTCTCATTAAATTTGATGACGAGACAATAGGTAGCAGATTAAAAGATGCTGATGGCTTCATTTCTATTCCACCAATGTGTGCTACATTCCAAGCAACGAGAGGTTATGGTGACGTTGAGCGTCGTATGTTGCCTTTAATTTTGTGCTGGGCTGTAACCGTGCATAAACTTCAAGGCACGACTCACGATAGAGCCGTCATAGATTTAGGAAAAAAAAACTTTGCGAAGGGACAAATATACGTCACTCTCAGCAGAGTTAAAACTTTAGAAGGCATAGCTCTATCTGATTTAGAACCTTCTAAACTTTTATATAAACCCCACGATGAACGAGCATTAATAGAAATGCAACGATTAAGGAATCTCGTTTCTAACGGAACAAAAATAAAGCCAAGGACACCCGCTTCATAAAAAAATCATATAAAAATAAAACTAATGAAAAGTGTGTACCTACAATCATGTTGAAAAAGAAAGAGCAAAGCCTAAAATTAATTAAAAACAAGCAGATAACAAAGGTTAAAAATGATCTTAAAAGAAATGATCAGAGATTAATTTCCGTACAAAAGGAGGTTCAAAGTAAAACAAAAACAATAGAAATGAACAAAACTGGTCGCGAGAACAGTCACGTGGAACTATCTTCTATTGCGGAAAATAACAGTTTTTGGGGGCAAATTTCAGACGTCGAAGAACTCATTACTCCGTCATTAACTGATACTGTATTTTCCACACTGCATCAAGAAAATTATAAAGATATTCTGATACCTAATAATTAAAATATTCTGGATTCTGACGATTCAGAATCATATAATATATTTGATTAATAGTAATAAGTTATTGGTATCTTGTTTAAGGTTTTAATTCTATATTTTGTTATGGCCATAGATCTCTTTTATTTAAACTGTGATTATATTATTTAGTTTTAAAGACATATTGGGCCACACCCTAAGCATTTTCTTTCAGTTTTCTATTTATTGTGGGTAAACAAACAGTGTTACATTTTACATTCCCGATGGTAAAACAATATTTTGTTTGCATTATAGTGAAATCTTTTACTAAATCGAGAACTGCAATTAATTTCGCGTTTGGGGTGTGCCACCTAAAAAACCAATTACGTTGATTGTTGATCTCATTGTAATAAACCAAAATAAATAGTTATTAAATGTAGATAAGTAAATATTTTTGTTAGTTACATTATTTTATTGTGATTATTAATATTTGATTATGTGCGTTGTTAATCAGAAGTAATTTATTTGGTTAGAGTTTCGAGACGTATTCTGGTCTCGATACTCTAACCAAATAAATTACTACTTATAGAAAAATATGTAGGTCAGCTGATAAGAAGATTTAGAGAAAAAACATTTTTTCACTTCTCATGCTCTTAAAATGTTACTTAAGTCTCTGCACATCGGGACTAAAGTTCCTTTTTAATCTCTAGGGATTAAATTAAAATTGTTTTAATTTATTTTGGAATCCCCATTTACATCCAATCACGGTGTTTGTGAATGGAGGATTTATTGCTATTTTCAGTCTTTTTGTATAGACCACAGAATAAAGACTAAAGGCAAAGAAGCCGTGCAATAAGATGAACGTTGCACCAGCTACTTGTCTCTACTTTATAGATTACATTTTGATAAGAGAAAAAGAAACAAAAACTAGGTGTCTTTTCTTCTTTAATCTGTCATGATCAGAAGGTGAAGAAACGTCAAATCAACGACCGGTCTTCTTTGGCGTTACTTTCTTCCACACTGGTGCTTAAAGGTCCAAATCACGCCTTGTGACGATCTCTTTCCAACTCACTATGAAAACCATAAGTAAAAGGAAGTCAACCATAATGTATTTTCTGCCTATTTAGTACGGTTTCTATGCCTCTAGTTTTTATTCTGTGGTATAGACAATTTTTAGCGCGTGGAAATAACCTCAAAATGACAACTGTGAAAAAATACAAATAAAAATGATTTAATTTCGTGAAACACGATTAATGATTACGAATATGAATATATTTAATTATATTAAGGATGAATTCATTTAATTATGCTTGGTCCAATTAGTTTTAAAATAGTTTTCAAGTTTGAACCTGTTGGCTAAATATGCAAGCATTTAAAGCGGCACTTAACAAAAAAATAATAAAAGAAAAGAAAAAAACCGCCGAACAAATTTGTAAGAAACTTTCTTATAATCAATATTGTAAATGTGTATAGAACTTCGTCAGTGCTGGATTGAGCAAGCCCGTCGGGGTCCGTAGCAAATTCTATAAAGAGACCCCTGGGTTTGTTTTAGGTTACAGGTTGTGGCGGTCTTTTTTCCGCAACTGAGCGACTTAGATATGCACCTATTTTGCGTGGGTCTTTGTTTTAGGTTATTCTGGTGGAGAATATCGACTGGATGCATATACGTAGGTAAACGCATACGCATACTGATGTAAGTACTAGCATTTTAGAGGTTAGATGTGGATGCGCGGGGCCCGTAGCATTTGCTACTCTTGCTAGGTACGTGGCTAATCCGGCACTGAACGTTGTTTTTTTCCTCGCATTCAAAGTGAAAAGTAGAGTGTTTAACGCGAGACTAAACAACCATAATGACACTCGAACTATAGCCACTCTCGCTCGCTGGCTCGCTCGCGTGGCTAAACATCTCGTGTCATTATGGCTTGTTTTAGTCCCTTGTTAAACAATCTACTATATTTAAATTTAGTTAAGTACCTATTATCTGTGATCAGACATGGGTCCAACTAAATAATTAAAGTATTAACTATTCTGTTAATCCTAAATATCAAAAATAAAGAATAACTGTCAAATTTATTTTGTTTTTATTGAAAATGTTTATCTCGGTGGACGTAGTTTGTGTGTGTAAGCAGCAGAAAGGCCGACGAAGCAAGCCTTCGGGTGAAGCATGTCACGGGATGACCGGAACAGGATCAGAAACGGGAAGTGGTATGGGTTAGAAATAGCAGTAGTCCAGGGCAGGATTATTTATTAAAAGTCTTCAATTAATTTAAATTATAACATAAGGCACCTGGGAACAATACAAAAGGGGAAACTTAGAATATACAGGGTGTAAGCGACGGCTCACCGAAAACTGAAACTATAGTTTTAGACCATTATGCTGAACTGAAATCCACTGGATTTTTTTCCGGAAACGTAAGGTTAAAAACTTCTATTTTCCTAACAAAACTCGCCGCGCAATGTATGAACAATCAACATAGTAATGGTGCCGTAAATTGTAGTACGATGTATCAATGAGGGGGCGTGGCCTCGTCGCCGGCGCCGGTCGTCAACTCGCGCGGAGGTCACGTGTATCGCGCGTCGCGCGTCATACCTACATAGGTAACGTACAAAAAACTCCATGTTTTAAGGGTTTTGGTACCTAGTTCATAAACTATCAATGCTTTAGTTTTTTTAATAAATGTACTTATTTTCTTTTTAAGTTGTTAGGTGATAAGAGGTAGGTAATCGGCTTGTTGACGCGTCATAACTTTGGTGTTTAACATGCCCGTGGTGATGTAACTACTGAACCAAGGTGGGTACTTCGTGCTAAAACTTATCAGCTACTTAAGTACCTATGCTATGACCTTATGACAGTAAGCAGAAAGTTAATAAGTATCCACCTAATTAAAATAAAAAAGAGTTTGACGTTTACAATCTTACCTATGTGGCAACAACTAACCATTATCCAAGCTCTGTTTGACAAGCTAAGAGTTATTGCCAAAAAATAATAATTTGAATAGGTAAGTATGCCTAGGTAAGTCAAAGAATTTGATTCCTAGACCACTTTGGACTATGTTAAACATGGAAAATAAGCGACTAAGTAATTTTGCAAGCTTTAATTGTAAGAATGTAAAACGCTCCGTTGAGTGTATTAGGCAGTTATGTCAATCGTCGGACATAATTGCATTGCAAGAGACTTGGCTTCGACCGGACGAAATTCCATTTCTGAACGAAATCAATCAGGGTTTTGGGTGCACCGGGACGTCTGCTATGGACACGTCGGCGGGCATGCTGCGCGGGCGGCCTTTTGGAGGAGTAGCACTGTTGTGGAACAAAGATGTGTTCCAGAATGTGTCGGTCGTGCAGTGTCATAACCCGCGAGTGTGTGCCATTAAAATATCGGTTGGGCAAAAGTCATTTCTTGTGTTTAGTGTGTACATGCCCACAGATATTCAGATGAACCTTACGGAATTCTCGGATTTTTTAAGTCTGGTGAGTGCTATTATAAGTAATGAAGGGGGGCCTATCTACTCGCATAACTTTTTTACGCATAATAATTATTACGCATAAAAATCAATTGTCATAACACCCTTTTTGGCTGACATTACAAAATTTTATAAACGTCTATTGTGTAGATTAGGTTAGGTCAGGTGAGGATAGTTTATAATAATAATTAAAATAAAACCCTTTCTATTGTAAAAACCGTTTTATGACAATCGATTTTTATGCGTAATGATTATTATGCGTAAAAATATGTATGCGAGTAGACCCCTACCCGTAATGAAGATATCGAGACTGTTTATGCACTAGGTGACTTTAATGCATACCCGAACGAATTATTTTATAACGAATATTCATGTTTTTGCAATGAATTAAAGTTGACTTGTGCAGATGTTAATATTTTGGGCCGAGATTCAAACTCGTATACTTTTGTAAGTGAGGCAAATGGGTCTAGACGATGGCTGGACCATTGCGTGGTTACGGAGGCGGCATTGGAATCAGTTCTTAGCGTTAATATAAAATATGATGTTTTATGGTCAGATCATTATCCTTTAATTGTGACATGTAATATTGATAGTATTAAACCTAAAGTATTTTGCAATTGAAACTTGACATTTAATAATAAAATTATATGGGGAGAAAGAAAACCCGATCAAATTGAATTGTATAATAAATTATGTAATGAAAAATTAAGTGTCATTGATTTTCCAAATCAGTTTTGTAATTGTTGTGATAATATATGTAATAATTTAGAGCACCGAGACAGTATTGATAATTTGTACCAAGATATTATAGATGTACTTAGCAACGCCGCCTCTAGCAGTTAGGTATATTGCAAAACGATTTAACATGAAAAAACCGGTTCCGGGATGGAATAGATATGTAAGTGAGGCTCACAGGGAGGTTAGGTTGAAGGTTCAGTTATGGGTATGGTATGGGAAAACAAAATTTGGCTTAATTTATGATGAGATGCAAAAATCCCGAATTATTTTTAAATCGCGGTTAAAATGGTGCCAAAATCATAACGAGCAAGTAAAGATGGATATTCTAGCGTCGCATCATTCGAAGCAGGACTTTCGGAACTTTTGGAAGGCAACCAATAAATTGAATAGCAAATCTAGTCTTCCAGTGAGCGTCAACGGTGTTAATGATCACTACAGTATAGCGGAGTTGTTTAGAGATCACTTCACTATAAAATCGCCTTTAGGTCCGTCACAACCACAACGCGGTGATGGGCTATCGGGTCAGGAGATTGCAGCCAGGTTCACAGCCAAAGACGTAGAGAATGTGGTCAGACAAATGTCGCGTGGTAAATCTCCTGGTCACGATGGCCTAAGCATCGAGTATTTAAAGTTTGCAGGCCCTCATCTGAGTAGAGTCCTCGCTATGTTTTTCACTCTGTGCATGGGACATTCCTATCTACCCGAGGCACTAATGAAAACTGTGGTGGTGCCTATCGTGAAAAACAAAACGGGTGACATCAGTGACAAAGCCAATTATAGACCAATCTCATTGGCAACAATTGCGGCTAAGGTTCTTGATTCTTTGCTTAACAGTCAACTAGATGGATACATTGATCTAAACGACAATCAATTTGGTTTTAGACGTGGACTGTCGACGGAAACGGCTATCTTGTGTGTTAAGCAGACTATCAAGTACTACGTTAATCGGAAAACCCCCGTATATGCTTGCTTCCTTGACCTTTCCAAAGCGTTCGATTTGGTTAACTACGACATCCTGTGGCGTAAATTAGAGAACGTCACTATGCCTGCGGAGCTAAACAAAATACTCCAGTTTTGGTATTGTTACGTACGTGGGGGTAGGTAACTGATAGAAATGCACAAATTCACCGATAATCAAAAGTAGACTTTAATAACGCACTCACTTAAACCGTTACAATCAATTATCGCACAATAAATTCGAATACTCAGATAATCGCTCGGGTCGCTCTTGTTCGCACTGTTCGCTTTCCAATTAAAGACTGACTAGGTACTTGCAATCGGTCCGCCTTTATAGTTCCCGTCTCCGATCATTCCAGAATGCGTTCTGGAATGATCGATGTACTTTTCCCCGCCAAGGTCGTTCGAGACTATTCGTTGCTGGAATGTTCTACGCCTTTCTACCTTGTATTGTTTGCGATGTCCTTAACCTTGACTCACGGGTCTGGAATATTCTGCGTATTGCCGTCTCATTTTTAATCGTGTTGTCTCTTTCTCATGCTTCTCGAAGGTTCTCAGTATCGCTGTCTCTTTCTAATCATGTTATCTCTTTCACAAGCTTCTAAAGCATCGAAATTCACGATTGAAGATGAGACGCCTTATCCCATCGGCGTAACACTACCCCCTCCTAAGACATGCTCGTCCCGAGCATTATCAGTTCCGTAGTATCTCGCCAATCGGTCAACGTGGACAACCTTGCAGGGACTTCGCTGGCTTCGCTGTATCCTATACGTAACGTCATTGATCTTAGTAACTACTTTGTACGGCCCTTCCCAATTCGGTGATAGCTTTGGGGATTTCCCTTTTCTTCGCGTGGGGTTATGCAGCCACACCAATGAAGCTTCCTCGAACCCCACTTGGTTAGATTTTCGGTCATATCGTGTCTTCATCTTCTCGCTGGCTTGAAGGCCATGTTCACGAACGTGACTGTGAACATCGTCTATCCGGTTTTGCAAATCGCTGGCATACTCAGTGATTGATTTTGGCGAATCTGGAGGACGTCCAGTTAAAAGGTCTGCAGGCAAACGAAGTTCTCTTCCAAAGTTCACGTAAGCTGGGGTGACTCGTGTACTTTCGTGAGTTGCCGACCTATATGACATCAGGAAGAGAGGAATATGCCTATCCCAATCCTTTTGGTGACTTTCAACCACCTTGGCCAAATGTCTCTCCAGCGTCTGGTTGAATCTCTCGACTATTCCGTCCGATTGTGGATGATATGGCGTTGTCCTGGTCTTATGAATTCCCATGATTCGGCAAGTCTCCTGGAACACCTGAGACTCAAAGTTTCTGCCTTGATCACTGTGAATTTCAAGAGGCACCCCAAATCGACAACACACTTCCATCACTAATTTCTCCGCTACAGTGACTGCTTCTTGGTTAGGGATGGCAAATGCTTCAGGCCATTTGGTGAAGTAATCCATTATAACGAGGATGTACTTTTTTCCCGAGTCGGATGTCGGAAACGGGCCTGCAACGTCTAAAGCAATTCTTTCCCAAGGAGCTCCAACATTGTACAACTTGAGCGCTCCTCTACTGCGTGTTTGCGGCCCTTTGACTGAAGAGCAGTTTGTACACTTCCTGCACCAGTCTTCCACATCTTCACGGCAGTGAATCCAGTAGAAGCGTTGCCGAATTTTCATTAAGGTCCTCTTGACTCCAAGGTGCCCACCGGAAATTCCATCATGGAAGGATCTCAATACATCACTTACTCTTTTTCTCGGAACAACCACCTGCAGGTGAGCATCCTTTCCATTTGCTGACTCCCATTTCCTGCACAATACGCCATTATGCCTAACCAAACTTTCCCATTGGGCCCAGTAGCTTTTTGTTTCAGTACTTATCGGAGCTACTTCACACCATTTCGGTTTGGGAACGCCTGCTTTGATCCACTCAAAAATGAGCTTGATGTCAATGTCTTCTTGCTGAGCTCGTCGCATGTACTCATTACTCGCTAACAGTGTCAGTCTTAAACATTCTCAAACAATCTTTGCCCTCTTGCCTTAAACAATGTTTACAGTTATCCGGACAAGGTCTTCGGGAAAGGGCGTCCACTTTGCCGTGTGATTTTCCACTGCGAATACTGTGACTGGCACGCACCAAACTAGCTCCTCTACTCGCACGTGGTTGGCAAGCTCGTTCTGAGAACACTCCGCCAGCCTAACGCCATGACCCGACAGTGTCCGGCGCAATCGAAGGCACCGCGCTCACATATCTACCGCTGTCGGTAATTTTAGGATGCTGCGCATTACTTGTTTTTGCCGTAGCAGCCGAGTCTCTCTCCGCGGCCACCCGCGGCGACGCGACCTTGCGACTCTCGTCAAACAATCGCTGTTGACCGCCATCATTCCGTATTCCACGTACAAGTTGATCGCGCTGTCTTCTCTTCCTTTTCGGGCAACTGGTTTGCAAGTGTCCGCGTTCTCCACACCAATAAAACCGTGGCCCAAACTCACGGCGAAGAGCAGTCGGCTCCCCGGCCGAAACTTCTCGCACCCTAAAAGGCCTCGAGTCCTGGCGTACAGCTTCCACCTCCAAGGCGTGTGCAACTGCATCCTTCAAGCTACCATGATGTCGCAGTCGCACAGCAGCTCTGACTTCCAAATCACGGATTCCGTCAATGAAGGCCTGTACTAGCATGCTGTCCACAAATGAAGCCGAAGCACTTTGGTACGCTTTTTTGACCAATTTTTCTATTTCAAGGACCCACTGGTGTAATGACTCACTACGTCCCTGGGCTCGATCCTTCAGTTGAGCTCTGAATACATGCTCTAGATGACTGTCCCCGTAACGTGCCTCCAAAGCTTCAAGAAGGCGGTCATATGTCTTATTCTCTCCCAGAGCTTCCAGCACGGTAAGGGCTTCGTCTCGTAGTGCCAAAGTTAGAGCCGTCTTCGCCTGGTCTTTATTCCAGCCATTCGCCTGGGAAACTGACTCAAATTGGAGTTTATAGGCCGTCCATGATGAAGTTCCATCAAACGGAGGTACCTTGAATCTTCCAGCTGCCGGGATGGATGTCTCAGGTCCACAGGTACTGTTGACCACTTTGATTTCTAGCTTTTTCACTTCGTTTCTAATAGTCTGGGGGCGATTTTCGTGGTCTTCAACTTTTACCTTGACATCATCTAATTTTTCGTGAACCTCCGTCATTTCCTTTTTCCATTCCGAAGCGGCCTCCCGTACCTCTCGGAGAATTCTAGATTGTTCCTCTTGAGATTTCTTTTGGCCACGTAGTTCATCATGGATTACCCTAGATTGTGCCTCTTGGGCTTTAAAACGTTCCTCTTGTGCTTTTGACTGTTCCTTCAAGAGGATTAAGATTGCGTTCAGGTCAAATTCCGGCTTAGCTGACGCTGCTGTAGTAGCCGGTGCGGTAGCGGTGGACGTACCGGCGGCAGCTGCAGAGTCGTCAGCTGCAGTTTGGCTCCGGGTTTTGACCCCCTCCTGCTCTTGATCTTGCGGAGTTGCTGGCATTTTCTATGCCACTTCTGACACCAAATGTTACGTATGTAGGGGTAGGTAACTGATAGAAATGCACAAATTCACCGATAATCAAAAGTAGACTTTAATAACGCACTCACTTAAACCGTTAGAATCAATTATCGCACAATAAATTCGAATACTCAGATGATCGCTCGGGTCACTCTTGTTCGCACAGTTCGCTTTCCAATTAAAGACTGACTCGGTCCGCCTTTATAGTTCCCGTCTCCGATCATTCCAGAATGCGTTCTGGAATGATCGATGTACTTTGCCCCGCCAAGGTCGTTCGAGACTATTCGTTGCTGGAATGTTCTACGCCTTTCTACCTTGTATTGTTTGCGATGTCCTTGACCTTGACTCACGGGTCTGGAATATTCTGCGTATTGCCGTCTCATTTTTAATCGTGTTGTCTCTTTCTCATGCTTCTCGAAGGTTCTCAGTATCGCTGTCTCTTTCTAATCATGTCGACCGTCGATACGAGTAAAATCGTAACTACAAAACAGAGGTTTTCAGGACAGCGAAAAAACGTATTTTGCAACTTCAAACCGCGATATTTTACTTATTAGTTTATGTTTTCGTACAAATGTACATATCATGTTTCTCAGAATTTGGTGCTCTTTAATTCTAAATATTCATATTTTTTCTAAACTGTTTATTTTAAATTTTAGATCGAGTTACGATCACGTATTTTGCGTTATCGACTATCGAGTATTATTGTAAATTACAATACCATCTTACAGCTCTAAGTTTTGCCATTATTTGTTAGGCCAATATCATCGTATCTAAAGAAACCATGTTACTTGCAACAGATTCGCGGCTATTTTATTGTATTTTATGACTTAAAATATAGTAACTCCGGTTAGAAAATATAAAAAAATATATATTTATACAGTGAATTGTATTAGTTTCAAGTAGATAATTGCCAATTATCATTATTGTTCATTTAAAAAATATTTTTACTGAATATTTAAAGAATAAAAAATATTTAGGTACAAAATAATTTAAACATTTTTAAACTTTTTATTTAATAAATAATAATTAAGAAACAATATAAGTACTTTAACACCATAATTTGGTAATTACCACCCTCAATAAGTAGAGGGTGGTAAGTACTTAGATACTTCAGGACTAATCTGGTTGCCAGCTAAATGGTAATTAATAAATAAACATCAACACTTGCTTTGGCTTAATCAAATTATTTAGTAACAAATGGGTAACAAAACATAAACTTTCACTTTGGCACTATTAAGTGCTAATATTTAGTATTTTGACTACTTTAATTAACTATTTTAATTAATTCTTCAAAGAGATCACAATGATAAAATAATAGACCAGGTACGTATAACTTTATGACAGTTCAATTAAGTATGTTGTGTTCATCGATAATCAATATCATTAATACTTAATAAAGTAGTTATGTTTTTATTTCCAATTGATAGTAACTATATAATTAAATATTAAGTAACTACATTACATATGGGAGGATGAGTTTACTAGCGAATCTTAATCTTCAAAAGTATTTTGTTTAGTTTCATTTGAGTGAGGCAAGTTTCTGTAAAAGTCTCTATAGTGTTCAGGTATCGCTCCACTGACACGGAGAAAACTTAATTCCTAATATTTTATTTTATTATTAAAAATGTTTAAAAACAATGAAGCGACTCCAAACAAAAACATTAATTCAAAGCGTCCTAAGTCAGACTAAAGTCGGCTTTTTGGTTAAAATATTCCAGGACGCCGACTTCAGTTTGCTTAACCCAAGATGTCCTGAACAAATGACACCGTTTAAAGTTGGTTCCTTCTTTTCTTAATTATTTTAATTTTATTTTTTCCCTTTTTAATGATTATATTATTTAATACTTTCCTACCCTACCTAACTAATATTTTGTCAAAAAACAAGCACGAGTTTAAAGTTTTCCGCAATTAAAGCAGCGTGAAAGTTATAGTGCGTTGTATCTAATAACTTACTATCTTAGAAGTATGAGACTTATTTTTTCAAAAGAATTTCGCAAATCGGTCAAGTAGCTTTTTATCAAAGCTTTGAAATATTTCAAATCACGCTCAAACAAACGTTAAATACGTATAGCTATACAATACTATACACATCGAGGCCTTTTTACAAAAAAAAAGTCATTTTAAGTAATAGTAACGAAATACCGGTCGGAAATATTTTTTAATTGTTTCTCTTAACGTACTCTAGCGACTTTTTACCTAACTAAAGAAAGTAGGTATTCACTAACAAAACCAGAATACTTGATATTCGAAAAAAAAAAACAGTATTACTTAAGTAGGCGATTTACACTGAGTAAAAGTTTTACTTGTTTGGTCCAATTAACCTTTTAATTAGTTAAACAGGTTTATAAAACAATCGCAATAGGTAAATAGTTTTATTCTTACGGGTACTTCCACCACTCTTCATTCATAACTAGATTCATTGGAACTTTTCCATATTAATTTAAGTAATTAACACTCACTCAAAAAAAATAAAAATATTTCCTATACACATAAACAGACGTGCTCCTACATCCACGTCACCCGGTGCAAGAAAAAACCGTATTCAAAATTAATTTTTCGAGGCAAAAAATGCAAATGGAAGGAACGGGCCAGTAAAATCATAGTAAATCAATTTAGGCGCAAAACCGAAACAGCCATAGCGCGAGCTCTTAAAGTAGAGTAACATTTTAACCACATTTACGTGCTCTGTACTTGCTAAAACGTTGGCACATTAAAATCGTAACTATTTATGCGATGATACTGGCCTGTGATCGTGACAATTGGAAGCGATTTCGGGTAAAAAAATTTTCTTAAGTCTAGTTACAATGATTTTCTCTTAATGTAATAGTGGATTACTATTGATGAACCTCGACATACGATGTTATGAAATTGGGTATTTTTTTTATTTCTCAATGTATCAAAAATGTAAAAATACAGTTTTGTAGATCTTTTTTCACTTAACTCTCCCTGTAAAAGTCAAAAAAACACTTAAATTTAGTTACGATTTTACTCGTATCGACGGTCGATGTTATCTCTTTCACAAGCTTCTAAAGCATCGAAATTCACGATTGAAGATGAGACGCCTTATCCCATCGGCGTAACAGTATTTTAACCAGGTTAACGTCGTGAGGTGGTCGGGAGCATGTTCAGAGCCATACAGGTTGGAGTGCGGCGTAAGGCAAGGGGGACTTACGTCTCCCAAGCTCTTCAATCTGTATGTCAACGGCCTAATAGAGGAGCTCAGCAGCATGCATGTCTGCTGTAATATTGACGGTATTTGTCTTAATAATATTAGCTACGCAGACTACATGGTGCTGCTGAGCGCGTCTCCGTGTGGTCTTGCCAAGTTGTTGCGCGTGTGTGAGAGATATGCGGTCAGCCACGGCTTGTCATATAATGTCAAGAAGAGTGAATGCATGGTTTTTTGGGTTAGAGGTAAACGTCCGTACTCTGTTCCGGCTATTAAGCTTAACGACGCTCCGTTAAATGTTGTTAAAGAGTTTAAGTACCTTGGGCACGTACTGTCCTCTGACCTTAGGGACGATGCAGACATAGAGAGGGTGCGTAGGGCGTTGTCTGTCAGAGCGAACATGGTGGCCCGCAGGTTTGCTCGCTGTTCCGTTGAGGTTAAACTGACGCTCTTTAGAGCATACTGTTCAAATTTTTACACGAGCAGCCTGTGGATAAACTATACGCAAAGACAGTATAGCGCCCTACGAGTGCAGTTCAATAACGCGTTTAGGGTGCTGATGGGGCTGCTTCGATTCTGCAGCGCGTCGGGTATGTTCGCGGATGCAAGAGTGGACTGCTTTTACGCCACCATGCGAAAACGCTGCACATCCCTGGTGCGCAGGGTGCGGGCCAGCTCCAACAGCATCTTGGCGACGTTCGCCCAAAGGTTCGATTGTCAGTATGTGAATCATTGTTGTCTGGTTCACGTATTTACTGCCACATCAATCCAAAGTAGGTTAGCTTAGTTGTGCTCAGTAAAAAAATAAATACATTACTAACATGAGGTTTAATTTTTATTTTTATTTACTAACACTTTATTATTATTATTATTATGGTCCAAAGATGGCTGAAATAAATGATTTTGATTTGATTTGATTTGATATGTCAAAATGACACTGTAAATAAAATCATAAGAATTCTCTTACGTTTTGATTGATTACGTCACTTGACATAGTCCAAAGTGGTCAAGGAATCAATTCCCTTGACTGTACCTAGGTACTTACATATTACTCAGGTGATTACCGTCTGTCAACTTCTTTAAGTTATTTAGTACCTACCTAACTAAGTGCCCTCCGGTTGCATGTAGTCAAAAAGCAGAAAGTACCAATTTAAGTTACTGGCCGGTGTTCTTGTAAGTAGATGCGTAGAATCAAACTTACTTACTTAAATCAAAGGTAATTCAGCGAGTTAGCACAGAACACAAGACTGAACCACACGCACACACACGCACTAACACACGCGAAAGAGCATTATCACAAACAAAAACTCTAACAAAGGAAATCAGTACGAAATAAAACATTTAAGGTTTGAAACGTATTACGTAGGTGGTAGGCAGGTACGCACACTACGCATTGACTCAATTTGTAGGTGATACTGGAGGTGCCCGCGGGTAGCTCGGTGGAACCGGTCTCCGCCGCACAGTGGTGCACGTTTTATGGAGCCGCGGAATTAATTGTTTTTTTTAGGTTAATGGATAAAAAACACATTTTAAATATATTTATAAGTATAATAAAATCATTCCTACTAATATTTAAAAAAATACCTACATTGATTGAACTTAAAATAAAATGTACAAGAAATATACTCAAGTCAAACCATAACTAATGTAACATTAATGATCCATATTATATTTATCACAGAGATTAATAAAAAGGTAAATAAATAATAAAAAATGGCTTTTTAATAAAATCAATCCTTAGAAAAAAAAAACTCTGAAAAATAAGTTTATTAACTTAATGGGGTAGTATTAAAAAGTTTGCAAATTATTGCAGCTAGAACCAATTAAATAATGATCTAGATTAAATAATGTGTAAATATTGTTATATTAGAGCTTGAGGGTCGTTGTAGCTAAAAAGTTATAGCCAATGAATGTAATATTTAGGCGAGAAATACTATCAACTTCTTACAGCCCTAAAATTACACATAATTAAGGAGAAACCATAAATATTTTTTTATTTACAATAGCTGGAATAATGTTTCTTGTATATAAATAAAACATGTTAGACAAAGTTTATAGCTTGAGAGGAATACACCCTTTGCAAATGCAAGGTATTTTAACGGTTATTTCATGCGAGTTCATTTGTACGAGTTTGGCGGCCTAATTTCTTTATAAAAATAATATATATACACAATATTTTATTAGATCATAGGTATTTGAAATGTTATATATACATATCCGATAAAAAATGTGACTACTGCTGACCATCCCAAAATGAATTAATTCCGCCGTTGCCCCACTGTGCGCCGCGCCGCGCGGCCGCCCCTCCCGGAACCCGCCTGCCTCGCTGCCCGCGCACGGTTCGACTGTCCGACTGAGGTGCTGTCCGTATTCCAAATATTCTAATCACACGGAAAAATAACGTTAGGTACCTACTTCAGGTTAAAAAGTATGCATTTGCCAAGTGCAAAATGTGTAAAATTTTGACCTGAAGTAGGTATCAAATCTATCCGCGGTATGAATATGGGAAACGGACATTTAACAGTTCAGATTTTAATTCGTTGACGAGTTATTAACAGCCGACCCCAAATCCCTAGTCCCGTCGAAGCATTTTAGTGAGTGTAACACCTCGGCCAAAGCGTGAGTGTTGCATATGTGTGTGTGTGGCTGCGCCCACACCCATTCGATTTAATAAACGTATGTCAGTGCGCTAATAGCAAGCAGTGATTTTACTCGTTCCCCTCGTATATTTATCAGTGGCGACGAGGAGTGCGCAATATACCCGCAAAATTGGAAAAAAATAATGACTGCCATGTCTGGTATTAATTTCGGTTTTTTGACTAATTTTGAGCATAGTGTCCAAAGTTGGAAAACCTACAAGAGTAGACTTAACCAATATTTCATTGCGAATGACATTGATGTGGAGAAAGATGCTACGGGAACGAAAAAGGCGAGCCATTTTCTTGAGCGCACTCAGCGATGGCACATATTTATAAACTAGCGGCGGACTTGGCATTGCCAAAGGAACTACAGTGCCCGGCCGTTGGGAAGTCAATCCTGACAGCTGTCATTTCAGTACAATTTACATTCTGTCAAAAAAGTATCGGGAATTAATAATTTGTTTATGGTTCCGAATTCAATTTTTATTTTTTTATTTTTTTGCTGGTTTGGCACAGCTGTTTTCCATTTTGGCGCGGAGTTTGAGTTTCATCTGTCAAATAGATTAAATACAGTGCTGTTTTTTGTTCGATCATCTCTAGTGTGTGATACGAATTTCTGCGTGATTTAATAATGGACAAAAACATCGAACAAAGAGTTTGTCTCTAATTTTGGATCGCAAATGGAATTTCGTGTTCGGAGTCGCTGAAAATGGAACAGAAGGCTTACGGTGACTCGATGTTATCAAAAACACGTGCTTATGAGTGGCACAATGCGTTCAAAAGCGGTCGAGATGTGATGGAAGATTTGCCTCGCTCTGGTAGGCCCTCAACGTCGTCAACAGAAGTCTGTTGACTGTTTTCTTTAACTATTGCGGTGTTGCGCACTTGGAGTGCTTTCCGAAAGGTCAAACGATAAATAAAGAATATTATTTGAGTTTTATGCGGCGTTTAAGAGAGCCAATTCGACGAAAAAGGCCAGATTGGTGGAAAGAAAATTCTTGGATTTTGCACCACGATAATGCGCCTGCGCCAAGGCCATCATTATAAACGAAATTTTGATCAAAAACTCAACAAATACCATCGAGCAACTACCTCATTCACCAGATATGGCTCTAGCCGACTAAATTATTTTTCCTAAACTCAAATTACCACTTCGTGGCACCCGTTTTCATTCGGTAGAAGAAATAAAAGAGAATTCGCGCCGAGAACTGAACGCAATCCCGGAAAAAGCGTTTAAAAAAAAAATCCATGATCGGATTATTCGTGAGCGTGAGTGTATCATTTCTGAAGGAGCATACTTTGAAGGCGATAAAATAAATTTGGAAGAATAACTTACATTTTTTGTATTATTGACCTTTTCCCGGTACTTTTTTGACAGAGAAGTATAACCTCAAACCCAAGAATAGGTATAAATTGTACTGCGATGACAGCTGTCAAGATTGACTTCCTAACGGCCGGGCACTATAGATAGCGTGCCATACGAGGATATATTGAGTCTCTTAGACGGGCAATTCACGCCGACTCGCGTCGGATTCGGCGAGCGCCACAAATTCTACGCGGCGACGCAGCAGCCGGGCGAGTCTCACTCGCAGTGGGAGGCGAGACTGCGCGGCCTCACCGTGCACTGCGAATTCCTGAACGTGGAGGAGGCACTCCGCGACCGGTTCATGACGCCCGGGCTGCAGAAGGAGAAGTTGTACGCACAGAATCTGCAGGACTTGACGCTAGCTAAGGCGATACAGTTAGCGGAAGACATACGTTGCGCCCGTGCCGGCGCCGCGGCTTCCAGTACCTGTGGCGTCGCCGACCCGAGCTCGGAACAGCTGTTCAACATAACTAAGGATTTTAAGAAAGACGGAAACGCGCTCAAAGTGAAGTGTACAGTGTGTGTGTGATGGAATGTCGGTTTGCAAATTACATATGTAAAAAGTGTAAGGTTAGGGGTCACCTACGGAGAATGTGTACGAAAGTTAACTTTGTGGATGCATGTGCCGAGGACGAGGACTGTGGCGATGACGGTGAGTTGTACAATATCCGTTCTATCCGAGGAGAGCCCTTGGTAGAAACGGTGACGATCCGTGGATCGAAAATTCAATTCGAAATCGATAGCGGGTCTGCGGTCACTGTTATATCACAAAATACGTACAATAGACATTTTACAGATGTACTATTAATACGTACGAACAAAAAGCTACAAAGCTATACGGGAGCGGCCATTAAATGTGTTGGTATGATCACGCTGCCCGTCTCGTTCGCGGGGCGCACCCACCCGCTCGACGCGTACGTCGTGTGCGACAGCGGCCCACCGTTCGCACTTAGGGACAAAATCGACAAAGAAATATACAGGTTAGTGGATTTAGGCGTGCTGGTTCCTCCTGAACATTCTGAGTACGCATCACCGATCGTCCCGGTGTTAAAAAAAATGGGAGAATTAGGTTATGCGCGGACTACTCGGTGAGCATAAATAAACAACTGGTCGTAGAACAATACCCGCTGCCTATAGCTACTGAGCTTTTTTCCAAACTACACGGTGGCATTAAATTTACAAAGCTAGACCTATCGATGGCCTATAATCAGTTTGAAATATGAAATGAAATGAAATATATTTATTTGATACAGTGACTTAAGTGGCTAGGTTTAACCAAAATAAGTGCTTAATACATATAAAATGCTATCTATAAACTGCACTGTGCGATAATTTAACAATCTGTTTACCCAGTCATCTGCACTAGGCTAAGCCTGTCTCGCAGAATGACTCATTTTTGTTTACCGTTTTTGATTAAGATATAGCGTTAAAGAATTACACAATTTAAAATAAAAAAGACTAACAAGGTAAGAAATTAAAATTATGGAATAATGCAAAGGAAAACAGGTGTGAAGTTTGTGTACGGGTGTGAGAAGGTCTGTGTTTGCGTGTAAGTGTACGTGTGCGTATGTGTGAGTGTGTGTGTATGTGTGTGTGTGCGGGTGCAAGATGTTGATTACCAGAATTTGGAAAGAGATAATGGTTTAATTTTATGTTTATGCGGTAAGTAAATGTTCTGTTTCAGAGTAATTTAGTAAACTAAGCCATCTGTGAACAATTGTTCTGACCTCCCTGGGGGAGCAGTTTATTATGTTACAACTTTCGTTTACTTTTCTGTAAAGGTACATACGCTGGAAAGGACCTACTCGTTTGGCAAAAGTTGAATTTGTACTTGGCATAGGGATCTTTAACACACGCTTCCGAAACAGCTCCTTCAAATCAGGCAGAGCATTTACCAATGTGTGAGCGAGGGTAGAACATCGCAAAATGTAGAGCTGCCGCACACTGAGGACTTCAAATTCAAATTCAAATTCAAATTTATTTATTGCATGTCACATTACAGGTTTATAGATGGAATTACATGGAAGGTATACATATCGACACACCCTAAGTTAAAGTGTGTAACTGCAAAACCCAAATTTTACAGGAAAGCGTTTTAAAGTTTTTATAAAATTTAAATGGCATTTACACGTTAACTATAAATGTCACAATGATGAAATTTGGCATGGGCCATTATACTACAATAACGTTTTATTAAGGATATTCTATATATTTTTTAATACAGTACTTCTTTAGTTATAGCAGTTGCACGCTTATACTTGACAATATTTGGTTGACTCGAACGCGTAAGTAGTAGATACATGCTTGTACTACGGGTTGATTTGCTCAACAAATCGGAATATGCCAGATACACACATATACGTAGTGACATACTTAACATCAAATTGGGCAAGTGACTGATACTTTATAGCACTCTCCAAGATAAATACTGGTAGTGGTAGATACACTTTAGTTTTTATTGACTACCTCATTAAATCATTTCTAAATGGCAGATGCACACTTGTTTAGTGATTTTACACTACATTATTGAAGTGAGTGGTGTTTGATAAGATAACATTTTCCAAGTTAAATACTGGAAATGACAGGTACCATATTTACCATACGCAATTTAAAGTAAAAAGTAAAAAAAAAAATGTAAATGGCAGATATATACTTGTTACGTCCCTACTTATAAAAAGAAATCTCTAAAATATTGTCTGTAAATGACAGATGTACTCTAACACATTGTGATATCTCTAAAAATAATTCTGTAAGCAGCAAATGCACTATTATTCCTTGTAAAGTCTCACACATTTTTCATGATTTAGGAAATGACAGTGGCATTTACATAGTTAGAAACGAAAACCCCCGACAATGCTTATATAATAACTGCGTAGATAATATGTTTACTAGGTTTTAACGTGAGTTTCAACTAAGTACGTTCTTAAAAATAGTGCTTGATTTGTAGAATAATAAAACAATTACTCTGTAATTTTTAAAATATTTATTAAAAAAACATACCGGTCTTTTTATACGGGAGTAATAAAATTATTGTAGATTATCTTCCAAAATAAGATATTACACAATCATCGTGTATTCGCACAGTAAGTAAAATAATAATTTTAGTCTGAGAAAAAGCATAATAAGTACCTATAATAGTATTTTTCACAATCGTGTTATAATAGAGAGCTTTTTAGTCGAGTACCGTGTTTAGGCCACGAAGCTTGCTGAGTGGCCTAAGTAAGGTACGAGATTAAAAAGCTTGATTATGACACTATTGTTAACAATACTTTTTGTACGAGTTCATTAAAATTCATAATTTAATTCATTAATACGAGTATATAAGAAAACTAAATATCGTAAGTAAGTACTATGTACTATCACACCACCGGCGTCCGTAATGTTGCAGTACTGTGCTGTCATTGGCTAAATACTAGCCAATCACAAAGCGTAGTTTTTTTTTTTTTATGCCCTGGATACAGCAGCAAGTTTAAGTAGATTTTTGACAGATGACGCGACCCTGTGCTACGTTCCGAAACGCCATAGATTGGCAATTTTGTATCGGATCGAGTCTCCTTAAACAAGGACACATATTATTGAAATACGAAGTTCTATTTTCAATTTTTTTTCGGTTGTCTGGAGGGTATCGAAATGGTTATTTCGGTTGTTTCGGAAGTAACATAGACTATACAACGATGAAAAGAGTGACGTTGCAGTATTATCTATGAAATCTTAATACACAGATTTCAATCGACGAGTACAAAAATATGTTTTTGTTGTTAGCTTACTTAGCCATGTACTTTTCAACCATATAATAATTAGACTGTCTGTCTGTCTTATACAGGTTAACAATATTTAAAAAATCTTGCTTTGAGCAAATAAAGTTCTAACAAGTAGAAAACAAAACAATTCTTAGTTACACATGTAGAAAAAGAAACAATTATTGCTAAATAACAACTATTACAAATTAACTTTGAATAACATTCACTACCTTTATCGTAGCTTTAATAATCTTTTATTGAGATCTTTAATTTTTATTTTAACGAAATACTTTCTATCGAGATCAAATCAAAAATACAACCACCTCAATCTCCGTTAAGGACATAATATAATGAGGTATCAAAAATACTTAATAATTCAACTAAAAGGTAACTTAACAATCTAATTATTTGGATTCTTAAGGCAATAATCATCCTGAATTAAACATTCAATGACATCATATTAATCAGTCTTCTTCTTCATCATTGGCAATCATTGCATCATTGCTCGGGAGTGTAAACTACCTTGTGTTTAGCTGTCCTTTCGATGAGGGCATGCACGCTATCGCCCTCATTTTGAGTGTGTCCCTTCTCTAGATATTTATGGGTTATAATAACATTAAAATGTTTAGCTGCCCGTAAATAACCAGCAAAGACGATGCGGTTCCGGTTTTGACCTCCACAATTATCTGACCAAAAGTTGAACTTCTTTACTCCTCTCAGAGCATTTTCTTCAATATAGTCATATAAGCAACTAGCGACTTCATTTGCTCCCCTTTTGGCTATGGTTTCATCCCAAACAAAACATTTTGCCGTTTTAGTGCCCATGTCAAATACAGTAAAGTTAAAAACTGTAAATTTCCTTTTATAATAAAGTATGCTCGTTTCGCCGTAAGGTAAACCGTGAACTTTTTGAAAGTCATATACAGCTGTCAGTACAGTTTTATCTTGTATCGAATGTTCTTTGTCTTTATATTTTAGTTCTCTTGCAATAATTTTATTTCTAATATGTGTACTGTAAGCTATATATTCTTCTTCTCCAATGGGCTTTGGAAAATTATCATGTGCGTGACAAACGTCACACATATCTTTTTTTGGTATATGAAATCCCAAATTGAAATTGGAATTTACAATGTCTCTGTACTGTCGACATGTTTTCGCTTTCTCTCGAGATTCCGGGTCTACCCACTCTAAATATAAAAGAAACATGCGAGCTACTGAGAGAGATTCATGTAAGTATAATTTATTGGACCTAGAACGCACATAATGCGATTCGACAGGAACAAAACTTATTACGTGATCGCAAACGCTTGTTGTCATAGCTGTTGTCACATTTTTTTTATGATTATTGTGGCGGCCTCTTTGGTCCTGGAGAATCATATTCCCTGCCGTTAATTTATTTAAAGCAGAATAGATAAAACCCTGCTTAATACCAAAAGTATTCAAAAACGTAACTTTACAGACTTGTGTTTTTGAATTCGGGTCATTATCTGTTTCCGTTGGTAGGAAATATCTAATGGTGTATTGTCTTCTAGATTCAGATTCGGTAGTTATACGACGTTTTTGTATCTTATGGCAATATCTGGCGATAAAATCCCATTGACGAACTAAATCCCCCATTGACCAAAATGTATCAAACAATTTCTGCCTTTGTGTGTCAGTGATTTTTTCAATACACTTCTGTTTACATTCTGTCAAAAAAGTATCGGGAATTGAACATTTGTTTATGGTTCCGAATTAAATTTTTATTTTTTTATTTTTTTGCTGGTTTGGCACGGCTGTTTTCTATTTTGGCGCGGAGTTTGAGTTTCATCTGTCAAATAGATTAAATACAGTGCTGTTTTTTGTTCGATCATCTCTAGTGTGTGATGCGAATTTCTGCGTGATTTAATAATGGACAAAAACATCGAACTTCGAGTTTATCTCAAATTTTGCATCGCAAATGGAATTTCGTGTTTGGAGTCGCTGAAAATGGAACAGAAGGCTTACGGTGACTCGATGTTATCAAAAACACATGCTTATGAGTAGCACAATGCGTTCAAAAGCGGTCGAGATGTGATGGAAGATTTGCCTCGCTCTGGTAGGCCCTCAACGTCGTCAACAGAAGTCTGTTGACTGTTTTATTTAACTATTGCGGTGTTGCGCACTTGGAGTGCTTTCCGAAAGGTCAAACGGTAAATAAAGAATATTATTTGAGTGTTATGCGGCGTTTAAGAGAGCCAATTCAACGAAAAAGGCCAGATTGGTGGAAAGAAAATTCTTGGATTTTGCACCACGATAATGCGCCTGCGCCAAGGCCATCATTATAAACGAATTTTTGACCAAAAACTCAACAAATACCATCGAGCAACTACCTCATTCACCAGATATGGCTCCAGCCGACTTAATTATTTTTCCTAAACTCAAATTACCACTTCGTGGCACCCGTTTTCATTCGGTAGAAGAAATAAAAGAGAATTCGCGCCGAGAACTGAACGCAATTCCGGAAAAAGCGTTTAAAAAAAAATCCATGATCGGATTATTCGTGAGCATGAGTGTATCATTTCTGAAGGAGCATACTTTGAAGGCGATAAAATAAATTTGGAAGAATAACTCGAATTTTTTGTATTATTGACCTTTTCCCGGTACTTTTTTGACAGAGAAGTACATGTACTTTTACAAATTGATCCCATGATTCGCTGCTGTCGAACTTTTCCGTCCCTACTTTTGTACATTTTTCCTCTATTTTTGTTGTCTTTGCGTTGAGTATCTACCCATTGACTTTTATTAAGTGTTCTCTTTTTACTTGTATCTCTTGGAACATTCTTTCTGATTCTTTTCTTTTTAGAAAGTTGGTTAGTCGTGACACCTTCTACCTCAACACTCCTAAACTCTGTAATTTCAGGTACTCGTATATTAAAAGTTGGTGTCGATACAGGAGATGTCGTAGCAGGAGCAGGTGGAGTCACGAGTCTAGAATCTGAACCGTGTAACAGATTAATTTGTTCATCTACAAACGGCAACTGGTCAGGCGACTCGTGTGCTGGAATGTCATTTATATTTTAACTCGTACACGGTTCCATCAACGGAAAAATTGTTGTTGGCGCCGATACAGGAGATGTCGCAGCAGCAGCAGGTGGAGTCACGGGTCTAGAATCTGCACAACGTAGCAGATTAATTTGCTTATCGATAAAGGCAACTGGTCAGACGACTCGCATGCTGGAATGTCATTCATATTTTGACTCGTAGTATACGGTGCCATAAGTGGAGAAAGTGTTGAAGAATTAACATTATTGAACTGAATTATTTGGTCAGCAATAAATAATGACAAATTTGGTGAATCATTCATATCATATTGCACATTATTAATCAATTGATTAATAGTAGAGGGTGTCAATAAAGGCGATTCGGTGTTATTAAGTTTCGCTTGAACAGGAGAGTGCGTTATAGTTTTACTACAAGCTGACACCGGAGCAACGGTTATTATGGTCTCTTCATGCATTTGCGAAAATTTGGAGGCAGCGTGATCATCATTTCTAGTTTCTGTATCAGCACAGCTGGAACCCGTTACATACCTATTATCATCATTCTGCACCTTATTCATAGCATCGGATGAAGCAGGGAGTTCAAAACATATATCTGAATGTTCTTCATCACTATCTGCTATGACGCTGCCAAGAATAGCAAGATCGTATTTTGTGAAGTTTTTTGAATACCGGACCGGCGCACAGTGGGCTGAAAATCGGCTTTCATAGAAATAGAAACCGAAATCGTAAATGTTTTTTTTTCTTTCTTGAAATAGCTTCTGTTTGCCATCATCATATTAGAAAATGAGCCTGAGATAATTTGGATGGGTAAATAATTAATTATAAATACATTAAAAAAAACTTGTATGGAGATTTTAAGAAAAACGGGTATTTCTCTGAAAATACTCGTCAAACCGTAATATCCTCGCAGATGGTTATAGTAACTATTATTTCTGATTTTTTGACATATTCGAAATTTTTCCACCAGGTGCACTTTTTTTCCTAAAAATCTGCGAGCTTACACCTATAGAAAAAAATTTTTTTTTGATCGCAATAGCTTACTCTTGTAATTTTAACCATAGAGATTTATTTTCAGTCAATTTGAAAGAAAAACTGATGAGTTATTAATATTTTTCTGAAATCTTTGTATGGAGCCAATATGAAAAAACAATATTTCTCGTAAACTACAAAAAATACCGTTATATCCTGTCAGGCAGTTATGGTACCAATTATTTTTTAATTGCTGACGTGCTCAAACCCTAATTAGTAGAGTTGGGATTTTTGGTAGCAATTTTGAACAGAGTGCAGTGGAGTCGTTATTATAGATACTTTTATGATTGAATGAATGAATGAATGATAATGAATGACAAAAAAATAGTAAGTAACATTACTTTTAATAAACAAACAAATTGATTATCCTATACTGGAAGTGAGGTATTAGAGTAAACCAATAGGTTTTTGAACACAACCATCTATCTATGATGTTGAATAATTAGCAATTGGAATTAAAGTTTCAAAATCTTGCATGTTATCCTCATCTGATGTTAAATTATTGTTAAGATTATGAAATGCATATACTGTGGCAATCTGTTCCATATTTTCTGGAGTAAAGCGATTTCTTAACTTGTTAAAAATCCATTTATGTGTCGAGAATGATCGCTCAACATCCACCGATGTTAATGTAGCATGCTTTAGAATCTGAGTATGATTTCCAAAATCTACCATATCTCTCACTTCGTAAAAGTCTGGACTTATATTCAGTACATATTCCAGCTTATTTCGCACAGTCTCAGTTCCGTGCGAGTTCAGTGTACTTGTTACAATGTCAATTATTAGGAGACTTTCATGTATTGAAATATTTGTACATTCTAATTGTTTTATTGAATCTGGTATAATTTCGTAGCAATCTTGTATAAATTTTAACTTATTTTTCATATGTTCATTTCCATATTAAGCTTGAACTTTTCTGATAGCAATTGCATCTCTACTATTTAACTGCATCACAACGTTTTTTATATCTTCAAAGTAGGTAGCGTAATAAAAACTAGCCTGTAACCAGGTGCCCCATCTAGTGATTACCGGTTCTGGTGGCAATGGTATATTTGGAGCATATTCTTTAAAAAGTCGAACGCGGTGGGGCGATTTCAAAAATATTTTTTTTACATTTTGATATTAAAGTATTTACCAAACTATGTTCAGATCGAATTTGCTCCGCGACTCTATGTAGACCATGAGCTAAACAAGTAACGTGTTTAACATTGGTGTATGTCTTCTTTAAGATCTTACCAGCGGCAAGCATGTACGCAGCACTGTCTGTGCAGAATATCAAAAATGTTTCAGCACGTTATATTTTTTCATCTGCGTCAGACTTACTGCACAAGCTGAACAATATATAGTTTTGCTTTCTTCGCTATATACAAGTTCTTCATATGGTTCTATCCATCCCAAAATTCTTCTAACTACGAAAATTAATTTTATTTATTATTTAAGGTCACGTCGACAACGTTTCGTAAATTATGTGTTGCTTCCGAAAATTAATGAGACTACGATTTGTGTGAATTGTCAAGATTGACAATATAAAAATGTCATAGTGATTGACTTTATTTGAAGATAATTTTTAGTCAACCAAAAAGGTATAATATTTGATGAAATGATCAGGCGATTGGTAGCTTGAGTAAGTGGAAAATTTAATTCGAGTCGTAAAATAATTTAATGGAAATCGTTTACGTATAATTTTACATAAGTTAAGATTTGTACCATTCAGTCATTCATTCAATTATAAAAAGTAAATAATGACGACTCCACTGCATTTCTTGTCCAAAAATGCCACGAGAATCCTAACCCTACTAATTAGTGAAAAATATTTTTTTTTCATTCTTTGTACCGGCTCCATACAAAGATTTCTGAAAAATATTAATAACTCATTCGTTTTTCTTTCAAATTGACTGAAAATAATTCTCTATGGTTAAAACTACAAGGGTAAGATATCGAACAAAAAAAAATTTTTTTTTTCAGATTTATGTTCGCGGATTTTTAGAAAAAAAAGTGCACCTGGTCGAGAAATTTCGAATAAGGTGCGTTGGGGTAAGATTGAACGGATTTTACACGAGATGAGAGGTGTTTTTTTAAAAGTGATATTATACCAAGAATATGAGGACAAGTTACAGGAAGCTACGCTTTTGGTAAAGAGCACATATGAACCTTTATATTAAAACTTAAAAAAGGAAGTTACTAATACTTTTACTATTGAAAAAGTTGAAATAAAGTTACACTCATTACTAAAAAATCCATGGGGTAAGATGGAATGGTGACGGGGTAAGATTGATATAGTTTTTAAAATCGTTAATATGCGCCGTAGGTGAATGTGATGCATAAATTCCAACGGTATAGCACCGTAGCAGTTTAAAACATTATTTCATATTTTAAAAAAACCGTTATTTACAGCTAAAATTCGGCTTTCTATAAAATGATATTTCAGTCTTACCCCACTTTGAGGATAGGTAGACAAGGGTTCTCAAACTGTTCTTTATAGAATACGACTTCGCTTGAATCAAATCCCAAGACACCCCCTTACAAGAAATATGAAGAAAAACCTGTCTTTTGTGCATTTTTATACGGATTGTATTTTTATAATGGCTTCTGATTTTGATGCTATGTTAAGCTTAAATCGTAGTCTAACTTTCAAAGTTTATGACTAAATAGCAATCTCAAGTAAAACTGCTACAAATATGTGACAAAATTGATTTTGTCAACATGATGTTTTAAGCGGTCATTAGCCGTGTAAACTTACTCAATCATATAATTGCTGTGCAGCGATGTCATCATCATCCGTGAGCGCTAGCCGTCGGCTTTTGAGCGCCGCATACGAAGTTTAAAGTTCAATATCTCAGAAACGATTTGACGTACCTATCGAATGTTTATTTCACAGGTATTTTTTGTTTTAATTAAAAATACGGTAAATAAGCTGAAGATCTAAACTGGCTGACATTCTCTATTCAATTTTATTAACGCAACGCATACAAACACAGAAATAAATAATTAAATGTAAGTTCACGATAAAGTCCCGTCTAATTACAATAATGTAGGCACTGTATAGGTTGTATAACAAACCTCTATAAACTACCTACCTATCTAAGTATATTTAATGAAAGTAGTTATTCCTCCACACTTTGAGAACCAGTGACTGTTACTATGGGTTTTGAAACCGGGGTAACATGAAAACAAAAATATTACCGTCTTACCCCTTTAAAAGTAGGCGGTGCAAGATTGAAATATATAAAAACTCGGAAACTAAGAAAGATAATTAAAATTCACATTGACAGGTAATTAAAATAACAATTACAAGCAAACGTATCAATACAACATCTCTCTAGCGTCACTGCAAAAGGAGTTACAAAACATGGGGTAAGATTAAAAAACATGATTTGAACGTAAAAAATTCACCTTGTCGAAAATTGACGATAACACACGACCACAATAACTGAGCGAACGGCACTGACTGAGGGGCGAGGAGCAACAAAATGGAGTTCTCAATTAAGTGCCCAGGAACCAAAAATGTGCACGGAATAGGGAGTTACGAACGGTTTTTCATCTTACACCGTTTTCCAACTTACCCCAACGCACCTTATGTCAAAAAATCAGAAAAAATAGTAACTATAACCATCTGCGAGGATATTACGGTTTGACGAGTATTTTCAGAGAAATACCCGTTTTTCTTAAAATCTCCATACAAGTTTTTTTTAATGTATTTATAATTAATTATTTACGCATCCAAATTATCTCAGGCTCTTTTTCTAATATGATGATGGCAAACAGAAGCTATTTCAAAAGAGAAAAAAAACATTTACGACTTCGGTTTCTATTTCTATGAAAGCCGATTTTCAGCCCACTGTGCGGCGATTCATCTAAAAAAAATTATCACAAAGTTAATTATTTCATTAGTACACATGGAGTGTTTAAACATACAAACACTCACACCATGAGCTATTGTGGTCAAAAAAGTACGCGAATAATACCGAAAGTTTGTAGTATTGTTCGGCAATGGGTTTGCAACCTGTCAGAGTTGTTGTAATTCTGTAGCTCTGCCTACCCAATTCTAGAAGTGAAGGCGTGACCTTAACGCAAAATTATTTTAAGTGATGGATTAATTAACTTTGCATTTATTTTTTTAATAATGTAACGAAAAATACTAAAACTTTGGTACTCGTAATACCTACCTTGGTACCTTCGAAATATTACTAGCCATTATAATAGTTTTTGATTAACCTTCAGAAATGACTTTTACTTATTTATTTAACTGCGTTGCATGCCTAAATGTAATATATATCGTTATATTAAGTTAAAAGTGCATAGAAAAATGTTTTTTTGTTACTCGTTTTCTACAATTTTATTTTTAAACGCTTAGAAAATATTCACTTACGTGCATAACATGAATTTTTTTCCGATTAATAAATGAATAAATACACAGATAAACCATGAATATAAAAGAGGTTCCATCGTTTAAGTGTGTATGTGGTTAGTTACCTACAAAGATTTATTAGGATCCAGCGTATAAATGTGTATGTGAATAGTTACCTACTTAGTACTTGGAGATCGATTTAGTGCATAAAATAAAACAAAAAGTACTTACCGCGACGTCTTGGAGATGGTATTAGTTGTTCACTGTGTTTTTAGGGTTCCGTACCTCAAAATGGAAAAACGGAACCCTTATAAGATCACTTTGTTGTCCGTCCGTCCGTCCGTCCGTCTGTCCGTCTGTCAAGACCCTTTATCTCGAGAACGCGTGGAGGTATCGAGTTGAAATTTAAACCATATACTCAAATCTACAGTCCCTTGAAGCTGGGAAAAAAACAAACTTCTACACTTACGTAAAAAAAAGATATGGCCGTTTATGTCGCAAAAAACGTGTATTTCGACACTCTCGAGGGAATCAAAATGTATAGGGTATTTCCCGTTGACCTAGAACTATGAAATTTGGCAAGTAACACCGTCTTTTACTACAAGTATAGGAAAAAATCTGAAATCTGTACATTTTTAACCAAATCACAGAAAAACAGGGTCTTTATGCAAGGAACGGCGTACATTGCGACAAGAGCCCGATCTAGGTGGATAATATTATTTGACGCTAAATATAAGAAAAAACTCAACACATTGAAGCTAGAAATATCAATATTTATAAAAAGTTGAAAAACAAGCTATTTTTAACGAAAAAACTTAATATCCAGTATAATTTGATCTCCCTGTACGTTGATTTCCCCTAAAATGTGAGGTCAGCTTAAACTGGTTTTTATAAGACGTTGTAAAAAGGGCGTTATTTGCTCTAATTTTCAAATTTATATTATTTTAAGTTGTATAGTAAATTTAAGGCCTTCACCATTCAGCCAATTAACACGCTATACGGAGTTTTTTTTGGCGGTGTCTGATACGTCAGTCGCAGAGAGTTAAAAATCTGTGTTGAAATTTAGGCTAATCAAAATGGACCTTATTGCATAGATAATAAAGTACATAACAAAATGAAGAAAGTACTATTGCGTTTTCCAACCATATTATCTTACATACGGAACCCTCGGTGCGCGAGTCTGACTTGCACTTGACCAGTTTTTTATTACTACAGATAGCATCTTCTTTGAGTTTAGAAAGAAATGAATACCGTTCACGGGCCATTTTAGCACATTTTTGAAGTAAACGTAGCGCGCGCGCATGCCGCTTCGTGTCCGCAGCAGGAATAAGGAACTGGCACCTCCCCTCTACCCGCTCAGTGCCGCCCCGCGTAGGAATGGGTAAGAGGCACGTGTTATTATTTTTTCTGGATCTTTTTAGGGTTCCGTTCCAAAATGGTACAAAAGGAACCCTTATGGTGAGACTTCGTTGTCTGTCTGTCTGTCTGTCTGTATGTCACAGCAGGTTTTCTCAGCAACTACAAATGCTATCAACTTGAAATTTGGCATAGTTGTACAACTTGCTTGCCCGCATTTATTTGTAGTAAAAAAAATATGAAATTAATTTTATTAATAATTGAATAGGGGTCTAGAATGGGGGGTTCAAAAATTAAAGTGGTTCGATTATAGCAAATGGTATGTCATATGAAAGGTCTTAATCTGCACATTTCAAAACTATTTTTTTCGAAAATTTTCTGTGATGTACTTTTTGATTTATAGCCAAAAATGTACAAAAAATGACCGTTCCCCCCCCTTATCTCCGAAGTTTATTAATCAAAAATTCTGAAAAAAATTCTGACGTATAGATAATTACTTATATTTTCTGGGAAAAATAAAATAAAGTGTTCATTATTTACAGTTTTTGAGAAATAACAAAAAAACTAAGAAAATCTGTATTAAAATTTAGGCTAGTCAAAATCGACCTTATTGCCTGGAAAATAAAACTTATAACAAAATGAGTATTTTCTTTTGCGGTTACCAAGCATATTATCTTCAATACGGAACCCTCGGTGCGCGAGTCCGACTCGCACTTGACCGGTTTTTTATCTACGTAAGTAAATTGTCAGTTACACTTTAGGAAAAAAATATGTTCTGGTCACTTTTTTTCATTTTTTTTGAATGTATATAGTAAAGTCGATACCGCAGATTACGAAAATGCCATAGTAGTATAACTGTGTATTGGGTAGATACACACTTTAACTTAGGGTGTGTCGATATGACACCCTGCAAGGGCGTAGCAACTTAGGACATTAGGGCTAGTACCTAATTATTAGTACTACGAATATTGCACATATCAATAATTCTTACATAACTTACTTTTAATTACCTACGTGTAGTTTTATAATTTTTTTTTATTTTTTTTTATTTATATTACTTGTACATTATAAAGAATTATACTTGCATTCATTTATCTCTAAATTCGGTATTTAAAAATTCACTTAGACTATAAAAGCAGTTATCACTTAAAAATATTTTTAACTTACTTATAAATAAAGGAAATTTATTTTCACATTTGATGGAATTTGGTACATGGTTGTATATTTTGATCATCATTTGGTGTGGACTGGACGCAACTTATTTTAATTTGGTAAACGGTAGTTTAAGTTTATTAAGATTTCTATTATTTCTCTTTGTTTCTGTGAGAGTCTGGAATAAGTCTGGATGCTTTATGATGAATTTACATGATTCTAAAATATACATGGATGTAAGGGTAAGTATTTTGAACATTTTAAAGTGTGGTCGACAGGAGTCCATAGGATCAATATTTGCTAGTATTCTGACACACTTTTTTGCAGGATAAATACAGCATCTGTCTCACAACAATTTCCCCACAATATAAGCCCATACAGCATTCGGGAATAAGCGTATGCACTCTTTTCGTATAGAGCATGGGTAGGATGCCTTCGCGGAAGTGAGTGCATGACTTTCAAGAGCGATCGTTGTGCTCTTTCAAGCCTTATCAAATGTGAGCTGGCAGCGCCGCCCCACACTGAGGATTTTATGTTAAGCGATGAGTCACAGATGTTAACATGTATCAACACACACCGCGGTCTGTACAAGTACACGCGACTGGTCCTCGGCTTGACCGGCGCGCCATGGAAAGCCTGCTGGCTGGCATGGACGGCATGCTGTGCCTGCTAGATGACGTGCTAGTTACGGGCCGCGATGATGGGGAGCACATGCAACGCTTATCCATGGTTCTAAGTCGACTCCAAAGTGCAGGTTTGATCCTACAGAAAGAAAAATGCGTTTTCTTCTAAGACGAGGTTAGCTACTTAGGTTACATTATCGATAGGAATGGGTTGAGGAAATCATCTGAAAAAGTAAAGGCGATGACAGACGCACCAGTGCCTAAAACTGTAAACGAGCTTCAGTCTTTCCTAGGCCTCGTAAATTATTACAGGAGTTTCGTTCCGGCAGCATCTTCCATATTAAGCCCGTTATATGACTTCTGTGTTCTGTTTTGTTCTGGTGACGCCTCCAGCCAGCAGTTCTGCTGCAAGGACCCGTACGCGCTGACCGCGACGGAGAGGAGATGTTAGATTAGGCTAGCGGGGAAAAGCAAGCCCGCCCCGACCGGTTCGGTAAGAGTAGCGGAGAGCCGGCAGAGCACGAGAACCTTAACCCGCACCGACCAGCTACTAATACTAAACCGATCAGGGCATGCGCGCCTCGTCGCCTTTGCTGCACCAACCATCTCCGCCCGCCGCAGGCAGCAGCGCACCTGCCCGAGACACCGGAGTCCCATCGGAGTGTAGGGCCTGCAGTCGATATGATGGGCGAGACGGAAGGTGAAACGAATTCAGGCATCGTTAAGTCAGCATTAGGGAGATAGATACAATAATTGGTGTATAATATATGCTAAAGTCATGGACTGCTTAAAATCAAATCTAATATCGTTTAGATGCCCCAGTGGGTATCCATACACATGCCCTTCTTTCGCAAAACTTTGGACTTCTTGTATAAATCTACTTATTCTTCTTCTTCTTCATCAGCGTGTATTCGCCCACCATTGGGAATACTCCTCTCCAATTTTCCTCCATCCACAACGGTTTTCCGTTTCCCTTGTCCAGACTGGGCCTGCTGTCTCCGTAATATCATCGGACCAATGGGCAGGTGGTCCGCCCACACTACTCCTAGCCGGGGCCTCCACTTAAGAACGCGCTTGCTCCATCATTTGTCGTGTCATCGGCACACGTGCCCGGCCCAAGCCCAATTGTAAGCTGACTCCTCCGCAACATATCTGGCACAAGTAGTGTCTTGTATAACTGGTCGCTCCTCCAGTATCTGTTCCAGGTCCCGCTTCCACCGTAGGGCCTCCTAATGCGTCTCCGGGCACTGCTGGAACTGGTCCATGCTCCCATTGTTCCCGCATATAATCAAAATCCAAGTCCAGCTTGGCGAGAGAACTTTTGAGGGTTTTGTTATGGTTTATAACACGCAGAACCTCCTCTTCACTCTCGTCACGCTCCTGCAGCAGCTGTGCATTAAGCTCTTTGACAGTCTTCAGGTCTAACTGTGTGTCAATAAGAACATCCCGACGGGTAGTACCTAGGCTGGGTGTTAGCTGAAAACATAATGACAAAGAAGCGTACCAGGGCGCAAAATAGATACACCTAATAGCCTAATTATAATTAAAGATTAATTTAAGTCTAAAATCTCATTTTGTGAATATCACACAATAATCTCTTAAGGATATGTATAATGATTTAATAATTATAACAATAATTTTACAACTGTAATATTAATGTCACTAATATACGTAATTTAGTTAAGGTTTTAAATAAGCCACATTAAAACACATTACGTGTTTATCTTCGGTTTTAGTCCCAAATATTAACAATTTAAACATTAAAGCTACTTAAAATACATTTAACAAAACCGGTGGTTGATTTTCCATATTAAGCCCGTTATATGACTTATTAAGAAAGGGGGCGAAATGGGTCTGGACCGAAACGCGGAACAATGCTTTTAATAAAATTAAGCATTGTTTAGCGTCAGATCAGGTGTTGGCTCACTTCAAACCGAGGGCGAAGGTTATCTTGACCGTGGACGCTTCCCCGACCGGACTGGCTGCGATCCTGTCCCAAGTCGATTCGGACAGCTATGAAAGACCTGTGTCGTTCGCTTCACGTAGCCTTAATGCCGCCGAAAAACGATATTTGCAGATACAGAAGGAAGCCACAGCAATTGTGTTTGGAATACGCCGTTTTCACCAATATTTGTACGGAAGGTCAACTCCGTTCATATTACGCACAAGTAGGGTAAAATTGGGGGACCTGGATACGGACCGAGGTATCCAGGTCCCCCAATCTTACCCGTGAAAGATCAAGTTTTCATCAATTCATCTATTAATCTATAAAATCTACTATTCATCAATTAATCTATTAATTCTACTTTTTTCTTCTCTTTTTAAGATCAGGTATCCAAGTCCCCCCCAATCTTACCCGTGAATACTAAAATAAATCAAGTTTTCATCAATTCATCTGCCTATTAATCAACGTATCCAGCTCCCATAAGATTACTTCTCCTTTTCATCAATTAATCTAATTCTACTTTCTTTCTTTAAGATGTTGATCAGGGTCTGCCTATATATTTAAAGGTTGTTTGATTAGAACTATTCGAAGGTGTGGTTCGAACTTCAATGATTACTGTTGGATGTTGATGTGATAAATATGGTATTTACTTATATAACGTGAAGGGGAAAAAAAAACGAATAAATCACTGTCATACATTTATTTAAATCACTTTAACAAATCAGTTATGTATAAGATCACAATTCAATTTTATGTCTTAGATAAGTACACAATTTAAAACATAAATAAAATATATCATAATTGTCTGTATTAAAAAATTAAACATTGCTATCTTTGCACCACTTTTTTAAGCAAGTAACATTATTGTAAGCACATATATTATCATGATAAATACAAGTTTTTACATCACACGATGTTGCATACCTTTCATACAGAGAAACAAAATTAGGACAGCTAATTATCTTCTAAATTATGAAAAATCTCAGTACCTAATATTTCTTTTAACCAATTCACTTTTTCATAGCCTTTTGTATGAATACATTTGTTTTTACAGTAATCAGATATTAAGAACTTATAATCACAGTAAGGTACATAACCTTCATTCCACAGTATTCCCCTGTTCCTTTCTATCCAACCTACTTGCTTACGTTCTTTCTTAGTTAAATAATAAAACGGATATGGGGGTTTAATCAACAATACCAGGACATGTTTTTCACTTAAAATAGCTATTTCTTTTGGTATAAGCTTGTTCTTTTCATCTTTAAAACCTTGGATATCGATGATAACATTCATGTCAGTTTCCGCACTATGTTAGTCAACGGTTTATACTCAATAGGCTGTAGTATTCTCTGGGATATCTTGCGAAGACTCTACTTCTAGTCGAACATCAACTGGTCCAGTTTTTAGCGTATCGTTTTGTCTTGAACAATCAATAACAAATAATGGAGCCTTTTCTCCAAATGTCTTCAAATCAAGCAACGGATCAATGTCGGCGTTGTAATACGACTGACGAAAATTAGCATACATCTCATATAATATACTGTACTTAGCTTCATCAAATTTCAAGTTTAATGAATCATATGGAAAATATTGTGAATTTAAAAACAATTTCACATTTGTTATATTACAATGATCAAACAAAGTCGAATTTTTTGTTTGATTTAATTTTCTATTTGTTTGAAATCCCAATATAACAAATCGAGGTTTCTCCAACTGAGAAGCAGTTTTAACTGACCATGAATGTTTGGTTGTTTGAGGTACTAATGGATATTCATATAAATCCCAATTTCTAAAGGCAACTTGTATAGCTCTATCTTTTTCCAAATGCTTTAGCAGTAATAACCTGTTGCGATCAGAAACTTTAATATGCGGTACACGCCACTGAACCTTTTGTACGTCTATTATGACGGCATCACCTTTATCCATACACACACTGTTTGAAACAGAACTACTTCTATGTAGTATAAGTTCGTGTCTACAATTTATAAGTATGTTATTATAGTCTTCTGCGAATCCGAGGACTTTATTCAATGGTAGAATAAAAGAGATTTTTTTTTTTTTGTTGTGGGTTCCGCTCAGGTTCCACCCCCATAAGGCCGCATTTTTGCTTTCTCCTCCATTCATCGAGATATAAGACTTCATAGTTGTAGTTATTCCAGCATTTTTTATATGATCTATTTCAACGCCATTTAATTCGTATCTGATATTTTGAAATAAAAACAAAATCGGATTGTTCGTCAACTTAACTTCTTTATCTATAGGTTTTCCTGTTGCATCGAGAGAGGACGCAGCGGCATACCCCTCAATGTAAATGGAGCTAGCAGACGGTAGTAAATATACGTCTTGCTGATGAATAGGGATTCTGATTCCATCGTTTTCTTTGAAGCTGTTAGTATAGGGATTGTAAGTATGAATTTCATATCTTTCAATCGAATTATCGTGCTGAGTCAAGTCAGTGATTTGAAGCATTTTATATTTTAAATCCGAGAGAACGTAGAAATGTTTTATTATTTTTGGTAATTACTCTAGTTGATTTTAAACGTCTTTTGTCTTTCGATATCGGAGATGAAGTATTTAGTTTTCTTGTCTGAGCAGGGATTTTATTCAAAACAATCATTCTAGGTCAAGCAATCACCGATTTTAACATGTAGGTACATGCTAATAAGATCACCGACGGCGTAAGAATGTTAACTAATTAAAAGTATCTCGATATTTATTAGGTTTAATTAAAATCTGATTAGCGAAATGCATTTTATTTACGTAGTTCCTTGTTTTTCCAAAATGAACTTAAGAATTTTAAACATAAATGACCGCAATTGTATATGCTATTACTAGAGCATCTAATATCGGAGGTTTTTTCTAATACCGGTATTTTTTCGATATCGGAAATTCTAATACCGGTTTTCCGGTATTTCGATATTTTTTCGATATTCATTATTTAAATAGTAAAATAATGATTTTTCCGTTACCACTATCTTCCCGGCACCTGCAAGGGCTGCAAGTTGGATTTTAAATTGTTGGAAATGAAACAACAGGCAGGATATGTAAAAAATAGCATTTATTAAGCAATAAAATAAGAAATAATCACTCTCAATAATGTACTTTATGTACTATTATCATTTATTTAAACCTAATATTGCTTTAATTCTTCCAAAATTCAAATAAAAAATGACGTTACAGAACTAAACATTCACGTTAAGTATATAAAACTTTAAGAAAGTATTATTATTAATCACAGCATTTGAGATCTTTTATCAAAACTTACACTAATAAAAGTTAAACTACCTTAAAAATATAATTCAATAAAATACAAAAATTGACGTAAAAAAATAGTAAACATTCTCGTTATATTAAAATAAAAGCAAATAAGTATTCTTATTATTAATCACAGCATCGTATCATTGCTTCTGCTAACTAATAATGAGATCATCAATCAAAACTTTAACCAAAAAAAATCAGACTACCTTAAAAATTATAATCAAACAAAAATAATCAACTAATAATGAGATCTTCAATCAAAACTTAAACCAAAAAAAATCAGACTACCTTAAAAATGATAATCAAACAAAAATAATCAACTTCTATATAAAACAAAACTCAAATAAAATATAAAAATCAACTAAATTTTCATGGGATTCATTCCTCCTAAGTTACATCTTCGAGTGAGCTCGAGCTTGTTGGAACAGCGACCGCAGAAAGCAGATGGCGTCTAAGGTACTGTCTTTAAGAGACGACCTTATCTTATTGCAGGTGTAGGCTGCGGAAGAAAAAGCCCTCTCAGATTCCACACTAGTTGGTGGAATATTCAACAAGTACCTGTATGCCCTTTCTAAATAAAACCCTCGGTTCCCGCCATTTTCAAATAAAACCATCTCAATCCGTATAAGTTTTCTTTTGTCTTCAAAACCACCTTCATCGTTATCATCATCTTCATCTGTACCTTCATTTCTGCTATATACATTAGTCTTCTTCTCCATTAAAGATTTTTCTATTTCGTTATTTAGTTCTGTTGCATAATCTTGATTTTCTCCATCACCAATGACACTAGTGCTAGAGCTTTTCATAACGACCGCAACATCTTCAACCATAGAATCTGGTTGGAAACGTTGCGTAAGTTTAAATATTTCCTCGACCATTTCTGCGTTGCTTAATTTCGGAAACACTGCTTCGGAATTAACTTCATTGAAATAATTTTCCGGATTTTGGAGATATTGTAGAATTGTGGCAATGGAAAGGCGTCTTTGAGTAATGCGTTCGCGTAATGATTTTAAAAGAAGATTTGCCAGAGTAGACTTTTGGCTGTCCAATTTATGAAGCATAAATTTCAGCGCAGCATCAGCTGTTAATAACAAGGCATCACGACGGCACAGTGCTTCAACAGTTACTTTGATAATTTTCAGACTATTTTCAATACTATCAAGGGTATCAAACTCATTCTCAGTAAATTTATGGTGAGACTTCATGTCGATTAAAGCTTTGGATACGCTAGATCTTATTCGATTAAATCTTTCCACCATAGTTGCGATGCTGCCCCAGCGTGTTTTACAGTCACTAAGTAGCTGGAGCTCTTTACCGATATCTTGCTTAACATGTTTTTGTAAAAACATGTCATTCTTTACTGGAGAGTTTCTGAATAGTTTGACCACAGAACGTACTTTTTCAATCAGGCTTTTATAGTCCGTTCTTAAAGTACTTGAGTTAGATGGTACTGTTATGAATTGTAAACCTCCGTCTTCGTCTTCATCACTGCTCTGATCCGAATCGTCATCTCGAACTTCGGTTTCGTTTAAGTCTAAGGCGTTTTTTTTATACATGACGTCAAGCACAGCTAGTTGAATGCCATGGGCAAGACAAACTTGATGATAAAGATTGAAGATAAGATAAAGATGGAAAGTTATGCTAATAAAATAAATAAATTAGAGTTTATATGTAAATCGAACCCAAAAAAAAGTATTGGAAGTAAGAAGAAAAGCTTAAAGAAATCGAGATTAAACTTCTCGCCGATAGCTGGGGGAAACGAGAAAAATCATAGTTGTCAGGCGCCGAGTTTAACTGCTGATGAAGATAATATCATGGAGCCGGGTCTGGATCGTCAACTAACGAGTGGAGTTCCTGAAGAACATAGGGAGCAGTCATCGCCTATATCAGAAGATTCTGCTTCAAATAAATGCGTAAAAGGAGAAAAAACCAAGAAAAATAAAATTTGTTTGTTAAGTGCTAATAATAATAACAAAGTATTACAGATCGCTGACTGTACATTGGGGGACAACTATGACATTTGCCATTACCTATATCCTCACGTGGGGGTCATTCACTTGTTACAGAATTTAGACTATAAGCTACAAGGCTTCACAAAAAGTGATTATTGTTTAATATTGGTAGGTGAAGAAGACTTCAAAAGACAACAAAATTATGCGAATTTAGTTGCAACAATACAAACATATGTTGCCAAATTTAAGCACACAAATATTATTATATGTGTCCCGACCTTTAACTGCAGCCTATATTTAAATATATTTAATCGACGAATAGAAACATTCAATGAGTTATTGTACCGTAATGTGACTAAATATAATTATGCCTATATTATTGACAGCAACAAAAATCTAACTTACGACTTTCGAATGTTCTCTAAACGATATGGTGGTATAAATAATTCCGGGGTCAAGGTAATTTTTAAGGATATATGTGACTCTCTATCTGCAATCGAAAAAGAAAATAAGTTAACATCACATACATCAAATACTGATCTGGATTCAGAGTTTTTTCGTGAATAAGCAATTTGACACTAACAATTTTGATAACACAAATAAGTTTATGGTGCTTCATCAAAACATTGGAGGGTTACTGGGCAAATTAGACCTTCTAGAAGCAACATTAAATGAGTTGTCTGAAAAAAAGCAAAGCGTAGATGTGTTATGCATTAGCGAAACTTTTGTAAAGAGTGGATCTGAAAATAATATTAAGTTAAATAATTTCAAATTAGCTTCAGCTTTTTGTAGGGTCGAGGAGGGACTGCTATCCTTGTTAAAAAGTCCCTAGAAATCAAACCGATTGTGTGTTTATCAAAATTTGCTGCTGATTTTTATTTTGAATGTTGTGGTATCGAGATCGTAGGTATAGATTTAATAGTGATTACTGTTTATCGAATACCCATACAAACAAATTCTCATATAGGTTTATTTATGCATAAACTTGATAGTCTGCTTTATTTTATATCTTCCAAATACAAAAAGAAAAAAGTCGTTATTTGTGGTGACTGGAATTTAGATGTTTTAAAGCTCAACTCAGCCACAAAGGATCTAACGAGTACTTTGATGAACCATAATTTTACAATACATATCAAATCACCGACAAGGCTCGGGGCTTGTATTGATCAAATTGCAAGTAACTTGAAGCAAGTTGAACCTAATACACATAGTCTTTGTCTATCAGATCACGATACAGCACAATCTATAACTTTTAATTTAAACAGGCGAGCAGCCATTCGTACATGGTTTGAATTTCAAAGAGATTATAATAAGGACAATATTCGTAAGTTTTACCAATGTCTTTCAGCCCTTTCTTTCTCAGAAATTTTGGACTCTTTACATGTCAATGAAGCCTTTAATGCATTCTATGACTTGTAACGAGCGCCGGCCGGTCATCGAACGGGCGAACGGTCCGGCGTGACGTCACGGCCATACGCGCGGCACCGGTGGCGGCGCGCACTCCGAGCCCACTCCGCCCGCGCCCGCAAATCCCCGCGGTCGTCACCGGGGCCTTTATATACCGCGGCCGCGGCGTCCAAACCAGGACACTGCGTGGTGTGCTCTCGAGGGATTGGCCGCAGTGACTAGTGGGGACGTGTTATTTGCGGAGCGACCTAACCAACACTAGCAGTCAACACCATCTGGCTGCCCCCACTCCACACGCTCGGACCGACGTCATAGACCGGTCGGTCGCGTCATCACTGCCCCCAGCGGAAACTCCCACAGAAATTTTGTGAGGGTAGATTATTTTCTCCGCGATTACATCTACCCTCCAAAATCTTCTTGTGCCTCCTCCACCTTGTTGCGAGTCCGCAAAGGTGGGGTCGACTGGAAAAAGCCCTTCTTAGGGCTACCCACCCAACATGCCGCCAAAAAAACACTGGCCCGATCCAACGGCGCGTAGGCGGACGCGCCCGAGGATCTTCACCAACACGCAGAGGATCGTCGTCTCCGCGGAAGAGCGCGCCAACGTCAAGCGCGCCATCACTCTGCTGAGAGCTGTTGGCCAGGCAACACCGCCGTCGACCGCTCCGAACACCCCGACGACTGAAACCGAAGCCCTCGCGAGCCTTGCCTCGCAGATTCGTGTCGGCGAGCCGCTCCAGGGAGACTCTCACCGCGTCCCCAGACTGCCATGGTTCCCGTCCGCGGGCCCCTCCTCTGCCCCGGAGTATGCAAACTCCCCGGGCAAACAGCTGGCGCTGAGCGAGCTGCTCGCAAAGGCCGCACCACCTGTCCCGCGCGCCGCGCTCACGCGACGCGCAGCCGCCGCCGTACCACCACCGGCCCCCATTGCCTCCCGACCATTGGAGCAGCGCCCACCAAAGGCGCGCCCTCATTTGGCGCCGCCGCCCGCCGGACCCGGCAACCTAGCGCCCCGCAAGGCGCCCGCGTCCGCGACAGCCCGCGCACCCGCGCGTGCAGCAAATGGGACCGCCAACCCCCAAAAAACCGCCGCGCCCGCGCGCGCGGCCCCGACTGCCTCCACGAGCACGTCCGCGCCCGCGACCACACCACCTGCCCTCGCTAGACCGACCATCGCGCCTGCGCGTACTAACGCGCCTCAAAAGCCGCCAACACCCGCCGCGCCGCCCCGAGCCGCCCCGCGACTACCATCGCCGCCTGTTGTTGCCGCTACGTTCTCCACCGTAGCGGCGTCGAGCAAACGGGTCGCAGGAACCTCGCCCCCGCTGATGCAGCAACCACGCTCAATGCCCAGGCTCGACCTGTCCCCGATGGACACCACCGGGCAGCCACCACCACCCGCCGCCCGGAAACAGCCACCACAGCTGCACTCACCGCCGCCGCCGATGTCTTTTGCCGCCGCAGCCGCCACACCGTCATCCCCCTCCGCAACAAGCGGACAAGGAAGCACGGACCCACCACCAGCACAAGCCCCTAAGAAGGTCAGATACCCGCCGCTGGTTGTCCAGCGGATCACCAACTGGGGTCGACACTTCCGGGCCCTTAAGGGGCTCCTGGGACGTGCCCCAAACGCCCGCCCGTTCAAAGACGGGGTCCGTTTTTCCCCGGCTGACGAGGAGGAGTTCCGAATGGTGCAAAAATACCTCTCCGACCTTGAGAAGGAGGACTCAAGGTTGGAATGGTATTGTTACTCCTTGCCCAGTGAGCGCAGCGACAAGGTGGCGATCAGGGGCCTTCCGGTCGACACCTCACCCACTGACATCCTTGACGACTTGACGGCCCAGGGTTTTGCCGTCGAGTACGTCAGACCCATCAAGGCCCGCAGCGGCAGACCTGGGTGCATCTTTTACGCTCAGGTCACGAAGGACGCGGCGCTATACCAAATAAAGGAGATCCTCTGCATGCCGGGAATCACCATCGAGCCCTGGAGGGGCAAGAGGGGCATCGCGCAATGCCACCGCTGCCAAACCTTCGCACACTCCTCTCACCACTGCCACCGCCCCATAGCCTGCGTGCGCTGTGGAGGCCCTCACGCAGCCAGCGACTGCCCACGGCCCCGAGAGGAGCCACCAACATGCGCGAATTGTAGCGGTGCGCACACCGCCAATAGCGTAGAATGCCCAGTCCTGCTTAGGGAGAACCGGAGGCACAAAAAATCACCTCACCCTCCGAAGCCCAGGCAGGGCCCCGAGCCTACCACCACCCGGACAGTCGAGGCGGCGCAACACAGCGTCACCCTGATGGCCCCCGGCAATGACCCCATGCAGCCTACCACCCGCGGAAAGAGGCGCGGAGCCCGAAACCGTGGCCCGCAGCCCTCCGCGCAAGGCGCAACAACTGCCGCACCCGCACCAACAACTTCGTTGCCGGCGAGCACGACCCCGGCCCAATTATCTGCAACCAACACCTCAAGCGATAGAACCGAGGCGGTGAGGGTAGTCCTGGCTATCCTACAGGAGGTCCTGATGGCCCTGCTGACCGACGAGGACGTCGCCACCATAGCCCGCAGAGGGATGGCTAAACTAGCCGGACTAGCATAGCAACCCCCTGCGGCCCCCACTTTGAAACGCCAAGGGTATCAGACCAAGAACCCGCCCCTCACCGTCGTCGTTAAGGCGACAAGGTTCTACGCCTACCACCTTTTACCGCGCAGCCCGCGCCTTCGGCGACGGCTGCGCTCCGAGGACCCGACCGTTTCTACGGTCGGCGCAGAAAACCCCGGCCGGGGGTCTACAGACCCGATACCGGATCCTCTTCCCCCTTTTTGGAATAAAAAGGGTGGAAAGAGACGACCATCGAGAGAGGTGCTCTCGAGCTGACAAGACGTTCAATAAACGCTCTCGAAGCTAGGAGCACATCAGGTGGTGCTCACCCGACTCCTCTCCTCCCCCTCTCGCTGTAACAGGGCGGTGCGGTTCCCCTCGCGTCGCGCTGAAACAGCTCCCGGCATCCTCATATAAAACCCTTGCTGGTCCAGGGCGGTGCGGTTACCCTCGCGTCGCGCTGTGAAGCAGCAGCTACCCCATAACAACCCCTTGCTGGTCCAGGGCGGTGCGGTTACCCTCGCGTCGCGCCGTGAAGCAGCAACTACCCAATAACAAATCCCTTGCTGATCCAGGGCGGTGCGGTTACCCTCGCGTCGCGCTGGGCGGCATCCTGCTAGGCTATATACGTCTATCAATCATTCAATCTTAAGTTTAAGCACTAGGGATACCTTTTAAGTTATATAATAAACAGGCATAAAGCCTCAGTATTTTATTAGTAAATCTTGTTGTTTATATTTCAAACCTAGAAACCCTGATCCTCCTGAGCTAACTGAATAAAACATCTCCAGTCCCTCAGTACCAATACAGGGGACGAGATTAATGTTAACAAGGGACGTAAAACGCCCCGTTACATTTGGCGCCCAACGATAAAAACTCACTTCTAGAGTCTTCTTTGCTCAGGATCAGGAATATAGCTAGATTTATTTGAAATAAAAACAAACCGATAATATCCGTTCACCATTATAGCATACCGATAAAACATACCGTAGTCATTTTAATAGTCGTTTTCCACCATAGCATACCTTTTGATAAACCATACCGTAATTACTGTACCAAATGCCCACCGCTTGGGTATATGAATTAAAGAAACCCGAATTAATCGTAGAATCTCAGAAGAGGGAGCTAGGAACCGAGAACCTTACCGTAGATCAGCTTCGTAAAAATCTAGTAGAATTCATACGTGACCAGGAGTACCGAACACCTACGAAAATGTCAGATACCGAATTAGATAACAGTAAGTCCGATGGACAACCAGTGAGGAACCTAGGGAAGATTATCAAAGAGTGGAACATAACCTTCGATGTTACGGATAACGCAGTAGAGTTTCACGAACGGTTGGAGGAGCTCATAGACGCGAGTAGCATTGAGGGGGATGATGTTCTTAAGATTTTGCCTAGATTATTAAGAGGAAAAGCGTTGCTATGGTACAGGAACAATACAGGATCATGGGACTCGTGGGACAGCTTCATGAAATTCTTTAAACTTTGTTATTTCCCCAGCAATTACGAGGCTAACCTCATTGAAAAAGTGATAGCGCGAAAGCAAAAGTTTAATGAGAGTTTTATGAGCTATTTAACCGATTTGCAAACCTTAATGAGGAGGTACGGCAAATTAGGAAACCAAGAACAAATGGATAGGGTTTACGAGAATATGCACCCCAATTATAAACTTTACGTCCGTAAACAGGATTTTAAGCATTTACAAGATTTAATACAGCTAGCGGCCGATTACGAACGAATCTCTCAGGATAGGTGGCAAAGAATGTCATCTGGAACGACAGACTCAGAACCGGGAACCAGCGCGCGGACGCAGGCATCCGCGAGCCGATATAAACCGAACGCACCTACAGAGAGGGGAAAAATAAACAAAGTACACCCTGAATACAGTCCGAAGGGGAGTTGCTGGTCGTGCGGGAAACCGGGACACAACACTAGGGATTGCAGGGGAAACAAGCGGTTGTTTTGTAGTACGTGCGGGAAGGTTGGAGTACTGAGTAAGAACTGTTGCGGAATTTACAACTCAAGGAACAAGGGGGGAGAGGTAGGCTCCGCGAACGAAGAACCGAGAGAGGATAACCGGTTGTATATGGATGTCGTGATTATGGGGGTTTCATATAAATGCCTCGTGGACACGGGATCAACCAATACTTATATAAACGAGCAAATATATAAAGAATGTACCGCTAAGGCCGCGTTGGAGTCAGAAAAATCACGGAGGATAATATTGGCAGACGGCACCAAAATTGAGATAAACAAAAATATATTAGTAAATTTAGAGATACAGGGATCCTCCATTAAACACTGGGTAAGGGTGTTACCGTCCGCGAGATATGCGATAATCGGGATGGATATATTACGAAGGGTAGGCTTTCAACTACTGTGGGGCCGGCAGGGGACGGCTCTGAATAGTGTAACCGAAAGGCCAGATGCACAACCAGGGAACACACCGGTAGGTGAGGAAACCGAGCCGAGTTTAACGCCGGTATGCACAACGCAAACGGAGAATCTAGGTTGGTACGAGTCCGTAATGGCGGAGATACAAAAAGGTGAAGGGCCGCAAACCGGGTATTGCATAAAGCAGGGGCAGTTATATAAAAAAATTATAAACTCGTCCTACGGAGTAAAGGTAATGCCAGGATCCGAGTGGAGGCTATGCGTACCGAAGGAAGACAGAGATAACATTATCAGTCAACACCACGATACACCAATGGCGGGACATTTGGGTACTGCTAAGACATTGCAAAAGGTAGCGCAGAGGTATTACTGGCCCGGGATGTACAAGTCAGTAGCAGGATACATAAAGAAGTGTGTGGCATGCCAAACGCATAAGCCATCGCAACAAAAAACACCCGGTTTAATGCATATAAATAATGCGTCGGTACCATGGGAGGTAGTGAACACCGATTTAATAGGCCCTTTACCAAGGTCGTCAAAAGGTTATAACTGGCTAATAGTGTTTCATGACAAATTCACAAAATGGACTGAGTTACGCCCATTGCGGACGGCAACGGCAAATACAGTAACAAAGGCATTTAAGGAATGCATAGTCATGCGTTACGGCTGCCCACAAAAATTACTAAGTGACAATGGAAAACAGTTCACAAGCAAGTTATTTACCGACACATTAAAGAGTTATGGAATAGAACATCGCCTGACCGCCCCGTACACACCGCAATGTAACCCAACCGAGAGAGTAAATAGAACTTTAGAAACAATGATATCCACATTCATAACGGACAATCATAAAAAATGGGACGAGTATTTACCGGAATTTAATGACGCAATAAACACAACAGTACAAGCATCCACATCGTACACACCCGCATTTTTGTTGTTTGGCAGAGAACTCCGATTACCGGGGGATCAAAATACATTTCCCACACCGCAGATAAAAGAAATAAGAAAAATAAATGAAGTCTACGACATAGTTCAAAAACAACAAAACAAGGCCTCCGATAAGCAAAAACAAAACTACGACAAAGGTAGGAGACAATGGGAACCAAGGACGGGCGAGCAGGTGTTAAAAAGAAACTTTGTTTTGTCCGACGCAAGCAAACATTTTTGCGCGAAATGGGCACCGATGTACGTAGGCCCGTACACAATAATAGGGCAAAAATCACCAGTAATATACCTAATACAAGACACCGGTAAAAAGAAACGAATCATAACAGCGCATGTAAAAAATTTAAAACCGTTCCATATTAATTACAACAATATCCGATACCATTTATAAATCGATAACATAATATTCCAATCCGATACGGCCGTAGGACAAATAACAAAAACATAAAGTCATCAAAATAAAGAAGCAAAAATTAGATAGCTAAAAATAAACTCACAAGACGCACAGTTAACACCGCGGGAATATATTGGAGGGTAGAAGTTAATCTCGCGCCGCCGAGCGCCGCGAGACCGGCCCAGTAAGATAACAAGGTTATCGAACAAAGATTGTCTACTCCGGAATGAATGCAACACGTAGAAAAATATTTGCGTTGAAGCAAAACATTTTTAAAATTATAGAAGCATTCCGCCGTTTACCATTTGAAGTCCGACAAATAGAATATAGATATAAAACAAAATAATATAGAATAAGGATTATGTAAGCACTCGTTACAACAACCAGTATCGAGTAAATGGTTAGGGGAAAAAGAGAATACCAAGCATTATAACTGTGATTTTTACAGGTAAAAATCTCCATACGAGGGAGGGGAATGTAACGAGCGCCGGCCGGTCATCGAACGGGCGAACGGTCCGGCGTGACGTCACGGCCATACGCGCGGCACCGGTGGCGGCGCGCACTCCGAGCCCACTCCGCCCGCGCCCGCAAATCCCCGCGGTCGTCACCGGGGCCTTTATATACCGCGGCCGCGGCGTCCAAACCAGGACACTGCGTGGTGTGCTCTCGAGCTGACAAGACGTTCAATAAACGCTCTCGAAGCTAGGAGCACATCAGGTGGTGCTCACCCGACTCCTCTCCTCCCCCTCTCGCTGTAACAGGGCGGTGCGGTTCCCCTCGCGTCGCGCTGAAACAGCTCCCGGCATCCTCATATAAAACCCTTGCTGGTCCAGGGCGGTGCCGTTACCCTCGCGTCGCGCTGTGAAGCAGCAGCTACCCCATAACAACCCCTTGCTGGTCCAGGGCGGTGCGGTTACCCTCGCGTCGCGCCGTGAAGCAGCAACTACCCAATAACAAATCCCTTGCTGATCCAGGGCGGTGCGGTTACCCTCGCGTCGCGCTGGGCGGCATCCTGCTAGGCTATATACGTCTATCAATCATTCAATCTTAAGTTTAAGCACTAGGGATACCTTTTAAGTTATATAATAAACAGGCATAAAGCCTCAGTATTTTATTAGTAAATCTTGTTGTTTATATTTCAAACCTAGAAACCCTGATCCTCCTGAGCTAACTGAATAAAACATCTCCAGTCCCTCAGTACCAATACAGGGGACGAGATTAATGTTAACAAGGGACGTAAAACGCCCCGTTACAGACTCAATTTGGCTTTATTACAATTTATGCTTTCCTCTTATTAAAGTCAAAGTAAATAATCGCCAAAGTAAAGTGAAGTTGTTATCGAAAGGAATTCGGAAATCATGTATTACTAAACGCAAACTGTTCTTAAAGCTAAGAACTACTGAAAGGAATAAATATAAGAATAAACTTGATGGTTTTAAAAGTTACAGTAGAATCCTGAAAAAATGTATAAGTAGGTCGCAACAAATCAGTAATAGTAAATACATTGCCTCGACAAACAATAAATGTAAGGCTAGTTGGAATGTAATATCATCAGTGACGTCAAGCAATATACTCAAATATGACATCAATTATTTACGATTTAATGACATGATATATAATAATCCTAACGATATTTGTAATTTATTAAATGACTACTTTATTGATATATGTGACAAGTCACACGTCACTAATAATTGCAATAGTAATGTTATAGCGATTAATCCGTTCTCAATTTTTCTAACTCCAGTAGATGAAATTAAAATTCAGAAAATAATTATGTCACTGAAAAATAGCAAAAGTAGTGGAATTGATGACATCACAACAAAAAATATTAAATTAAATAGAATTGCTTTAAGTCGTCCACTGGCTCTGTTAAGGCTTTAACAGCAGCGCCATCTATCAATATTGTAATGAACTACTTGCCTAACTTAGTTAACATTAAGACATTAGATCGATAAGCCTACTAACTAGTTCATAATGTAACCTCAAGAGGGCGCTGATACTATGCATAAAAAGGAATGTCAGCCAGGCATCAGCCTCACACATTATTAGCGATAGAACCTAATACATGTCTTTACCAAGTTCATATTTTATTAATTTGCCGCCATTGTATAACCCCAACAGGCTCACATAATCAACCTATCACTTTGTCAAGGCATCTTCCCCGAGAAATTAAAGGTATCGATAGTGAAACCTCTATTCAAGAAGGGGGACCGCAGCAATCCAAATGATTATCGACCCATTACTATTGTTCCCATACTTTCGAAAATACTTGAAAAGGCTATGTATGAAAAGCTAAATAATTTCTTAACAAAACATAATATTGTTTGCCCTGAGCAATATGGCTTTAGAAAAAGCTTCTCTACAGAACTTGCTTACTTTGATTTTATAAAATATGTTACAGAGTCTATCAATGATAAAAGTCCAATTATTTCTATTTTTCTTGACTTAAGCAAGGCGTTTGATTTTGTTGATCATGCAATATTGCTTTCAAAATTAGACTCATATGGAATAAGGGGGCCAGCAAATGATTGGTTCAAAAGTTATTTAAGCAATAGACAACAATGCACAGAATGTACAAAAATTGCCGAGGTGAAAAATCAATTTGTAAAAAACACTTACAGATCTGGTATGCGTATAAATGGTTCCGGGGTGCCACAAGGGAGTATTTTAGGACCGTTGTTATTTCTTTTATATATATAAATGACCTCCCGCGTGCCTTATCAACAAAGTGTATTCTTTTCGCAGATGACACCACATTATTATTTAAGGGACATAATATTAAAGTGCTGGAGGATACAGTAAACAATATTTTAATTGATGTAAATAACTGGACAAACGCTAACCAACTAAAGATTAATATATCTAAAACAAACTATGTTCGATTTCGATCACATAGATCGAAATGTATAAATTTTAATATTAATTATGACAATGACACTATAGAAGAGGTTGATAGCGTTAAGTTCCTAGGTTTGATAGTTGATCAACATCTTAATTGGAAAGAACACATTAGCTCAGTATGCTCGAGACTGGATAGATTTGTTTTTGCTCTGAGGAGGCTGAGAAGAACTGTCTCTGCTGAAGCGGCTGTAACTGCTTACTATGGTCTCGTTTCATCTATTCTAAACTATGGCCTAATCCTGTGGGGAAATTCTGTAGATGTTGATAGGGTCTTCAAAGTACAGAAAAAATGTATACGGGCAATATCAAATGCTTGGTTAATGGACAGCTGCAAACCATTTTTTAAAAAACTTGGAATATTGCCTCTGGCCTGCATGTACATACGTAATATCTGCTTGTTTGTTAAGGCCCAAGGCCAGTACTTTAAAGAGCGCTCCAGCGTGCGCAGTGGCAAGCTCAGGGAACAGTATAGGAATCTAATGTATGAGCCTCGTTGTAATACTGATATATATAAAAGAAACGTTTATAATATGTGCATCAAAGTGTACAATAAACTGCCACTTGATCTGAAATTGGTACAAGGTAAAACATTCCGAACTATGTTAACAAAATGGCTCTTGGCGAAATGTTTTTATACTGTCAATGAGTTTATTCATTATAAATAATATTGACTAACAATCTAAGTTAATGTTTGGTAATATGAAATTGTTAATTAAAAATTATATTAGTCAATAATTTTACAATGAGACTTTTAGATGTAATTTAAGTATCAAAAATAATAATGTAATTAAAATATTTAAGGATAAGTAACTAAACATAAGTAACTGATACTTTGAATCGGTAAAAATTTGCATGTCGAATTGACGACTGAATACTGTGACATTTTAATATTTAACACCTTGTATACGTAGGTATTCTTGCAAATAAAGATTATGATTATGATTATGATTATGATAAGTTTGAATGCTTCTTCCAACCTTCAGCATGACACTTGCACCATCTGTTACTACTGCAATGATATCCCCATCTAATGAAAGTCCAAATTCAGTTAGTTTTTCTTTTAAAAGCCGAATACACGTCTCTGCTGGCATCGAACCTGTGATTCGCACCAAACCCAAATTTTTGAAAGATGAGCCATCTGCAAATTCTTTTCGATAATGTAAATTAATGTTTATATATCTGATGTTTCGAGTAGACGTCCACTCATCAAAACTTAAGGAAAACTTTTCCTCAGACGCTAATAAGTGTTTTAGTTCGTCTACCAGCTTTTTCTTTTCGTGTTTGCTATAGTTCATGACTATATTTTTTATACCTGTCGGAGTCGTTGGTAGTGCGTAACCAGAATTTAGAACTAATCTACACTGATCTTGCGATGAGCAAAATATTCTAAATGGTAATCCATCCAACGCCACCATTCTGCTGACTGTTGCTTCCATTGATTGAGTACTTTGAAAAAAGTCTGTAATTTTCTGCTTTTTTTCCAGTGAATCCCGTGATGTAGACGCAGCCGCATAAGAACTTCTTTTTCTGTTTACCGCTGACACCGATGTTTCTTTAGAAATTGAAGGTTGGCTTGTAGAATCATTTGCCTCGGTAATAGTTAGCTTTAAATTAATATCAATTGAATGCGCAGATTTCAAATGAACACGAAGCCCTGTTGTCGGTACTCCATGACATCTTATTATTTTTTGACAAGCGTTACATTTACCGGATTTACCATCCTCTGCCCTGAGAAAGTAATGCCAGACTGAGGTTTTATCTTCACACTTCTTCTTAAATTTTTCATAATTCATATTAATGAATTAATAGTTTTCACAGATGTATTTGCTTAACTGTACCAAGTAAAAACATAATTAAAAATGTATCAATCAAAAAAATCTTAATCTAAATAATATTAATGTTGGCTTTTATCAATCCATGCAGATTTGGACATGTAACTTAGTTTAGTCCAGAAATGGAGAAAGTATAGAAGATAAAACCTTTATTAGCGGGTTAACTAACTACCTACCAAATTTCACATCGATTGGTTGAATGAAACATTGAGCCGTGTAGACAAAACAAACAAACATAATAATATTCACACGCATAACATTGATAAAGATAATGATTAAATTGCGAAATAAATTTAATAAATATTGGTAGGTGCAGCTTAACACATTTTATATAAGCAGAGTAGAATGAGATTTAGATCAAAATAATATAGAATATTTTATACTTTTCTGCAAGGGGATAATTATTATTTATTATATATAGTTTTTGTACACTTACCCGTTTCCCTTCGTCAGCCGACACAATCACAACAGTTTACGAACACTTTTATTACGCACTAAAATAAATAAACACACTCAAGAAACTCAAAACAATACTTGGCTTGGCGTGAAGCAAGGTAGAAGTTGTACAACCAACTGAACCAGCGGCGTGGGAGGTGAGTCACGCAGGTGAGACGATAACGCGGCGAATGGCTCATTCTGATTGGCTGAGCCGCTGAGCGTTGTGGCGTGATCGACATCCATGTGACCCACGCCATCCCCTCTCACGCCTCACCCATTACGCTTCGTTCATTTGTTCGTTATCTTTATAAATTGTAATATTGTAGGTATGTAATTTAAAGTGAATAAAAACATTCACTACATGAGAAATGCACTATTAGTATTATTACTTGTGACATTTACGAGTGTTCAGAGTGTTGAGACTGTTAACACAGCAATACTCTATTTTTTAAAAATTAATTTCTTCTGGAGGTTTCAATATCGAAATTATCGAAATACCGGTATTGTAAGAGTTCAATATCGGTTTTGCCAACATCGGAACTATGGTCCGATATTCCGGTTTTTCGATAATATCGAAAACCGGTATTCATGCTCTAGCTATTACCCTGTAAGTTTTGATAATTGTAATTAATTTTCGATCCCATATATTTAATAAATTCCTTCGGAGTTTTCAAGTTACCATAACTATCAAAGTATTCAATATAATCATATATTTTTGCATAGGCTACCCAATGACTACCAGTAGATGATGAAGAATCTAAATTAATAATCCCACATTCGATTGGTAGTGGTGATTCTGGTAATTCATCTCTTATAAATACATTACGAAAATAAGGTATATTTTTCGCGTGATTTATAATGTCGATGTTAGTTAACGCTGTTTTAGGTAGCCGACTGATTAGTTTTTTGTGTTCGTAACATAAATCCCTACCCCATTCTTGTACGGCTTAAGATGCAGTCCTTTCCCGATACACAGTCCTTTCATGTTCTCGTTCTGTTCTGTTTCTTTACTTGTGCTAGTTGTTTTTAAGCTGATTTATATTCATTGACAGCTTTTGTGATTCCCGCAATGCCACCTGATAAAGTGCCGCTGGCAGACAATCCAGCAAATATAGGTGTTAACGGGAGAAAACCGCCAGTTTTAGGTACAGGTATCACTCGCGGTATTTTAATAGGTAAATCTGACGCGAACTCTCGAGCTGCTTCGTATGCTAACTCTGTTAGCATTTTCTTACATTTAGGTTTTAGGTTACGAATGTGTTTTTTTTGTATGTGAGACAATATTATTAAATGTTTTCTTTAAACCAGCACCGGTTTTGAACTTCAATGATGTTGGTGTTTTATTCTTCACTTTATGAATATCATGACATTGTCGTTTGCTCCTCATGATATAATAATTAAGTTTAAAGTAAGGATTTCAATATTTCGAGTGTAAAAGTCCGTATCGTTTAAAGATTAACTTTCAAATGAGCACAACGTAAGAAATATATCTTTTAAATACTTTCGTGCCAGTAAGAATATCTATAAACGATTTGTCTTTTCTATCCAGCTGTTCTCGCTTGAAGGTAGTCCTAGCGACTTTACATATACTTTATTTCCCCTGCTTTTTATTACTTTTTCAACCAGGATATACATCAGGATGTAAAGTTTTTTGAATTTCTTGTCCATAAAATGCTCTTAATATTGGTCTCGACTTCACATCTTCTAATAAATAAGTTACAGGATTAGTGTGTTAAATCTTTGTTATCTTAAATATTTCTGTAGACCAATTAGGAGTGAAACCTTTTTCAAAACAACCTTTATACTTGCTGATTCTAACAAAGTCACCTACTAGAAATCTCTTGATTTTCAACTTTTTCTTAGACTGCAATTTAACATATTTTTGAAATACATCCGCTTTATTTTCATGGCTGATTGAAGCAGGAGGTCTACCTACAGTTCTATGAAAATCATGATTATATTCATACATTTTACTATCTAGCATCCCATCAATCCATTTATAATTGCCTTTTAAACTGAATTCCTTATAAAGCTTATTTTTAAGCGTTCTTATAAATCTTTCCACAATTGATGCCTTTTTGGTGGAGTATGTTGAATAATGGTTAATATCATATTTTCTCAGTACTTTGAGAAATGTTTTATTATAAAACTCTTTACCCATATCTGTCTGTAAATTACTTGGTAATCGTCCTTTCGATAAAAGTGTTTCAAATTGCTTACATACGATTTCTTTAGTCTTCTGTTTGAGTGGAAATGCCTAAGCGTACTTTGAAAAACAGTCAATAATTAGTAATATATATTTATAGCCAGAATTTACGTCCGATAATGCCTGCATGTCAATCAAATCCGCCTGGCAGAGGTCATCTATATCTTTTAACATAACACTTCTCCGAGGAAAGTTCACTCTAGCATTTTTGTGAATTTCATTTACGACGTCGGCTTTGCTCATAATGCTTGTCCAATTCTTTTAAGGCGATATCTTTTTTTATTGCTTTGATACTGTCTTTTAAACTTTCAGTTAGTATTAAGAAATTATCTCCCTGAAGCTTATTTAAAGCGATATCTTTTTCAATGTTGTCTACACGATTCAACAAAATCGAAGTTAGCTTTTCCAAACTTAACACTGTATTACGATTGTCCTCGACATGTTCTTTATTCGCAAAATTTGACACTCTAGGTTCATTTATAGATTTTATTTTAATGACTTCTATTTGACAACAATCAACTGAATGATATTCACTTTTCTCGATACTCATGTCTAATGCTCCTCAGAGCATTAAGTGCAATGATAGCAATAGGCGATGTTTTATTCTTTTATTATACCAGCTTCTTTTAATTCTTCGATAATAGATACGATTTCATTATCATTATAACTGTTACCGGCACTTTTATATGCAATTAATAGTTTGAGTCTTTCAATTAATTCATTTGGGTCATCCCAATAAACATAATCAGTGTTTTTCTTGTACTTTTTTAATAAAGGCAAGAAACCACCGCTTTTTAATTTCGTTAATTGTTCTGGGAAATCCTGATTTGCATCACTAAGCTGTGAAAATAAAGGTTTTATAATGTGACGGTATTTCGAACCTTTGTCCCCCTTCAATGGTCCGCTAGGATTGAAGTCTCGTTTGTGATCGTGAGTATTAATTAGTATTTCTTTATACTCAATTTTGTCTTGTTCTGTTACAATGTCAAGATTAGGTTTATTGCGTAATAAAAGTTCCTTTAAACCCTCTGTTAGTTCATAGTTTTTATTCTTAACGATAACCATATATTTTTTCCCCGCATCATTATTTGTTGATGACAAACGTACATCTATGTTTCCCATCATGGGCTTCTTGTTCTCGCTCCGAATACCGAATGGAACGTTAATGTTGTCATAAATATTAAGCATATCTTCTTCTTTAAGAGACAATAGTGTATCATTATTTTGCTTTCGCAAACTACCATCTGCTAAATCATAATACTATGAGCACTTACTAGAATCAGTCTTGATTATGTGTCGTATTCTATAGAAGAATCCAAGTCATTAAAAGTGTCTTTTACATTTAAACTTTTTGAAATGTTTAATTCAGGACAATCCGAGCCATTCACTTTTATCAGAGTTTCTAGAGGATCTGTAATAGGCTTGAATACTTTCTTAAATTTAAGATTAGCTGCATCCTCTTCATTTTGAATCATCTTTATTTTATTTTTTATGTTTTCAACAGATTTAATTAGTTGTTCTTTTACATTTGTCTCCGTCGCAATGACTGTTTAATACTAATACTCATCATCTAGTGACATATTTTAAGCTTTGAATAAGTATTTATGAGAAGGCTAAAAATGGATAAATATGTCAAATCCTTTTCTATACCTTTCATTATCAATAGCACAATCTTTATTAATCAGCAGGAAGTTGAACTGATCTTGCCAAACAGCGGCACAAAGCTGTTTAAATTTTATCCACTCTACATCTGTATTGACATTCTCATTGTATATATGTTTTAAATTTGTATCATCTTGTTTGTAGATAATTAAAAGATTAGCGTTATCTCTAATAAGCTGTTTTGGTATCTTTGAGTATGTTTGAGATAAATAAAAACAGTCTATCCGTCTGTGTCTTCCCATGGCAAAGTAATTTCGTATGTTCACCTGATTTTCACACGCAACGTCATCGAAAATTATGATTGAATTGATCAAAGTATCATTAGGGTGAAGAACTTCTTTATTCTCATTGTATAAAAAGAATTCAGCTTCCGGAATTTTCTGTATGATTTGTCTTAATAAATATAAATATACTTTGCTTGAAACGCTGTCTTCGAATACAAATATATATGCTTAAACTTCAAACCGTTTTCATGTAACAATAAATTTAACATAACATTCGTTTTACCACAGTTAGAAGGTCCACATATTATGCATCGAATTGTGTTTGGTAACAGTGTGCTATGTTTGACTTTTTGTGAGCGATTTTCTATATCAATAGTTCTCACTTCTAAAGTTTGAGTTTGCTTGACGAACTTCATTGTGTAGTGTGAGCTTAATTGAATTTTCCAAGTATTTATATACCACATAAAATGATGTAATTTGAAGTAAAATGTCATTATAAAATTAGAACAGATTGTAAATGCTGGCATTACATTAAGATGTACGAAATCGTAGTTGGATTCCTTTATTTAGGTACCTAAAAGATAGAATAAGATTTAACCCTTCCTTTTCTATAGAAATGCAGTTCGAACGTGATATGGTAATTGAATCGGCTTAGCTATAGCTAGAAAGTAAAAAACAGATCAGTTCACTTCAACAGTTTATTATAATTATTCGTATACATGTTCTTGCTGTATAAAACAAATAAGAAATACCTATATTATATTACATATACTAAAACTTAAATATTTTTTTTCGCTACTCAATCATCTATTAAATTTGATGTTAATGTAATTAATATCTCATTAATAACAAATATAAAAATTAAAACAACAATCTGCATTTGTCATTACCGATAGTATTATTCATGAGTAAATATTTATTACACGTAACCATTATTCATAATAACCAAAGACGACTTTTACACTTTATTCATGAACAATACTAAATCATTTAAAATATCGTCTCACAATGACCCCATGGTAATGCATTTATTTGATCTCTCAAAACTTGTCTCTTATCATCACTTCTGTTCAATACTTGTTTGTCTTCTTGTTGCGAATACAAAACATGTTTTATAGACCGTATCATGTTCATCTTACAACGAAGTTGTTTATCAGCTATCAATGCCATATTATAGTCATTTAGTGTTAAACGCTTAGAAATATATTTAGAGATGCCTTTTGCTTTTTTAATGGCACTGTTCTCACTTTTGATGCAATATAGTTTAGCCCTCAAACCTAAAAATTCTTTTATTACATCACCTCCCATCTCGTCTTTGAATATGCCTGGTATTTTCTCATTCACTTTCGGTATGTTATACGGATTATTGATTGCAAGGTTGCTAGTGTCAAATTTAGAAATATCACGATACATCTCTTGATAAAAATCTTCTGTATAAATCAATCAAGTACAACAGGCTGTATGTGTAGCACAGGTGTGCATCGTTTTTGAATTGATTTTTGATGTAGTCGTAATGAAACTGATATAGGTGTTGTTTGGCAAGCTCTAAAACTGTGAATCCGATATAAATTGGCCTGTCTAAAACAATTTTTTCATGGTTTAACTGTATTCCCACAAAGTTTTCTGAAAATATAGTTACACTCCTCCGCGTATTCCTTTTTCTAACATTTGATATATCTCTAAGTCGCTTATTAACTCTAATTCAACCTAACTCTAAGTATACAGAAGCATTGCATCCCAACTTAAACTTGGGGAAGTGATGTAATACGTAGGATCTAGATTATAATAATGCAAACTAGTCATCCTAAACTTTTCGAAAATGTCACATAATAATAATACGTCAATTTTTAAATATAAGTCGGTATATTCCCCTAGTGATTTTATATTAAAGACATTTCATATTGTTCGCGCGCGTTCGTATTCAGCTTCAGTGATATGACTATCATTCAAACTGTTGTAGAAACAAGATTTTAGAGGAAGTTCGGTTTCGGAAAATTTTAAACAACTATTCATGTAATCATACGGGACACCTTTTTTACATAATAAGTCACGACGATTTTATCAGGAAACTCACGTGATAAATTGACAAAATCGTTTTCCGATAAACTTTTGCTTAACGCATCCAGACTTGAAATCATAAACTGATACGAATCAATGAATTTAATTTGAATAGAACGAGAGTTGCTATCTGTTTTTATGTATTTTGTTATAGAAAGGTACTTTTCTTTAGTTTGAGGAATAATTTTAACGGAACCTTCTTGTTTTACTAACTCCTCAATAAATAAGTGAGAATCGTAACCTGATAAGTTATGAAAAACAACAGGTATGAATGGACATACTCTATGCATTAAGTTACAATGAGAGTGCGCCGGCCCTCTGTACATGGATGTAACATGATCATGATCTCGCACCTTGTCACCGAACAGATGTTGTTTACATATATGACAATATGTTGCGTTTTGATAAGATGACTCTTGTTCAGCAGTTAATGGGGTCATAGGTTTAACATTACATAATATTTTATGTAATCATTTTACATCCTTTATTATTCTCTTGACAAAATTTTCAACACAGTCTTCACCTCGATATGTCACAAATTTATTTAATTGATCATCATACGAGCAACATATATAATAAGCAAAACAAGATGGGCGGTGTTTTTTCAAAATTTTAGTGTTTTCAGATATGTTTTCGGTGTGGTTCTTATCTTGTTAGTGGGGTCCTTACGGATACACTTCGACCCTATGGGATCTTTTGTGTAATTACCCCTCTTTTAGCGCTTAATCCAATGCAGCCTCTACTCCTTCCAAAAAGCGGATAGTGGAGTGCAATGGCAGTGCCTTGAAATCGTTCGGTTCTGGGTAGCCACAACCGAGGATTTTCATTCTTACTCCGGCGAGGGCATCACATTCACACAGTAAGTGTTTCATTGTCTCCACCTCCTCGCCGCACATTCTACAATCTGTGTTGTCATAAAGGCCCATCTTTGCTAGGAGGTGTTTAACTCCAAAGTGCCCAGTAAACACTCCGATAATGTATCGGAGTTGTCTTCTGCTGAGTTTCCAGAGCTTCCTGGTCCAGCACTGGTCAACTCTTTCTATGAAGAGCTTTGCATGCCCTAAGCCCATAGTAGTTTTCCACTCTTTTTGGTGATACTCTAGGGCGTTGTTATTCAGGGCTGCTTTTATGGTGCCCAGTGAGGGTGCCACAAATGGTTCAGGTCCGACGTATGCGCCCTTGGACCCTTCCCTTGCCAGCTCGTCCGCGGCTTCATTCCCGGGAAAGCCTTGGTATCCTGGAATCCACATCAGTTTCACTTTATTGTGCCTGCCAAGCCTGTTTAAGGCTTGGATTCCATTATAGACTAGTTTAGAGTCTACTTTTGGCGCTGTAAGCGCCTTAAGTGCCGCTTGGCTGTCGCTTAGAATATAGATAGTTCTCTCCTGTGGAGGCCTGCCTATGTTCTCCTGCGTGCAGGCAATTATCGCATACAACTCCGCCTGGAAGACCGTTGCGTAATTGCCCATACTTGTGCTACTTTTATAGTCTTTGGCGTGAATACCCGCCCCCGTACCGGAGCTCATTTTTGAACCATCCGTGTACCATATCGAGTTGTCTTCCTCTGATAGGTGCAACCCATCCTTCCATTCTTCCCTTGTTGGAATGTGGACTTTGAAGTTCCTCCGGAATACATACTTGGGTTGCATTTTGTCGCAACTCATCGTCAGTATTCTGTCTAGAACAACATTGTGTGCCATTTTTGTGTGTCTGGTTCTAGGCGCTGCGTCGTTCCACAGGCCAGTCTCTTTCAACCTTTGTAGTGAGTTGCACGCCTCAGACTGTATGGCGATATGTAGTGGTTGGAGGTTTAGTAGGACCTCCATTGCCGCCGTCGGCGTCGTTCTGAACGCCCCTGTTATAGCCATGCAGGCCACCCTCTGCACTTTAGTAAGAGAGTCCTTGCATGTCCTTAATGTTGTTCTTGGCCACGAGGCCAAGCAGCTGTACAAAATTATGGGCCTTACCATCATGGTATAGATCCACTTCAGTACTTTAGGGTTAAGACCATGTCTTACCATATGCTGTTCTGTACATTCCAAACACTCTCAGCGCTTTGGTTATTGCGTTGTCTACGTGTTTTTTCCAAGTAAGTTCTTTATCTAGTATGATACCTAGATATTTTACCTCGCCTGACAATTTTAGTACCTCGCCAAACAGCTTTAGCTGTTTAATCTGTTTGAGGTCCCGTTTCTTAGTAAATGGTATTACTACAGTTTTGCTGGGATTGATGGATAGTTGATGGCTAATGCACCAGCTTTCCACCTTTTCCAGAGCTTTCCCCATGATTCCCGATACTGTTTCCGGAAACTTCCCGTTGATAAGTATCACGAGATCATCTGCATACCCAACAGTGCATAGTGGGCCGGTGTTGAGTTCCTCGAGGAGAGAGTTTACCACCAGGCTCCATAGAGTTGGGGAGAGTACCCCCCCCCTGGGGACATCCTTTTGTCGTTGTGACGTCGCCTAAAAGGCTTGACATTATTAGCCTACTGTTTAGCATGTTACCTATCCATTTACAAATGGTTGGTTCAATGCCGTGCCCAGCAGCAGATGTGCTTATGGCTTCGAACGTAGTCTTGTCAAATGCTCCCTCCACATCGAGAAATGCCGCAAGACAGATGTCTTTGTTCTCAAGTGCATTTTCAGCTTTATTCACTACAAGATGAATCGCAGTATCTGTGGATTAACCCGGTTGATACGCGCATTGCATTTTATGCAGTGGATATCGCCTTAGAGGTCCGTCTCTTATGTGCCTATCTACCAGTTTCTCTAGTGTTTTTAGAAAGAATGATGATAGGCTTATCGGCCTGTATGATTTGGCATCACTGTAATCTGCCTTGCCTGGTTTTGGCAGGTAGATCACTTTTACAAGCCTCCATACACGTGGAACGTGCCCGAAGGCTAAGCACGCTCTGTACAGCCTGCTTAAATGCGGAACAATTATATTTCCGCCCTCTTGTAGTAGGATTGGATATATCTCATCCGGGCCCGGCGCTTTGTAAGGTTGGAACGTGGATAATGCCCACCTTATCTTGCTGTCGTCTACTATCTTTTTGGCAGTGTCCCAATTGTATCCTGTTGTGCGTGCTGTCTGCTCTGACACACAAATTGGTACACTGTCTATTTCACTCTCACGTATGATGGAGCCGGGAAAGTGTGTGCTACACATAACTTTCAGGATATCCAAACCCGTTTCAGTCATCCTTCCCTTATCGTCTTTTATTGACGTTAACGGAGCTGACCTTGCTACTGCTAGTGCTTTTTTGAGTCTCATACCTTCTGGTATTGACCCTATTTGGTTGCAGTGGTTCCGCCACGCACTCCTTTTTGCTTTTCTTACAGTTTTATTATACTCCATGAGCTTGTGAGCGTAGTTGCTAAAGTCCTTCGTCGCCTTCGCGTCATTGAAGATCGCCCTGGTTTCACTTCTGATTTTGGTTATCTCAGGGTTCCACCAGGGTATCTTCTTGGCTAACACCCTTTTTTCCGGGCAGTTATTGGTCCAAGCGGTGTGTAACGCCCGTACTATGTTGTCCGCTTCAAATTCAATGTCGATAATAGAATTGAGCTTACCTTTTGGATCCCCTAGTTCTACCTTTAGGTCACGTTTAAAGGATGACCAATCAGTGTTCCTAGGATTTCTTTTACGCACAGTTTCAATTGGTATGTCGGTCCTGTACCTAAAGCATATATACCTATGATCTGAAAGTGAGATTTCATTGGAAACATGCCAAGAGTGAATATCTTCGTAAATGTGGTTAGACGCCACCGTTATGTCAATCACTTCTCCACGCCTAGCATTGACGAAAGTTGGGCTGTTCCCTTTATTAAGTAATTGTAAAGAAGAGCTCACCAGAAAATCCAGTAACTTCTCTCCCCGCTTGTTGACATCCGAGCTGCCCCAGATGACGTGGTGTGCATTGGCGTCGCAGCCGATGATCAGGTCGGTGTTCACCTGACGGTTCGGTGTGGTTACTCAGGAGGCATTCAAAATCGGCGTAAATAACGCAGTTGAGTTTCTGTTGTCTTTCATAATGTTCGAATTTTAAAACAGAATTTCTTTTAGGGAAAGTAACTAAGACGTCACTACAATCATGAGATCTATATTTTGTTTCATCATTATAAAATTGTAAACATGTCTCACATAAATATATCTTACCTTTGTGGTGCGAAACTTGCCGTCGAACTAACCTTACAAGATCTTTTATTAAACAGTAATGTGCTTTTCCCGCCCTTTCAATATATAGTAAATTAATGTGATTAATTTCTCTTTTTTTTGTCTTGTATAGAGGTCCGGTAACTTTTGATTTATTATCTAACCCGTATATATTCACGCTTATGTTCGTTTTTTTTTTAAGTTAGATTTGTTTAGGCGAAGGTGGGAATGACATGCCTTTTGTGTTGAGAACGGAAGAATAATGCGGATATGAACTGACTTTACATACATTCCTTGTAGAAGAAAACAAACCGGCCATAATACTCCACAGAAAACAATGATTATCGCTATTCTGTATACTTATACAACTTTTCGAACTTCTGATTGTCGGAGGTAACGGAATATAAGAACCGCCTCGCAAAGGAGAATACTAAACTTGTTCATGTTAATTTCAATATGACTTATAGAGTGGTACGTCCATCCAGATTCACGAAGTTCGAATTCGGTTAGTTTTTCTTTCAGAGTGCTACTTGTATTCAATAATAATGCATTCAAATCAGTGCTCTTGTAAACAGTTTCATATTTAGTGTTGAATGACTTTAGCTCCTGTTTGTCTGAGTGAGGTTGTATAAAGTACGCAAAGAATTCAAAGTTAACTTTAATACAAGTAAGGCTCTCTACTGATATATTGATATTTTTTATAAGATCTTTCTGACACTCATTAAAGAATATCTCTGTCGTGAATATTGAATAGATGCATTCATTTCTCTACCACTTGTCAAACGACACGATGTGTTAAGCCTGCAGCTCAGAAAAGATAATCGTATTTAAATAGATGAAATATCTAATAGATGAATAGATGAATATTCAAAAGATACTTACATGATAGCAGATATGTTGACACTTATTGATGTACTTTAGTAACTTGAAGATCAGAAGACTTCGGTTGCTGATGACTTTGTGTCTCGGTCTCACAATTTCCGCTTTAAATATATGCGAGCGATATCCATTTTTGGAACGAAGAAACACACATTCAAATAAAAATCAAGAAGACTTGCACTTTTGCTGCTCCATACTTATCATGCACAATAGCTGTTGTCAGCGTTCTGTATCCCGATATAAACGTAAAAAATCTAAATATTTAATTACAACCTTATCTACTATGCAACAAGCATTATAAATAAGTGCAACCAAGAAATTAATCACTATCATGTTTATTTAGTTTCAACACGATTGGAATTCAGTCGGAAGTATACGTGAGTCGAACATTGAAATTAAACTTTATTATCTGTAAATATAGTTCAATTTCAATGGCAGAAAAATCATACCATACATACATCTATATATATAAAAGGCTAAACTGACTGACTGATGTATCAACGCACAGCCGAAACTACTGTACCTAGAAACTTGAAATTTGGTACAGGGGTTGCTTTCATGATGTAAGTGAGCACTAAGAAAGGATTTTCCGAAAATCGAACCCCAACTGTAAGAAATGGGGGGAGTAGCGGGAGACTAATTCTACGCGTACGAAGTCGCGGGCGTCCTCTAGTCATACATAATCATAGATATGGAATCATCTTGCATTCGACCATAAGGGATTAGAATGTTAGATCAATATCCAATATTAAGCTAGTTTGAATTCTATCGGCACCATTTTATTTATATATAAAGCCAAGAATTTCTTAAGGGATACCTATTGTAATAAATATTTTGAACGTACGTGGTTGTCTTTCAAAATGTCGGTAAGTTAAATTTAATTATAAATATCCGTGTATATGTTTTCTGTTTACATATTGCATGTTAACCAGTATGTAAATTTCAGGATACATCTGAGCATCTATTCAATTTTGTACCCTGCAATGCATCGCGACCTACATATGAACCACGGCACAGTGTTGTAAAATATACATTTTACAGAATAAATATTAATCGAGTTCAATGTGTTTATTTATTTATCACACCATTAACCCCACCAATTTAAATTAGACTTATCAGTTAATAGGCAAACAATAAGTGACAGTGCAGATTCCTTGCGTTGTTTTGGAAAGGTGAGACCACTAATTACTCGTAATTACCGGTGCCGATAACACTGTACGTCTCATAATTATGCTCACGTCGATGAATGAAACACTATCTATTTAATAGCGCTTAATATGAAATGATGCACTCATAATTGATGTTTTGAATACATGAATACTGATTGAGATCGATTATTAATCTTGCCTAGCTCATAACTATTATACTACATGAAAACTTGTTCTATTCAGTATTCAGAACATGAAAACTTCATAGATTATTTATTAATAGATTCATTGATGAAAAGTGGAATTTATAGATTAATAGATGAATTGATGAAAACTTGATCTTTCACGGGTAAGATTGGGGAGGACTTGGATACCTGATCTTAAAAAGAGAAGAAAAAAGTAGAATTAATAGATGAATTGATGAAAACTTGATCTTTCACGGGTAAGATTGGGGGACCTGGATACCTCGGTCCGTATCCAGGTCCCCCAATTTTACCCTACTCGCACAGACTATAAATCCCTGTTATCAATTTTTCATCCTGAACGTGGCATTCCCGAAGTATCTGCGAATAGGTTACAAAGGTACGCGATGTTTTTGAGCGGATATTACTACGCTATTGAGTACGTAGGCAGCGCTGATAACAGCTCCGATTTTCTGTCGCGGGCTTGCCTGCCGCCGCCGCCGGTCGGCCGCGGAGAGGGCGGGGCGGAGCGGGGACACGGCCCGTGGGATCGCGCCGTGTACATATGTTTCGTTGTAGATGGAAGTTTACCTATTTCTGTTGATGAATTACGCGAAGAAACAAATAAAGGTGTTGTTCTCAATCAGGTAACATCTCATACCCTAAATGGCTGGCCCCGTAAAGTAAGTGACAAACGGCTCAAGCCGTATCATTTATGTCGAACTCAGCTATCGGTGGAAAATGGATGCTTAATGCGAGGGCATAAAGTAGTTATTCCCGAAAAGTTACGTAAAGGCATATTGTTCGAACTACATACATCACATCTAGGTATAGTCAAAACAAAGGCAGAAACACGCTCAAGGTTTCCCTGGGATAGACGAATCTATAGAGAAAATTATAGGTACCTGAGACGTTTGTATTCAGCTAAGACCGTCCCCCGCGCGAGTACCCATAGCCCATTGGGAGCCACCGCCACGGGCGTTCTACAGAGTGCACATCGCCTTCCTCGGCCCAATGAACAGTAAGACTTACCTAGTTGTCGTGGATGCCTATACTAAGTGGGTAGAGGTATATGACATGGGCAGCTCGTGTCGTCTTCCACTGCAGTAGTAGACAAATTGTATGATTTTATTTCTAGGTTTGGTTTGCCACAGATTGTAGTCAGCGATAACGGCACAGCTTTTTGTTCGCAGGAATTTAAATACATTTTGTGATTTCAACGGTATATCGCACGTGACCTCACCCCCGTATCATCCGGCTAGTAACGGCCAAGCAGGAAGTTTCGTAAAAGTTATTAAAAAAGGAATAAAGTCAAGTTTAATCGCAGTAATGTCAGGGACACCAAAAATAAGTTATTACAGTGTATTTTTAATTATAGGAATTCCGTTAATTCTACCACGGGCTTTTCGCCGGCGCAGTTGGTCTACGGCCGTAAACTGAGATCGCGCCTAGATTTGCTTCACCCCATCATGTCGCCGCCCTCCCTATCGGCACTTGCCTTATCTAATGCTATAAAAAAAAATAGTGTTCGCAGAATAACTTACTAAATCGGAAGAATAAACAGTCATTTTTGCCAGGCGAATATGTGTTATATAAAAAAAATTGCAAATGACAATAAATTCATTTGGTGTATGTCTTGTACTTAATAAAAAATAATATTTCTTTAATGAGTGTTAAGAAACATAAAAATCATTTATTAAAATATAAAGGTACTTCCGACAACCAGACCCACTGGGACTACTTAACTGAAGGGCTGTCGCCCCCTGCATCTGTGCCGCCTTCAACGCCGCCGTTGCCGCCTTCAACGCCGCCGTTGCCGCTGTCACCGCTGTCACCGGCCACTTTGCCATCTATGTCTTCGGAACTAATGCCGTCTCGCTCGGAACCAAAGGCGCAGACTTCTCCAAATTCTTCGACTATTATCGGAGAAGAGAGGAAGACGGGTTCGAGCGAGTCCCAGTCTAATGACGAAGCAGACTTACTCGCACCACCTATTCGAAGAGTGGAATCGCCGTGTCCGTCCAAAACAGATGATGAAGAGGAGTTCCACGAGACCTTACAACATAAGGGTCCAGAGGTCCTCCAAGAAGGAACGGTACCTAAAAGTTTGTTGCGGAAGCGTACCAATATTAATTTTAAAAAGTATTTTTAGGTTCTCTAGTTTTGTAACTATAGGGAGGAAGTGTTTCATATGTGTGTGTGTGGCTGCGCCCACACCCATTCGATTAAATAAACGTATGTCAGTGCGCTAATAGCAAGCAGTGGTTTAACTCGTTCCCCTCGTATATTTATCAGTGAGGTACCTACTTTCACTACCTAACTACGAACTTAACTTACGTTCTGCCGTAAGGTTAGTTTACCGGCGAATAATTCAAAAGCGAATTGAAAAGTAGGTACCTAAGTGGTTTAAAAGAATAACATTCCAGCCCTTCGTAGGTACCTATGTACGTTCGCCACACCTAAGTACGTGCTTACTAAAACACAAGGCTCCTATGTATCTTTTTACAAAGTTGTTACATGTGTCTAGCAATAGGTCGCGCGGAACTCGACAATGCGCCTTACAGCTGTTAACGCCTCGTCATGCCTCAGCTGCCTTTCGAGGTAGTTTTCGCTACGCAGCAACTAAATGCTGGAACAACGTCCCTCCGCCAATAAGGAACCTGCAATGTTTACATAGCTTTTGACATAATTTAAAAAAGTTTTTGTATGATCACCAAATGACTCAGGAACCGTTAAGGCATGACACGAGCGGAATATGACCCAATGTATGTACAAACCTCCATGTTATGTCCCATGTGTTTTGCAGTGTATGTTGTTGTACGTTTTAATTATTCATTTTGTTTTTATGCTATTGTCTTCGGTCTTCCGTTGCCTCCTTCAACTAAGTAACACCCACGGTAAAGGCTTTATACTCGTTCTTTTGTTTCTGCATTAAATTAAAAATGTTATATGTGTAATTTTGTTTCGTGTTGTTATTGTGCGCAATTAATGTTAGAGTCTGTCTAATGAAAGATGAACCTGAGAAAAAGCGGCAAATTCAAAAAATCTTCATATGGTATTACCGATCAATGTAGGAATAAACGATTTTGATACTTTTCTTATTTTGTTTATTTTGGTGGGCACAAAGGAAGAGGAAACGCGTGCTTTTTCACAATACTAAGGCCCGTATTAATAAACTATAGGTACTCAAGTCTACTAATACCGCACTCAAGTGTCCGTTTATACATATTAAGACCTCACACGGTATCATATTTAAGTACAGTTTATTAGTAGAAGCCTGAGAGTCTTACTATTTAATACGTATGGGTGGATCAACTTTTTTGTTGTTGTTAGTGTCCCGTAAGCCAGGAGACAACAGTGATAGTATCTTAGTTTTTTTTTTATAATGTATGCTTCTATCACACTCAGGAGAAAAGCCATAAAAGAATGGTAGTGGACTTATATCCTTTGAAATCATAGTTTAATGAGTGTCCCAGGAAACGTCACCCTGGCACCGAACTACAAAGAAAAGTTGAACGACCCGTATATTAAGCATTAAATAAATAGATAGTGACACCCAAAGTCGCCAAACTTGTACCAAACTATTTGGCAACTTTGAGTGTCACGAAGTATTTGATGCTTTGAAACTATCTATGAAAAAAAAATGCAGACCACCATAATAATGCTTGCATCAGCATGCTTTCTCATTTGTGAGCTCTTTTATTAAATAAAATCACCAATAACAAGTCATTAAGTAAAAATATTTTATTTATTATTAGGGTAAAACCGATGCTTTCTCTCAACTCTGCTAATAGGCATCTGAGTGTAGGCACTTGCTTCTTTACAATATAAAATTCGTTCACTTTATTTCCGATGGCACGGATGTCAAAACTATCTAAATTGGATACTGTGGCCTTGTGAGTTCGCTTCTTTCCTGGAGTACTGAAGACACCATGGTTTATTTTGCCTTCATTCTCTTCAATGTCGAAACACTGATATCTGTAAGAAGAAAGAAGGAATGAATTAAACAGAACACCATTTACAAATATATTGTGACACGCAGTACAGCCCCATTTTACAGTCCGACAGCTCTAAGAACATTTGGATTTAGGTGAAATCAAATTGCATCATCGGTGAAGTTCAAACCGCAACGGTTTAAGAACAAGGAAGACGGGTATAACCCGAACATCTTTTCCAAGAGCTCATGAAGTGTATGTAGGTACATATTCATATGTTAATGATATCTTTTAACTAAATGTATATAAACACCTCCTTAGTGTTTTACTGAAACTAGGTATGAATGTCAGTTATATTAATCATCTGTCTATTTAATTAATTTAATAAAATTGCGATTGTTAAGAGATTCAACATGGTATAGGTACAGACAATACACCTATGTATAGGGAAAGACAATGATTTAATTCATTTTAGTATTTACTGGTCATTGATGATAATTCTTCTAAATAGTTCGTTTGACTCTGGCATAGTAAATCGTTTTGCTCCAACTCTTTCAACTGCTGAAGATTTTTCAAAACCGTTTGTTTTTCACCATCCACGTCCAGCTTATCTAAAAAGATTACATCGTTTAATTTCTTAATGGAAAAGAAATACCAATTTCAAAAGATAGGTAGAACAGAAAAGGTATATATTGTATGAAACTTTGGATTGAAGATATAGAAATAATAAGTATCAAAATTAACATGCCATACTAACCTTGTTATAACCTATGAATTCGGTCACCGTATGTAAACACTCTATTTTTTGTTTCAACAATGCTTCCCTCTTCTCTTGTTTTTCTTTATACTTGTTTATAATGGTACAAAGGATCTGTCGCACACCACTTTTGATAGTTTTATGCATGTTTAGTCCGTAAATTTCGAGAAGAAAACTTTAATTTGACAGACTCGAACCAACAACGACTTGTTTGTCAATGTCAAAACGTGATTTTAATAGTGTTGCCAGACCTGCCAGTCAAATAAAAGCCCGGTTCATCATTCATTAGACAGACTCTAGCTCAAACATAGCCACAGACATCATAGATGAACTTATAGTACAAATCCTTTTTCGAGAGCGAATCCACTTAGCTTTGTACCTGACAGACAATACCCATTATCTGCATTGTTCAGTGTGGCCAAACTGCCACTTGAAAATGAAAAGCATCATAAGTGCAAACAACTTTTACACTAAAGTATTCTTTAAGTCAAATGCAGTAAGGTTTATTGTTAAACAAAGACGCAAAGATGTTGGTCACTTTGTATTTAAAAGAACAGTGATGCTTAGAACGACGAACACAATTTGATCCTTGAACGATGTACTTACTTGTATATACTAATAGTTGCGTACTAATTTGGTATAAAAAATTAAACAAGTAATAACAATTGAAAAGTAATAGCACTAAACCACAAAAATCCAATCGGTAGCAGGCGGAGTCCATGAAGTGAGAGCCGAGTCGTCAAATTAAATAACTGCTTATATTAGAGATAAAACACAACCGTTGCAAATAGCACCACAGAAGTGACTACCTGACTTTTTCGCTAAACTGATAAGAAAATAAACAAAATGCTAAATGCGCAAGCAACCCCTCTACAATCCATAATGATGAGTCATCTTCAAGTGAAAGTTGACTAATTATATGCAACTAAGTATTTGCACTATTGCACGTACAGTACAACCCAAGTTCATAAAGTATATTGTTAAATTGTTTTTACTTGTTTCCGCACAGCATGTACATTGTTAAAGTATCAAATAGTGGTCGTCGTTCTTAGCATCGATGCGAACTTCACAGTTCTTTTAAATACAAAGTGACCAACATCTCTGCGTCTTTGCTTAACAATAAACCTTACTGCATTTGACTTAAAGAATACTGTAGTGTAAAAGTTGTTTGCACTTATGATGCTTTTCATTTTCAAGTGGCAGTTTGGCCACACTGAACAATGCAGATAATGGGTATTGTCTGTCAGGTACAAAGCTAAGTGGATTCGCTCTCGAAAAAGGATTTGTACTATACTTCGTATATACTGCCACAGATTAGGTTAGGTTGGCAATATGTATTGCACAGGCCACAGATTGCAGCATGTGCGCATATTGTGAACCTAATACACAGTCGATTGTTGTTTTTTTTTTTTGTGATTATTAGATTATTACTTTTCTTTTCTGTGTTCTATTTGTATTTATTGGAGTGTTTTTTTTTTGTCTTGTTTTTTAAATTTATAATAATTTATTGTTTGTGTCACCTTCCGTGCTGTCACCGAGCGGGCCCAACGGAAGACCAGCGCTCGCTTAAGGGCCGCCATAGATGATCAGTCGAACTGACAGGCCGAGAGGGACGCGGCTATTTGATAGAATGAGATAGTTATATCCGTCTCTCATTCTAACAAATAACTGAGTCCCTATCGGCCTGTCAGTTTGACTGATCGTCTGTGGCAGCCCTAACAGCGGCACATGCTGAGTTGGGACCGTTTCACAACAACCGGTCTAATTTTATTTACTTGTTTTTTATAATTGTCTTTTGTTGTGAATAAATATATTTTCTTTCTTTCTTTCTTTTCTTATTAAGTAGATTTATTCGGTTATCGGTAGGTAAAGCCTACTACTTACCTACCTACCTAGAAAAAAGGCCCAGTGGTAGGTGGTTCTCTTAACCAACTCGGTTTACAAAACGACGGACCAATAAGATAGCTACAGAGCAAATCAGATTCAAATTTTCCCTTGATATGTACTTTTCGGCCTTGGGACCGTCAAAAACACCGATAAGTGTAGGTAATAAAAATGTAACATAAATGATTGTACCTAAAGTAGAAAACAGATAAACCAACCAAATCACGGTAATCACACTAATAAAGTCGTTTATGTTTTAAGTTACCTTGAGTAATTTTTCGAAGTGTCCTTCACTTTTTGATTCGCACAACAAAGCAAGTCTTTCGTGATATGTAAAGTATCACCACACTTAAATTGAATGCTCACCATGCACTGGCATTACCAGTTTGTGAAAACGTTCGATATTGTACCGCCCCGGCGATGCGCACGCGGCGCGCCTTGCACCGAAATTACTAAATTACTTTTTAGTTTGTTAGTTAGAAAAATACAGACACAGATTAGGAGGGATGTCTAAAGAGAATAAAATACAGGCGTTACCGTGTGCGGTGCGCTCGCTTCACTGACTACTTAGACTAGTTTCTAGGCCCTATCGCCAAATTGTTAGGGTGCGAGCGGGCGGGAGGGATGTTGTTCGCAAGCTGGCGGTGGCGCACATAGGGGTAAATGACCAATCTAGGCGGCCAAATTTATAACTTCAAATTAAAGTGTTTTAATGAGTTTTATAATGAGTATGATTTATGATAACCCTTAAATTGACTGTTCATCAAAGTGAACATACCTAAAATTCATTTTTTTTATGATAATTGAAAATGAAAAAGCGTTTGATTTCACAACTTTGTCATTTTGCCAAAATAAGGGGTCCGGTCTTTTGGGGTACCTATCTATCAAGGTATGAAAAATACTCTATAATATTTACAGATTTATTAAAGTACAAATTATATCATAGTATAATTATAGCTATTTATAATTATAACTCTTCATCGGAAGTTTCCTCACTTTCTTCTGATGATTCTCCTGAATCTACGACTACGTCATCAACAGCATGGTCGGGTTCAGCCGGAACCAACATCTCAAGTGCCTCCTTGGTAAATGGCATAGACCTTTTTATAACTTTAGGTCGCAAGCTACTCAGTAGAGGATCCGAGCTAAGAAGCAATCTGTTTAAAACATCCTCATTACATGTTTCTCTCGTAAATTTCCGTGCAAACTTCTGTCTATATAATCTATGATGCTTATTTCTCGCTTCAGCAGCTTCTTCAGAAAGCATTCCTATGGGCACTAGTGCTTTTTCTATTACCGTAGCCCCATGAATAAGAATCTTATGCATGGTTGGTGTCATGGGATGCCATGGGTATAATTCTATGTAAAGCTTCGCAGTATCATATCCATAGTCAGCAAACTTTTTAAGGTCCACCTTATGACCACTTGATATAACTTCTAGAATCACTTTTAGTCTAAAAATCAAGTTGAAATTGACTCCAGTTATATCAGCTGCTACTTGAGGATCAGCAAAAAAACGTCTACTCGTATTTCCGTCGTTAGTGTTGCCGAAGCCGGCTTTGGGTACATCAACAATTAAACCTGTTTCACGTCGAAATGCTTGTTGTAGTTCTGCTTTTCGTTGTTTGACAATAGCTTTATCATTATTTGATCTTAATTGCCATTTTTTCACTGGAAGTTTGTAGGATAGATGCAATATGCTTTCAAAAAAGCGAATTCGAGCATGTAAAGTAGATAACCCAAAGGTTAGTGCTTCTGGGTCAACATAATTTTTGATGGTCAAGTCGTTGAATTGCTTGGAGGTGGCACCACATATATAGCACCTCATTGTTGAAGTAGTTAGTGTAGCAGCATTACACACTTTACCATCCACCATGGTGGGTGTAAGAATATTTTTCACCGAGAAAGATTTTTCATTTAGGATATATTCACTGTTATTTGAATTATTCATGGCGGTTTCTACGTAATCTATTTCACTGTTCGTAATATCGACGGACTCTTTAACGAATCTAATTCTGATAGGCCGACAAAATCGCGGTGAAGATGGGCTAGGGTTCTGCCATAATACCCTCTTTGTCATACCACAGATTAACTTGAGCGGCACAAAACTACTCTGAAAAATATTCGCATCAGTAGCATCACTTTGCATCTTCTGCTTGTATTGCATTTGCTGTGAGCCATCGCAGCCCCATTTAGAAATCAATTCCAAGGTACTTCTTTCTACTGGGCTTAAAGAACTTAAAATGTCTTCTCCTAGATATGTTAACAGTCGTGTAACCGTATGATTTAGTAAATCTTGAATGTTAATCTCAGCACATGTTTCCGTTACTCGGTACGACTTTTTAGGTGGATAGCAGTTTTTCTTTTCTTTTTGTAGCACACTGTAGCTGGGATAGTATTTTTTTCTAGTCGATCTAATAATTTCATATTGTCGTCGTGAGAGATCTGCCTCAACAAACATTGAAAGAGCTTGTAACGGCATTAATTTTGTCTCGTTTATCTCTTCAGACTTTGAATATGCCTTTTTGAGTTTTGTAGCTCGGTTTGGTGACTTTGTTATGAGTTTCAGTAATTGAGAAGCATCTCTATTTCCAGAAGTGTGTAATGTTGTTTGAATTGCATGCACCAATATATTTTTATCGACAATACTTCGAAGTTCTTCTGTTTTTCTTCTCTTAGTTCTCTCACTTGACTCATTAAAAGACTTTCCTTGCCGACTGTAACATTGTTTTTGTTGATTAACTCTTGGAATATCAAACGTTCCTTGTAACCAATTGTCATTATTTTTTAAGAATCTATCTTGTTTTTTCCGGGCCTTAATCCACCTTTTCTTGAATTGAGTCTTGATATAGGAAAACTTGTGTTTCATGTCCTTGATTTGTTCTTCAGAATAATCTTCACACAAAAGGTACTGTTCAAGATATTCTAATTTTGCTTCAAAACTATGCAAGTCTTGCTGTTGCATTTTATCAAATAATGCTTTCCTGGTTACAACCATCATGTTAGAACACTCTGGTGGACCTAAAATAAAATAAATAACGTTTTGTCAAAAATTTAAAAATCGCTACCGTCAGGTTCATACTCCATTTAAAAAAAAAGCACGGGTACGCACGGCAAATTTTTCAACATTATTTAAGGTGAAGGTCTGTTGTCAATATTAAAAAAAGAAATAAAGCAGGGACGGACCCTGAAGTGCAACTAAAACACTTAACTCTATAAAATACTTGTAAAAATATATCATAATATTAGAGGTATTTGATTCACTAAAACTAAAAATTTATTGTATGCCCTCAAAATCATAATTGTTCAAAATGTACACATTATTACCTGGGCTATTAGTTTCCATCACTTTTTTATTTGATGTAGTAATCAAACAAACAATATTCACTTTGTAATGAAACTGATTTAAAATGTAGACGCGAACTGATACGTGGACTCAGAAAGACGATTAAGTTTCGACTGAGCTTCTGAGTCAACGCGTCGTGCCAGGGCCGAGGGAACTATTGTCCATTGTCCCGCGTCTTATCAACTTGAGCAGGTACCATTTTTTTTTACCTGGGACGTATTTTGGTAAATAGACTAATGGCCGCCTAGATTGGTGATTTACCCCTATGTGTGGCGGCGGGCGCATGGAATTTTCCATTACTGCCGCTAGCATTCACTAGAAATGATTGAATAACAAAAATCGTCTTAATAATTCCTACTGTCGACCGGTTTACACTACTGTACTGTCCCAGTCACTATCCACTGTCCTTGACCAATGTATTAGTATTAGATGACTGTATTTGTGAGACTGTAGTTAAGTTAAGAGGTTGGCACCCGTCTACTACCGTTGAGTAAGTACATAAGAAGATAGCTCCTGCAATGCTGCCGATTATCTGAGCCGTTTAGACTACCGCTGTGATGCGAAGAAATAATTTAAACACCGGTGGCGGCACTGACTTCTTAGATTAAGCGATCTACACTTTGTCTACGATATGGGTTTAAATTGGCTGCACTGGGGTTGCAGTCAAGGTGCATAACGCTAAGTAAGCGATTTTCAAAAATCGACCAAATGCATATAATTATGATTGGTGTTAATTTATGAGTCTTATGACAGATCACGTCGACCACTGCTATTTCAACACTCAACACCATTAAACCACCACCACCACACCACCACACCATTATTACCTTTTTTTTTGTCCATAGAAAGAGAAATGTGATCAGGGGTGTGATTCGCTCAAAAACGGAGGTCGGTCGGACGAATGAGTGAATTTCGGAGCGGCGAGTTTAAGTAGTCCCGTCAGAGCGAATAAATCACATTTTAGCGCGTGCATTTTAAATTTGGCATGGCTTCTGTCGATAAGATCCAACGTATAAGGCTGCCTAATTGAGAATGCACGCGCTAAAATGAGTTTTGTTCGCTCTAACGGGACGGGACTACGCTGCGACATTCACTCGTTCGTCCGACCGATCGCCCCCCACCCCACACCAAAGGGCTATGCCCTCTGAGTTGGATGATGTCAATTTTTTTTCCCTACGTAAATACGTGTTAGTAACAATTCAAGGACTAATGACCGGAGAACTTCGCTCGCTCAATCAAAAACAACGATTTACATGTAGATAGGTATATCGCTGTTCAATCATAATTTATCTGTTTTTGAAAATTACAATAATTTTAGAAGCATAATTACATTATAGCAAAAACGAAACGCTGCTATATACAAAGCCTAAAGGCTTACGTAAATCATAAATCGTTTTTTGTGTAAAAAATAAATATTTTGTTTATGCTTTTAAAAAATAATGCAGCTTTACATCCAACACGGCGGGCGGGTGGACAGATTTTTTCCCTTATTTCATGTAACAGACTCGAAGCTGGCATCACTGACAAATTTGAAACGAAATTGGCCGGAAATCGCGCTCCACGCGCGTTATCTCGAGCGGTAATTGTTACTTACGTCCTATTCCAATGTAATAAGGCTTATTTTTAAATAACATGACATGACCAAACACGTTGAAGTTGCGTTGAACATAAATTAATCTAGAAACATTTGATCGATTGTTTAATTTTGTTAACGAGTAATTTTTAATAAATGATTAAGGTTTTCGCTTGAGAAATATTAATATATAAATAAATAATTAATCGATCAAATCATAGATTTAGAATCCACCGCTGCCGCGGCTAAGAAGATCAACAAAACACGCGAGAGAGAGGTCGTCTTGAATGAATGAATGAATGAATGAATGAATGAAACATTTATTCGGCTATAGTGCAATATTACAAAAAGTACAATTATTAAATAAAATACAATAATTAACTTAAACTATAAATTATTTCTAAAACAAAAACAAAAAATAAATGCGCTATTCTAAAGCCGAAAAGGCCTACCAGCTCAGCTTGTAGCTGGGGCAGAGCCTCAGCGCTGATTTTCAGCTGGAGCCTGAGATGGAGGTAGATTATATCGATGGCCCCACCGAATAAACGTGCAAGGGTTAATACCGTAAAAAATTTTTTTTGCTGATTTCGATTCCTGAGGTTGTAATACACCCCCCCTAATTTTTCGAGGGGGGTATGTTTATTATTTTCCGATTTATTATATAAAATATTTTTATTCTACGGAAAATATAGTCAGTAAGGCCACACGAATATTGGTATTCTCACTTGTTACACAAATTACAATTTATCGTCTTAACACGAATAAACGTGCGTGAGTGAAAACACAACTTTACTAAACTTTATATTTGTGTATTATTTATTCTGATGCACGCTTTTTGGTGTTATGGACGATACGAGTTTTTAGCGTATTGCTTCTTGCAGTATAAAGTTGCTATAAAAGTTATAGTAACAAGTGTTTGCTATTTAATAAATAATACTCACATTGTGTAATAACGGTTGCAGCATATAATTTTCTCTATGTGGTATTGTATTAATTCAAAATACGCATATTCACTAACAATATTATTTGCGACAAATTTCGTTTTAAGTGCTTAGACTATCTTCGCACCTGTTTTTAAAACAGCAATGGCTGCTTAATCGAAGAGGGGTAGGGGGCACCGCGTGACATTGCCACTAGATGGGCTCGCTCCCTTAACAATCAGTCAGTCAGTCGTGCGGAACGTGATAATTATGAGTTTACAAATAATAAAAACAATGGGTTACTTAATAAAACAATAAGTGGTGATAAGTTAGTGGTTTTGTGTTATTCAAATTAGTTGTGCGTATCCAAAATGAAGAGAGCAACGACGGCTGGTTCATCTCGGTGCAAAAGAATGCTCAAAATTATATACCTACGACGAATCTGGAAAAGGTTGATTTACTTGACTTAAGGTCCTATGTCCCCTGGATGGGACAGAGGGCATCCACAGTGCGCCGCCAGCACGGTCGGTGTTTTGCATCGCGTTTCAACTCGCTCCAAGTCTTCCCTATGCCTCCGCTTCCACAATGATCCTTCGCCTATTTTATGGCCAGTATATGTTAAAAATCCGGCGACGGCAGCAGTTGATGCAAGTTTGTAGTCGACGCGAGGTGTCTTTTGTGACCTTCCATGTCTCGCATCCGTATAGCAATACGGTTTTGACGTTCGACCGAAATATTTTAGTTTTAATCCTCCGTGTCAATTTCCGCCATTGCCATACCGGGCGGAGCTGCGCAAATGCTCTGGCGATTCTCGCAGCGATATCCTAGTCGTTTCCTCCAGTTTCTGACGCGATACGCTACTGTAAACTATCCAGGAACAACAAGAAAGAGAGGTGAGCGAAGACACCCCTGTCGTACACCCGCATGTATCGGTATGTCCTCCGAGATGAGGCCTTGCACGTCACTCTACAAAAATAGTTGTTGTAGATGGCCTTAATGAGGTTCGTGATTTTGTCGGGAACACTAATCCTACGCAATCAGTCCCAGATATAAGAACACCCTAAATCTACAAAGGTTAAATACATTTCCCTCTGCCATTCTGATGCCCATTCTAATATGATGCGCAGTGTGTTGATTTCATCCTTGCAAGATCGACTAGGTCGGAATCCAGCGTGCTCCCTGCATAATATATAATAATAATTTGAAGAAGAATAAGAGGTTCAACGGCCCCTGACAGCCGATCTAGAATGATCTTGGAGTTCACCTTAGAATGAGCCGAAAGGAGGTCTCCCTTTTTTGGCACAGTGATAGGCCAAGTAAGGCCATTATTTCAATCGTCCGGTATTATTTTTTTCTCCTAAGAGTGGCGTTGGCGTTGGTCAATATCGGCTACAACATCCGTCCATACCCGTCGGTCACGCCTTGTACTCCGGTAGATGGTTTTTCTCATCTGGCGGTATTGCAGCCTCAGGTCGTCCAGCACTGTTGACAGCGCATTGAGTAGCGCCTAACTTGCTGACCTCAAACTGTCTGCTCACTTTGGTAGTCCCGCCAGCAGTTTAAGCGACAGCTACTTTGAGCCGCACTTCAGCAACCACTAGGTGGTGATCACCATCGATGTCCGCCCCTCGGCGGTTGCGAACATCGGGCAGCGATAAGCGCCATTTAGCGCTGATGGCAAGGTGGTCAATTTGATTTTCCGTGACTCCATCGGGTGAATTCCATGTATTTTTAAGGTGTTCTCCATAAATGAATAAATTACCTCCGATGGTCAGAGAACCGCTGCTTCCCATATATCTTTAGCATCCATCGTTGTTCATGACAATACAATGACTTTATCTTGTCTGCGGATTTTCTTCAAAGTCGAGTTGAGGGCTTTATAGAAATCCTCTTTATTCTCTTCCGAAACCATGTTCATGGGTGCGTAGCATTGAACGATGGTGATTTTTCAGGCTTTGCTGTTAAAGCGGGCTGTTATGATTCACTCAGAGAAGGGATTCTAGTCAAAGAGACTATTCTTCGCCGCATCAGTAAGGAGGAATCTCACTACATTTTCACGGGCGGTCTCTTCATCTTCCTGCGAACCTCTCTGAGACCGAGTATCTGTAGCTTGTACCTGAGCATTTTTGCTTCTACTTGGGTCAGCCGGCTATCCTTACTTAGTGTTCGCATATGGTAAATATGTTTTATTGTTTTAATAAGACACAATAATAAAATAAGATACTTTTTTCCAAAGCCGCTAACGTTAACGTTATGCATCTTGACGAAGCCTGCTGTATTTATGTCGATGATAAAACCCCGTTTAGAATCTGTTTTACTTATAAATCGGTTAATATAATCATTTTTGTTATAAAGCTCACAAAATAACAAAAGATTTGATAAATTTAACAGTAAAAAACAAGGCAGTTTTAGTTACAAAACAATAATTAGAATGCCTTAGTTATTGTTAAGTATATTTGCACATCATTAATTACCTTACAAAATCTTGGAAAAGTAAGTTACTGTTTAGAACAATCGTATATTTCTACCTAAAGAAACATGCAAGAGCTTAGCACCCATCAAGGTAATAGTCTTGATTTTACGCAAAAACTAACGTTTCTTTGCATTACATTTAAAGAAGACGCTCCTTATAACACGAAAAAACGTGTAAAAGTTTAAAACACAAAGTATCTGCGCTTACCTGCACTAGAATAAAAAAATAACATGCTTTTTCTCAATTTTCTTGAAAACAAGCTTTCATACTTAACTTATTAAAATGTTAATAGAAAGATTATTTTTTTACCTATATTTTGTATATACATCTTATATACCTATGTTGTCACAGTTGTTCGTAATTACAGTTCTAACGTATTTATTTTTTCCTGTAAAAACATATTTTTTCACATACACGTTTATTCGGTGGGACCATCGATATGGACAATTACAAAAAGAAAACAGCGAAAAACAACAAGTAAAAATTAATTAAAAAATATATTTAAAGAATAACAGCGTGTGCAGTGTGCTCTTAAGTAGGTAATACATATTAAAAGTAATGGGATAAATTAATTTATAAAAAATACAAAATTCTATACAAAATTCAAGCAAACGCCTTCCATTTGACACATTAAAATAAACTCTTTAATTTTTTTACGAAAACTGTACGTAGATGATGCGGCACGAAAAGGAGGTGGTATGTCGTTCCAAATTTTTGCTGCGGCGTACTTAAAGCTTCCTTGAAATGCTGCAGTTCTATGGGACTGGATACATAGCAATCCAAGGCGATTTCGTAATGACCAGGTCAATGTTTTATATAGGTAAGGCGGTTTCTCATATTTTACAATGCCAAAAAGAAGTGTTGCAAAGTGTATATATCGGCGTGAAGACATATTTAATAGCTTTCCTTTAGTTAAATAGGGCGAGATGTGACTTCTAGGTGGTATTTTGTAACAAAATCTTAAACACGCATTTTGTACTCTTTGTATTAAAGCTTTAGTTTTGCATAGAAGTCGAGGACCATATACCGTATCTGCATAGTTAAACTTAGATAAAATTATCGATTCGAACTTCAAACGTAAATCTGTACTTAAATAGTCACGTATTTTATATAAGATTTTTAAACGGTAAAAACAATTACGAGCAACTTCCGCTATGTGGGATTCAAATCGTAACTCTGAATCCATTATGAGTCCCAAATTGCGAGCTTCTTGAACACAAACTATTTCCTCTCCAAGTATCTTTATTTGCGGTTCCTTTGACACAATTTTAGAGACTTGTTGCCTTGAGCCTAGTATCATAAACTTGGATTTGTTGGGATTTAGGGTAAGGGAGTTACTTTTCGACCACTGGCAAATTCTGTCTAAGTCCTCATTAAGCTTTCCTACTGTAGCAATAGTATCATTCGGTTTACATGAGACATATAACTGTAGGTCATCGGCGTACAGGTGATATCTACAGTGCTTTATGCAGCTAATTATGTATGTATGTATGTATGTAAACACTTTATTGTACAAACAAAAGATATAACAATTATAAAATAGACAAAAATATAACAGGGATGTACAAAGGCGAACTTATCCCTTTAAGGGATCTCTTCCAGTTAACCTTTGAGCGATTGAGAAATAACTATTACAACGAATAAGCAAATAAGTACAACACTAAAATAAATTTCTATAAATATTAACAGATTTAATAAATAAACACATATAACTATATACAATATAACTAATAATATAATAAATAAATATAAATAAATATATACAATAAGCAGGAAAAAGTTCAAGAACAAGTGTCAAGCCAGAACTTCTTTAGTGTAGATTTGAAAAAATCTACAGACTGAGACTGCCTAATTTCAGTAGGCAACAAATTCCACAACCGCACAGCGTGAACCGAAAAGGATTTAGAATACGTTTTGGATTTATTTGATGGGAAAGCAAGGGAAAGATTGTCACTTGAACGCAAGCGATTCTGAGATCCAGAGGCCAGAAAGTTAAAACGTTCAGAAAGGTAGGGTGGGGACTGAGGATAAAAAAGGATGTTAAAAAGCAACGACAGGACGTGAACATTCCTTCGAAAGCGAATCGGTAACCACTCAAGTTGTGCACGAAAATGAGACACGTGGTCAAATTTTCGCAACCCAAATATGTAGCGAATGCACAAGTTAAGGAGGCGTTCCAGTTTGTTTAGCAGGTCTTCATTTAAGTCCAGATACGCGATATCACCGTAGTCGAGGAGAGGGAGGAGTAGGGAATGAGCAAGAGTAATCTTGGTGCGAAGAGGAAGGAAGTTCTGCAAGCGCCTAAGCGAATGGACGGATCCATAGACCTTACGACTTACCGCAGCTACCTGAGCCGACCAAGAAAGGGTCTGATCCATAATGATACCTAAATTTTTGACTGAAGAAGAAAAAGGAATTGCAGTACCGTCAAAGACTAATTCAGGTATCATAAGATCAGACAACTTTGCGATGAAGTGAGGGCTACCGACGACAATTGCCTGCGACTTTCTTGCATTGATCTTCAAGCCGAAACCAGCCGCCCAGTCTCGGATAACCGCGAGGTCACTGTTAATTAAAGCGATCAGGGAGGGGAAATCATCAATACAAGCCGCCGCGTAGATTTGCAGGTCATCCGCATAGAGGTGGTAGGAAGATTTAAGAGAAGCTGTGATGCTGTTGATAAAAAGTGAAAAGAGAAGAGGGGATAGTATAGCTCCCTGAGGGACACCAGCAGTTAGGTCAGACCACGAGGAAACAGAATCATCTACTTTGACAAGCTGGCGCCTCCCAAGGAGATACGATTGAAACCACGAAATGGCTGCAGGGGAGATATTGTAAGTCTTCAGTATGCTAAGGAGAATATCATAATCTACGGTATTAAAGGCACTACTGAAATCTAACAGGACAAGGACAGTAAGTTTCCGGTTCTCAATATTCAGACGAATGTCATCAGTGACTTTGACCAAAGCAGTGACAGTGCTATGCCCGGGGCGGAAGCCGGATTGGAAAGGATTGAAAAGTTTGTGATAGTTGAGAAAGCGGGACAGTCTTCGATTTGTGAAGTGTTCAATAACTTTGGATAGGGCAGGGAGAATAGAAATTGGTCGAAAATCGGAGACAGACAAAGGGTTAGAAGTTTTTGGAAGAGGAGTGACACGCGCTAGTTTCCATGATAAAGGAAAAGAGCCTGAAGTAAAGGAGAAGTTAATAATATTGGATAGGATAGGAGCGATGAATTCCGCAACGAGCATAAGCATGCCTACACTCAGGCCATCCTCACCAACGGCTTTCGTCTTTATACGTTTTAACAGGTTCAGAGTGTCATCCGGAGAGATCAGACCTAGATCAAAAGGAGGCAAGTCAGGGTGACGAGTATTGGCGAGAAGTGATAACGTTTGCTGCTTTACAGAAGGGTCCAAGACAACCGGAGAAGTGCTAAAATGCTTATTGAGGGCGTTGAGATCAAGTGTAGATGAACCTGGAGAATTATGTTGAGTATTGCCCACCCCTAATGACTTTAAAAACTTCCATAATTTAGGAGGGGGGCACCTATCTATGCGTTCATAGATGTAGCGGCGTCTAGCGTCCCTACATCTTCTGTTACATCGATTACGGAGGGTGACGTATTTAAGATGATTTCCCTCAGAAGGATCATGACGCAGTTTCAGCCGAGCCCGGTTCCGCTTCGCCATAAGAGCCCTAATGGTTGGAGTGAGCCAAGGCGCTGGCAAATGTTTAACCCGCGTCGGTTTCAAAGGCGCGTGCAAGTCGAAAATCGCTAGTAGAGAGCTGGCAAACATATCAAGCTTGAGGTTAATGTCATCGAGAGCGTCTAGGGATTGCCAGTCAATACTGCGAAGATCGGCAAGCAAGGCCTCCCGATTCACATTGCCAAGATTGCGGCGCAAGATAACCTTATGTTTACTTTTAGGAGGACGAATTTTAAAGGAAGCAAAGATTAGATCATGGTTGGAAAAGGCAGCAGCATTGAACTGGCCATGAAGTGGGACAAAATCTGGGGAAGAAGTTATGATCAAATCTAAAAGAGACGGTGGACCGTTATGAGGGAAATGAGTGGGGCTAAGAGGAAGTACATTAAGGTTTAAGGAACTTACAAGAGACTGGAGCTTTACTGAGCGGTTGTCGTCTTTTACAAGACATGTATTTAAATCCCCCATGAGAATGGTGTGCTCATACTGTGGACAAAGATCATCCAAAGTCTTCTCAAGAGCATCAAAATAATTAATATTAGACGAAGGAACGTAGTATACTCCGAGAAGAGCTTTAGTATTGTGCAAAGAGACATCAAGGAAAAGGTATTCTGGGGATTTAGTATAGATGGACGGTGACTGGGCAACAATTTCGCAAGCAATTTCGCTCCTGAGGTAAATGGCAACACCACCACCCCGTACAGTACCGAGCCCGCTGTCACTGGGTCCAGTCCTGTCGTTGCGTATCAACCTAAACCCTGGAAGCTGATAGAGCGCAGAAGGCAGGGATGGCTTAAGCCATGTCTCCGAAATTAGAATGGCGTGGACATTTTTACAAGAGAAGGAAGAAAGTAAATCAGGGAAGTGAGCCGGAACACTCTGTGCGTTGATGTGAACGACATTGAAATTTTTCACCGACGTGGAAAAAGTGCTGCTCAGTCGGTCAGCAAGATCTGGCATATCAGACACGTCACTTAATGAATCGTAAAGGCTTGACGAAGAGAGAGAGAAAAAAACACTGTCATGACTGGCATTAATTACGTCAGACATGACAATCTATATGTATATATATACATATATATAATAATAATAAACGTTATTGTAATTAATACTTATTTGAGACCTGCAAAAGGCCTGACTAAATACTATTATAAACTCAATCGCTCACCAACAGCTGGCCAGATGCAAACATTACGAACAGATTTGACAAGTAAGATAATCATAAATAGACAATGTAAATGCATCCGAATAAAAGTAATACAAAGAAAAAAAAAACATACAAGTAACAACAACAAGAAAAATATTAGCGCGTCAACTAACACAAAACGCAACTCCGACAGTACAATGAAACGGAACGCAAAACTTATGTCAAGTGACAGGTGCCAGTGTCACTGTCAAGTGTCAAGTCAACGAAACAGTCGACCTACCGGCGCAAACGACGATACGAAACTACGACACAGCACTCAATTAATAATACTAAAACTAGAACTCCGCGCACCAAATGACCATCCAACAGTTACAAGGTCAACTATTGATAACGCTATGAAATCGATGCACGGATAACAACAGTCGTTAGAACAGGATCACTTTGACTTCGGAGCGATTGCGGCTGCACGCTTAGGAGGCTTCGAACGCATAACTAGCGGCTGCTTACTAGGGGCCTCCTGCGTACGGACAGAAGATCCTGAGCTCCCGCTTCCTGATGCCACGGCCGGAGACGGCAAAGCACGAAGCTCTGGCATGGTGGCGACTCGGCGGCGAGAACCATCCCGGCACAGAACGACAATCCGCCCATCGCTCGTCCAACTACCCTTCACTCCATGGATCCTCCTTGCCTCGACGAACACTGCATGTCGGCTGCTGGTCAGGAATTCCGACAACGTCATACCAGAACCCTTAAGCCTCGTCTTAGACGCCCACGCTGCATTCCTATGCACCAGGGTTGCAAACCTTAATAGTATTGGTCTAGGCTTAGAGTCCCGAAGCCTCCCAAGGCGATGGCACATGTGAAAGGACTCCAACGAAAGGCTCTGCAACTGTAGATTCTGAGTGCAGATAGCTACGGCAGTCTCAATAGTGCTTTCATTAGCAGCCTCGGGCACCCCATGCAACAGCAGTACCTTGTGACGCGACCTCATCTCCAGATCGTCCAGGGATTTAGCCACAAGCTCCATTTGTGCCTGAAGACTGGAGATTGTCTTCCAAATGAAGCTTTTAAATACCTGGAACTCGCTGTCAACTGAATTGGTCTGGGAGTTAGCGCGACTGCTCTCAAAAGTGTCCATCCTAGCAGCAAATAGCTCCTTCATCTCGTCCATGGACTTCTTGAGTTGAGCCAGAGTGTCCATTATAATGTTATTACAGAGTGAATTGTGAGAGTGGTGACAAGATTTTTATTAATTTGGTAAGTTGTTACTTAAAAGCAGTGATAACAGCTGAGGGCAGCAATAAGAGTTTATTTAACACATTTATTGATAATACAGTCTTGTTTTATATATTTTTGTATTTTAAACTATATTATTAAATACTGAGCAAAATTTGTGTGTATTGATTACTCGCCTACCCGAAAAAAAAAAAAAAAAAAACAAAAAAACTTATTATATCTGTAATGTACAATACAAACAACAAAGGCCCTAAAATAGAGCCCTGGGGAACTCCACAACAAACCTGGGCAATAGACGATGATGACACAGAACCATCACTTTTACTAATGCTTACATATTGAGAGCGATTAGTTAAATAGCTATGAAACCATTTTACTGCATGATCGTCGAAACCATAATAGGCCAATTTGGCTAAGAGGACTGAGATGTTTATTGTATCGAAGGCACGGGAAAAATCAAGTAGAACAAGTATAGTTCCCATGCCACTATCTTGTGCTTGCAAAATATTATTTGTGACATCAATCAAAGCTGTTGACGTGCTGTGCTTCTTCCTAAAGCCAGACTGGCCTTGTGGAAGAATGCTGTTTGACTCCAAAAAATCAGTGAGCTGCTGGCATACGACCCTCTCCAGAACTTAAGACATACAGGGCAGTATACTAATAGGACGGAGGTCCTTAAAAGTAAGCGGATTTGTGTTTTTAGGTAGAGGTCGTACAATTGCTGTTTTCCATGAATCGGGAAAGATTGCTGTAAGTATGGAGGTATTGACGATTGATGTCAAACTATCTAGGGTATGTGGAAGCGTCAACAGTAACATGTCCAGAGAAATCATATCGACCCCCTGGGCATTGGACTTAATACTATTTATAATATGCGATACAGTTGCTGAGCAAACAGTTTTAAGAGTAAAGACAAATCTTCCGGCTCTATGAGACTTAAAATATGTTAACATAGGTATGTCATCATAGGGGTTAGGTAAATCAAGGAAATGTCTATTTATATCCTCAGCTGAGGAAAGATGAGGTGGAAGGTCGAACTCAGGTTTAGGCGGAAGTGTATTAAGCTTAAGGTTTTTCCATAATGTAACAGGATCCTTTATATGCCTGTTAATGTGCTGTCTAAAATAGGCTGTTTTTTCAAGGTCAAGGGAATTGTTAACTAAATTTTTAAAATCTTTGTAATATTTCTTATGTGACTTAAGTTTTGTTTTGAGATATCTAGTACGAGCTTCATTTCTTAATCTCATCATTAGCTTTACATTTTCTGTGATCCATGGATATGAATTATGTTTAATTACAATTGTTTTGACAGGTGAATGTACATCGAAAAGGTTCATCATATAACTAGTCAAACAGATTGACTTGTCATTGACGTTTTCTAAGTTTAAAATAATTTGCCATGGAATAGCTCTGATATCTTTATATAAATAATCTAAAAAAATATCTTTTAAAGGATGATAGGTCACACGTTTCGGTATAGATTTAAGTCTTTTAAAATTTAATTCACATGTAACAAGGGCCTGGTTTGAGAGTTTACTCCCTATCACTTCGATTGCTACACTGCGAACTTTGGCATCGGTGAATATAAGGTCAATCAGGGTTTCACTGTGCTTAGTAAAGTGGGTAGGCGAATCAACTACTTGCCTTAAGTTAAATAATCCAATAGTTTGCAATAATTTTACAGAGTTGGCAGCTGTAGCGTCTAGAACATTGATGTTAAAATCACCAAGCAAGATTATATCGATACCTTAAATTTCAATTCGCGTATAGCACAAAATGACGTTTTTGAGTTTTTGATGCCACTTTGTTCAGTTTTTTTTCTCTATCGATCTGTATGATTAGAATTGTAATATCTTCACAAAAATGTTCTTTACGCGCACACTTTTTTTTGGGTACAATCTACTTTTGCCAAAAAACCAGGGCTTTAAAGAACATAATTCTCTTGTGACAAATTTTCAATGGATGTAAACAACAACTTACAACACCAACATTCAAAGTAAGTTGGTTATTAATTACAAATGGCTTTACACCCAAATTTAAAAAGACAGAAATATATTTTGCGCTTTACGCGGTAATCATGTTTTAATACTTCTTAATTTACGTGCTTTACGCTGACAAAGTTGACTAGTGGATCGTTGTTATTGTTTGAGACGGAGCATGCGGACGATGGCTATCACTTGCTTACGCACCGGTCATATCAGTGAATAAGTGAGAAACAATTATTTGTAGGTATTATGCGCGAGCCGCGAGCTTCTTGTTTACATTAAGTTGCCGGTGCCGGCTTTAAACCGGAGCGAGCATTGTTAGTGAATAGTTGTGGTCGAAAAATATTGATTTGTAATGTGAGTGAGTTCGTGTGTTCGTACCTACCTATGTCTTGCAAAACTTAGTGAAGTGTTCATGGTATAATGAATAGAAGTAATTTAGAAAAAATGAGTGCCAATAAAATCGTAGATTCGCTGGTGGCTCGAAAAAGATAACTTGAGGCAATTCTAAACCACCGCAGATCAACGCGGTAGGTAAGTAACTATCAAATAATAACTATATATCAGACAATCAATAATTCTTTGATTAATGTTTTCCACTAGATTCAGTTGGTAAATTATGCCTACTAAGTACTAATATACTTAAAATGAAAGATTAATTATGTCGTATGTGACCCTTATTAGTAGGTATTAACTTTATATTGTGCTATACACACTACTACACCCTAATTTACACCCTAATTTAGTATGATTTTACAAAGTCACACCACCAACAAATGACTCAGAAACTAATCATCAGTTACCAGCTGACAGTGATATAAACAGGTACGCTATCATACATTTGTTATAGTTTAGGATTATTGTTAAACAAATGGCAAATTATATTGTATAAATAAGTTTGTACAAATTATGTTTAGTGCTATACCCCCTTATTATTATGAACTTCGTATCAAAATCGTGCTTTACACTTAAGCCAACGTTATGCAATGCGTTATACACCCTTATAAGATAGTGATTTTACAGGACTACGCCTCCGCCTGCAAATAACGCGGAAATAAATCATTTACCAGCTGACAGTGAAATAAACAGGTACAGCGTTTTAACATTTTTTTATTTTTAATCAAACGTTAAAATAAATATAATGGATTAACTGTAAAAGCTCTCGATTAAAAGACGGACTGGTTCGATCCGACCTTACATGGTGTTTAATCATGTCTCACGTTAGTTTAGGATTATTGTTAAACAAATAGCTTGTTATTATCATTATTTATTGTAAAATAAATGTAACTGTTTCTGTTTATCTGTTTGTTGTTGCTTAATCTTAGTGCCATTCTGTACAGCTAAAATAAATAAAAGTTTTAAGTACAATGAGACCTTTTATTGTATTTTTTTGTTGTTTTAAAAATCGAAAACATTTCATAAATTATCAATTTATTGGTAGTGGAAATACATATAAATCAAAGAGACTATTTACCACTATCAGTAATTTTTCATACAATATTCTCATTTTTATATGTAATTTACGACAAAAATAGACATCATATGATAAAAAACAGAGCTTTACGTCCAATTTTCTAGTTTTGTACCAAAATATGCAAGGACGTATAAAGAGTTTTTGCTGTGGTCAAGGGCGTATACGACATGCTATCTCGGAAACTAGGAGGTTTTACCAAACTTAGACAATTAAAATAAAAAAATCTCGTGGTTTTAAGAAAATTCGCTTCAGAAAGGTAAAAGATATTTGCTAAAACAAAAAAGTTATAATTTTTTTAAATTTGTAAAAATAGTTTTTTGGCTCTCCTGAAAAGTAGCCATTTGTGCTTTACGTGAATTGAAATTTAAGGTATCGATATAATCATAATAAGCCAGAGCGTTTATAGAGTCCACAAGAGCATTCAGAAATACATCAATGTTGAGCCACGGAGGACGATATGCAGTACTTAACACAATTTTAATGCCATTTACATTAAATCTAAGCCACATTTGTTCCACTTGCGCGCAAACGGGATGGTCGCATGCACGGGCATAAATTCCTTTCCTAAGGTAAAAAGCAACTCCACCTCCAGGACCACCGCGCACGGACGCAGGACGCGGGACGCTGCGCAGTGTGTACCCCGGAATGCACGGAGCTTTTCCTTCTTCGTTTGGGCGTAACCATGTTTCATTTACAGCTAACACGTCAAGAGAATGTTGCATTACTGCCACCATTAAATCATCATGATTCTTTCCGAGAGATCCTGGGTTATATAGACCAACTTTAAAATATTTACTAAGAACCATCATGACAATCAAAAAACAATAATAAAAATGTAATGAGAACAGTGGCAGAAATAACCAACAACTTACTGAAAAACAGAATAATTATATGTCCTATACAATGCAAAACATCCATATATGTAACCACACATACAGTATGAACCCAACCAATCATCAAATTAAAAAATATATCCAAATATAGCACCAAAATTAACATCAGGACGTGTAAACATATAAATCCACATAAACATTCGAATGCATTATAACAAAATTTAAACACACACACTATAAAATTATGACATAAACACAACACACAACTGCGGATACATAAATAAAACGCTATAAATATCGCACATAACAAAGCAAATATGAAATGAGCTAACACTATCAATAACCAAAAACTTTTCCGAGATCAGATTCCGTGCGCAAGCGATGCCGAGGCGCCCCATGCTCCTTGCGCGCGTAAACGTGTCCTTCCCGCGTCCAAACGTACTTCCACTGTGCCCGTGTAGCGTCAGCCCGCGCTTTGTAGAATAGCTGACGATTATGCCGCGTAAGCCTTTCATTCACGTAAAAAGGCTTAGCCGCAGAAGTTAGACCCATGTCCGCAGTCGTAGCACCGCGCCGCACCCGCGCCGCCATCAGAAGCTGGTCGCGCTGCGAGCGCCGAGCCAAGCGCACTACGAGCGGCCGAGGGCGCGATTCGACGCCGTCCTGGACGTTGCCACGCCGCGCCGGGCCCGCCCGCTCTGCACTTACAATATCGCGTTCTTCCAAAGTCACGCCTAATTTTGCCGATAAATTAAGAATAATATGCACAGTTCGCTCATTGTTCTCCTCCGAGATACCTGCAACTTCCAAATCAGTTCTCAAATTCTCCTGTTCGCGGTCATTAAGGTCCATTTTGAGATCGGCGATAGTCTGTTCTAACTGGGTGATGGTTTCAGTATTTCCTTCCCGCTGCGCACGCTCCACAGCTTCCACTCTAGCATTAAGCTCATCAACACGCGTATTGCACATATTTAATGCCGTGGTTATATTTGAGACAGCGCTCCTAAACTCGTACATTTCAGTCCGTATTGCTCTCATCTCCTCACGAAGTAAACGAAACTCTGTTGCGAGATCAGAGGGCGCCACCTGCGCATAGCAGGTTGGAGAGGAATCAGCCAAAATTTGTGAGGAATTGAAGGGTTGGGTCTCCGGATTAGAACGGGTACGTATGTTAACATTGGAATCATCCGCATCCATGATAAGATAAAAAGATAAAAGATAAAAGATGTTTATTCAGTAAGTAGGCCGCACGGGCACTTTTACACGTCAATAATCTACCAGCGCTTCGCAAGAGACCACTGCTGAGAAGAAACGCCGCAAGAAACTCAACAGTCAGTCGTTTTTTAAACATTTCTTATGATATGATATTATACAACGAAAAATAAAACTTAACCTAGTATTATATAAAACAATGAATGTAACAAAAATATGTCTATATATATCATGCGTAGTTGAGCAGGAAAATGTGTCAAAACTCAAAATTTCTACAAGAACTCATAAATAGTAAATATAAGAAATAAATAAAAATTAAAAATTATACTTACCTATGACGGTGCAAAACAACACATAATTAGTTTCGATACATTCCCCTACAGAAACCGTGTCCCCTAGACAATACACAATGTTTATATATTGGTATGATTAGGTTATTATTAAGATATTTAGGTGTTTAATTTAGGCCAAGCATTTTTATCTGTTAGATAGTCTTCGACCCTATAGTAAGCTTTAGACATCAACGACTTTTTCAAGTAATTTTTAAGTACTGGAAATGGTAACTTTAAAACTTCGTCAGGTAATTTATTATAGAAATGAATGCATTGACCTACAAATGATTTATATACCTTACGGACACGAAATTTTTTAATAGCAATTTTATTCTTATTTCTTGTATTCAAATTATGTATGTCACAATTCTTAATAAAAGAGTCTTGATTTTTAATGACATAAATAATATTCTCATAAATAAATTGTGATGCTACTGTCAAAATATTAATTTCTTTAAATAATAATCTTAAGGAATCACGGGAGTTTAGGTTATATATAGAACGAATGGCTCTTTTTTGTAACACGAAAATAGTTTGTATGTCAGCAGCTTTTCCCCAAACAAGAATACCGTACGACATAACACTATGAAAATAACTATAATAAACTAAGCGAGCTGTCTCAACATTGGTAAGTTGTCTAATTTTCCTAACAGCATAAGCTGCCGAACTTAATTTACCTGCTAGTACTGCTAAATGGGGACTCCATTGCAAGTTTTTGTCTATAGTTATTCCTAAGAAAAGTGCCTTATCCACCATTTCCAAACACTCATCATTTAGAAAAATACTAGATTCTACCGGTCTAACATTAGGCAAAGCGAACCTAACACATTTAGTTTTCTTAGCATTAAGTAGCAAATTGTTACTAGTAAACCAATTAAGTACTTTACCTAGCGTCGCGTTTAACCTACTATAATCAACGGATTTTCGGTCTACCTTGAAGATCAATGATGTATCATCAGCAAATAGCACAATATCGCAAAGGTTAACTACCGCGGGTGGTAAGTCATTTATATAAACGAGAAATAAGAAAGGACCTAATATAGAGCCCTGTGGCACACCCAGTTTAACAGCCGCTCCAATGGACTTTGTTTGGTTTACAACAACCGTTTGTGTTCTATCACTAAGATATGAAGACATAAGATTTAGAGAATTATTTGACAGACCATAATGTTCTAATTTTAATATAAGAGTCGCGTGATCTACACAATCAAAAGCTTTGGAAAGGTCACAAAAAATTCCTATTGCATCACAAGATGTCTCCCAAATATTGTATATATATTTAATGAGTATAGATGCTGCATCAGTTGTGGATCGTCCTCTGGTGAAGCCGAACTGATTACTGTTAAGCAGTTTATTTCTATTGAAGTGACCTAATGACCATGACTAATGACCACATGACCTCAGGAACCACATCGTTCTTAACAGGTGTGTTGGTGTTGTCGTATTTTGGTGTTTTATTACGACACTCTTTACATATCCATGTGTTTTTGCTCTCAGCTGACATTATGTTAAAGAATCGTTTTTCAGCAACATTAGCACATAACAGGTCGTAGTGCTTGGAGCACTGACTGCAAGTCAAAAATTGACGAGTCTCAATTTTATGTAAACATCTGGCACAATTCTTTGAAGCCGGTGGTGCCATCTTTAGTCAGTTTGTAGTAACAGTTAGAAGTGAAACCTCGATATATTAAAACGTCAATCGTAACGGGAAAAACTACTTATTCAAAAGCACAGATGTCGCTAGTAAAGCAGATTCGAAGTTTAGCGATGTAACCCGAGATGGCGTTGTTATCAAATATACCGTACCACAAAATCCTTGCACAACGCACTCTGATTGGTCCGCACGGTTTGTTTACACTACGCCCGTCCCGCGTTTTGAATGTTTTAACTGACAACCAAACTTACTGTAACCGTTTTCATCTATGTCCGTGTTTTACACTAGTCACACACAAATCTGGTTTATTTATACATACAACTACGTAGTTTAATTTCAAAAATAATGTTTAAAAGTAGATGTACTAGTATTTCACTCTAGTGTTACCTACTTATTGATACCAAAGATGTTTAGTGCACTTAGTTTACTGAGATAACACTTCCTGAGATGTATTGAACTGGTATACACTTAGTATTAGTTAGTTTATACTTTTTAATTAACTTTTACTATTTTTAACTATTTTATTTACGTGAGCTCAATGTTTACGTGGTCACAGCGCCATCTACCCTTGGTATAGACGCTGCCCGTAGTGCCCGTGACAGAGTGAACAGACAGCAGCTGTCAAACGTAACAAGTTTTCTTTGACAAAGAAGAGCTTTTAGCCTCCCCGGGAGCCCCTCCCTCTTAACTTTTATTCCATAAGGAATTACGCGCAAATTCGCGTGTAACTTGACATTTCGTTTATTTCACGCCTGACTATTTGCATTGTTTCTTTTCTATGGATCAAATATAATCAAGAACCAATATAATATAATTGGTAGTTCCATTTTACGATGGTAAGCTAATGTTAAGTAAGTAATCAAAACAGGGCTGCTACCGCGAAAACACGAAAATGGTTCTTCTCTGGTTCCGTCTATTTCGCACTTGCTTGCATACATTGTAAGTGCGGGAGATGTGAGCTTTCCATTACGTAATATGGCAATAATAAATAACATAAGCTGTTTGAGATTTTATAATTGGAGTGTATTTTAGACGTCTTAAGTGACGTGAGATTTATCCCTGTGCCGTGTACGTTACACGTTATTTTCGACGTCTGAGATGACGTCAGATTTAGTCCAGATATGTGTTGAGTATATTTTAGACGTCTTAAGTGAAGTGAGATTTATCCCTGTGCCGTGTTACGTTTATTTTAGACGTCTGAGATGACGTCAGATTTAGTCCAGATACGTGTTAAGTATATTTTAGACATTTTAAGTGATGTGAGGTTTATCCCTGTGCCGTGTTACGTTTATTTTCGACGTCTGAGATGACGTCAGATTTAGTCCGAATATTTGTTGAGTATATTTTAGACGTCTTAAGTGACGTGAGATTTATCCCTGTGCCGTGTTACTTCATCAATTCCGAATTTCAGGACTCCACCTTTCAAGTCGATTTTGCAGCCATGTTTTCTCATAAAATCTAATCCAATAATACAATTGTCGATGATTTTAGCAACGATGACTTTGTGCCAGTAGTTCTTTTCCCCAATTTGCACCTCCACTTCTTGCTCCCCCAAGACGGAAATGTACTAGCCGGTAGCCGTTTGCATCTGAAGATGCTTGGGTCGGACTAGATGATCTCTGGTTAAATGTTTCTGTAGCCGAGAACTAACCACAGTCCGAGAAGCTCCGGTGTCGATAGTCAGGTGACATGGTATTCCACCAATTTCTCATTTGACGACCAGACTGTTCCCATCATTCACCTGTGAGATCATAACTGGGACATTTTGACCACCAGCCAGCACTCGTCCCTTAGTCCTGGCTTCTACTCGTTTCCCTGACGCGGCTCTACTGCATCAGAGCCTGCGGGCCTCTCTGTTGGGCCTGCTGCATCTCGTCGTGTTCTATTTCGTTTTGGGCAACTAGATTGTAAGTGCCCGCGTTCTCCACACCAATAACACCTCGGCCCAAATTCACGGCGAGGAGCAGTCGGGTCCCTGGACGAAACTTCTCGCACCCTAAAAGGCCTCGAGTCCTGGCGTACAGCTTCCACCTCCAAGGCGTGTGCAACTGCATCCTTCAAGCTACCTACCATGATGTCCCAGTCGCACAGCAGCTCTGACTTCCAAATCACGGATTCCGTCAATGAAGGCCTGTACTAGCATGCTGTCCACAAATGAAGCCGAAGCACTTTGGTACGCTTTTCTGACCAATTTTTCTATTTCGAGGATCCACTGTTGTAATGACTCACTACGTCCCTGGGTTTTGAGTTTTAGCTGAGCTCTAAAGACGTGCTCAAGATGACTGTCACCATAACGTGCCTCCAAAGCTTCAAGAAGGCAGTCGTATGTCCTGTCTTTTCCCAGCGCTTCCAGAATGGTGAGGGCTTCATCCCGTAGCGACAAGGTTAAGGCCGTTTTCGCTTGGTCTTTGTTCCACCCATTCGCCTGGGAAAAAGACTCAAGTTGGAGTTTATAGGCCGTCCATGATGCAGTTCCATCAAATGGTGGAACTTTGAATCTTCCAACTACCGGGGCCGATGACTCAGATGTGAAGGCACCGTTGACCACATTAATTTCAAGCTTTTTCACTTCGTTTCTTATAGTCTGGAGGCGATTTTCGTGGTCTTCAACTTTTACCTTGACGTCATCCAGTTTTTCTTGAACCTCCGTCATTTCCTTTTTCCATTCCGAAGCGGCCTCTCGTACCTATCGGAGAATTCTAGATTGTTCCTCTTGAGATTTTTTTTGGCCACGTAGTTCATTATGGATAACCCTCGATTGTTCCTCTTGGGCTTTAAAACGTTCCTCTTGTGCTCTGGATTGTTCCTTTTGGGCCCTGGATTGTTCTTGAATAACTCTCGATTGTTCCTTCAACAGGACAAAGATCGGGTTGAGGTCTATTTCCGGCTTAGGTGACGCTGCTGTAGTAGCCGGTGCAGTAGCGGTGGATGTACCGGCGGCAGCTGCAGAGTCGTCAGCTGCAGTTTGGCTCCGGGTTTTGACCCCCTCCTGCTCTTGATCTTGCGGAGTTGCTGGCATTTTCTATCCCACTTCTGACACCAAATGTTACGTACGTGGGGGTAGGTAACTGATAGAAATGCACGAATACACCGATAATCAAAAGTAGACTTTAATAACGCACTCACTTAAACCGTTATAAACAATAATCGCACAATAAACTTCGAATACTCAGATGATCGCTCGGGTCGCTCTTGTTCGCACTGTTCACTGTCCTTGACCTTGACTCACGGGTCTGGAATATTCTGCGTATTGCCGTCTCATTTTTAATCGTGTTGTCTCTTTCTCATGCTTCTCGAAGGTTCTCAGTATCGCTGTCTCTTTCTAATCATGCTATCTCTTTCACAAGCTTCTAAAGCATCGAAATTCACGATTGAAGATGAGACGCCTTATCCCATCGGCGTAACAATACTTACCTATGACGGTGCAAAACAACACATAAAACCATGTAAATTATTTGAAGAATCAAGTTAAAGATCAAAAAGGAGAAAAGGTGAAGCAGTTCGATCTACCTTATATGGAGAAATTATTGTTTATGCTGCTCAAACTGAGTTACGGAAAACTGGAAAACGAGATGCTCTTGATACCGGTCCCGTATAACTCATATCGGTCTGTTACAGCCAAATTGCTCCGAAACTACTAGACTGATTAAGTTGAAATTTGGTACATATATGTAAATTGGTGACTCAAACACGGTTGCGCAACGTAAATAAATGAGTTTTAAACATGGGGGCATTTATGGAAGGTTAATTTGAAAATTAAAAAATAAGTTTTGCTAACTATATCGTGTGTACAAAATGAAAGGGCTTGTTGTGATGATCTCAAATGTATATATTTTATATTTTAAAATATATAGTTTTGAAGTTATTTACAAAAATAGGCGAAAATTGACCATTGCCCCCCTTATCCTCGAAAATCATGGGTCTAAAATTAAAAAAATACAGTGAATAGTTCTTTACCTATGAATTAGGTACTATAAAAAGTCTATGGTAATTATTTAAGTGAACGGAACCTTTAGTGCGCGAGTCCGACTCACACTTGACTGTTTTAAAAAAAAAACAAAATTGTATAATAAACCTTTAATTTTATTTTTAAACATAGTAGCTAGGTAAGGCGCAGTTGCCTCTTAAATGGAATTAAGTACTGTAACAGAGAGGCCCCAAAGATCTTCAGTCTTTTTGATATTAAGAGACCTAAACGTTTTGATCACAACTTTAGAGGTGACATGATAAAATTTAAACACATTCGTGCATTCCTTAACATTAGATCTTAATAATATTTCAGCCTTATCAGGAGATGATAGTGAAGATTTAGTAGTCTCCAAAGGTATGCTCGTAAAAAACCTCTCGAATTCTTTTGCCACATCAAGTACCGAGTTTACTAAAGTATCTTCAACTTGCAGGCTGTAGTGCGGGTCTCTAATTCTAGTTCTACCAGTTTCAGTGTTAATTACATTCCAGACCATTTTAATCTTGTTGTCAGATTTACAAATTTTGTTCGAATAATACTCAGACTTCGCGGTAGCACAAATCTGCTTGAATTCCTTAGAATAATTTTTGACGTACTCTAGAAACTCAGGCCTATGATCGACAGCTCTTATACCATACAACTCATACAATTTGTACCTCTTTTTATGAATCTCCGGTGTAGCCCAATCACAAAATTTCGTACCTTGCTTGGCTTTTACCTTTTTCAGACTAAAGCAGGCATCAAATTCCTTAATAATACAATTAAATAAAGAAGTACATATTTATCCGGATCTTCCCCAGTACACGTCATATAACTCAGTTGATTAGTGACCTTGTTATTAAATAATTCTAATCGATTTTCAGTAATTTGTCTAAGTATAAACTCTTGGGGCGCTTTATCAGTCTTCCTCGTAAAGGAAGCTTGCTGGCCGCAGTGATCCGAACTTAAGATATTGATTACGGATTTCTGAATTGGGTCAAAATTACTAAATATATTATCAATACACGTAGCACTAGTTGCTGTAATTCTAGTTGGCTCATAGAACAGATTGACTAAATTAAAAGATTTAAAAGCACTCAGTAAGTTAATAGACGTGGGTGATTCGTCTAGCAGATTAACATTAAAATCACCACATACAACCATACACTTTTTAGTATTAAAAACACAACTAAGAACATTTTCTAAAATGCTCTCAAAAAGCTTGTAATCCGCCGTAGGGGGTCCGTATACGCAAATAATAATAAATTGTTCCAATTCAACACACGCAAGTTCAATATGACGTTCAACTGACTTCGCAACAATATCTTTACGTTCCTTACATTTAATGTTTCGTTTGACCATAATCAGGGATCCGCCCCGACTGCAAGATTGTCTAGCAAACATGCTAACAATGTCATGATTATTAAAATTAAACATGCACTCATGACCCTTAAGCCAATGCTCAGTAACACATAGAACATGTATACTAGCACTATCAATAAACAAACTAATTTCTAGTTCCTTACTAGAAAATCCCTGAATATTCTGATGAATTATATTTATTACATTATTACACAATTTATTTTTAATGTTTGTCGGCCTGTGGGCAGGCACGAGGCCGCCGCGACTGCCGCCGCGAACGACGACAGCCGCGGCCGTTGTCGAAGCTGTCAGTTTAAATCCACCGGCAGCTCCAGTACGCGGCCGGCGCTAATGAAACTCAGCGCAAGCTGCGTTCTACAGGTGCTCACTATTGCTAGTCATAGCGGAATCTAAAATATTATATGCTAACAAATTAGCACACTCATCTAAGTACCTACGTAGTACATAACAATCTGCCACTCTGCTTGGCGTTTGTGGACTATGAGAAGGCCTTTGATTCGATCGAGACGTGGGCTGTGCTGCAGGCTCTCCAGCGGTGCCGCATTGACTATCGGTATGTCGAAGTACTGAAGTGTTTGTATAGAAACGCCACCATGTCAGTCCGAGTACAGGATCAGGCTACGGAGGCGATTCCGTTGCAGAGAGGTGTGAGACAAGGGGACGTAATCTCTCCGAAGCTCTTCACCAATGCAATGGAAGATGCCTTCAAACTCCTGGAATGGAAAGGATTTGGCATCAATATAAACGGCGAATACATCACTCATCTCCGGTTTGCCGATGATATCGTGGTCATGGCGGAATCGCTGGACGACCTCGGCAATGCTCGAAGACCTCAATCGAGTTTCTCAATAAGTAGGCCTCAAAATGAACATGGACAAGACGAAAATTATGTTGAACGTCCATGTAGCGCCTACCCCAATTTCAGTGGGAAACTCGGTTCTCGAAGTCGTGGACTATTATGTCTATCTGGGACAATCGGTCCAGTTAGGAAGATCCAACTTCGAGAAGGAGGTTACTCGACGAATCCAACTCGGCTGGGCAGCGTTCGGGAAGTTACGCAGCGTCTTCTCATCCAAAATACCTCAGTGTCTGAAGACTAAAGTCTTCGAACAGTGTGTGTTACCAGTGATGACCTACGGTGCCGAGACGTGGTCTCTAACTGTTGGCCTCTTGAATAGGCTCAGAGTCACTCAGCGTGCCATGGAAAGAGCTATGCTTGGTGTCTCGCTACGAGATCGAATCAGGAACGAGGAGATCCGTAGACGAACTAAAGTAACCGACATAGCCAATCGGGTTAGCAGGCTGAAGTGGCAATGGGCAGGCCACATTGCTCGAAGGACTGATGGCCGCTGGGGCAGTAGAGTTCTCGAGTGGAGACCACGTACCGGCAAGCGCAGCGTAGGGCGACTCCCCGCGAGATGGACGGACGATTTGGTCAAGTCTGCGGGGACCCGCTGGATGCAGGCCACTTCCAACCGGGTGAGGTGGAAATCTTTGGGAGAGGCCTATGTTCAGCAGTGGACGACCTATGGCTGAAATGATGATGATGATGATGAAATAACAATAGTTATGCGTCAAATCGAACTTTTTTACAAAATTATTTGTATCGAAATATGAATTTTTTTAATTATATTATGACATTTTATATAATATCGAGTTAAAATAATCAATATTTCTATTACATTTATTTGTTAATCTGTGGGAAAACAGATAAGCGCAAATAATTATTTTACCTATATCACCTTTGCTAACTTCAGTGAGGGCCTCAGACAAATTAAATAAGTCATATTTACTAAACCTCAAACTATTTCCTAATAATACTACTAACGTTGTCTCACGACTGAATGTGTCGGCGGAGATTCGTGAGATCAGGTGGTCCATAGACATTCCTGGTAAACAGTTGTTCACTACGTTGTTATGACCAGGGAACTTTACCATTTTAGACCCGAACCCAATACCTACCTCATCCGTGTATGTGACGGTCCTGCGCACCGAGGTCGGCAAAGTACCAAGCGAGAGTCGCCCAGGCGCGCGCGGTCCGGGCGGCGCAGGCGCGCAGCTTGGAGTGTCACCTTGCTGCGCTGCAGCCGCTGCCGTCGGAGCTCGTGGCGATGTTGTGAGGGAAGCGGTTCAAAGATCAAAACGTCAAAGTAATGACGTGTGGAAGCAGTTGTTTGCTGTTTCAATGGCGATTCTTAGTCAACGATTAGTTAGTGCCCCAGAAGCGGCATACCGTCTCTGCCATTTGCCTTTGAAGATGTGTACAAGAAAAGCTGTTTTTGTAAATAGCTGTTGTCCGGAGCAACGCTACAGACTCCGGCGATTTAGTGAAGACGAGACATCAGTTTTCAATAATATATTCGATCGCTACCAACAAAGACCTGGCTGAATTCGCAGTACGCTACGAAACCGTTTCAAGTACACTTTGGAACGATGATGATGGTGACATTGAATTAAGAGACCAGGACAGCCAGAAAAGTAGATACATCCGTTTACGTGATAATACAAGAATGCGAATCAGAAATCAGGCAGTTCTACGCACTTGTTATTACACCATAAACAGTGACTGAGAAGGTTTTTCTTACAATTTGATTGTATGTCACATTCCTTTTCGCAACGAAAGTGAACTCATTCAAGAGGGCGAAACAGCTGAAGCTTGTTTCTTGCGCCGAAAATCAGAGTTAAGGCCTCTTTTACATAATTTATCCGTGGAAGAATTTGCTCATGCCGAACAAGTTATACAGCAAGCTCTGGTTCAAGCTGTTGCACTTAACGCTGTGAACCAAGATGGTAGCGCCAACGGCTCTGTGGAATACAATACGAGTATGAATACGAGTATATACGCCGGGGATCAAATCAATATATATGATCATGATGATTTCATCGAAAATAATGACCCCACAGCTATACCCGATGAAGTTTTCATAAGTGGTATTAGAAGCCTGAATGTTCAACATGAATGCATGCCTGAATATGCTATTGATGAGTAGCAAGAGGCAGCAACCTATGGAAAACGACCACCATCAAATGTTATTCCTGCTGATTCAAATAACTGTGGTGGTTTGATGCACGTATTGAAACTTGGCATAGGCTCCAGAGTTATGTTGAGACGCAATATTTCTGTTACTGAGGGCCTGATCAACGGGGCAATGGGGATCGTGTCCAAGTTAAATTGTGATCAAATAGAATCAGGCGAGTTACCCGAGTCAGTTTGAATAAAATTTGATGATGTCACTATTGACACAAAAGTGAAAGACAGTGACGGGGTAGTTGCCATAGCGCCTGTGTCAACAACCTATCAGGCAACTAAAGGCTACGGGAATTTTGAACGGAGAATGCTACCACTAATCCTCAGTTGGGCGGTTACGGTGCATAAACTCCATGGCACTACCCTAAACAAAGCTGTAATTGATTTATGTAAAAAAATGTTTGCCGAAGGCCAAGTTTATGTTGCTCTAAGTCGTGTAAAAACCCTTAATGGTATTGCTCTTTGCGACTTAGAGCCCAACAAAGTGCTAAGGAAACCACATGACGAAAAAGCGTTGTGCGAAATACAACGTTTAAGAGGATTGTGAAGCTAAAAATTTTCATACAAAATGCGATAATGGTTCTCTCCCCTTAAACCTAGTCCGATTATTACGATTTTTGAATATGTTGTAGATATCATGAAAAAGTATGTCTGTACGTTTTCCTTTCCATGAAAATATTTATAAGAATGAATAAAAAACAGAAACGTACAGACCTAGTTCTTTATAATAACTACAACATGTTTAAAAATCGACGAAATCGGTCATGACTTAGGGGGTTAGAAAGGTTATCGCCAGGAGCTAATTTTTTATGTTTTTTTTTGACGGCCACGCGATTATAGCGGCGCTTCACAATCCTCTTAAGACTCTAACCTACCTCTAAATACCTAAAATATCAAAAATACTGACTTTTCTACTAAATACAAGTTAACCACACCTTTATGGATTTTTACTTTCCATCATCAACTCATCTGAATAACTTGAAAGAATACCACTAAAAGTCTATACGCGCACGCATATATATGTTACGATATTTAAAGAATCATACTCTAATTCATAATCGTTAAGGAATTTTACTTTCCATCATCAGCTCACCTAAATAACCTGAAAAAATACAAATATAAGTCTGTAAGTAAGGTGGAGTCTTGTAATTGCAATTATTTGGTTATTGCAACTAACTGAAATAACTCCCTCTGTTCATTGCTTTGAACAATCACAGGCGTGATATTGTTCTTCTATACTAAAAAATACAACATCACGACTGTCGTTGTTCAAAACAGTAATCCTAGAGGGAGTTATTTAAGTCAGTTTCGATAGCCAGATAGTTGCAATTACAAGACTCCATCTTACCTACAATATTTAACCCTTAGTAGCATAAAAATGAAAAAAGTCGTGAATTCAAACCCTATTTGATTTTGAATTAGCATAAAAAAAATTATACAAAAAAAAAAGTTATCATTATGTTATGATGGAAATTTCCATCGCCATGCAAAGAAGGGTTAAAGATTTATCCTCCAGCACCTAAGCGTTAAGGTTTTGAACATTTCATCACCAGCTCAGCAACATGAGATATTAACTACCAGACGCAAATAATTGTATAGCTTTGGAGAAACGTGATACTTGCCTATAGAATTTTAGGGATGCCTTTGATATTCCTAGGATTCCATCATCAAATCCTGAATTGGTGACAATGGGACCACCTAAGGAGTATAATCTCATACATACATACATACATTAAATCACGCCTGTTTCCCAGAGGGGTAGGCAGAGACCACTTCTTTCCACCTGCTACGATCTTGACAAATCTCTTTCGCTTCTTCCACATTTATACATCGAGTCATGCACGCACGTCGGTTTCGGGTACTTAAAATTCGGCCCTTTTCTAGTATTTCTCCGATTTGATTCGAAAAAGTACGCCTAGGGCGGCCCCTTCCGACCATTCCACTCACTTTAGCTCTGTATATATCTTTCGTCAATCTTCTTTCATCCATCCTTTCCAAATGACCGAACCATCGAAGCATGCCCTTTTCAATCTTAGTCACTACATCTTCTTTTAGTCCACATTTCTCTCTGACTTCTTCATTTCTTACTCTATCAGTCAGTTTCACACCACACATACTACGCAAAGAGCGCATTTCAACTGCATTTATACGACATTCATGCTTGTCCTGCCACACCCAACATTCACTACCATACATCAGTGTAGGGGCTAGCACTCCATTGTGAACAGTCAGTCTGGCTTTTTGTGAAACGCCCCTTCTGCTCACAAATGAGTACAGGGCCCCATTTATTTGATTTTCCGCATTCACCCTCCTCTCGACATCCTTTTCACACTTACCATCTCTTGTAAACATACTTCCCAGGTACACAAATTCACTCACTTGCTCTACTAATTCACCATTTATATTTATTACGCACTCAGTCATCTCCTAGACTTTCTCTATCACCATGACCTTGGTCTTGGCAACATTTACTTTCATCCCCTTTTGCTTAAATCCCTCATTCATCATTGTCACCATCTCCTGCAACTCAAGTACCGATGGAGCAAGTATAACTTGATCATCAGCATATAAGAGGCATTTGATTAGCAACTCTTGCATACGCAAACCCTTATCATACTCTTTAAAAACTCGCATACAACTGTCCATGAATAGATTGAACAGCCATGGTGAGGCAACACACCCCTGTCTAACACCCCTGGAGATATTAAACCAGGCAGAGTATGCCCCATTGATCCTGACACAGGCTCTGGAGCCCTCATAAAGGGACCTCAAAGCCTGCACCAGGTTGCTGCTCACTCCATACATAGACAGCACCTTCCACAACTCCTCTCTATCTACCCTATCATAATCCCCTATCCTAAATCGGTCCACACTTGACAGAGAAATCGGTGAACATAGGTACATAAAATAAAAAACATTATTGTTTTTTAAAACATTCATTTTATTTTATACTTTTTATTGATCGTTTTCAACTGTTATGTAGTCCCACTTCTTAATTAATATAAAAAAATTAAAACATTTCAAGCTCGCCGCAAGCAGTGTCGCGGGAAAACCATAGTCATATTTAAACAATTAATGTTCTTCGTTATAGTCGCTCAACTATCTTAATCGAGATATTTTATCGCCACCCTTGAAAGAGGTACCGTTTAGGAGTTCCGGTAGCCATCTGTGGTCTTCATCATTAGTTTCACTTCACCAAATGATAATTTCTGAATGCAAATGCTAGGCTTGTTACCAAAAATACTAAAATTTGAGGAGTTCCCTCAATTCCTCACTGATTTCCTCATCAGATTCAGATTTAGTGACGGGTTCGGATCGGATTTGGATCGGCATAGTGCGCAACCGCTCTTATTCCCTCGGGAACTTCGGGAAGTTTCCGGGATGTAAATTAGCCTATGTGTTAATCCAGGGTATAAGCTATCTTCATTCCAAATTTCATCCAAATCCGTCCAGCCCTTGCAGCGTGAAGAAGTAACAAACACACACAAACTTTCGCATTTATAATATTAAGTAGGATTATCAAATCTAATTGTGACTGCCTTGATCTGCAAAGGGATCTAGAGAGCTTTTCTACCTATTGTGTCTCTTATCAGTTGCTCCTTAATCCTGTTAAATGCAACTGTATAACATTTCCCCGCAAGCGAGATCCACTCGTTTTCAATTACAGTTTCTTCGGTCAGACCATAAAAAGGGTTTCCCAGGTCCGCGACTTGGGAATTATTCAGGATTCCAAGCTTAGTTTCATTCCTCATATTGACAACATCTCTTCACGGGCCTATAAAAAATTGGGATTGATACTCAGGCTATCTAAACCTTTCAAAAACCCACATACCCTAAAAATACTGTATTTCGCGTATGTACGCAGTATTCTAGAATTTGGTTGCATCGTTTGGACCTCTCAATATGCTGTTCACAAAATACGTATATACCTTTGATTGCAGTAAAAAAAAGTCGTTTACCGCCATGGTTTGATAAAAAGTTACAAAAAGTATCAAATGAAAAAAACAAAATTAGAGTCCGTCTTAAAAAATATAATAATCCTTTAGATTCCCTAGAATTAAAATTGATTAATAAGCGCTTACAGAGTCTAGCGATCTCCAGATATAATAATTATATATATAAAATAGAGGATGAACTCATGGAAAATCCAAAATTGCTCTGGACGCACGTTAAGGCCAAGCGCGGTGGATCGAGCTCATATCCTTTAGAAATGACAAATGGGTCGATTACCACATCTAAAAATGACGAAATATGTGAGATGTTTGCTTCTTATTTCTCCACGGTATACACTAAGGATAACCAAAGCTTGGATAATTATCAAAATGAATCGTTGATCTCTTTGTCGCATTACAGTGAAATTCTAGCATCTCCAATTATTGATAACGACGAACTGTTAAGGAAGCTAAAAAATACAGATCGCAATAAGGGAGCTGGGCCTGATGGAATCCATCCAATGTTTATTTATTCGTGTGCGTTAGAGTTAGTTCGACCTCTGAGTATATTGTACAGTAAGTCCCTTATGACAGGAGTGTTTCCGTCCGAGTGGAGGACAGCAAAGGTAGTGCCTGTGTATAAATCGGGTAATGATAATTTTGTATCTAATTATAGGCCGATATCGATAATGTCCTCGTTCGCAAAAAAAATCGAGTCACTTATTTGTCCATATTTTCGAAAGCACTTTAATCTTTACTTAAGTGACTTTCAACATGGTTTCGTCCGTGCCAGGTCCACAACAACCAACCTCGTCACTTTTACTGAGTTTCTCTCAAAGGCAATAGACTCCGGAAAGCAAACAGACGTCGTATACACGGATTTCAGCAAAGCTTTTGATAAAGTCTGTCACAAAACTTTAATGCTGAAACTATCAGCATACGGGTTTACCTCACTTCTAAAATGGTTAAAATCATACTTGACAGATAGGCTTTATTTGGTGCAGTTAATGGTTTTCAATCCTCGTCCCATGTGATTACATCTGGCGTTCCTCAAGGTTCTCATTTGGGCCCAATTCTATTTACAATACAATACAATACAAAACACTTTATTGTACACCAAACAAAAACAGTACAGAGAAACAGTACAATTAAAAATAACACAGGTAAACAACAGGCGGTCTTATCGCTAATTAGCGATCTCTTCCAGACAACCTTAGCAGGGACATGGTGACAAATTAAAACATTTTACACAGTAGGTGGTGCAGGCTACACGCGAGCAATAATAAGAAACTATTAAAACATAAAACACGAGTACTAAAAAACTAGAAAAAGTGATAAATACATACACGCTAACCAAAGAAATAAATAGATAAATACAAATACAAAAACACACAAGATACTAATGACTTGCATAAATAAACAGATAATTATATATAAGTAAATACATAAATAAATATCAATACATCCACATCAGGGAAAACATTAAAAAGACAGCCACACGATAGAAATACAATACAATTATGACTGCGACAAAAAATGCTCATGAAGAAGTTTTTTAAAGATAGCCAACGATTTAGCCCGCCGCAGCTCCACAGGGAGGGAGTTCCACATTCTGACAGCCTGAAATGTAAAAGAATTGTTGTAGAATTTAGATGAAGAGGAGGGTACAGTTAAAATACAATTTTGGGAGCAACGAACCGACGTAAAAAAGGTAAAACGCTCCTTGAGGTAACGAGGGGCTGCAGGGATGAACAGAACACAGTACAGAAGATTAAGAATATGAAAGTGCCGGCGAAAACGGATAGGGAGCCACTTGAGTTACGAACGAAAACTAGAGACGTGGTCATACTTACGTAAACCAAATATGAACCGAATGCATAAATTTTGAATACGTTCAAGCTTGTTAAGCTGCTCCTCGGTAAGATCCAAAAAACACACATCAGCATAGTCCAAAATTGGGAGAAGTAATGACTGAGCAAGCGCAATTCTAGTCGCGAGAGGGAGAAAGTCACGAAGCCGCCGAAGAGACCACACTGACGCAAACATCTTCCTGCTAACCTCGTTAACTTGGGGAACCCACGACAAGGTACTGTCCATAATGACACCCAGGTTTTTAACTTGATGCGAAAAAGGAATAAGGACCCCATCAAACAAAATAGGCGAAAGACCTGCAAAGTCAACTCTGGGTAATAACTTAGGACTGCCAATAATAATATTTTGAGTTTTAGCAGGATTTACTCTCAAACCAAAACTATTACTCCATTGCAAGATACGAGCTAAATCGTTGTTTGTGGTATTGATTATTGAATCAAGTTCGCCGAGCACGCCTTGAGAGTAAATTTGCAGATCATCGGCATAAAGGTGATAGGAAGAGAGAAGGCAATTTGTGATAGAGTTGATGAAGACAGAAAAAAGAAGTGGAGACAGCACGCCACCCTGCGGAACGCCGGCCAGCGTACTGCACCACGAAGATCGGGAAACTTCCACCTTTAATCGCTGCCGACGACCTACTAGATAACTACGAAACCATTCAATAACCGCAGGAGATATGTTGAGTGAGCGCAAAATTCCAAGCAAGACGTCAAAATCAACAGTATTAAATGCATTGCTGAAATCCAGTAATGTTAATAGGGTTAACCTTCTGTTAAGGCTATGACCGGGACGGAAACCAGATTGAAATGGATTAAGGAGGTCATTCCTAATCAAGTAAGAGGACAACTGCTGATGCACAAGACGTTCCAGAACTTTGGATAGGAAAGGAAGAATGGAAATAGGGCGGTAATCAGAAAAAGAAGAGGGATTAGATTTTTTAGGTAAGGGGATGACATCAGCATCCTTCCACAATAAAGAAAATACGCTGGACGAGATTGAACTGTTAAGGATGCTGGTAATAAAAGGGATAAGTAGGTCAAGTAGAGGGAGGATCATATTACGGCTAACGCAATCCGCCCCAACAGCATTTGACGTGATGGATTGTACACTCTTCTTAACATCACTAACGGAAAATTGTGAGAAAGAGAAAGGAGAAATGTCAGGAGTTGGGATAGTAGAAAGATACTTTAAGGTCTTGTCCTTAATAGGGCCATTAAAACAGGCAGAAGATGAGAAGTGCTTATTGAGCTGATCGAAGTTAAAATCAAAGGTAGAGGAATTATGCTGAGTTTTCCCAACTCCTAGTGACTTTAAAAATTTCCAAACTTTGGCCGGGTCGCCATTTTCTACAGATTTATGAATGTGGCGACTTTGCACGTCGCGACAAACCGTGCCACAACGATTTCGTAGCTTATGGTACACACCCTTGTTTTTATCCGATGGGTCAGCCTTATACCTCGATTTGGCTAAATTCTTCCTCCTAATCAGAGTTCGTATATCCTCAGAGAGCCAAGGAGCAGGGAGATGTTTAACCTTAATGGGTCTTACTGGAGCATTAATATCATAGAGCTGAGTCAGAAGAGAATTGAATAAGGAAATTTGATCATCCACCGAATCAGCCCCACTAATCACACTCCAGTCAATATTATTCGCATCCTCAAGAAGCTTATCCACATCAATCCGACTAAAATTGCGCTGAAAGAGAATTTTAGGTTTAGCTTTAGGAGGCCGGATTTTATAGGAGAGAAAAATTAAATCATGATAGGAGAAAGCGTCCGCAGAGTATTGACCATGCTTAATAACATGAGCGGGAGAGGAAGTCATAATAAGATCGAGAAGCGAAGGAGAACAGTTTGGAAAATGATGGGTAGCATTGGAGGGAAGGATGCTTAAGTTGCAGGCATTGACTAAGGATCTAAGAGATTTAGAGCGGAAATCGTCTTTAAATAGGCAAGTATTAAAATCACCCATTATGATATGGTGATTAAAGGAGGGCATGAGATCTTCAAGAAGTCTTTCGTGAGCATCAAAAAAATTTACTTTAAGGGAGGGAGAATAAAAAACTCCTAGAAGCAATTTAGAGTGGGATAAAGTCAAGTCAAGGAACAAATACTCTGCGGCGTCCGAAGAAGAAGATTGTGCTGACATGCTAATAATAGAAAATGGAATATGAGAGCGGAGATAAATCGCAACCCCACCGCCACCTCTTCCAGTGCGGTCATTGCGAATTAAAGTGAATCCAGGCAAAGAGTAGGAAGAAGAAGGTAAACAAGGTTTTAGCCAGGACTCCGAAACAAGCACTGCATGCACATTATTTATATCAAAACTAAGAAGCAGATCGTTGAAGTGGGCGGGGATACTTTGAGCGTTTATGTGAACTATGTTCAAATTTTTAGGTTCATTGGAGAACTGAGCATCGAGCAAGTCGCGTAAAGAAGGAGGTAGGCTATGAAAACTGTCTTCTGACTCATTACTCACACAGTCAGAGAGAGACAAATAATTATTAGAGCCACTATCTTCGCTGTCTACAGACATAAATAACTATAATATAAATATAAGATATATATATAGTATATATATATGAAAACAAATTCTAAAAATAAAAATAAAAATAATAATAAAAAAACGAGTAAAGTAGGGCGTGTAGGTTACACTACCTACCAGCAGCGATAAAACAGTAAAACAACTTCTTACAATAATAAGTCCAAACTATCGACAAAATTGCAAAAAACGATAACATGCTTAAAACGGAACGCAAAAAGTGAAAAAAGAACACAAATCAACAGTCACTGTCAACCTAACAAACAAAGAAAGAACCGTCAATGTCAATCGGCTGGGCCGGCCGGCACCGGCAGTGACAAAATATAATAAATTAATTAAATATATTTATTAACGATATCCCTCAATGTTTTCCAAATTCAAAAATATTTATGTATGCTGATGATCTCAAATTTGCTCGTATTATTGATACTTTAGCAGATGTTAATTTATTGCAGAATGAGCTAGATGAGCTCGTTACCTGGTGTAATAATAATAACATGCATTTGAATATTCAGAAATGTACACATGTAAAGTTTACTAGAAAACACAACTTTTTATGCTCAGGCTACTATATAGGAATAAACAAAATTCAAGAAGCAGACACCATTCGTGATCTGGGTGTAATATTTGACCAAAAGCTTACATTCATCCCCCACATTGAAAACATTACGAAGAAAGCCTCAAAAATGTTAGGCTTCGTAATAAGGAACGCAAAAACTCTTCGCCGTAGTAAAACTAAAATTTTACTATACAGTAGTCTAGTGCGGAGTGTCCTCGAGTATTGTAGTGTAGTGTGGAGACCGCACTACGCGACTCACTCACTGCGCCTAGAGCGTATACAGAAACGTTTTCTGCGACATCTGTCATTCTCACTCGGGATAGCCAGGCAAACGATTTCTTACAAGAGTCGGTTACAACACTTTAACATGGACTCCTTAGAACTACGTAGGAATATCCTGGACGCAGTTTTTATACATAAAGTTATTAGAAATAAAATTGACTGCCCACAGCTGTTGGAACTTCTGTCATTTCGTGCACCTTCTCGATTACCCCGTCATCCTATCACGCCTCTTTGTCCTCCGCTCAGGCAAACCGTCCTGGGACGTAATTCACCTATAGCAAGGCTGTGCACGGTACTTAATAGTTGTAGTCATGAGATAGACATATACTTCGACTCGGTACATACATTTCATAAATGCGTTCGAAACTGCTTATCCAAAAGGATTTAATTTATCGTAGCATCTTTATTGTACTGTTTTTAACCTAAATTAATGTTCACTGTTATGTAACGCATGCAATGTTTACCTATTTTCGATTTTTCCAATATAATTTAAGTTATTGTAGATTATTATAAAACTTTTTGAACCTAAATTGATGTTCACTGTTATAATTATAATTTAACGCATGCAGTGTTTACCTGTAAGTGATTGTTACATTTAGTTAAAGACTACTTACTTAGCTTATAATATTGTTGATGTTATAATGTAAACAATTGTTGGTAAACCAAATAAATAAATAATAAATAATAATATAGAAAAAATACAGAATAAACTTTTTAAGTCACTCAACTTCCGCCAAGGTTTTTATTTTGTAGTCAGTGATACAAAACGTCATATTCTAGCTCCTCTTGCAAATTACCGTGTTTATTTAGACCAAATATTTCTGTACAAATTAGTAAATAACTATATTGATTCACTCACTCTTCTCCAATCTTACGATGGAAATCTCAAGACTGCAATCTTTCGATGGCAATCTCAAGACTGCAATCTTACGATGGCTATCTCAAGATTAAAATCTTACGATGGCAATCTCAAGACTGTGCAATCTTACGATGGCAATCTCAAATCTGCAATCTTACGATGTTACTCTCAAGACTACAATCTTACGATGGCAATCTCAGGACTGCAATCTTATGACGCCAACTTAAAACTGCACATAAATATAGCATAGATTTTGTTTTTTTTTAATGTCGCAAAATATGGTTACAGAGTCTAGTGGTGGTTGGCAGAATGTAATTTTTCCTTTGTCAGTTTAATGTAAGTAAGCAAATTTAAAAAGTTAGAGCAGCGGCCAATAATATTTTTTCTTAGGGTTTTCATAGCCATTAACGCATACATTTCCGAGCATGTTTGAGAAAACTACTTTTTCTCAAAAATGTCCGGAAATGTTCGACCCTATTACGACAAAACACTACAATCTCAAAAACGTCGATTTGAGTAAACGCGCGTTAATAGTTTTAAACTTTAGCTCCTTGCATAATCGTATTCTTTTCGAATATTTGAGTAGTTTTTTTTTAATAAATGGTAATAAATATTTCCTTTTTTTTATTAGAACATTATACTAGCATTGTCTTTGAGCGAAAGCTTGTAAAACAAGAAAACATGCTTTACGCTGATTGTAACTATAATGCGGTTCGTCTATACTTTGTCGTGTTGTCACTAAACGATATGTAATATTTAGATGCAGTGTTTTGTACCAATAGCATAAATATGTAGAATTTACTAACGGTGACTAGGGCAATACTATTGCTGAAATTCAAAAAGTTAATTTCATATTAGAATTAGTATATTGTGTAAATTGTAAATAAATAAAATATTAAATTAGGTGTATAACTACAGTTGATTTTTTAAATAATTAAAATCATAATTAATTGTAATAATAACCTATAATTAAAGCATAAAAACCAAAATGAAAAATTCACAGTAAAAATTATGTAAAAACTTTATTGTAATAAGCAATTATTAATCAAATGTCTGTATTAATTTTTAAATTTTGGTAAAACTTATGTCTGGAAGTAGGCATACATTTTAAAAGCTTTATTAGTTCTTCTTTCTTCTGTTGAGATATTCCCTCTGGTTCCGTTTTTCTAGTTATTTGCATAAACATGTCCACTTGCTTACCAACTCCTTTCAAAATTTCGTTCTTATTTTTTTTGTCAAATCCTTGTAATTTTCATCTTCATATTTATTTTTTACAAACAGTGCAGGCTTGCTTCTTCTGCACTCAACTATTTTGAAATTCGAAATATTGTATTGTTTGGGAAAAACAGATTTGAGTTCGTTTTTAAATAATATGACTGGGGTTTGCAATATCCGCCCAGTTTATTTATTTACTTTATTGGAGATAAAACAGAAACATACAGTGCATTACTTATGAACTAATTTACAAAGTTGTCTAGATATAGTTGTTTCCTTAAACATATCTCACTAAGAACATAAAATAATACGGTTAGCAACATGCGACAATTCCTACAGGGTTTCGTTTACATACTAAAGAAAAACAAAGCTTAATAAATAACGTGTACATGCAATAATATATATGTATATTTACCTTTTTAATGTTTTTTTTATATATAGATTAGTGACAGCGGCTCTAAACCGCGTACGGGAGCAGGAGAACATATCAACATTACATAATAGTTTGTTGTGGTGGTTACAAAGCCTATATAGTGGAGCTCGCTTTCCAGCATTGATCCTAATTTTAGGAAGAGCAAATAGGTTTTTGGTCCTCGTGACCTTGCGTGATGTTCTGAATTGCAAAGTGGTCAGGAGCTGTGGGCAATTAACTTCTCTTACGCAGATATTGCGCAGCATGACTGCGTCCGCGACAGCGCGCCTGTCTTTAAGGGACAGCATTTTATACTTCACCAAAAGAGTATTATACGAGCTTCGCGGAGATTTCAATTTGTAGTTTAGGTAACGGAGGAATTTCTTTTGTATCATTTCTATTTTGTCGGAATAGACATCGTAATACGGGTTCCAAGCAACAGAGACATACTCAAGATTAGGTCTAACTAGTGATTGGTAGAGGTAAACCAAAGCCCGTTTGGTTTTAAATGGTTTTGTGATTCGCATTAAAAAGCCCAACATCTGGTATGATTTCCTTAAAATATGATCAACATGGGCGTCTAAGGTAAGTTTGCTATCAACATAAAGTCCCAAATCTCGCATTTTTGTAACAGTTTCTATGGGATTATGGTCTAGATTATAACTGGTAGCTACACCATTTTTTTTTCTGGTAAATGTGATTTGTTTACATTTATTATAAGCTAAGTACAATTTGTTTTGTGAACAAAATTCATTAAGTCTGTTTAGGTTATTTTGAACATGCAAAGTATCATTTGTTTTGATAACTTTATAAATTTTTAAATCATCGGCGTACCTACAATAAGAAGTCGCAATACTTGAAACAGGAAGAAATGTCGTTAATAAACAAGATGAATAAAAGGGGTCCCAATATGGAGCCTTGAGGTACCCCGGAGGTGACCACGGAGGGTAACGAGATAAATTCATTGACGACGACCGATTGAGTACGGTTTTGAAGATAAGAGGCAAAGCACCTGAGGAGATTTCCCTTTATTCCATTAAAGGATAGCTTTTTAAGCAGTATCAAGTGGTCGACCTTGTCGAAAGCCTTCTCGAAGTCCGTATAGATGGTGTCTACTTGCTCCTTTGCGTCTAAGAACCGAAAGATGGAATTTGTGAAAAGAGTGAGATTCGAGGCTGTAGATTTCCCTCGAACAAAGCCGTGTTGTTCGTCCAGGATGGAGTTTCTAACGGATTCGTATACATGACCATATACTAACTTCTCGAAGATTTTGGGGATACAGGAGAGTATCGAAATTGGTCGGTAATTTTTTACATTGTCTTTAGGACCTGATTTATGGATAGGTGTAACATTACCCATCTTCCACCGCTCCGGAAAAATACCCTCATGCAAGCACTTATTAAAAATAAGCTGCAGTGGCAACGCCAGAGCGGTAGATGCACGCTTAAGGAATACTGGACTTAGCGCGTCGCGTCCAGGACCTTTGTTGGCGTCAACTTCTTTGCGAGCTAAGAGGACTTCACTTCTTGAGAAAGATACATTAGACAAATTCGCATTTGTGATTTCGCTATCGGGCTGCTTAAATGTTGCTGTGCTATAGGCATTTGGAGATGATAATTCAAACACAGAATTGAAATAATTAGCAAACATATTACATGTCTTTTGGACAATCGGAAGTTAGACTATCGGTTTTCATTATCGCAGGATACCCAGAGTTTGATTTCCTTAAACCGGTTGAATATTTCCAAAATTGTTTTATATTATTACCCATAGAGTTTTCTATATTTTCGAAATAAGTAACAAAGCATTTATGTAACAGGTATTTTACTCGGGTGCGCAGGAGTGCAAATTCTTGATAGTCTCTCTGTGATTTATATGTGGTCCAACGTAGTTTGACTTTGCGCTTACGTCTTAGGGTGCTTATCAAACTTCTGGAGAACCAGGGAGGAAAGTGCGATGACCGTGGCTTAAACTCTGGCATAAATCTGTCAATGATTTGGTTGATAAGTACGTAGAACTTTGACACGCAAGACTCGGGACCCAGTTGATCAAACTCTGAACACCAATTGATAGATTCCATTTTTCCTATAATTTTTCCATAGTCTGCTTTGTAGAAATTACGTTTTTGCCTGCTTAAACTTAAACTTAAACTTTTGGGCTGTGTTAAATCAAAAAGAATTTCGAGAGGAGGATGATGAGGGACAACATTTAGCAACGGGTCCAAAGGACGAAGCCACACTGCAAAACGCTAAGTCTAATGTCCTGTTATTTTCGTTCTAGATGCTATTATATTGCTTAAGGTTAGTCAATGCCATAGTATACGCAAGCAGTTTGGCGATTTCATTGTCAGTATTGATGGGCGCACTGGGAGCCATATTGCCATCGAATGACCATTCGATACCGGGCAAATTATAATCCCCTAGTAACAAAAATGTACATGGGCACATGCTAGTATAAGTATCTTGGATCTTTAGGAAGTACTTATCAAAAATCTCTTTTTTTGAAGAGGGCGGTATATCAAACTTTCTTTAAAAGCCGGAAATAACAAGAATACTTCCTCGAGATCTTCGGCTTCAAGGTCAGAACGCCTCGCAACTACAATATTTTTCTTAACGGCTATAAAAACACCGCCTCCACCTTTCTTTAGAATTTTTTCAAAATTTCGATCACGGCGAGAAAGAACATAATCATCCGTTACAAGTTCAGCATCCCGTATGGAATAATTTAACCAAGTCTCCACAAAAATAACTACATCGTAGTTACACGATAATAAATTGGAGCGTAAATCATCAAGTTTTGATTTAAAACCACCACAATTTTGAAAGTAAATAGAAAGTTTTTGACTAAACATCGATTACATTAGAAAAAAGTAGGTAAGATATGATATAATATAAAGTGCTCCCTGTCGATAAGTTTAGGTAATGTTTTATGATACATTTAACAACGTGTGAGTGTGAATTATTAACACAGTAGTAGAAGCTAAAAATTCAAAAAAAAAAAAAAATTAGCAAGTAGGCCCTGCAGGCACTTTTACAAGTCCGAGTCTACCAGCGCTTCCAAAGAGACCACTGTTGAGAAGAAGCGCCGCAAGAAACTCAACAGTAAGCCGTTTTTTCCAATTAAATCACTTATTACAATACTAAACTTAAGCTACATAATTTAAATGTCACAGGGATGTACAGGTCCCAGTAGTAATAATAATTAAATATATCAAAATGTCAGATTATAATAAATAATACAATTTCGGAGATGTAAACAGTCTCCAAATGTCAAATTAAAATTAAGAATTAAACATAATTTAAAAAAAAACACAAAACAAGGGAGATGTAGAAAGTCTCCACGGTCAATTTTGGAGATGTAAAGAGTCTCCAGATGTCAAATTAAAATTAAATACAATTATTTAAAAAAAAACACACACACACACACAAAATAAAATAAGGGAGATGTAGAAAGTCTCCACGGTCAATGTTGGAGATGGTAAAGAGTCTCCAGATGTCATATTAAAATAATAGGTAATCATGCAGGGAGATGTATATAGTCTCCACGGTCATTAATAATTGTAATTGTATATATATATAAGTAGTATATTATTGGGCGTTTCAAAACACATTTCATGTGTTTTGTGTTTTGAAACTCCCAATCGGTTTTGAGGTGTTCTGAAACTCCCAATCGGTTTTGAGGTGTTCTGAAACTCCCAATCGGTTTTGAGGTGTTCTGAAACTCCCAACCGGTTTTGAGGTGTTCTGAAACTCTCAATCGGTTTTGAGGTGTTTTGAAACGCTCAATCGGTTTCTCTGAAACTCATAGCAGTTATTTTATTAAGTTGTAATTGATTCGAAACGCCTTTGCGTTCTTTGATATATTTGGTTCATAACGTTCAATCGGGTTTACGTGTCGCCTCACGATGTGCCCGTAACACATCATACAAAATTGAATGCGTTTTCACCATGCTAAGTCGTAACTTACTTTACATTTGTATTATTAAGTAAAATAACAAAAGCTTAACACAACACACACACTAAGTTGATCAGGCTCAGCATGTATGCAAGGGTCCAGGACCCTCATAGCGCACCACACCGCTACGGACGGACTTGGTTTGCTAAGGTGTTTTCACAACTTGCTGCGAAGGTGATCAATCTCCACAACAAGGACGGGCCACCCGGGATGCCGGGATGCGGGGTTCCCAGTGGTCTTATGGCTGCATTTTACATGAAGGTGGATTTGGGGGCCTTCCACCAAGGCGTGGGTCATCTGTACCTACCACCGCATAGGCACAGAATCTCCTCAAGTTCAAAGATAACAAATTCAGCGGTTAGTAGCAAGGGTGATCAGGCCGAGCCACAGGTTGCTGGTGCACCCTACCATTCCGCCGGTCGGTCACGGAAGGTGGGAGCACGTCGGTTACATATTTTGTGTTTTATTTATATCAACCAAGTATAAAAACTTCATTAGCGCGATGTAGACCCTGAGCCTGCGATTGGTTAGTTTCTGTGACGTAGTCGTGACGCTAAACATACAATTATCAATGGCAAAAAGTTACTTGAAATTTAAATAAGTTATTACTCTACAAATTACTCAACCTGATTTTGTTTCTTTAACTGTACAAGTAAAGTTTACAATCAGTTGAAGTGTCATTTGATATGTTGCCTTAATAAATTTTTGCATATTCACAATTTGCTTATCTATCACTATGCGACACGGCTATTAAATAATTAATTGTTTTGATGAAGACGATAAAATAATGTACTTAAGCAGTGTTTACATGGTACACAAAATATAATTATAATGGTTTTGAATAGAAAGAAACAATTTGTTTAAAAAAATGTTTATTTTAAACAAATTAAGATAACAATATCAAAATGTATGTATGTAAACTCTTTATTGCACATAAACAATTACAAGACAATAATTGTAGTAATTTTATGGTTTTGAATAATATCGAGAATCAAAAGTTGCATAACGAAATTTATTAAAAAATTGATTATTTTAAACAGGTTAAAGAAAACTATTTTTAAATGTAGTATGTATGTATGTAAACTCTTTATAGCACATAAACAATTACAAGACATAATAATTATACTTAGTAATTTTGTTCAAGGTAAGTATTAAAATATGAACTTAATAAAATCTAATAGCTAACGTCACTTAGTCTTTTCACAATTCGGCTAACTAACTCTTCCGTAGCACTTAACAATTCATCGTAGTTATCTTGGACGACATACTGCACCGTCGTCGTCAAATCCTCACCTTGTTTCGACTCGAGGTTCGCAATAGTAATCTTTATTACTTGCTTCCCCTTGTTAGCTTTTCTAATTACATGCGAGTTTAACCCAATATCTGATGTTCGAGTCCTTCTTTGCAGTGTTTTCTTCTTCAATTTTTGTTTTGATTTTTTCGGAGAATTTGCTAAAGATGTATCCTGATTTTGATTTATACATCTTTCCTGGTACTTCAAATAGGAATCCATGTCTTGGCAATAGGAAAATGGTTCGTCGAATGATGCAATAGTCTGAGATGAAAAAAGTGGGAACTGTTCATCGATTTCTTTCACGCAGTCAATGGGTTGAGAACTCGTCATACTCTGCAAAATAAATGAATAGAATTAGATTTATACCTACCTAACCATTTTTTTTTTATTAAAAAGTAGTACATAATTGAGATAGCTGTACTTACTTATTTTGTAGATACAGGAACTGAAATTAAACTACGCCTGTCTAAATTGACGTTCAAAGAAGAACTACACTTATTTTTTAGATACAGGAAATGAAATAAAACTGCGACCGTCTAAATTGACGTTCAAAAAAGAACTAAAATACGAGTATTAAATTGTTGCAGTAACATTTTTCCTATGCTAAATAAGTACACACTTCAAATACAAGTTTAAACAAGTCTTAATTCATGCAGTGTAAAATGAGCCTTAGCGAAGTTCGCGGCTACTTTGTAAAACGGCGGCTTCTTTGATTGCAACATAATTAACATGATACTTTTGTTTGTTACACATTTGCTTATTTTGCAAATTGACGTCTGAGGTATTAAACCTTTATAAAAACCATTATTGTTCGTATTTTGTAGTAGCACTGTTAATACAAATCGAGTGTAATAAATATTGAAATGTTGAGAACTTCTGTATTGTGGTGTAGGTACCGATAAATTTATTTTTTATGTTGTAACGCATAACTTTATTAGACACCGTTGCAGTCAATCGTTCTACAGTGAATCAATCATCTTTACTCTACCTACACTGCACTAAAACAATGTTCGTAAGTTTTTAATACATTTAATTACATTGTTATTAACTTTTTTACACAATATTAATGTTATACTTTGTTTGCAGGTCTGATACGGAATACTGTCAAGTTGAGCTCTCCAAAAAGACTCCCTCAAAAAAGAAAATCGCGCTTCCTGAATCTGAGGACGAAGTTTCTATACCGCGGTAATTATATTTTAAACAAGTATAATGATATTAAAATCTTCTAATGTGTTTTATAAAACGTATAATTTGTTTTTTATAGGTCTAAGAAGCTTAAACTCTCCAAAAAGGCTCCCTCAAAAAAGAAAATCTCGCTGCCTGAATCTGAGGACGAAGTCTCTACACCTCGGTAATTATATTTTAAACAAATGAAACATTGAAACCTTCTAATGTGCTTTTAAAAATGTAAAATTAATTTTTTATAGGTCTAAGAAGTTGAAATTATCGAAAACCCTGCTTCCCGAATCTGAAGAAGAGGTTCCAACTTCATGGTGAGTAATTAAATTACCGTTTTTGAAACTGAATTAAAATAATTAGCTCAGTATGTACCTACCTATGTTCGTATTATTAATTTTTGGTTTCGATTTACAGCACAAAAAAGTTGTCGCAGACGTGTCAACAAAAACATCCGCCTGCAGGCTGGAAAATTGACTCCGATAGCGAAGACGAAGACTTGCGTGTTCAGCAAAAGGAAACGGTGTTCCCGTCTGTTTTGATACGGCAAGTTCCTGGCGGCAGGGTGCGGCGAACTGCACAATTGTCTGGTAATCTTTTTATTGAGTTAAAATTGTATAATGTTGCTGACATAAAAACTGTTGCGGTAGAAGATCGATGGAAGAAGGCTTTAATTAACTTAAAACTTCAGGTAGATGCGGATTCGCAAGAGGTATCAAATATTAATAAAGTTTTAAAATTAAGTAAGGAGCACTTCATCGACGATGGAGTGTTCTATCGCGATTTAAAATAATTAGAATTGATGTGATAGGTACCTTTGTTTGTAATATTCACCGTAATTTTTCTTTTTAAAAATGAGTCTTAACTCAATATTTTGTTCTGTTTGCGAAACATCTGTTGCAAGTCGAGCTTTTTCTGCCCATTTACGAAGTACCGTGCATAAAAATAATATATCTATAGATAACGGTGATGGTGTTGAAAAAATAGCTAGCGCCTTTCGAAGTAGGATAGCGTCTTACCGCGTGCGAGGACACGAAGACTGCCCAGAGCAAACTAGTCCTCCTGCCGAGTTTTTACACAGTGTTCGCGCCCGCGTTCGAAAAATTTTAGATGCAAGACAATCAGTCTTTAAGAGTGTTAAAGTTAACTTTGAATTATTTGCAGAATTTTCTTTACTTAAAAACGATACATGCGACGTTAAGTCTTTTACGACTCAAAATATAGTGATACATCAGACTTATGATTTCAATGAAATATTTTCAAATCTTTTACACTCTATTTGTCGAAAAATTGATGAATTTCAAGACAGGGATAGTGGTTGGGCTTTTATTCGCAATTTATACCTAGAGGTAAACATCAGTAAATACAACCCACTGCGAGCATCGAGATTCATAGATTTGCCTAAAAATATTAAACTTAAGCGTGCGTGCATCAATATTCAAAATAAAGATAATTTTTGCTTTTTGTGGTGTGTGATGGCTGCACTATTCCCCGCTAAAAGTAATGCTCATAGGGTATCTTCATACCCTCATTATGAAGGTGTTCTAAATAGCGCGGACATGACCTTTCCTGTAGGATTATCTGACATCAAAATATTCGAAAAAAACAATCAGAATATAAGTATTAATAAGCACTCAAAAATAAAACTGAAATTGTAGGCCCGCTTTATAAAACCGCATGTCGGAAACAACATCATATTAACCTATTAATGTTAGAAAACGGGCGTCAAACACATTATTGCCTAATAAAAAATTTAAGTCGTCTGCTTAAACTTCAATTAACAAAACATAACGGACAAATATTTTTTTGTGATGAATGTATGATATTTTTTAATAGTGAAAACAAATTAAATGCTCACGTATGCGGGGGCGTTAAGACAATTTTACCTGAACGGGGTGCGCAAATTGAATTTAAAAATTTTGAACGAATGCAAGATATGCCTTTCATAATTTATGCAGACTTTGAATCATTATTGCAGTCAAATACAGACGAAACGCTTAGTTCAAAATGTACTACAACATTACAGGAGCACGTGCCAGCTGCATTTGCGTACTACATTGTTTGTTCATACAATAGCTCGCTAAACAAATTCGTTTCTTATCGTGGAAAAGACTGCGTAGATAAATTTCTCGAATATTTGCAAATAGATGTATGTAGAATTCATAAAATATATTCTAACCAAAAGACAATATCTATTACAAAGGAAGAAGATAATGATTTTTTAAATTCTCAGTATTGTTTTCTTTGTCGCAAGTTATTGCTTGGCGACTCCGTGAGAGATCATTGTCATTTAACGGGACGCTATAGGGGGGCAGCCCATTCTTATTGTAATATTCGATACCGCTTACCATCATTTGTGCCAGTATTTTTTCACAACTTATCTGGATACGACAGTCATTTGTTTATACGTCAGTTGGGCGAACTTCCTGGTCAAATCAAAGTTATTGCAAAAAACAAAGAAAATTACATATCATTCACGAAATTTTTCATTACAGATCAAAACGGATATATGCCTGTTCGTTTTGTAGATTCATTCAAATTTTTATCAGCAAGTTTGGAAGAACTTGTAAGCACCTTAAATAAAGAAGATTTTATTCACCTCTGTCATTTCTTTCCTATAAAACAGCATTTTGATCTATTGAAACGAAAGGGTGTCTATCCATACGAGTATATGACTAGTTGGAGTCGCTATAAAGAGCAATGTTTACCGCAGCAACATTATTTTTACAACTCAATAAAAAATGACAGTATTTCAAAATATGACTATGAGCATGCGCAACTTGTATGGAAATCTTTCGATGTAAAGAGTTTAGGAGAATACACTGACCTGTATCTTAAATCAGATGTATTATTACTAGCTGACATATTTGAAAAGTTTCGTCAAACTTGTAAAATTAATTATAGATTAGATCCTGCTTTTTACCTAACCGCCCCAAGTTTAAGTTTTGATGCTATGTTACTCATAACTGATGTGAAGTTACAACTCATTGATGACCTTGAAATAATTAGAATGATGATGAGGTGTATGTTTATGTTCTACTCGGTATGCAAAGGCAAATAATAAATACATGCCGAATTTTGATTCCAGTAATCCATATAGTTTCTTATTGTACATAGACTGTAATAATCTATACGGTTATGCAATGTGTGGTTTTTTACCTTATGCTGATTTCAAATTCTTACCACAGCATGCAATTAATGAACTTGATATTCTAAAAATCTCTGATAATTCGGATTATGGTTATATTTTGGAAGTGGATTTAGAATATCCAGAACATTTGCATGACTTGCATAATGACATTCCATTCTGTCCTCAAAAATTCACACCTCCTGGTTCGAAGCAACCTAAACTTATCCCAAATTTATATGATAAATATGAATATGTCATCCATTACATGCATTTAAAAATATGTCTTAAACACGGTTTGATATTAAAAAGAATACATAGAGTAATCAAGTTTAAACAAGGTCCATTTTTGAAGCAATATATAGACTTAAACACGCAGTTAAGACAGAAAGCTAAATCCGTGTTTGAGCAAAATTCATGCAAACTATTTAACAATGCTATATTTGGAAAAACGTTGGAGGACCCCGAAAAAAGGTTAAATGTCATGTTAGTTAATGCATGGCGAGACACTACAAATAAAACAAAAAAGAAATATACAGCTGAGCAGCTAAAAGGGAGACCCAATTTTCATAGTTCAACCATTTTTACTGAAAATTTTGTTGCCATACAAATGAAGCCAGAATCGATAACTCTCGATCGACCAATTTACATTGGATTTACTGTTTTGGAAATATCGAAAACTCATATGTACGATTTTCACTATTCTGTTATGAAACCATTTTATACATCTAATCTGAGTTTGTGTTATACTGATACAGATTCCTTTCTGTATTCCATAAATACAGAAGATTGATATGCAGATTTAAAACTAAAATTTCACCACTATTTTGATACTAGTAATTACTCAGACAGTAACGTATTTGGTATAACTCGTCAACATAAAAAAGTACCAGGTTTGTTTAAGGACGAACTTGGTGGAGAAATAATAAACGAATTTGTAGGTCTTAGGTCTAAATTGTATTGTATAAAAACTGAAAACAATCAAATTAAAAAGGCTAAGGGCACAAAAAAACATGTATTGCGAGGTGTGGATTTTGAGGAGTATAAAAAAGTACTTTTAAATAAAGAGCGGATAAGAAAGAGGAATATTGTATTTAAATCACTAAAACATGTTGTTTTTACACAGTCTTTAAATAAAGTAGCATTGTCGTCAAATGATGACAAACGCGTTATACTAAAGAATCAAACCTCGACGTTATCTTGGGGTCATCAATCTTTGTTTTAATGTAAACAAGTTAGATTTAAGGTGTAATATTGTAAATAAAGGTGGCCATTACTGAATAAACGTTGTTTTTTAACAATCTTGTTTTATTTTACTTCGTGTATCATAATCATAATATTCGCACGTTAAATATATCAATGTCACTATTGAAATGTTTGATTAAGTATGAAATTTATTTAGTCGTCACGTCACTGTTAGATTTAACGTACGAATATATATGTGTTTGCAATAGGTCCTAAAATAAAAATGCAATGATTTAATAGCAATTATTTATTTATTTATTTATTTTCTACAGAATATGATAAATTATTTTCAGAATACCATTTTTTAATACATATTACATTTTTTAACGCACATGTTTTTTTATGAATCATACAATTATATGTACTGAGATCTTTACAATATTTTTGATGCATAGATTGAAAATTAGGCAAACCTTTTTCTCCTAAATCTATTACTGTACAATGAAGAATGTCAGTAGGTACGCCAAATCGCTTGAAACTTTGTAAGAGTAAAGCTTATAAATAAACAAACATACTACTTTTTGTTTCATTCAAATAGACCCAGTAGTTTTGATTCTACGAACGTATGAAATTACGGTCAAAAATATTAAAGGGTGCGGGCGCCATCTTACTGGAGTGACGTCATGGTTTCGTTGCGGTACGGCCCCTTATATGATTGAGTAAGTTTACAGAGCTATATTTTTTTAACCGTTATAAGTAACCAGTTGAAATTTTCACAGATTACGTGTTATTATAAACTCTATTGTTTAAAATTACAAAATGAACAATAAATCAAATCCCAAGAGGGGTCCCCATACAAGAAACATGACAAAAACCCAGTTTTTTTAGCATTTTTATACGGATTATATTTTTATAATGGCTTATTATTTTGATGCTATTTTAAGCTTAAATTGCAGTCGAACTTTCATAGTTTACGACTAAATAACAATCTCAAGTAAAACTGCTAAAAATATTTGACCAAACTGATTTTATCAACACGGTGTTTTAAGCGGTCACTCATCCTGTTTTAGAATACTCTTGTAAGTAGGTAGTTGCTTAACTTTGGAAGCCGAAGTAGGTACGGGTTGTATTTGTATTAGCTTTTTATTTCGGTGTCACACAATAATCTAAACTCCATACTTACGACCAAACAGTAATCTGTAGTAAAACAACAAACAACAAAATCTTACACGATGTTTAAGCGGTGTTTACTTAACTTTGGTGATAGCCCTTTCTTTACAAATGTCGTATCTAATGTAGAATTCATATCGCTAGGTACCGTATAAAATAATGAACTATAAAACATGAGTTTTTGATTGACCTAGGTAGTAGTTCTGATATTTTGTGTACTTATTCATTTCATCGATTTAAAATTTCGCGGGCGGGCGCTGCCAAGTGGCTCACTCGCCATAAGTTAGGTACCTAGACCGCCTCTCTCTCTCTCTCTCTCTCTCGCTAGTTGTTGGTATTAGCGGCCGCTGTAGCAAGTAGGTAGTTTTTGAACTGTTTTTGAGCATTATTACTGTTATTTCGTGTATGCAAGATAGCTTAGATAGCGTGCGTGTGTGTGTGTGTGTGTGTGTGTGTGTGTGTGTGTGTGTGTGTGTGTGTGTGTGTGTGTGTGTGGGTGTGTGTGTGTGTGCGTGCGTGCGTGCGTGCGTGCGTGCGTCCGTGCGTGCGTGCGTGCGTGCGTGCGTGCGTGCGTGCGTGCGCGTGTGTGTGTGTGTGTGTGTGTGTGTGTGTGTGTGTGTGTGTGTGTGTGTTTGACGTGTGTCCGTCTATCCGCAGCCTAGCTCAGAGACTCTTAGTACTAGAAACGTGTAATTTGGCATGAATATACATATTAGTCACGCCAACATAGTTAAATAAAAGTAAAATCATGTTTTTTTTTTTACGTAACGTGGGGAAGTTTTTTTTTCTCGTCTACCCCATAGTGTGGGGTGTCGTTGTATAGGTCTTTCCAAAATATTGCGGATTTGTGAAAACAATATTTCAATTAAGGTATCCGTTTATGAAAAGCTTTAAAGCGCAAATTTTTGTTAGAGTCAAGTGTCGTCGTCCCCTCCCCACTACAGCCAAAACTACAAATAAAAAATATGAAAAATATCTTCAAAGGAAAACTATCACGACTAAGTAGACTTCATTGGCTCTTGAGTTAAACGGTTTAAATGTTTATACCTGCCGAAAACTTATTTGCGGTGTTGGTAAACTGACCGCGACCTATATCGATGTATGGGGATAACAGTTTTCCAACGGCAAAGTTAAGTTTGTCGCGAGGTCTAATTTGTTTGTAGTAACGGCTTCGGAACCCTACACTGAGCATGGTTCGACAGGCTGTTGCCCGGTTTTTTGCATTAATGTTTTGGTATTTTTATGTAGAATACGGTGAACCCTAAATTAAAAGTGCTTGATTATTATTCTATTTTTATTTAACCAACTTATTCGACAAACATTACAAACAGAAAAGCCGGTCAGCAACGGACAGTTAGTTTAGTTAAACAGGTTAAACTGTATGTAAAACAAAACAATGGATAACCATAACTATCATAGTCACATCAAAACGAATTCGTAAAAAATTACGACTTCCAAAGTTAAGCAACTACGAGCGTAGTCTAAAACAGGATGGGTGACCGCTTAAAACATTGTGTTGATAAAATCAGCTTTGTCACCTATTTGTAGCAGTTTTACTTGAGATTTCTATTTAGTCGTAAAGTATGAAAATTAGACTAGAACTTAAGCTTAAAATCGCATCAAAATAAGAAGCCATTATTGAAATACAATCCATATAAAAAAGCAAAAAAAAATGGTTTTTTTCATGGTTTTTGTACGGGGACCCCTCTTGGGATTTGATTTATTGTTCATTTTAAAATTTTAATCGATAGAATCTATAATAACACGTATTCTGTGAAAATTTCAACTGTCTATTTATTACGGTTAAAAAGATAGAAGCCCTGTAAACTCACTCATTCATATAAGGGCGCGTACCGCAGCCAAACGATGACGTCATCATCCGTGAGCGCTAGCCGCCGGGTTTCGAGCGCCGCATACGAAGTTTAAAATTCAATATCTCGGAAACTATTAGACGTATCGAAATGATTTTTTTACAGCATTTTTTTGTTTTTAATGAAGAATACGATAAGCCAAAAATCTAAACTGGTTGACATTCTCTATTAGAACACAATTCTATTACCCATTTAACTTTTTCTAATCCTTTTACATATATTTTCTTATTTTCTAAGTAACCATGAATCATTCTTTTAAATTCTCTATAGTCAACATATCCTTCACGCCATAAAATTCCGAGGTTTTTCTCAATCCAGTTCACCTGACGTTTTTCGTTTTCCGATAAAGTAGAAAATGCATATGGGGGTTTTATTGAAAATATTTGCGTGTATTCATCTGTACTGTATGCAAATTCCTTAACAATAAATTCATTTTTATACGATTTAAATCCCTGAAGATCCACGAACAAACGGTCAGTCATCATGATATTTTCTTTGTAATGTTGCTTAACGGTTTGTATTCTACAATACTATCATTCAGAATTAGACAGTACGCCGCAGTATTATCGGGAATATCCTGTTCACACTCTAATTCTAGCCGTACATCTATGGCACCTATTTTTAAGGTTTCGTTTTGATGAGAACAGTCGAGGACGAAGAGAGGGGCTTTCTCTTTAAATTTTTGCGGACTTAACAACGGTGCTTGACTACGTCTATAATAAGACTGTTGAAATTTAGCGTACTGTTCGTATAATAAAGCGTACTTTTCGTCTCCAAAACTTACATTTAAACTTTCATATGGAAAATAGTTTGAGTTCAAAAAAACTTTGACGTCTCTCAAATGACAATGATCAAAGCATGTTATATCTTTGTTAATCATATTTTTTCGGTCCGTTTTTAATCCAATTATAACGAATCGTGGCTTTTCAATTTGAGATGAAGTTTTGATTGACCAAGAATGTTTAGAGGTTTTAGGCAAAAGCGGATACTCATAAAGATCCCAGTTCCTAAATGCTATTTGAATAGCGCGATCTTTTTCTAAATGTTTTAATAAAGTTAATCTTTCCCGATCAGAAACTTTAATATGAGGCATACGCCATACTATTTTAGATATAGTAATGTTGTCTATGTATTCATTTGTATTTAATATTACGCTATTTAAATTACTATTGGATCGTAAAAGAATAAGTTCATGTTTGCAATTAATAATTATTTTATTATAATCCTCTGCGAAACCAAGAATTTTATTTAAAGGCACAGATACAGAAAATGATCCATTGGTAATTTTTGTGCCATCAACGTCCCAGCCCCATAATTTTGACATCGAAGATTCGAGTTCATTCATAGATATAAGAGATTTCATAGTAGTCGTAACCCCGGCGTTTTTTATTTTATCTATTTCTATCCCATTCAGTTCATATCGAATATCTTGAAACATATGTAGTATAGGGTTATTAGTAAACAGAACACTGTTCACCTGCGCTTTTGTTTCTCTATTGATTACTTTAATAGTACCCTCTATGTATAAAGTACTCGCTGATGGTAATACGTAAAGATCTTGTTGATTAATAGGTATACGGATTTCATCGTTTAAATTAAAACTGGTTACGTACGGTTTATATGAATGATATTCGAAACTTTCAATCGTGTTATCAAAGCTCAATGGATCTATTAAGCTTAGTATACTCATTTTAACAAGCCTATGTTTTTTAAAAATTGTTTATTATCTTTCGTTAGCTTTGTAAATTGCTCTATAGGTCTTCTTTTCTTGATAGCACAGTGATTACTAATACGTTTATCGTGCGAGACTTTGCTTTTATTGAAATCTATCATTTTTCCGAAGATGTAAATATATTTGAATCTCTTCACCTCGTAAATTAAGTAAATTATTATTTGCGTCTAATATTCTTATTTTAAGTGAGCTTAAGCTTTTTTGGGTAACCGGGAAATAGATAACGTTTTTCGGTGTTTCTATAATCCTATATCCTGGAGGCACATTCGGAACAAACTCATGAATAATGTGGCTTGGTCTTCCGTTTACAAATGATCCGCTCACTATGTCACATTCAACTCGCACTATAGTTGTAGACAGAATGGAGACAGGAAAGGGGGACTCTGTTAATATATTAGCTTGTACAGTTTCTTCACCGAAACCTAGTAACTTGCCAATCGAATTTTTTTTATTAAAGTATACATTTTTAGAACATACTATCGAAGTCTTTAAGGTATTATTATTACACGTCAGTGAAAATGTGCATCCTTGCAGATGTCTTTTGAAGTAATCGTCAAGGTCTTGAAGTTCATATGACCCTTCAGGAATTTGTACTACTTCGTTTTTACCATAATAAAATTTATTGTTTCTGTAGTCTATATTAGGTATAGAGTTAAAAGTTGACATGTATAGCAACCCACATTCATATTCACCATCTAGTTGAAGAGCTGGTGAATGATTCGTAACCAGGGTAGAAGAGGTTCCAGTTATAGACAAAGTGAAAGACATCGTGTGAATGATAAGGTTTTTTATTGCACAGAGACATTTAAACGGTCGCTCCAAAATTGTTTTAAATATTTCAAACATAAATGTCCGCAATTTACAGTGTCAAAATTTTGATAAGTGTTGTAGTTATATGAAATTTCATGATTTTTTAAATACCTTATTAATTCTAACGGTGGTTGAAGATCACCATAACTATTACAATAATTATTATCTTTAACATAGGCTACCCAGTGAGTCCCCTGGTTTTTAGAACTGTCTAAATTAACGATTGCACATTCTACTCTGTTAGGTCGCTTTGGCAAATTATCTCTCATATAAAAACCACGAAAATGAGGAATATCTGTTGAGTATTTTAAAAGATCTATATTAGTGAGAGCTCGTCTAGGTAACCTTTTATTTAGTTTTTTGAACTTTTTAAACACAATCCTTTGCCGTTCTTATACGGTTTTATATGTAAACCTTTTCCTAATGCAATAGATTCCATCATTTTGTTATGGCGTTCTGATTCGGTTAAGTTTTTCTTTGCAGCTTTGTAATCAGCAACAGCTTTTGCGATTCCAGCAGCTCCTCCAGCTAACGAGCCTAACGCGGAAAGTCCAGCAAAAATAGGTATCAGTGGTAAAATACCTCCAGTTTTTGGGATCGGTATTAAGCGAGGAACTCGTAATTTACTCGTATTGTTATTACGGAATACTTTAATTGCAGCTGCGAAAGCTTGGCTAATTGCAGTGCCTTTATTTTTAGATTTGTTTTTCTTTAATTCAGCACGTATTTTAGATGTAAACTGTTTAAATGTTTTTATCCCCGCACCGATTTTTATTTTAGATTTCATTAGTTTGCTAACTAACCATGATGCAAGTTTTTCACCCTTTCCAGCGTTTTTCGAGTTTAATCTTTGTTTAGCCATTTTATAAAGTTCTAAATCTGCACGGTGTCGGTCATCTAGATTAGAATGTTTATCGTAAGCAATGTCGTGCTGCATACACGCTTCGTCCAACTCATTAATTCCCTTATCACCCCTTAGCAACCGTTTGTGCAATTTTGTACCTGGTCCACAATAATTATACCCAGGTAAGTGCAGCTCAAATGGTAAGTGATTAATAGCACTGTTTAAAAGTCCTCTCCCTTTCATATCCAATATAATAATGACAATTTTGAATACAATAAAGTTAATAAATATACTCATACAATGGCATTTCTATCAATCCAGCTATTTTCGCTATCATTAAGCCCTAACCACTTTACATACAATTTTTCTCCCCTCTTTTAGATCACCTTTTCTATGAGGTAAACATCAGGATGCTTAGTTTTCTGAAGTTCTTGTTCGTAAAATGAACCGAGTATTGTATTTTTTCGTTGATCTTCAATAAGGTAAGTAACTGGACGAGTGTGATTTACATGTTTAATAGTAAATATTTCTGTCGACCAATTCGGTGTATAACCTTTATGAAAAGCACTTTTATACTTGCTTATGCGTACATGATCTCCTATATTAAATTTATTTGATTCATAACCTAGATTGGATTGCGCGTTTTCGATGTTTGTCTTTACTTTGGACTCATTATCAAAATTAACATCAAAAGGTTTAAATTTTGTTGTATGATGCATAGTTTGATTATAGGATTTAACTATATCATTCAAAGGTTTTCCAACCCATTTATAATTTCCAATGAAACTAAAATATTTGTATAGTTTATTTTTGAGCGTTTTTATTAACCTTTCAACAATAGATGCTTTTTTAATTGAATACGTGGAATAATGATTTATTTTAAAAAAATGTACATAACGACCAAATTCATTATTATAAAACTCTTTCCCTAAGTCTGTCTGTAAGTTTATCGGTACTCGTTTTGATGATTTAATAATTTGTTCGAAAGAATTTTTAACTTCTATTTTCGTTTTAGATTTTGTTGGAATACACCACGCATACTTTGAAAAGGCGTCAATTACAACCAAAATGTATTTATATCCTCTATTTATCTTATGTAAATTTTGTAAGTCAATCAAATCTGCTTGCCACAAATCATCAATTCCTTTTAATATAACTGCTCGTCGCTTAAAGTTTTTTCGAGCTGATCTGTGTATCTCGTTCACGACTTGCTGCTTTGCCATTGTTTAATTTGTTGAAAATATCGTCTATTTCCCTTTTTGAATAAAAGTTCAATTTCAACTGATTTGCCAACTGATGAATTTGAGAATTTATGTCATCAAACATAGAATCTAGATACTTCTTCTGATAAAGGTTCTGAACGAGCTGATCGACGTACTGCTTATTAACTGCATCATCAGGTGACAATGGATGTGCAAGTCCCTTTAATCTTAATGATTGTAAATCGAAATGTCCATCATCTGATCGGAGCAAAGCATTATTTTTAAGTTCAGAAACTTCAGATACACGCAGGCGTTTATGAAGATGATGACCGAATTTGTCTATATTCATTTTATGTTCTATTTGCACGTCAAAAGTTCTGCCTCGACTAACGATAATAGTAAAGTAACTGTTTTATATATTGACATTGTTAACTAATCCTGCTTCTTGCAGTTCTTCAATAACAGATATGATTTCATTATCCAATCCTGTATTACCAGCTTCACGAGAAGCTATAAGCAATTTTAATCTTTCAACTAATTCGTTTGGGTTATCCCAATATACATATGATACATCGGTTTTAACTTTTTTCATGGTCGATAATCCTTCACCACTTATTAAACGTTCTTTAGCTAATTTAAAAAGCGGTCTTATTACGTATAAATATTTCATGCCTTTGTTGCTTTTAATTGGTTTATTAGGATTAAAATCTCTTCTATGTGCATTAGTTTCTAATAATAAGATTTTATAATTGCGTTTATCATCCTCAGTTACAATATTTAAATCCGGTACTTTCTTATATAGCAATTCGTTTAAACCTGGCGTTAAATAGTAAGTATGGGCATTTACTTTTAATTTTTTATCACTTGTTGTGTATACCGGACAGGATCCCAACATTAGCTTGTCCCGTTCCGTTCGAACACCAAAAGGTATATTTAAGTTGGTAATATAATTCTTTTGAAATTTAGCATCATCACGAGGAGATGCGAAAGAATCTGTCGTCTTAAATGAAATACCATTTATTGAATCCTGATCATTAGTTTGTTCACTTTCCACTCCATCGCTTACATCACTTTCATCGTTGTTTGATGTGTTATCCTCTTGATTTTCATTATCAAGACTCGATTGAGAAGATTTCCTCACAACCGTATAATCATGAATAGATTGCCTCTTTTCTTCACTAGGACTCAATTTTAATCTTTTTACTGACTTTCCCCATCGAAATCCGTCATTTAAATCATCATCATTAGTATTTAAGTAATTATTCTCATTTTTAACTTTAACTATTTCATTAAGTGGTTCTGTTATTGGTTTCAATACTGATTCCAACATCATATCATTATCAGTTTTCATATTACGAATCAGACTAACTTTCTTTTTAACGGCTTCGACAGATTTAAGTACTTTTTCTTTCAAATTTTTCTCGTCATTGATTTTAAGATTCATGTCTGATCTTGATGGTTTTCTATGAAGCAATAAATGTTTCATAATAATGCATCATGTATTATAGTTAATCCATAATGATAAATGTGTCAAAACCCATTCTATAACATCCTGAATTACGACTAGAATCTTTATTTATAACCAAGTAACTATATGGCAGTTTCCATACTTCAGCACACATTTCTCGAAACTGCGACCAAGACATATCGCTTCCAACGTGCTCATCATAAACATGACGTAAATTAACATCATCTTGCTTAAATATAATTATTAAGTTAGCATTATCTCTTATTAATTGTTTAGGTATTTTACTATAAGTTTGATTAAGGTAGAAGCTATCAATATTTTTATGACGTCCCATTGCAAAGTAATCCCTTATGTTGTTTTGATTTTCACATGCAACATCATCAAATATAATAATTGAGTTAATGTTAGCTTCATGTGGATTTAGTACTTCATCATTCTCACTATATTTTTTAAATTCGACTGATGGAACCAACATTAGTATTTTTTCTAAATACTGATACATAGGTTGGAAGAGAGTTTTAGAATAAAGATAAAGGTTTTGAAATCGTAGCCCCCGTTCATGCAGCAGAAGACCGACCATTAAATTAGTTTTACCACAGTTAGAAGGACCACAAATGATACTTCGAATTGTGTTCGGTAAAAGCTCTCCATGACGTGAATTGCGATCGTGGCGAACTGGACAAACGACTTCTAATTGCAAGTTTTGAAGTTGTTTCACAAACTTCATATTTCCAAATATAAAAACAATATTACTACCTACGTGTTGTAAGCATGAAATGTCTGTACCCAATGAGAGTAGACCTTCAAGATATTGAGTAGTTATATGTGAATATGTTCAGGTTTTTTAAAACTGTATGAACTTCTTAACCGATTGAGCATTTCAAAACACCTCAAAACCGATTGAGAGTTTCAGAACACCTCAAAACCGGTTGGGAGTTTCAGAACACCTCAAAACCGATTGGGAGTTTCAGAACACCTCAAAACCGATTGGGAGTTTCAAAACACAAAACACATGAAATGTGTTTTGAAACGCCCAATAATATACTACTTATATATATATATATATATATATATATATATAAATATCAGTCCCAAGCATTGTCATCATTCATATAATCTTTAATACTATAATAAGCTTAAGAAATTAGTTTACGTTTAACGTAACTCTTAAATTTATTTACTGATAAATGAGTAACACTACTTGGGAGCTTATTATAGAACCTTATACAATTACCCATGAAAGAGTTTTTTATTTTGTGAAGCCATGTAAAGGGCACTGCGAGGTTATGTTTATTTCTGGTATTAACATTATGTATGTCACAGTTCTCTCTAAAATTACTGATGTTCTTATGAACATGCATAATGTTTTCATAAATATATTGACTGTATACGGTTCATATATTCGTTTCTTTGAACTTATCTCTAAGCGAGTCTCTATGACCCATCTTGTAAACAGCACGAATAGCCCTCTTCTGTAGAACAAAGATGCTGTTTACGTCAGCACCACTACCCCATAGTAAAATACCATATGACATAATACTATGGAAGTAACTAAAATAAACTAATCGAGCGGTTCTCAAGTCTATTAGATTCCGAATTTTATTAACTGCAAAAGCTGCAGAACTTAGTCTATTCGCTAATTTAGCCAGATGAGGACCCCATTGGAGTTTTGAGTCTAACGTTATACCAAGAAATACTGTATCATTAACTAAGTCTAATTTGTCATTTTTAATAGTTACAGTAGTTTGTCTATTTTTCACATTGGTAGTCATAAATTTAATACATTTAGTCTTTTTCTCATTTAGTAATAAATTATTAACACTAAACCAATCTACTACTTTTGATATAGCATTGTTTACATCCACATTAAACTCCTGTTGTCGTTTGACTTTAAATACGAGTGAGGTATCATCAGCAAACAATACTATATCATGGTTGTCGTTTATAAGGTATGGTAAATCATTTATGTAAATGAGGAATAGAAATGGACCCAAAATTGAGCCCTGTGGCACGCCCATTGAGACCAAAGACCTAGGTGATCGTTTTCCATTCACGTCTACCCTTTGTATTCTCCCGAATAAGTACGTTTTAATTAAGTTTAGCGCAGTACTTCTAACTTCATAATGGTGTAGCTTCCTGACCATTGTGTCATGGTTAACGCAATCGAAGGCCTTGGACAAATCACAGAAAATACCTAAAGCATCATGTGACCCCTCCCAGGCATCAAAAATATGTTTAATTAGCTCAACACCAGCTTCGGTTGTCGAGCGACCCCGAGTAAAACCAAATTGTTTATTATGTAATAAATTATTATCTTGAAAATGTTGCATTAACTGTGATGAAATTAATTTCTCAAAGATTTTACTGAAAGTGGGTAGTATCGATATCGGTCTAAAGTTAGTGGGGTCAGAAGTACTACCCGTTTTAAATAATGGAATTATCTTGCTATGTTTCATAAGATCAGGAAACTCACCACAATCAACACAGTGATTAAATATGATCATTAAGTCAGATGCTATGACTTCCATTAAGGATTTAAGGACGTGAACCGAAACCCCCCAAAGATCATTGGTTTTCTTAATGTTAATTTATTTGAATGCTTTGATTACATCCAAGGCAGTAACGTGCTTGAATTCAAAGTGAATACTGCATTCCGACACGTTATCTTCTAATAATAAAATGGCAGACGCTGGCGAAGAGTTCAGACACTTAGTCGTGGACACTGGTATGTTGGTAAAATAATTTTCAAATTCAATTGCAACATCTAAATTAGACTCTAGGATTTTACCATCTACTTTTAAACGAAAGTCATTAAATTCCTTTTTCCGGCAACCTGTTTCTTCATTAATTATTTTCCAAGTCGTTTTAATGACATCAGAGCTATTCAAGATTTTATCACTTAAAAAGTTTCACTTAGCTATACGGCAGTCTGACTTGAAATTCTTAGAATACTCTTTGACATGTTCCTTAAACTCTTCACTAGCGTTAAACCGTCGTTCCTCATATAGTTGATACAGTATTGCGCTTCGTTTATGTAAGTCCGCAGTAGCCCAGTCACTGAAAACCTTTGCGCCACCGACCATGACCGATTTAGATGTAAATATCATGTCAAATTGTTTCATGAATGTGTGAAAGAATGAGTTGTACATGTCATTAGGGCCCTTATCAGTTGTTAAAAAGGGCAGATTATGCACTAGGTTATGTCGCATTCTCTCCACACGACCTGCAGTAAGCGGCACAAAAGTTATTTCCTTATTCACAACATTATGCGATACAAACTCCAATTTAATTAATTGACCTAGATGATCCGATTCCAGGTTACTGATCAAACTCTTACTAATAGGAATTATATCAGTAAAAATGTTATCAATACACGTGGCGCTAGTGTCAGTCACTCTAGTCGGCTCCATAAAAGTATGAGCCAGTCCGAAAGATTTGGAAAGATTTATTAATCTGGAGCTTAGTGAACTATTTTCCAAAATACATACATACATACATACTCTAATATAAACTCACGCCTTCATTCCCAGAGTGGGGTAGGCAGAGCCACAAACTCACCAACAACTCCAAAAACTTGTTGATAATTCTGTGACCACATTTTGCACAACCAGGCTAAGATGTTATCCAGTGTATTAGTGACAGGTTGCAAACCCATCGCCTAACAGCACTACACAGCCTTAAGTCCCTTAGTCGTCTCTTACGACATCCAATGGAAGACACGGAGTGGCAACATTCTAAACCCGGCACCACACGGGCTCCAAAATATCCGAAATAACCAAATATCCATATTTTCCAAAATACTAACATTAAAATCTCCACATATAATAACTTTTTTACTCAAATGAGATAAATTGATTAAGATAGTTTCCATATTCTTTTCAAAAATTTCGAAATTTCCTAAGGGTGGCCTATATACACAAATTACTATGAATTGCTGTAATTCTATTGCAGCGAGTTCTAATGTACGTTTAGTACGGGCGGTAATGGCGTCTGCCATTTTATTATTAGAAGATAACGTGTCTGAATGCAGTATACACTTTGAATTCAAGCACGTTACTCCCTTGGATGTAATCAAAGCATTTAAATCAATTAACATTAAGAAAACCAATGATCTTTGGGAGGTTTCGGTTCACGTCCTTAAATCCTTAATGGAAGTCATAGCATCTGACTTAATGATCATATTTAATCACTGTGTTGATTGTGGTGAGTTTCCTGATCTTATGAAACATAGCAAGATAATTCCATTATTTAAAACGGGTAGTACTTCTGACCCCACTAACTTTAGACCGATATCGATACTACCCACTTTCAGTAAAATCTTTGAGAAATTAATTTTATCACAGTTAATGCAACATTTTCAAGATAATAATTTATTACATAATAAACAATTTGGTTTTACTCGGGGTCGCTCGACAACCGAAGCTGGTGTTGAGCTAATTAAACATATCTTTGATGCCTGGGAGGGGTCACATGATGCTTTAGGTATTTTCTGTGATTTGTCCAAGGCCTTCGATTGCGTTAACCATGACACATTGGTCAGGAAGCTACACCATTATGGAGTTAGAAGTACTGCGCTAAACTTAATTAAAACGTACTTATTCGGGAGAATACAAAGGGTAGACGTGAATGGAAAACGATCACCTGGGTCTTTGGTCTCAATGGGCGTGCCACAGGGCTCAATTTTGGGTCCATTTCTATTCCTCATTTACATAAATGATTTACCATACCTTATAAAGGACAACCATGATATAGTATTGTTTGCTGATGATACCTCACTCGTATTTAAAGTCAAACGACAACAGGAGTTTAATGTGGATGTAAACAATGCTATATCAAAAGTAGTGGATTGGTTTAGTGTTAATAATTTGTTACTAAATGAGAAAAAGACTAAATGTAATTTATGACTACCAATGTGAAAAATAGACAAAGTACTGTAACTATTAAAAATGACAAATTAGACTTTGTTAATGATACAGTATTCCTTGGTATAACGTTAGACTCAAAACTCCAATGGGGTCCTCATCTGGCTAAATTAGCGAATAGACTAAGTTCTGCAGCTTTTGCAGTTAATAAAATTCGGAATCTAATAGACTTGAGAACCGCTCGATTAGTTTATTTTAGTTACTTCCACAGTATTATGTCATATGGTATTTTACTATGGGGTAGTGGTGCTGACGTAAACAGCATCTTTGTTCTACAGAAGAGGGCTATTCGTGCTGTTTACAAGATGGGTCATAGAGACTCGCTTAGAGATAAGTTCAAAGAAACGAATATATTAACCGTATACAGTCAATATATTTATGAAAACATTATGCATGTTCATAAGAATATCAGTAATTTTAGAAAGAACTGTGACATACATAATGTTAATACCAGAAATAAACATAAGCTCGCAGTGCCCTTTACACGGCTTCACAAAATAAAAAACTCTTTCATGGGTAATTGTATAAGGTTCTATAATAAGCTCCCAAGTAGTGTTACTCATTTATCAGTAAATAAATTTAAGAGTTACGTTAAACGTAAACTAATTTCTAAAGCTTATTATAGTATTAAAGATTATATGAATGATGACAATGCTTGGGACTGATATATATTATTTTTTTTGTATTACAGTTATTAATGACCGTGGAGACTATATACATCTCCCTGTATGATTACCTATTATTTTAATATGACATCTGGAGACTCTTTACCATCTCCAAAATTGACCGTGGAGACTTTCTACATCTCCCTTATTTTTTAATTTGACATCTGGAGACTCTTTACATCTCCAAAATTGACCGTGGAGACTTTCTACATCTCCCTTGTTTTGTGTTTTTTTTTAAATTATATTTAATTCTTAATTTTAATTTGACATTTGGAGACTGTTTACATCTCCGAAATTGTATTATTTATTATAATCTGACATTTTGATATATTTAATTATTATTACTACTGGGACCTGTACATCCCTGTGACATTTAAATTATGTAGCTTAAGTTTAGTATTGTAATAAGTGATTTATTTGGAAAAAACGGCTTACTGTTGAGTTTCTTGCGGCGCTTCTTCTCAACAGTGGTCTCTTTGGAAGCGCTGGTAGACTCAGACATGTAAAAGTGCCTGCAGGGCCTACTTACTGAATAAATTATTTGAATTTTTTTTGAAAAATTTGAATTTTTTTGAAAAGTGTCACCCGATGTATGGAGAGGTCAAAATTTGGTATCGTATGAATTCACTTGGCACAGATGTATCCTAGGTCAAACTCAGCTGATTTAGCCCGGTAGCCATCAGCCACCCCCTGGTTATTCAAAGTTACACGCCACCGCGCTTCAGATAAAAAATTATATCGGCTTCAGTTTACCTATCACTTCGAGTGTGGTATCATTTTCTGATAAACCATAGATGTGGCTTTCATTTTTGATATAATAATTACACTCCTTCATATAAATTTATTAAGATACATAAAGAAGTTTCACAACATCAGCTTATCTTTTTGTTTCAACACTCAATATTTTATAATATATGTACAACATCATATTTACAAAAAAAAAAAGTTGAACAGCCCAATTTATGCAGATTTCAAAAACATATAGTTTTAATTTATACCATTTATTTGAGACGAGTAGAATAAATAAATACACCCGCGCGGCAGCGCGAATTAAGACAGCGGGCGGAACTAACTGAGGCGAGAACTCGCCATGAAGCATTAAAATTTATCTACTACCTCGTGTGTGGTGTCATTTTTTGATCAACCAGACATGAGGAATTCATTTTTGGGACATTTAATATACAGTTTTCTAGAAAAAAAGTAAAATGTTGTCGAAAATATCAAAACCGATTTCTATTTTTTTTAATTAAATAGTCAGTATGTTTGAAAATACTAAAGTTTTTGCAAAGAAAAAAATAACATCTCAAAAAACGTTTATTCAGCTTTAAAAAAATATATATTTTATATATAGTTATCATACAATGTCTGTGTGAAAAAAAATCGAACATCCAAGTCAATATTTTAAAATTAACTATTCTATTTATCAAAATTTTGAACATCTAACACTCACCAGTGGGTCTCATCTCAAGCAACCCTCCCCGTAAAGTACGGTGGGCTTGGCATTTGGGCTATTAGTAGTGCTTCTCCGATACAGAGGATGCTTGGCGTGTCTGTGACTCGGGTGAGAATTTGCCAGTCGAAAAAGCTAACCAAGCAGCATGGGACCTCATTTCGGTCTAAATTTGCCATCGCAAACTTTTGAAAACAGTCAAAATTCATCCGAGAAGGCCCGTTGCTCCCTTCACGAGCCCTAGGAGGGACTCTATTAGATTTTAATACTTTAAGGATAGCAGTGTGCCTCCGCCACGGTCTTAAAGTCTACGAGCCGCATCCTTGTTGCCGTTGTGGAAATGCAGTCGACGACCTAGGACACCACGGTCTGTGTTACCAATCCAGTGCTGGTCGAGTTTAAAGACATGTATCGATAACCTCCGTGATCCGTCGGGCTTTAGCACAATTTCATTCCCGTCTTCGCTTGAGCCCACTGGCCTGTCTGCCTCAGATGAAAAGAGACCCGACGAACGCACTTTAGTACCGTGGCATCTTGGTCGTCCCTTGGCGTGAGATGTTACTTGAGTTGATACGCTAGCAAAGTCTCATGTGCAAGGTTCTGCTCGCAAGCCAGGAACCGCCGCAGATCACGCCCAAACCATCAAGTGCTGGAAATACGCTTTTTTAAAGTCAAATTATGTAGTTGTTTGCTAGAGAAACTTGTAGGCCGTGGTCATCTGACACACACAAATTTATAATAGAAGTGTCAGATAAATTAACCAGCGTCTCTGGCGACCACAGGCAAGTCTACTTTTTTGCCCTAAGACTGAGCATCGCGGTGCAGCGGAGTAACGCTGCGAGTGTCCTCAGCACGATGCCGCAAGAGGGTGCAATGGAGGGCTTTACTAAAAGGGTGGTTTTCAAAAAACAAAACCATTGTTAAGGCGTTTAATTAAAACAAAACTTAATTCATTCCTTTGTGTAACGAAAGTTACCCATATAGTTTGTATGCCTAACTTTCGTTACACAAAGGATGCGATCGTGATTTTGTAGCGGGAAACTAATTCTGCGCGTACGAAGTCGCGGGCGTCCTCCTAGTAATGCCATAAATTACAATATGAACCATAAGGACCTAGGCATAAAAATGTAGGTATCTTAGAAATGTAAACTATCGTCACAGTAGTATTTTTATATAGATATTACTGCGTTTATGCCATTATTACATTTTCCACCACAGTGGTATTAATTCGGTACATTTTAACAGTTTTATTCGAGAGTTGCACCTAACACCGCACTGTGACTTGCTCTTGAACCGAATTAGTTCCAGACAAGCTGTAGCAGCAACGGGTGCAGTATTCGGAATTGGTTTCCAATTGTGATTCGATTGTATTTCCCATCCCCAATCCGCCGGACTGGGAAGAAGAATCGGCACCATCGCTTGGCCCCATACGTGCACACCCTGGTAAACGGCTCTTAGGAGATGCTGCTGGAATCTGGCATCCGTAGGCGGAATATTCTTTAGTTTTGGGTCGTAAAATAACTCCGTTTAATCAATTCACCTTAAGTTTATCGTTTTTTTTTTCACATAGACGATTTATGATAACTATATATAAAATATATATATTTTTAAAGCTAAATGAATTTTCTTTTAGATATTATTTTTTTCTTTGCAAAAACTTTAGCATTTTCAAACATACTGACCATTTAATAAAAAAAAATTAAATCAGTTTTGATATTTTCGTCAATATTTTACTTCTTTTCTAGAAAACTGTAAATTAAATGTCCCAAAAATGAATTCCTCATGCCTTGTTTATCAAAAAATGACACCACACTCGAGGTGGTAGATAAATTTCAATGCTTCGTGGCGAGTTCTCGTCTGAGTTAGTTCCGCCCGCTGTCTTAATTCGCGCTGCCGCGCGGGTATATTTAATTATTCTACTCGTCTCAAACAAATGGTATAAATTAAAACTATATGTTGTTGAAATCTGCATAAATTGGGCTGTTCAACCGTATTTTTTGTAAATATGATGTTGTACATATATTATAAAATATTGTGTGTTGAAACAGAAAAGATAAGCCGATGTTGTGAAACTTCTTTATGTATCTTAATAAATTTATATGAAGGAGTGTAATTATTATATCAAAAATGAAAGCCACATCTATGGTTTATCAGAAAATGATACCACACTCGAAGTGATAGGTAAACTGAAGCCGATATAATTTTTTATCTGAAGCGCGGTGGCGTGTAACTTTGAATAACCAGGGGGAGGCTGATGGCTACCGGGCTAAATCAGCTGAGTTTGACTTAGGATACATCTGTGCCAAGTGAATTCATACGATACCAAATTTTGACCTCTCCATACATCGGGTGACACTACCGCCCGTACTAAACGTACATTAGAACTCGCTGCAATAGAATTACAGCAATTCATAGTAATTTGTGTATATAGGCCACCCTTAGGAAATTTCGACGAACTTTGAATAACCAGGGGGTGGCTGATGGCTACCGGGCTAAATCAGCTGAGTTTGACCTAGGATACATCTGTGCCAAGTGAATTCATCCGATATCAAAATTTTTACCTATGGTCGTTACCGCCCGTACTACGTTCAACAGATAAGGACACAATGTCCTTACGTTCTTTAAATTTTAATTTATTGTTTAATATTATTAACGACCCACCATGTATCGAGATACTTCTTGTGAACAGACTGCCGACCTGGTGGTTGATAAAATTAAACATAGCCTCGTTACTAGTTAACCAGTGTTCCGTTATACATAAAATATCAATATTATTACTATTAAGAAATAACTCAATTTGGAGGCCTTACTTCTTATACATTGAATATTCTGGTGAACCAGAGTGATACTATTAGATACTTTGCTGCCAGATTTGGCCTTACATTTATTGCGATTTAGATTGCTAGAGTTGATGCCCTCTGTTGTCGTTTCATTTAATTTAAATGATTGATGGTATTTGGAACGGTTTCCAGGTGCATTTTTGGTTGCTCAAAAGAAGCAGGAGCCAAATTATTGGCCGAAATATTATTCAAAATGTAATTATTACTAATATAATTATTAGAATCAATAATGTCAATCTTATCATTATATGTACACATGTTATAAAATGTCATATTTAGATTATGTCTTATATCATTTTCTTTCTGTGACAACTATTTACAATAAGGGAATGTAAACAATATGTTTTTTTTTACTACAAGACTATTCAGTGTTTGAAAAAATGAAATTAATTTATTTTTGTTTACATTCCCTCTATTTCCTATAAGAATAAGCAAAGTTGTGTCAATATCAATATTTCTGTCCTTAATAATTTGATTTTGGATATTTTCCAAGCTGCTTAAAGGTAAACAATTGCTGATCACACTATGTCCCTTAGTGTATGAATTCAATATTGAGCCCATATTACTACCAATTTCATCGCAGTACATAATTATGTCAGGTTTATGTTTATATGTCAATGTGTTAGTACTGTCATTATTTACTGTAGGAAGTGTAGGAACATTATGCGCAGGAATACTCAGTGTAGGAACACTGAGTGCACTGAGTGCAGGAACACTAACACACAGGCTCTGCTTCAGTCCGCTGGTGGCCGGGCAGACACTCATGGTTTGGCAGACACATGTGTGATTGTCCGCCAGTGACTGAAACAGCTCTAAATTATAGTTGAGCTGCCCATTAGGTCATCCATACCTAAAGAATACTCAGCTATAATTTTTTTTGAGTTCTCTTGCAAATTATTTAATGTTTGTATCGACTAGCGACTCCTCCAAATTCTGTATTTTTAATTGTAACATTTGTGTGTCAGTGTCATACTTTAACTTATTATTTCCCAACATATTGGCATATTCATTAAGTTTATCAACTAGTTTTACATTTATTTTATTTAATATCAATTTTGTTGTTTACCGTTTATTTTGTGTTAAGAACCTTTGAGATTTTCTTATATATCTATTTAATTTAATGTGTTTTTTTAGTTTATTCCTGCTACAACAACTTAACCTTGTTGTGGTGGATATGTCATTAGTTAAATCTATGGTAACCACAGGATTGTCGGTTGAAACAGGAATCAACTGAGGGTCACTCGCTACCAATTCCTCAAAGAATGATTGAGTGTGTACCTCTGCAGTGTTTTGGTTGGCCTCTTGAAGCTCGTAGATCTGTTCCTGGGCATCATGCAGCGCTCTCTCCAGGGAGTCGACGTCTTTCAAGGCCTGCTCGTACAGTTCGGTACACTCAGAGAACTTTTCCACTGTTTCTTAGAGCTTGACCCGTTCCATGGTTATATCATTATACTCACTTTCTAGTAAAGAGAGTTCCTTTTTTAACTTATCCCTACTTTCTAGAATTGGTAGTAGTTCCCTCTCACTGTCCTCTCTCTCACTGAGTAATTGGACACACAATTCCTTGGATTTTTTCAACTCTAACAACGTTATTTGAAGTTTGTCATTTTGTTGCTGACGCGCAGCGACAGCAGCTGCCCTTCGCGTCATCATTATTACAAGGCTTTGATTAATTAAGATCGTAAAAAACAAGAAATTGTTTGTCCAAGGAATGCAAGTTTACTTACGTGAATATAGTAACGTTACTAGTGTCTACACTGCACTATAATTATGTAATTTCATCCAGCGGCTACCACAGGCAGTATTTATAATAAATAGTGCCTAAACCAAGCTGACAAGTATAAGATGCAGTCACCGAGTTCAAATTTATAACCTATAACGGTTACAAGAATATTGGCATTTTTAACCCATACAAACTTGTAATCCTTATCACTGGCTGCCTTCCTTGTTTTGGCAAAGAGGATCTTGGTCTTTAACGTTAGGTGTTCATTCACGTAGAAGCGCCTGACGTCTGTGACCGCAGCAGAACTCGATTGAGCGAAGAGACTGGCAGTGGAGAGCTCGCGACGAGCGCGGACTGCCGCAATGACGTCATCGCGCAGTCTTCTTGTAGCAAGCTGGATAACAATGTTTTTTGGGCGGTCACTAGGAGTATTACGAGCAGTGCGGTGAATGGCTTTTATTTTGTCGCCGGATAGCTCTACCCCGAGAAGTTTTCCAATATCACTGGCCAAAAGCACGAGATTCTCCCCTTTCTTTTCAGGAATATTTTCAATTTCCAAGTTGCAGATGCGCCCAGCTTGGTCCATGTCATCAAACTTTGCCTGTAGAGCGTTCAAATCCTTTCGGAGCTGATCATTTTCGAGCTTTACATTGCTGTTTTCTTGTACATATGGGGCTGCTTCACACTTTTGAGCCAATTTGTCGATATTTTCTTCGCATACATTCATTCGCCGGTCAAGATTTTCCAGGTCACTCCTTAAGGTGTTTGATGCCTCCTGAATAGCTTTACATATATCATTACGCCACTGTTCACACAGGGTTTAAATTTAGCGTCTAAGTAGGTTGTCAGGGCTTCAGTATCGATATTTAGGATGGATGTGCTTGACTCTGCAACATGTTTAGGAGACCCAACACTGCCAGAAATAGCGGGGCTAAATTGCTTCTTCGATTTGCACCCAGGACATTTCCACTTAATTTTGTTCATCGGCAGAATTTTTTTATATTCCGTCTCAGACAGTTCAGCGCAGACGTAATGCATGTGAAGAAGACATGTAGCACATTTTATCGAGTCGTTATCTGCTAATCATTTTTTACACTTCCCGCAGTCCATTTTGCAAAGAGATATCGCTAATAATACTGCGCAAATATAAAATTGTTTTCTTACCCGCACCACGAAACGTAGCGATGCGTAAGCGACAGGAGACACGAGCAGTGGAGTCGCTTGGTACCGGAGATAAGATAACGACTGAAACGGGCCGGCGGCTAATGAGTCATAATAATATGTGCAAAACAAGTACCGTGCGAATTTTTAATAACTTCAATATTTATGTATGGTTTTTGTCACTGATTTATGTCAAAGAAAGCGGTTGTTCTATTCTAATCACTGATGTAAATTTTAAACCTTAAAGGCCGGAATAACTATTTATCTACACTTATATCATAAGTTCTCTATAATGCGTTCAGAATCCGTAGACAATGACCAGCATTACTTGATACAATTTTACTATGATATGTTTTCTTATCTGTAGCTGTAATGAAAAGTTAAAATTACGATACAACTTTTGATAAAGTAATGTTGTTCAAATTTGGAACATCTTCCAAAACCAACAAAATTCAAACAGGGGGCCAATTCTAGTATCAATTGAACGTCGACTCGGTATATTTGAAGTAAAGTGTCGTACGCCATTTTGATTTCGAATGACATTAGAATAGGGACTTTGTTAATTTGTCTATGATTTAAAAAAAACATTCATATTCGTGACACAGGTTAGCTTTGCCGCCATGTTTGTTCTGCCGCCTACTGAACGCATCTTAGAGTACTTATAATATGTGTGTAGATAAAGTAATGTATGTAACTGTACATAATTAGGCCTTAAAACACTCGTGTGATCTTATTATGAAACTCGCCTTCAGCTCGTTTCATAAAACCACACTCGTATTTTAAGGACCCTCTTTATGTATCAGTTACATAAAATACTATTTTAAACTTAAAGTAAACAAAGAAAGCTAAGAAACGAGGTGATCAAACGCGCGGTTGCGAGGGTATGTGTCAGTTTTTTTAAATTCGGATAATTGAATACTTTAATATTTATTATCCGAATATTCGGATATTTGAATAATTTCGGATATTTTTGGTATTTTATAAAATAAAACAAAATTAGCGTATTAAGAGGTGTGTAATGCATAAAATCAACAAGTCAAGTATCAAAAAACCTGAAAATTAAAAATACAACATGCTTTTATAATCATTATATTATGAGTTGTCACTATCGCATCACGTAATTGGTATTTTTTATAATAAAAAAAACCGGTCAAGTGCGAGTCGGACTCGCGCACCGAGGGTTCCGTGTTGAAGATAATATGCTTGGTAACCGCAAAAAAAATACTCATTTTGTTATAAGCTTTATTTTCCAAGCAATAAGGTCGATTTTGACTAGCCTAAATTTTAATACCGATTTTCTTAGTTTTTTTGTTATTTCTCAAAAACTGTAAATAATGAACACTTTATTTTATTTTTCCCAGAAAATATAAGTAATTATCTATACGTCAGGATTTTTTCAGAATTTTTGATTTATAAACTTCGGAAATAAAGGGGTAGAACGGTCATTTTTTGTACATTTTTGGCTATAAATCAAAAAGTACATCACAGAAAATTTTCAAAAACATAGTTTTGAAATGTGCAAATTAAGACCTTTCATATGACACCCCATTTGCTATAATCGAACCACTTCTTCTTTGAACCCCCATTCTAGACCCCTTTTCAATTATTAATAAAATTAATTTCATATTTTTTTTACTACAAATAGATGCGGGCAAGCAAGTTGTACAACTATGCCAAATTTCAAGTTGATAGCATTTGTAGTTGCTGAGAAAACCTGCTGTGACATACAGACAGACAGACAACGAAGTCTCACCATAAGGGTTCCTTTTGTACCATTTTGGTACGGAATCCTAAAAAGTAACACTGAGAAAATGTTTTATTAAGTGGAAACTAGGATACTTAGCTTAATATAATTACATAATAATAAATCACATAAAAATTAGAGATAAAACTAATCAACTTTAAGTATAACAATTGTAAATCAGTGTTTGTTTTTTAACATTCTTGTATAATCTGAGATCGTTATATTCGTTATTAGCGGCCTTTACACGGCACAGTTTGGACTGCGCATCTGGACTGCGTTCCGATCCGCAGATAAAACCGTCGGTCCATCCGCCGGTTTGGACCGCGCATAAAACCGTCAAGACTTTATTACGATTAAATCGTACCACGGTTTGGAACGCGGTTAGATCTGTGAGCTGGTATGGAGATTGTTGGACTGCGCATAAAACCGTCAAGATTTTATATCGATCAAATGTGACCACGGTTTGGAACGCGGTTAGATCTGTGAGCTGGTATGGAGATTGAGATTATACCTTATGTTAATTAGCGTAAGGGATATTTTCAGGATTGTGACCCGACTGGTTTGTATGGTGATTAATGATTATCCTCCGCATTAACAATTCCGTGGAAATAGATTGACGACGCCTTGGCCTAGTTGGTAGTGACCCTGCCTATGAAGCTGGCGGTTCTGGGTTCGAATCCCGGTAAGGGCAGATATTTGTGTTATGAGCGCGAATATTTGTTCCCGAGTCATGGATGTTATTTATTTATTTATTTATTACACAATGTTATTGTATGTATTTAAGTATATATTTATATATCAGTATTATATCGTTGTCTGGTCTGGTGTTGTAGTACAAGCCTAGAGCTTATTTTGGGACTAGGTCAATTGGTGTGACATTGTCCCCTGATATTTATTAATTTTATTTTATTTATAGATTTAATTTTAAAAATAACTGCAAATCTAAGACAAACATTATATTACCTATTTTTCTTTATCCTAGCCAAAATCAAACTTTCTAAAACGAACTAAATACCGTACTGTAATTGGTAAAAGGAGTAGCGAGCTAGCGGCTAGCGACTCCCGCTACCTGCTACGTAATTATTATTTACTCAAAAATGCTATGTAATCTTGCCATAACACCAGTAAATAGGAGCCGGTAGGTTGAAGTTCCTGGACAAATATCAAAAGAGTCCAGTAAAGTTGAGGAATTTCGAATTTGGAATCAGTAAGTGTCCAGTACGTAATTATGTAAATTCCATAATATATCTATCATATTATTTCAAATAATATTTTTGAAAATATTAATAGTTAGTAATTTCTTTACGGAACGAGTACTCATTATTGATTTGTTTTTATTGTAACTAATAATAAACAATGAAAAAATGTGTATCTGTGTACGTGTGTATGTGGGTATCTGTGAATCTGTTTATCCGTCCTCTTCCGTCTGAAATTACTTAAATTTTAATAAAATTATTAAAACAAAAATTACAACGTCAAATACTAGGAGTGCATAAACATTAGAAGTACCTACCTAACCTACAGTCATCCGACCTGTGTCGGGCGCGCCAGCCCGCCGCCTGCGCTGCTCCGTGCTAGATGGTGCTAGCCTCCTAATTACCTCTGCGCTCCTGATACTTCATTTAAACATGCAAACTCTTTGGATGGATATATGGCTTATTATAATTTAAAAAAAAATGGAAAAGTAAAACGCACTAGTTCGCTAAAACCAACTTTCCGCACGATATACAGCTACGAAAAGTACCACTTTTTGAGCAACTGTATTAAAATAGTACATTACTGAAGAGGCCGTGAAGTCAGGGATTCAAGGACGAGTTCGGGGTAGACGGCCGAGTCGCAAACGAGGCCGGATAGAACGAGTCCTTCAATCCCTGTTCCGGCCGAGGATTGTATAGTACTTTTCTCAAGCAATGCGAGGACATATTAAAAGTACATTACTGCAATCTTACGACTGCAATCTTACGATCGCAATCTCAAGACTGCAATCTTACGACTGCAATCTTAATACTGCAATATTAGGATGGCAATCTTAAGACTGCAATCTCAAGACTGCAATCTTACGATAGCAAACTCAAGACTGCAATATTACGATCGGATCGAATAGTTAGGCAGGAAAGTAGTCTTTATTCTATAGAAGACATGAGTGCTTTTCCTGTCGAACTATTCGATCGGATACGAGGTTGAGAAAGTAAAGGAACGAATTGCACGGCACAGTTTGGACTGCGCATCTGGACTGCGGTCCGAACCGCAGATAAAACCGTCGGTCCATCCGCCGGTTTGGACCGCGCATCAAACTGTCAAGACTTTATTACGACCAAATGTGACCACGGTTTTAACCGCGGTTCGATCTGTGCTTTCTGCCGGCCCGCGGTCCGAACTGTCCGTGTAAACGCTATTCCAGAGATCGGAGCGCGGTTTGGACTGGCGCGTGGAATGTGATCACAACACAAAAGTTTTCCTTAAGACGTAATAAAAATGGATTCCCGTTTAGTAGCGTAGAAGGTCACGTGGCACGAACGGAGTTGGTGTCAAAAAAAATTTTTAGTTTTGAGATTGCCATCGTAAGATTACAGTCTTAAGATTGCCATCTTACGATTTCAGTCTTGAGACTGCCATCGTAAGATTGTACAGTCTTGAGATTGCAGTCTTGAGATTGGCATCATAAGATTGCAGTCTTAAGATTGCCATCGTAAGATTGCAGTCTTGAGACTGCCATCGTAAGATTGCGGCGGCGGCGGGCTGGCGCGCCCGACACAGGTCGGATGACTGTAGGTTAGGTAGGTACTTCTAATGTTTATGCACTCCTAGTATTTGACGTTGTAATTTTTGTTTTGATAATTTTATTAAAATTTAAGTAATTTCAGACGGAAGAGGACGGATAAACAGATTCACAGATACCCACATACACACGTACACAGATACACATTTTTTCATTGTTTATTATTAGTTACAATAAAAACAAATCAATAATGAGTACTCGTTCCGTAAAGAAATTACTAACTATTAATATTTTCAAAAATATTATTTGAAATAATATGATAGATATATTATGGAATTTACATAATTACGTACTGGACACTTACTGATTCCAAATTCGAAATTCCTCAACTTTACTGGACTCTTTTGATATTTGTCCAGGAACTTCAACCTACCGGCTCCTATTTACTGGTGTTATGGCAAGATTACATAGCATTTTTGAGTAAATAATAATTACGTAGCAGGTAGCGGGAGTCGCTAGCCGCTAGCTCGCTACCCCTTTTACCAATTACAGTACGGTATTTAGTTCGTTTTAGAAAGTTTGATTTTGGCTAGGATAAAGAAAAATAGGTAATATAATGTTTGTCTTAGATTTGCAGTTATTTTTAAAATTAAATCTATAAATAAAATAAAATTAATAAATATCAGGGGACAATGTCACACCAATTGACCTAGTCCCAAAATAAGCTCTAGGCTTGTACTACAACACCAGACCAGACAACGATATAATACTGATATATAAATATATACTTAAATACATACATAACATTGTGTAATAAATAAATAAATAAATAACATCCATGACTCGGGAACAAATATTCGCGCTCATAACACAAATATCTGCCCTTACCGGGATTCGAACCCAGAACCGCCAGCTTCATAGGCAGGGTCACTACCAACTAGGCCAAGGCGTCGTCAATCTATTTCCACGGAATTGTTAATGCGGAGGATAATCATTAATCACCATACAAACCAGTCGGGTCACAATCCCGAAAATATCCCTTACGCTAATTAACATAAGGTATAATCTCAATCTCCATACCAGCTCACAGATCTAACCGCGTTCCAAACCGTGGTCACATTTGATCGATATAAAATCTTGACGGTTTTATGCGCAGTCCAACAATCTCCATACCAGCTCACAGATCTAACCGCGTTCCAAACCGTGGTTCGATTTGATCGTAATAAAGTCTTGACGGTTTTATGCGCGGTCTAAACCGGCGGATGGACCGACGGTTTTATCTGGGGATCGGAACGCAGTCCAGATGCGCAGTCCAAACTGTGCCGTGTAAAGGCCGCTAATAACGAATATAACGATCTCAGATTATACAAAAATGTTAAAAAACAAACACTGATTTACAATTGTTATACTGTAACGTTGCACGTACATGTAGTTATTAAATTATAATTATTTATATAATCTGAATGTTGTAAAATGAAATCTTAATTATTTAAATGTGTTTTTATTTTAAAAATACATTACTAAATTAATTGCATGTTAATATAATTTATAAAGAAAATCTTATATTTATTATACATATTTTAAATCTAAATTAACATTATTAACTTATACTAATTTAATACTAAAACTATGAAATAAATAAATTATAAAATCAAATATTACAAAAGTAAATTAATTATATTATTGCACTACGTTAACACTTGATCGGCGCGACTGTACATGCACGCGCATCTCGATAAGTTTCCTGCGCGGCCCGTGGCCTGCGCCGCTGCGCCAGCGCCAGACTGCACCGACGCCTCTTCTGCGACGAACCTGTGCCGGTCGCGTTCACGAGCCCTGCTACGTGTCATCTTACGCTACCGCGCAGACAAAGGAATTCATATTTTGAAGCTCAAATTAAATAGTCGGTTACTTCCAACGTCCTTGGAAGGGTCCACAAATAAATACTAAGTTTAAGTGTCGTTTCGCACCCCAATAGGGTAAGTGTTGAACAAGTATTATTTGATTCCGTAGTGCTTAGCTTTAAGTTAGTGCTAATATAAATCATATCATGTGTGTGCATAATGTTTAACTGCTTAAACATCTTCATTTGCAATCTAATTTCGCTTAATCATAATAATATAGTCATAGCCACGGCTTTATATTTCTTGGCGGTATAAATGTAATTAAATTTTAATAAATGTTACTTTTGTAATTTTCGTAACATTATAGATTAAACCACTTGTCTTATGCCTAGCTTGGAAATAATAAGCCATTCATCTAGACCATCTTTTAGTAATGCTCATATTTTATTTGTGTCTATCCTTTATTAAGAAAAGTGCAAAGTGAAAAGTGCTTTGCTCTTCCCGCTTTATTGTAATGCTCCGTTCTGAAAGTGAACACCCACACCACCTGCTTTCGGTTTCTCCTCTATAAATTAGGATCACTCCTTCATGGGGTTCACGATCAGCGGAGGCGACTCTGGTCAAAATTCTCACTGTGGACGTTTATTCACAGGGTGTTATGCTACCGCTAGGAAGCCGAATTAAATAATTATCCGACCTGCCTTGCAACGTCATTGCTGGAGGTTGAGGAGCACGACGACCACCGACTGCCACGGCGACGCCCAGACCACCCAGGGACACTCACGCACGGCGGCCATTTTGCCGAACACCTCACCGCCGCCACCGTCCACACGTCAGGGGAGTACCGAAACTCGGAGGCAAAATCAGACGGGCTCAATGTACCCCGACCTTATTATTAATAAATATTTATTTCAATGTTGATGACTTCGATTGTTTTCTTTATTAACCACATTCTGGGTTCGAACGTCACACTGGCGCCTATAACGTGGTAAATGAAAGGTCTGATTTTGCTTCGCAGTAGTAGTAGTTGTGTTGGATGTAATCTTTGTTTTTTTTGTGAAACGTTATTTTCGCTTTTTTTTATTTTTGGTTGCCGCAACTAATGTGTACCTACTCTATGTGTTAATCTAGTAATAATAATTATTATTAAATTAATTTTAAAATATTTTAATGTTTACATATATTTGCTCGATTTTAATGTAAAATTTTAGAGCACTCTGTATTCGCAGTTGTTACTTGCTCAGAAAACCGGTACAGTCAAGTTACACAAGTGTTATAAATATTTATTCAGGTGTATTATCAAATCAAATCATCAGCCATGGTCCGTCCACTGTTGAACGTAGGCCTCCTTCATGTTTCGCCACAATTTTCTATCCTGGGCTTCCCCCATCCAGCCCCTGCCTGCAGTTGGGCTGGCAACACCGGCCGGTCAAGACGTCAAAATCGGCCACCGGTTTTCTTAAATGTATTTTAAGTAGTTTTAATGATTAAATTGTTAATATTTGGGACTAAAACCGAAGATAAACACGCAAATGTTCAGTGTTAATGTTTTTAAGGCCATAAGTGCTGTGAAGAAAGTATTATCACGAGTGCAAAATTTGACAAGTAACTGGGTCAACGACTTCGTGATTTGAAAAATATTTTAAAAAAGTACACCGTTTGCCGTGCTGATTGATCATCAACGAAACCAGGGGAGTATTGATATTCCATAATCTTGTTATTACTTACCTCTGTGTTAAATTTTTAACGAAAATACTGTCCACCTAGCTAAGAAACTTAACAAAATTTAGTGACACTGACAGGAGAAAGGAATTTAGACGAGTCAGATTTTAGTAGTACCTAACTTAAATAGGTTGTGGCTTATTTAAAGCCTTAATTAAAGATTATGTATATTAAAGTGTCATTAGTATTACAATAGTAAAATTATGGTAATAATTATTAAATCAAAATAAATATCTTTAAGAGATTATTGTGTGATATTAACACAGTGAGATTTTTAGACTTGAATTGACCTTAAATTATAATTAGGCTATTAGGTGTATCTTTTTTGCGCACTGGTACTGTTCTTTGTCATTATGTTTCCAGCTACCAGCAAGCCTACTACCCGTCGGGACGTCCTTGTTGACAAACTCCGGAACACACAGTTAGAGCTGAAGATAGTTAAAGAGCTTAATGCACGGCTGCTGCAGGAGCGTGACGACGAGAGTGAAGAGGAGGTTCTGCGTGTTATAAACCATAACAAAACCCTCAAAAGTTCTCTCGCCAAGCTGGACTTGGATTTTCACTATATGCAAGAACAACGGGATCGCCTCCAGGCCAGCATGGACCAGTTCCAGCAGTGCCGGGAGACGCATGAGGAGGCGCTACGGCGGATTCGGGACCTGGAACAGCTTCTGGAGGAGCGACCAGTTAAACAAGACACTACTTGTGCCAGATGTGTTGCGGAGGAGTCGGCTTACAATGTAAGCTTGTTTGCGGAGCTCAATACTTCTGACTGTGAAGTTAACAAATGCTTAGAAACGGTAGACCTTACTAACTCTTTAGACCTTATTGATCCAAAACCTTCTAACATTACTGTGAGGGGATCAATCAAAATTAAAAAGTATTTAAGATTAAGTAGATTTATAAAAAAATCAAAAGTTCTACTCCGATGTAATAAAAGTTTTATGAAATTAGCACCTATTAGATATAGTAATGTAGCCTTACATAATGACCTATTAAATTGTCAACACGAACTAGAGTGTATTATGCATGATTTTGATGCCAATGCCAAACAACTTAAGGTTCTTAGGCTCTGCAAGATGTAACTAATAAGTGTACATTGTCTTGCAAACAAATGGAGGAGTACATAGGCTTCATGAATAACATCATCGATCTAGGTAATACCAACATGGGCAAACTGGACTCGCTGGTAGGTAAATCGCGCGATAGCTACGGCGGCTCTCCCTGGCATCACCGGAGGCAGAGCCTGCCGGCCTCGCCGTCACCGGCACCGGCGCCGCGCCGCGCCCGCCCCGCGCCCCCCGCGCCGGCCCGGGCCCCGGTCGCCGCGCCCCGCCCGGCCCCCCCGGCGGCGCCGGGCGCGGGGCCGCCGCGAGCTCCGTCGGCAGCGGCTGCAGCGCCGCAAGGGGACACTCCAAAGCTGCGCGCCCGCGCCGCCCGGACCGCGCGCGCCTTGCGTGCCACCGACTGGGCGAGTCTCGCTCGGTACTTTGCCGAACCCGGTGCGCAGGACCGTCACATACACGGATGAGGTAGGTATCGGGTTCGGGTCTAAAATGGTAAAGTACCTTGGTCATAACAGCGTAGTGAACAACTGTTTACCAGGAATGTCTATGGACCACCTGAAGAATCTCCGCCGACACATTCAGTCGTGAGACAACGTTAGTAGTGTTATTAGGAAATAGTTTGAGGTTTAGTAAATATGACTTATTTAATTTGTCTGAGGCCCTCACTGAAGTTAGCAAAGGTGATATAGGTAAAATAATTATTTGCGCTTGTCTGTTTTCCCACAGATTAACAAATAAATGTAATAGAAATATTGATTATTTTAACTCGATATTATATAAAATGTCATTATATAATTCAAAAATTTCATATTTCGATACGAATAAATTTGTAAAAAAGTTCGATTTGACGCATAACTATTGTTATTTACCACGTAGGTACTTAGATGAGTGTGCTAATTTGTTAGCATATAATATTTTAGACCCCGCTATGACTAGCATAGCGAGCAACTGTAGAACGGAGCCTGCGCTGAGTTTTATTAGCGCCGGCCCCGCACTGGAGCTGCCGGTGTATTTAAACTGACAGCTTCGACAAAGGCCGCGGCTGTCGTCGTTCGCGGCGGCAGTCGCGGCGGCCTCGTGCCTGCCCACAGGTCGACTAAGATTAGAAATAAATTGTGTAATAATGTAATAAATATAATTCATCAGAATATTCAGGAATTTTCTAGTAAGGAACTAGAAATTAGTTTGTTTATTGATAGTGCTAATATACACGTTCTATGTGTTACTGAACATTGGCTTAAGGGTCATGAGTGCATGTTTAATTTTAATAATCATGACATTGTTAGCATGTTTGCTAGACAATCTTGCAGTCGGGGCGGATCCCTGATTATGGTCAAACGAAACATTAAATGTAAGGAACGTAAAGATATTGTTGCGAAGTCAGTTGAACGTCATATTGAACTTGCGTGTGTTGAATTGGAACAATTTATTACTATTTGCGTATACAGACCCCCTACGGCGGATTACAAGCTTTTTGAGAGCATTTTGGAAAATGTTCTTAGTTGTGTTTTTAATACTAAAAAGTGTATTGTTGTATGTGGTGATTTTAATGTTAATCTGCTAGACGAATCACCCACGTCTATTAACTTATTGAGTGCTTTTAAATCTTTTAATTTAGTCAATCTGTTCTATGAGCCAACTAGAATTACAGCAACTAGTGCTACGTGTATTGATAATATATTTAGTAATTTTGACCCTATTCAGAAATCCGTAATCAATATCTTAAGTTCGGATCACTGCGGCCAGCAAGCTTCCTTTACGGGGAAGACTGATAAAGCGCCCCAAGAGTTTATACTTAGACAAATTACTGAAAATCGATTAGAATTATTTAATAACAAGGTCACTAACCAACTGAGTTATATGACGTGTACTGGGGAAGATCCGGATAGTTTATGTACTTCTTTATTTAATTGTATTATTAAGGAATTTGATGCCTGCTTTAGTCTGAAAAAGGTAAAAGCCAAGCCAGGTACGAAATTTTGTGATTGGGCTACACCGGAGATTCATAAAAAGAGGTACAAATTGTATGAGTTGTATGGTATAAGAGCTGTCGATCATAGGCCTGAGTTTCTAGAGTACGTCAAAAATTATTCTAAGGAATTCAAGCAGATTTGTGCTACCGCGAAGTCTGAGTATTATTCGAACAAAATTTGTAAATCTGACAACAAGATTAAAATGGTCTGGAATGTAATTAACACTGAAACTGGTAGAACTAGAATTAGAGACCCGCACTACAGCCTGCAAGTTGAAGATACTTTAGTAAATTCGGACCTTGATGTGGCAAAAGAATTCGAGCGGTTTTTTACGAGCATACCTTTGGAGACTACTAAATCTTTACTATCATCTCCTGATAAGGCTGAAATATTGTTAAGATCTAATGTTAAGGAATGCACGAATGTGTTTAAATTTTATCATGTCACCTCTAAAGTTGTGATCAAAACGTTTAGGTCTCTTAATATCAAAAAGACTGAAGATCTTTGGGGCCTCTCTGTTACAGTACTTAATTCCATTTTAGAGGCAACTGCGCCTTACCTAGCTACTATGTTTAACAAGTGTGTCGATATTGGAGTATTTCCTGATCTGATGAAACATAGTAAGATCATACCCTTTTTTAAGTCAGGGGCAAAATCAGACCCCACAAATTTCAGACCGATTTCGATACTACCAGCACTAAGTAAAGTTTTTGAGAAATTAATTCTTAATCAAATATCCTCACACTTTAATCAACATAAGCTACTTCATAGCAGTCAATTTGGATTTACCAAGGGACGATCTACTACCGATGCCGGTTCCACTTTGGTAAAACATATCTTTGATGCCTGGGAAAAATCACTAGATGTAATTGGAGTGTTTTGTGATCTATCCAAGGCATTTGATTATGTTGATCATATTACGTTAGTGCGGAAGTTAAGCTACTATGGCATCAAAAACGGTGCACTTGATCTTATTACATCTTACCTTGCTCACAGAACTCAGCGGGTAGACATTAACAGAACACAATCCTCTGGTTCATCTGTGGCTATGGGAGTGCCTCAAGGCTCTATTCTAGGCCCGTTCTTATTTTTAATCTATATTAACGATCTCCCGTATGTAGTACGCGATAAAAATGAAATAGTCTTGTTTGATGACGATACCTCTCTTATATTCAAAGCGGATAGGAAACAGAATAATTTAAATGACATCAATGTTGCGTTGTCTACAATTGTTGACTGGTTTACAGCCAACAACTTACTTTTAAATGCCAAAAAAACCAAGTGCATTAAATTTTCTCTGTCCAACGTGAAAAGTATGAATGCGGATAGAATACGACTGAAGGATGAGACACTGGACTTCGAACATAGAACAGTATTTTTAGGTGTCACTCTGGACTCGAAACTGCAATGGAGTGCGCATATATCCACACTTGCAGGTAAACTAAGTTCGGCGGCTTATGCGGTAAAGCGGATTCGACAACTGACTGACGTCGAGACAGCGAGACTTGTGTACTATAGTTATTTCCATAGTGTTATGAGCTACGGAAATTTGCTATGGGGAAAAGCGGCTGACATCCAAATCATCTTTGTACTACAGAAGCGGGCTGTACGTGCAATTTATCAATTAGGGTCTCGTGTTTCGCTGAGGGATAAATTTAAAGAAATCAATATTCTTACAGTCGCGTCTCAATATATCTTTGAGAATATCATGTATGTACGTAAACACATACATGAGTTTAGGCATAACCGCGACGTTCATAATTTAAATACTAGAAACAGGGATAAGCTCGCTATTCCAGGTCACCGTCTCCGTAAGGTAAGCACTTCGTTTGCGGGGAACTGTATACGTTTTTACAACAAGATACCATCTGATATCGTCAATATGCCGTTCAATAAATTTAAGTCTCACATCAAGCGCTGCTTGTTGGGTAGGGCATATTACACTGTAAATGACTTCATTAGTGACCAAGATGTCTTTAAGTAGTATCTACGATAGTTACAATATTTGTACCTTGATTAACATAGCCTTTAAGCAAACTGCGTATTCAAGCACTACATTTTATGTTCACTGTCTGTATTAATTTTTTTTTAACTTTACTAGTTCCTGTGTGTACAAGACGCTTTTAAATGAGAACACACTGTGATGTTTCTCGCCGGACAGCTGTTTCACACAATATTACTTTTATGTTGGTTGTCCGGCAGCATGAGCATGACATGCTCGCTTAAAGGTCTTTGCTTACGGCGGCGTCGTTGATCGGGTCGCCACTTTCCCGAACACATGGTTGAGAGAGGCGATGGCTGAGATACGCGTCATACTCGTGAACGGGTGCTGTTTGTGGGGTCCGGTCTGTTCACGTTTGCAAGGACTTTTTGTTAAATTAATCATTCTACCTAGTTATGGCTTTTGACGTAGAGACCTCGTCGTGTTGTTCTCATAGTCTTTATTATTAGTTTAAGGTTTATTGACCTTACATTTGTAATAATTTTATTTTTGCTAGTTTTAAGAATTTATTGTTTATTACTTTATTACCTTATTATTACTTAATGTAACTTACTTTTAAGTATTATTTTGTTATTATTATTGAAAAAATGACCTTCTGCTGGAGTTTCTTGCGGCGCTTCTTCTCCGCAATGATGGTCTTGTCCGAAGCGCTGGTAGAATTACTCATGTTACCGACGTGTAAAAGAGCCCTCATGTGGCCTATTTACTGAATAAATATTTTGAATTTTGAATTTTGTCCTTCGGATATCATCAGTTCAACGAGTTGCAGGGCGCCCTACGCTACGCTTGCCTAAACGCGGCCTCCACTCCAGAACTTGTCTGCTCCATCGGTTATCGATCCTACGGCAGACGTGACCGGCCCACTGCCACTTCAGCGTACTAATCCTTCGGGCTATATCGATGACTTTCGTCTTTTGTCGGATATGCTCGTTTCGCACCCTATCTTTTAACGAGATACCGAGCATAGCCCTTTCCATAGTACGCTGTGCGACTTTGAATCTGTGGACCAGCCCTCCGGTAAGTGTCCATGTTTCTGCAGCGTAAGTCATAACTGGTAGGACGCACTGATTGAACAATTTAGTTTTAAGGCACTGTGGCAGGGATGACGTGAAGATATGACGGAGCTTCCCAAATGCTGCCCAGCCCAATTGAATCCTCCTATTGGCTTCTTTCTCGAAGTTGTTTCTACCAAGTTGGATCACTTGTCCTAGGTAGACATACTCCTGAACAACTTCGAGGGCCGATTCTCCGATGCACAGAGGCTCTGGGATGATGTGAGCGTTGAACATGACTTTCGTATTGTCCAAATTCATCCCGAGCCCCACACGTCGAGAGGCATTATTAAGGCTGTTCAGCATTTCCGCCAAATCCTGCGACGACTCAGCCAAAATGACTATATCGTCGGCGAAAAGGAGGTGAGAGATGTACTGGCCGTTGATATTTATGCCGCGCCCTTTCCAGTCCAGCGTCTTAAATACGTCTTCCAGTGCGTTTGTGAATAGCTTAGGGGATATAACATCCCCCTGCCTTACGCCTCGGCGCAACTGGATAGATTTGGTCTCCTGGTCCTGTACTTGGACGGTCATTGTAGCAGCCTCATACAGACATTTCAATACCTCAATGTAACGCCAGTCAACTTGGCATCGCTGCAAGGATTCCAAAACCGCCCAGGTCTCGATAGAATCGAAGGCTTTCTCGTAGTCCACAAAAGCTAAGCACAGGGGCTGATTGTACTCTTCGGTCTTCTGCACAATCTGCCGCACTGTGTGTATGTGGTCTACGGTGCTGTAGCCTTTTCGAAACCCGGCTTGTTCTGGTGGCTGGAAGTCGTCAAATCTTTGGGCGAGATGGTTCGTAATAACCCTCGAGAACAACTTATAGACGTGGCTCAAGAGCGATATCGGTCGATAGTTTTTAAGGAGCGACTTATCTCCTTTCTTATGGAATAATATCACCACGCTCTTGTTCCACGCCTCCGGGGTAATTCCGTTTTGAAGGACAGCATCAAACAACTTTTGGAGCTCTTTAAGGACCGGGGTCCCACCAGGTCGCAACAATTCGGTCGTGATGCCGTCCTCTCCCGGAGCTTTGTTGTTTTTTAGTTGACCGAGGGCTATTCTAATCTCGCCGACGTCGAATTCTGGGAGGTCATCCGTATGGTGGCGGATCAGAGTGGCTCTTCCATCTCGGCTGTCGTGGTTCACGGGTTTGGAGGCATGCGAGGAGTAAAGGGTACGGTAGAAATTTTCCACTTCCACGAGAATCTCTGGTTTGGAGGTGACATGTCGGCCATCCGCAGTCTTGAGCTTCGTTAAGTGGCTTCTCCCAAGCCGCTGATTAAATACTTTTGACCCCCTATTACGTTCAATCGCTTCCGCTACGGTGCGAGTATTGAAGCATCGGAGATCGCGTCTAATCAGCTGCTTGGTCCGAGAATTAAGTGCTCTGTGTTCTGATGAATTAGGCTGCGTTTTCACCATTTCACGTCTCCTCGTCATGTGATCCAGAGTCTGAGTGGATAGTTTGGACACCTTATCTTGCCTCTGCCGTCGGAAATACCTATGACCCACGTTTTGCAGAGTTTTGGCCACGTTATTGGCAGTCTCGTCAACATTCGCCGTGGTTTCCAGCAAATCGAATCGATTTTTCAGCTCGATATGGATTTTTTCGGAGCCAAGCGCGGTTTGGAGTGGTGTTGGTCGGAGTGTAGACCTCATCAGACGTCGTCTTTCCAGCTTATAATCAATACATAGAGTGCCTCGTACGAGTCTGTGATCGCTTCCGGTATCAAACTTGTTGATCACTGAGACATCCCTAAATATATGCCGTTTGTCCGTCATGATGAAATCTATCTCGTTCCTTGTCACATTATCAGGGCTTCGCCAGGTCCACTTCCTTTGGGGCTTCTTTTTGAAGAACGAATTCATCAAAAATAGCCCCTGCTGTTCAAGGAAATTGACCAGCATTTGGCCCCTGTGGTTCCGGGGCCCGTAGCCGTGTGGCCCGATCTTCGATTCGTCGCGTTCTCGTACTCCCACTTTGGCGTTAAAGTCTCCCATAACAACGGTGAAATGTGTACGGGTGGTTGAGTTAAGGACCTTTGAGATTTCCTCATATAGGGCCTCCACCACGTCATCCGAGTGTGTCGAGGTCGGTGCATATACCTGTACAACCTTCAGGGAATATCTGTTGGTAAGTTTAAGTACTAGGTACGCAACCCTGGTCGACACACTGTTTATCTCCAACACGTTGTTCGAGAGACACTTGTTGACGAGAAAGCCAATGCCGCCTCTGGATGGTTCGTCTCCCTCTCGAAAGTAGAAGAGATCACCTGATTCTAGGGTTATCGTGTCCTCTTCCAGTCTTCGGATTTCTGATAACCCCAGAATGTGCCAGTGGATCTTGCTCAGTTCTACTTCGAGTTCCTGGAGATGTTCGGGAAGCCTTAGAGTTCGTCCGCTATACGTATCCAGGTGTAGTCGTTGTTGGTAGCCTCTGTCCGTAACCCGGGGATTCTTCGCACCCCCTGCCCCGCCATTTCCATGGCCGCTACCGTAACCAGGAATAGCGGGGCTGCCGGGAACTGGGGGCCGTTTTTTAGTGGCTTTTTTCATGATGGGTGTTGCCCATAATCACCGCGCTGGGCAGGCGTGTTGGTGATCGCAGAGTTAAGCCTCTCGCACCGGCGACACTGCTGCCCGCCGCCGGTCTGGGATTTAGCTTAACGTTTTGGATGGATATCCCGCCATCTGTCGGTCGTCAGAGCCTCGTCGGTTAGTTGGCAGGATGCACCACGGGCAGGTGAGGTTGACATTTGGGTCGGCCAGGTTCCACTTTCCCCTTACATCCCAGGTGTATTAATTGTTCTTTTAATATTAACATTGGTACACATTAGTTGCAATCTGTTTTCATTTTAGCGCTTTTTACCATTTTATTTTGGTGTCTGTATTTTTTTTGTTGCTTTTTGTTTTTAATTTTATAGAAATAGTCAACCATAACGTTGTGTAGTTATTTGATTATGTAACAGAATGGAGTAATTTAATTATTGAGAACGTTCAACACTTCCCCAAATTGTGGATAATTATTTTGTGATTTTGTGTATTTACTTTAAAAAAAATATTTAATAAATTCAAAAAACAATAAATATGGATTTTCGCGTAAATTTTTTATCTTTACAAAAGACAGAATTAGAGTACGAGGTTTTGATACGAGGCGCCAATCCCGCTGGAACTGTCCAGAAATTACGTGAGCAAATATCTAAATTAGGGCCGCTGTTTCCGTCGGAAGATATTCTCGAGAGTTTATTGCCGGTTAGTGACGATTTGAAAGGAGTTAGCGACGTCATAACTAAACTCAAATTATATTTAGATTCTCCGCTGGATAGGAACACCTTGCTGCGCGCTCAAAATCTTTTGAGTCACCTTTAACACCGACTTAATCGGATAATAAGTGACAGTTCTTCGCAACAAGCATTTGATATATGCGTTGCCGAATTTAAAGGTCTTTTAGAACGCTTAAATTCAATTAATGATAAAGGTACGGACCTTCTTGTCCCTACCACTTCTTCAGAACCACAGTCAGTGAATTCTCCTTTGAATATTAATATTACGTGTGATCGCGGCATAGCTAGTGAACTGACAAAGTTGAAATTTGACGGGAAATCGTGCGTCCGCGCGTTCATTCAGCGTATAACTGAATTCAGCAAGGCAAGAAATATTTCGGGAGCAAAGCTATTGTCCTATTCGACCGAAATTTTTACCGGCGATGCGTTACACTGGTATCGTAGTAACCAGGACAGAGTGTCGGATTGGAATGATCTAGTCTCTTTACTCAAGGCAGATTTTGACCAAGCCGACTACGATTACCGGCTGTTATCCGAAATACGAGCTAGAACTCAGGGTGAAGCGGAAAATATCACCGTTTACGTTTCCGTCATGACAGGGCTGTTCTCACGTTTGTCGAAGAGCTTATCAAACGAAGACAAGTTAGAGATATTGCTCCATAACATACGACCTTGTTATGCTAGCACCTTAGCGTCGGTTCCTCATATAAGCGATTTAGATACTTTGCGTTCCCTTTGTCGGAACTACGAAAACATACAGGCACGTCTTGCTGGTTTTCGTGAACCGCCTAAGAAAACTTCAGATACTATAGCACCGGAATTTGCGTATATCGGCCAGACACCAAATAAATCAAATTATTATACATATAATCATAGCAATCAACAAAAATCATATAGCAATTATTACAATAAAAATAAATCAAATTCATACAATAATACTAATAATCAAGTAAATAATAAAACTAACAATAATAACTATGTACATGCAATGCAGACTTCGAATCAAAGACCATTGTATTGCCCAAGGTGTCGTAATAACACACATAACTTGCGGCAATGCAAAGCTAATAAAGATAAGATAGTTTGTTTTGCCTGTGGTCATGAGGGTGTCAAAACGCCTGATTGTCCAAACTGCAGGAAAAGTAAACCAACTTCTTCAAAAAACTAATTGGCCAGCAGAATTGTGATGACCACCAGCCAGTTAATAAGTTCGATAGCTCCGATTGGCAGAAATGGCTTGAAACAATTAATATATATTTTAACACCTATAAAATCAACACAATTCTGCAAAACCAACCATTAAATGATCCTAGACCATATATTTCTGTACAAATAAATAATTTAAAAAATAATTGGTCTTTTGGACTCAGGCTCTGCCGTAACTATTATTGGGAATACAACATACAAATATTTGGAACAGGAGGGTTTGGAATTATACACTGACCATAATATTACAGTTACAGCAGCTGGGGGTCAATTAATGCCTAGTATTGGATACATGAATTTACCAATCAATTTTGAAAACAGTTTTCACATATTGAGAACTTTTGTCGTTCCTGACGTCAATATCGACCTTGTGTTAGGGATAGATTTTTGGCGTAAGTTTCATATTTTCCCCGATCACCTTAAAAGTATTACATTTTCTAATACACTGATCGCAAATGCTGGCCTGGACATGAACAACACATCTTTTCTTCAAGCTTATGACCATCTTAACATAACGCAAAAGTCAATAGCAGACAACATAATGTCTCAGTTTAGGGAAATCTCTGCCGAATACAAAGGTTTAGGTGAAAGGTACTCACTCACCGAATTGATACTGGAGACGCCGAGCCAGTACGTCAGCGATATTACCGCATGTCTCCCGAAAAACAGCGTATTTTAACAGAACAGGTAGACGAAATGCTAGGTCTCGATGTCGTGGAGCCTTGTGAGAGTGCTTGGTCTTCGCCAGTCCTCATTGTTACAAAGAAGAATGGCCAGCCTCGGTTTTGTCTGGATAGCCGCAAATTAAACTCCATTACGAAACGTGACGCGTACAACCTGCCATACGTCTCGGAGATATTGGATAATCTTCGCGATGCTCGTTTTTTATCTAGCATCGATTTATCCAAGGCATTCTGGCAGATTCCTATCGCAACCGAAGACCGTGACAAAACAGCTTTCTACGTACCAGGCCGAGGAACGTTTCGCTTTAAACGCACTGCTTTCGGGTTGACCAACGCACCAGCTACACAGCAGAGATTAGTGGACTTATTGTTTCAGGAGTTCGACCTCAAAGTCTTCGCATATTTAGATGACATTGTAATCATCTCGAATGATTTCGACTCCCATGTTTCCCTCTTACTGCGGGTGTTGGACAAGCTGAAGCAGGCAAACTTAACAGTGAACCTTGAAAAGTGTAGGTTTTTTAGAAGTCAACTAAAGTATTTAGGGTACGTTGTTGATAGTTGTGGACTACGAACCGATCCAGAGAAAGTTCAAGCAATCCTCAATTACCCGACACCTACTTGTCGGAAGGATATAAAACGCTTTCTCGGGACAGCTACATGGTATCGTCGTTTCGTCCCCAACTTCAGCACTATAGCCGGTCCCTTAAATAAGTTGACTTCGAGCAAAAAAGGCGGCCCACCTTTTGTTTGGACCCCCGAAGCCGACACTGCATTCCAGACTCTCAAGGAACGATTAGTCTCTGCTCCTGTCCTTTCTTGCCCTGACTACGATAAGCCTTTTGAGGTGCACACCGATGCCAGTAACTACGGCGTGGGCGCAATGTTGACCCAGGTCGTAGACGGTAAGGAACACCCAATCGCTTACATGAGCAAATCGTTGTCAGCGGCAGAAAGAAACTACAGCATTACTGAGCGTGAAACTTTAGCTGTAGTTATAGCCATAGAACATTGGAGGTGTTATTTAGAGAATGGGAAGCCATTCACTGTCTTTACCGACCACAGTGCATTGAATTGGTTCCTTTCTCTAAAGAACCCTACGGGTAGGTTAGCTCGCTGGGGTGTACGGTTGTCCGCGTTTAACTTAGAATTTAAACATCGACGCGGCGTAGACAACGTTATCCCAGATGCCTTGTCAAGAGCACTACCTGTTTCCGCAATTAATACCTCTGGGTACCATTTAATGTCTACAGATTCGTGGTATAAAAATATTTTTAATTCTTGTAGACAGCAACCACAGTTTTTTCCAAATTTTATTATCAAAAATGATTCCTTATATAGGCTTACTAAAGATAACAATAATCAACTGACTACCGAATTTTCGTGGAAAGAGGTTGTTCCGAGCGAATTACGCGAGCAAATTATTAAGGAGAATCACTCTGAACCAACGGCTGGACATATTGGTGTATTTAAAACTTATCGCCGTCTCACGCTTCGCTATTACTGGCCAAAGATGCACCAGGAAGTCATAAAATTTGTTGGCTCTTGTAGTAAATGCCTGGCGTACAAGGCTTAAAACCACCAGACATTGGGTCAAATGGGTCGCCCCAAACAATGTTCAAGACCCTTTCAAATGGTTTCTATCGACCTTATGGGCCCTCTGCCCATCACTCGTAAGCAAAATAGCTATATCTTTGTCGTGACCTGCTGTTTTTCTAAATTTTGCCTAGTCTTTCCCTTGCGAACTGCTACCTCCAATACGGTCACTAAAATATTAGATAGAGGATTCAGTGTTCCTGGTTCATGGAGTTCCCCAGACCGTATTTTTGGACAATGGCAGCCAGTTCGTAAGTAAAATCACAGAGAACCTTTTTAAACGTTACAATATCCCTAACATTTTTTCACTTCGAAATATACACCCCAAGTGAACACTGTCGAACGCTACAACAGGACAATCATAACTTGTATCTCGACGTTTGTGGATGACGATCACCGCTCATGGGATTTATACATCCCGAAGGTGCAGTTCGCCATTAACAATTCGGTCAGTGAGGCGACTGGTTACACACCCTCGTTCCTCGTATTCGGCAGAGAGCTCGTTTCTTGTGCTTCTCACTATTTAGATACCGACTTAGGCGATGAGGTTCTTTTTATGCCTCGTGACATTTACGCTGAAAATTTGGGTTGTCTGTCGGAGATTTTCAATACCGTTCAGTCCAGGCTATGGCACGCTCATGTCAAGAATACGTCCCATTACAACCTACGTCGCAAGTCTACTGAATTTAAAGTAGGCGACGTTGTAATGAAACGTACCTATATGTTAAGCGACAAGGATAAGTATTTTAGTAAGAAGTTGGCACCAAAGTTTATACAGTGTCGTATTATTGAGAAGAAATCCCCTTTAGTCTATGTTTTGGCAGATATGTCAGGGAAAAACTTAGGAACCTGGCACATCAAAGACTTAAAATTATTAGGCCATAATAAGTAATTATTTTCAATTCATGTAACGTTAACCCCTGTCCTGATCACATAAATATGACACCTTTGCACTTACATTGCAATCGTATGGGTTCCTAGATCCAGATTCTATAGGACTAGTTACCGTAATTAATGATAGGTCGCGACATCGGTTTGTAATATGTCCCTTGCTGCTATTATGAATGCGTGAAGTATGGAAGATTGAGTTATGAAAGTTAAATACGAGCGCGTAACTTAAAAGTGCGGATTTTATTCCTGTAGTGCAATAAAATCCTTTCGTGGCGTGCGGGGTAATGTAACGTTGCACGTACATGTAGTTATTAAATTATAATTATTTATATAATCTGAATGTTTTAAAATGAAATCTTAATTATTTAAATGTGTTTTTATTTTAAAAATACATTACTAAATTAATTGCATGTTAATATAATTTATAAAGAAAATCTTATATTTATTATACATATTTTAAATCTAAATTAACATTATTAACTTATACTAATTTAATACTAAAACTATGAAATAAATTAATTATAAAATCAAATATTACAAAAGTAAATTAATTATATTATTGCACTACGTTAACACTTGATTGGCGCGACTGTACATGCGCGCGCATCTCGATAAGTTTCCTGCGCGGCCCGCGGCCTGCGCCGCTGCGCCAGCGCCAGACTGCACCGACGCCTCTTCTGCGACGAACCTGTGCCGGTCGCGTTCACGAGCCCTGCTACGTGTCGTCTTACGCTACCGCGCAGACAAAGGAATTCATATTTTGAAGCTCAAATTAAATAGTCGGTTACTTCCAACGTCCTTGGAAGGGTCCACAAATAAATACTAAGTTTAAGTGTCGTTTCGCACCCCAATAGGGTAAGTGTTGAACAAGTATTATTTGATTCCGTAGTGCTTAGCTTTAAGTTAGTGCTAATATAAATCATATCATGTGTGTGCATAATGTTTAACTGCTTAAACATCTTCATTTACAATCTAATTTCGCTTAATCATAATAATATAGTCATAGCCACGGCTATATATTTCTTTGCGGTATAAATGTAATTAAATTTTAATAAATGTTACTTTTGTAATTTTCGTAACATTAAAGATTAAACCACTTGTCTTATGCCTAGCTTGGAAATAATAAGCCATTCATCTAGACCATCTTTTAGTAATGCTCATATTTTATTTGTGTCTATCCTTTATTAAGAAAAGTGCAAAGTGAAAAGTGCTTTGCTCTTCCCGCTTTATTGTAATGCTCCGTTCTGAAAGTGAACACCCACACCACCTGCTTTCGGTTTCTCCTCTATAAATTAGGATCACTCCTTCATGGGGTTCACGATCAGCGGAGGCGACTCTGGTCAAAATTCTCACTGTGGACGTTTATTCACAGGGTGTTATGCTACGGCTAGGAAGCCGAATTAAATAATTATCCGACCTGCCTTGCAACGTCATTGCTGGAGGTTGAGGAGCACGACGACCACCAACTGCCACGGCGACGCCCAGATCACCCAGGGACACTCACGCACGGCGGCCATTTTGCCGAACACCTCACCGCCGCCACCGTCCACACGTCAGGGGAGTACCGAAACTCGGAGGCAAAATCAGACGGGCTCAATGTACCCCGACCTTATTATTAATAAATATTTATTTCAATGTTGATGACTTCGATTATTTTCTTTATTAACCACATTCTGGGTTCGAACATCACAATACTTAAAGTTGATTAGTTTTATCTCTAATTTTTATGTGATTTATTATTATGTCATTATATTAAGCTAAGTATCCTAGTTTCCACTTAATAAAACATTTTCTCAGTGTTACTTTTTAGGGTTCCGTACCAAAATGGTACAAAAGGAACCCTTATGGTGAGACTTCGTTGTCTGTCTGTCTGTATGTCACAGCAGGTTTTCTCAGCAACTACAAATGCTATCAACTTGAAATTTGGCATAGTTGTACAACTTGCTTGCCCGCATCTATTTGTAGTAAAAAAAATATGAAAATAATTTTATTAATAATTGAAAAGGGGTCTAGAATGGGGAGTTCAAAGATGAAAGTGGTTCGATTATAGCAAATGGGGTGTCATATGAAAGGTCTTAATTTGCACATTTCAAAACTATGTTTTTGAAAAATTTCTGTGATGTACTTTTTGATTTATAGCCAAAAATGTACAAAAAATGACCGTTCCCCCCTTTATTTCCGAAGTTTATAAATCAAAAATTCTGAAAAAATCCTGACGTATAGATAATTACTTATATTTTCTGGGAAAAATAAAATAAAGTGTTCATTATTTACAGTTTTTGAGAAATAACAAAAAAACTAAGAAAATCGGTATTAAAATTTAGGCTAGTCAAAATCGACCTTATTGCTTGGAAAATAAAGCTTATAACAAAATGAGTATTTTTTTTTGCGGTTACCAAGCATATTATCTTCAATACGGAACCCTCGGTGCGCGAGTCCGACTCGCACTTGACCGGTTTTTTTTATTATAAAAAATACAAATTACGTGATGCGATAGTGACAACTCATAATTATAATGATTATAAAAGCATGTTGTACTTTTAATTTTCAGGTTTTTTGATACTTGACTTGTTGATTTTATGCATTACACACCTCTTAATACGCTAATTTTGTTTTATTTTATAAAATACCAAAAATATCCGAATATTCGGATAATAAATATTGAAGTATTCAATTATCCGAATTTAAAAAAACTGACACATACCCTCGCAACCGCGCGTTTGATCACCTCGTTTCTTAGCTTTCTTTGTTTACTTTAAGTTTAAAAATAGTTATTCCGGCCTTTAAGGTTTAAAATTTACATCAGTGATTAGAATAGAACAACCGCTTTCTTTGACATAAATCAGTGACAAAAACCATACATAAATATTGAAGTTATTAAAAATTCGCACGGTACTTGTTTTGCACATATTATTATGACTCATTAGCCGCCGGCCCGTTTCAGTCGTTATCTTATCTCCGGTACCAAGCGACTCCACTGCTCGCGTCTCCTGTCGCTTACGCATCGCTACGTTTCGTGGTGCGGGTGAGAAAACAATATTATATTTGCGCAGTATTATTAGCGACATCTCTTTGCAAAATGTACTGCGGGAAGTGTAAAAAATTATTAGCAGATAAAGACTTGATAAAATGTGCTACATGTCTTCTTCACATGCATTACGTCTGCGCTGAACTGTCTGAGACGGAATATAAAAAAATTCTGCCGATGAACAAAATTAAGTGGAAATGTCCTGGGCGCAAATCGAAGAAGCAATTTAGCCCCGCTATTTCTGGCAGTGTTGGGTCTCCTAAACATGTTGCAGAGTCAAGCACATCCATCCTAAATATCGATTCTGAAGCCCTGACGGTTGTCAGGGCTTCAGTACTTAGACGCAAAATTTAAAACCCTGTGTGAACAGTGGCGTAATGATATATGTAAAGCTATTCAGGAGGCATCAAACACCTTAAGGAGTGACCTGGAAAATCTTGACCGGCGAATGAATGTATGCGAAGAAAATATCGACAAATTGGCTCAAAAGTGTGAAGCAGCCCCATATGTTCAACAAAACAGCAATGTAAAGCTCGAAAATGATCAGCTCCGAAAGGATTTGAACGCTCTACAGGCAAAGTTTGATGACATGGACCAAGCTGGGCGCATCACGACTGCAATCTTACGATCGCAATCTCAAGACTGCAATGTTACGACTGCAATCTTAATACTGCAATATTAGGATGGCAATCTCAAGACTGCAATCTTACGATAGCAAACTCAAGACTGCAATATTACGATGGCATCCTTAAGACTGCAATCTCAAAACTGCAATCTCAAGACTGAGCAATCTTACGATGGCAATTTCAAGATTGCAATCTTACGATTGCAATCTCAAGACTGTGCAATCTTACGATGGCAATCTCAAGACTGCAATCTTACGATTGCAATCTGAAGACTGTGCAATCTTACGATGGCAGTCTCAAGACTGCAATCTTACGATGGCAATCTTAAGACTGCAATCTTATGATGGCAATCTCAAGACTGCAATCTTACGATTGCAATCTAAAGACTGTGCAATCTTACGATGGCAGTCTCAAGACTGAAATCGTAAGATGGCAATCTTAAGACTGTAATCTTACGATGGCAATCTCAAAACTAAAATTTTTTTTTGACACCAACTCCGTTCGTGCCACGTGACCTTCTACGCTACTAAACGGGAATCCATTTTTATTACGTCTTAAGGAAAACTTTTGTGTTGTGATCACATTCCACGCGCCAGTCCAAACCGCGCTCCGATCTCTGGAATAGCGTTTACACGGACAGTTCGGACCGCGGGCCGGCAGAAAGCACAGATCGAACCGCGGTTAAAACCGTGGTCACATTTGGTCGTAATAAAGTCTTGACAGTTTGATGCGCGGTCCAAACCGGCGGATGGACCGACGGTTTTATCTGCGGTTCGGACCGCAGTCCAGGTGCGCAGTCCAAACTGTGCCGTGCAATTCGTTCCTTTACTTTCTCAACCTCGTATCCGATCGAATAGTTCGACAGGAAAAGCACTCATGTCTTCTATAGAATAAAGACTACTTTCCTGCCTAACTATTCGATCCGATACGAGGTTGAGAAAGTAAAGGGACGAATTGCTTCCGCGCGCCAAACCGCCATGCTCTTTTACACGTTGATACGAGATGCGCTCCGAACTGTAGCGATATACGCTCGCGCCGCTCCAAGGATAGATCTGCCACCCGCCACGTGCCGCGTTGCATTTACACGTACGGTTCGGAACGAAGATTGGAACGGCGCGTGGCGTTTCCCGCGGTCCGAACTCTACGTGTAAAGGCCGCTATTAATATCTTAATTCACATCACATCACATATCAATATTTATAGAGTATACTAGCTTCTGCCCGCGACTTCGTCCGCGTAGAACTCGTTTATCGCAGTTAAATGTTTTAAGTAATTTTATAGTTAAACATCCTCCCAGGCCAGGATGATCTTTTATGAAATATTGAGCTCCACAATTGAAATTGAATTGAATAACGTCATCTAGGTTAATATACCTAGACCTGTTTTCCATTTAGTTATTTTAATGACTGTTCCTGACGTAGAGACCTCGTTATGTTGTTCTCCTAGTCAATATTTTTAATTTAATTGAGCTTACATTTGTAATGATTTATTTGTGTTCGTTTTTTTTTTAATAATCATTTATTACTTTATTACCTTGTAATGTTACTTTTAAGTATTATTGTATTTTATGATTGGAAAAAATGACCTTCTGCTGGAGTTTCTTGCGGCGCTTCTTCTCCGCAATGATGGTCTTGTCCGAAGCGCTAGTAGATTCACTACATATTACCGACGTGTAAAAGAGCCCTCATGTGGCCAATTTACTGAATAAATATTTTGAATTTTGAATTTTGAATTTCTAAGTATCCCCAGCCAACTTTTTTTGGAATATCTGCCATGTACAGACTTTCGACCCTCTTCAGCTTTATTATATGTATAGAAGATATAGAAGATATATTTTTTTTTTCGCTGTCAAATAACATAAAAAATATGCATCTTAGTGTCTTAATTTAACTTAATAAAAAATAAATGAGATTAAGTAACGAGTTTAAACAAAAAAATCAACTTTTAAAAGAAAGAGTGTAAAACTAGTTTTATTTCTAGTTTTAAATAAATTTCAATATTATATTAATAGTAACACACATAATATGTAAGTAGGGTAAATCGCTAGTGACTGGCCACGTAATACTTAAACTGAATTCTATTTATAGGTTCACAGAGTTCATTTTAGTATAAGGTTTCAATAACTGGGCATCTCATACTAAAATGAACTCTCTTTACCTATAAATAGAATTCATTTTTAGTATTAGGTGGCCAGTTACTGGAGGGTGGCCAGTTACTAGCGATTTACCCTATGTATTAGGTTTTTTTCTATGAACATGGTTTAAATAAATAATCAACTAAATATAAAAAATAACGATTGTTTTAGTAACATTAATAATAATACAAATTACAAAAGTAATCAATTAAGTATTATTTTTTAATCAGAGATCATGGTTGCATTTTTGGTAGTTATGTGAGTGAATGATGATCACATTTATTGATTAAATTACATAGATAAAATATGGTACCCCATCATTGTATCGAATTTCAATTCATCGATTGTATCATTTCATCGAATTTAATTTTATCGAACGCTATTTTCTGCTGAAACCATAACGTTTTCAGGATATCACAAACATTAATTACGTTAATTAATTAGGTTAGGTTAGGACAGACTTATGACTACCAAAAAAATTTACTCACGCGGTGAGAAATGCCTTTCGATGAAATGAAAATTCTGCGTAATGTTATGTTCATTGAAAGGCGATTCGATAAAATAATAGGTACCCATAAAATATAGATATATTATTTTTGAGCCTGGTGGTGTGATCTGAGAAAACTCAAAGCATCTATAGAGTCTTCCTTCATTTTAGACCTTAAGTGATTACATAAATAACCAGCTGCGGAAAAAACTCTTTCCGCTTCAACACTTGTCGGTGGTATTGTACGCAGTGAATTGTACGCACGTTCGAGACTATCTGATCTTTGGCCACCAGCGTCAAATAAGGCCATTTCTACGTTTATTTTAGTGTTTAAATCTAAATTACTTGTTTCTTGAGAACTTGTGGAAGCACCCGCGGACAATGCTCAGTTTATTTCAGCTTGTATAGTTGGTTCCAGTTTAAATGACGAAAATGCATTTAACGCGGGATTTTACAACTTCTTTTGTTGCTAAATATGAAAGGAAAAGATAACAAAGGGACGACCGAAGTGTGGCACGTGCCTTGGAGTAGCTCAACCCTTCTTGATCATTGAAATAAAATATTTTTTAAGCCGTCTATATTGTAATGCAAAAATATACTTAATAAATATTCCTATATTATATACATTCAATATAATTGTAAATTGTCATTATTGATGCACAATAAATCAACACTACACTAATACATATCGCATATTCTTATGGCTAACATGCAATAAAAAACTAGGTACCAAGATTGTTTATTCAAAGTATACTTTGGCCGTACCGACACACCTGCGTAATTGTTTTACAACCCTACTTGAAGATAACAAATTGAACAATAGTTTTTGGTAATGGATGGTTTTAAGTGCATTTTCGTCATTTAAACTGGAACCAACTATAGCTGATCCTTTATTATATAATTCGATGGCATCGTAGTAGAACCTGTACTGGTACCAGGAATAGGCTCAGTTTCGGTATTGTCAGGACTCTGTTATTCTGTAATCTCTTGATGTTGTGTTTGGCGACTGTTTAATTTTATTATAATTTCTTTTATGCGGTCGTTCATCGGGTTCTCAAAAGGATATTCGCCTAAACCTTCTCTGTAAAAAATTGTGGGATTATGTAAGTACTTAAGTGTGCCACTAACGTCTGATAGTCTCCGCTCAGCGATCCTTTCCTCTAGTGCCTTTACTAGTTTCATCGAAAGCTGATTATGATGGCTAATTTACATTGGTCCACCAAATGCATGCCAGTAGAAGTACATTGATGAGTTGGTTTTCACGTTCGAGGCGAGAGCTATTGTAACGACGCCATGTACGTCTACTGGCATGCATTTGGTGGACAAATGTAAATCCGCCATGATTTTCGGATAGGTTTTGAATCATGAACTTCATTGCAATTTCAGCCGTTAATAAATTATCATCTCTCTGGCATATTGACTCAACCGTTGTTTTAATCATATTAAGCGAATCTGCAATCTCATTCAGTTGCTGAAACTCGTCTTCAGAAAAAGTTATTTGAGACTTAATATCAATCAATGATTTAAGTATTGACTGTTTTAACAAGATAAACCTTGTTACCATATCCGCAAGGCTACTCCACCTTGTTTTACAGTCCAAAATCAAATGCACATTCTTTTTTTCATCTTCGGCATTCCTATAAAGAATATCTGATTTCGTCGGAGATTTTTTAAAAAGTTTAACAACGGACCTCACATTGTTTATAAGATTTTTATAATTATCAACCAGTTGCATTGGTGATGGTGATGGTCTTGTTTGCTCAATGCACAGGCCTTCTTCTTCTTCTATTTCTATACTATATTCACGGTCAAAGTCGCTATCACCTTCTGAATCATCGATTGTCGTTGAAGCTTCTACGTCAAAGCCGGAATAAGTTTCTGCTGCTGGGGTTGCAGTACTTGCAGTGGTATTTTTTTTGTATAACACGTCGAAAATAGCCAGCTGAATACCGTGTGCCAAACATAGTTGGTGAAAACCAGTAGTACGTCGCCCCAGTGCACACATGACCTTAGCCCCATCAGATATTATGCATACTATGTCACTGAGCTGCAAATCAAAATCGTTTAACTGTTTCTCAAGCATATTATACAAGTTTTCAGCAGTTCCTTTGTTTTTGATTAGTAATAATCCAAGGTTTTTGTAACCTTCGGATGGCAGTTTTGGAGAATGTAAGTTCAAGTTCATATACCTGGTATTTTGTGACGATGAAGTCCACTCATCCAAGCTTGCTGAAAAGCTGCTGCCTTCTATCTTCATCTTATTGAGTTGCTGTTTCAAAGCCAGTTTTAATTCGGCATTTTGTGATACTATAATTCGTTTTATAGTGTGGGGCTTTGGCAAACTATATCCACTTTTTGTGAAAAGTTTTCGAATAGTAATGGACGTGCAAATTACGTTAAACAAAAGCCCGTCCAAAGCTGCTAATTTGGATACGTGTACTTCCATGCAGTCTTCAGTTTTGAAGAAATAGGTTAATTTCGTTTTTTTCTTAGATGGTTCTGCAGCTTCACTTGTTTCGCCTGTGCTGATAGTCTTTTGAGATTGAGACGTGGTCTACGTGGAAGCAGTAGCATTTTCAGAGCTTTGTTTCAGATTAACTCCGTGTAGTTTTAAATGATTATGAAGCGGTGTTGTTGATCGTGAATTTTTCAATATCTTAGCACACATCTTGCACTTTGCTTTGTGTCCATCCACGCTTCTTAAAAAATGTTTCCAAGCGGAGTTATCACTTTCATTAGGAAGTTTATACTCCGTAAACTCAATGGTTTTATCCATTTTTTTGTTGTTTAATATTTATATTGGCTGTCCATTTAATTCAAGGATGTCGATCTGAAATCAAAACGTTACTTAATTTAATCTAAAAGAAACCGTGATGTACCTAAGTTGGCTGACAGAATGTGATGTGTATCATACATGTATCATGCATGTATTATTTTATTAATTATTTACTTGTATTTACATTGCATAAATTGATGAGTATTCAATATTTTAACATTAGCCTAAAGAGGAATAATATCTAAAAAATAGCGTAAAATGTATAATATATTTATCACGATTACGAATATTACAATAATTTCAAACAAACATTGCAATGGTAAAAAAAATACTAGTCTTTATCGTGTTAAGCGTGTATCAATTTACAACAATTAACGACTCGAAACTACGAAAAGTAAAGTGTTCAGATACGAATACGATACGATATTAAATTAAAAATATATGTATCAAATATATGTAGTAAATATATGTATGTATATGTAGTAAATGTATGTGTCGCATCCTACTCATTATTACGGAAACATAGTCATGAGTACGGACTCATGACTCACCGGAAGCCGCAATGAAACGCAAGCGCCACCTGGTGGTGCTGTACCGAGTCTGGGAGTGGTGGCTGGAAGGCGGCAGTGATTCATTCTGCTTCGCACTGTGGCAGCGTGCACTAGTCTCCCAGGAACTGTACCGCGTTTTGTTCGTATCTAAAGTGGTTTATGAATTTTGAACAGTAACTGTAAAAACCTCAATAGTGAACTGAGCATTTGATTTATTCTGAGTTTTATTATTTCAAATACGCCTACGTTTTCCTCAAATATGTCGGACATCGACCCTGAACCTCCTGTTCCGTTATCAGAAGTGCGATCTGAACCTGAAGAAAATTCTCGGAGTGATACGAGTGATAGTGACAACAAGTGGCGCGAACTATTCAAACTACAAAACGAAAACATGCAACAGTTGATTAGAGCGATATCGGCGCCAAGCACGTCAAACAGTCGTGTGGAGCTACCGGAATTCAACCCTGACAAGGCAGAGGTGTACGCAAGAGCATGGTGCACGACCGCAGACCTTTGTTTCTCTGATAACCCACTTCAAGGAGGACAGCTCATCGTGACGATAAGCAAGGCGCTTAAGGGATCAGCATCTGCGTGGCTGCCCCAGGTCTCATACCCTGGCATGACCTGGCCAGACTTTAAGGATTTGTTCATCGCTCGGTTTGTTAGTACAGAAACAACTGCAGGTACCCTCATTAATTTTTCTAATGACAAACCGAAAGAAAACGAATTATTGTCAGCTTACGCAAGTCGTCTTATTTCTTTGTTGATGACGAGCTGGAAGAATGTTACTAAGGAGCAAATCGCAGTTTCGACTGTTCTAGCACACATTTCGCAGTTTGACTGGCGCTTGCAACGGCTTGCTTTCACGACAGAGATTACATCACGACAACAACTGCAAAAGGAATTACAAGCTTTTACATTCCTAAAGCGCAAGTCAACTGGTTCTGATGACAACAAAGCGGTATCTGATTATAAAAGACCAAAACTTTCTTCAACAACCGTTCCAAAATGTTTTCACTGTGGCAAGGTTGGCCATAAACACTTTGACTGTCGACAGAAAGGAAAATATAACAAGCATCGTCCTCCACCTGCATATACGGCTTCCCCAGCTTCACAACAAGCTACAACCAAGTCAAGCTCCATCGTGTGCTTCAAATGCGGAGAAAAGGGACACGTTGCCAGTGTCTGCACCAGCCGCGCCCGGAGCACCAACTACGCTCCTACTGAGCGTCGCGTCGACATGTGCGAGGTCCAGGCTCCCTCAGAGACACTGAATCATCGTGGTGAGTCCTTTTGTTTTCATTATGACTCTGGTGCTGAGTGTTCGTTAATTAAAGAAAGTGTAGCCGCTAAACTTTGTGGAAAACGGTTTAACAATGTTGTTTCGATTACTGGAATAGGACAAAGCCGTGTAAATTGTACAGAGCAAATTTTATGTGATGTTATGATTAACGATTACTCAACAGAGATCTTATTACATGTTTTGCCTGACCTTTACCTACGAAGTGATATTATGATTGGACGTGAAATTTTAGCTCAGGGCTTTTCTGTGAACATGAGTGCTACAGAATTTTCCTTAGCGAAAGTTAGTGTAGTAAATAGTTGCGTCGTTTCAAATTCCCCACCAAATTTTGAAAACATTGACACCAACATCCCTTTTCAAGACAAACCAAACCTTCTAGAGACCCTAGAACGATTTTCTGATTCTTTTACGACGGGAATGCCAACCACTCGTGTAACGACGGGTGAACTTGAGATACGACTTAAGGATCCGAATCGTACTGTACAGAGGCGACCCTATAGACTGTCTACAGACGAGCGTAAGTCGATGCGTGATAAGGTTGATGAACTTTTGCGTGCAAATATTATTAGGCCCAGTTGCTCTCCCTTTGCAAGCCCAGCTCTACTAGTCAAAAAAGCCGACAACTCAGATAGGATGTGTATTGATTATAGAGAACTGAACGATAATACTGTCCCGGATAGGTACCCTCTTCCTTTGATTCAGGATCAAATTTCTCGGCTTCACGGAGCCAATTATTTTACAAAGCTGGACTGTGCTAGCGGTTTTCATTTAATTCCTGTTCGCTCCGACTCTATCGAGCGGACAGCCTTCATAACGCCTGATGGCCAGTATGAATACCTTACCATGCCTTTCGGTTTGCGTAACGCTATTTCAGTTTTTCAGAGAGCGATCGTCAATGCTCTAGGAGACCTTGCACATGATTACGTCATTGTTTATGTTGACGATATCTTAATTGTTTCAAAAGATATAGAGCAAGGACTTGACCGACTGAACACCGTTCTTGACGTGCTCACAAAGGCTGGATTCTCGCTTAATCTGAAGAAGTGCTCTTTCCTGAAAACTAAGGTAGAGTTCTAGGGTTATGAGGTAGAAAAAGGCGAAATAAGACCGAATAAACGGAAAATAGAGGCATTAACTAACCTGCCCCCTCCTGAATCTGTGACTCAATTGAGGCAATTCATAGGACTGGCGTCCTACTTTCGTCAATTCGTTCCAAAATTTTCTTGCCTTTTGGCACCCCTCTACAAATTGACTTCGTTAAAAGGTACTTTTAATTGGAAACCTGAGCATGAGGAGATCCGTCAAAAAGTCATTTCCATCCTGACAAATGATCCCGTCCTTATGATTTTTGACCCACAGTATCCGATAGAGCTGCACACGGATGCTAGTTCCGAAGGGTATGGTGCAGTTCTACTTGAAATTGTCAATAAAAAGCGCTTCGTTGTGGCATACTATAGCAAACGCACCTCCCCTACTGAGGCAAAGTATCACTCCTATGAATTGGAGACACTCGCGGTAGTGAACGCCATCAAACATTTCCGACAATACTTGCATGGTCGTAGATTTCGAGTCGTAACCGACTGTAACTCCCTAAAAGCTTCCCGCAATAAAGTGGATTTGACGCCGAGAGTCCATAGATGGTGGGCTTATCTTCAATCCTTCGATTTTGATGTAGAGTATAGGGAAGGAAAACTCATGCCTCACGCGGATTTTCTTTCACGTAACCCTTTGCCGTTAAAGTTCAGACAGAAATATCCCGTCAAGCGAGTAGAGGAAAAACGCGTAGATATTTCCGAGCTTTCTACTAATTGGCTTCTCGCAGAACAGCAGCGCGATACTGAGATTGCTAAAATCGTTGAAAATTTAAGTGACGACACTCTTGATAGGAATGTCGCGAATACCTACGTGCTCCGCTCTGGGGTTTTGTACCGAAAGATCCAACGAAATGGTAGCACAAAATGTCTCCCAATTGTCCCACAGGCTTTAAAATGGTCGGTCATTAATAACATTCATGAGTCAATAGTCAATCTTGGCTACGAAAAGACCCTAGAGAAAGTGTACGATTATTATTGGTTCGAGGGCATGTCGCGATATGTTAAAAAGTTTGTGGACAATTGCGTGACATGCAAGGTAGCCAAATCACGTGCCGGTAAGGTCCAAGCGGAGTTGCATCCTATCCCAAAAGTGACATCTCCATGGCATACTATTCATATAGACGTCACTGGAAAACTCAGTGGAAAAAATGATCGCAAAGAGTATGCATTTGTTCTCATTGATGCTTTCACGAAGTATGTTCTGCTTTACCATACCAAAAATATTGACACCAATAGTAGTATTCAGGCGGTTAGCAACAGTGTAGCTCTTTTTGGTGCCCCTTCTCGTATTATTGCTGACCAAGGCAGATGTTTCGCTAGTCGCGAATTTCGCGAGTTTTGTGAGAGTAAGAATATTGAGCTACATTTAATAGCTACCGGCTCATCTCGCGCAAATGGACAAGTTGAGCGAGTAATGAGTGTGCTAAAGTCAATGCTGACTGCGATAGAGATTAGTGATAAATCATGGCAAGATTCCTTAGGAGAAGTTCAGCTAGCTCTTAATTGCACCATTAATAGAGTAACGAAATACTCACCTCTTGAGTTGATGATAGGTAGAGTAGCTAGACCATTATCTTTGATGGCCTGCGATGTAGACACTGAGGTAGATTTAGAGGAAATTAGAAAAAACGCGGCGGTAGAGATTGAAAAATCTGCTCAGTATAATAAAAAAAGATTTGACAGTACAAAGGCAAAACTAAATAAGTTTTCTGTGGGTGACTTTGTTTTGATTGAAAATGAAGAGCGCAATCAGACAAAGTTGGACCCTAAGTTTAAAGGACCGTATAAAATCATAGAGGTACTTGATGGTGACCGTTACATTTTAAAAGCTTTAAGCTCAAAGAGCACCTACAAGTACGCGCATGATAGATTAAGAAAAATGCCCGAAGCACAAGTACCCAATAATACTAGTGACTCAGAGGCTTCGGAAAATATACAGTCTGATTAATTGCTTTTAACTCATTCAAATATTTTTTATGGTGGTAAGTGTCCTCTAGAGTCATAGCTTTGTTTTGCTTTGAGATCACGGGGATGATCTAATGCAAACATAGAACCACAGGGATGGTTGTATGTAGAGTAACCACAGGGATGGTTATATGCGGGCTACAGGGATAGCCGGACAAAAGAGGTCATTTTCTATCTTTTTGTTAATTATGATTTTTGTTGTATTGGGTACTTGAGCTGTTATCGTTACTAGCTCTTTAGCTATTTGTTTCATGAGCTATTGCAATTTATAATTTGTAAATGTGTGATATGTTTTTCTGTAAATAATTACAATGTAAAACACTTAGTGAAAATTGTTAGGATATAGAAGGGATGAAAAAAAAAATTTTGGTAAACATTCCGAGTTTTATTTTCAAATTGCAATAATAACAATATTTGGTCAGGATTGACCGAACGATGGTGATACTGTTCCTTGGGTTTTCAATTGTTTCAGATTAATACACGAGGACGTGTTCCACGTAGGATGGCCGTGTCGCATCCTACTCATTATTACGGAAACATAGTCATGAGTACGGACTCATGACTCACCGGAAGCCGCAATGAAACGCAAGCGCCACCTGGTGGTGCTGTACCGAGTCTGGGAGTGGTGGCTGGAAGGCGGCAGTGATTCATTCTGCTTCGCACTGTGGCAGCGTGCACTAGTCTCCCAGGAACTGTACCGCGTTTTGTTCGTATCTAAAGTGGTTTATGAATTTTGAACAGTAACTGTAAAAACCTCAATAGTGAACTGAGCATTTGATTTATTCTGAGTTTTATTATTTCAAATACGCCTACGTTTTCCTCAAATATGTCGGACATCGACCCTGAACCTCCTGTTCCGTTATATATATATATATATACGACTTAAGAGTTAACTTTTTATACGAATGTATGCCTATGAAGCTTGCAGGCCTATTCAGTATCTAGTACCTATCTAATCCACTATCGTATCTATGACAAAAGATTTCATTATTTACTTTTTGTTATCAATTCTACACTAATTTATAAAAACAATATAGTTATACAATTTTAAGTTACCTAGCTTAAAATTGTATTGGTATTTTATGAGTGAAATAAAACTTTAAAATGCAATCGAAATATAGTCCGGCTAAAATATCTTTGCCCCAGCAATTTTTAAGTTTTTATCTGCGAATCCGTACATAACAACACCGAAGATAGGGCACTAATTAGCCTTGATACTTGTGCATTATCCTTATCCTTACTCTTTAAACGAGTGCAAATAACATAGACTAGTAATAATATTTAAAAAAGTTTATTTAAAATTGTAAAACACTGCCAATGAAACAAAAATTATCCTATTCAATTTGATTACATATCAAAGAACTTTAAAATGTGCTAAAAATAAAACTACAGATTATTTTCAAAAGTTGCTAAGCAAAAGATGTTTTCTGTTGCTTAATAGCTTTAAAATTATTTATCATGGGGAATAACAATTCTTGCGCCTCTTTTGTATGGTTTACCCACGATTCACAGATTAATTTTATAAAACCAACGGACACAAATATAATAATGACTTTTCACACATAAATCACATAATAGCTTGAAGTTAGTATAGAAGTTTAATCGTACTTACTTTTTTCCTGACAAGGAGGCATATCGTTCGTCAGTTCGTCACACAAAAACTCACTTGCAAATCACATTTTTTTAAATACCACGCGTGACGCGACGCGAAACAATAACAGACAACTGAGACAACCTACCTTCGTACGTAATAGATACAGACTGACTGACTGTCTGAGCGAATGGGTTCGGTGTTCGGTCAGTTCAGAGTAGGTAGGTAATAATACCAATAATTATTTTAGTGACTGGTTGAAAATCCGCCTTATCTGCAAGTGTTTTCGTTGCTCATTTAAATACCTAATAATAGTAACATCAGTAACAATTCGCGTCTGCTAGATTTAATCAATATATTATGTAATTTATGTAAGTTGGTATTCAGGTACTTATTTAATAAAATATAATATAATACTTAATATGGAACATTTGTCTAAACACCTTATTTGGGCAATACAGATGGACATAAAACGTCATTAGTCATTAGTGTTTTTTCTCGTAATTTTTTTGAATTTTTCCTGCTTATAAATGATTTTATTAGTGATTTCAAAATATCCGTTTATTCGGATAATTTGCGGTTTAGTATTCGGATAATTTTGAATATTATTTTCGGCGGATATTCGGATAATTGAATATTCGGATTATTCGGATTGCAAACCCTAAATATGACGTCTTTGTGAGTATGCACATGTGTTGTTAAATCTTTGCGAGACTTCTGAATAGTATGCACTTAGTCATCTAGATCATATAAATTGCCAGTCTTATTCATTTTGCTGGTGATAGCCCCATATACGCTGTCAGCAGACATGTAAGTGTGACCAGGCTCCAAATATTCAATTTTTATGCATTTAATTTCATTGCAATCGTTTACGACTCTTAGCAGCGCAGGATATAGGAACTTATTTTTATTTTGGGCGTTGCAATTATCTGCATATAAAATAACTTTGTCAGTCTCTGCACTTTTCCTTTAAAAACAGGATATATGCCGTTGCTACGTCAAAGGCTTTTCGACCAGATTCACCTTCATGCCATAACATCGCGGTCGCTGGTTTATTTCCTTTGCATATTCATTGAAGAGATTTAGTTTCCGGCTAAAGAAAAAATCTTTATTATTTAGTTGCGGCATAGTTACACATTTTTGCATATCTACGGAGAAAATGGCAATCCCTGAGTCCGTTTTTTCTGCCTCTTCTTTGTCCGCATTCATGTGTGTTCGCGATATATTTTTATTGGGTATATGCTGCGGATAATCAACACAAAATTGACAATTGCATTCATGGCACGAATGATCTACGACATTTTCATCTGTCGGCTCTCTAGGTTTAGGGTGAGCTACATCGTGAGCTTCACACTTTGGGCATTTATCTTGCATAGGTGTTTGAGTAGAAATATTTTATAATTGAATCCTCTTATGGAAAGTATTTCAACTACATGGTGTGCAGCCTTTTTGTTCTAAATGAGTTTTTAGAAATGAAAACATTTGAGTAAAAGTCAATCCAGATGGCAAATATCTTCGGTTAGGTGCATGCTGTAATCGATAATGAGATGTTGTTGGGTGGAATCTTCTATACATATAATAAAGCTGAAGAGGGTCGAAAGTCTGTACATGGCAGATATTCCAAAAAAAGTTAGCTGGGGATACTAAGAATCGATAACGGAACACGTTCCGACAGTTTTTAGAATTTTTGTCTGTTTATCTGTTTGTCTGTTTATTTGAACGCGCATCACGTGAAAACGGCTAAACGGATTTTGATGCAAACTTTACTAATCTGTGGAGAAAATCCCCGTCCAGGTTATAGGCTATAAAAATATAGGTATCTATATCTATATATATATCTATCTATACAAATAATAAAGTTGTAGAAGGGAAAAAAACTGTAAAAAATTAGGATATGAAAATCAAAGGGAGGGAAAAGAGGGGTCAAAGTTAGTATGGAAAAAAGTTACCGAATTGAGCTGGTCACTTGAAACTCTGTATAATTACTCTTCGTAACAAATAAAAGTAGACCTATTTCAGAATTTCTCAATTAAAGTTAAAACAACTAAGAAATTATCACATTAGCCCAATTGTAAGTTTTTCTTCAAAACCCTATTTGAGGGCCGTCGATTACTTTACGTGATTATAAATATCAAAATTTCATTCTCCGTTTATTACTTAGAAACTTAAATTAAAGATTTTTAAAAATTCAATGTACAAATTAATATAGCATTATAAAGAAGCAAAATAAATAATTCCAATTTGTTGTTGTAACAAATGCGACGCCATGATAATGTGACATCAAAGAAAAGGACAACCATATCCCTCCTATAACTGGAACGATCAAGACAAAAAAAGCACGCGATCATTGATTAACGTTACAGAAGCGACGCTGTGATTGAAACTAACGGTGTCACGTTGTTGCTTGAAAACAGTGTTTTAATGGGTAATATCGGGGGTTAAAGTTCGAATATATATTTAAGACAACATTTCGAAAACCAAACTCCTATTATTAACTTAGCTTGGGTTTTACAATTTTGATCAATAATTTATTCTCTTCTTTAGGTTCCGCAGCATTATTAGTAAAAAGAGAAACCTTACAATTTCGTCGTTTCCATGTATATATAACATAGGTCACAAATATCTAATTTTTTGAGTGTTACTTATTTATCAATCAGATTATGAAGTAAAAAAATAATTAACAGCAAACTTTTTTTGAATTAATGCATTTATTTCAGGATCATAGATTATTGTTAGTAATATTAAATATTATCCTATATTACTAATTATTGTCTAAATTGTAAAATTGATTTATTTTTTCTCCTATGGCATTTGTCATGTGAGTGACAACATGGGACAGTCTTTGTTCATTCTGTTTTGTTAGTCTATGTAAAAAGGAGCGGTGTCAGATTGATGTTGACAGCGTTGTCATATCCAGATTTTAACATTTTTCCCACTTTTGACCATAAGCAAAGCGCTACGACAAACAGTATAAGTAGCCGGTGTACATTTTGAAGCAAACTGTTTTTCTCATGGGCAACTGTATATAGCATGCTCACGAGTACCCAGCCCACCAAATCTTCATGATCTAGCGAAAGATGGCAAAACAAAAAATATTGTAGGTATACAAAAATGTATTAACCTAGATGACGTTATCCAATTCAATTTCAATTTAAATGTGGAGCTCAATATTACATAAAAGATCATCCTGGCCTGGGAGGATGTTAAACTATAAAATTACTTAAAACACTTAACTGCGATAAACGAGTTCTACGCGGACGAAGTCGCGGGCAAAAGCTAGTAATTCAATAATGTTATCTATTTCTTCAGTATATTCATCAGCCAACGCATGTTTTGGTTTATGACGACCTCTCAAATCTGGCGCTGCTGATACTTTCGCTGCGACTTTTGATGTTCTGTTCCTATAATTTGCTTTAAGTACGGCTTGCACCGCTTGATCATTTGTATACCCTAAAGTCCGCAGAAACATAGTTTTGGGAACACGGTGGTCGTATAATCTAATATATAAGGGTGTGATTTCGTTTTGTCAATTTAGAATACCGATTGCGATTTTGTTTCTATTCCAATTTTCTAGTATTTGTTCTTCTGTTACATTAACATTACATTTTCTTAAACATTTATCATGACAAGCAGCAAGTAGTGGATGTTTTTCTTTATTTATTTTTACTTTAACTATAGGATCTTTAACACGTTTCTTCTTTGCAGGTGGTTCTTCATTCATTTCAGGTTCTTTATTTACTTGACAATTAGCATTTGCGGTTTTATGTTCAAGATTAGGAGTTTCTAATAAAAATTCTTCGTCTGTAAATCTATCCTCCAGTCCACATCTGTCTTCGGCATAAATAGGGTCGAAAATATTTTCTTTTTCTACTTCCATATTAGAGGGGATCGGCATAATATCACTTACATTAAAAAAATCCAACGTGTCATTACTGTTTATAGTAGGCGTAACATTTCTCATCTCCGAAAAATCATTACTTTTTGACTCAGGTTCATATTCTTTACTCATAGTTGGTATCCGAGCTTCAGAAACAAATATGTCATTCTAAAATAAAAATAAAAATAATATAGCGCTGCTAAGAGTCGTAAACTATTGCAATTAAATTAAATGCATACAAATTGAATATTTGGAGCCCGGTCACACTTATATGTCTGCTGACAGCGTACATGGGGCTACCGCCAACGAAATGAATAAGACAGGCAACTATTCTTACTAACAAGTCTAACGAATAGCAAGCTTTAAAAAAACCCAACTGCTGTTTGAATAATGTCGTCAAAATAATGTTACTTATCATGTATTTATTTTTTATTTCGCCAATTTCACATTTAAATAATTTTAATATAGCCTATGACACTCTAGTGTAACCAGTGTAGAGTGTCATAGGCTATATTAAAATTACTCGCAAGCTCGTCCGTTTAAACCAATGCTTCGCCCGAAATTGCCTACATTCTTGCCTAGGCAATAATTTACTATTAAAGCAAGCCCTGTCGGTTAAAAGTAACCTAAATTATTCCTACTTTTGGGTCAGAGATTGTAAGATCTTAATGCGAAAAAATATTAAGTCTAAGATCTTGTATATTGCCTATGAACATGATCTTTTAAAACTGAAGTTGCTGTTTGTCTTTAATATTTTTTCTACTCGCATACTATAAACCGCTAACATTGATATCGTTAACGGTATCAGAATACCACCTAGATCGTAACCGAAGCGGGAAAATAAATCTATAATGAGCGTTGCCATGGTAATAATAGTTCTATAATAATTATTATAGCATTGTTATTACCATGGTTACGGTCATTTCGGATATCAGTCTTGGCGTTTAGTGTACACTTGACATCCTAATTTGTATAATAAACCGTTAAAAATATTTTAATACCGATTACAATTACGTATATTAAAAACAAAATTAATTTTTAGACTAATTATGTGTTTAAAATTTCGTCACGGCTAACATATTTATGGAGTGGTTGGAATGGCAAGTTTAAAATAACGGACCTATAACTCCTAGATATTGGTGGCGATATGTGGATGACGTGTTTGCTATTGTTTCGAAATATGGCCTGATGGATTTGTTAGCTTTCATTAATGCCTTACATCGTAAGGTCGTGTTTACGGTGGAGCAGGAAAGTGAAGGGAAGCTTCCGTTTTTAGATGTTTTAGTCATGCGAAAACCGAGTGGGCGCTTACTTACTACAGTCTATCGGAAGCCAACGCATACTGACCGGTACCTGAGGGCGGATTCACACCACCATCCATGTCATTTGTCTTCTGTGCCTTGGACGTTGATTAATAGAGCCCTTCGTCTGTGTGATCCGGAGTATGTAGCCTGTGAGTTGGGTCACGTGAAACGGGTTTTGGAAAGTAACGGGTATAACTGGGGCCGTTGTTATCGGCTCGCGAACGCTTCTGCGCGTCCCCGGCCGAGTGTGGTAGAAAGGATGCCTTTGTTTCTTCCATACCTTAAGGGTGTGACGGACAAGATAGGGCACTTTTTACGCCGAAGATATAGTATTAAGACGTTCTTCCGTCCTCACATGCAGCTCAGACAGTTGACGCGTTCGCCCAAAGATAAAGAGCCTTTGAACGTCCCAGGAGTTTACATGATTCCCTGTTCCTGTGGGAAAAGCTATATAGGGGAGACTGGCCGGAACATTGCCACGGAAGTGACTGAGTACATACGGAGTATGAAAAAACAGGACAGCCGTTGTTCGGCGGTAGTGGAGCATTCACTGGTTTCGGATTCAACGCATTACATACGATTTGATAAGGTAGCCGTGTTGGCGAGGGAAAAGTACTTTATCCCTAGGAAAGTGCGCGAAGCTATCGAAATCAGTCGTTATCCGAATTATAACCGTGATGGTGGATGGTCGGTGCCACCGAGTTAGAAAACGGTTTTATGTAGTGCTCCAGTGGCAGGTGTGGACGCGCCTTTAGCAAGTGACGTTGTTAGTGTTGTGTGCGACCGAGAATCATAATAATGAAGAAAACGGGGGTAGTTTCTCGCCGGCCACGCCGTTCGCTCCGAGAAGTCGGGCTGACAGCGCTGGCCCGCAATGTTCGTTGTGCTGCGGCCGCGTCTGCTCATGAATAGGGACTCCGGATGAGCCCGAAACATGTCGAGCGTTTTTCGACAAATTTTACGTGAGTAACCCATTGTGATCTCCTTAATATGTCTGAGTCTCACGGAAGTTTTATGTTTAAAGTGAAAATGTCTTTGCTGAGAAGTAGTTTGTTCGCAGAAAAATCGAGTAAAGTATACGAGAAAAGTTAGCGAATGTTTATTTTTATCATTATCATTTTAAGCTTGTAGAAAAAGTTATGTATGCAACGGTTCATAATTAGCTCCTTAGGTACCCGTGCCTGTTATTAGAGCGCTCGCAAGCTCGCGTTCTAACCTCGGCTCTCGTACCTTAAGAAGCTTCATTATGTACCAGTTGTAAAAATCCCTAACTTTCAAAGCTCTTCAGGATAAATAGTAGTCTTGAATAAAAGTGGACTGTAGTTTTAGCTGGTATAATTTGGCGTTAAAAATATTGAAAAGAATCGGTTATAGACGTTGAGACAAAGATAAGTGGTAGAGGAATAACGGAACAATTTGAAAGCTCTTTTGACTCGTCATTTGACCGTTGCAAATGTAGCTATAAATAAAATTAAATACAATCCTTTTTACGTGAGTAAAAAATGAGATTAAACATTTTTAATTAGTTAATAATTGATTAATATTTGATTTGAATTAAAATTATAAATATTGTAAACAATGCTGATTTAGATTTAATAAATTATATAAAATAAGAATTGGTGGTTTAAAAATTAATTATTTTCAAACGATTCTGAACATGCTGCCGGCCTTGAAGTCTGTAGATCTTCAACAGTAATAGGAAGCGGACAGATGTTGTTGAATGCCCGACGTATGATGCCCTTCTTTTCTTCGGCCTGATGTCTGCGACCCGCGTGACGCCGTCGGCTCCTGGGATGATGTGAACGACTCGACCTAGCTGCAAAAGCAGGGGTGGTAGTCTTGTCCTTGACAAGAACTAAGACGCCCTCCTTGAGTTCTCCCGATGAGGTGTACCATTTGGTCTTCTGCTGAAGCCAGAGAACATATTTCGAACTTAGTTCGATGCGTTTCCAACGTTGAAGAGAAGTTACTTTGGCAGTTGCTATCTGTGGATGAGGCATAAAATTGATCGACCGTCCTATAAGAAAATGGGCAGGTGTCAAAGGATATAAAGGTCGTTTGGATCGTCGGAAATTGGAGTGAGAGGCCTTGAATTCAAAATTGCCTCTATCTGAATCAGTAGTGTAGACATTTCCTCGTACGTTAAGTGGGTTTGATCGAGTACACATCTGAGATGATATTTAATTGATTTTACTGCAGATTCCCACAGTCCACCAAAATGTGGTGTATAAGCAGGGATAAATGAAAAGTTAATACCTTGTTCAGTCACGTCTGTTGATAAGGTTTAATTTAAAATATTAGATAGTTCACGAAAGGTACCTTGAAATGTTGAACCGTTATCTGAAAATAATGTTCGAGGTTTACCCCGGCGAGCAATGAATCTGTGTAACGCAGCAATGTAAGCCTCCTTTGTTAAATCAGTGACTAGCTCAAGGTGCACTGCCTTCGTTGCTAAACACACAAAAGCACAAATGTAAGATTTGACAAGAATACTGCCTCTTCCTTTCCGGTTGGATATCATAACTGGTCCGGCATAGTCGACGCCTGTTTCTAGAAATGGGAACTCTAATTCGACGCGCTCTTTAGGTAGATTCCCCATGACAGGTTGGACAGTTCTACCTTTGAATCTACAGCAATTGACACACCTGTGAACTGTACTTTTGGCCAAATTTCTCCTCCCTAAAGTCCAGTACTTATGCCTAGTTGAAGCCAGAAGGAGCTGCGGACCAGCGTGCATGAATGTGATATGAAACATTTGAAAAATTAGTTTACACAAAGGGTGTCTGGCACTGAGCAACACTGGATGTTTGACATTGTGGTCATTACTTGAATTGCTCAGTCTTCCCCCCACACGAATGAGCAAATCATCACCAATGAAAGGTGAGAGGGAAAGTAGATTACTTTTGCAAGGCAAAGGTTTGTTTGACGTGAGCAATGCTAACTCAGAATTAAATGAATCTTGTTGAGCTGTACGCATAAGTAAATTAGCTGAAGACTCGAGCTCTTGAAGAGAGAGTGGGTCCTTCTGTTTTTTTTGTTTTTACAAAAATCATTATGACAGAATCTTAAGGCTACTACTCGTGTAAGTTTAGTGAAGCTTGATGAATTTTTAATCAAGGTGGAGAATACATTAAAGTCACTGTGCTCATGATTAGTGACAACATGTGCATGCTGTATCATTTCTGGCAGATTGGCCTTGTATTCTTTGTTTGGATTTTAAGGCCATACTGATGGATCTGATTGAAGAAACTGAGGACCAGTCCACCATAAGGTAGAATGGTCCAGCTGATCAGTACTAAGACCCCTTGACACCAGATCTGCTGGATTGTCCTTAGAAGGGACATAGCACCATTTCCAGTCAGCAGTAAGCTCCTGAATTTCGCTAACTCTGTGACGCACGGAAGTCTTTAAATTGATAGATGATAAAGCGATCCAGCCCAATGCAATGGTTGAATCAGCCCAAAATACGCAATTCTTCATCTTCTAAGTAAGTGAGGATAATACTTTTGAACACAGTCTTGCCCCAAGAAGACATCCACTGAGCTCTAAACGAGGTATGGTTGTTTGGGGTTTAATTGGAGCCATTACTCTTGGAAGCTAAAAGACGGACACAAACGCAACCGTCGGTTTCTACACTGCGTACATAAACGCATGCCCCGTATGCCTTCTCACATGAATATGTGAATGTGTGTAGTGTGACGTCAACAGGGTTGTGTACTTTGATGCATCTAGGTATAGCCAAGTGATTGAGGTACGGTAGAGTATTGGCAAAATGTTGCCATGATTCTTTAATTGGATGAGGAACTTCCTCGTCCCATGAACACTTACTGATCCACAATTGTTGCATGATGATCTTTCCCTCTACTATACACGGAGAGACAAGACCAAGTGGATCGAACACTTGAGCAATAGTGGAGAGAATTGAACGTTTATTGACTATATTGTCTAAGTTAACGTGTATCGAAAATGTAAGTGTGTCCTGAAAGCACTGCCAATTTAAACCTAAAGTTTTGGATGACTCGTCAACGCTGAGGTTAACTAACTCTGAATAGTTGTTATTATTGCAAACTGCATGCAAGATATCTTGATTATTTGAATGCCACTTCCGAAGGTTTAATTTGGCAGAATCTAATTTATTTGTGACATTGCGACACAATGTGATTGTGTCTTCGATTGTGTCCCTACCTGATAAGAAGTCATCAACGTAGAAGTCGTGACATATGGCGTGATTGACATTGTCGTCTTTTGAATCTAGTCCCAATTGAGTGAGACATCTTGTTGCTAAATACAGCGCGGATGCTGTTCCGTACGTAACCGTATTTAGTGTGTATTCTGCGATAGGCTGGGAAGGGTGTGCCCTCCATAGTATTTTTTGCAGTGACCGCTGCGATTCTACAACCTGTATTTGACGGTACATTTTTTCTACGTCTGCAGTCACTACAAAATTGTGCTGATGGAAACGTAAAAGAATTGACAATAAGTCATCTTGAATAGTTGGCCCTATCATTTGAATGTCGTTGATAGACTTGCCCCATCGGGCAACTACATCTAGTTGGAGAGGACCCGTTAAAAACGACTCTTAATTTAGTTGTCGTGCTAGATTCTCTAAGTACCCCGTGATGGGGCAAGAAGCATGAAATTGACCCATTATTGTCGTTAATTTTGCTCTTATGACCTAAATTCTAGTATTCCGTAAGAAACTCTATGTAAAGATCCTTAAGTTTAGGATTCTTTTCTAACCTGCGCCCTACCGACAAAAAAGTTGCTAAAGCGCGTTGATAAGAGTCCCCCAAGACATCAGGCGAGTCCTTCAGCGGCACAGAGACTTCAAACCGCCCTTCAGGGTCACGTGACGTCGACTTGATAAAGTTCTCTTCACAAGCGCGTTCTTCTGCTGTCATTTTGTATTTAGGCGCAACTGAATCTAGTTCCCAGAAACGAGAAATGTCCATCTGAAGATCTGAGGCTGCTTCAAGCGTAAGCATGCAAATGGATGCCTCTGGTTTGGGTCGTTTCATGCCTTCTGAGACCAACCAGCCTAACTTTGTTTCAAATAGCATCGGTTGGTTCTTTCCTAACTGAATGCGATTAGAACCTAACACGTTCCAAAATAGGTCTGCACCTAATAATATTTGAATGCATGCAGGTGTATTAAATGTAGGATCTGCTAATTGGATGCCTGTAGGCATTTGAATGTTGTGTAAATGTATATATGTTGATGGAATGGCCGTCGTGATATTGGGAAGTACGTAACAATCTATGTCCGTCTTAAAGCTGCCATCAACTGAATGAATTTGAATTGAGCAAGCTTGTGAACTACTTGAGGTGTGACTATTGATCCCAGTTACCTTGGAGTCTACAGAAGAAGTGCGTAATTTAAGCTTACCGCATAGATCCTGCGTGATAAAATTAGTGGTGCTGCCGTTGTCGAGCAGTATACGTGCAGTCTGCAGACGACCTTTGCTATCAGCGACCTTCACGAGAGCTGTGGATAGCAGTACATTGGTAGCATTAGTGTTATTTACGGACTGCTTAGCAACAATGGCTATATTTTGAGGGATCTCAACTTTAGAATGAGATTCTAGAGTAGGCTCACAATGAATGTATTGTGCTTTTGATTGCAATACTTGCAGTGTGACAAACGACACTGAGGATCGGTGTGACCATAGGCAGTTGAGGCAAACTTTAAATAATTTTGCTTTTTGAAGACGTGCCTCAACTGGAAATTTCCTAAACAAAGGACAGCTGTATAGGTTATGATCTCTTTTGCACAATGGACACTGATGAGAGTAAGAGTTTCTACGTTTGGTGTCAGGAATTTGTAACAACGAAGCTTTTGGATTTTGGTTGACCAAACGTTAAACGTTAAAGTTGTTTGCCTACAAGTGACAGAATATCTGGAATTGAATAATATTTTGCCAGCCAAACAATCAGGATTCCGTAAAATTCGTAGCACAACAACCACCCTACTCGATGTCACGGACAATGTACTGGCCGCACAGGATCAGGGACAAGGCACGTTACTTGCACTGTTAGACTTTTCCCGAGCTTTTGACACCATCAACATTTCGATGTTACTTTCTAAGCTAGCCTATTACGGATTTAAAGAAAGCACTGTAAAATGGTTCGATAGCTATCTGTGCAACCGCTGTCAACTGGTTGAGCTTCGAGGCCCTGATGGTAAGCCTATACAGTCGGAAATATGTACAGTTACAAGAGGAGTACCGCAGGGTTCAATTTTAGGTCCGATCCTGTTTATCTTGTATAGTAGCGATATTACGGGCCTGATTAAACACTGTAAATACCATATTTACGCGGAAGATTTGCAGTTATACATTTCGTGCAAACCTAACGATATAAACTCTACAATCTCCAAACTTAATGATGATCTTGAGCGCATTGATGAGTGGTCGCATACAAACTCGTTAGTATTAAACCCATCTAAATCAAAATACATATTACTAGGCACAAAACAACAAATTGACAAATTATCACAATATAAAAATAAATAAATAAAAATAAAAACGTTTTATTTCAGACCGACGTTGATCCATAGCATGTTAATACAATGCGGCTTAAACCTATGTCAGTTAACAAAAAAATAAAAATAAAATAAAGATTAAAAATTACAAGTAAGAGTTGCCTTCGGAGGAGCGAACATAATAGATAATTTTATTTTATTTGCTCCTCCCGATGGCAACTTGGACCCAGTAATTGGTAAGCGGGCAGTCCAGTCGCTCGGCAAAAAAGTCATCGGTGTGCGCCTCCGCGAACATTCCTGACGCACTACAGTGCTTCGGCAGCCGCAACAGCAGCCTGAGTATGTTGTTATACTGGACCCTTAACGCATTATATGTTCTTTGCGTAAATCTTACCCACAGACTGCACGTGTAGAATGTTTGACAAAAGGCTTTGAATAGCGTCAACTTAACTTGTTTATTACAACGTGCAAATTTGCGGGCAATCATATTGCCACGCACGGCCATCGCTCTCCTTTCCCTCTCCAAATCCATGTCATCGTTCAGGTCCTCAGTGACCACATGCCCCAGGTATTTGAACCTCTCAACTCGTTTAAGAGGCACGCCGCACAGCAAGATCCCAGGTACAACTGTCGAGTTATATTTTGGCGCTTTAAATATTAACAGCTCGCTCTTTGCTGTATTGTACCTGAGACCATGCCGCTCCGCGTATCCCTCACACACAGCCAGTAATTGACGTATCGAGTCCCTCTACGGACCCAGCAGCACCATGTCGTCCGCGTAACTTATATTATTAAAACACGTACCTCCTACATGACAACCTACATGTGTGCTACTTAGCCCCTCGATCAACCCGTTTACGTACAAGTTAAACAGGATGGGGGATGACAAACCCCCCTGTCTAAGCCCACACTGGAGCCTGTATTGTTCCGAGTCAACCCCCGCCCATCTCACGCAGTTGACCTGGTGGTTGTACCAATACTTCAAGAGATTGACACATTCCTTAGGAAGACCCGTATTCGCCAGCTTGTCCCATAGTATGTCGTAAACCACCAGATCAAAGGCCTTGGACAAGTCCAAGAAGCACGCATATATTGGCGTGTTTCGATCCTTATAGTACCTGACAGTCTGCTTAAGACACAAAATTGCACTCTCCGTTGACAGGCCCGGTCTGAAGCCGAACTGCGCATCGTGCAACTTAATATGTTTACAAAGTTGTGTATTAAGCAGACTATCAAGGACCTTTGCCAGAACAGTTGCCAGCGAGATGGGCCTATAATTGCCCATGTCTGACAGGTCACCAGTCTTATTCTTACAAATACAAATACAAATACAAATAATTTATTTAGCAAGTAGGCCCTGCAGGCACTTTTACATGTCTGAGTCTACCAGCGCTTCCAAAGAGACCACTGTTGAGAAGAAGCGCCGCAAGAAACTCAACAGTAAGCCGTTTTTTCCAAATAAATCACTTATTACAATACTAAACTTAAGCTACATAATTTAAATGTCACAGGGATGTACAGGTCCCAGTAGTAATAATAATTAAATATATCAAAATGTCAGATTATAATAAATAATACAATTTCAGAGATGTAAACAGTCTCCAAATGTCAAATTAAAATTAAGAATTAAATATAATTAAAAAAAACACAAAACAAGGGAGATGTAGAAAGTCTCCACGGTCAATTTTGGAGATGTAAAGAGTCTCCAGATGTCAAATTAAAATTAAATACAATTATTAAAAAAAAAAAACACACACACACACAAAAAATAAAATAAGGGAGATGTAGAAAGTCTCCACGGTCAATTCTGGAGATGGTAAAGAGTCTCCAGATGTCATATTAAAATAATAGGTAATCATACAGGGAGATGTATATAGTCTCCACGGTCATTAATAATTGTAATACAAAAAAATATATATATATATATCAGTCCAAAGCATTGTCATCATTCATATAATCTTTAATACTATAATAAGCTTTAGAAATTAGTTTACGTTTAATGTAACTCTTAAATTTATTTACTGATAAATGAGTAACACTACTTGAAGCTTATTATAACCTTATACAATTACCCATGAAAGAATTTTTTATTTTGTGAAGCCGTGTAAAGGGCACTGCGAGCTTATGTTTATTTCTGGTATTAACATTATGTATGTCACAGTTCTTCAGTTTTCATAAATATATTGACTGTATACGGTTAATATATTCGTTTCTTTGAACTTATCTCTAAGCGAGTCTCTATGACCCATCTTGTAAACAGCACGAATAGCCCTCTTCTGTAGAACAAAGATGCTGTGTACGTCAGCACCACTACCCCATAGTAAAATACCATATGACATAATACTATGGAAGTAACTAAAATAAACTAATCGAGCGGTTCTCAAGTCTATTAGATTCCGAATTTTATTAACTGCAAAAGCTGCAGAACTTAGTCTATTCGCTAATTTAGCCAGATGAGGACCCCATTGGAGTTTTGAGTCTAACGTTATACCAAGAAATACTGTATCATTAACTAAGTCTCATTTGTCATTTTTAATAGTTACAGTAGTTTGTCTATTTTCCACATTGGTGGTCATAAATTTAATACATTTAGTCTTTTTCTCATTTAGTAATAAATTATTAACACTAAACCAATCTACTACTTTTGATATAGCATTGTTTACATCCACATTAAACTCCTGTTGTCGTTTGACTTTAAATACGAGTGAGGTATCATCAGCAAACAATACTATATCATGGTTGTCCTTTATAAGGTATGGTAAATCATTTATGTAAATGAGGAATAGAAATGGACCCAAAATTGAGCCCTGTGGCACGCCCATTGAGACCAAAGACCCAGGTGATCGTTTTCCATTCACTTCTACCCTTTGTATTCTCCCGAATAAGTACGTTTTAATTAAGTTTAGCGCAGTACTTCTAACTCCATAATGGTGTAGCTTCCTGACCAATGTGTCATGGTTAACGCAATCGAAGGCCTTGAACAAATCACAGAAAATACCTAAAGCATCATGTGACCCCTCCCAGGCATCAAAAATATGTTTAATTAGCTCAACACCAGCTTCGGTTGTCGAGCGACCCCGAGTAAAACCAAATTGTTTATTATGTAATAAATTATTATCTTGAAAATGTTGCATTAACTGTGATAAAATTATTTTCTCAAAGATTTTACTGAAAGTGGGTAGTATCGATATCGGTCTAAAGTTAGTGGGGTCAGAAGTACTACCCGTTTTAAATAATGGAATTATCTTGCTATGTTTCATAAGATCAGGAAACTCACCACAATCAACACAGTGATTAAATATGATCATTAAGTCAGATGCTATGACTTCCATTAAGGATTTAAGGACGTGAACCGAAACCCCCCAAAGATCATTGGTTTTCTTAATGTTAATTGATTTGAATGCTTTGATTACATCCAAGGCAGTAACGTGCTTGAATTCAAAGTGAATACTGCATTCCGACACGTTATCTTCTAATAATAAAATGGCAGACGCTGGCGAAGAGTTCAGACACTTAGTCGTGGACACTGGTATGTTGGTAAAATAATTTTCAAATTCAATTGCAACATCTAAATTAGACTCTAGGATTTTACCATCTACTTTTAAACGAAAGTCATTAAATTCCTTTTTCCGGCGACCTGTTTCTTCATTAATTATTTTCCAAGTCGTTTTAATGACATCAGAGCTATTCAAGATTTTATCACTTAAAAAGTTTCGCTTAGCTATACGGCAGTCTGACTTGAAATTCTTAGAATACTCTTTGACATGTTCCTTAAACTCTTCACTAGCGTTAAACCGTCGTTCCTCATATAGTTGATACAGTATTGCTCTTCGTTTATGTAAGTCCGCAGTAGCCCAGTCACTGAAAACCTTTGCGCCACCGACCCTGACCGATTTAGATGTAAATATCATGTCAAATTGTTTCATGAATGTGTGAAAGAATGAGTTGTACATGTCATTAGGACCCTTATCAGTTGTTAAAAAGGGCAGATTATGCACTAGGTTATGTCGCATTCTCTCCACACGACCTGCAGTAAGCGGCACAAAAGTTATTTCCTTATTCACAACATTATGCGATACAAACTCCAATTTAATTAATTGACCTAGATGATCCGATTCCAGGTTACTGATCAAACTCTTACTAATAGGAATTATATCAGTAAAAATGTTATCAATACACGTGGCTAGTGTCAGTCACTCTAGTCGGCTCCATAAAAGTATGAGCCAGTCCGAAAGATTTGAAAAGATTTATTAATCTGGAGCTAAGTGAACTATTTTCCAAAATATTAACATTAAAATCTCCACATATAATAACTTTTTTACTCAAATGAGATAAATTGATTAAGATAGTTTCCATGTTCTTTTCAAAAATTTCGAAATTTCCTAAGGGTGGCCTATATACACAAATTACTATGAATTGCTGTAATTCTATTGCAGCGAGTTCTAATGTACGTTCAACAGATAAGGACACAATGTCCTTACGTTCTTTAAATTTAAATTTATTGTTTAATATTATTAACGACCCACCATGACATGTATTGAGCTACTTGTTGTGAACAGACTGCCAACCTGGTGGTTGATAAAATTAAACAGCCTCGTTACTAGTTAACCAGTGTTCCGTTATACATAAAATATCAATATTATTACTATTAAGAAATAACTCAATTTGAAGGTCTTTACTTCTTATACATTGAATATTCTGGTGAACCAGAGTGATACTATTAGATGCTTTGCTGCCAGATGTGGCCTTACATTTATTGCGATTTAGATTGCTAGAGTTGACGCCCTCTGTTGTCGTTTCATTTAATTTAAATGATTGATGGTATTTGGAACGGTTTCCAGGTGCATTTTTGGTTGCTCAAAAGAAGCAGGAGCCAAATTATTGGCTGAAATATCAAATAAATAAGGTAGCGACATAGCTATCTGTCTTTTAAGATAATTGGGAAGGTAAAATTTCCCTTTATTCAAAATATAATTATTACTAATATTAATATTAGAATCAATAATGTCAATCTTATCATTATATGTACACATGTTATAAAATGTCATATTTAGATTATGTCTTAAGTATATCATTTTCTTTCTGTGACAACTGTTTACAATAAGGGAATGTAAACACTAAAGGAACTTAACTAAAGGAACTACCACCGTCCTGGTAAGCTGTTCAGGAAGGTAGCCGTGCCTCATACAAAAGGTATAAAACATTGCCAAGACACGTGGCAAATGAACCCCCGCGTACCTTAGGTGTTCTATACTGAGACCATCGTGTCCAGGTGATTTCCCCCTCTGCATGTTCTTAATAATGTTCTCCACTTCCTTGGCAGTAAATCTCACGGTACTATCACCCACCATGGCCCCAGTACAGCTCACCTCATCCGTTTTCGGTTGCAGGATGGGACTGACTGCGAACACGCGTTTAAAATTATTTGCAATAATATTTCTGTCACTCGTACCACTTACGCTCACAGGGACACCCGCCCGGATATTTGACTTATTTGTGTTTTTCCAGAAGGCTTTAAAATCATTCGCAGCCCGATTTGCCGCAAGGATATCATTTCTAATTTGCTCTTGTCTATCTTGGCACCACTTAAGTTTTGATTTGAAAAGCCTTCTGGTTTCGCACATTTCATCATATACCGGGCCTTGAGTCGGTTTATTTGCTGAAACCCAGACAAGAAATTTCTCTCTAGCCGCTCCGTGAGCACCAGCCACATGTTTGTTCCAACCTACAATGACCTTCCCCTTACGGTGCCTTATTCTGCTGGACTGTCCGGCTGCCTCCGGCAGTGCTTTGATTATGTAATCGTACATTTCATCTATGACTACTTTATGATCGTGTACGCTACATAGATTATCAGCACAGGACGTTAACGCAGCCGGAAAGTCAAGCAGCTTCAGTTTTTCACAACATAATGAGCGATACATGTCAACTTGGGAAGCTTGCCTTTCACCCCACAAGATCCCCACCTTGTTTGACTCATTGAGATAAATAGACTAGAGAAGCAAACCTCATTATCAAGCGGTAAAAAAAGTATGACCACTTCTTAGCCGCGACGACGTAGCTTTGAAACCACTACACATTTTAAAATAAACACATAGTAAAAATATGTCGGTCTCACTTACACAAGTTACAAGAACAATGATGTCACTGACATTAGATAAGGACAGACACAAAAATATGCCATGGTAGGTTGGTGTTGCCGACCATATGAAAATTTGCCCAATATAACAAATAAATAGGGATTTTTTAAAATAATACTTACTTTGTAATTAATTAATGCATGAAATTATTTTAAATGCGTATTTCTTATTAGATTACTAGAAATAGGCAAAGGTAATAAAATAAGTACGTCATATTTTGTTTCAATGTTTTTTATTACCTATATGTAGGTATAATATTATAAGATTATTACTATGTACAAAGGGTAAAATTTGTTTGCATGTATTGTAATAAACCGAGCATGAGAACAGGCCGTGTGATTCGATGGTGACCAGAGCAGTAGACCCATCAAATTTATACTTATGAGCGCCAGATGAGTTTACCGACAAAATGAGAATTGGCTAAATAAAAATCAATAGAACAGTATTAGATAAATATTTATTTCAACAAAAGTTACACAATGCCCCTTACTTCCTTCTTTTCTTTTTGTAGATACTTTATAGGCTAAGTATTGGTGGTGAAAATACCTTGGTACATATCGTCACACCCATATACCAACAGTAGGTAACCTTAAATTTACATTACACGAGTTAAGAATGAGGCCTATTTCGGTTGCTTTGGTACTGATAAGATTTAAATAAAAAAGGTTAGAATTTACCAGTTTTTGAAGTAAGAGTTTACGTGTTGGTCGACGTGAACCATGGAGTTTTCCCGGAGAACATCACCCGCAGGATCCCGAACACGAGGAGGTCGGACACAGCTTGGCTACAGGTCGAACAGCGCCCGCCGTTACCATCAATCGTAGCAGTATCCGCCTTGGGGATCGCGGCACCCGATGTACTCACAGTTGGACCCCGTTAATTGAGGTTAAGTTTGGTTCCAGAAATAAACCGTCGAACATTCACGCACCCGAGTAGATATGGGGTCGCCGTGAAAGAGTGAAGCGGCGTAGTAAGTTGGAAAGTAACTTAGTAAATTTTCACATGGGAGTAACTGAGTAAATTCTCACATGGAAGTAACTGAAATTAAAATAAATAATGTGAGAAACATCAACATAAAACGATGTCACCGTTTCCACCTAGACACGATAAAGAGGCTAAGAACACTCACCTGAGTAGTGGATAGACATTACACAGAAGAATAAGTATGGATTTCCCTTAGGACCTCATGTCGAGAAGTTAAGTTATAAAAAAGCTGGGAACGCTGAAAAGAATGAAACAGATTTATTATAATGTCAGAATACTAGACATTAAAAGACACCTCTTCGACCCAAAACTTACCACGAAGCGAGAAAATTGATCCGGAAATATAAATATTATGTGCTCACATCGCAATGAATAATCCGAATGAGGTCGATAGACCAGAAAGATCGAAAAATACCAATAGTCATGCGATCCGTTTCATCATGAGAGTTAGTGATGCATTTTGGGACATGACTGACCGAAATCAAAGATTTATATTTTTGAAAAACATGACACAAAAAGGATTAGGGAATAGAAGGAAAACTCCAGACTTCTTCCTATTTTTACCGTGAAGCATTACTATAATAAAAAGCGAAAGAGGATGACATTTATCTATATAATTAAACGAAACTTGCCTGAAACGAAACCAAAATGCTGCGTTTTGTTCGCCACTGAAGACCAATAATGATTTGCCAAATTTGAAGTATTTTGAATTATATATTTTAGGATTTAGTGAATATTTACGATTAAATATCCTACGTAATACTCAGGGTTAGAATAGATTCATGTGGAAGCTGAAACGGGTTTATCGTAAGAAAAATATATGGACGACTGTCAAATATGACAGCCGCGGAAGACATTCAGAAAAGGCTAGCAATGAAGTATCGAAACGTTACATTTGACAGTAGATCTTTTACGAAAACAATGTCGGTTTGTTGTTGAAAGTTATTTGGGTAATAATCAGAGTAATTAAGTACTAAAGTGTTGTGAAAGTGATGAGGAAGGAGTGTACCGAAGTCACGGCATGTATTTCTTCCACAACCGCTGGCATTACAGCCCAAAAGAAAGTTATAAACTGACTTTGAAAGTTGCAGTCTCGTCTGAAGTTTAAGTAAGTTTTTTAGGTAGTAAAAGTTAACAAAATCTATGAACTCTAGACTAGAAAGTGTAACAGTATAGTGAATGGAAGATATAAAGTCAATCCTGACATCTGTCATCGCACTACAATTTATAATCGTCATGGACTTATTAGAGAAACAAGTCCATGGATATCACATGCGAGGACAATTGTTCGGTTAAAGAGATTTACTCTGGTGGACTAAACAGAAGCACATGGGGTTAGCTCCACGCGCTTCTGTCAAATCCTTTGAGGTTATTGTAATTTGTACTGGAAGGACAGCTGTCAGGATTACCTGCTTATCTGCCTTTTACTATCAGTGGCTTGTTTTATAAAGCTACAAATTACAATTTACAGGTTACAAGTTCCCATTTGACACAACCTCGACCAATGACGACCAGAGGCCCGTTTCACGAAGCTACAAGTTACAAATTACAAGCGAAAGTCTCTTTCTAACTCCTTTTGCTACAAAGAAAGTTCCGCTTGTAATTTGTAACTTGTAGCTTCGTCAAACGGGCCACAGCCATTTGAGCAGTGTTGCCAGTTTAGACCTGTAAAATTCTAACTTGTAGCTTTATAAAACGTGCCCCAGGATATGCAGGCCTGTGCAGTGCAGTCTTAATTTGTCTTTATCCCTGAAGAGCTTAGAACATAATAATATTACAGTTGATTTAGTAGGCAGCCAGTCGGTCTCTTTTCTCAACAATCGAATGATTTCCACCGACTTCTTTTGACGTAGGAAGGATGGATAAGGATGTAGCCTTAGGCACCCTGAAAATGTATCAATATAAAATAGGTAACTAAATGAAAATACTAGATTCTTCTATTATCATTAATCTGTATTTTTTATTAAATCTACTTCCAATATATTAGAACTCAAACATAAAATTTAAAACCTCCCGTCAATGTGGGAAAACCAAAACGATATTTTAATGGCAACACTGCGCCTAAATTGCAATATTTGGTATTTTAAATCGATTTCTGGATTTTTTATGTTAATTTGAATACATAAACAATTAAGTAACGCGTGGAAAGTACAATACAATACAATACAAAACACTTTATTGTACACCAAACAAAAACAGTACAGAGAAACAGTACAATTAAAAATAACATAGGTAAACAACAGGCGGTCTTATCGCTAATTAGCGATCTCTTCCAGACAACCTTAGCAGGGACATGGTGACAAATTAAAACATTTTACACAGTAGGTGGTGCAGGCTACACGAGAGCAATAATAGGAAACTATTAAAGCATAAAACACGAGTACTAAAAAACAAGAAAAAGTGATAAATACATACACGCTAACCAAAGAAATAAATAGATAAATACAAATACAAAAAACACAAGATACAAATGACATGCATAAATAAACAGATAATTATATATAAGTAAATACATAAATAAATATCAATACATCCACATCAGGGAAAACATTAAAAAGACAGCCACACGATAGAAAAACAATACAATTATGACTGCGCCAAAAAATGCTCATGAAGAAGTTTTTTAAAGTAATTCCGCTGGATTTGTTATCTTTTTGTGATCTCGAATTACATTCCTTCACTACGCATTTTCCCATTTTGTAGCTCGGTGCAACTCTGTCGACATCCCAATGAGCACTGAGTTGACGTTTGCTGACATATGGCTGTGGCCTTATGTGAAGTGGCAACGCTTTGTTGCGGTAATTGCTAATCTAGTGTAACATATATATCAATGGTTTGACTTAACAGGGCTACATTTAATTTGCGTTTGCATAAGATTACACTCAACGATAAGCGGCAGATGATCGGACCAGTACATGTCATATTTAACTTTAACATTGCGAACCGTTGCCCTCGCAGCTTCTGTGACAATGCAGTGGTCCAACCATCTGTTACAACCATGAGCTTCACTGGTGAACGTAAAAGTACTGTTATCTAGCATGGCCAAGTCTACGCAACTCCAATTTTGCATCTCACAAAACTGCAGCAACTCGCAACAAAACAGCTCATTAGGGTGAGCGTTAAAGTCTCCTAAAATATAAGTTACCTCCACGTCCGAGTTTTCCTCACAAATGGCACTGATTTCACCCAAACATTCAGAGAACAACGGGAGATTCTCATGTACATTTACCGGCATGTATACACTGAGCACTAACACTGAGGAACCTCCTAATTTTAACCTGATAGCGGCCAGCCTCACACTGTTACACTTCACGATTGACACCTCTGAAAACGCAGACTTCCTCCACAATATTGCCACGCCCCCGTGCGGTCGCCCTGTAAGTATTCCCGCACTGGTATCAACCGCCGACGTTCCCGTATAGGCAAAATCGCTGTGTAAAGTTTCGAGTAGCGGTACGTCGTGTGATAACAGCCACGTCTCCTGTTAAGCTAAAATATCGCCAAATTCACATAATGCCCTTACTCCGTCAATGGACCTCTTTATAGATTTGCAATTAAAACTAATTAATTTCGTTATAAATGTCTAAAATGTGTAATGTGTAATGTGTATCAGCAGCTAAAATATCTCCTTTCTCAGTTGTTTGCTCGCGTACTATCACCTGCCTCTCTCTCGTTGAAATAAAGCGCCTATAGTAAACGCCTTTCGGCCACAGAGCATCATCTAGATATATGTTTAACTTATCACTCGAGACTTATAGTTTGTACGAATGATAGTCTTTCTCTTTTCTCATTTTTACCCTAACTATAGACACCCTTTCCTTTGTTTTCTGGTAAATATAATCACGGATGATATCCTCTGATACCTCCTTATGTACGTTGTAAATAAACAACGGCACCTTATTATTCGCAGCTATAAATTTTATATCGGAACTTGGCTCTGCGTTGCCCTTAAATCCGATAAATTTATTCCTTAATTTTCTTCTCTGCACCACAGTAAACTCCTCATCCACTTTCGGCTGTTTCCACTCTTCACCACTCTTAATCATAATAATCATTATAATTAAGGTTAAAAATTATTATTTTTGTTTAGTGTTAGTCAGTATTCAATTATTATTTTTCCTTCTTTTATTCCGTCTCTTTAGATTTTAAGTGTCTTTTTATGTGTCGCTAGCGTTTGTGCGTCACTTGTTTGTTTGTTTGTTTAGTTTAAGTTAGTTTTAATCAGGGTTCTTCAGAATACCAGCGTCACGGCTCGCCGCGGCACAATGCTGAGAGGGGCCGTTTTTGGCATAATGTGCATATAGTTCTGTGTTGCTGTTTAACTTGTTTTCACTTTAAATTTTTTTTGTATGTGCTTTGTGTTAAATAAATCTATCTTATCTTATCTTATCTAATCAAACGAACATGATGTTGACTGCTGATTAATTTTTATATACTTCTTTTCCTCAAGACTCTCTAAAAAATCTGCTCTTCGAAGAAGAAACATTTTAAATGCTTCAAGAGTAGCGACAGAAGATTCTGAATTCCTGCGCTCCTCCCACTGCTGGTGACCGAATCTAACTTACTTGACATCAAATGAATAACGAGAGTGTCCCAATTATCTGTCGGCTGGCCTAGTGAATGAAGAGCACGTAAATTTTTGTTTGTCATATCAAGAATGTTTCTTAAGGCTTGGCTAGACTCTTTATGAATTGGCTCAACATTGAATAAAGCACTAACATGATTAGCGACTAATAGTTTCTGATTGTCGTATCTATCAGAAAGTAATTGCCATGCAATTTCATAATTGTAGTTTGTGAGGTCCAAACTTTGAACGACTAGTGCTGCACTACCTTTGAGTGAAGCACGCAAATAATGAAATTTGTTAATTGTATTAATTGAATCATTATTGTGAATGAGTGAGAGATAAGTATCTCTGAATGCTAACCAGTTATGATAACCACCTTCGAAGCGAGGTAAATCAATCTTGGGCAGGTTAATGAAATTTCGATTGTGTGTTTTGACAATTGTCGATACAGAGCTTACCTCAGATTCATTGCCGCAGGAGCTCCTTTGAGAATACTTTCGGATCAAAACTTGAGCAGATGACATGCACGCATAGTAGCCATCCTCGAAAAGCTTGCGCTCCTCTCCGATGTCCCCACTGCTAGCAGCCTCTGACAGCATCTCAATTTCAGTCTGAAAAGCATCAAATTCATCGAATATACGATAAATAAAGAATATTATTTGAGTTTTATGCGGCGTTTAAGAGAGCCAATTCGACGAAAAAGGCCAGATTGGTGGAAAGAAAATTCTTGGATTTTGCACCACGATAATGCGCCTGCGCCAAGGCCATCATTATAAACGAAATTTTGATCAAAAACTCAACAAATACCATCGAGCAACTACCTCATTCACCAGATATGGCTCCAGCCGACTTAATTATTTTTCCTAAACTCAAATTACCACTTCGTGGCACCCGTTTTCATTCGGTAGAAGAAATAAAAGAGAATTCGCGCCGAGAACTGAACGCAATTCCGGAAAAAGCGTTTAAAAAAAAAAAACCATGATCGGATTATTCGTGAGCGTGAGTGTATCATTTCTGAAGGAGCATACTTTGAAGGCGATAAAATAAATTTAGAAGAATAACTTACATTTTTTGTATTATTGACCTTTTACCGGTACTTTTTTGACAGAGAAGTAGGAACTATCTTAATTTATCATAGCGTAACTGAAGTTCGGCAAGCTGTAACTCACTAAGCTGAGGTTCGGCTGATAATTGATCAAGAAACCTCTGGAACGTTGTAAGCTTGCTTTTCAGAGCACCGCGTTTGTAATTCAGCGATTTTAAAGCCTTCTCAGCCATATTAAAAGAATAAAAGAAAGAAATTAAAATGCAATGTTAAGTAAAAATATAAGGTCCTTGGAAAAATTAAGTAGCAATTACGCGTTAACAAAGTGATATTATTAAATCCGCGCAGTTACCGCTAACTGCAATATAACTACTTGACTGACCGGTTTAGATGCATACAAAACAGCTGATAGGTAACCTGCGAGAAAGATTACACTTTGTTATAAATATTATAAAATAAGTATTTGTCCGCTGAAATGGTGATTGTGAATACAAATTAGTTACTAGTGACTGATTTAAATAAGTGGTGGTATGAATTGATGTCAATGTACATGAATTAGTTACGTTTTAATGCATGAATTTGAACAAGTAAGTAATTAGTGAGGTTATGCTGATTACAAACTATGATGTGAAAGTAATACGATTGATATCTAACTACTGATAGATGAGTGCAATGAAAACAAGCAACTAGTGAACTAGTGAATCAATGGAATGACCTTTAGGCTGTCATATAATGCCTAAATAATGAATGTTAGTTGAGGGAAATGGATGGAATGCAAAGTGATTAAGACAAGAGTGAAGTGAATGATTATAAGGAAATAAAGGAACGGTCTCACAGTTTTATGTCCTTTATCCCCAAATAACAGTTTCTTTATCTGCGCAATTGCTTGAATGGCTCAACTTTGTATGATCCCTTTGTCCTGTTCTCGTATGACTTGCTGGCTCCTTGTATGTGATTGTTACGAAATGGGCTGACGACTGCCTTCCTGGTCGCGGCACTTGTTTCCTATTGAAGAGGAACGCTCCGTGTGTGCTGGCCTTGTTCACCCGTCGCTAAATAATTCTGACTGCTGGGATGTGATGAACATTTTGAATTAGTTAAGAAATGATTGATATTTGATTTGAATTAAAATATTAAATATTGTAAAGAATGCTGATTTAGATTTAATAAAGTATATAAAATAAGAATTGGTGGTTTAAAAATTAATTATTTTTAAACGATTCTGAACACCAGTTACATAAATAACTATTTTAGTCCGTCCCCATCCTATTGTTACCTTTTGAGACTGTATTTACTCCAGTGTTGCTAAAAACGAAGATTTTTGTAATGATTTACGTTAAAAGCCCTGCTTTTGCTAATTCACGACAGACCTCACCTCTGCTTAAAGAAGTGTTCTTATCTGAAGTTTATTTTAAATTAAATGTCCAATTGTTTTTTTCTAATTATTTATTTATTTAGAACACATACAGTCACATTCGAATGCGATATAGAAGAACATTGTACTTAACAATATAAGTATCAAAAAGACCTGAAAGTTCATTAATGAATACCTACACATAATAAGAAATACGCAAGTTGAAACTAACAAAAGAAATAAGTGTGAAAAATCACTAAAGATCACAATATAAGATACAAGTATACAAATTATATATAGAATACTAAAACAATTTACATTTTAATAACCTTTAAGGCTAGTAACAGAAACATGGAAAGGATCAATGTTACACAGATGCTTATTATAATATCTTGAAACTCGTCTGAAAAAGGTATGTCGGGAGTAATTTGTGCGGGCAAAGTGTACATGAAATAGAGGTCGAAGACGTAAAGGGTGGTGCGGTACACTGAAGTTAACTTTTTCTAAAAGATTTGGATACTGAATAACACTTTTAAAGAGCTAAACATAAACATGACGTTTTAATAAATACGGCGATTGCTAAGGGAAGTAATATTAAAATGTTTTGCAGCTGTCGCGGAGTTTTCGAAATAAATACCTGTTCTATAACCAAGCGATTTTAAGAAAATATTTTGAATTCTCTCTAAACAGTCAACGTGGACTTGATACTGCGACGTCCATATTACAGAACCAAATTCAAAGACTCTTCTAACAAAACATGTAAATAGCAACTTATAGGTTCTAGGTCGCTTGAAAGGCTGACTCACCCGAAGCAGCATTCCTAATTTTTTATAAGCACGCTTAAAAATATTATCAATAGGAGTATTAAAGTTTAATTGTGCGAGTAGTGTATAATTGGTTATTCTGGATCAAGGAAATCCAGAACAACCAATAATGCACTTGAATAGATCGAATGCTGGGTAGTGATTCTTTCAACAGCGACGACGAGCGAACGCAGGAGTGAATGTTCAAGCGTCGAATTTAAGTAGTCCCGTCAAAGCGAACAAAACACATTTAGCGCGTGTATTCTCAATTAGGCAGCCTTATACGTCCGTCTGTTCGTTCACCTCAACTTATATCACGGTATTCTCTACTAACGTCAGATAAGGCGAGAGCGATGCGAACGTGATATATTTTTTTTTTTAAGCCACAGATAACACAGGTTATACAGAGAAGTTTATTGAATTTCTTAAAGCTGGTTCACAATTGCTTGATGTCGGAATGGTATAAAATAAATTGTTTATATTTTTCCATACCAATTTGTATAATTAACTAAGTAAAAGGATACATATTATACTTAAAAATAATTAAGCTTATGCATTTGTATTATACTTCATTTTGTTTGTTATAGGTAGGTATAGGTATATTGCAAAAATTGCCAGATCACATAGTCTGGGACTCGACTTTGAAATCAATAATTCGAACTTCGGATCGCCCCGTCACTTTCTTGCGAATTAGTGACGCGTCGAGAGCAAAAGGGATAGCAATAGACGAAGTTCGAATTACGGATTTCAAAGTAGAGCCTCTGTTATGTCTTGACAGTAGTGAAGTTTTTTATGTTATGAGTTCGGTTTTACGATTTGTTTGTTTTGTTTACATTACATTTCATGCGAGACGGAGACGCGGCGCGCCAAATTAAAGATCCCATATGCTCTCCATGAAGTACTACGGCACTTAAATCTGGGTCCGACCGTCGGACTCCGACGCAGTCCAGTGACGTTCTGTATACAATAGCTACTTTTACTTGGCAAAATTGAGCCATCGGGCAGAAGCAAGCAGAAGTAGGAGGGTTCTGTACCCTATACTAGAACTCCGAATTCAAGTCTCGAGTGACGTGCAGAATAGCTGGAGTTTGGCGGACAAGTTTATTATCCTTGGAATTGTATTTATATTGTATCCTTGAAGTTTATTATACGTGAACGGGGGTGGAATTGGTGAATATACGGATTAAGGACAACTGCGAATGTGGTTTTGATGAGAGATCGGTAGAAGATATTTATCTTCTATGATTGCCTAAGACGAAATCCTCTTGCTAATAATATCCCTGAACATACTTACTGAGTTTAAATCTCTGTTAGGTCTGAGGCCCGTTTCATGAAGCTACAAGTAACAAATTACAAGCGGAACTCTCCTCCTCGCAAAAGGAGTTAGAAAGAGACTTCCGCTTGTAATTTGTAACTTGTAGCTTCGTGAAACGGGCCTCTGGTATAAAAACATTTTTAACATGACAGTCTAACAGGTAACATAGATTTCTGAGGTTTTTTTAAACAACTTAAAAAATAGCTTCTGCTAAATATTTTATGAAAATATTTTTGTAAAAGTACCTAAGTTCCTTGAATAGGGTAAGTAAAGCTTTTTGAAGGGGTGTATATTATATTTTTTTCTGATAGTGTTTGGTCTATAAACCAATAATCTACAGTTATTTTTTTTAATCATTATAGTTCTTCTAAAATACCTTTTTTTTAAGTCCGTTATAACTCTTTGAGCGTTACGGAACTATACGCGTTACCTTAGCCTAAATGATAATTTAAAAAAAAGACGTAATATGACAGTACCTTGTCTGAGTTGTCTGTTGTCAAAATTGACAAACTAATAATGGTTTGGCTTTCGTTTGTTTACCTCCGTGTTATTTACTAATTGTTTCCTTGAATTTTACGACGACTTCTGCTCAGACCCTTGAATTTGGATATTATCGCATTTCTCGACGACCACCGCAACGCTTTTTTGGACTTGGATTGGATCTACTCTTGACGACGATTGCCGCGCGAATTTTGGCTGACGATTCTTACTATCCCTGACGACCCCTGCTCTGCCTTTGGATTACACTTTTTTTGCCCTGACACCAGGCGATATAATGAGTGCGTCAAACGAGTTCGTGCAAGCTGATTCCAGAAATTTACCTAATATGAACATGACGGTGGTTTACACAGCGACACCTTATTTTAAAGCAGCGGTGTGGAGGGCATGCGATAAAAACGGTACGGATACGATGCGTCACTGCGATTCCGTACCGTAGCCGTATTTTAAGCAGCGGTGGGGTCGAACCTTTAAGTGGCGTACGGCGCCGTGTCGTGTGTGGTTTGAAAAAGCTATACTACTGCATTCTTTCTTAACTTAGGGCCAGTTGTTCCAGCAGGAAATATCTAGTTTTAGTCAAACTAAGTATGGAACTATAATTATGTCAAATCTAGATTGAAATCTAAAACCAGGTTATCCTTTTGCTTCTAGCAAGCGGCCCTTAGTGAACCCATTTTAATCAAAGCCAGAAGTGTTAATGTTATGAAGTGCTTTAATAAAATAAAACAAAGTTTTTAAATATGAACTGTATTTTTATTATATTACCCTGTAAATTTGCTAGAGCACAGGCAATGGTCAAACTCTCATCAATGTATCTTATATAACTGTGATTAATTACTGAGTGAGGTTTCAGGAAAGTGAACTCCCTCACCCTCCATATCACGCGCTCCACATGTATCCTTAGACTTGCGATGATTTTGCTTTGAATGACTTCTTTTTATGTTGGCGTTTTAGTTGATGATACACTCGAAGGGTGAAGGAGTTTTACATGTTTGTCTTTAAGAAGAATCTCTATCCCGTTGAAGCCTCGATCGGCTAATACCACAGCCCCTGGAGGAACAATATCAACAAAGCCACTACATTCTGTAATGGCTTTGTCTAATATCCTTACTCCATAGCCTTTTGAAATAAAACAGATAAAACCGTTTGGGCAGCAAGCTATAATATATTTTAATGTGTTACAGTACTTGTATTGTCACCATGTCCTGGCTTGAGTTACAGGGTCTGAAGGGGTCTCTATTTGAATTTCAAAACAATCGATAATACATTGGACATTTGCATATCTGGCCTTAAATACTGGAGGTAACGTCTTTTTTATTTCTATAGATTCTGGCAGTTAAAAAATTATATTTTTCAAGTATTTTTCCAGATGCGGCGTACTCTTAATATTTTTTGAACGGTGACTTTGCTCAAGTTAAAATGGTCTTCTTTGTAGAGTATCATTTTGTTTTATTTTAAACATAGTTGCTTTGCCAAAAAATCTATAACCCAATAATACTGTTTCGGCACTTCAATATACGTATTGGGTTTTTCTTTTATAAGGCTCATTATGTGCTGCTGTCCAGAAAAATGTCTGTGCTTTGCAGACACATATTCCTTGTTGCTTGATGATGTTGAGGTTGAAGGGCTCGAGGGCTCAAACATTGTTGGTGTCGCAAAGCCACTTGATGAAAGAAAATTTGGTTAAAGATACTGCTTTAATATTAGCTGTGCTTACTATGGATTTTATCCTGGCTGCCTTATGTACTTTTTGAAATTCATACTGACTTGCTGAATCACATTGACATGCTCTTCACAGACATACAAGAGTCGTTTTGGGCAATTCCTTTCCATGGTTAGGCACTTATTAGGCTTTTAGACCTTTTGGTATGGACAAGAATAAGTGGCATTGGGATGGTCTCTTCTAAATTTTTTACACGACGGTACGAAACATCTTACTTCATCCTTGTAATATACTCTATCATAAGCAGCGTTTGCGGGACTTATATTTGATGTATCCATTATATAAGGATGAAGATGATGCAAACAACTTGTATCGTAGTCCAAAAACTAATGCAGAGGTCGTCAGGGATAGTAAGAATCGTCAGCCAAAATACGCCGTCAAGAGTAGTTCCAATTCAAGTCCAAAAAAGCGTTGCGGTGGTTGTAGAGAAATGCGGTAATATCCAAATCCAATGGTCTGAGCAGAAGTCATCGTAAAATTCAAGGAAACAATTGGTAAATAACACGGAGGTAAACAAACGAATGCGAAACCATTATTTATTTTATTCGTTTGACAATTTTGACAACAGACAGACAAAGTACTGTCATAATACGGTTTTTTTTTTAAATTATCATTTAGGCTAAGGTAACGCGTATAGTTCCGTAACGCTCAGAGAACTGTCATAACGGACTTAAAAAAAAGGAATTTTAGAAGAACTATAATGTTTAAAAATAAAATAACTGTAGATTATTGCTTTATAGACCAAACACTATCAGAAAAAAAAAATATACACCCCTTCAAAAAACTTTACTTACCCAATTGTTATAAATATCATTCTCCCTTATCTTGGATTTAATTCACCAATCACAATTACTTAAATGGTAAGGTATTGTATTTTAAGAATGTTTTATCCTACCCAAGTATTCAAAGTTACTGGTTGTGACTGCAGCAATTATTCTCATTGCTGCAGTCACAACCAGTAGTAACTATGAATACTTGGGTAGGATAAAACATTCTTAAAATAATAATAAATAACATATTGTCTTTTCCATTTCCCATCCTAAAGTTTTTAAGAATTGTTAATTTTTACATATACCTTTATATAATAAATCATCATTAACAAGAATATTTTCCCTATAAAGTCTTAGTCTCTTACTTTATTATTTATTAAAGCAACATCCAACCTAGGCCGAGTAGTGAGTGTTTTAATCCTTGATAGAAATGGGATCGATTGGCATTTAAAAAAAAAAACTCAAATCTGACGATTTTCTCGCTGACTACTACATTTTATCAAAAATCTGTGAATGTTGATTTTCATTACTTAAAAAGTTAGTAAATGTCTCCTTAAAGCATTTTCGCGTAGCAAGGGATCTAGTAGCTGCCCTTACTGCCCCTTCTCAACTTTCCACCCTGTATACAGAAGCGCTACAAATCAAAAATAAACATAATTCGATCTCAAACTTAAAATAAATAGCATTCCGAATTTAAATGAAACAAACACATTTTGATTTATGTCTCTTTGCTATTTAAGCAACAATGAAATTGAATATGAATATGAATGAATGAATAATGAAATTAGTTTTTATGATATTAATAGAGTGGGAGGGCGTCAATGTATAGGTATATGTTAATAAAACAGAATATTTATAGTATACAATAAACATTTTGTTGTATTTTTATTTAATTCAATTACCAATACCAGTAGTTACACTAAAGACAGAGATAAATTAAACAACTGTATAACTTTTTAACATTTTACTACCTATATAAAATACAACATAATAAGTTCGGTTATGTATGTAAACACTGATCAGCGGTTCCCATCGATTTTTTCTTGAATTTCCTTTGAATTTTATTTTTTTCTTTATAATGGTTCTTGTACCTGTATTTGGAACTAGACACTTTTGAGCAAGACGGCAAAGACTGCTCTTGCGTCGTGAATGTTTGTGACGGAGGCCATAAAAAGTCTGTGATGGCTGCTAACTGAAACAAGAAGAAAAACAATTACTTTTACATGTGATTAGTCATAAGGGGGAGGAAGGGGGTGGGCTTGTAACGAGGTGTATTCACCTATGTGTTACACCTTGTTCAACTAAAATCGTTCTGCCATTTTCTATCTGGCTATATCTATTTTTAATTCTAAATTTGAGTTCATTCTTAATTTTACGATCGCCTGCGCATGACGACAAGTTCAGTCGCTCACATGCTTCCAAACTATGAACAAGTTCCAATCATAATACATTTTTATCTACATCCATATCATAATTTCAATATAATATGTTCAGAAGCGATAAGCAAATGCCCTACATTATGTTACCTGTATCTGTGGTTGCACTGTAATGTTAACATTAAAGTATAACATGTCAATAAAGTATCGGTTATCGCTGTAGTTGAATCTTAATGTTCACTTAACAGTATAAGTGACCTGCACTTTAATGTGAACATTAAGATGCAGGTACATTAAGATGCAGGGTAACGACGGATACAGGTTTCTCACATATTGTAGAAAATTTATGATATGTATGTAGATAAAGTTATGTATGCGACTGTACGCATAATTAGGCATTAAAACAATCGTGTGATCTTATTATGAAACTCGCCTTACGGCTCGTTTCATAAAACCACACTCGTGTATAATGCCTCTCATTATGCACCAGTCACATAAATAACTATTATAAGACGGTAAAAATAAGAGTTAGTTTTGTAATTATTTGGAGCGGTGTGGAGAAAGTCCTGATGCCCTCATGATTTAAAGGATAAACAAGTTGTTTGCACTGGACTTTTTTATTTCCAGCTCGGTCACCAAAATGTAAGGTGGCTTTTTCGACTTTTTCCGGGATGATTGAGGCCTACAAATAAATACTGTGATAATAGCTTTTAGCAATTATCAAATAACCTAGGAGAATTATGTAACATTATTCTGCCATATAATTATGGATTTAAAAGAAAAAAAACTGATGAAACAAAAACCACTACATAAAAATCACAAGCTGATGATGATCTAGTGAAGGTACAAAATTTGACCTCCAAAAGAAAAAAACATTTTTATAGAGGTAAAATAAAACATTTAAATTATTTTAATAAATGTTTGCAAATATAGAAAGTGTGCATATTCCAATTAAAATATAATGATTTACATATCTCCCATTTTTTATACCGATTCTAAAAACTTATTGATCACCCCTCATACTACTTCTATGGTACCTCCATGTGTAATATTTTTATTAACATAAGTAATTGTTTTTAAAAGTAGCAAGTGAGTCTTTATACAGTGTGTAAATGGTATACGGGCATTTATTAAAAATGGACATAGATTAAGACTCTAATAATCATAAACAGAAAGAGTTATTTTGATTATGCTAACGTATACACCGTTATTAATTTTTGAACATACCATCGACCCGCAATGTACATCTAATTCCATCTGTCATAACTTTGAAACATCATTAATTGCGTTTTTAATTAATTGCTTTTTTTGTTATACATTGCGTGTTAAATTATTTTGTATGGTTAATTTTTTTTTATTTACTTTTAACAAAAGCTGCCTAAATGTGCTCATTAGGGGCTATTCTTACCACAGTTAAAAGGAACGCCCGTATACCATTTACACACTGTATGCCAAAATTTGAGTGAAATCGGGTGAAGTTATGGGTAATTTGGAATGAAGGCTTCTATTTCAACATTAAGGCTAAATATAGTGTAGGAATTTCTTAATTACACGGATACCTACTAACTATTTTGTAAATAGTGTTTTACCTATGAAACTAGCAGTCCAGGTTCCATTCCCGGTAAGAACACATATTGGATGAATGACCTATTTTGAGTCATGGATATTTAATTTTCATTTTGGTACATACCTATCTCTCTAATAAGTATATAAAATTATCGTGTCACAGTGTTTGTAACAAAACTCCTCTGAAACGGCTTGACCAATTCTTATGAAATTTTGTGTGTATATTCAGTAGGTCTGAGAATAGGACTAAAAAGTATATTTCTTAAGTATTGGATGAAAAAAAATACTCCCCGGCGGCGCCGGGCGCGGACAGCTAGTATAAATATAATATTAATATAAATACGTATGTTGTCTAGTAGCCATAGTACAAACAAACCTAAAGATTATTTTGTGACTACAATCAATTTGTATAAGATTGTCATATTTTTATTTCAGCTATTTACTAACATACATTTCCATACCACCAAGAATAACCAGAGATTTCACAGGCAATAGGTTCATTTTAATTCTTCTGACGTGTGGTATGTATGAGATTCATAATTTGGAATGTAATAGCTTGTCATCCTATTTACCCTTGTATTTATCAATAAGGTATTCATTATAACAATGAAGTGAATGAATGAATGAAGAGTTGTTACAATAAAATTTAGTAAGGACGGATAATGCAAATTCAATTACAACCCAGTAATAACATGTGGGGGAGATCATCTGATGATGGTCCTTTTGGTAAAATAAATACCAAATAAATAATGTAAGCTTCAGGTATGTTTTTTTCGTAACAATTACGTTTAATAAAAAAGTAGAAACATCAATTTGTGAACTTGTTAGATTAGCCTCGCAAAACAGTTAAAGGCTAGGTACGAAAGCAACAAGCAATCGGTAAACCAACTCGTGACAAAATTATATTGTTTTAAACCTCTACTAAGGTTAGCTCAGTCTAATAATGAATGAGTTTATTACCCAAATAAGAAAAAAAAATACCTGCTATAATATTTCTCAACTATGTCCCTTCTTCCAGTAGCAACTGTAAACAAACGTAAATACACAAAAATAATATTTCACCACCACCACACAACCACTTTCCACATTATGGTCAACAAATTCACTTCACTCACATTTACACAGCCATTATTTTAGATGGCGGCCATCTTTCGTCTGAGAAGTCAGGGTACGTTTCCACTCAAACAATGCTGAGTGAAAGAGTGAAAACAACACGTAACGCAGGTTCTGATTGGTTGATTTCTCTCTTCACCTTTGCTTCTGTTTAGGGAAACCGCACCCTAAATCAATTCACCTCTAAAATAGGAGCCTTTCAATTTGACACTAATGTGATCTCGTTGTCGAACGAGTGAACGAATTGAGAAAGTTAAGAATTGCGTGATAGTAAGGACAAAAAGTTCCGCTTACGTCTGTGAGCGCTAGTATCGCTATTACCGTGTTCGGTGTAGAATACGCAATAATTAGTTGGAAATTAAAACATGATTAGGTACTGCCGTCGGTAAAATCGTTATGTATTAGGTCATTTTATTACTAAAGTACCGGAAAATGCTACATACGTAATTTTAAAACTCTTTAGTAAGTATATAAATAAGGGCTAGTTTAGGGCATTTGCGACAAGCCTTAGGTTTCAAACGTCATTTTACTAATATGACAGCAAAAGTCAATTGTCAATGTCAGAAATGACAGGCAATGTGAAGGCGATGTGATGTGTGATCGCCTCTGCGTTCGATCACTTCTGCTTTTGACAGAATCACCCCCCTGTATATTTATCTATTCATGAAACTTTATCTATTCTACTAGCTTTTGCCCGCGACTTCGTCCGCGTAGAACTCGTTTATCGCAGTTAAGTGTTTTAAGTAATTTTATAGTTTAACATCCTCCCAGGCCAGGATGATCTTTTATATAATTTTGAGCTCCACATTTAAATTGAAATTGAATTGAATACTTAACGTCGTCTAGGTTAATACATTTTTGTATACCTACAATATTTTTTGTTTTGCCATCTTTCGCTAGAACATGAAGATTTGGTGGGCTGGATACTCGTGAGCATGCTATATACAGTTGCCCATGGGAAAAACAGTTTGCTTCAAAATGTATGCCGGCTACTTATACTGTTTGTCGTTGCGCTTTGCTTATGGTCATGGCAATAGCTGTTTTTAGAGCACTCTTTTAAAGTTAAATGGTAAATCTTTCGGAATTATAGGAATGCGGGGAATAAAAACATTTTCTCCTTTAGCAATTCCAGACATCATTATTGCCCTTAGGCCGACCTTACACCTGTAACCTATTGTTGTGTCTATGACATGACATTGTCTTTCGAAAGATACTCGTAGGCCTTCTACGTGATATTTTTAGGGTTCCGTACCAAAATGGTAAAAAAGGAACCCTTATGGTGAGACTTTGTTGTCTGTGTGTCTGGCATGTCTGTGAAGTGTTCATTATTCAGTTTTTGAGAAATATCACAAAACTTTTTAAATCTGTATTAAAATTTAGGCTAGTCGAAATGGACCTTATTTCATAGAAAATAAAGTTCAAAACCAAATGAGTATTTTCTTTTGTGGTTAGGTACCAAGCATATTATCTTAAATACGGAGCCCTCAGTGCGTGAGTCCGACTTGCACTTGACCGGTTTTTTTTTATTTATCGACCCATTAATTTTGTTTTTCGGTGCTAATATTGCCCTTTCACACAATCATTCTCTATTCTTTTTATTGGTTTGTAGATCTGGGTACACGTTATTTTTTAGATCATCTGTGTTTTGTACAATATTACGGAATTAGCTTTTTAATGTAATCATATCGTTACTACCTCTTGCCATATCATCTTCGCCAATTTTTAGTAGAACTGCCGCATATTGCCCCGACCGTGTGAAACATTTTCTTTACATATACCTACCCACATTTTACTTGCATTTATTTTATCCGGCAGCGTGCCCCATAATTACTCAAAAGCTTGCCCCTAGTTATCACCGGTAGGTAGATGAGAATCTGTTTAAATTCGCCATCTAAAAATACCACGATTTTTTCAAGTGATCATAAATCATAACCGCCCTAATATTTAAATAATAGCTGTAGAAATAATATACTTACGCCTTGAATTAGTCTTAGTCATGAAAATGGCGGAAAAATGTTCAAATCTGGATATGTCAACGCTGTCAACATCAATCTGACACCGCTCCTTTTTACATAGACTAACAAAACAGAATGTACAAAGACTGTCCCATGTTGTCACCCACATGACAGATGCCATAGGAGAAATAAATAAATCAATTTTACAATTAAGACCATAATTACTAATATAGAATGAGATTTAATATTACTAACAATCCGTCACCCCCGCAGAATAAACCCATAAAGTGCTTTTATAGGCTTTTTAATGTTCATGCATTTTTGGAATCTACAAGTTTAAATACATACCCTGATTTCTTTTTAGATTTTCATATGGAATCTTAACGAAGATACGGATTTTTAGGTATTTATTCTTTAAAATAAAAGTATTTACAAAAAAACGATAATATATTCTTACAAAACGAAATGTTAGTTATTATTTTGTGACATAATGTTATGATGGTATTCAAATTCATTAGCACGGGACGTTTGACAGCGAACACTTTTATAGGTTTATTCATGTGCATGATTATAAGAGAATATTTTGTGTTTTCCGTTTACATTAAACTTGCGTTTCAAATCTGACGACAAAACCATATTATAGATTTATTCATGTGCATGATTATAGGACAACGAAATGTTTTATACTATTACACAAAACTTGCGTTAAATAACTAACTGTGAAGAAATGTTATTATTATAATGTTAGACAAATGTTCTGGCAAACGCCCTTACGGCTTACATTAAAATTTGTTTAGGTACTAAACACTGCGATATTTTGCTCTTTTTCTATTCAAGTACAAATTTATTGCTGTTTCAAAACGGGACAACATCAGTTTCGTTTTGCCATCTTTTTTTCGTTTAGTTTGCTTAGCGGCACATGCTCGGAATTTTGTTTTATTAAATGCGATTGCAATTGTCATGTGTAGGTACTTGTTTGATAATTTGTGATGAAGTGCATTATTTAACCTGTTTGACAAAAATGAAAATTAAACAGGACCCAATATGTTTTTGAAATATGAACCCACGGACACGGAGAATGTTAATGTCTTGTGAACCAAAAGAAAATGATAAGTTCCCATATACAACCATGATAATAATTAAGTTTTTAAATGAGTATTTTGAGTGTAAATCTAGAAACATCTCCGGCTCTTAGACAAACCAGTGTAGGTAGGTATCTATTCTCTTTAAAATTTTTGCTGGTGAGCCAAACTTATTGACCCGTCAATCCGTAGGTATAAACTGTGTCCTTGCGCGTGTCTTTAAGCCTTGGTTGTATTTGGAAGTTTATTCGTCAAGGATGCACGTACAGTCAACCAATTTGATTTCTAGGCCACTTTGGACTATGTTAAAGTGACGTTGACAACCAAACGTTACAGACTTCTTATGATTTGGTTTACAACGTCACATTGACAAAGTCCATAGTGGCCTAGGAATCAAATTGGTTGACTGTACCTATATTTATATAGTATGTCTGATAGGTACCTAGCTCACTGCACATATTACATATCGACAATTGTGCGGGTCTAGTTAATATCATTATGATTATCGGTCGCAATGAGAGACCAGATTTGTTTTGACAATAACCTAGACAGTGGCATGGATGTTCTTCTCTTGAATACCTACTACATGGCAATCGACGACAACGGCAAGCATACTTTTAATTTCAGACAAAAATGAAACAAATAGGTTGAAAATTAAACCAATATATTGACATAAGACCCTTTGTACAAAATACAGAAAATTAAGAAAGGTTCGCGCAACAAGAAAATAAGTAATCAGCGTTCAACTTACAATTTAAAGATTTCACTTTTTAATTATATAATTTAACTATTAATACTTTAATCTACTTTGTTGACCTAACCAGATATTGATGTACAAGAGTCAATTGTGACAAATAGTACTGTGATACAGCCAGTACAAAACCGTCAAAACGAAAACATCAGTGTGGAGACAAATGTTCCTTATGGTAATTTGATTTAAATACTTACTTCGCCCCTGTTCTTGTCGACAAGTTACCTATTAACTGATGAGCGGAAGTTGTCCAGTCTGTATGTGTTTTTTAATTTCTACTCGATCTTGGAGTTGCGTTTCTTGGGGGGGTTGAGAACTTGAGATGGGCCTTGTGTGCCACTTCAACCATTGCTGATCTTTTGTGGCAGCCCTTTGTTTAGAGCTCACCGCAAAGGCCCGTTGCGTCCAGGAATTTCCAGATGCTTTTGGCAGCGAGGAGTTGTATTGTTTGTGGGTCCATGATAATGTCGCCCTAGGTAGATACCTACTTCTGTTGCACATTAGTGTTCCGCAAGAACAGAGGATGCGTATTGCTGCCTTCTCTCGTCTCCTGACAGAACCTGCATGTCGCTTCTTGTTTCATGCCCGTTAAAAACAGATGTCTGTTCAGTTTGCAGTGGCCAGTAAGGATCCTAGTCACTGCGCAAATTTCTCTTTTGAGTTATAGAATCTCTTTGGAGAGCTTGCTTTTGAACCCTTTGATTAGTGATTTCGAGTGATCGCCCTAGATTTGTATAGGTCGCTTAGCAGAGAATAGGTTTTTCGTTTTGTGACATCACAATGGAACCATCTGTATACCAAATGTCTTCGTAGTCCAACTGGCCTTTCAGCCATTCGTCTCTGGTTAACTTACGGCCATCCTAGATATTCAAACCGTGGATAGACAAGGCTTCCTTCGGGATAACATTTGAAAAAAGGGTAAAAATGCTTATTAAAGCTTAACACTGTATTTGATATAATCCATGACAATTTAGTTATTTCACATATTGCCGAGAGTGATTCTAAGGCTGATTAATATTAGAAATCTCTAGCCCAAAAACCCAAGCTAAGTTAAAAATACGAGTTTGGTTTTCGAAATATTGTCTTAAATATGTATTCGAACTTTAACCCCCGATGGTACCCATTAAAACAACGTTTTCAAGCAACAACGTGACACCGTTAGTTTCAATCACAGCGTCGCTTCTGTAACGTTAATCAATGATCGCGTGCTTTTTTTGTATTGATCGCTCCAGTTATAGGAGGGATATGGTTGTCCTTGTCTTTGATGTCACATATCATGGCGTCACATTTGTTACAACAACAAATTTGAATTATTTATTTTGCTTCTTTATAGCATTTTGTACATTGAATTTTTAAAAATCTTTAAATTAAGTTTCGATGTAATAAACGGAGAATGAAATTTTGATATTTGTAATCACGTGAAGTAATCGACGGCCCTCGAATAGGGTTTTAAACATCGAAATATAATAAGTATGGAAGAGTAATCGACGCTCAAAATCTGCCCCACTGACTTAGTGCCGGCGGGGGTGGAGCTATTAATGAGTGCCGAACTGTCTATCAGTCGACTTTCTGACGTAGTGTCAAACAGTTGTTTACAATCACAAAAGAAAAAATCGATATTAATGATTACCGGATTTAAATGACGCTGCAACCATGCCAAGTTGCATTGTAAATTGGTGCAGTACCCACACAGATGCAAAACAAAGCGATATTTATTTTCATTAGTAAGTTATTTAATTTTTAATATTCCATACCAAAATGTCATGGCCGATGTTATGCAATATATCTTTGAAAAATGTGAATTACAAGCAACTACTTCGAATGAATAGGAAATTAAATTTTATGTCATCTTTACTATCGTTAGTTTATGTACATAATAAAAAAAACGAAATATGACCTTTTCCTTTCGAAGTGCGGAACCCTAAAAAGCAATAGGCTTAATATTAATTGATACTTGTACAATAACTGAGTTGGTAAAGCTAAGATTGTAAGGGCCTGTTTCACAATCGACAAGTAAATTTATCTGCCATTTAAAGTTGGCTCTCTCCTTGTCTATTTTCAAGTGTAAGAAAGAGAAAGGGCTAAATTTATCTGTCAAATACGCTTTACTTGTCGATTGTGAAACAGGCGGTTAATATAAATTATACTGTCACGTATCTTTATGCCTATAAGAATAAAAAAGGGGTTGCAATATATTTGGCACTTTAGATGCTAAAGACTATTTGACGCTGACTACTCTTACAACATAATATCTTCTGATATACTATTTTACAACTTTATAATAGTGTAACATAAGTAAGTATGTTAAATGATTCAAGGGGAACAATCATTCAATAATATAAAAAAATATTAATAAAATTCGTTATTCAATTACTGTGTTGTTTTTGTATTAAACCATCCACGTCAAATGTTGAAAGACATGGCCGCGTTCAAGTAACCCTTATGAATAAAAATATTGACCAATGGAAATCTTGTGTCAGAGAGCTTGTAACCAATTGCAGATTTTTGTCTTTCAAACGGTATAAAACCTTACTGAAATTACTGTCTACTCAAACGTTATACCAGCATCTGACATAAATGACTTCATACCTTAACTCAATTAATATTTAGTTGATTATTGAAACCACTCGATACATAAGATCTTTTCATTTCAAAAAGTGGGCGTTTTGGAGCGGATTTGTCAGTCGTTTTTGTTAGACGTTACTCTTCCATACTTATTATATTTCGATGGTTTTAAAGAAATACTTACGATTGGGCTAATTTAATAATTTCTTAGTTGTTGTAACTTTAATCGAGAAATCCTGAAATAGTTGTACTTTTATTTGTTACGAAGAGTAATTATACAGAGTTTCAAGTGACCAGCTCAATCCGCTAACTTTTTTCCAAACTAACGTTGACCCCTCTTTCCTCCCCTAAGATTTTCATATTTTAATTTATTATTATACATATATAAACCTGGTCTCCGGTTATTGAAACGTTTTAGTGAAAACCGCATTGACATTGGTTCAGTGGTTTTCAGTTGATGCGAGGAGAAACAAAATTTAATAGACAAACAGACACCAACTCTAAAAATTGTAGCAACGTGTTCTGCTGCTCATTCTGAGGTCCCCTATAGTACATTGTTGTTGAGGTTAGAAAGTTAGCAAAAGATGGACGAGTTAGTTCGAGGGCCGACGCGTAGCGGAGGCCCTCGAAAGTACGAGTCCATCTATTGCACTTTCGGCCGAGGCTTAACACAGTGCTTTTCACGACTACTGCGAGGAAATAAAAATCCATTCTTATAATAAATTTTACGCTCTCCCGCCAAATTTTACTTTTTTTTGAACGATACCTTTCTTAGTGGCCAGTCATTTAAAGGCGTTTTTTAAACTGACAACTCTGACCGTGACAGAACTATATTTCGGTATTCCCTTGGTTGACATAACAACTTTTCTGCTATTCTCGGTTTGCCTAATATTGTTTGGAATATTTAACCATTTGTTTAACATCACTTTTCATATTTTTTGGTTAGTATAATGATTTATTGATCGAATCGCTTTTAGTCTAATAGACGTTTTGCACCATTTTTGTATAGTATATTATTCTTATACCTAACTGTTGTTTAGTATACCGCATATTTAATCTAAATGAATAGGGATACTGATCATTCGATCGAAATTCGTTTTGCCTAATTTACATTTTGCATTATTTTTATTTAAGTAGTCTATATACGTATAGAGTCTAACGATTATGTCGTCTAATTAAGTGTTCCCTTCTTTATTAGGCAGGTTAGGTCGAATACTATTTTAGAACCGACTTCAGGGCACCCCATATCCACGTGGTCTTGTCTGCCCTACCCCTAGAGTGTTTTTGCAAAACGCGGAGCCAGAAGCTCGCGAGGAGGGCCCGAGTGTAGGGTGGGTCCCTCGAGCGAGAGTTCTGGCGAGAGCCCACTAATTTCCAATATCTGCCCGTTGATTCATTTTTAAATTCAATTATTTATGTAAAATAATTTAATTTGCATTTAATGTTGATTTGTGAATTGACTATTAGGCAATATGATTATTGTATATAGGTACTGATATTATGCATTATGAATATAAGGCAAAACAAAATTATGTCAAATGAATGATATAATTGACAAAGTGATTATTAGGCAATAGGTGTATTATACAAACTGATATTATGCACTACAAAAATTATACAAACCAAAATTATATAGTTTGAGTGTTTATGAAAAATAATATTATATTAAACGATTACTAAGCGAAGTGAATGTTTATGACAAGTGATTTTAGACAAACTGCAATTATGCCAATGGCAAATAGATAAAAAGTTGTTATACCAATCATTAGACAACCCTATATTTCAGATGATTAAAAACAGACATTATATGGCTGTATGGAATCTGATCCCTTTGCCTATACGTGAAGAGATGAATATTATTAAAAAATAAAACTACTTCTCATTGGCCAATTTAATTTCATATGCAGCACAAGTCGTGTTCTGATTGGTCGAATCAGTGATCAGCTACCGATGTGAATGGTCGACTTGCTCAATGGAACAGGACAACTATGTTTTAGTAACCCAGGATAAATTCATAGAAGGCCTGCTCATTCAATGTACAACTATTGGTTGTTTTGGGGACCATGAACAGACCATCTTTCGCCACATTTCCGAGCAGGTGGCGTGAAAAAGTATTTTTAAGTTCATATCTCGAATGTACAGATTTTTTCCCTTCTACAACTTTATTATATGTATAGATATAGATATAGATACCTATATTTTTATAGCCTATAACCTGGCCGGGGATTTTCTCGACAGATTAGTAAAGTTTGCATCAAAATCCGTTCAGCCGTTTTCACGTGATGCGCGTTCAAATAAACAGACAAACAGATAAACAGACAAAAATTCTAAAAACTTTTGGAACGTGTTCTGTTATCGATTCTAAGTATCCCCAGCCAACTTTTTTTAGAATATCTGCCATTTTTCGACCCTCTTCAGCTTTATTATATGTATAGATAGATGGATAACTGATTTTGAATCGTCAACTATTCAAAAAGTACAGTTTTAATCTATTCATAAAGTGAAAAACCCCATCTATTCTATAACTGATTTTGAATCGTCAACTATTCAAGAAGTAGTTTTAATCTATTCAAAAAGTGAAAACTCCATCTAATCTATAACTGATTTTGAATTGCCAACTATTCAAGAATTAGTTTTAATCTATTCAAAAAGTAAAAACTCGTATGTATTCTATAAGTGATTTTTGCATCCCCAACTATTCAAGAAGTAGTTTTAACCTATTCAAAAAGTAAAAACTCGTATGTATTCTATAACTGATTTAGAATCATCAACTTTTCGAGAATTGCAATTTATTCATAATTTATCTACTACATTACATAATAGTATAGAGTAAGGTATCTATGTTATTCAGGAAATGAAACAAATATAGATTTAATTTGTTTATTTAAAAAATCGTATTTCATAATGTATAGCCGTTACGATCTACCGACAAAGACTCTTCAATTTTGTCTAACACATGCCGCGTCGATAGGTATACGTCGTCAATTAAAGTGCTTTTCAACGCGTACTGTGCACATAGTTCTGCTTTGCAATTACATACTTGCTGGTCACTGTTAATTTCATTTCCTCTTCCCCCCGGACCGCCTTCTGGTGTTGACGCACAGTGGATCGAAATGAATAAAAAATGGACATTCGCAATTTTTTCTAAAAATCCTATTTTAAAAAATGCTTTTCGGTTGGAAATTATGTGAGGAATAAAAAATGTTATATAACATTTTTCAAAACGAGGCTTATTTTAAGCAGAAAAAAATAAAATGTGTTTTTTTTGTATGAAACTAAAAAATAGGTATCTTATTGTAAGAAAACCGTAACCGATCCCGCTTTCAAACCTTTAGAATATCATTGTCCTACTTTAGAACAGTAGAAAATAGTTAAAACCTTATCTCAGTAGGTGCCCGTTTTTTTTTTATAGTCCTATCAAAAGTCAGTAAATACAACATTTTTCTTAGTTATGTATTTTTTTATTTTCATTAAAAAAACGGTATATTCATAACAATTTAGTATAAAAATAAAATATTTATGACATTTTTATACAGATAAATACAAGTTTTTTTCAAGAAAATGGTTCTAAATTACATTGAGATCGGAGCATTTATTGAGATGGTTTTACTAACTATGATAGTAGGTAACAAAAAGTTAAAATATACTTGAAATCAACAATTACAAGTTATAAAAAAAATACATTGTATCTTAGATCTATTTTATTCACAACCTTCTTCTACACTTTCAAACATTTCTATATTTTCAGCGTCATCAGTGCCGAACAAAAACAAACGAAGACATATTGCACAATTTTTTGGTGTCATCTGATCCAAGATTGTCTTTTTTGAGGCCACCGTTAAGTAAAGCGACTAAGAAGACCCTCTCTTCTAAAGCTTTGGAATTATTAATAATAGAAAACATAAGCACTGATGACGCTGAAAATATAGAAATGTTTGAAAGTGTAGAAGAAGGTTGTGAATAAAATAGATCTAAGATACAATGTATTTTTTTGTAACTTGTAATTGTTGATTTCAAGTATATTTTAACTTTTTGTTACCTACTATCATAGTTAGTAAAACCATCTCAATAAATGCTCCGATTTCAATGTAATTTAGAACCATTTTCTTGAAAAAACTTGTATTTATCTGTATCAAAATGTCATAAATATTTTATTTTTATACTAAATTGTTATGAATATACCGTTTTTTTAATAAAAATAAAAAAATACATAACTAAGAAAAATGTTGTATTTACTGACTTTTGATTGGACTATAAAAAAAAAACGGGCACCTACTGAGATAAGGTTTTAACTATTTTCTACTGTTCTAAAGTAGGACAATGATATTCTAAAGGTTTGAAAGCGGGATCGGTCACGGTTTTCTTACAATAAGATACCTATTTTTTAGTTTCATACAAAAAAAACACATTTTATTTTTTTCTGCTTAAAATAAGCCTCGTTTTGAAAAATGTTATATAACATTTTTTATTCCTCGCATAATTTCCAACCGAAAAGCATTTTTTAAAATAGGATTTTTAGAAAAAATTGCGAATGTCCATTTTTTATTCATTTCGATCCACTGTGTGACGTGTCCACTAATCCACGTCGCTCCTTAATATTGTAAAACTAAATAAAATTCTTGATTCAAAATTCGGGTACAAAAATTAGAGGTGCAGAGGACGGAAGGAGGTTAGAAGTGTTCACAACCCAGTCTACAGTAATACCCCTTAACTAACCTGCTGCCCTGGTACTTCGACGCTTGTGAGTCTTACAAATTTCTATAAAACTAAGCGCCTGCGTCTAACTGGTTCCCGAGAATACTGCTCCGGCAAAGCCACACCCACCTTGCCTGTGATTGGCGCACCGAGCTCGAGGAAGCCACGCCCCCGGCCTATCACCGCACGACTGCGCGGGCGCTCGCTAACTACACAACTGCACCGCTACCTGGCCTATGAACGCCTGGTACTATGAAGTCGCACTCGGAATCTGAGTTAACTACACCAACAAAGTTCAACATTATGCGAAAAAAACGGAGTCGTGAGGACAGCTTCTCACAATTCAAGGATGAAATCACCCAAATGATTTCCAGTCTCCTGGCAACCCATCTATCAGAAATCAGGAAAAACACTCAAATGCTTAATGAGATAAAACAGACAAACCGCAACATTGAGGACTCCATATCATTTCTATCTGCCCAGTATGAGGAATTTAAAAGTAAGATAGCCTCGCTTGAAGCAGAAGCAACCGACAACAGGACTCTTATCGCTGCATTAGAAAGTAAAATATCTGAGCTACAACGTGATAATCGCAAAACTCACCTTGAAATAAAGAATGTCCCGCTGCAGCAGGGTGAGACCAAGGACAAATTAGTAAATATGGTGGCTTTACTGGGTAATACTATATCGTGTCCAATAAGACAAACGGACATCAAGGACATCTACCGCATTAGAAATAAAAAGGAAAACCCTAAAACTTCGACCATCATTCTTGAAATGACCTCTACACTACAGAGAAGTGACATTCTAAAGCTGTGTAAAGCTTTTAACGTGCGGAATGCAAACAAACTCAGTGCCAAGCATCTAGGGATTGAAACGAGCCCGGATACCCCGATCTTTGTTGCAGAGCAGTTGTCTCCTAAAGCGGCCCGGCTTTACTTCCTAGCTAGGGAGCTAAAGAAAACAAAGACCTTCAAGCACTGCTGGATAAGTTACGGCAGGGTCTTTCTAAGGAAAGAAGACAACTCTCAGGTTATTGAGGTCACGATCGAATCGCAGATAGAACGCATTTCTAATGGAAACTGACTAGTACTTTTAAGCCTCTCTGTGTTATGTAACCCTGGTAACTACATCTCAAAGATATTGATCATCGTGGTGAGTTGCCTTTTTATGTATTTCTATAGCTGCAGTGCCCTTCAATCTCTCTTAAGGTTATGCTCCCCTGGTAATTATGGAGTGAAGACTTTAACTTTAAATTTGATTTTCTCGATTTTACTGCCTTTTATTCTTCAACGACAACATAAAAAATCAACACTGTTTGCCTCATGCTCCCATGTTAACGAAAACCTCCACTTGGCTCTCCGTTGGTCGTCTACATTTTTTGTATTTTTTAAATGTACATTTATGTTCATAACTGTTTCCTCGATAAGTTGGTCGTATTCATGCGATCCTAGTACTTGTAAGTGCATCCTCCTACTGGAACCACTAAAAACGAACTCCCAACTTACACACATAAACAACTCCAAACTAACACACAATCACACTCTGAAATACACTCTCACATACACTCGCACACACACTTTTACACACATTCCTAAGCAACAGTCTATACACATCCTCAAACTCACTCTTAACCCACACACTAATTATAAAATAAATCCAGACTATAAAGCTAGCTACTCAACTCTCGTATATTCAGATACCTCGGGCCGCATTACGCATTAAATTCATTAAATTCATTAAATTCATTAAACTCAAATTTAATTCATCCCAACATTCGGCTACCCATCTTGTTCTAATTAATGTTATTCACATTCACTAGCCAACTAGACATACTTGACGAAATTGATAACACAGAAATAGCCCAAACTTTTGAGTGTGAACCTCAGGACCTAAGCAAGCATCTTCCGAATGCAAACCCTAAACTTACTGTTATCGCACAAAACATTCGGAGTATATATGGTAACTTCAGCGACTTTCAAATAACTCTCGCGCATCTTAATCTAGAACCCCCCCCCCCCTTTTCATTATAGCAGATGTATAGGCTAGGTTGCAATGGAAGAGGTCATAAAAAAGAGGGCAGCGCAAGGAGACACGCGCAAAGAAAACATTATCTCCAGGCAAAAGAGTAAGCCTCAAAAAAAGGGTAGCCCCACCCATAAAGATGGTGTCCACAGCCACACAAGCGGTCCAAAAAGATCTCCGACCCAACCCTTCCATTGTCGGGCAAAAGAAAGGAAGCCCGTAGTCTGTAAGCATGCATGCGTCAGGATTCCCACTCCGCGACTCACCTAAGTTAATAATAATAATAATAATAATACATTTTATTTCAGGCAACAAGGCCCATATTTACAAATACCTTATAGACTAACATACATATCAATATAAAAACTTAAAACTAACACCGAGGTGACAGAGCAGTGTGGTCCTGTTCTGCCAAAATTGGCATCTTGGACGCTGCCGGTAGGTTGCCCCGAAACCGCCGGAACACGACACCTTTCGGCCAAAAGTCAGGACACTCGACGGTCCCCAGCATAAACCGTGGCACGCGCACTACAAACGAACTGAAGTGCACGTAGCGAAGCGAGCGTAGCTGGAACACCGTCAGACTGCATCCAACCTTCTGACGGACGTACTCCACCACGTCGTCTACCGTTGCAGAGTGGTGCAGGCGAGACACGTAGAGCGCCGTGTTCGGTATAGCCGCCCGCAGCTCGGAATTCGGATCCAGTTAAGCATCCCCCTTCCCATTCCCCATTCCCACCCCCTTTTTTCTAACCCCGCGGATAAATAAACGGAGGAATGAACTTCTCCTCCGGCCTTTCAGCACTGGCTGGGGTAGTATCCGCGGGAGTTTATAACTTCATTCACAACAAGGGGCATTGGTGTTTTTAGCCGGTGCGAGCCCGGCAGTACCTGGGCCCTCCATTCCCAGGTCTCCGGAAGGGATTTTCATCTCTGCCCCTTTTAAATGTAAATTTCAATATCCTGCTAACAAAAGCAAGGACTTAAGTCTTTGGCCCTTCAGGCGACAACCAAAAAAAAAAAAAAACACCCCTTAGGTGTTCGGGTGGTGCGTGCGTCAGGAGGTTGCTTATGTTGACATAGGTACACTTAAGGTCAGAGTTAGCTAGGGTTTAAACAAAGAGATTGTACAGAGGTGCTTAGGGAATGGGGTGTATTTTATATTATTGCATCATCCTACAAGATTAGGGGTGCAAGGGGGGAGAAGAAAATTGGGTTTTCTTGGAGGGGGGGGGACAGAATTGGGGGGATACGCGGAAGGTTGGGGGAGGTCTGTGGGGGTTGTTTCGGCGTGGAATCCTGCCCAGGTCCTGTGCCCGAGGGGTTTGCGTGGTGTCAAATTTCAGCGTAGCGTTTTCCAGAATAGTCCGGGTACCGAACTATTTGTTCCTTAAACAAGCAAGGACTTAAGTCTTTGGCCCTTCAGGCGACAACCCAAAAAAAAAAAAAAAAAACTAGAACCGGATGTCTTAATTCTGACGGAATGTCGACTAAATCCACTAAAACCAATACCGCTTTTACCGAACTACACATGTATATCAACTATACATAATCTCAACCAAAACGGTGGAGTAGCTATCTATGCTAAGGATAAACTTAATTCTAACTTAAAGGAAGTCAAGCTTGAGCATGCATCCTGCATTGAGGCACGATTTAATGACGTTATTATACTTGGAATCTATCGGTCGCCCTCTAACCTCAATGCCCAAAATTTCATAAACTCCTTAAGCCTATACTTAGATACTATAAATTCTACATACACTATAATTATCGCAGGGGATCTAAATATAAATTTACTGTCACGCACAAATGAACATCATCATGACTTCGCAAATAGACATCTCTATCTTAACATGCTAAGTCTATATGGCATCTTACCAGGGCTCCTAAAACCAACTAGAGGCGAAAGTTGTCTTGATCATATCATGTTAAAAATCAATAAGAATAAAACAAACGCACACACAGCTGTCCTAAACACATCCATCACGGATCATAGCACTATTTTTCTAGCTCTCGATGACTGCTTTGTTAATGACACACCCTCTCTAAAAACCGTTGAGCAAATTGATTATGAAAAGGCGGCAGTAAGGCTTCTAGATAAAAACTTAGAATCGCTTCTCTTTTGTAATGATCCCAAACTTGTAATTGAACAATTAATTAGCAAATTAAACCAATCAATAGATGAGAGCAAGACTAAAAAAGTGATACCTAGGAATCGACGAAACATTAAACCCTGGATTACGCCGGGAATCTTGCGTTGTATTAGGAATAGGAATAAGATGCAGCTTAAACTGAGGTCTAATCCAGAAAACGAGGTCCTGAGGACCACATTCAAAAGGTATCGTAACTTCACTAATAACCTGATCAAGAAAGTTAAACGTAACTACGAGCGGGAACTGTTAAACAGTAACCTTAAGAATTCTAAAGCACTTTGGAGTTCAATAAAAACCATTACCAATTACAGAGCAGTTAAAACTCATAACATTGAACTGCTGAAGTATAAGTCTACTCCCCTTGAATCTATCAATCACATTAACGACTACTTTTCTAATATTGGGAAAAAGCTTGCCTCTGAAATTACTAATAATAGTCACATACACACAGCTAGTACCTTTCACACAAACAGTTCTAATTACAACCCCATTTCATCTTTTGTCCTACTAGATACTGATCCACAAGAAGTAACCTGCATCTTAATGTCATTAAAATCAGATAGTGCCACTGGCTGTGATGGTGTGCCAACAAAGTTTTTGAAACTCTGTAAACACAGTGTTATACCTATAATCACTCACCTTGCAAATCTCTGCTTTGCGCAGGGATGTTTTCCATCTGCTCTGAAAAATGCCCTAGTCACGCCTTGTAACACCCCAAAAGTGTGATGTCACCTTTTCTTGCTTGGTTTACATGAAGACGGGGGAGGCGTCAGCCCTGGCTCGCTCAGAGCGCCGTTTTGACGCCTACCATTGACTACTTACAGCTAGTATTCGAAAAGGACTGTCGGTACAATACCTGATCATTTAGTTCATCCTTTCTTTTGTTTGGAGGCTTTCCTCGCTGGTTCCTGGCCGAGTCTCGTGGCGGCTATTTAACGAGCGGACGAGCTTCACGCCCATACTTGAAGGAGCCGGTGTACTTCTAATAACTTGTAAATTACTCTCTCGTCTTGAATAACAAACCGTCGACATTGAACCGGCTTGATTTACACTTAGGAACTCACTTTATCTCACGCATTTCGACACCGAGCGTTTATATCCTAGATCTAGGTTCCTCTATCCACATTCTGAACTCATATTTAACCCGTTTTACAACAGTAATTCCTTGTTATTTTCAATGCAAAACCCGGACAGCGGTATTGTTTGGTTAGTTGTTTTGTCATAGTATAAAACGTCACTTTGACGTTTGACATTAGACTAAGGCATCGTCTAGTCGGCGTGTGAGCAGATTGATTTACCGGTTTCCATCTTACATTCTTATTTACTAGTTCCAGATGTTTTATTCACTTAATTTCAGCTAAGCAAAAGTCCTTCTTTACTGGGAAGGATCGGAAGTGTTAGTGCTTTTCTCTTCGATTTGAATCGGCTAGGTTGGCAGCGACCGGAGATGCATTGGAATGCGGCAGGAACATCACTACGGCGTCACTTACGTTTGCAGGCCGGTCATCGAGAGATGATTCAGATCTTCTGCTGTGATTCCGTGTGAATAAAAGCCGATAAATGCCGTGGCCGAGTAAATCATATCGTTGCTAATCATGTCTAGACGTTTACTTTGCCCTTGAGGCCGGGTTTCACAGTGAGTATGCTGTAACTTTCGCGTATATTGTTCACGGTGCCGCGCCGATGCCGGCTTTTAAGTAAAGACTCACTTCGATTCCTTTCAGGTCAGGATGCCTCTTGTTCATCACGAATAACTGCTGTGCTCGTGTCTTAAGTCTTAACGTGCGCTGTCGCGCGTCTTAAAGGTAAATTTTCATGTTGAAAGTGTACGTCGCAATAGCGTCACGTAATCGCCACGTTCTGTTTCTAAAGTACGCCCGGTCTGTTTCAGATGGTCAATACGGTGTTATTGCTAACCCAACTCTGCGGTCTCTGAGTATAAAAGCCAATTGCTTCTAATTTACTGCCCGAAAAGGTAAACTTTATTCATTAAAAGTGATGAGTTGTCTGGTGACGTGTCTGTGTTCGTTTCTTTTCTGAAATGTTATATTGTACATTTAAGGGCTCCAAGGCTACCCTGGAAGCTCCAAGGCTACCCTGGAAGCTCCAAGGCTACCCTGGAAGCTCCAAGGCTACCCTGGAAGCTCCAAGGCTTTTCTGGAAGCTTCAAGGCGGAGGTTATCGTCTTGCATGCTGCGTGTCCGTGAGTGCTGCGACGTGGCTGTGCATGAGGGAGTAACCGAGCGGTGATGCGCACACCTCTCGTGGGATCCTGCAACCCCGCGTACATGGATGCCGCGTGACGTTAACCTTATTTTCCTTACTTTCTATTTTTCACATTAACCTATTATGCTACCTGAGCCATCCTTAGACTATGTAGGTAACAAGCGCCTCTTTTGTCCTCGATAATTATTCTAATAGGGGATAAGTGTGGCACGGGTTTACTGATGCTAATCTCGTAGGTGACCCGGGCTTCTCTTTACTTACCCATTGTTATCTATTTTTGTAACCTCTAACTGTGCAGGCCTAAAGGCATGGTTGATTAGTATTTAAGTACCAAGCAGGGGGGACGCCCTCTATTCTTACCACTCTTGTTTGGATTGAACCTAATTATAGTTGATTTATTGGGGATGTGAACCTAACCTATACTTATTAAATTACAACGAATGAACTAACGGTTTATTAATTAACTCCACCATCGATCCTGTTTGTGGCCGGTCGCTCTTTCTACGGCGCCCAACCCTCTAGCGATTGGCCCTCGAGCCAAGTGACCACACGACCCCAGTCTCATGCCACGGGCAAAAATCTAGTGTTTCAGCCTGTGTACAAGGGTGGTGAGAGAATCGAACCAAATAATTACAGACCAATCTCGGTGTTAACGGCAATATCCAAAATTATAGAAAAACTTATCAACAACCGACTAATAAACTATCTTAATAAATTCAACTTACTTTATAAATTTCAATTCGGTTTTAGGCAAGGCAAGTCAACTGAAGATGCAGTACTTAACTTAGCAACTTTAATTTCTAATGAAGTAGACAAAGGTAATAAATGCTTATCGGTTTTCTTAGATCTAAAAAAGGCATTCGACACGGTCTCTCACCCAACCCTTGTACGCAAGCTTGAACACTACGGCATCAGAGGACGACCCCTGGAGTTACTCAGAGATTATCTGAGAAACCGTAATCAAAAAGTAAAGGTCGGAGATTGTGTAAGTGCAGATTCAGAGGTCTCCTTTGGCGTCCCACAGGGCAGTGTCCTGGGACCGACTCTATTCCTTACTTATATAAACGACCTAGCTGACGTTTGTTCCAAGGATGGTCATATTGTACTTTACGCGGATGACACAGTTGCTACTTTCTCTGGTAAGAACTGGGAATCGGTCTTTGCCATTGCAGAGGAAACCCTAACTAAGATTAACTTTTGGCTAACTTCAAACCTACTCACTCTTAACTCCGAAAAATCTAATTACATCTGTTTTAGCAAAAATGTCACCTCACAACCCCCTCCAAACCTTAACCTTAGAATACATAAATGTAATCCTTCTATTAACTCAACCTGTGACTGCACAATACTGGAAAAAGTAAGTTCAACTAGGTACTTAGGAATTATTTTCGATCAACGACTATCGTGGCATTCACACTTAGAATACATCAATAATAGAATACGCAAACTGATTTGGCTGTTTAAAAACCTAAGACACATCACGACCACTAATCTGCTTAAACAAATTTACACCGCACTAGCACAATCCATAATGACCTACTGCATTCCAGTATGGGGAGGCGCAACTAAATGTAAATTTCTCGAAGTTGAGAGAGCCCAGAGACATTTGCTTAAAACCATGTTTTTTAAACCGTATAGATTCCCAACCTCGGAACTATACAAACTATGTGAGCTTCTGAGCATGCGTAAGCTTTACATAGTCTCGGTGGTGTTAAGGCTTCATAACCAACTGCCTTTTAAACCATCTAAAGAAGGAAGGAGAACTCTTGCACCTGCACCGGTCCCTTTCAGGAAATCGGCCTTCGCAAGGAGACAATACTGTGTGCAGTCTGCATATATCTACAATAGGATAAATAAAAAAATAAAAATCTACTCAACAAAACGCTACGACTGCAAAAAAAAGATTATAGAATGGCTTAGAGATCTTTCACATGACGAATCTGAAGCACTTCTTTCCCAGATTAGTTATGGTTAACTTGTCTCCACATCTCTGTTGCTTGTTATGTTTTGTTATGCTTAATCAAATAACATAAATATACTTATATAATACAACAATTGTTACAAACAGTACTTAACTCGTAGCGATTAGTCGTAATAATGAGACGACTGACTTTAGTTTGTAACTTATTAGTCTGTGACTCCTTAAAACTATAACTGCATAATACACACACACACACACACACACTCAGACACACACACACACACACACACACACACACACACATTCGCACTCATACACACACGCACTCATGCATACACACATACTCACATACACATACATTCACGTACACACCTACCCACAAACATGCAATCTCAATTTAGAGATCATATAGAATAATTAAATAAAGAGTCCCTAATCAGGGATATTACCTAGTATTAAGTTTTAGTAAATTAATTAAATTAAATCATAAACTACATAGCTACTATCTCACCCCTCTTTATGCTCAACATACCTAATCTGGTTGTACCTGTGAGCAGGAGGGTGGTAGTATTATTTCTGTTCTTTTTCTGTCCTCTTTTGCCTTTCTTGTTTTAAATTGTTATGCAAATGTTCTAAGTATAGGAAGTTTTGTTAAACCCATTGTATTTGGAAGAGCGGGTTCTCCTGATACAAGTATTTAAATACTTAATAGGAGATCCCAACCTTATTGTGATGTGCACTCCTATTGTTTAACCAAATAAACTTTATTTTATTTTATTTTTTATTTATTATTGCTGTCGATAATTTCAATTTTTATCATTTTCGTACTATTTCGCAGTGGTTTCTTAATATACGTGTACACTACACTTTCAGCTTTTCGTTTACGCCCCAACCCGAGGCGAGATTCAGTTGAAGTATTTCTTTGGGGGGGCACGAAGTTGAATAGATCTTCAGTATCCTGGAAATAAGATTATTAACTATAGATAATTGCGGAAGATATAAGTAATTGCGAACTCAAAACTGTTTATTGAACTTACCGACATTTTTAGATGAACAGGTTTCCGATTAGTTCTTAAATTAACGTCCTGTATCCACCAACTGAACTGAACAATATGAAAAATATTTTTGTAGTGATTATTTTAAATAAAATTACTAAATTTATATATAATTAAATCGTGTTGTTAGAGTCTAAAATCATACAGTTTTACTAACTATGCGCATCTTCAGTTCCCTTTAAGGAAAATAATAAATATGGAGCGTTAGGCGGCAGGACTAAGTTGATTCCGTCTGTGTTTACACCCATATATATTTATTATAATAATACTAGCGACGTGCCAGGACTTTGCTTGCATTATATTGCTTCTATAGCTTCTATTGCTTCTATAGTGTTTATTTTTTGTATTAGTATTGTTATTTTACTTTTATATGTAAATATTGTAAAAACGTAACCTACAGAAAATTTAATAAATATTTGCATAATAATAAGAATAATACAGGGAATCTCACGGCTATGATGTGTGGCCGGGCTTTATATTTACAAATATTTATTCTGCATTGCCTGTCTGTCTAATCTAATACAATAATAATTTCATGCTAATATCGATACATAACTCTATTAACATAACATACATGCTAATCGCCAAGTAAAGCCAGGGTATAGACTTCAATCGAAAATTATGATGATGATGCACTCATCTTGCCCTATATGTTCTTACCTTAAACAAAATGCTCACAAACATATTGATTACAAATCATGTATATAATATCACTCTTATTAATAAGGGATAAGGTTCCGAATCGGTTCAAATATTTCAATAAACTACTTGTTGCAAAATGCAATCGTAGTGGCACGTGTCGTGCAGCGTATGCATCATCAGTAAAAGCTTCAGGGCGGAGGACCAGGGGATTTTACAAAAAAGGAGCATGTGACGTATGATTTGGGCGCTATTTAAGCCGTAATAAATGATCCTAGATCATCATATCTTTCCGGCACCCACCAGTGAACCTTCTTCTTCAAGTTACGAGTTGGCTGATTACCCCCACACCCAAAAAATGAAAGTAAAAGTTAATTTAATTAATATACTCAGTATTCAGTTACTTTGCACCCCAAAACTCTATTCAAATAGATTAGTTTTTCGAAATATAAATTCAATTATAGTTCAGTAAACTTGTTTTTTTGTTTTTTATATTTGCTGACCATATAAATGAATGAATGATAAATGAATGAATGATAAATGAATTAATAAATGGAATTAACAAGTGTGTTGATCAATTAGCGAATTAATTAATTAATTAATGATCGAATTAATTAAGTAATCAATGAATGAATGAATTAATGACTTTTTATTTATTTCACGATGAATATGTTTATGACAGGTTCTTATAAGTAATATTGTTTTCAGACGCCATTCATTAAATAATAAACATATTTTTCATTTACAACTTTGGGTAGAATTTTGATGTGGAAAAGTGTCCGTGCGGTCTACTTACTGAAAAAATATCTTATCGTTTATCTTTTTTTATCAACAGGTCAAAATCCGATGTCAATGCTGATGAACTCTTCCCTTCCGAAGATGAGTCTCTGGTTGGCGAAAAGAAAAGCAGGGGCAAAAAGAGATCTGCTTGCGACGAGTCACGCACTTCAACCCGCACGGAGCCTAACCCGACCACATCTTCAAGGCCGAGCTCCAAGAAGACGAAAACAACTATTCATCCTGTCACGATTAAGAAGGCGACTGCACGCGATCTTTTCGGGAGTGATAGCGACGAGGAGGAATATCCAGGATTTCACAGCACTGGTACGAAAGCACCTTTACAGTGTTATTTAATAAGAAGAATTGCCAATGGCTTCAGTCGACAGGTTGACCCAGAGAAGTCGGGCTCACACTATATAGAACTTAAAGTATACAAATGCAGTGAAGTAGAGAACGTAGCCCCGATGAATCGTTGGCGTCATGCAGAGATTACTGTTAGGAATAGGACAGATACAGATACGCCGGTGTGGCAGTATTTGTCCAACTTTATTTCCTCAACGAGGAAGGAATTTTGTAACGGGGCGTTTTACGTCCCTTGTTAACATTAATCTCGTCCCCTGTATTGGTACTGAGGGACTGGAGATGTTTTATATCAGTTAGCTCAAGAGGATCAGGGTTTCCGGGTTTGAAATATAAACAACAAGGTTTACTAATAATATACAGAGGCTTTATGCCTGTTTATTGTGAGTCGTCTTGGGTGTCATATGACTACTGGCTGATATCGCTGCGTCATGTGTTATGGCGCTTAGGCTTGCGCCCGTGTCCATAAGCCATATGTGCGTTTTGCCGTTTATTGCAAACTGAACTGAATTCATATGACTATACGTTAGAATGTAGTTTTTAGGAACGAAAAAATTTTAACTCTTCCGACATATCGCTAGTATTTTGTTCACTTCCTATCACCGTATTAACTTGATGACGTCTGTATGATGGATTTTGACGTCGGCCACGATAACTTGTATGTGTACGCCTGTAAAAGTTATTCGCGGTTCTTAGTGATCTAGAATTATTTGTTTGTGCGTACTTTCCTGTGGGTTTATTTTGCGCACTCGTACCCGGTTGCGTGCGAGTGTATTTACCCATAGGTGTACTATAATGTCCTCGGTAAGGTCTATGGACATTGTATCCTTTTTTCCGTAAGTGGAACATTTGTTCCGGTCCAGGTGTGGGTGTTATAGACACTTCCTGGTCTTTTGCTCCCTGTATAGCGTCTTTGAGCGAGGTGTAATTTCGGGACGCTATAATGGTACTCAACTTATCATTTCGTAATCCTTCTGCGAACTTTGTAATTGCCGTTTTTTCATTTAAGGGTTGTAAAATGGTATAGGCTTCTGGTTTTCCATTTGCCTGCGTTATTGTGAGGTTTACAAATAAATCCTCCAATTCTTGTCCGAAACGTTCGATGGACCTATTCCCTTGTTTTGCTGTCGTTAGTTTGGCTTGTATCGCGGTTGCTGATTTAATAGGTAAAAGATGGAGCTTCATTTCATCAATTAAATCGCTTATTTTGGTATGGTTACTGGATATTCTAAGTTTGGCATTTTGCGTTAGTCTTGTCTTAATTACAAAATTAATCAATAACTTGTAGTCTGTATCCTTAATCATTGCGGAATATAAGTCTATGGCATCTATAAGTTGCTTTGTGACGGCTTCCGAGCCGTCCATGACTGGTAACAATGATACAGCTGTTTTTAGGTCAAAACTGTCGTTCGACGTCATTGTGATTAAATTTTTGTTGTCTTGTTCGTATGTTGTTATAATTTTACTATAAACTTCCTCTATTTTTAGAAAGTAAGACTGAATTAATTCACTGTATTTAACGGATGGTTCTGATTTTTCTAATTTGGAGCTAAATTGCTCTATATATATTTCGTACTGCTTATATAATGTTTTTACTTGTTGAAGTTTATTTTGGCCAATAGCCTCAGTTCGGCGTTTTGGTCCTAACTTTCTAATATCCTCTTGTAGTGATTTTAATTGGTTATATAACTCCTGAATTGAAGTCATTAATAAATTTTACTAATATATGAGTTATTAGTGCTGACTAATTTCGGGTAAGCGAACAATACAAGGTTTTACACAGTTATAGTTAGGGTTATCTTAAATTGATACCTTCATAACGTTGCTGTGCTGTTTGTGGGTAGCTGCTGCTGCTGCGTGGACTTGTTGCTAGACGATCTGCTCTGGCCGGTTCCGCATCGTTGCTGCTACTGCTTGGCGCTCGATCTTTTTATTTAGACATTCGTGGATCTTCTTCCACAATGCATAGATGAATATGATGCATACGACAATGAGTAGTGTCGTGGTCAAATACACCGTAACTTCGCCTCTGTTGGTTTGGCTCGTGGTTGCGTCGTTGGACTGGCCGTTCTGAGCGATGATGACCTCTTCTTTTTTATCTTCTTTCGTGCATTGATGTCCCATGTCGCGCTTGGAGCTGCGGCGGATCGGTTTTCGGCTGGTACTTTGGAGCTGGCTGGAGCTGGCTTTTGCTGGCTGAGTTTGCTTTTGCTGGCTGGAGCTGGCTTTTGCTGGCTGGAGCTGGCTTTTGCTGGCTGGAGCTGGCTTGAGCTGGCTGGAGCTGGCTGGTTACTTGGTTGGTCCAAGCGGCGGCGTGCTGACTGAAGCTGAGGCTGCCTCGAGCAGCCCGACTGGCAGGGTCGCCATGAAGTGTAAGGGTGAGAGGTATAATGACAACTCAAGAGTCTGGAGAAATACTGTGCTTTATTGGTAAATTGTATAGCTTATATACTATGGTTTCTAGTCAGTATCAAGGTCTAGGGTTACTGGTGTGGAACTTATGATTATGCATTGTCAGCGGATTTAAACTATAAAACTTAATAGAGGCTATAAATTTTATAGCATCGTTAAACTAATAATTAGAGAAGAGGTAGGTATCAGCTGTATGTATCAGCTGTTACATTGGTGACCTCACTACAATAGCTTTTGCCCGCGACTTCGTCCGCGTAGAACTCGTTTATCGCAGTTAAGTGTTTTAAGTAATTTTATAGTTAAACATCCTCCCAGGCCAGAAAGATCTTTTATGAAATATTGAGCTCTACATTTAAATTGAAATTGAATTGAATAACGTCATCTAGGTTAATATACATTTTTGTATACCTAAATTTTTTTGTTTTGCCATCTTTCGCTAGATCATGAAGATTTGGTGGGCTGGATACTCGTGAGCATGCTATATACAGTTGCCCATGGGAAAAACAGTTTGCTTCAAAATGTACGCCGGCTACTTATAGGTACTGTTTGTCGTTGCGCTTTGCTTATGGTCATGGCAATAGCTGTCTTTAGAGCACTCTTTTAAAGTTAAATGGTAAATCTATCGGAATTATAGGAATGCGGGGAATAAAAACATTATCTCCTTTAGCAATTCCAGACATCATTATTGCCCTTAGGCCGACATTACACCTGTAAGTTATTTGCTGTGTCTATGACATTGTCTTTCGACAGGATACTCGTACGCCTTCTTCGTGATTTTTTAGGATTCCGTACCAAAATGGTAAAAAAGGAACCCTTATGGCATGTCTGTGAAGTGTTCATTATTCACAGTTTTTGAGAAATATCAAAAAAAACTTTGAAAATCTGTATTAAAATTTAGGCTAGTCAAAATGGACCTTATTTCATAGAAAATAAAGTTCATAACCAAATGAGTATTTTCTTTTGCGGTGTCCAAGCATATTATCTTAAATACGAAGCCCTCAGTGCGCGAGTCTGACTCGCACTTGATCGTTTCTTTTTTATTTATCTACCCATTAATTTTGTTTTTCGGTGCTAATATTGCCTTTTCACACAATAATTCTCTATTCTTTTTATTGGTTTGTAGATCTGGGTACACGTTATTTTTTAGATCATCTATGTTTTGTACAATATTACAGAATTCGCTTTTTAATGTAATCATATCGTTACTGCCTCTTGCCATACGATCTTCGCCAATTTTAAGTAGAACTGCCGCATATTTTCCCGACCGTGTGATAAATTTTTTTACATATACCTACACACATTTTACTTGCATTTATTTTATCCGGCAGCGTGCCTATAGTTATCACCCGTAGGTAGATGAGAATCTGTCTAAATTCGCCATCTAAAAATACCACGATTTTTTCAAGTGATCATAAATCATAACCGCCCTAATATTTAAATAACAGCCGTAGAAATAATATACTTATGCCTTGAATTAGTCTTGGTCTTGAAAATGGCGGAAAAATGTTAAAATCTGGATATGTCAACGCTGTCAACATCAATCTGACACCGTTTCTTTTTACATAGACTAACAAAACAGAATATACAAAGACTGACCCATGTTGTCACCCACATGACAGATGCCATACGAGAAATAAATAAATCAAATTTACAATTTAGACAATAATTACTAATATAGAATAAGATTTAATATTACCTACTAACAATCTATGATCCTGAAATAAATGCATTAATTCAAAAAAAGTTTGCTGTTAATTATTTTTTTACTTCATAATCTGATTGATAAATAAGTAACACTCAAAAAATTAGATATTTGTGACCTATGTTATACATGGAAATGACGAAATTGTAAAGTTTCTCTTTTTACTATAATGCTGCGGAAACTAAAGAAGAGAATAAATTATTGATCAAAATTGTAAAACCCAAGCTAAGTTAAAAATAGGAGTTTGGATTTCGAAATATTGTCTTAAATATAATTATATTCGAACTTTAACCCCCGATATTACCCATTAAAACACCGTTTTCAAGTAACAACGTGAAACCGTTAGTTTCAATCACAGCGTCGCTTCTGTAACGTTAATCAATGATCGCCTGCTTGTTTTGTCTTGATCGTTCCAGTTATAGGAGGGATATGGTTGTCCTTGTCTTTGATGTCACATTATCATGGCGTCGCATTTATTACAACAACAAATTGGAATTATTTATTTTGCTTCTTTATAGCATTTTGTACATTGTTTTTTTTTTTTAATTTAAGTTTTTTTTTCTATTTCTATAAACGGTCAAAAAAAGTTTGCTGTTAATTATATTTTTACTTCATTATCTGATTGATAAATAACTAACACTCAAAAAATTAGATATTTGTGACCTATGTTATACATGGAAATGACGAAATTGTAACGTTTCTCTTTTTACTATAATGCTGCGGAACCTAAAGAAGAGAATAAATTATTGATCAAAATTGTAAAACCCAAGCTAAGTTAAAAAAAGGAGTTTGGTTTTCGAAATATTGTCTTAAATATAATTATATTCGAACTTTAACCCCCGATATTACCCATTAAAACACCGTTTTCAAGTAACAACGTGACACCGTTAGTTTCAATCACAGCGTCGCTTCTGTAACGTTAATCAATGATCGCCTGCTTGTTTTGTCTTGATCGTTCCAGTTATAGGAGGGATATGGTTGTCCTTGTCTTTGATGTCACATTATCATGGCGTCGCATTTGTTACAACAACAAATTGGAATTATTTATTTTGCTTCTTTATAGCATTTTGTACATTGAATTTTTAAAAATCTTTAATTTAAGTTTCTATTTCTATTTCTATAAACGGAGAATGAAATTTTGATATTTGTAATCACGTTAAGTAATCGACGGGCCTCGAATAGGGTTTTAAAGAAATACTTACAATTGGGCTAATTCGATAATTTCTTAGTTGTTTTAACTTTAATCGAGAAATCCTAAAATAGGTATACTTTTATTTGTTACGAAGAGTAATTATACAGAGTTTCAAGTGACCAGCTCAATCCGGTAACTTTTTTCCATACTAACTTTGACCCCTCTTTTCCCCCCCTTTGATTTTCATATCTTAATTTTTTATTATATATAAACCTGGTCACCGGTTATTGAAACGTTTTAATGAAAACCGCATTAAGATTGGTTCAGTGGTTTTCAATTGATGCGAGGAGAAACAAAATTTAACATACAAACAGACACCAACTCTAAAAATTGTAGAAACGTGTTCTGCTGCTCATTCTGAGGTCCTTTATAGTATTTTTAAGTTCATATCTCGAACGTACAGATTTTTTCCCTTCTACAACTTTATTATATGTATAGATATAGATATAGATACCTATATTTTTATAGCCTGGCCGGAGATTTTCTCGACAGATTAGTAAAGTTTGCATCAAAATCCGTTCAGCCGTTTTCACGTGATGCGCGTTCAAATAAACAGACAAACAGATAAACAGACAAACAGACAAAAATTCTTAAAACTGTTGGAACGTGTTCTGTTATCGATTCTAAGTATCCCCAGCCAACTTTTTTTGGAATATCTGCCATGTACAGACTTTCGACCCTCTTCAGATTTATTATATGTATACATAGATAGATATAGATATACATATAGATACCTTTATTTTTATAGCCTATAACCTGGCCGGGGATTTTCTCGACAGATCTGTAAAGTTTGCATCAAAATCCGTTCAGCCGTTTTCACGTGATGCGCGTTCAAATAAACAGACAAACAGACAAAAATTCAGAAAACTGTTGGAACGTGTTCTGTTATCGATTCTAAGTATCCCCAGCCAACTTTTTTTGGAATATCTGCCATGTACAGACTTTCGACCCTCTTCAGCTTTATTATATGTATAGATAACTTAAACGGTATCCCTAGTGCTTAAACTTAAGATTGTTCGATATACGTATAGAGCCTAACAGGATGCCGCCCAGCGCGACGCGAGGGTAACCGCACCGCCCTGGATCAGCAAGGAGTTGTTATAGGGTAGCTGTTGGTCACAGCGCGACGCGAGGGTAACCGCACCGCCCTGGACCAGCAAGGGGTTGTTATAGGGTAGCTGTTGATCACAGCGCGACGCGAGGGTAACCGCACCGCCCTGGACCAGCAAGGGTTTTTAGATGAGGATGCCGGGAGCTGTTGCGGAGACACTGCGTAGAGCACACCACGCAGTGTCTCCTTTGCCCTCGTGGTCATCTCAATCCCTCCTTGTGTGGGATGAGGAGCCGGTAACGGGCCTTTTGGCCCCCGTCCGGTGTGTTCTACGCCGACCGTCAAAACGGCTGCGGGGATGTGGGGTAGGAAGGGGATTTCGGGTAGGTGGGAAAGGGAGGCGTCAATTTGGGTGTTACGTTGCTCGCGAGATCAAGCCAGCTGGGTGAGACCCCATTGGAGGAGGCCCGGCTAGCGACCTACAAGCTGAGCAGCGTCTTCATGGGTTCATGTTTTTGCTGTCGTGATCGTCGCCGTGTCGAGATCTCGGGGATAAGCCTTGCCGTCGGGGGGTCGCGCGTGCTGTGGTGCGATATCCCTCAGGTGGGGGAATCGCGAGTCTTCTGCTCGCGCGAACATCGACGTGGCGAGGCGTTTGATGAACTCGTCCAGGCTCTCGACCTTAAGGTCCCTCTGGATCGTGGCATTTCTCATGTAGCGGGGGGCATTTATCACGACTCGCAGGTACAGGTTTTGCTGGGACTCCAGCTTCTTCCTGTGCGTTGCGGCCAAGAGAGCGTACCACGAGGTTGCGGCATATGTGAGGCGGGGTCTGTTGTAGGTCTTGTAGACCCCGAGCTTCACATGCAGAGGGAGGCTAGATCCGAGTACTGGACGCAGCAGGACTCGTGCTGTTCTTGCTGATGCGACGACGGTCTTGACGTGGGGGCCCATGGTTAGGCGTCTATCAATCGTGATCCACAGGTATTTCACAACCGGGGACCACGAGATGTCTTGTCCGTGGAGGGTGAGTGGTGGGATACGGCGGATGCAGTTGCTTACGAAAATCGCCTGGGTCTTGGTGACGTTTACGGTCAGCCTCAACCTGGCGAGCCAATCTGGTAAGGCGTCAATTTGTCGCTGCAGCTTGACGGCGGCGAATTCTGGCTTGTAAGAGGACGCGTAGAATGCCGCATCGTCAGCATACAGAGCCAGGTGGGAACCATCAGCGACCGGTATGTCATCGGTGTATAGGTCGTAACATACCGGTGATAGGCAGCTGCCTTGAAGGACTCCGGCTGCTATGGGGCGACTTTCGGAAGTGGTGTCTCCTACCACCACTCTGAAGGTGCGATCCGTCAAAAACGACTGGACCACCTTCGTCAGTCTGCGTGGGGCCGAGGATTGGGACATCTTGTAGACCAGGCCTGAGTGCCAGACCCGGTCGGTCTCCTTTGAGCGCCGCGGCCGCGGTATATAAAGGACCCGGTGACGACGGCGGGGATTTGCGGGCGCGGGCGGAGTGGGCTCGGAGCGCGCGCTGCCACCGGTGCCGTGCGTGTGGCCGCGACGTCACGCCGGACCGTTCGCCTGTTCGATGCCCGGCCGGCGCTCGTTACATTCCCCTCCCTCGTATTGAGATTTTTACCTGTAAAAATCACAGTTATATTTCTGGGTAAATCTATGGTCCGTCTAGCGTAACGGATGTCATAATGCTTGGTGTTATCCATTTCCCCTAACCATTTAATCTGTACTGGTTGTTGTAACGACTGCTTAATTATTCCCTATTTCATGTTATTTTTGTTACATGCTTATCTTTTACTTGTCGGACTTTGACTCGTAAACGGGCGGAACGTTTTATAAATCTGAATTTGAAAACATTTTTTTGTGTCGCATTCATGCCGGAGTAATCTTTGTTCGCTAACCTTGTTATATTACTGGGCCGGTCTCGCGGGCCTCGCGGCGCTCAGCGGCGCGAGATTCACTTCTACCACAAAATAGATAGGTACAGAAGTCAATCACATGTATGTACTTCACTTTTCATACCTACGCTCGGCGGTCGCTCTATGGTTGTCAACTATGCACAAAAAACTATCGTGGTAGTGGCACTCGTAGCCCTCGTAGGTATCTAGTTGTTTGATTTATCGTTGAGAATTAAACGGGACGAATGTAAATATAAATTAATAATAATATTTTTATTTTAATGTCATTGTTATGTTATTACAAATTTGACTATCGCAAATCCCTAATAACTTCTAAACGGATTACCCTAGTTACACAATTACTATTGCCCTATCCGTTTTAGACCTAAACCTGTCAAATGACACTAAAAACAACACAATATCTACACAAACAAAAAAACATGTTTTCAACTTACGTAAGGTGGCGTGAATTTACCTTACAAAAATTTAGTTACTTCGTTTATACTGATTCAAAATAGGAAACTATTATATAAATCGATCTTACACCGTATAATATTGAATTTAAACAACCGTCCACTGAACAGTTATAATTACTTTTTTAGGGTTCCGTACCAAAATGGTACAAAAGGAACCCTTATGGTGAGACTTCGTTGTCTGTCTGTCTGTCTGTATGTCACAGCAGGTTTTCTCAGCAACTACAAATGCTATAAACTTGAAATTTGGCATAGTTGTAGAACTTGCTTGCCCGCATCTATTTGTAGTAAAAAAAATATGAAATTAATTTTATTAATAATTGAAAAGGGGTCTAGAATGGGGGGTTCAAAAATGAAAGTGGTTCGATTATAGCAAATGGGGTGTCATATGAGAGGTCTTAATCTGCACATTTCAAACTATTTTTTTGGAAATTTTCTGTGATGTACTTTTTGATTTATAGCCAAAAATTTACAAAAACCGTGACCGTTCCCCCCCCCTTATCTCCGAAGTTTATTAATCAAAAATTCTGAAAAAAATCCTGACGTATAGATAATTACTTATATTTTCTGGGAAAAATAAAATAAAGTTTTCATTATTTACAGTTTTTGAGAAATAATAAAAAAATAAGAAAATCTGTATTAAAATTTAGGCTAGTCAAAATCGACCTTATTGCCTGGAAAATAAAGCTTATAGCAAAATGAGTATTTTCTTTTGCGGTTACCAAGCATATTATCTTCAATACGGAACCCTCGGTGCGCGAGTTCGACTCGCACTTGGCCGGTTTTATTTGTTGCTTCATTATTGCACAAAAAAGTTCACAGACGCGTGTCTCAAGCGGATGGCACTCGCGCTCGCACTGGTCCCAACCGGTCCGAGATATCGTGTCCGTGAGCAGTGTCTATGTGTGCGTGGCTCGAGCGCACTTTGTATATAGATTGACTTCTGTACCTATCTATTTTGTGCTTCTACCCTCCAATATGTTCCCGCGGTGTTAACTGTGCGTCTTGCGCGTTTATTTTTAGCTATCTAATTGTTTGCTTCTTTATTTTGATAATTTATGTTTTTGTTATTTGTCCTATGGCTGTATTCGATTGGAACGTTATGTTACCGTTTTAATAATGGTATTGGATATTGTTGTTACTATTATAATATATGGAACGGTTTTAAATCTTTTACATTCGCTGTTATGATTCGTTTCTTTTTACTGGTGTCTTGTATTAGGTATATTACTGGTGATTTTTGCCCTATTATTGTGTACGGGCCTACGTACTTCGGTGCCCATTTCGCGCAAAAATTTTTGCTCGCGTCGGACCAAACAAAATTTCTTTTTAATACTTCCTCGCCCGTCCTTGGCTCCCATTGTCTTCTACTTTTGTCGCAGTTCTGTTTTTGCCATTGTCCTATGGCTGTATTCGATTGGAACGTTATGTTACCGTTTTAATAATGGTATTGGATATTGTTGTTACTATTATAATATATGGAACGGTTTTAAATCTTTTACATTCGCTGTTATGATTCGTTTCTTTTTACTGGTGTCTTGTATTAGGTATATTACTGGTGATTTTTGCCCTATTATTGTGTACGGGCCTACGTACTTCGGTGCCCATTTCGCGCAAAAATTTTTGCTCGCGTCGGACCAAACAAAATTTCTTTTTAATACTTCCTCGCCCGTCCTTGGCTCCCATTGTCTTCTACTTTTGTCGCAGTTCTGTTTTTGCCATTCGGACCTTGGCAATGGGCCTATCAAATCGGTGTTCACTACCTCCCTCTGTACCGACGCATTGTTTATATGCATCAAACCGGGTGTTTTCTGTTGTGACGGTTTATGCGTTTGGCATGCTACATACTTTTTAATGTATACTGCTATCGTTTTGTACATTCCGGGCCAGTAACACCTTTGCGTTATTTTCTGTAGAGTTTTTGCGGTTCCTAAATGTCCCACCATTGTTGTATCATAGTGTTGACTAATAATGCTTTCTCTTTCTTCCTTCGGTACGCATAGCCTCCACTCGGATCCTGACATTACCTTTACCCCGTAGGACGGGTTTATAATTTTTTTACATTCTTTCCCCTCCTTGATGCAATGCCCAGTTTATGACCCTTTACCTTTTTGTATCCCGGCCCTTATGGACTCGTACCAACCTAACTTTTCTGTTTGCGTTGTGCATACCGGGCTGCAAGATAATTCATCAATTATTTGTTGCGGTTTCGCCCTCCTCATTCGTGTGATCCAAATGCCCAATATTATTTTGTGGATTTCAAAATTTGGGTTTGCGCAAAATGAAATTCATGCATGCATTCTGTCCCACCTTTTTCGATATCGAGCGAATTCGTCCTCCCCACTCGTATGATCCAAATGCCTGACATTATTTGTGGATTTCAAAATTTGGGTTTGCGTAAAATGGAGGTATAGATTTTATACATTCTTAAAGTCCAAGTTAAACTAAGAATATTAGTTGATTTCGTAAAATGCAAAAGCTTAAACACCTCGCACTTGGCCGGAGCGCAGAGGCGTTTGTACAACTTGTCGTGAAGGTGATCAGGCTCCACAGACAAGATCGGGTCACCCAGGACGCTTAGTTCCCGGTGGTAGTATGACCGCTTTTGTGTACATGGTGAGTTTGCATCCTTCACCAGGGACGAGTTCATCCGTTACCACCGCATCCCAAATATCCCTCCCAAATATTCGAGATAAGTTCAACAATACTCAGTGCAAGGGTGATCAAATCGAGCATCGAGATTGACAAGCTGGGACTTAGCACTACCAAGCCGGTAGGTCACAAGGAGTATGCATTTGGTAAAGTTCTTACTATATATATCAACTGAGTATAAAAACTTCAATAGCGTGATGTAGGTTTTAAATGGTTTTCGGATGTATAAAACCAGTCTTATCATACATACATACATACATACATTAAATCACGCCTGTTTCCCAGAGGGGTAGGCAGAGACCACTTCTTTCCACCTGCTACGATCTTGACAAATCTCTTTCGCTTCTTCCACATTCATACATCGAGTCATGCACGCACGTCGGTTTCGGGTACTTAAAATTAGGCCCTTTTCCAGTATTTCTCCGATTTGATTCGAAAAAGTACGCCTAGGGCGGCCCCTTCCGACCCTTCCACTCACTTTCGCTCTGTATATCTCTTTCGTCAATCTTCTTTCACCCATCCTTTCCAAATGACCGAACCATCGAAGCATGCCCTTCATCATTTAAATTACGAAACTATAAGATGTTTTATAAACAATTCGTTAGTTCAACTGATTTTTGGTTTGTAAAACCAAAACGCAAGAAAACAACGCATAAATGTGCTCCAGTTAATGTTAATGCTATTGTAATGCCATCTATAGGAACGTTATATATTAATACATTTCTAAAAAAACATATCTCACTTTAACATATTGATGTAAAATCAGTTTTATTGTGTGCAAAATTAAGCTTAGCTAAAAATATAATCGCATGCGACATACAATGTTTTGCGTAATTGTAATTAGAACTCGAAGACCGTGCGGTATGAGATCCGCGATCACATTTCAGCCATGGACGCTCGCTATTATTGTGATGATTTCACGCAAATGAACATAGGTGGCGTAGAATAACGAATATTTTGCTTAATCTATCGGAATTAATCGAAACTATTTGCAACCTATATGAAAGTGTAATGCAATTATTAAGCTAATAAATTAGTTCAGTACTTAGCCTATAGAGGGTGCTTATGATGAAACCATTGTTAAATTCTTTATATAGGTAATATGTAATTTTTGTATTCAATGTTGGAATTACAATAAATATACAATTATAGGTGTTTTCTGGATTAAGAAATCGATTTGTCAAGTTCGCTTGTTCGGGAAAATACTTTTTCTGTCTCCAGTACATTTGCGTAAATAATTTAAATTAATATATATTTTAAATATTCCTGCATTTTATTAATTAGGCATTGGTCAATTACGCAACATGTTTTTTTCAATCGATGTGAAGGAAATTGCACAACGCCGGTGGCCCCATTAAAAATATGCAAGAATATACATTTTGAGGGCTGGCACTATCGTAAATGTATCAAATAATGTTATAATTGGTAACTTACTTTTAATTGTGTCGAACATTTTGAATACATTTCGTTCATTAAACTTGATATAATTATTTTACCAGTGAGAAACCCCAGTTAAATGTTAACAGTTACTGGAATAAACATTCAAACTATCACAACATGTACGCTTAAAGAAAAAAACCAATTTACACTACTTATAATAAAAATAATGTTAATTACCACAATAGGGATGTGAAGATGGAATCTTCTCTCACTGGTTCTTCCAGTGCAATAAAAATAGCAATAATATTAAATTAATAATAGCGATATTAACTGCTTTATGCAAAATTACTCAAGTAACACCCCTGGCGTATGTAACAAAGGGGTCTCCCTCGCGATCCCTAACATCGTTTGTCCTAAAATCACTTGCCCGAACTGTTTTGCTCTAATGGGCATTAGCCCTAACGATCAATTGCCATAACAATCATTTTCCATAATGTAATGATTGCCCTAAAACTCATTTGCCCGAGTATTTTTTACCATAACTATTAATATTCCTAATGTTATTTGGCATATTCCTCAAAATCCCTAATATCATTTCACCTCATGTCATTTATCCTAAGTGTAGTTGTCCTATGGACATTAGCCCTAACGATCAATAGCCATAACAATCATTTTCCATAATGTAATGATTACCCTAAAACTCATTTGTCCGAAATAGGTATACTATAAATGTCAGGTTCCCAATATGTTTGCAATAACTAGGTACTTATCAAGATTTAAACCCGGAACTTCGTAGCTTAGTTTTTTGAGCTTCGTAGGCGGCGGGCTTACCACTAACTAGTGTACAGAGTTAAGGTTATTTAGGCCCATATTAATAAACTAAACTCAAATTTGAGACGCGACTTGAGAAACATGACAGTTTTCTATGACCTAACGTTTAGTTTGAAATTTATTTTGAGTCTCGGATCGGTTGAGTCGAGTTTATTAATACGGGCCTTAGAGTGGAGCGCTTAATACTAAGACTGTTATAAAAAAAAATGGCAGAGCCCAGTTAGGTACAACGACGAGCGTAGCGAGGAGGAGTGTTAGGTTGAACTGTGACCCTAAAGCGCGCGAGCCGAGCGAGCGTAGCGAGCGTGCCGCGGTAGCGGCCGGCGAAGCGCCAGAACCAGACTGCTGTCAGGTAAGTAGGTTACTATCGACAGAAAAGTAGGTTAATCACAATTAGGGAAAATATGCATTAGGGCAAATAATGTTAGGTAGTACAAATATAGGACAAATTACAATATGCCATACAAAGTTAGTAAAAATAATCATTAGGATTAACGATCATTATGCTTACCGATAATTATGACACATGACTATTATGGCATATAACGTTAGGATGAAGAATCAATATGGCAAGTGATGTTAGGAAATAAAACATTATGGAAAAAAAAATCATCCATACGATGTGATGATCACTTGTCCTAACGCTCACATGGCCTATCTTTAGGATTCCTAATCCTAAAGATAGGCCATGTGAGCGTTAGGACAAGTGATCATTATGACATACAACGTTAGGGAATACAAAAATAGGTTCAAAAACTTTAGGGATTCAGATATAGATCCGTAACAAAGTCATCAAGAATTCGCTATTTATTTGTCAACTTCCACAACTGCGTTCTTTTTGTGCTCCGAGACTTCCAGCTACCGCCACTGCCGCCCTAAACCTCGTCCGCCAGCTAAACGCCCAGTGCATTACCACCTCCTGCTGTTTCATCTCGCTACTGTTAAAATGTGAGTAAGTACACTTTTTTCCAAATAACTGTAAAATGTTTCAGTGATTTAATTATATCAATTATTTATTATTTATAGGTCTAATACCGAATTTGAAAGCATCGTTGCTGCTAACTCGACCCCCGTCACCTCAAAATTTGGAAAATTTCCCGTTGATTTGTTTTCACTGTTAATGTTTGTTTTTAAACAAAAACTATTAATAATTATCATCCTGTTTTAGATCTAATTCAGATGACAGCGTAAGCCGAGATAATCTCAAATCGAAAAAAACCATTAAGAAACGAAAATCATCATCAACCAGGTATTTGTTTTTACTATCTTATTCATTATCTTTTTAAAAGGTACTTCTAGTAAACCTTCTAGTAAACCTTCTAACATCAAAGTGGTTGTGCTCATTTAATTGTTTTTTACAGTTCTGCCGCATCGAAGATAAAAGGAAACCAACCAAAACCCTCATGATTTGTTTGGTATATTCCTAATATTACGCCGAAACCCTCTGTTTCTTCAAATGCGCTTGACTCGTCTATAATCAACCGACTGCCGACAGGAGCAACGAAACGAGCATGCGTTCTGAAGGGAGACTTCTTCGTGGAGCTGAAGGTGTCTCACACCGAAGACATTCGCGGTGAGTTGCCCGATCAGCGTTGGAAGAAAGCCCTTCTTGCAGTTAAGGCTCAAATCAACAGTGAAACACCACAGTGGAACTCGTTGCAAAAATTTGTTCAACGACTTCAAGAACTTTTTGTAGAGGCTGACGTAAAATTTTACTCTAACAACAAGTAATTCAGTATTATTTTAACGTTTGCGTAAAATGTCTGTTTGCTCTTATTATTTTTTATTGTGTTGTAATCTGAATAAACTTACATAAATATGCCTTTTTGCTCAGAGTGCTCCATCAGAGTAGAAAGAAAACAGTGGGTGGGTCATTTAAAAAGTAATAAACATAAAAATAATTCCGTTGTAGAACTAAACGATGAGGTTTATCAAATTTCCTCAGCGACTGTCATATTGAAATTCGAAGTTCAAAATAGCGATTCATTGTATTGCTAAAGTACTAAAATGCGATGATTATTACTGTGAAAGTACACCACCTCGATACACGTTAGTGCGAATGTATGCCATTGCTTATAATATAGTTATAACAATACTAACCTAACCTAACCTATTGATCCGTACCATAGACGATAAATCTAGATCAATAGGTTAGGTTAGGTTAGTATTGTTATAACTATTATAAGCAATAAGCAATGGCATACATTCGCACTAACGTGTATCGAGGTGGTGTACTTTCACAGTAACAATCATCACATTTTAGTACTTTAGCAATACAATGAATCGGTATTTTGAACTTCGAATTTCAGTATGACTGTCGTATTAAACTTTTGATAAATGACATAGTTGTATGAAATAATTTTATTTTTTAAATACTTTATTAATTCTATTGGAGGCTGAAGATCGCCGTAACTATCGAAATATTCACAGTAATTATTATCTTTGACATAGGCTACCCAGTGAGTCCCTTGGTTTTCAGAACTATCTAAATTAATAATTGCGCACTCTACTCTATTCGAACGCTTTGGCAAATTATTTCTCATATAAACGCCACGGAAATGAGGAATATCTGAAGAGTGTTTTAAAATATCTATATTAGTGAGAGCACGTCTGGGAAGCCTGTCGACTAGTTTTTTGAGTATTCTAAACACAGTCCCTTTCCATTTCTGTACGGTTTAATGTGCAATCCTTTACCTAATGCAATAGATTCCATCATTTTGTTGTGACGTTGTGATTCGGTTAAGTTTTTCTTTGCAGCTTTGTAATCACCAACAGCTTTAGCTATCCCAGCAGCTCCTCCAGCTTATGATCCCAACGCAGAAAGTCGCGCAAAAATAGGTATCAGTGGTAATATACCGCCAGTTTTCGGAATCGGTATTAAACGCGGAATATGAATTTTACTGTTTCTAGTAAATACTTTCTTTGCGAGCGCAAGAGCTCGGGTGATTGTAGTGCCTTTATCTTTTGATTTGTTTCTTTTCAGTTCCTTCCGCATCTTTGTAACCAAACCTTTAAATGATTTTATGCCTGCACCAGCTTTCATTTTAGATTTCATCACTTTGCTAACTAACCATGAAGCAAGTTTTTCTCCTTTTCCAGCACTTTTCGACTTCAACCTCTGTTTAGCCATTTTATAAAGTTCTAAATCTGCGCGGTGTCGATCTGTTAGGTTAGAATGTTTATCATAAGCTATATCGTGTTTCATGCACGCGTCATCCAATTCATTAACTCCTTTATCACCTCTTAATAACCGTTTATGCAATTTAGTGCCTGGTCCGCAATAATTGTAACCAGGTAAGTGTAATTCAAAAGGCAAGTGATTAATTACACTGTTTAAAAGTCCTCTTCTTTTCATATCCTATATGTTAATGACATTTTTTGTGCGAGTAACTATATAAATATATTCATACAATGGCACTTCTATTAATGCAGCTGTTCTCACTATCATTAAGTCCTAACCACTTAACGTATAATTTCTTCCTTTTTTTTTTGACCACCTTTTCAATGAGATAAACGTCCGGGTACTTAGTTTTTTGAAGTTCTTGTTCGTAAAATGTGCCCAGAATAGTGTTTCCTCGCTGATCTTCTATATGATACGTAAACGGTTGAGTGTTACTGACTTGTTTAATAGTAAATAGCTCTGTTGACCAATTAGGCGTATAACTTTTATGGAAAGCGCTTTTATACTTGCTTATACGTACACGATCTCCCACATTGAATTTATTTAATTTATGATGTAGATTTTGTTGACGTTTCTTAATATTGTTCTTTACTTCCGATTCATTCTCAAAATTAACATCATTTGGTCTAAATTTTGTTTTACTATGAAAAGTTTCATTATAACATACATACATACATAAACTCACGCCTTCATTCCCAGAGTGAGGTAGGCAGAGCCACAGACTCACCAACAACTCTAAATACTTGTTGAAAATTCTGTGACCACATTTTGCACAACCAGGCTAAGATGTTATCCAGTGTATTAGTGACAGGTTGCAAACCCATCGCCTAACAGCGCTACACAGCCTTTAGTCCCTTAGTCGTCTCTTACGACATCCACGGGAAGACATGGAGTGGCAACATTCTAAAACCCGGCACCACACGGTCTTCATTCAAGATTTGACTATATCATCTAAAGGTTTTCCAACCCATTTATAATTTCCAATTAAACTAAAATATTTGTACAGTTTGTTTTTAAGCGTCTTTATTAACCTTTCAACAATTGATGCCTTTTTAATTGAATAAGTTGAATAATGATTTATTCCTAAAGATTTTAAAAAACAATCAAATTCACTATTGTAAAATTCTTTTCCAAAGTCTGTCTGCAAGTTTCTAGGAATTTGGATTACTGACTTTATAATTTGTTGAAATGCATGTTTAACTTCTTGTCTAGTTTTCGATTTTGTTGGAACACACCACGCGTACTTTGAAAATGCATCAATGACAACTAATAGTACATTACTGCACAGACCGGGAAATAGGCCGTTGCGGGACGAGTAGAGTTAGCGTGGCCGAGACGCAGTCGAGGCCGCGCTATATACGAGTCCAGCAACCGCCCTTCCCGGTCGAGGCTTGTATAGTGCTTTTCTTGTTACTTTAGTTGTTACAAATTGTTAAAATATTAAACAGGTCAAAATTTCCTTGAAAAAAATGAACAGAAACACGTACGATTAAAAGTACTGAAACAAAGCATTAAATAAAATCAAACATTTAAACGTAATAAATTCAATTTCAATAAAATATGGTTTAAATTATAACATTTATTACGCGTTTATGTTATTTCGGCATTATATTTTGTTTATGAACACAATTTCTATAAAAAAAACCTCAAACTATTTGATACACTTTTAAATACGCTGTAAACGCTGTTTGAAAATGTTTGACTTTTTAGTCTATGACATTTAAAAAGTTTAATTATACAAGGAAGAATTTTGATTGCACGAGTGTTTGGCTGTTTGGAGTTAGTTATCCTAGTCCAAACATGGTTTTAAAAAGTAAAACACCAGGTACGTAATGAAATTTGTATACATTTTCGCGGCCGCTGCCGCTGGTAAATAATAACTTTTTTTTTTTAATTTTGCCTGTGCCTGGAACTCAGAACTTCGCGGGCTGATTTTACGACAGTAAGGTTGACATTTCCGAGCATGTGGGAGAAAAATATATTTATTTCCTTTATTTATTTTATGGAATTTTTGTAAGTCAATCAAATCTGCTTGCCACAAATCGTGAATGCCTTTTAAAACAACTGCTCGTCGCTTAAAGTTTTTACGAGCTGATCTGTGGATCTCGTTCACTACTTGTTCTTTTGCCATTGCTTAATTGTTTTACAATGTTATCTACCTCGTTTTTTGTATAAAAGTTCAATTTCAACTGAGTTGCAAGCTGATGAATTTGAGAATTTATAACTTTGATTAAAGAATCTAGATACATCTTGTCATAAATGTTCTGAACGAGCTGATCGACGTACTCCTTATTTACTGCGTCATCAGCCGACAAAGGATGAGCAACACCTTTTAATCTCAGTGATTGTAAATCAAAATCTCCGTCTTCTGAACGAAGCAAAGCCTGACTTTTAAGTTCGTTGACTTCAGATACACCTGCTACACGTAAACGTTTATGAACATGGTGACCAAATTTATCTATGTTCATTTTATGATATATTTTTACGCCAAAAGTTCTGCTTCGACTAACGATAATAGTAAAGTAACTGCTTTATATATTAACATTGTTCACTAATCCCGCTTCTTGTAGTTCTTCAATAATAGATATGATTTCATTATCCAATCCTGTATTACCAGCATCACGAGAAGCTATAAGTAATTTTAACCTTTCTACTAATTCGTTTGGGTTATCCCAATATACATATGACACATCGTTTTTAACATTTTTCATCGTCGGTAATCCTTCACCACTTATTGAACGTTCTTTAGCTAATTAGCTAAAAAAGGAAAGTTTTCGGGCGGGCAGTGACTCACGCGACTGGTCGCGCCGCAGCCTTTTCCACTTCCCCCCCTCTTCCCCCGCCCCAAGGTTCCACCCGCAAGCGAGTGACCGGGACTAGGTACTGGGAGGAAAGTTTTCGGTCGTCGGCGTGGAAATTTCCCTTGTTGACTCCGGTCCGAGCGCGTCACGCTGTGACGTGGGCAAGACAGATGTTGTTGACTTGATTTGTTTGAAAGTATTTGTTTTTCTTGTCCGCAAAACACAACACGTCCCACTAGCCACTGCGGCCTATCCTCGTCTCCTTTGAGCGCCGCGGCCGCGGTATATAAAGGACCCGGTGACGACGGCGGGGATTTGCGGGCGTGGGCGGAGTGGGCTCGGAGCGCGCGCCGCCACCGGTGCCGTGCGTGTGGCCGTGACGTCACGCCGGATCGTTCGCCTGTTCGATGCCCAGCAGACGCTCGTTACAAATTTAAGACCCCGCCGACATTTATTTCCTCGTATTATTAGTTTTTAGTTATTTTTAATGTTTTGGTATATATAATACATATAAATGTACTAGCTTTTGCCCACGACTTCGTCCGCGTAGAACTCGTTTATCGCAGTTAAGTGTTTTAAGTAATTTTATAGTTAAACATCCTCCCAGGCCAGGATGAACTTTAATGTAATATTGAGCTCCACATTTAAATTGAAATTGAATTGGATAACGTCATCTAGGTTAATACATTTTTGTATACCTACAATATTTTTTGTTTTGCCATCTTTTACTAGATCATGAAGATTTGGTGGGCTGGGTACTCGTGAGCATGCTATATACAGTTGCCTATGGGAAAAACAGTTTGCTTCAAAATGTACGCCGGGTACTTATACTGTTTGTCGTTGTGCTTTGCTTATGGTCATGGCAATAGCTGTTTTTAGAGCACTCTTTTAAAGTTAAATGGTACATCTATCGGATTTATAGGAATGCGGGGAATAAAAACATTTTCTCCTTTAGCAATTCCAGACATCATTATTGCCCTTAGGCCGAAATTACACCTGTAAGTTAATGCTGTGTCTATGACATACTCGTACGCCTTCTACATGATATTTTTAGGGCTCCGTACCAAAATGGTAAAAAAGGAACCCGTATGGTGAGACTTTGTTGTCTGTCTGTCTGGCATATCTGTGAAGTGTTAATTATTCACAGTTTTTGACACATATCAAAAAAACTTTGAAAATCTGTATTAAAATTTAGGCTACTCAAAATGGACCTTATTTCATAGACAATAAAGTTCATAAACAAATGAGTATTTTCTTTTGCGGTTACCAAGCATATTATCTTAAATACAGAGCCCCCAGTGTGCGAGTCCGACTTGCAATTGACCGTTTTTTAGGGTTCCGTACCAAAATGGTAAAAAAGGAACCCTTATGGTGAGACTTCGTTGTCTGTCTGTCTGTCTGTCTGTATGTCACAGCAGGTTTTCTCAGTAACTACAAATGCTATAGACTTGAAATTTGGCATAGTTGTACAACTTGCTTGCCCGCATCTGTTTTTAGTAAAAAAAATATGAAATTAATTTTGTTAATAATTTAAAAGGGGTCTAGAATGGGGGGTTGAAAAATGAAAGTAGTTAGTTGGTTATAGCAAATTGGGTGGCATATGAAAGGTCTTAATCTGCACATTTCAAAACTATTTTTATATATAATTTTTTATGTACTTTTTGATTTATAGCCAAAATGTACAAAAAATTACCGTCCCCCCCCCCCCCCTCTTATATCCGAAGTATATTAATAAAAAAATCTGAAAAAAATCCGGACGTATACATAATTACTTATATTTTATGGGAAAAATAATATGAAGTGTTCATTATTTACGGTTCTCGAGAAATAACAAAAAAACTAAGAAAATCTGTATTAAAATTTAGGCTTGTAAAAATGGACCTTATTGCCTAGAAAATAAAGCTCAAAACAAAATTAGTTATTTCTTTTGCGGTTACCAATCATATTATCTTCAATACGGAAACCTCGGTGCGCGAGTCCGACTCGCACTTGACCGTTTTTTTTATTTATCTACCCATTAATTTTGTTTTTCGGTGCCTTTCACACAATCATTCTCTATTCTTTTTATTGGTTTGTAGATCTGGGTACACGTTATTTTTTAGATCATCTGTGTTTTGTACAATATTACATAATTCGCTTTATAATGTAATCATATCGTTACTACCTCTTGCCATACGATCTTTGCCAATTTTTATTAGAACTGCCGCATATTGCCCACCCACATTTTACTTGCATTTATTTTATCCGGCAGCGTGCCCCTAGTTATCACCGGTAGGTAGATGAGAATCTGTCTAAATTCGGCATCAAAAAATACCACGATTTTTTCAAGTTATCATAAATCATAACCTCCCTTATAATTAAACAAAAACCGTAGAAATAATATACTTACGCCTTGAATTAGTCTTGGTCTTGAAAATGGCGAAAAAATGTTAAAATCTGGATATGTCAACGCTATCAACATCAATCTGACACCGCTCCTTTTTACATAGACTAACAAAACAGAATGTATAAAGACTGTCCCATGTTGTCACCCACATGACAGATGCCATAGGAGAAAAAAATAAATCAATTTTACAATTTATACAATAATTACTAATATAGAATAAAATTTAATATTACTAACAATCTATGATCCTGAAATAAATTTGTTTTGTTAATTATTTGTTTACTTCATAATCTAATTGATAAATAAGTAACACTCAAAAAATTACATATGTAACGTGAACGCGTCATAAACGATTAAAACGGAACGAACGATTAGAACGGCTCGGTAGCTGGGAGAAGAGAGAGAGCGATAGCACGCGGACGAGCGAGAGAGGAGAGTTTTGATGCGTTCCGTTTTAATCGTTTATGACGCGTTCACGTTACATACTCCCCCTCTAGCACGAACGAACGCCCTCGTGTTCATGGTAGCTAAAATATCTACTAAAAAATAACCAAAAGGAAACGCGGCCTATTCTAAATAGCGGCGTGGACGGCCACGCTTGCGCTTCTCGCGAATGGCTGGCTGGGCCTCGCCAACGAACGGGGTGAGCTGGGAGGTGTGATACTTGCCAAGCGGTACCTCGTCGCTTAAACGTTCAAGTATATAAGTTGAGGATCCTATAGCTTCACGCACTCTGTAGGGACCATCCCTCCGAGGAATAAACTTGGGCGTCTGACCTCGTCCTGCATCGTTAGGCCCCTGCGTGCGGAGCAGTACAAGGGCGCCGGGCTCGTAGTCGGGCGCCGGGCGGCGGTGCTCGTCGACGTACGCCTTCTGTCGCGCCTGCGCGCGCTCGTGCACGTCACGCGCGTGCAGCAGCGTGCCGGCCAGCCGGCACAGCAGCGGCGCCACCGCGGCCCCTGGGCAGTCGCGCTCCACGATCGTGCGCATGTCAGACACGGCATCAGCTGGTCATCAACTTCCTCTGACCAACCCAAATTAAGTGCTTTTGCTACTGCTTCTACGGAATGCGCAAATTCCAACAACGTTTCCGACTCCCGTTGATAACGCAAACACATTTCATTTTTTAACGTTTCGATGTGTATGGGGGCGCGGAGCTCTCTGCCGAACGTAAGAAAAGCGGGTGAATATCCGGTGCTAGCGGTCGTCGCGGAGTTCATCGCGAAACGGATCACCGCTAGATGTGCATCCCAAGTGTCGTGATCGCTGCCCACTAGAATAGCGAGCTGTGGTTTCAGATCACGATTCTTCCTCTCTATGGGGTTAACTTCAGGATGGTAATAAGAGGTGAGTGATTGTTTGACGCCCATGGCGTGGCAAACCTGTTGCATCACCTCGCCGACAAATTGGACGCCGTTGTCGCTAATCATGCGGCGGGCGACGCCGTAGCGGAAGAACACTTCAGAGGTGAGTATTTTAGCACACTCGAGACTAGTTGCGTGCCTCAGAGCGAATAGCTCCACCCAGCGGGTGCTCACGTCTTCCACGATCAGTATCCACTTGTTGCCGTCGGCGGTCTCAGGCAAGGGTCCAAATAAATCAACAGATACGACCTCAAATCTCCGTGTGGTGGCGGGCGCCTGCACGAGGCCGGCAGGCTTGCGGTTGTCGGCCTTGTAGCGCTGGCAAGCGGCGCAGCGCCGGACGTAGTCGGCGACGAAGGCGCGCATGCCGGGCCAGTAGTGCGCGCGCGCCGCTAGCTGCAGCGTGCGCTCGGCGCCGAGATGGCCAGCGGTGGGCGCGTCGTGGTACTCCGACATCACCGCTGTGCGCTCGTGTTCTGGAACTACGAGACAAGCGTTTTCATCGTCGTCACAATCGGGTGCGTACCTGTACAAAATGCCGTCGGAGAGTACGTAGCCTCGATCCGCCCACTGTCTCCCCCTAAACGGAGCGTCGTCGGACTCGAGGTCGTCTACAATTTTGCGTACTTCCGGGTCCTTTAACTGATTTTCGCGAATGTCCGCAGGTGAGCGCGTGGGAAAATCTACGATGGCGGAGCATAATTCGCAATCACCTGGAGGCTCTTTTGAACATGGCGGGCGCGAAAGCGTGTCTGCAATCACGTTCGATTTGCCCGGCGTGTATTCTATACGGAGATTAAATTCCTGAAGGGTAAGGGCCCATCTGGCCAACCTACCGCTCGGTGACTTGTTATTCATCAACCACTTGAGAGGCTGGTGGTCGGTCTTAAAAATAACATTTGCACCTTCAATGTAGCCCCTAAACTTGCTAACGGCCCACACTACCGCCAGTGCTTCTCGCTCGGTAGTCGTGTAGTTCCGCTCGGCGGCGATCAGCTGCCGGCTCGCGTACTCGATCGGCCGCTCATCGTGACCCTCCCCCTGCATTAGTACAGCCCCGAGACAGTACCCGCTAGAGTCCGTGCGCAGCACGAAGGGCTGAGTCTCGTCGGCCTGCCTCAGCATTGGCGCCGTCGTCAAGAGCTCTTTAATTCTCTCGAAGGCCCGCTGCTGCGGCTCGCTCCAGCGCCAAGTGCTGTTCTTCTTTAGCAGGCCGGTGAGCGGCCGAGCGACGTCTGCGTAGCCGGGGATGAACCTCCGAAACCAGCTGGAAGTTTGTAAGAAGCACTTTAGATGTTCAACATTTTGTGGCTGAGCCATTGCAGTAATTGCAGTGGTTTTGTCCGGGTCCATATGGATACCGCCCGGGACAATGACATGTCCTAAGAATTTGACAGACTGGCAAGCAAAACAACTCTTATTGCGGTTGATCCGAAGGTTAAACATTCAAGTCTGTCAAAGACAGTTTCAAGGTCCAGCAGGTGAGTTTCAAAGTCAGGTGATAAAATGATTATATCATCTAGGTATGCCAGAATGGTGCTTTTATTTAAGTTTAGGTTGGACTTAAACCGATCTATAAGCCTTTGGAAAGTAGCTCCTGAGTTACGGAGTCCCATCGGCATGCGGATGAACCTAAAAGTTCCAATTGGTGTGATGAAGCAAGTCTTATCACGGTCGGCTGGGTGCACATTTACTTGAAAATAGCAAGAACGGAGGTCAAGTGTTGTCATATAGTTACTGGTCTTCGCGGCATGTAGAATGTCTTCAATCCTAGGCAATGGGTATCTATCAGCCTCTGTTACCTCATTTAGCTTACGATAATCAATGCAAAGACGCATACCTCCATCCTTCTTTGTAACCATGACCACGTTGGCAGCCCACGGAGACTCACACTCCTCGATTACACCAGCAGCAAGCAGCTTGTCCAGCTCCTCTTTCAGTGCTTCCCTCCGGTTCTGGGATATCCTGAAGGGCTGGCAGGCGATAGGCTGCTGGTTTTCTCCGACTTTGATGTGATGAGTCGCGTAGTCAGTGGCTGGGCCTTCAGTAGCAAACCGCTCCTGTTGTTTACAAATAAAGGTATCAAGTTTGGTCCTTTCACCCGCTGATAACATGTGACCTTCATCACCTCGCAACGTTAAATCTTTGGTGTCAACTTCCATTAAGTCTGCATGGTAAGATGAGAGACAATATGACTGGACAAATTCAAATGAATGATCCGGATTGTCTTGGAAGTGCCAAGAGCATTGGGGAATGTTCACCACTATCCCAGCATTTGATATAAAGTCATTACCAAGTAAGGTTCGACCTTCACTATCGGGAAAAACAAGGAAATCTGCCATCGCTTCATAGCCGCCAATAGTTACAAGCACCTTAGCATTAAGAACATCACGTACCTGTTTCGAACCATCAGCCAAACCTACGGGACGGCGTGAACACGACGCCAGAGTTCGCTAGGATCTTGTGCAGAGCGGGGCTTGCCACACTCTGAGTAGCGCCGGTGTCTAAGCAGGCGACTCCGTGTCGCCCCGCGATGGACACATTTACAAGCGGGCGCAAGCTGTCGGTACACTCAAAACTATTAAGCGACAGGAAATCCACTGATTGCGACGCAGTAGGTTTCTTATTACAAGTATCACACCTCGATCTAACTACTCCTGGTTGATTACAACCGAAACACCTAATAGTAGACCTAGGTTCGTTGTTGTCACTATTAGTTTTACCTAAATCTTTACTTTGAGCTTTACGACACTCGTCTATACTATGCCCGAAAGATTTACAATAGCTACAACGCGGACGAGATTTGAATTTACGCTCGTTAGTACTAGAGGAGGCGAGTTCTGATCGAGAACTCGTAGTAGGCGCAGTAGTAAGAACGGCAACGTCGCGCGGTTTGACAGTGGGGCTGGGAACGGAACGCGCGGGAATTTGGATTCGGCTATGACTGATACTAGGGAGAATATTGGGTCCTACCTCATCTCTCGCTTCTTCCGCGTGCCTCGCTTTAAGTAATAGCGCTTCGATGTCTTTTACCGATTCGCGTGGGACACGTTTACGCACTTTCCGATTTAACAAACTGTACACTATGTCTAACTGCAACGTCGCGTCGATCTCGTAAGGGAACTTAACAAAAGTTGCACGCAATCGCGAGATGAACGTTTCGGCGCGTTCGTCGTTTTGTTCTTGCGCGAAGATGTCGCGCAGCAGCTTGTATGCAGGACGCGGGGCACCAAACATGGCGCGCATGCGCGTCGTGGCTTCGGTCCAAGTGCAGATATTTCTTTTGATGCCTCTCCACCAGGTCGCGGCGTCGTCTGTGAACAGCATTTTCAGCCCCCGCAGGGCGTGCTCTTCGTTGACGTTGGTACATTCCATGTACGTTTCCACGGCGTCGATGAAGGTTTCAATTCTGTCGGCCATTGCGTCGCCGCGTCCGTCGAAGCGTGCCGTGCACTTCGCTAAGGTACTCCACGCACCGTTGAAGGAGGGCGAGGGCACCGATGGTGTCGCATCGCCGCGGTGCAGTGTAGGTAGAGTCTGTCTAATGAATGATGAACCGGGCTTTTATTTGACTGGCAGGTCTGGCAACACTATTAAAATGACGTTTTGACATTGACAAACAAGTCGTTGTTGGTTTGAGTCTGTCAAATTAAAGTTTTCGTCTCGAAATTTACGGACTAAACATGCGTAAAACTATCAAAAGTGGTGTGCGACGGATCCTTCGTACCATTATAAACAAATATAAAGAAAAACAAGAGAAGAGGGAAGCATTGTTGAAACAAAAAATAGAGTGTTTACATACGGTGACCGAATTCATAGGTTATAACAAGGTTAGTATGGCATGTTAATTTTGATACTTATTATTTCTATATCTTCAATCCTAAGTTTCATAGAATATATACCTTTTCTGTTCTACCTATCTTTTGAAATTGGTATTTCTTTTCCATTAAGAAATTAAACGATGTATTCTTTTCAGATAAGCTGGACGTGGATGGTGAAAATCAAACGGTTTTGAAAAATCTTCAGCAGTTGAAAGAGTTGGGGCAAAACGATTTACTATGCCAGAGTCAAACGAAGTATTTAGAAGAATTATCATCAATGACCGGTAAATACTAAGATTAATTAAATCATTGTCTTTCCCTATACACAGGTGTATTGTCTGTACCTATACCATGTTGAATCTCTTAACAATCGCAATTTTATTAAATTAATTAAATAGACAGATGATTAATATAACTGACACTCATACCTAGTTTCAGTAAAACACTAAGGAGGTGTTTATATACATTTAGTTAAAAGATATCATAAACATATTAATATGTACCTACGTACACTTCATGAGCTCTTGGAAAAGATGTTCGGGTTATACCTGTCTTCCTTGTTCTTAAACCGTTGCGATTTGAACCTCACCGATGCAATTTGATTTCACCTAAACCCAAATGTTCTTAGAGCTGTCGGACTGTAAAATGGGGCTGTACTGCGTGTCACAATATATTTGTAAATGGTGTTCTGTTTAATTCATTCCTTCTTTCTTCTTACAGATATCAGTGTTTCGACATTGAAGAGAATGAAGGCAAAGTAAACCATGGTGTCTTCAGTACTCCAGGAAAGAAGCGAACTCACAAGGCCACAGTATCCAATTTAGATAGTTTTGACATCCATGCCGTCAGAAATAAAGTGAACGAATTTTATATTGTAAAGAAGCAAGTGCCTACACTCAGATGCCTATTAGCAGAGTTGAGAGAAAGCATCGGTTTTACCCTAATAATAAATAAAATATTTTTACTTCATGACTTGTTATTGGTGATTTTATTTACTAAAAGAGCTCACAAATGAGAAAGCATGCTGATGCAATCATTATTATGGTGGTCTGCATTTTTTTTTCATAGATAGTTTCAAAGCATCAAATACTTCGTGATACCCAAAGTTGCTAAATAGTTCGGTACACGTTTGGCGACTTTGGGTGTCACTATCTATTTATTTAATGCTGACTATACGGGTCAATCAACTTTTCTTTGTAGTTCGGTGTCAGGGTGACGTTTCCTGGGTCACTCATTAAAACTATGATTTCAAAGGATATAAGTCCACTACCATTCTTTTATGGCTTTTCCCCTGAGTGTGATAACATTTTTCTAAGAAACTATCACTGTTGTCTCCTGGCTTACGGGACACTAACAACAACAAAAAAGTTGATCCACCCATACGTATTAAGTAGTAAGACTCTCGGGCTTCTACTAATAAACTGTACTTAAATATGATACCGTGTGTGGTCTTAATATGGATAAACGGACACTTGAGTGCGGTATTAGTATAATTGAGTACCTATAGTTTATTAATACGGGCCTTAGTATTGTGAAAAAGTACGCGTTTCCTCTTCCTTTGTGCCCACCAAAATAAACGATTTACTGTCATTAGGTTCAAATGGAAAATCGTCCACTTGAAATTATACGTCAGTTCAGAAAAATGACCATTTGAAATACAACAAAAAGGAAAATTGTCCATCTGGAAAAACGTCTAAAATAGAATCATGTCCCATGGTAAAATTGTCCAATATGACATTGGACGAAAAAAATATGTCCATTTGTATTTACGTACACTCAGAAATATGACCAATTGTAAATACGTCCTACCGGAAATTTGTACAATTTATATTATATTATATGGTCTTAATTCATATTACACTACATTCACTTGTGCGTATTTCATTTTGGTCATAATTTATAATGGACAAAATTCCATTGGGACTTAATTAATTTACAACGAAAATAAATTTGGTTGTAAATACTTTTGAGCACAATTACATTTTGACTAAATTCACTTTGGACACTATTACTTTTGACCCATTTTCAGAATGGTTATTTCACGTGGACGATTTTCCATTTGTACCTAAGGACAGTAAATCAAATAAACAAAATAAGAAAAGTATCAAAATCGTTTATTCCTACATTGATCGGTAATACCATATGAAGATTTTTTGAATTTGCCGCTTTTTCTCAGGTTCATCTTTCATTAGACAGACTCTACAGGCGAGGCTGCCACGTGTTGCATAGCGGATCGCATGACGCTTGATAGTAGGCTTGAAAGTTGCTCTTCAGTAATCCCGATCACGTTAGGGTCGCTGCTAGGTACATAGCGCGCGCGCGTTGGTGACAAGGGCGTGGCGGAGGCGCGCGCGTCATCGTGCACGGTACGCGCGGCTTGTTCTCTTTGAGCTTCATTCCCCTCGGCGCCTTGTGTTTCCTCATCGGAATTTTGCGTGTTGTTCTCGGGTTCGGAATCTTCACGGCCCGTTCTGCGGGTTTTCATTTTGCGTTGCACCTTTTCTGGCCACGAGTTGAGCGCCAATGTGAGGAAGGTGATCGCATAAATAATATACAGACGCAGGTTTGTAATTACTTGCTGTATTTTCTTATACGTACTGGTTGTGGGTTACAGAAACTTGTGCAAAACACTTATGGATTTATGAAATCTTATTAGAAAAAAGGGCCTGCAACGCGTTGCGTGGCGCGTGCGGCGCGCTCGGTAGCTGGGAGAAGAGAGAGAGCGATAGCACGCGGACGAGCGAGAGAGGAGAGTTTTGATACGTTCCGTTTTAATCGTTTATGCGCGTTCACGTTACACATATTTGTGCAATGTCAGTCTAAAAGGGTATTATGACAATTTATTTTTATGCGTAATGATTATTATGCGCAAAAAAATTATGCCAGTAGATAGTCGCCCTTTTTTATTCTATATAAACCTGGTTACCGGTTATTGAAACGTTTTAGTGAAAACCGCATTAAGATTGGTTCAGTGGTTTTCAATAGATGCGAGGAGAAACAAAATTTAACAGACAAACAGACACCAACTCTAAAAATTGTAGAAACGTGTTCTGCTGCTGATTATGAGGTCCCCTATAGTATTTTTAAGTTCATATCTCGAATGTACAGATTTTTTCCCTTCTTCAACTTTATTATATGTATAGATATAGATATAGATATAGATACCTATATTTTTATAGCCTATAACCTGGCCGGGGATTTTCTCGACAGATTAGTAAAGTTTGCATCAAAATCCGTTCAGCCGTTTTCACGTGATGCGCGTTCAAATAAACAGACAAACAGATAAACAGACAAAAAATCTAAAAACTGTTGGAACGTGTTCTGTTATCGATTCTAAGTATCCCCAGCCAACCATTTTTGGAATATCTGCTATGTACAGACTTTCGACCCTCTTCAGCTTTATTATATGTATATAGATTATATGTATATAGATAGATACCATAACTATGTAACTAAATGATTTTTAAATTCATTATTCTTTATTCTTATAATTTTTATCTAATATTACTGAAATAATAAAAATGTTAACAATTACGAACTGTAATTGTTAACATTTTTATTATTTCAGTAATTCATACACAGCAACCAGCGGCCCCAAGAAACATTAATTTGAATATTATTGAATGTTTGTACAACTGCCAAATTACATTACCGAAAACTCGATATCAGTATCATATTAAAACTAATGTTCATAAATCTAACTGTTTATTGAAAACTGAATTTACGAATGTCGAAATTATTGCCACAGCGTTTAAAAATAGAATTATGACTTACAGATTTAACCCCCCGTAAGAAGATGAGTACTTCATGTCTGAAGTATTCTTGCGTGGGTCTATTGATGATATTATAATAGTAGTTTATGTGACTGTTGCATAATAAGGGGCATTAAAATTCGAGTGAGTGTTTATGAAACGTTTCATAATAGCATCTCACTAGTATTTTCTTGCTTATTATGTTCAGTTACATACACTGCTTTATCTACACACATATCATAAGCTCTCTATGATGTGTTCAGAAATCGCATGTAATGACCGGCATTGCAGCATTGATTAGAGCTATTAGTAAAATAATACAAAAAATAAATGGGATAACAGGGACAGTTATTTATTGTAATAATTATTATTTACAGTTTTAATTGTGCGGTGGTTGAATTCCACTTTTCCAGTTTTGACAGTAGAATCATATTCTTGGATTTTGACGGCAACAACATATTTTCGACGCTCATTGCTTTATCCCTGATATCAGGTGGCGTCTCCGAAATATCGTGATCATGATCACTATCTTGATCACTCATTTTAAGTAGTCGTACAATACAATAATTATTTACGAACAAAACAACACAACAAACTTATTTTTCCGACAAAATAAACGTCAAATGTGGCGGCAAATCAAAATTTGACAAGTTGTTGTTTTTTTAATTCAGAGACAACTAGATTAAGCGTCAACTATCGAATCGTTCGATATCAAGTAACGTGCGAGATATGTCAAAGTTGTGTGAAATTGACATTTCATTTTCAATAAAATGTCATCTCGACTGATTTAGAATAGAGGTCTAATCAAAAATGCTTTGTTTTTCAGAGATGTTCGAAATTTGAATGTCATAAAAACATCGAAATTGAATTCATAAGATAACTGCCGCAGATAAAAAAAATGCTCTAACAACAGAGTTGATTATTATGCTGGTCATAATTTGCGGTTTCTGAACGCATCATAGAGGGTTTATGATATGAGTGTAGATAAAGTTAATAAATATATCTCTATCTGAACATGCTTGTGTTAAAGTTAATAATGAGTTATATGAAAACTTTACGCTTCCACATATTGCCGAACAACAAGTTTAATCCTTTAATACGAAATATGAAGTTATCTGTCGAAATTGAAACATCAGAGAATTATATTCGAATGCAATAAATATTATGATGAATAAACTGTCTGAGTTCCAGCATTGCCAATCAGGGTGGACGATGGCGTCAGTAAGTCATTTACAAATAAATATAAATAAGTACACTCCTTTAAGGGGTGGCTCTTTTGTGGAGTTGCCTCCGAGCATAAAGAATATAAAAAGTTGTATAAATATTCGGAACAGAGATGATCATTGTTTATTATGGTGTATTGTGGCTGCTTCATATCCAAGTAAAACAAACGTATGTAGACCGAGCTCATATCCTCATTATTCCACTAAGTTCAATATCCAGGGTATGTCATTCCCCCCACCTTCTGCAAGTGATATTAGATTATTTGAGAAAAATAATTCAAGCATTAGCTTAAACATTTATGGTTTAGATAATAAAAATCATGTTACCGGACCGTTGTACAAATCCGAATCCAGAAAAGTAAACCATGTCAATTTATTATTTATTGAGCGGAATGGTGAGCAACACTATTGCCTGATTAAAGATCTCCTGCGATTAACAAGAAATCAAGTATCATGTAATAGATGGAAAATATTTTATGCGAGGAATTTTTATAGTTTTACTCGAGTAAATTGAAGTATGATGCTCATACATGTTCTAAAATCCGGGCTGAATTACCTAAAAATAACAGTGCAATTTGTTTTAAAAATTTCGAGAGACAGAAAAAAGTTAATTTTGTGTTATATGCTGATTTTGAAAGTATGTTAATTGATCACGTAGATTGTAATAATACTAATACCAGGAATACAAAATTGCATAAACCTTCTTGTTTCGCGTTTTATGTTTGTTGCTCGCACGACTCTTTCCTTAATAAATTTGTAACATATAGAGGACCTGAAAGCGCGAAAATATTTATTCAAAATTTAATAAAAGAAGTTAAAGAAATGTATAAAGTATTACGAGTAAAAAAGACAATTTAACAATGGAGCAGATGAATCTATATAAAAATGCTAAAATGTGTCATATCTGCGATAAGTTACTCTTTGAATGATAAAGTCATGAATCATGATCACATTACATCTCAGTTTAGAGGCGCAGCACATTCACGGTGTAATCTGTTGTTTCAAGTCTGTTCATTTGTACCAGTTTTGTTTCATAATTTATCAGGTTATGACTGCCATTTGTTCATTAAAGAATTAGCAAAGTACCCTGGCGAAATAAAAATTATACCGAAAACTAAAGAAAAATATATTACTGTCACCAAATTCCTGCCGACGAATGATCCGAAGTTCAGCATGCAAATCAAATTTCTAGATTAATTAAAAAATTTGGATTCAAGTCTGTTCATTTTGTACCAGTTTTGTTTCATAATTTATCAGGTTATAACTGCCATTTGTTCATCAAAGAATTAGCAAAGTACCCTGGCGAAATAAAAACTATACCGAAAACTAAAGAAAAATATATTACTGTCACCAAATTCCTGCCGACGAATGATCCGAAGTTCAGCATGCAAATCAAATTTTTAGATTCATTTAAATTTTTGGATTCAAGCTTAAATAACTTGAGCAAAACTTTAAACGACGAAGACTTTGTACAACTTTCAAGTTACTTAATGATGAAAAACAAGTCAGATTGATGCGGCAGAAGGGTATTTATCCATACGAATACTTTGATACATGGTCTAAATATAGTGAGGAGACTCTTCCCCCCAAATAATGTTTTTATAAAACTATTATCGGTGAGCATATATCCGATGAGGATTATTTATTAGCTCAAAATGTTTGGAGTACTTTCGACTTATGATGTCTCGGGGAATATACAGATTTATGTGTGAAATGCGATGTTTTACTGCTATGTGATATATTCGAAAATTTCAGAAACACCTGTTTACAATATTATAATCTTGACTCCGTTTATTACGTAACTTTACCAGCATTAAGTTGGGATGCAATGTTTGCTGTACACAAAAGTACATCTTGAGCTAATTAGCGATTTAGAAATATACGAAAAGATTGAGAGAGGGATACGCGGCGGGCTCGCTGAATGCTCTTTAAGGCACGCGAAAGCGAATAACAAGTACCTCCCCCATTTTGATGATCTTAAACCCCCGTCATATTTAATTTATTTAGACTGTAATAATTTGTATGGCTATGCAATGATGAAAAAGATGCTTATTTCAGATTTCCGATTCTTAACAACAGATGAAATTAATAATTTCGATATATTTAGTGTGGGAGAGGATGACGAATTTGGTTATATTCTGGAAGTTGATTTACTTTACAACGATGACCTACACGATACACACAGCGACATGCCATTTGCTACTGAAAAGTTTAAACCCCCTGGTGGCAAAACCCCCAAACTTATTGCCAACTTGTATGACAAATTTAATTATATTATTCATTATGTTCATCTAAAAGAATGTCTGAACCACGGCCGTATATGCCACAAAATTCATCGCATTATAAGATTCCGTCAGGACAATTATTTGAAAAAATACATCGACTTAAATACATCATTGCGTCAGCAATCAGAATCAGCATTCGGCAAAAGTTTATTTAAAAAATAATAATGCTATTTTTGGAAAAACTATTCAAAATAAACGAAAACAAGTGATTGTTAAATTAGTTACTCAGTCGGTAGATAAAGATAATATAACGAATAAAAGTATCGGTGCACAAACATTAATTACTACAAAACCAAATTTAAAAAATATATCGATATTTTCTGAAAACTTGGCAGCAATTCAATTAAATCCTGAAAAAATAATACTTGATCGCCCGATATAAGTTCTTGAATACGCTAAAACTCATTTAATAATAATAATAATACATACATACATAAACTCACGCCTTCATTCCCAGAGTGGGGTAGGCAGAGCCACAAACTTACCAACAACTCCAAAAACTTGTTGATAATTCTGTGACCACATTTTGCTTAACCAGGCTAAGATAATAATAATAATCATTTATTTAAGAAAAATCAATTACAATAATTACCAGGACAGGATTTGTATAGATTTCATTACAATTTTATACAGAAAATGTACAATGAGCGTGCTAAATTGTGCTATACTGACACGGACAGCCTGCTTTATTTCGTGCTAACTGATGATTTCTATAAAGATATCTCACAACATTTATCTGAATTTGATACCAGTAATTTCTCACTCAACAACCCATTTAGCTTGCCCCTCGTAAATGCCAATGTCCCGGAAATATTTAAAGATGAAATGGGCGGAGAAATGATTTCCGAATTTGTCGGCCTTAGAGCCAAACTATACTGCATCAAAAGCACGATGGTGCAAATCAGTAAGGCTAAGGGTATATCCAAAGCTGTTACTAATCGGTTAAAATTGAACAATTGGGTAAGTAAAGTTTTTTGAAGGGGTGTATATTATATTTTTTTCTGATAGTGTTTGGTCTATAAACCAATAATCTACAGTTATTTAATTTTTAATCATTATAGTTTTCCTAAAATATTTTTTTTAAAGTCCGTTATGACAGTTCTCTGAGCGTTACGGAGCTATACGCATTACCTTAGCCTAAATGATAATTTAAAAAAAAGACGTATTATGACAGTACTTTGTCTGTTGTCAAAATTGTCAAACTAATAATGGTTTGGCCTTTCGTTTGTTTACCTCCGTTTTATTTACCAATTGTTTCCTTGAATTTTACGACGACTTCTGCTCAGACCCTTAAATTTGGATATTATCGCATTTCTCGACGACCACCGCAACGCTTTTTTGGACTTGGATTGGATCTACTCTTGACGACGAATCCCGCGCGTATTTTGGCTGACAATTCTTACTATCCCTGACGACCCCAGCTCTGCCTTTGGATTACACTTTTTTTGCCCTGACACCAGGCGATATAATGAGTGCGTCAAACGAGTTCGTGCAAGCTGATTCCAGAAATTTACGTAATATGAACATGACGGTGGTTTACACAACGACACCGTATTTTAAAGCAGCGGTGTGGAGGGCATGCGATTAAAAACGGTACGGATACGATGCGTCACTGCGATTCCGTACCGTAGTCGTATTTTAAGCAGCGGTGGGCTCGAACCTTTAAGTGGCGGAGGGCGCCGTGTCGTGTGTGGTTTGAAAAAGCTATACTACTGCTTTCTTTCTTAACTTAGGGCCACTTGTTCGAGCAGGAAATATCTAGTTTCAATCAAACTAAGTATGGAACTATTATTATGTCAAATTAGATTGAAATCTAGAACCAGGTTATCCTTTTGCTTCTAGCTAGCGGCCCTTAGTGAACCCATTTTAGTCAAAGTCAGAAGTGTTAATATTATGAAGTGCTTTAATAAAATAAAACAAAGTATTTAAATATTCTCTGTATTTTTATTATATTACCCTGTAAATTTGCTAGAGCACAGGCAATGGTCGAACTCTCGTCAATGTATCTTATATAACTGTGATTAATTACTGAGTGAGGTTTCAGGAAAGTGAACTCCCTCACCCTCCATATCACACGCTCCACATGTATCCTTAGACTTGTGATGATTTTGCTTTGAATGACTTCTTTTTTGTTGGCGTTTCAGTTGATGATACACTCGGAGGGTGAAGGAGTTTCACATGTTTGTCTTTAAGAAGAATCTGTATCCCTTTGGAGCCTCGATCGGCTAATACCACAGCCCCTGGAGGAACAATATCAACAAAGCCACTACATTTTGTAATGGCTTTGTCTGATATCCTTCCTCCATAGGATAGAAATAAAACAGATAAAACCGTTTGGGCAGCAAGCTATAAGATATTTTAACGTGTTACAGGACTTGTATTGTGACCATGTCCTGGCTTGAGTTACAAGGTCTGAAGGCTTCTCTATTTGAATTTCGAAACAATCAATAATACATTGGACATTTGCATATCTGGCCTGGTTCAGGCAGTTAAAAATAATATTTTTCAAGTATTTTTCCAGATGCGGCATACATACTCTTAATATTTTTTGAACGGTGACTTTGCTCAAGTTAAAATGGTCTTCTTTGTAGAGTATCAACTTGTTTTATTTTAAACATAGTTATTTATTAAAATGCGAATTAGGTTTAGTTTACATTGCTTTGCCTAAAAGTCTATCTGCCGTACTCAGAGACGTCAATTTAATTTAATGCTTGATTAAAGTTGCTGCTGTCACTTTTTTTGCTACAGCAATAGAATAAGACAACACGTCACTTAACAAGCATTAAATTTAATTGACATCTCTGAGTGCGGCCGTATAACCCAATAATACTGTTTCGGCACTTCAATATACATATTGGGTTTTTCTTTTAAAAGGCTCATTATGTGCTGCCGTCCAGAAAAATCTCTGTGCTTTACAGACACATTTTCCTTGTTGCTTGATGATGTTGAGGTTGAAGGGCTTGAGGGCTCAAACAGTGTTGGTGTCGAAAAGCCACTTGATGAAAGAAAATTTGGTTAAAGATACTGCTTTAATATTAGAGCTGCGCTTACTATGGATTTTATCCTGGCTGCCTTATGTACTCTTTGAAGTTCATACTGACTTGCTGAATCACATTGACATGCTCTTCATAGACATACAAGAGTCGTTTTGGGCAATTCCTTTCCATGGGCACCATTTAGCTTTTAGAGCTTTTGGTATGGACAAGAATAAGTGGCACTGGGATAGTCTCTTCTAATATATTTTTTACACGACGGTACGTAACATCTTACTTCATCCTTGTAATATGCTCTATCACAAGCAGCGTTTGCAGGACTACTATTTGATGTATCCATTATATAAGATGATGCAAACAACTTGTATCGGAGTCCAAAAACAATGCAGAGGTCGTCAGGGATAGTAAGAATCGTCAGCCAAAATACGCGCGGGAGTCGTCAAGAGTAGGTCCAATCCAAGTCCAATAAAGCGTTGCGGTGGTCGTCGGGAAATGCGGTAATATCCAAATCCAAGGGTCTGAGCAGAAGACGTCGTAAAATTCAAGGAAACAATTGGTAAATAACACGGAGGTAAACAAACGAAAGCGAAACCATTATTTTATTCGTTTGTCAATTTTGACAACAGACGGACAAAGTACTGTCATAATACGTCTTTTTTTTTATTATCATTTAGGCTAAGGTAACGCGTATAGTTCCGTAACGCTCAGAGAACTGTCACAACCGACTTTAAAAAAAATATTTTAGAAGAACTATAATGATTAAAAATAAAATAACTACATTATTGGTTTATAGACCAAACACTATCAGAAAAAAATATAATATACACCCCTTCAAAAAACTTTACTTACCCAATTATAAAAATACATACATTCACCAATAAACAACTCAAGTGTAAAATAAACATGATTAAATCTATTCAGCATACTTTATACTCGCAAGAAGTCAATAAGCTAGTTTTAAATAGAAATGATGATAAGAGACAAGTACTTTCGAATCAAATCGACACGATGCCTTGGGGGCACTGGAAAACAATATCATAAATAAATAAGTGTTATATTGCAAGGTAATAAATTTTAAGATATCATGTTGTTACTTAAGGGGCTTCTAAACGGGCCATATTTTCACTGCAATATGCAACTATTGGTGTCCTTCTCTTACTCGTATGTTAGAGAAAGACACCAATAGTTGCCGGCCACATATTGCAGTAAAAATATGGCCCGTTTAGAAGCCCTTTTAGAAATTACCGAATATCAAACGATGTTTATTTGAATAAGTTTGTTTGTTAACTTGAGGTTACACACATAATGACGTTTGTTTGTAAGATAAATGCACTGCATATTGAAAATATGCGTGTACCTATAAGTACATATTTAATAAATTATGTTTACAAATAAGAGTTTTACATCTACTTGCAGAATCATAACCCCATTTATGCGCGCTCTATTTGTGCGTATAAATGAGTTTGTACTTAGAACTTCGTGAAGCCTATATAAAGCATTTAAATATTTACTTACTTCACAATTACAATGAAGTTCGTGAAGCATGCTCAAACTCTTGAAGTAAATAACATAAAAGTAGAGCGTCACACAAAAAGTAAAACATAGTACGCTGTTCCCTAATACAATTCGCTGTGTAATATGCGGTCCCTCCAACTGCGGTAAAACTAATATTATGCTTAATTTATTGCTGTATGAAAATGGTTTAAGGTTTCAACATGAGTAGTAGGGATTCGCCGGTTCTGGCCCCGCCTCTACTCGGCTGCAAATTTTTTTCGGTGTTTATCCCCCCATTTAGAGCGTTTGGGAAGGGTCCCGAGACTCCCAGATCACTCCTTCCCATAGCTTGCAATAGTCCATGTACTCAATACAAAAGGTTATCAACTACCTGGGTACCCTTTTTTGTCCCGTGGACGTTGCCTATTGTTTACGCGTGCGCCAACCCCTTTGTTCTCGGGGCGCCCAACACCATTGTCTTGCATCGCACGCGTTCATACCTTTTTTTTACATATTACCTGATTGCGCTATTAACTGTTGTAATGTGATTTTTGATGTTATCTATGTTTTTCTCATATCATTTAATTAAGTTACCATAGTGGTTTTCTTGACATACTGTTTTTAAGGATCATAGTTCTAACCTAACCTAACCTACCTTGCTGAAGTTAACCTAAAACCGTGAAACCTGTCCTAGCTTAAAATACCTACTGTTTTTAAGGGTTACAGTTCTAACCTAACCTAACCTACCTTACTGAAGTTAACCTAACATTATACAACCTAATCTAACTTAACATACCTACTGTTTTTTAAGGGTTACAGTTCTAACCTAACCTAACCTACCTTACTGAAGTTAACCTAACATTATACAACCTAATCTAACTTAACATACCTACTGTTTTTAATACTTACCTAACCTAGCTTGGTGAAGTTAACCTAACATTATACAACCTAATCTAACTTAAAATACTTACTGTTTTTAATACTTTCAAGAAAATAAAGATGAATCAACCAACAAAGAAGTTACGAGTGGTTTTAAATTTTAACACCTCATGGTCGGCTGTTATTAAGGATCGCTTAACTTTACATGAGCTTAACCTAAGCTAAGAACTGATTTAAATGTAGCTTAAGTCCTAATTTTCACTTAATTGAATTTACCTAAATCTAGGTAATCGTAGTATTCGTAGTATTATCTTAAGTCGTTGTTACTTAGAGCCTATTCTAAACAACTATCAAAACCAAATATTGTATACAGGTATTTCTAAATGAATTACCTACACTTGGCTTATTAAAAATATAGTGGTTAAATGCAATCTAACCTACGTACGGGTATGTACCTACGAATATGTATCCTTGACTAACATTAGCTATAACATTATCTATCTAGTACGTATATGGGGTTCACCTCCACATACATTTTAATTTTATTGTAACACACTAGTATGTAAAACTAAAACGAAGCAAGTAAACTGGTTCTGACTTGATTCAAAGCGCTATGGAGTAGGTATATCAATAAAAAAGCCTGTATCGACAAGTTTCGTGTACCGGAGTGCATTGTTATAACGGTTTAATTGTTTTATTGGTAGCCGCCTATTATCTTTTATGGTCACAACGGATGCGATTGTTACTTGTGCGTTTTATTATTTTGGGTGTTGTTGAATAAATCGGCGTCTGTGTTAGATGAACTACAAGTTCAAACATGTTTTTAGGAAGACGCTTAACTTACGGAGCGTATAAAAGCGGTGGGGTATTGTGTCTGAACAACTATTAGCCACGCAACAGTCTTCGTTACCGGAGCTCCCTGTACTTAAAGCAGTATATAGACATAATAGTCTTGTGTCGTGCAGTGAAGTGTTTATAAAAAGGCCTAATAATGGATGTGAGTATGTACAAATATTTTAACTTAATTGTGTGTTTTTTTAGCATTTGTGCACCGTGTTTTTGTTAAGCAGGTGTGTAATTTATTGTTTGATATTGTTTCAGTTCTCTGAAAATACTTTCAAGAACTATTACTACTCGGAAAATAAAGATGAATCAACCGACGAAGAAGGCACGCCTGGTTTTAAAGTTAAGCAGGCCATGGCAAAAAAGCGTTCAGTAAATAACATCGACAGCTTTTTTGAACGTCCCAAGAAGAAAACTAAAGTATTGAAGCGCTCTTCCAATGTCAGTCAAAGTTCTCCTGACGGGGTGGGCTATATATCAACCGGACAAGACGACGGGGCATACGCTTCTCACTTGATTAAAATCGAGATATATGATTTGCAAAAAATTAAAAACATTCCACCCACTGAGCACTGGAAACACGCAGATGTGAGATTAAAATTCTACGCGCCTTCTGAAGAAGACACTCAGCTCCAAACTACACGTGATGTTATATTTAACATCACAAAGCAAGTAGCTTCTAAAGACAGTTGTATGAAATATTTTATTGACAATAAGAAACAGTGATATAAAGTGTTTGTGTAGGTTAAAAGCTTGTTATTGTATTACATGTAAAAACCTTACCTTTTAAGAATTCAAGACCTTTTCCAGTCTAAACAATTATCTTTTCTTTGTAAAATTAAATTGTGCGAAATACTTTATTTACTATAGGATGCAGTGATAAAAAGTGTTTGTGTAGATTAAACAAAAGGTTATTATTGTATTACATGTAAAAATAAAAATCATATTTTAGTTCACATATTCTTTTTTTTCACAAAAAAAGTCTTAAACATATTTCTTAATATAAGATCATTACATAATGAATTTTCAGAAAACAAACTTAGCAAATCTTTCATAGTTTTTCCATGAAATTTAAAATACAAATAAAGTAAACAATATTCCCCACAAACAGAGGTAAAATGGTTTTGAAGTGGTTTATAGTTATAAGACCAGCGCTTGGTATTCCTTTTTAAAAATAACTTATGATAACCTGAAGGTTTCCGAGCAAAGGAGTCAAAGTATTCCCCTATACCATTAATGTCAATATGTATAGCAACCCAGTGGGAGCCCGGTTTCGAGTCTGGGTCCAAATTACTTACAATAAAGACGGGAAGATTAACCCAAATAGGAATTTTGTTAGCAGCAAAAACGTTTAATTCAAACGAAGGGCTGATTTTTTTCATACAAAATTGAATTTCATTTGTATCCATTTTTAATAAAAAAAATACAATGAAATAAACTAAATTGATTAAAACATTGTATTTATGTGTTTACTAACTATTGTAATCTACAGATATATCACGATTTTTGTTTATTTCAATAACGTTATCAAATTCTGCATACACAATACAATTAATGGTGCAGGGTAGAGCAACATCAAAGCGAATTTCTAAGCGAACACTTCCATGCCGTACAAGATTGTTATTTATTTATTTATTTATTTATTTATTGCATGTCACATTAGATTCCAGTGTGAAGTTGAACTAGCAGATAAATCGGGGGTTAAATCAAAACATAACAAACAATAACCTGCTCCATAATCCGTTCTGCTTATATCATTACCTTCGTTGTGAAAATGAATACCAGTTCCGGAAAATAAAGTGTGATATGATGATGCTATTAACCCAGAACCAGAACCAAATGATGGTTGTAATGTTTTAAAAGGAATTTCATGACCATCAACATATAAACTAAACGAATTCATATTATAGTGTTGAAAATTAAATGGATTCTACATACATACATACATCTTTTAGGAATTTGCCCGAGAAAGCTATATTATCCAATGTTTTACCCTGTATCCCCGACGGTAATGTAAGAACCTTAACTTCTGCTCTTGTGATAGGATATTTTGCAGTCGTTGTTGCCAATACTTTTTGATGTGCTAACAAAACGCTAGGATTAATTCGTGCCCTTCTTATAATGAGACTGGCATCCATTATTTGCACTTTGAATTTTTTATATTGGTGACAAATTAGATTAAATGACTCTTTCGAACGTACTAACTTAATGCGTATTTCGACACCATTTATTAAGAATTTCTCTTGGTTAAATATGTCGGCATGTAAATGGCCCATCATTTCCACTTCCTTACTCTCTTTGACAAATTCTAGTCTTTTTTGAAACCCTTTGTTATTTGCATCAATAGTATCCATATGATTTGCAGTATCAGCATACCACAATCCACAAGTAAGATGAGTTTCTTTGGCTGCTGGTCCATAGTTTAGAAGATTTTCCATATAAGCACGGTAAGCATATGTATTGTTTGGGGGTGATATGAGTTTTTGATTTAAATATACATCTAGTTGACTGAAAAGGGAATGTAACCAGTTATTGACGGGTGCAACCAGGGTATCTGGTTTTAATTTTGTGCCATCCTGGTTCAATATTTTAGCATTAATATGTAACATTGTGTGGGATGGATCAACATAGTCATCTCCTGATCCGGGAACTTGGAATTCGATAGGAGCGTCATCACTTAAAGATGAAATTGGTTTGTAATGAACCCACTGTCCACTTTCAATACTTGTTTGAGTTGATGGAAGGGCAAATATATCTAATTCAGATTTCGCACATTCACAAGAATGACTATGTAGGAATGACATTATTTAGTTTGTAAATATATCCTCAAGAGTTTTGTTTTTATTTTTTTTACTTCCTCTTCGTCTCGATGCTTTCAATGTAATGAGCGGTTCCCTTCTTTTAGATGTCATTTTATACCCAGATCCCGACATGAGGGAATCAATTTTTTCATCGGCTTTTCTTTTTAAATTAGCACTTGCCTCCTTGAATCGTGATCTAATCGAACTATCCATAGGGCGTGAATTTACCATATCGGATAACAAACCAACCCCTGCACCTAACGTTTCTTTTCCAATGGTTTTCAAACCACTAGATAACAAAGGGAGCACTGATCTAAATAGCCCTCCCAAAAAACTCCCTATACCATGCCCTCGTTGAAATGGAACTCCTTTATAGACAATTCCTACACCAGAGCCGGCTTGATGCGAATAATAATGCTGGTAAGGGCAAGAGACTGACGATCTGTTATAATTCATTTTACTCGTTGAAAGTGTAGCTTCACGCAGGAGCTACCAAATTGGAATGGTACATTAACACCGGTAGTTGTTCTTATATCTATTTCAATAGTATCGAACTCCCTACGTAAAACCGGTACATAGTGAGCAGGTGAGAAAATGTGAGTTTTATATGCACCATAAATAAACTTAGTTGGATCTAGTGGTATTATTCTAAGCAATGCTGTTATAACATCTCCAACTACTTGCGGATGAATTATATCGGTGTAAACAAATATTTGTGGTGGTAACCCTAAATATAAATTGGCAGGGTTTTTTCCATATGTAACTTGTTTCAAATTTGATCTCGGTTTGAAACCCAGCTGGAGACTTAGTATCGGGGTTGTTATGATAGAGGTTATTTCATTATTTGTTGTTGTTACTCCAACCATTTTTGTCAATGTTGTACTGGAACACGAGTGTAGTGTCCTTTTTAAAATCCATTTTAAGACTCAGGTTAATCTTCGCCATCAGACAGCTAGAAATTAGTCATTAGATTTTCTAAAACAAACTGAAAACAGCGCTCTCTCTGGAAAACATTGACAACTATTTAAACGATTAGACATTAAAATTTGACAGATTAATTCTGAGCGACTAGCGGAAATATAGGTTCACTTTGAGTTACCTAGATGGCGCTGAGGTGTGAAATAAAAGAAATTAATAATATGAAATAAAAACAGATCATTCTAATTAGAATTTAGAAATAAATAAATTTGTTTCGTTATGTTAGTAAAATAAATTAAAGAGGGAAGGTTTACACAAATTATTTTTTAGTGAAGTAACATTATAGTTGTGTAACCTAATAAAGAAAGATCGAATTGGCTGGAAGTTGAATAAAAAAAGAAATGACGGCTATAATGCTAAGGAGAGTAGGAGACAAGTTCAAAGTATAATGAACTAGACGATTAGACATTTAAAATTGACAGGTTAATTCTCAGCGACTAGCGGAGAAATGGGTTCACTTTGAATTACCTAGATGGCGCTGTGGTGCAAGCAAAGGAAATGGTTGAAATTAAATAAAAACAGATCATTCTAATTAGAATTTAGAAATAAATAAATTTGTTTCGTTATGTTAGTAAAATAAATTAAAGAGGGAAAGTTTGCACAAATTATTTTGTAATAAAGAATTGGCTGGAAGTTGAATTAAAAATGAAATGACGGTTATAATGCTAAGGAGAGTAGGAGACAAGTTCAAAGTATAATGAACTAAACGATTAGACATTTAAAATTGACAGGTTAATTCTGGGCGACTAGCAGAGAAATGGGTTCACTTTGAATTACCTAGATGGCGCTGTGGAGCAAGCGAAGGAAATGGTTGAAATTAAATAAAAAAAAACATCATTCTAATTAGAATTTAGGAAATAAATAGGTTTATTTCATTATGTTAGTAAGATAAATTAAAGAGGAAAGAATTGCACAAATTATTTTGTAATGAGGTAACATTATAGTTGTAAAACCTAATAAATAAGGATCGAATAGGCTGGAAGTTGAAAAAAAAAAAAGAAGAATTATGACCGCTATGTTGCTAAAATGAGTAGGGGTCAAATTCAAAGGATAATGAACTTTGTTTGTTACATGTTATGTTAGAATAATCATTGTCATTAGAAGAGTAAATGCATTATTGCGGGAAAACTTCTACGCATCCCAGCTTCTCTATACGCAGGGACGCTAGAGAGACGCTAATATGAGGAGAGATGAGTTCAAACGAAAGTGAGCTTTATTTGTTACTTGAAATGATGAAATAGACACTAAAGTTGAATAATTGAAATTTCTTTTGCGGGAAAAGTTTACGCATCCAAGCGATCTTATACGCATGTTTCATACAGCGGGGCCGAAAATTAGGGGTTTCTACGCATGCTCAGGGTTTTCTATATAAAGTCTGGCGAGGGTCTGAGCGGGGCTTTTTTATTCCGGTCGTCGAAGGGGTGAGTTGATATTTTGCTGAGAGGTGTCACGTATCGTCCATTTTTGCCTTGTTGGTTTTTATTTATTTGTGTTGTGCTCGTATATTATAGGTGATATTATTTTGGGTGTCGCTTCACGTTGCGTTCGAGTAACGCTACAAGTTAACGATTATCACTACACAGGAATGTTGTAGTTGACTTTATTTTGCTAGGATTGTGAGAATGTTTTAATAACTGGTGTTTGTGTGTTCCGGGATTGTTTTAACTTGTTTATTAACCTTCTTTTGTTTTCCAGAACTCTGTAACGCACAGTGGATCGAAATGAATAAAAAATGGACATTCGCATTTTTTTCTAAAAATCCTATTTTAAAAAATGCTTTTCGGTTGGAAATTATGTGAGGAATAAAAAATGTTATATAACATTTTTCAAAATGAGGCTTATTTTAAGCAGAAAAAATTAAAATGTATTTTTTTTGTATGAAACTAAAAAATAGGTATCTTATTGTAAGAAAACCGTAACCGATCCCGCTTTCAAACCTTTGGAATATCATTGTCCTACTTTAGAACAGTAGAAAATTGTTAAAACCTTATCTCAGTAGGTGCCCGTTTTTTTTTTATAGTCCAATCAAAAGTCAGTAAATACAACATTTTTCTTAGTTATGTATTTTTTTATTTTCATTAAAAAAACGGTATATTCATAACAATTTAGTATAAAAAAAAATATGACATTTTATTAAGGATAAATACAATTTTTTATAAGAAAATTGCATTGAAATAAAAACATTTATTGCGGTGATTTTATTGATAGTAAACAAATAGCTAAAATATACTTGAAATCAACAATAACGATATAAGTAAATAAAAAAATGCCTTTTAAAAATCTTTATTAATTACCACCTTCTTTCTTCTTTTTGGTGTCATCTGATCCAAGATTGTCTTTTTTGAGGCCACCGTTAAGTAAAGCGACTAAGAAGACCCTCTCTTCTAAAGCTTTAGAATTATTAATAATAGAAAACATAAGCACTGATGACGCTGAAAATATAGAAATGTTTGAAAGTGTAGAAGAAGTTTGTGAATAAAATAGATCTAAGATACAATGTATTTTTTTTATAACTTGTAATTGTTGATTTCAAGTATATTTTAACTTTTTGTTACTATCATAGTTAGTAAAACCATCGCAATAAATGTTTCGATTTCAATGTAATTTAGAACCATTTTCTTGAAACAACTTGTATTTATCTGTATCAAAATGTCATAAACATTTTATTTTTATACTAAATTGTTACGAATATACCGTTTTTTTAATGAAAATAAAAAAATACATAACTAAGAAAAATGTTGTATTAACTGACTTTTGATTGGACTATAAAAAAAAAACGGGCACCTACTGAGATAAGGTTTTAACTATTTTGTACTGTTCTAAAGTAGGACAATGATATTCCAAAGGTTTGAAAGCGGGATCGGTTACGGTTTTCTTACAATAAGATACCTATTTTTTAGTTTCATACAAAAAAAACACATTTTAATTTTTTCTGCTTAAAATAAGCCTCATTTTGAAAAATGTTATATAACATTTTTTATTCCTCACATAATTTCCAACCGAAAAGCATTTTTTAAAATAGGATTTTTAGAAAAAAATGCGAATGTCCATTTTTTATTCATTTCGATCCACTGTGTAACGTCGCCACAAATGGTAGTCGGTTACGCAGAGCTCCAGGCAGTTGTAGTTTACGAAAATGAATACCTACACTCACATTTTGGTTGTGAGTTGAGACCTGAAGATTTCCACAATCAGGAAACGGACGGTTTTAACTCATTAACTGAGTGAGTTTGGAAGGTACGCGTACAAGGTTTCCTGATACCTTTATTCGGTATATCAGGCTCTGCTGAATGGTACTTTTTATGTCTCCTCTCCAGGGCCCGTAGAAGTGGATCCGAAATCAGTTTGCGATTGTTGTGTGGCCATCTAAAGTACCTTTGGCATTGATCCCCTTATTTATATATGTATATATAGACCACCGTAGGTATTTTCCCCACCTGGAAGCCAACTAAAGGCTAGAAATAGCCGGTTGAAGGGTCTTAGGACTACACACAGGAAGTTTTACTTCCGAAATCGAGGTTATGTTAGGTCTTAGTTGGTCTAGCAAAGGTTTTCTTACACCGGAATTCCTTTACACTACTCACACGTTTAACGTAACTGTAAAAGTCATTTTGGACTTTTAATTGCTCTAAAACAATAGATTAATAGGAGGTTAGGGGTTATAGGTAGTCAGTAGCTTTTCCTTTACACCGAGGGAAGCTTATAAACACGTAATGTGACTAGCTAGGTATATGTAGACAAAGTTTGTTCTACTACTGGCATAGTAAAACAAGCTCTGTCGACGTAAGAATTATAAATATTGAACCGAGAAGACTTAAATTAGCCTTCTAAAGCCAATAGGAAAATTAGGAACTAGTAATAATTAATTCATGTTAGAAAAGTAATCCTATTAAATTAAATTCATATTAGGCAAATATTCAATCTAGGGTATCGAAACTTACTTATTGAATGTAATCTTGATAGTCTGTGGTTAGGTCTATCTATTCCTGTCAGAAACGTCAAATTCTAAGACCGTCCGTCTAATTAGAAAATAAATAAAGCGCTATGCTGCGGAGTATGTATGTTGTCCGATAAACCCGTGTTGGTATGATTAGGGAGTTCGTTTAACATGAAAGGTATTGTAGTGGTTATAATTAGCAGATAGGTAGAGGTCTAAGTTTAAGAAGCATTCGCGTCTAACCTTAGTGATAAACCTAGGCGGCTAACTAGGGAGACGCCCGCAAACATGTTTTATCAGTTAGTGTGTATAAAAAGAGTTCACGTTAAAACTGTCCTAAACGAATAAAAGTAATTAGTTAGCTATGTGTATTTACACAAGGTTGTTGTCATAGAGGTCATCTAAGCACGTAACGAAACTTATTAGTCTACGGTATTATTATTAACTTTCTAGGATAGTAAGGGTAAATTAAAGAGTTCACGTTAAAACTGTCTCAAACGAATAAAAGTAATTAGTTAGCTATGTGTATTTACACAAGGTTGTTGTCATAGAAGTCATCTAAGCACGTAACGAAACTTATTAGTCTACGGTATTTTTATTAACTTTCTAGGATAGTAAGGGTAAATTAAAGAGTTCACGTTAAAACTGTCTCAAACGAATAAAAGTAATTAGTTAGCTATGTGTATTTACACCAGGTTGTTGTCATAGAAGCCATCTAAGCACAACGAGAGTCTATGATATTATTATTAACTTTCTAGGATAGTAAGGGTAAATAAGTACGGTTACATACCTACCTGCTAAAAGAAAAGCTAGGCTTATCATATTTAGATATTATTCCGAAGAGGTTCTAGATGTAAGAATTAAATCGTCATCATTATAAGCTATACATTATCTTTAAACATCAGGTAAAGCAAATAAATCTAGGTTAACGTAGTCCTTTTGTATAGGTAAAATTCAAAGTGATATTTACGAGTTGGTCTGTCCTTTCAATACACCTTTAACAGCTATAGATGTGCGGTACATACCTAGCTACGGCTTACTGTCTCTGTCCAAGGACAATCAGTGGTCACTGTACTTATACATATGCTTAGTTGTTGTCTGAAGGAACCCTAGTGTTGAGTATACACTATGTAGTTCAAGAACACACCACCTTTGTGAGTATATTAAGGTTATTAAAGAAGTTATTTAGTGATAAAACCAAAGGGCTACTAATTTAGTTAAATTAAGTGTTGAAACAGGATATCTGAAAGCGCATTAAATCAATTATAGGGCTACTTACTAGGGCTAATTAATTTTAGATATAATTTAGTGTTGGCAACTTCAGTGAAGTAGATGGTATATGTAAAATGTACACAATAGTGTCTCAGACTAAGTTATGAATGGTGAGGAAACACTAATTCATTATTTTATTAAATTTTAAACTAAACAGTTTATGTACTAGGGATATAGTACTGAAATTGAATTATAGTAATCTGAGTGATTCAATAATTCATACTACAATCCAGAGTATAAAGGTTGTAGAACCCGCCTAGTAGGGTTACATTTACATGATAATTACAGTAGGTATACTACTAAATAGTTTGGTAGTTATGACTACAAATTATAGAGAAAGACACACAAAGTTTGTCATAGACATATTGAGTTTAATTCTATAAGTAAGAAGTAACAGGCTAAGAAATAAGAATAAAGCCTAAAATTAAGCATTGATATTATATTGTTCTAATATATTATTTTGTGTTCAAAAGTAAAATGAATAATTGAATTAAATAGTTTAATCCTTTGAGTTTGTCTCGGTCTCTCTTCTCAAAGGATCCTTTTGGAGAGACTAGTAGAATCAAGTTTACCTAATTGACTAGAATTAGTCTACTAAATTTAACACTAATAGAATAATGTGTTATATTAAATAATAAAAGATATATTAGTGGGCGGGCTCTGAGGTTATGGTTGAAGAGCAGCGGAACGGCGTGTGATGGGGCCGTTCCTTAACCGCTAATATATTATTGCCATTTTATAAAAGTAAATCTAGTAAGATATTTGAATTAACCCAAGAGTTAGTTATGTAGTTAATATCTGAAGCTTCAAGTAATATTCTAAGTCGCTTAATAGATATTATGTTTCAACAGAAGAATGATTATATTTTATGTTAGGATTTCTATATTCAAGCTAGCTATAACTCTGTTCCTTGGTTAATAATACAAAGTTAGGTTAATTAATCCTTTCCAGTAGACTATTATAATAATTTGAACCTTATTTCAATTAGGAATTTTATTAATATAATTCTTTACTGAATAGTTAATACTTTTAGTTTTGATTTAACAACATATAGATATTAGCCTGCAAATTTAATGGTATTCTTCAATAGTAAACAGTAGAAAGGAGTAATTAGGTACTTCAAAATAGACTAGTAATGATAAACTCTCGCTCATTAAAGTTCTTTGGATTACTATTCGGTTCACAATGTAGGGTTCTTAGACATTAGACGATCGTGAGGCCAAGATAAACATTTAATTATAAAAGTGTTTTTTGGGGGGTCAGTACAATGTATCATACCTAAATTTGACATTATTTTTTAGTTGAGGGTTCTCATTAAACGCTTGAAGGAAATGATCAATATTATCGTTTGTAGTGGCTGGTATATGAATTTTTATATCAACAATTTTCGTTGACTTGTTTGCAGGTGACACCACCTTTTTCTTTATGTAAATTATATTTTCATGATCTTGGACATTGTTCAGTACAGAACGGAACATATTTGGATTGGCAACATTTATATTTAAGGCTCTGCGACAGCTGCTGCTGTCTCGCTCTCTCTGTGTAATGATGGCGGCATGGATGCGTGCTAATAGCAGCTCCTGCCTGTAAAATTACTAAAATAAAGTTTTAATTCAATTTACTTCGCATTTGTTATTAACATGCGAAAGCTGGTCCTTCGGTTAACATTTAGAGTCAGTGATTTGGTGAAATACAGTTGATCTGGACGTTTTCCCGTGATAACGTGGTACGCCGGGTTGCGTCGTGGTAAGTGCCTTGCAATATCAAGGCGCCCGCTGCAACCTCACCCAGCCTATAGTTTGGGTGATAATCAACAAATCATCAAGAATATTGCCATCGTGAGGTCTGCAGGTTGCAGGCTGTTTCAACATTCCTTGGAAGAAAGGAAAATTTCTGCAAGTACAAAGTGGCCATTTTGGCGGTAACTTGTAAAATACCTACCTACCGTGCTCTTCTTAAAGTTGGTAGCAGTGCTAACCTGTCGTTTGGTTTTGACGTTTAACGTCAAAGTGGTGGTCATTGTCTATGGCAGCTATCTGTCATAACAAGCTAACTTCGAGAGTGATTTGGTGCTCTTTTGGATAAGTTTCAAAATATTTCCGGTTGTAAAAGTGCGACAATACAACATAATGGAGGAGTCGCTCAAGCGCCTGAGACAAAAGCGTGGTCATCTAAAGGGGACGGTGACTCGTATTGAAAACTTTGCCAGTGATACGGAATCTAGCACGGCATCCCTTGACACGCTACACGCGAGAAGAGATAGGCTTGTTAGCGCCTTAAAGGAATATGAAAATATGCAGTTGGATATTCTTGAGCTGGATGAAGATGACGAGGAAGACATGGGCGCATTTGAAGAAAAGTATTTCAACGCCTTAGCAAAGCTGAATGGGCTCATAAGGGCTTTTAAAAGTCCAGAGATAGCACCGGTTAGTAACATCTCCACGTCCAAGCTGCCCAATGTAGATATACCAACTTTTGATGGTAAGGATTTTACTAAATTTAAACCTTTCTATGACATGTTCATCGCTGTAATTGACAATAATGTAGCTTTGTCCAATGTGCAAAAGTTATTTTATCTAAGAAAGTATTTGTCAGATGAGGCATTGTCTGTCATAGTTAACTTGCCCCTTGTAAATGATTCATATGGAGAGGCTTTAGACCTGTTGTCTAAGCGCTATGCAAATAAGGCTAGGTTAATAAGTAGCCATATAAATACAATATTAGACATCCCATGTATGCAAAAAGGCACGGCGGCCTCTATAAGGTCGTTTATATCTCAACTGCAGCAACAATTGCATGCACTTAAAAATCTGGATGAACCAGTTGACAAATGGGATATGCTTTTAATTGCCATTTTGAGCAGAAAATTGGATTCATATACCATCAGGTCCTTTCATCTTGAGAGGGATCCACAATTGCTTCCAACTATGGTAGAATTAATATCATTTTTAGAAAAGCGTGCTATGGCGCTAGAGGACACATTACCTCATAAAGGTACTGACTATGTAGGTGCTAATAATAAATTTAAATCTTTTCCCAAGGTAACCAATGTTGCCACTAATTCAATGCCTGCCTGCAAATTTTGTAGCAGGGTTGGACATGCAATTTATAATTGTTCAAAATTTCAGGAAACATCAATAGATGGCCGCCTGGTCTTTGTCCAAGAGCATAAGTTGTGCTCTATTTGTATTAAAGCACATGCTGATAAGCCTTGTAAGTATAAATTTAAGTGCAAAATATGTAAAAGGCTTCATAATACTCTTTTGCATACAGAGGATTTGCCCACTGCGCCTGAGGAGCAGCCTTTGGTCGCTTCTACAGCCTTATCTTGTGGCAATGACACTGCTTCTAGGATGTTACTACCTACTGTAAAGGTAAAGGTGACAGATAAGTTTGGTCATGATGTTTATGTCAGAGCATTGCTCGACAGTGGTAGTACTGCATCATTTGTAACGTCTCGTCTTGTAGATAAACTATGCTTAAAGCCAACAGCACAATGTCAAAATATAATTGGGATTACAAACAAGGCTACCCAAATAAATAAAGCTGTTACTATACCTATAGAATCTTGTCAATATCAAGATGTTAAATTCAATGTAGATTGCCATGTTGTTGATACTATCACAACACATTTGCCACAGCAGTATTTTGACTGCTCAAAATTAAATATACCAAATGATATAAAGTTGTCCGATGACTCTTTCAATGTTCCATCTGAAATATCATTATTGCTTGGAGCTGATATTTATTTTGGTGCCATATTAAATAATTGTATAAAGATTCAAAATGGTCCTGTTTTGCAAAGTACATTATTTGGTTATGTTGTTGCAGGAAAAATAAACCAGGCATGTAGCCTATCAAATTCAGCTACTGTTCATGTGTCTAATTTTGCAATTTGTGATGACAGAAAATTAGAAAATGTAATGAATCAGTTCTGGTTAACTGAGAAAGTTCCTGAGACGGAAAGTAAAAGTTCAAACGAGCTTCATGAGGCTGAAAAAATATTTCAACAATCTGTCAGTTTGACAGATGGTCATTTTCATGTTGATATACCACTCAAATGTCCAGTAAATGAACTGAAGCTTGGAGACTCTTTCTCAGTTGCCTTACAAAGATTTTATTCTCTTGAGAGAAGATTGCACAAAAATGTAGAACTGTTAGAACAGTATAAGAAATTCCTAGAGCAGTATGTTGAGATGGGACATGCCAAAGAAGTTAATATTCATTCTTATGATGTGTTTAATGGACCTGTCTATTTTCTAGCACACCATCCTGTCTTCAATAATGACAGCAAGACAACCAAATTGAGGGTTGTGTTTGATGGGAGTATGAAGACTAAAAGTAAGACTTCTCTAAATGATCTCATGCTGAACGGGCCTTTGGTGCAAGGTGAGCTTTTCGATATACTTCTCTTATTTCGAACTTATCTATTTACGCTAATTTGTGATATTGAGAAAATGTTCCGATGTATTTTAATTAACTCTGACCACCGAAGCCTACAAAATATACTGTGGAGGGACAGTCCTACTGAACCCATCAGATGCTTGCAGCTGCAGACCGTCACCTACGGTCTCAAGGCTTCTACCTTTTTGGCTACTCGCTGTTTAGTTGAGTTAGTAAATTTATATGGTAATGATTATCCACTTGCATCTCAAGCTATATTGAGTAATACATATGTTGATGATGTCATAACAGGCACGGATGATGTTGGTCAGTTATATAAGCTAAAAATTGAACTGGTAGAGTTACTCAAGATAGGAAATTTTAATTTGCATAAGTGGTGCTCTAATTATCCAGCAGTGCTAGGTGATTTGCCAGAAAAATCAAAATATTTTGATGAAATAGATCTGAACTCTAGTAACATCATTAAAACTTTGGGTTTGAAGTATGATATTGTTTCGGATACATTTACATTTCAATGTCCAATCAATGATAAGGAAATTTCAAATACTAAAAGGAAGGTTCTTTCCTTTATTGGCAAAATCTTTGACCCTTTGGGTTTAATAAGCCCCGTAATCATTATAGCAAAAATGATTATGCAAGAATTATGGGTCATGAAAATAGACTGGGACACACATTTGCCAGAGGCACAGTTTCAGGTCTGGGCTAAGTATTTTGACAATCTAAAATTGATGGGGAAAATTTCAATACCTAGGTTGGTTTACAGCAATGACTGCCAGTCGGTAGAGTTGATAGGCTATGCTGATGCTTCTTTCAAGGCCTTTGGGTGCTGTATATATTTAAGAATTAGGAACTTTGATGGGAATGTAGAGAGCAAATTACTTTGCTCAAAATCTAGGGTTGCACCTTTGTCTAAATGTCTCACAATACCTCAGCTAGAGCTCAATGCAGCTCATTTATTAGCACAGCTGATGACTAGAGTTAGTGACAAGCTTTCAACTAGGTTTTCACACAAAATATTTTTATACAGTGACTCCCAAATAGTCCTTTGCTGGATCAAGTCTCAAAAATCAAAGGTTTTCAATACATATGTAAATAATAGAGTTAGAGATATACTCAAGGTATCACAGCAAGACCAATGGTTTTATGTAAAGTCATGTGATAACCCTGCAGATTTAATTTCACGGGGAGTTGAACCACAAAACTTAAAAACTAATAATTTGTGGTGGTTTGGTCCTGATTATTTATGTAACAAAGAGTTTCAGCATAACAGTAACATTAATTTTGGACATGTTATAACCAATCACCAAGACTCTCTTTGTAATTGTGCAAATTTTGAAATGGAAATGCCCTGTAATTCAAGTCAATCTGACCATTCTCTTTCAGACCTCCTCGAAAAATATTCTAGTCTCAATAGACTTCAAAGAGTAGTCGCCTATATCTATAGATTTTTCAATAATGCATCTAAGAAAAAAGACAAAATAACCAGTCAAACATTGTCTCCAAAAGAATTGCATGAATCGTTGCAGGTTATTATTAGATGTGTACAAAGGCAGCATTTTTCCAAGGAAATAGAAATGTTACATTCAGGCAAGGTCATTAAATCGGGCATAGGTGACTTAGCTCCTTTCTGTGATAAGTTTGGAGTACTTCGAGTGGGGGGAAGGCTGCAAAATGCAGGTTTACAGCAAGATAGGAAACATCCACCTATTCTTCCGAAAAAATCATTTTTTACCTCTCTTCTCATAGAGCGTGAACATTTGCGGCTCTTGCATGCTGGTGCAAGGTTAGTTTTAAGCTCTCTTGCTCAGAAGTTTTGGATTGTTAATGGCATCAGAGAAGTTAAGAAGGTAGTAAACAAGTGCGTCAAGTGCATACGCATGAAGGCTGCAGCTGCTAAGCAACTGATGGGATCTTTACCTCGTGAGAGGATAACTGCTAGTAGGCCCTTTCAGCATGTAGGCATCGATTTCTGCGGTCCATTTAGCACAAAGGTTGCTAGGAAAAGATCACCATTGGTTACTAAAGGCTACATAGCACTTTTTGTTTGTTTTGCGACCAAAGCAATCCATGTAGAGTTGGTCTCAAACCTCACAACTGAGGCTTTTTTGGCATGTCTCAATCGTTTTATTTCAAGACGGGGCATGCCCACTACCATTTATTGTGATAACGCAAAGACTTTTAAAGGGGCTGCGAACCACTTAAAAGAATTGTATAATTTAAAGTGTTCAAAAGAACACAAAGATTCGGTGTATGATTTTTGTATTAAAAAATATATAGAGTTCAAATTCATACCCAGCTACTCGCCTCAATTTGGTGGCCTATGGGAAGCTGGCGTAAAAAGTGTAAAACACCATTTGAAGCGAGTAGTTGGCAATCTGGTTTTAACTTATGAGGAGTTATATACAGTAATGGTTCAAATAGAAGGAGTCTTAAACTCCAGACCTTTGCTTTCTCTTGACCCCAATGAGGGAAAATATTTGTCACCAGGGCACTTTTTAATTGGAACTGCTCTTACCAGTTACCCTGAAATAGATTTAACTGAGTCTCCAATTAACAGGTTAAAATTTTGGAATGTTGTTACAAAATTAAAACAAGATTTTTGGAAATCCTGGTCTAAAGATTATCTCTGCCAGCTACAAAGCCGTCCTAAGTGGAAACAAGCCTCACCAAATCTTAAACCAGGTGATTTGGTACTAGTAAAAAATTTAAATACTGCTCCACTAAATTGGCCAATGGGTCGTATAGTAAAAACCTTTCCAGGCAAAGATAATAAGGTTAGAGTTGCTGAAGTAAAGTTTCAAAATAAAATATATTTGAGATCTGTAACAAAACTTTGTCCATTGCCACTAGATTAACCTGTAGTGTACCTGAGAGATTTAATTGAAGCATTAAAATTCGAATTATTAATCTGATGTCAATAAAATTTAAATTCAAAATCTTAATTAGAATGGCTGATGCATAGGTAGGTCAGCGTTTAAGGATAGGTTAAATGTTAACTTTGTTTTTATTTTATATCTTAGCCTACATAAGCAAAGGTTGTTCTCATGTTCAAATAATTTATAATTATAATTATATTGCCCGGCCCAACTATGTTCAGTACAGAACGGAACATATTTGGATTGGCAACATTTATATTTAAGGCTCTGCGACAGCTGCTGCTGTCTCGCTCTCTCTGTGTAATGATGGCGGCATGGATGCGTGCTAATAGCAGCTCCTGCCTGTAAAATTACTAAAATAAAGTTTTAATTCAATTTACTTCGCATTTGTTATTAACAGACATTATACATGGAACACGGGTATTGAAATTCCACTAATCCAACTACCCACTCCCCTTCTAATTTTATGTTCTTAGGTAATTTAGTTAGAAAATGTGCAGTCGTGTTGTCCGTATAGTAATCCGTTGAACTGTTGCTTAACAAAGTTAAATAAAAACTATTTTCATTCATATTTTTTTCAAGCTTGATGCGAGTATCCAAGAGTTAAATTTATTGGGATAACCTTGCCACTTCACTAGTATTTCCTTTATGCCTCTAATATGACGCGAACGTATTATTTTATCAATTTTATGCTCGGTGGAGGGGAGGTAAGTCACTTTTTGTAACTCTTTAGAATAAAATGTACCAATGATGGGCTCGCCTTCAAAATCCTTTAACATATAAACAACTCGCGGTGATCTATTAATAATTGAATTAATTATAAATATTTCATCACTCCAGTTACTTTCATAACCCTTTTGAAATACATGTTTATATTTAGTTATTCTAACATGATCGCCTACATTCAATTTTGGGGTTTCCAATGAAATTTGTCTATCTTTTTTTCGATAATATAAATTATTCCAAACGGTCATAATATTACTAGAATTAACATCGATTGGCCGCATTTTAATGCTTGAATGATAGGTATGGTTGTAAGAATGAAGAAGATCTTGTAAAATATTAGTGTAATTATATGTATTATTATGAGTCAAGTAACGCAACATTTTCATTTTAAGAGTTCTTTAAAACCTTTCTACTATACTTGCTTTAATGTCGGGATTATTAGTGGTGTAATAATTAATGTTTTTGCTCTTAAAAAAATCTCTCACCACCTTTGAAACAAATTCTGTACCTTTATCAGATTGTATATGACGAGGAACAGAGTTGGCTTCAGTAAATATGCTTTCAAAACATTCTTTAACTGTTGATGAATCTTTCTTTTTCATGGCTCTCGCAAAAGCATATTTACTGAACACATCAATAATACAAAGAATATATTTGTATCCATGATTATATTGACTATACGTACTCATGTCACTTAGATCAGCTTGCCAGAGTTCATTAAAGTTAGATAGGATATATTTATTTCTGGTGAATCGCTTATGAATAGGTTTATGTAGCGTGTACGTATCTTGAGATTGTAACCATTTTTTTACTTCCTCTTTGTTCATTTGTTCTTTCATTACCTTCGCTATATTATTTAAACTACTATAACCAGCTGGATTCGAGATATCATAGTAGATCATATTAATATCTAATAAGGAGTCCATTTTTCCCAATCAATTTTCTTATGATGACGCTTAAGTTGTCCTGTAGTAAGTGGTGTAGCTCTTTGTTTTTCTTTATCTGTTGACGATCTCGTACTTGTAGATGCAGTTAATGTAATTGGTTTATTCGCTTGAGCTGTTTTAATAAATTCCAAGTTTGCAGGATTGCCTATGCAGCTTAAAGGAACTCTTATATCTCTTAAAAGTAGTGCAAACTCTTCCCACCCTGTTGGTTTAGGACGTTTAAGAGATCTAACCGTGTCACTTACCAGATCAGTAATATTACTATTTGAAATGGTGCGGTTGTTTATTACAACTTCACCAGTTGGCTTCCACCAAATTTTTGGTTTACTTAAAACAATGCAATCCAACAAAGTTCGAGTTTTTTTCTCATATGATTTGGGTAATATATCTATAATTTTTGATGGGCTAATTGGCATCGGTTCTGGATTTGTTTTACCAATCGGTGTAACTGCTGTAGTACCATCTCCTTCTGGTAAAGGTGGATTTGCAACTGACTCATTATATTCATTAACCTCCTTTTTGTTCACTTTTGACTTTAGATCATTACTTTCGTAGTTGAGTTGAAGCTCCCCCTCCGTTACGATTGGTATTCTAAATGGTTTTCGATCTGTTTCAATAAAATGTAAAAATTGCTGCAATGCTTGTGAATATAAGGTCCACTTTTCACGATCATTCATTTTACTTTTAAGGATTTTTTGCATCTCAGCATCTAGACGGGATGATGAATTTTCAGGTGGGCGTATTCTCATTGCGTTTGAGTCTTTCAATAAAATCTGATTCTACTAATAGCATTTTTTTCGTGTTTTCCATTTTGTTTATGATAAAGAGTTAACTAAGGCACTTAAAACTGCTCCTAATATAATAGGTAGAAATGCACCTCCCTTTTGAATTATAACAGTTTTTCTTATTTTATGTTTTCCTTTTGAAACTAATCTTTAAGAAAAAAAAATAGATTTTTCTTTTTTTTCTAAAGGAATTTTTCCATTTAGGACGTTATAAATGCACTCACAAATAATGTTGATCTCATCATCATCACAAGATTTAAGTAACGCCGTGCGATATTTTGGATTAAGCAGCTGCAATGCTTCAAGTAAATGTTTATATGTGTTTACTCTCGCATGCATCATGTAGAACTGACTAAAATTTATTGATTTTTGTCGTATTTAAACCCCTTTTTAGGAACATACACTGTGCAATGTCCATCAAACGGAAATATTTTTGTTTTAAAACGACATATGTCATTTGTATTTTGTTTCAAATCAATCATAAGGTAACCATGTGGTTCTTTAGTAGAATCTTTGTAGGCTTCATCCACAAATTTTGGGTTTTCCGGTTAAACTTGTCATGACAAGTAGCGTATTTGAGTTTTGTCTCTGGGATTCTTAAAATATACAATGTAGCTTGTATTTAGTGAAATATCTCGTTGGCGTCTCCCCTGATGAAATATGTTTTGAGTAATATAAAAAACACTTAAGTTTCTATGATGGCTACCTTTTGTGAAAATGTCAACTATTCGTCCATCTGATTCTCTCATCAGATCATCTATTATAAAAAGCTTAAGTTTCTTCCCATCAAACATTGAAAAATCTGGTATTCCCTGACTATAATTTACATTTTCCAGATTGTACAGGGGTTGCATTTCATCATAACACCAAATAATTTCATCGAATTCAACATTACATACATCTTTGAAATTATTTAAAAAGTTTGTGACAAATTGAGTTTTGCCACATCCACTTGGACCAGCTACAATGGTTGTGAAAGGATGATAAAAATGTATCATAATTAAAACTCGTAATACGTGTTGATATGAAAACAGTTAAACTTGAAATGATACAATTTATGAACTCAATTACTTTTTAAATAAATCAACCAAAATAAGGATAAACACATTAAAAAAACAAAGATATCATAGTCAATAATTTTTTATTTTCAAATTTACACTTTTTTGAGTATAATTTTTTAAAGAAACAGTGCAAAAAACTCAACATAAGTCTCTTTTCAAGTTACAATAAAAAATTAAATAAAAATTAAATACAGAGTACCACCACTTTAATTCACCTTCACCAATTTATATTTACAAAAAAACTAAAATTTATTTACATTTTCTACAATTATAATTATACACAATAAAATTCACAATTAAAAATTAAAAATATACAATGTACAAAAATAAAGTTGAAATTTTTGAATGTTCTGTGATTATAAATTACATGGAAAAATTATTTTGTGATGATCCATGGGGTATTTTATAATGCCCCCACGCTAGAGTGTCCGAAGAGTTTTCTAACAAGTACCGTTTTGTATCGTTATGAGATAATGATACTTTATTTATATTTTGAGTAAATATTACAATATGTTTTATTGATTTAAATCTCAGCATTTGAGCATGTTGCATATTTTTTTCAAATAAACATTTTTTATAATCGTTGAGGGTCAGTTTTTTAGTAACACATTTATTGACTCCTTTAGCTTTTGATATAAGACTCATATTCTCAACATCTAAGGCATACATTTTAGATCGTAGACCAACAAACTCTTTAAATATTTTACCATTATTTTCATCTTTGAAAAACCCCAACCGCTTTTTATTTATTAATGGTAAACCATATTCATTGTTAGGTGGATAGTCTGATGTGTCAAAATATAAATCGAGCTCTGATTTTATGTCCTCATAATAGTTTTCAGTGAATATTTGATATACTAAACTATCTGTATCTGTATAAAGAAGCCTGAGATTTTCTTGATATTTCGTTTTCATGTAGTCGTAATGAAATTTATACATGAAAGTTTTCGATATATCTTAAATGCAAAATCCTAAGTAAATTGGTTTATTATAAAAGATTTTAGTTTTATTCAATTGAACAGCAGCTAAGTTCTCTGAAAATATTGATAAACTGTGGAACTCAGGTTTTGCTATCATAGTTTCAACTCCCTGTGATTTCCCATGATTTTCCCAGTGATTTAACAATTTGACATTCACATATTTCAAAACATTTTCCATGGTTTTACCGAACATTGAATTATTCATACTTTTATAGTGATCTTTATCAGAATCACACGTTGCCTGCGATCGCATGCGTGTGTTTAAGTCTATGTAACTTTTTAACCACTTAGATTGTTCAAATCTCAAAATACGATGGATTTTAACTAATTGCAAACCATTCTTCAAACATTGTTTTAGATTTCTGTAATGTAGAACATAATTCGTTTTCCTATTTAAATTAGGAATTTTTTTTTGTCTTTGGAATTCCCTAAACAAATATTTTCAGGACAGAATGGTAAATCCGAATGAGAGTCATGCAATTCATGTGGGTATTCTAGATCGACTTTTAAAATGAACCCATGTTCAGCATCATCAGAAAAATTAAAATCAGTATCTACATCCACCCATTCAAATTTACCTGTAGGGAGGCATTGAGACATAGCCCACACATAAAGATTATTTGCATCCAAGTACATAAGAAATGAAGAAGGAATATTTTGATCATATTCTGGCATAAATTTATTATTAGCTTTTGCATGTCTTTTACTACATTGCGATATGCCACCTCGAATATTTTTAGTTATGAAAGCAATTTTATCAATGTCGGTTAAGAGCTCTAGATTTATTTTTGTAGTTTTTAACATCGCATCCCAACTTAATCCTGGAGCAGTATAATAATGAGCTGGGTCTAATCCATATGTCCTAAGGCATACATTTCTAAAATTTTCAAATACATCAGTAAGTAACAAAACATAACATCTGTTTTTAAATATAAATCAGAATAATCCCCCATATTTTGACAATGAAAATGAGTCCAAACATCTTTCGCATGTTCATAATCGTCGTCTGATAAAAGATAAAAGACATTTATTTAGTAAGTAGGCCGCACGGGCACTTTTACACGTCAGGAGTCTACCAGCGCTTCCCAAGAGGAGACCACTGCCGAGAAGAAACGCCGCAAGAAACTCAGCAGTCAGTCATTTTTTTAACCATATTTCTTATTACAATGATACAACTTAGTCTAGTATTATATAAAGCTATACATATTAATTTAAATATAATATCAAATATCATGCGTAGTTCAGCAGGAAAACATGGCAAAAATATTAGGAGTGATATAGACGGAGAAAAAGGCAAAAAACAAAAAAATAAATAATAAACAAAGTTTCGACATGTTTTCCTACATCAACAGTGTCCCCTAGACAAGATAAAGGTTTTACATTTGAACAAATTATTATTGACTAAGTTTCGAGTTTAGGCCATGCATTTTTGTCTGCTAGATAATCCTCGACCCTATAATACGCTTTAGACATTAACGACTTTTTCAAGTAATTTTTAAGTGCTGAAAAGGGTAACTTTAAAACTACGTCAGGTAATTTATTATAGAAATGAATGCATTGACCAACAAATGATTTATATACTTTACGGACACGGAATTTTCGAATAGCGATTTTATTTTTATTTCTAGTATTTAAATTATGTATATCAGAATTTTTGGTAAACAAATCTAAATTCTATGTTGCAATCAGTCAAAGAACTGTAGAATTTATCTTGAGAGGGAAGAAAAGTCAATTTTAACGTTTCATATGATGTCATGTGCTCAATCCTCTTCACATGGAAAACTCAATTTTAATTCACGAAATTGTTCAGCTGTCAAGGTTTTGGCTAATTTTTCAAGACTGCAGCTCATAAATTTTAGTGAATCAACAAACTTCAATTTCATTGTGCGATTATTCACTTGCAAACATTTAGAAAAGGAAATATATTTCTCTTTGTTCTCTGGTATCAGTTCAATGTCCCCTTCCTCAAATCCAAGCCCATGTACTATAAAATGACTATCATAGTTGCTCAAATTATGAAAAAATACAGGTACAAAATTAGGTGCCCTGTATTTTTCAGAAGAAAATTGATGTGCTACTCCTTCATAAAAACCTGTATGATGATTATAAGAAATAGAAGAATCACCATTTAATTTTTTATCGCAAATGTAACATGTACTACTCTGAGCAATGTCTAAATTATTTGCATCAGATAAAGGCAAAGGGGTTTTGCCAAAAGTATTACTCCTACAAATGTTATCTAAATCTTTTTTAATGTATTTCATAAATGTTTGTGCACAATCTTTACCTTTGTATGTTCTATACATTGACAACTTATCATCATAAGAACACTTAATGTAGTATCCAAAACTATATACCTCGTGTTTTTGTATATTTGTTGTAGCGGATGTACTAGGATTGTTGAAACATGATGGAATTGGGTTTAAAAAAGCCTCAAAATCGGCATAAACAACAAAAGGCACCCGTAATTTACGTTCATAATTATTGAAGCTAAGTTGGTTTGTTGGGACATTTTCATTGAACCAGTTTTTCTTTTTATCCTGTTCTGAAGGTAAATTCGTGCAAACATGGAAACAGTCGTTTCTTTGATGATTCATTAAATTTTCATGTGATGTAAAGCTTGTTAGGCAACCATCACAAATATGTGTGGCATGTTGTGTATTGGATAATTGTTTAGATACTAATCTTGATAAATTTTTGATCAAGCCATAATGTGCTTTACTACCTTTGGTTATATATAATAAGTTTAAGTGGGTAGCTTTTTTACATTTAGTTAAGTGAAATGGCCCTATCACATCATGTTTTTTACTTTGTGAATTGTACTCGAGTCCAAAAATATTAATGCTTATATCATTCATTTTTTCAAATTTATGAACATCCCCTAATTTAAATGGGAAAGTCAAATTTTCAAAGTTTAGTTTATGTTTATGCGCTATATATGAATTCCATGTATTTGAATGATGGTTTGTAGGTGGGTATAACCCTGACAAGCCCATCTAAAACATTCATGATCATTGTTTTTTACATTAATAACTGCCTTTTTATTCATTATATCTCTAGGCAATTTTATATAGGAAGAACCACGTAATGGGTTAAATTTATTTACATTCACATCTAGATAGTTGAATTTTACTAAGCTCCATCCACTATCTTTCCTCTCAAAGTTAGATAATCTTGTTAAAATTTCGTTAACTATAGTTATAAAAATATCATTTTTGTCGCTGCTGAGATTCACCACATTGTTACTAAATTGAAAGTCAAACGTATTATTTAGCTGTTTGGTATCTTGAGTAAAATCTGCATTAAGAATGAAATTTACTTTTAAAGCACAATGATCAGTAAGTGATCGATCCAATAATGTAAAGATTTTTTCTTTATTTTTTTGTAAAATTGTTTCGGGGGAAAATGGGTTGCGAATATTTTCATTAAGCAATATTCTATAAGTAGCCACCCTATTCCTAAATGCGTTTTCAATTAACTGTACATTAACCCATTGAATATCAGACCTTAAGACATTATTTTTATGGATATTACTATTCAAATGGTTGTTGAAATATCTTTTGGATACAAACTTACTACACACAGAACATTCAACATTATCATTATTTTTTGTACTCACATTCTCATCTAAGATTGGTTCGGATGATGTTGATACTGTATCGCGACTAGTTGAAGGGCGGTTTTTCTTTGCCAGCACTTCTTCTGGCTTCGAAACTGCAGCTGTCCTCTTTACTCCACCCCCGACTTGGGAAGATCTATAAAAATAAGAAAACATGAAATTAAACATAATGTACGACTTAATAACAAATACAAACTTTTTAATTAATTGGATGGGATATTATACTAACTCAAATCTTGTCTACATTGTTGGCAGTATGCTTGCATTGTTAAAACTCCATCAATCACATCTGAGCACGAACTATTTTCTTTGCCTTTAATATGACCATCACATGGTGTAAAATATGGTCTTATATCAGAATCTTCTAATAGTGTGGTGGGTAATTGGTTTGATATAAACCACAGTCGTATACTTCTATGAAAATTAGTTATAATAAACTGTTTACTTAAACACTCAATTTGATCACGAACTAAATGGATTATGATGAACACCATGATGGAATAAACCGACACCTTAGTAACTCAAACACAGTAACGCAAACAATGAATAATTTCAACATCGAATACCTCACTTATATAGGAGCGCCCCACCTAACTGCTTCCATAACAATAGGATCAAGTTACTACAAGTCAGAAACCCATCCTTTGTCAGGTAAGTACTGGTCAAGCGCTTTTACACAGGTTACAACAGGAATATTAAGAATTAAAAATATAACTTACGCATCACGATGAAGTTGGCTTATGAATTCCCCGATATCAAGTAATTCTTGATCTTCTTCAAGCTCTTCACAGAGTCTGATGAGTTGGGCATCGTAGATGTCACAGTTCAAACTATCCATTTTGTTTAATCTACACAAACACTTTTTATCACTGCATCCTATAGTAAATAAAGTATTTCGCACAATTTAATTTTACAAAGAAAAGATAATTGTTTAGACTGGAAAAGGTCTTGAATTCTTAAAAGGTAAGGTTTTTACATGTAATACAATAACAAGCTTTTGTTTAACCTACACAAACACTTTTTATCACTGTTTCTTATTGTCAATAAAATATTTCATACAACTGTCTTTAGAAGCTACTTGCTTTGTGATGTTAAATATAACATCACGTGTAGTTTGGAGCTGAGTGTCTTCTTCAGAAGGCGCGTAGAATTTTAATCTCACATCTGCGTGTTTCCAGTGCTCAGTGGGTGGAATGTTTTTAATTTTTTGCAAATCATATATCTCGATTTTAATCAAGTGAGAAGCGTATGCCCCGTCGTCTTGTCCGGTTGATATATAGCCCACCCCGTCAGGAGAACTTTGACTGACATTGGAAGAGCGCTTCAATACTTTAGTTTTCTTCTTGGGACGTTCAAAAAAGCTGTCGATGTTATTTACTGAACGCTTTTTTGCCATGGCCTGCTTAACTTTAAAACCAGGCGTGCCTTCTTCGTCGGTTGATTCATCTTTATTTTCCGGGTAGTAATAGTTCTTGAAAGTATTTTCAGAGAACTGAAACAATATCAAACAATAAATTACACACCTGCTTAACAAAAACACGGTGCACAAATGCTAAAAAAACACACAATTAAGTTAAAATATTTGTACATACTCACATCCATTATTAGGCCTTTTTATAAACACTTCACTGCACGACACAAGACTATTATGTCTATATACTGCTTTAAGTACAGGGAGCTCCGGTAACGAAGACTGTTGCGTGGCTAATAGTTGTTCAGACACAATACCCCACCGCTTTTATACGCTCCGTAAGTTAAGCGTCTTCCTAAAAACATGTTTGAACTTGTAGTTCATCTAACACAGACGCCGATTTATTCAACAACACCCAAAATAATAAAACGCACAAGTAACAATCGCATCCGTTGTGACCATAAAAGATAATAGGCGGCTACCAATAAAACAATTAAACCGTTATAACAATGCACTCCGGTACACGAAACTTGTCGATACAGGCTTTTTTATTGATATACCTACTCCATAGCGCTTTGAATCAAGTCAGAACCAGTTTACTTGCTTCGTTTTAGTTTTACATACTAGTGTGTTACAATAAAATTAAAATGTATGTGGAGGTGAACCCCATATACGTACTAGATAGATAATGTTATAGCTAATATTAGTCAAGGATACATATTCGTAGGTACATACCCGTACGTAGGTTAGATTGTATTTAACCACAATATTTTTAATAAGCTAAGTGTAGGTAATTCATTTAGAAATACGTATATACAATATTTGGTTTTGATAGTTGTTTAGAATAGGCTCTAAGTAACAACGACTTAAGATAATACTACGAATACTACGATTACCTAGATTTACTAACATTAACTTAGGTAAATTCAATTAAGTGAAAATTAGGACTTAAGCTACATTTAAATCAGTTCTTAGCTTAGGTTAAGCTCATGTAAAGTCAGGCGATCCTTAATAACAGCCGACCATGGGGTGTTAAAATTTAAAACCACTCGTAACTTCTTTGTTGGTTGATTCATCTTTATTTTCTTGAAAGTATTAAAAACAGTAAGTATTTTAAGTTAGATTAGGTTGTATAATGTTAGGTTAACTTCACCAAGCTAGGTTAGGTAAGTATTAAAAACAGTAGGTATGTTAAGTTAGATTCGGTTGTATAATGTTAGGTTAACTTCAGTAAGGTAGGTTAGGTTAGGTTAGAACTGTAACCCTTAAAAAACAGTAGGTATGTTAAGTTACATTAGGTTGTATAATGTTAGGTTAACTTCAGTAAGGTAGGTTAGGTTAGGTTAGAACTGTAACCCTTAAAAACAGTAGGTATTTTAAGCTAGGAAAGGTTTCACGGTTTTAGGTTAACTTCAACAAGGTAGGTTAGGCTAGGTTAGAACTATGATCCTTAAAAACAGTATGTTAAGAAAACCACTATGGTAACTTAATTAAATGATATGAGAAAAACATAGATAACATTAAAAATCACATTACAACAGTTAATAGCGCAATCAGGTAATATGTTAAAAAAAGGTATGAACGCGTGCGATGCAAGACAATGGTGTTGGGCGCCCCGAGAACAAAGGGGTTGGCGCACGCGTAAACAATAGGCAACGTCCACGGGACAAAAAAGGGTACCCAGGTAGTTGATAACCTTTTGTATTGAGTACATGGACTATTGCAAGCTATGGGAAGGAGTGATCTGGGAGTCTCGGGACCCTTCCCAAACGCTCTAAATGGGGGGATAAACACCGAAAAAAATATTAATTTTTTTTTTTAGGAGTGAAACCCCACCTCTCGCTCGTCAGAGCACCATTTTTTTCGGCCGAGTAGAGGCGGGGCCAGAACCGGCGAATCCCTACTACTAACATGTCTATTTGTATTCAAAGACAGCCTTTCGGCCAAAGTATCGCTATCTGGAGTTCATTATGAAGAGAATACCTGAAGCTAAGTTGTTTATATTTAGCGAGAATAGTGAAGTTCTACGCCCTAATGATGCTCTGACTAATTCAATTATGATTTTTGATGATGTTTCTTGCGAAAATCAAGTAAATATTCGAAATTACTTTACTTTGGGGCGACATAAAAAGATAGACTGTTTTTATTTATCTCAAACTTATTCAAAAATACCGAAACAACTGCTTAGAGATAATGTTAATCTTTTGATAGTTTTTAGACAAGATGATACTAATCTAAAACACATACAACGAGCATGTCAATACGGATATAGATTGGATAAAATTCAAAGAGCTTTGTTCTACTATATGGCAAGATAAATATAGCGTCCTATTAATAAATAAAGTTTGCGAAATAAATAAAGGAAGATAAAGACAAGGGTTTGACACATTTATTCACTTTTTATTTAGTAATATATACTATTTTATATTACAAATTTCTCACTTGACGTTTAGTGTCTGTATAAAGCGGTGGACATTGATTTTTCGGCAATGGATATATATTTAAAAGAGCAACTCGTGAAATCAGTGAACAGTATAAAACACAAAATTAAAAATACTAAAAATGAAGAGGATGAAGCTAATCTTAAATTCAAAAAAGTCTTTAAACCAATCACGGATTCTCTAGACACACTGATCAGAATAAATGTCCACAATAACCCGGATTTTAACACGCCAACAGAATTAGATAAGAATAATGCATGCGAAGGTTTGAACATGTCTGCAGAATACGATAATTTCAAAGACTTGATAAATGCTGATTCTAATCAGCACTCGGAATATTATGAATATACTGATGAAGATGATAAAAATTCGGTAAAACAGACTAATGACACACTTTTGTCTTTAAAAAAAGAAGATATGATTGATATTTACGAAAATATCAACGTACCATTTGGGATTCATAGTAAAAACAATAAACTCTCAATTGGAAATACTGCTGTAAGCTTATCTTTTGTGAATAATTCTCCTAACACACGCAAAAAATATTGGTACGTGGTTACTATCAATCATAAAAATTACGAATTAACCGCAGGTTTAAAAGAACTATTAATGCGCAACAAACCCGATCTTAATCTTGTAACTGAAAAAGATAAAACAGATTACAAAGAAATGTTAATTAACACAAACGCACATAAACGGGACTATGATCCTAACGGTCAATTAAAAGGTGAAAAAGGATTAAAATACTGCACAATCATAAAGCCGTTTTTTTCGTACCAAAATGATGCAAATGAAAAAAATCCGGGAGAGTTGTCGAAATTAAAGACCGGTGGTCATTTACCTGAATTAAAACGATATAAGAGTAATACAGATTACATTTATTGGGATGATCCAAACGAACTGATTGAAAGACTAAAGCTTTTAATCGCATCTAGAAACGCTGGCAATAGCAATCACGATAACGAAATTATGTAAATTATTGAAGAATTAAAGGAGGCTGGTATTATAAAAGAATAATTTGGTGAACAATTAGCATTCTGTTTACTAATCTAAAGCATACTAGACATGAATATCGAAAATAATTACATTGATAATTCTGAAATAAAATTTAATAAAATCTCTACTGCGACAGAACCGGTATTGTTCCATACTGTTAATCAAGAGCATGTTGATAAAATAGTACTTGTATACTACGTAATAGTATACTGTTTGAAAAAAGTGTCAAATCTTAACAAGCTAGTTGCCACTTTAATGGATCAAATAAAAAATCTTGAAAAAGATATTATGTTTAAAGAACTCCAAAAAAAATATCAACAACCATCTTGCGCAAAGCGATCGTTATAAATAGAGATCCGCAATGAGAATTAAACATTAATTATGAGTAAAGCAGATGTTGTAAATGAAATTCATAGAAATGTTAGAGTGCACTTCCCGCGAAGAAGCGTAATACTAAAAGATATACATGATCTTTGGCAAGCAGATTTGATAGATATGCAGTCTTTATCATAATGGAATGCCGGGTATAGTACATATTAGTAATAATCGATTATTTCTCAAAATATGCTTGGGCATTTCGCGTGAAGCAAAAAACGAAAGAAATCGTGTCTAAACAGTTCGAGACATTGTTCGCAAGGGAACGTTTTCCAAAAAAAAATCAAACAGATAAAGGTAAAGAGTTTTATATCAATCAATTTAAAAAAGTTACTGAAATGTATAATATTAATCACTACTCTACATTTTCTACAAAAAAAGCCTTAATCGTGGCAAGATTTATAAGAACCCTGAAGAATATGCTGTACAAGGAATTTAGTTTAAAAGGCTAACCTAGTAATAAATGGATTGATGGAAACCTTGACGAGAAAGTTTACGAATACAATCATGCTATTCATAGAACTGTGGGGAAACCACCAGCGCAAATTAATCATCATAATAAAGAAGTTATTTTACGGAGGTACATTAAAAATTCATTAACTATGAAAATACGGAATTGCAAAAGATTGAATGTTGGAGATTTTGTGAGAATCAGTAAATACAAAGGATTTTTTGAAAAAGGGTTTACACCTAATTGGTCTACAGAAATATTTAAGATAACTAAAGTCCAGCTTACTAACCCCACTACATATTTACTGGAAGACGCAAAGTCAAAACCGATTTTAGGAGCATTTTATGCACAGGAAATCCAGAAAACTGCACACCCTGAAGTATATCTCGTTGAAAAAATTTTGAAGCGTAAAGGAAACAAAGTAGGTATATGTTAAATGGTTAGGTTTATCATCAAGTGAAAACTCATGGATAGATAAAAACAATCGTTTGTAAAATGTAAAATAATGGTTAATGTGTTTATATAATGCTACTTTCATATCATTTCGTCATTTGTATTTAGTCTTTTATGTAATCAAGACCGCTTCTGAAAAAAAAAAAAACATTAAATTTTTAACGAAAATGAAGCGGAAACAAAATAATCCTAGTAACGCGAATGAGAAGCAAAACTAACCAGCAACCTCATCAACAGCTCAGAAAAATGGATCTGGATTGAAAAAAACTTTATCTACACTCATATCATAAGTTCTCTATAATGCGTTCAGAATCCGTAGACAATGACCAGCATTACAAGATACAATTTTACTATGATATGTTTTCTTATCTGTAGCTGTAATGAAAAGTTAAAATTACGATACAACTTTTGATAAAGTAATGTTGTTCAAATTTGGAACATCTTCCAAAACCAACACAATTCAAACAGGGTGCCAATTATAGTATCAATTGAACGTCGACTCGGTATATTTAAAGTAAAGTGTCGTACGCCATTTTGATTTCGAATGACATTAGAATAGGGACTTTGTTAGTTTGTCTATGATTTAAAAAAAACATTCATATTCGTGACACAGGATAGCTTTGCCGCCATGTTTGTTCTGCCGCCTACTGAACGCATCTTAGAGTACTTATAATATGTGTGTAGATAAAGTAATGTATGTAACTGTACATAATTAGGCCTTAAAACACTCGTGTGATCTTATTATGAAACTCGCCTTCAGCTCGTTTCATAAAACCACACTCGTATTTTAAGGACCCTCTTTATGTATCAGTTACATAAAATACTATTCAATACCATTGTTTCGCATACTAAAAAACATATCCGTAATTTGAAGCCAAAATGCAAGAAAATGTTAATGGAATTAGCGTACGCAGCTGCTAAGCTATATGCTTCTGATTTCCCTATAAAAATACCGCGAGTGATTCCTCTGCCTAAAACTGGCGGATTTCTACCATTAATACCTATTTTTGCTGGCTTGTCTGCTGCGGGCAATTTAGCGCCCGGTGTTGGGGGAATCATCAAAGCTGTCGATCATTATAAATCTGCTAAAAAACAAATCGCCCAATTACGTAAAAATAAAATCAAAATGGATTCAATCTGTATTGGAAATGGATTACATCTTAAACCGTACAAGGATGGGTTAGGAATTTATGCGTCAAATAAAAAAAACTAGATACCAGGCTGCCCGATAGAGCATTAAGTAATATCGATATAATGAAGTACTCGAAAAATATTCCTTATTTTCGCGGAGTATTTACTTCTCTGTCAAAAAAGTACCGGGAAAAGGTCAATAATACAAAAAATGTAAGTTATTCTTCCAAATTTATTTTATCGCCTTCAAAGTATGCTCCTTCAGAAATGATACACTCACGCTTACGAATAATCCGACCATGGAATTTTTTTTTAAACGCTTTTTCCGGAATTGCGTTCAGTTCTCGGCACGAATTCTCTTTTATTTCTTCTACCGAATGAAAACGGGTGCCACGAAGTGGTAATTTGAGTTTAGGAAAAATAATTAAGTCGGCTGGAGCCATATCTGGTGAATGAGGTAGTTGCTCGATGGTATTTGTTGAGTTTTTGATCAAAATTTCGTTTATAATGATGGCCTTGGCGCAGGCGCATTATCGTGGTGCAAAATCCAAGAATTTTCTTTCCACCAATCTGGCCTTTTTTGTCGAATTAGCTCTCTTAAACGCCGCATAAAACTCAAATAATATTCTTTATTTATCGTTTGACCTTTCGGAAAGCACTCCAAGTGCGCAACACCGCAATAGTTAAAGAAAACAGTCAACAGACTTCTGTTGACGACGTTGAGGGCCTTCCAGAGCGAGGCAAATCTTCCATCACATTTCGACCGCTTTTGAACGCATTGTGCCACTCATAAGCACGTGTTTTTGATAACATCGAGTCACCGTAAGCCTTCTGTTCCATTTTCAGCGACTCCGAACACGAAATTCCATTTGCGATGCAAAATTTGAGACAAACTCTTTGTTCGATGTTTTTGTCCATTATTAAATCACGCAGAAATTCGTATCACACACTAGAGATGATCGAACAAAAAACAGCACTGTATTTAATCTATTTGACAGATGAAACTCAAACTCCGCGCCAAAATGGAAAACAGCTGTGCCAAACCAGCAAAAAAATAAAAAAATAAAAATTGAATTCGGAACCATAAACAAATTATCAATTCCCGATACTTTTTTGACAGAATGTATGAGAGATGAATTACCAGTAGAACCGTGGCCAATAGAATGCGGTGTCATTAATTTAGATTCGCTTAAAAATTCTGGTACTCATTGGGTAGCCTATGGAAAAGTTAATGATTATATTGAATACTTTGATAGTTAGTATAGTATATGTAGGATCGAATATTCGGTATAATTATGAAAATTTACAAAGAAAACATTTATATAAATGTGGGCATTTATGCTTGAAATTCCTAAAATCATTTTGGAGAAACAAGCAAAAAAATAATGGGTACATGAATAAACATGGTTCACTAATGTTTCATCGAAATACGTTTGACCGAATGAGTCGTTTGGCAACTGCTTCATTTCCCAACCCGCTTATATTTCTGTACCGGTAAATATTTCAGATTTTTTATAAAAACTAACCTAACCTAACCTATAGGGTCTACACAATGGTACAAAATTAAATCCTGAAATATTTGTAGTTACAGAAATATAAGCGGTTTGGGAAATGAAACAGTTGCCAAACGACTCATTCGGTCAAACGTATTTCGGTCAAATGAATGGACCCCAATAAACATACATATAAACAATAAGTTCATCTGCAATAAAATGTCGCGTTAAAGCAGTGGAAAACATTCCTTTGTGAGAAGTGTTCAGAGTTGGACGTAAATTACTATTAATTAAATCGCATCACTATCTATTTGCCTAGAAAACAATCATGTACGATTTCAATAAAACCCTTGCTAATAACCAGAAATCTATTATTCAACTGCCGGTGTCCAAAGAAAGAAGACGGTTAATTGGAACAAGGAATATAACTAGAAGTAATAAACAGTTTCTCGATAATCTTGGTTTTAAAATAAAATAAAAATAAAATGCTTCAAATCACTGACCCACCGCAGCAAGACAATTCTATTGAAAGTTATGAGATCCACAGTTACAATCCCTACAACCACAGCTTTGAGGAAAACGATGAAATCAGAATACCTATTCATCAGCAAGATGTTTATGTACTACCATCCGCAAGCTCCATTTACATTGAGGGGTATGCGAATGTGTTCGGGCTAGATGCAGCAGGGAAAAAAATACCTAAAGATATTAATTACCATATTATGTTTTTGTTTCAAGACATAAGATATGAGTTGAATGGTGTTGAAATAGATCGCATTAAAAATGACGGAATTACAAAAACAATAAAATCTTATGTATCAATGAATGATGGAGAAAGTAAAAGCGCCGCACTGTGGGGGTGGAATTTAAATGGATCCACAAGCAAAAATGGACATTTCTCTGTTTTTGTATTACACCCCTTAACAAAGTACTTGGATTTGCAGAAGATTATAACAAAATTCTCGTCAATTGTAAACATGAACTTATTCTTCATAGAAGTAATTCCGTTCAAAAATAGTGTTTTGATTGATAAAAATGATAATATAAAAATACAGATACAAAAAGTTCAATGGCGCGTACCACATATTAGAGTTTCAGATCGTAATAGATTAGCATTACTCAAGCATTTGAAAAAAGATCGAGGTGTGCAATTAGCTTTCCGAAATTGGGATTTATATGAGTATCCTCTTTTACCTAAAACCACAAAGCATTCATGGTCTGTCTCATTCATTCATTCAAAACTGCGTCTCAGCTAGAAAAACCAAGATACGTTATATTTGGCTTGCAAACTGACAGAAAATTGAGCAAAACAAAAAGTTCATCGCAGTTTGACCATTGTAATATAACAAATGTCAAGTTGTTTTTAAATTCGCAGTACTTTCCGTATGACTCACTCAATTTGAAATTTGATGAGGGCAAGTATAGTATATTATATGAGATGTACGCTAATTTCCGTCAGTCGTATATCGATCCTTTGCTTAATTTGAATACTTTCATAAAATCTCCGCTGTTTGTGATTGATTGTTCAAGACAAAACGATACACTGAAAACGGGGCCAGTATTCGAGGGTTGCGTGGTCAAACCCGTTAAATCGAAATAATTGTTTCTTCAAATTTCAATTGTCTTGATGTATTCAATAATGTTCTTTTTGACACAACAAGTTATATCGACTTATTGGGTTTGACCACGCAACCCTCGCAATGTGCAATTAGAAATCGAATCGTCAGAAGACATACCCGAGAATACAACGGCTTACTGTTTGATCTTAAACGATCGTCTTATCGAGTACAAGCCATTGAGTAACATAGTTCGAAAAATATCATGATCGTGGTCATGGATATTCAAGGCTTTAAAGATGAGCACAATAAATTTATCCCGAAAGAAATAGCAATGATCTACAAGAATAGTTTTCTTGTAATGTTGATTAAACCACCATATCCATATTATGAACTAGCTTTTGCCCGCGACTTCGTCCGCGTAGAACTCGTTTATCGCAGTTAAGTGTTTTAAGTAATTTTATAGTTAAACATCCTCCCAGGCCAGGATGATCTTTTATGAAATATTGAGCTCCACATTTAAATTGAAATTGAATTGAATAACGTCATCTAGGTTAATATACATTTTTGGATACCTAAAAATTTTTGTTTTGCCATCTTTCGCTAGATCATGAAGATTTGGTGGGCTGGATACTCGTGAGCATGCTTTATACAGTTGCCCATGGGAAAAACAGTTTGCTTCAAAATGTACGCCGGCTACTTATACTGTTTGTCGTTGCGCTTTGCTTATGGTCATGGCAATAGCTGTTTTTAGAGCACTCTTTTAAAGTTAAATGATAAATCTATCGGAATTATAGGAATGCGGGAAATAAAAACATTATCTCCTTTAGCAATTCCAGACATCATTATTGCCCTTAGGCCGACATTACACCTGTAAGTTATTTGCTGTGTCTATGACATTGTCTTTCGAGAGATACTCGTACGCCTTCTACGTGATATTTTTAGGATTCCGTACCAAAATGGTAAAAAAGGAACCCTTATGGTGAGACTTTGTTGTCTGTCTGTCTGGCATGTCTGTGAAGTGTTCATTATGGGAACACCCTAAAATGTCGAATTATTTAATTCCGAATTTGAAAAAACCGAATTTCATAATTCCGAATTTTTACAATACCGAAAAAATGTAAGACCGAATTTCAAAATCTAGAATTTTATATTACCGAATATTAAAATCACGAAAACGTTTTTCCGAATATTATATTTGCGAATGTTGACAATTCCGAATTTTCTTTTTACGAAAATTATAATTCCGAAAATTCACAAATCAAATCGATAATGAAAAATTTGGAACTAACCACTTGAATTGAATTGAAGTCTTCTACTTGAAACAAAAGTTAGGTGAGATGACGAGCACATAACTAAGCTAGGTCATCTGACCATGATAGGTTAGGTTAGGTTAGAGTTGTATCAAGGCGCGAAGCGCCTCCCCTACGTAGAACAGGAGCTCCGCGGAGCGGAGCTCCGTCGACTTTGTCGGACATTTCTTACAGTTTTTGAGCATTAAGCATGTTAAACATTATATAATATTTTATCAGGCGCTTATTTGAAATAAAAAATCTTAGAGAATTCGGGCTGCTAAAATTTCGGAATAATGAAATTTCGGAATTCGGATTAGGAATAATCGGAATTGTGATATTCGGAAAAATATTTTTCGGGATTTTAATAATTCGGAAATGTGAACATTCGGAATTTAAAAAATTCTTGATTCTGAAACTTCGTGAAACTAAAATTCGGAATAGTGATGATTCGGAAATTTCAAAATCGGAATTCTGAAATTCGTGTTTATCAAATTCGGAAAAAAAAATCGAGATTATGTAGTGTACCCGTTCATTATTCACAGTTATTGAGAAATATCAAAAAAACTTTGAAAATCTGTTTAAAAATTTAGGCCAGTCAAAATGGACTTTATTTCATAGAAAATAAAGTTCATAACCAAATGAGTATTTTCTTTTGCGGTTACCAAGCATATTATCTTAAATACGGAGCCCTCAGTGCGCAAGTCTGACTCGCACTTGACCGTTTCTATTTTATTTATCTACCCATTAATTTGGTTTTTCAGTGCTAATATTGCACTTTCACACAATCATTCTCTATTCTTTTTATTGGTTTGTAGATCTGGGTACACGTAATTTTTTAGATCATCTGTGTTTTGTACAATATTACAGAATTCGCTTTTTAATGTAATCATATCGTTACTACCTCTTGCCATACGATCTTCGCCAATTTTAAGTGGAACTGCCGCATATTGCCCCGACCGTGTGATACATTTTTTTACATATAGGTACCTACCCACATTTTACTTGCATTTATTTTATCCGGCAGCGTGCCTATAGTTATCAGCCGTAGGTAGATGAGAATCTGTCTAAATTCGCCATCTAAAAATACCACGATTTTTTCAAGTGATCATAAATCATAACCGCCCTAATATTTAAATAACAGCCGTAGAAATAATATGCTTATGCCTTGAATTAGTCTTGGTCTTGAAAATGGCGGAAAAATGTTAAAATCTGGATATGTCAACGCTGTCAACATCAATCTGACACCGCTCTTTTTTACATAGACTAACAAAACAGAATGTACAAAGACTGACCCATGTTGTCACGAACATGACAGATGCCATAGGAGAAATAAATAAATCAATTTTACAATTTAGACAATAATTACTAATATAGAATAAGATTTAATATTACTAACAATCTATGATCCTGAAATAAATGCATTAATTCAAAGAAAGTTTGCTGTTAATAATTTTTTTACTTCATAATCTGATTGATAAATAACTAACACTCAAAAAAAAAGATATTTGTGACCTATGTTATACATGGAAATGACGAAATTGTAACGGCTAATTCGATAATTTCTTAGTTGTTTTAACTTTAATCGAGAAATCCTAAAATAAGTGTACTTTTATTTGTTACGAAGAGTAATTATACAGAGTTTCAAGTTACCAGCTCAATCCGGTAACTTTTTTCCATACTAACTTTGATCCCTCTTTTCCCCCCCTTTGATTTTCATATCTTAATTTTTTATTATATATAAACCTGGTCACCGGTTATTGAAACGTTTTAGTGAAAACCGCATTAAGATTGGTTCAGTGGTTTTCAATTGATGCGAGGAGAAACAAAATTTAACAGACAAACAGACACCCACTCTAAAAATTGTAGAAACGTGTTCTGCTGCTCATTCTGAGGTCCTTTATAGTATTTTTAAGTTCGTATCTCGAATGTACAGATTTTTTCCCTTCTGCAACTTTATTATATGTATAGATATAGATATAGATACCTATATTTTTATAGCCTATTATAACCTGACCAGAGATTTTCTCGACAGATTAGTAAAGTTTGCATCAAAATCCGTTCAGCCGTTTTCACGTGATGCGCGTTCAAATAAACAGACAAACAGATAAACAGACAAACGGACAAAACTTCTAAAAACTGTTGGAACGTGTTCTGTTCTCGATTCTAAGTATCCCCAGCCAACTTTTTTTGGAATATCTGCCATGTACAGACTTTCGACCCTCTTCAGCTTTATTATATGTATAGATTAACAAAGACAGAAAAAATGCAGGTTGCATGAATAGAAACAAACAGAGGAATTTTATGGAATGAGGGTTATGTGCCGTATTTTAAATATAATAGAGAGATATTGAATTTTTGTAAAAATAAACATATTTATGTGTTAAGAAAAAGTGAGATGGTTGAAGGAGATATTAGAAAATGATAATGTTCATAATTTTGAAGAATTTATTGACTGCCCTAATATAGAAACGCTTCATGAGAAATATGCCACATCATCCGATATTCAAAATTGTATTTATCATTCTAATACATGTACATTCAAAAATGCAGCTTGCTTGAATAAGTGGTACCTGGAAAATATTTTTCATAAAATAAACGGAATAAATACGTGTTTGATTTTTTCTGTACTTATGTAATGGTCCAATCGGTCCTTGTTCAGTTATTTCCAAGGGACGACATTCCATTCATAATCGTTAAATAACTTTGAATTAAGTAGTATACAAAAGTAAAGGAAATAATAATTTTCTATTGTAAAGTAGGAAAGTAAATAAGATTGTTAATTAATTTGAGGGTTAATGATTTCATTTAAACTATGTTTAAGATTGAAGACAAATAACAAAAATCACATCTATTTATAGAATAGGGTAGTTAGCGGCCTCTTTGATTTATTTTGCGAACTAAATTCACAAGTCATACCAATCTTACTCTACTTGATCAATTGAAGACAGCGGCCTCTTTGATTTTTTTAGTATACTAAATTCACTTAGCGGGTCCGAGATACGATAGTAAGTAAAAAATACATCAAGAATTCCATAGATGGCGCTAATTTCAATGCCAAAACAAATTAATTTATAATTGGACAAATAATGATTAATTATGCTTTAAACTTAACCAATTATTAAAAATATTTAGCAAATTAAGGTAATAAAATAAGTTGAGGTTAATATAAAGGGTTTAGATCCAGCAGGCCATAAACAGAATAAGAAACATAAAAATAGACGCCATCTTGATGTTATGTATGTCAGCGGGTACGCGAAATTGAACCTTATGGAATGACGACAAGCATAGGTCCGCCTTGGGCAGCGCTCTGAGCGCAAATGTGCACGAAGTGCTTCAAGTGCTCAAAATGTTCAATATGCCCGATGCGCGAGCTTTGCACGAAATGTAGACCGAGGGTATATAAGAGCGCGCAGGTTGACGGGGCTCACTTTTGTTACGAGCGTCGACGCGGTGAGTTGTCACTATTTTGGATTGTGGGTTGGAGGTTATCGTTCCATTTCCGTAATTTTCTTTGTTGTGTTTGTGCTCGTTATTTATTTGGTGTTATTTTAATATGTGTGGGGTTTTTGCAGCATATATTTGTGGGAAGTGGGAAGCTGTTTTATGTGTTGTCGTGTTCCGTTATTAATATTTTCTGTTTTCCAGATCTTTGCTGTGATGGTTATATGTAAACCGTCTAATAAAGATCCGAGGCTGACGTTGATCACATACAAAAATCGCATTTACAGTTTGACTATGGTTGTAGATCTGAAAGAGTTTCACAATCAGAAAACGGATGATTTACCTCCATTAGTCAAGTAAATTATGGGTTTTCGCGTACAAGGACTGATGCCTTAACTCGGTACATCAGACGTGACCGCTTATATTTCATTTATTTTACTCAAAGGACCACAAGTTGGACCGTTTTTCGGTAGAAAATTGAGTCGGATACGTGTAATATTCTTGGTGACGGTCCCCAGAATCTTTATATATGTATATATCTGGCCAAAGTAGGTATGATCCCGGCCTGTCTTTCAACTGAAGGTTTTTCATTAAACCGAAGGACAGGTAGTAGGCTACTCATAGAGGGCTTTTGCCTTCGAAAAACTCTTATGATAGGTTAGCTGGCCTAGTAAAAATATCTTACACCGGATATTTTTAAACACAACTCACACGTTTAAATGTAAATGTAAGAGTTACATGACTCTTAGTTTTGATTTAAAACAGTAGAACTTTAGGGCTATAGGTATAGCTAGAAAAGATCTTCATTACACCGTGAAGAACTTTTTAAAACATTCGCCACAGTTTTAGACTAAATAAGGGAGTCAGCAGTCTCTCTAATTAGTCATAAAACCATTAGAGTAGGATTACAAAGAAATCTAGAAATTCCCTAAAATAAAGTAGGATTCCAAATTAATATTTATATTTAAAAAAAAACAAATATTAAAATTAACTTAGGAAATTTAGCAATACAAAATCGTATTCTGTGATAGGCGTAGCGTTATCGAAACGTAGATAAATGTCAAACTCAGGAAATGTCAAAGTTGTCTTATAGAAAGTGGTCGACTGATTGACATGATATTGAATGAAATAATTTAATTAGCGGTAAATAATCAAGTTGAGATAGTAAGAAAATAGAGTTTTATACTAAAGTAATTGTTAATAGTTCAATTCAAAAGTTACATGAAAATTACATTATAATACCGTAGACAAAGGTTTGATAATATAAGTTGAAATGGTCAGGTTAGATTAACTAAAACCTATAGTTAAAGTCTAGAAAGTCTTACATAGCTTATATGGACGTTGGCAACTTTTAAAGTAGGAAAGTTTCATATTTACTTTCTGATAATCTAAATATCTGTTTAGGACTGATAATAGAAATAGGATTCCTAGAACTGCGAGATATACTCCAGATTGGAATTTGACATACAATACAGTTTGATAGTATAAATTACTAGACTTTGAGAAATTAAATATATTTAATCTAGATTGAACCATAATAAAATAAATCTAGATTATATAAACATAGTATGATACTTCAGTTTCTAATTATAAAGATTCTTTATTTATGATGCAAAAATCAGCAAACTAATTTAATAATAATAGAAAAGTGGCTTTATAAATGAATTGCTAGTTACCTAAATCATACAAAGCATATATAGCTATTATGAGGTTTCAAAATAGCCGAAGACAAAATGACTTCTGTATCTCCACTGTTTACCAAAAATATAAGGTACAACATGAGTGCAATGGTGAAAATTGAACACTTCATATAACACGTCACTTCATAGATTTTGGTATAAAATAAACCTAAGTCCAAAACTAGACTTATACAACTTATAAACAATAATTTAGCAATATCAGGCTAAAGTCACCTTTTATTATAAAATGATAAAAGTTGCTATCAAAATTATAAGCATAATAATGAAGGATCTTGGAATAGAAACAGTAATGTATGAACATTAATTAGATCTTGATTAATTTGGTTTTATATGAATACCTACCAATACTATCCACATCCGGACATTTTGACTTGGACATATTAATAAATCTGCTCCTATTGTATTTAATATGGTTTACATACAATATCATTAATACCATATGATTATTATTTAATATTTAACTCCTGCAATGGAGAAAGGAGTCTTGTGAAATCCTCTCGTCCTTTGAAGACTGAAGACAGTTTACTATTGACTAATTTATTAAAGACTATTGACAAAGAATGTAAAATCAATAATTCCCACCTGGAAAGAAAAAAATGATAGGCGCTGGAGGGATGTCCAGTCTGGTAGACGAGTCCCACAGTCATGAGCGGGGAGTCGTGGGCTCTGACCTTAGGCGCAAAGAAAAATGCCTTAAGCATACTTTCCAGTTTAACCCTAGTATTCCTAACTAGTACCAAAGACTATGACAAACCTTTACTCTAACTATTATTTAATTAAATAATTAATTAAATGACTAAAAATTAATTTCATTAGGTACTTCTACTTACTTAATAGGTATTATTCTTGACTCTAATAATTTTACCTTAAGCAGTTGACCATACTTCATTCTTATTTTAAATTTAAATTCTTTGCTCCAATTCACCTTAGACCATTTTTGTTCAGGATTCTCATGTATTAGTGCGCTTTCAAGGTCAAAACAATAGAATAAAGATTCGTTAGGGTTATTGTCGGTTCACAATTAAAGAGTCCTGATCACTAGACAATCACGAGCCAATTCAATCATCATTTTAAAAGTAGATCGTTAGGCTAGGCTAGAAGAAGATAGGGTAGGGTAGTTAAGTTAAGGGGGGTTAGTTACACTTAAAAGAATAATTCCTGACTATTCAGCAATTGAAATTATAACCAATTGCTATATCTATCTACTAAATCTATAGTTGCAATTTCCCGATGATGTAGCATTTAATAATGCATATGTATGCAATACAAACTTTTTTAATTTAGTTACGAGTGTATGTATAGATTGCGTAGATTAGTTGTAATTTTTCAATTTTTTTAAATTATAATTTTATTATGCGGTGTATGTAATTATTAATAAATTTGTACCATATAAACAATATAGTTCTTATTTTATTATCCCTATTAAATTTGATAAAATCTACAACAACGCGCTCAAGCTTTGATGATAGTTTTTGTTGATTCGATTCAAATTAATTTTTGACTAGACAGATAATTCAGCTGAATCGATTCAAGATAGTTCATGAATAGAACATTAATTCAGTTGAATTGATTACAACGAGATACTTTAATTAGTTATGGTGAGAAACTAATGTCAACTATCATAATGATAAATTAATATATATTAAAACTTCATTTAGATACTTCTCGAGATTTGATGATTTAAATCAGTTATAGAATAGAGTTTTAAGTTTTTGAATAGATTAGAACTGTTCTTCTTGAATGGTTGATGATTCTAAATGTGTTATAGAATAGATAGTTTTATTTCATGAACAGATAAATATACAACATTCGATCTATTCAAGTGTATAATTGGTTGTTCTGGATTTCCTTTATCCAGAATAACCACTTATACACTACTTGTGCGTCCAAGGTGACACCTAAAATCCTATGGAAGAAACGCGTTCTATATTAATACTTGATATGGCATAATTAAAAAGAATTGGATCATGTTTACGAGTAAAGCTAATAACAAAACATTTATCAGTATTAAGGAAAATATGGTTATTAGAACAGTATTGGTAGAATGTATCGAAGTCTTGTTGTAATAAACAGCTGTCTGCTTGCGAAGCTATAGATTTATAAAAAAAAGTTAACATACAAGATAAAAAGAAGCGGGCCCAGGTGTGACCCTTGTGGTACTCCAGAAGGAACGGGAAGAAAAAAGGGAGTATAACCCTTTAAAGCAACAGCCTGACTTCGGTTGGTCAGATACGATTTTATCCATCTGAGGAGGTCACCGTGTATACCGAGTTTAAGAAGTTTCATAATAAAGATACTGTGATTAATTTTATCAAAACATTTCGTTAGTGCGCGTATGTATGAACAGCTGGGGGAGAAAATCCATGGCGCGTGCCAACAGTTGCAAACGTGGTTTTCGGCTAATGGTTTTATTTTAAACTTATCGAAATCCAATACCATGGTTTTCTCAGGCCGAAGTATCTCCCTTCGTACGTACGTGGCAAACAGTCCGATGCCGATAATAATATGTAATGAGTGTAGGTTTCTCGGCTTCACACTTGACTCTAATCTTAACTGGAAGGGCCATGTCGATAAACTGCGATAGACTGAGTCTTTGCGTTGCGTAAACTGAGGAGGCTTATTGCAAATGATGCATGAATACAGGTGTACTTTGCACATTTTCACTCTCTAATGTCGTATGGCACGCACCTATGGGAAAACTCCACGGATGCCAACAGGGTGATGCTTATGCAAAAGCGTGCCCTACGAACGTTAGCTGGGGTGAAACCTAGGCACTCTTGCAGGGGCCTTTTCGTAACTTACCGCATATTGACGCACTACTCAGTTTACATTTTCCACATAATAATGTTCGTAAGAGATAATATTTCCTCCTTTGCACGCGTTAATATTCTTGGCAAGGAGCTCCGCCACACCGGGCGTTTGAGAACAGTTCCCCGTCGCATGGCACTTGCGGCTAAGAGCCCGCGTGTCATCGGCCCCACGTACTATGAGCGTTTACCCGCCAAACTTAAAAATGTACACTCCGACGAAGCATTTAAACATCAACATCAGAAACCTTTTATTGGATAATCCATTATACTCCGTGGATGAATATATGGAGCTGGAAATGTAAATTTATTATTGTGTTGACATTTTATTATTCCTTGTATTGACATCGGTCGAGTGACCATTATTAAATTTAAGTGGTGTTAAAATGTTGTTGTTTTAATTATTATTATTTTTTCTTGTTTTCTTTGAATATTAGTATTTATCTTTGCCGATCTCAATGTAATTTCGTATTTTTGGACATGCAGTGCAATTTGTATTGTAATATTACATTGATGAATAAATAAACTAAACTAAACTAAACTAAAGTTTTGAGAAATCGGTGTACACGGCATCCACCTGGCAACCAGAGGCAATTCTGTTGATGACAAAATCGGTAAAGGTGTGGAGATTCGTGTCAACACTCCGACCCCGACAGAAACCATGTTGATTCGTATGTGCTGGTGAATAGAAGCAACAATCTTATTACAGACTATCTTTTCAAATATTTGACCAAAAATGTTAAGCTTGCTAATAGGTCTATAATTAGTTACTAAGTGGGAATCACCAGTTTTGAAGAGATAAGAGCTTCTTTCCACGTATCGGGGAAATGACCAGTGCACAGTGACTTTTTAAAAATGAGAGTTAGAGGAACTGTCAGCTCACGAGCACACGTTTTAATAAAGAGGGGATGAATCAGGTCAGTACCACCACCCTTCTTAATATCCAGTATCTGTAAAAACTGGAAAACGCAGTCTTCCATAATATCAATGGATTGTAGATCAAGAAACGTTTCATTTGAAACGGGCAAACAATCCGGCATAGGGGGTGAAAACGGAGTTAAAATAGTCGTTAAATAAATTGCTTATTGTGTGACCATCATTAGAAGTATCACCAAGATATGACATTTGGTCGGGTATTCTATTGATGGGAAATTTTGATTTTATAAATGACCAGAAATAAGATGGACAGTCGTAAATTTTATCTTCTGCTAAGGAAATATAATTATTGTAGCACTCAGTCACCATTTTATGTTGTCTTGTTCTCTAAATAATAAATTCTGCCTTGTCCAGTGGATTGCCATAATTTTTCCAACGCTTGTGGAGAGACAATTTCTGCTTACGAATCTTTACCAGTCCACAAGAAAACCAGGGTGGGTAGCCATTACTTAAATAAACACTATTGTGTGGAATGTATTTTAATATAAGTTTTCTCATAACTGAGTAAAGATAAGAAACAGACTCCTCAACATTAATGTTTTCAAACTTGACCAATCACTCTCCAATAATTCCTTACGAATATGCTCATAGTCACCGCGGTGATACGAGGGGTGCACTGAAAGTTTCGGGAATATACCTTTTTATAATCTCTAAAGTTTCATTATCTTAACACACTGGCCACATAGAAAAAAAGAAGTGATGGTTCGGTTTGAATTGTTTTTTGTAGTCGTCGAGTCGCTGCTGAAAATGGAATAGTGCCGTGAAATTATAAGAGTTATGATTTATTATGACTTTAAAAGTGGATTAACACAAAAACAATGTGGAGACCGGATGATTGCTCTTTTAGTAATGAAGCACCTTCAAAGACGACAATATACAGGTGGTATTCAGAATTTCAACGTGGCCGTGTATCCCTCACGGACGACGCGCGTGAAGGTCGACCAAAATCGGCAGTCATGCAAGAAAACGTCGATGTTGTGCGTCAGCTGATAAAGGAAGACCGACATGTGTCATATCGGGAGATTCAAGAGTGTTTGGGCATTGCAATGAGTCAGATACAAATTACTTCACAGGAACAATTAGGCGTGCGAGAGTTGTTTTCCCGTTGGATCCCTCACTTATTGTCTGACGAGCAGAAAACGACTCGTGACAATTGGTGCCGCAGAATTTTGAATATATTCAACGGAGGAAGCTCAAATGCAGTTTTTAGCATTGTATCAGGTGACGAGTGTTGGATATATGCTTATGAGCCTGAAAATAAAAACCAATCTCCAGTATGGGTCTACGAAGATGAACTCAAGCTGACAAAAGTTATTCGTTCTCGCAACACGGCCAAAAAGGTGGTGGCTACGTTTGTCTCCAAATCGGGTCACGTGGCTACCATTCCTCTTGAAGATCGTAGAACGGTCAGTGCCGATTGGCACACCACTATTTATTTGTCGATTATCTTTTCTGAACTCTGAAAAAAAAAACCTAGTCGCCGCATCATCCTTCACCACGACAATGCCATCCCTCACACCGCTCGGGAAACAACTGAGTATCTGAACGATGAAAAAGTCGAATTACTGGACCATACTCCATACAGCCCCGACTTAAGCCCCAATGACTTTTTCACATTCCCCAGAATTAAGGATAAGTTGCGTGGTCAGCGGCTTCAGACGCCGGAAGCAGCAGTGTAGGCTTTTAAAATGGCCATTTTGTCGACCCCATTTCAGACTTCAATAAGTGCTTTAACGACTGGTTTGAACGCATGGTAAACTGCATCTATCTATCTTATCTTCTATCTATACATAATAATATAATAAAGCTGAAGAGGGTCGAAAGTCTGTACATGGCAGATATTCCAAAAAAAGTTGGCTGGGGATACTTAGAATCGATAACAGTTCCAACAGTTTTTAGAATTTTTGTCTCTTTGTCTGTTTGTCTGTTTATTTGAACGCGCATCACGTGAAAACGGCTGAACGGATTTTGATGCAAACTTTACTAATCTGTCGAGAAAATCCCCGGCCAGGTTATAGGCTATAAAAATATAGGTATCTATATCTATATCTATATCTATCTATGTATACATATAATAAAGCTGAAGAGGGTCGAAAGTCTGTACACGGCAGATATTCCAAAAAAAGTTGGCTGGGGATACTTAGAATCGAGAACAGAACGCCTAGTGGCTGCTATACGGCCTCATCTCGAAATTTTTCATTTTTGATATTATTGCAGATTCGTGGTCAGAAGGGTTTAATTTACCACTTTAACTCAAAAAATAAGGAAAACTATCCTCTAAAGCCTCTTAATGCACTTGTGGCCTTATGCAAATTTTCAAAAATCGACTATCCCTTACCTGCAATACGGCCACTTCGGGGTTGCGGCCGTGTAGCATAAACGTTCGGAACAAAGTTTTGAGTTACGTCCACATCGCACAACAGTAAAGGATGATTTCCACCAAACGGCTCGCATCGCATCAGATCGGAAAGGATACGGACGGATGCGGCGACAGCCGATCGCGTCTATTAAAATTATTATTGTCTATTTATGACGAAGCCGATCGCGCGTCGCAGCATACTTTCGGCTACGATCGCGTGTCGCGGAAGACTCCCGCGGTCAAGTTGCTGTGCGCGGCTTGGTTAAACCAACCATAAAATTATTTCCGTTCCGATCCGTTGCGGGCCGTTTGGTGGAAATAGTGCTTCAATTGGACCGTGATTACAATGAATGCGTCAAAATATAAACGAAATAAAAATCACATCGATCTGTTAATACGATATCCGTGATGACAGATCGATCCCAATAGAGCGTAGTACGACCATTTTCGAGAACTGGCGCCGGTGTGTACTTATAGTACGGCACTTCAGACTCAAAAAGACCATATTGAAGAGCAAGTTGCTGATGGATGTTTCTGGCCACGAGGTTAATGTCTGTGCAAGTACTCGCCGTTGGCCAAATGCGAACAACCGGAAATTATGTGTCTGAGGGACTTGCCGGGGCACCGGCACGCTCGAGAACTGTCGACCCTCCCCTCAGAATATGTTTCCGGGAATTGTTCGTCATTATGACCTCATCAGCAATTGCACAGACAAAACCTTTAGTTTCCCCAAAGAGATCACCAAGTCGTAGTCAGTTCACGGACGCTAAAAAGTTTACGTCGGGCCTTGTTAGGGCCCGGTAGAAGCGTCCTTGTAGCTCCTTGCTCTTCCATACGTTCTTGCGGTCTTCAGTGCTCAACAACATTGGTCTGCGCCAGTTTTCGTTTACCAAGGAGAGAGGCGTGAGGCTCCTGTTTACTGCAACCACGATACATCCCACACTCATTGCCAAGGAAATAATCCCTGATATTGCACACCTCGCGGTTGTGGAGATTCTAAGCATTTTAAATGCTTCTTTTTTTCTATGTGGCCAGTGTGTTAAGATAATGAAACTTTAGAGATTATAAAAAGGTATATTCCCGAAACTTTCAGTGCACCCCTCGTATCACCGCGGTGACTATGAGCATATTCGTAAGGAATTATTGGAGAGTGATTGGTCAAGTTTGAAAACATTAATGTTGAGGAGTCTGTTTCTTATCTTTACTCAGTTATGAGAAAACTTATATTAAAATACATTCCACACAATAGTGTTTATTTAAGTAATGGCTACCCACCCTGGTTTTCTTGTGGACTGGTAAAGATTCGTAAGCAGAAATTGTCTCTCCACAAGCGTTGGAAAAATTATGGCAATCCACTGGACAAGGCAGAATTTATTATTTAGAGAACAAGACAACATAAAATGGTGACTGAGTGCTACAATAATTATATTTCCTTAGCAGAAGATAAAATTTACGACTGTCCATCTTATTTCTGGTCATTTATAAAATCAAAATTTGGTTTGGTGGAAATAGTGCTTCAATTGGACCGTGATTACAATGAATGCGTCAAAATATAAACGAAATAAAAATCACATCGATCTGTTAATACGATATCCGTGATGACAGATCGATCCCAATAGAGCGTAGTACGACCATTTTCGAGAACTGGCGCCGGTGTGTACTTATAGTACGGCACTTCAGACTCAAAAAGACCATATTGAAGAGCAAGTTGCTGATGGATGTTTCTGGCCACGAGGTTAATGTCTGTGCAAGTACTCGCCGTTGGCCAAATGCGAACAACCGGAAATTATGTGTCTGAGGGACTTGCCGGGGCACCGGCACGCTCGAGAACTGTCGACCCTCCCCTCAGAATATGTTTCCGGGAATTGTTCGTCATTATGACCTCATCAGCAATTGCACAGACAAAACCTTTAGTTTCCCCAAAGAGATCACCAAGTCGTAGTCAGTTCACGGACGCTAAAAAGTTTACGTCGGGCCTTGTTAGGGCCCGGTAGAAGCGTCCTTGTAGCTCCTTGCTCTTCCATACGTTCTTGCGGTCTTCAGTGCTCAACAACATTGGTCTGCGCCAGTTTTCGTTTACCAAGGAGAGAGGCGTGAGGCTCCTGTTTACTGCAACCACGATACATCCCACACTCATTGCCAAGGAAATAATCCCTGATATTGCACACCTCGCGGTTGTGGAGATTCTAAGCATTTAAAATGCCTCGACCTCTACATTTCCTCGGGATGTACAATCTCATGAAAGAAGAGCGTGGGTGCAACATGCGATGTGATTTAAGCAATAGAGTCCACCTTAGTATGCCAAAGGAGTATGTGAGCAGCGGCATCACCCAACTATTGAAGGCGTGCATCTTATTACCCTCCCACAAAAGACTGTTAAGAACTTTTGTCAAGCGGCAGAAGAAGCGCTCCTTCACTGACTGCTTGAGATCGCCGTCCTTAATACCATGACATGAAAAAAACATGACAATAAGATTAAGAACGTATAGAACAGAAGCGGATACTGCGAACGCACACCCTCCACCCCAGCCCGCTTCGTTCAGCTCCTCGCCATCGTCGTCGGGTGATGAGTTCGCCACTGCACCCGACACGAGCGAGTCGAGCGACGAGCGCGGGCCGCCGCCGCGACCACCTGCGTGACGGGCGACCACCGCTGCCGGCATACTTGGGGCTTGCGGCGCATCCTGCTCCGCGCACGGCTCCCGCCACCGGTGGTTTAGTGCGCCGCATGTGATGGTCAACATCAAATAATGAAAATTGCATGCGACCATACTACGGGGCTACAGAGGGAGGAACTAACCTCACTGCGTACCGTGAACGAATGCTGCTCCTGTATCAGACTCTTTAACCAGCCATCACCATTACCGCCCAACGACTATCGGATCAAGTGCGGGCCATTCAGCGGCTTCGGTGACTGGATCAGTTTATACTTGATCGGCTACGCCTTGAATCGCTACCTATTTGTACAACCTCCGCTTCATCACGGGACCCTCCTGCTGCGTTATCGGCTTCGATGCCAGTCGCCCAACACGCACTGATGTCAGTGCAAGATGATCCCGTTAGCGACGTTGATGTTTGTGCGAATATAAGCGTAACTAGCCAGGTGGCTTCATAATTATAAGCCAGCGAGGATATTATCTATACCCGCTCAATTTTGTACTGCGGGGCCATAGCTGCTGCGTTTTCGGACACCGGCCGAGCTCCGCGCGCTCGCTGTCCCCGCTTGGCAAGTGCGAATTGAGCGGCATAATGATAAGTGGACTCTCATAGGAAAGCTAATCTGCTTCAGGGGGGCAATGAACGCCCCCGAGTCATGCGTTTCGTGGACCAGGCTTTATATGGCCTGTGTCACGGAACGTATCGACAACCTGAAGCAGAAAGTTTACGCGTGGGTAAGCCATATTCGTCGCTATAGAGAGCGTGTGGATAGATACCAGCAAAATCGCCTCTTCCATAGTGATCAGAGGATGGAGTACCGAAAGTGGGAAGGAACCGATTAAGAAGTTAGCGACGGACACCTACCGGATGCTGCTGCTATGATTAGTTTCTGGCGCAGCATCTGGTCACTGCCTGTCGTGCACACAGTAGGAGACTGGATTTTAGCTGGGCAAATATCCAAACATAGTTAATTTAAATTATGTACAGTCAGCTCCATAAGTGCATGGACAGATGGCAAACAAATTCCTATGAGGCAAAACATTACGCCATCTATCTGCTCATACTGTAAGATCAGTTATCTATAATCTCCACTAGTTCAGTAATATTCTACTAGATGGCGTTGAATTACCTTAAACATAAAAACTTAATTTCTGCTTACACCAGATAAGCTTACTAAGCAGACACGTTCCTATACTTTATTATTATTTAGAGACAGTCAATGTTTCGATTGTTTCGAATGTCCAATCCCCAATCCTATTATTACAAATTTCAAACACAAAAACATTCGTCACGGATTTAATGCATCGATTGGGTTCGAACCCGAGAACACGGGGACTACGAGTGATTCCTTACGCCACTCGACCATCGAATGATTACCTATACCTCCGAAATTCAGTATAGCTTTGTTATCCTTGGCTTATTTTCCAACAAATATATTTATATTAACACTTAGGGTAGTCTGAAGATTAATAAATACCTTTGGATTTCACAAAGACTTCTGCTCGTCCTTTCGTTCGCTGCTTCTTTGTTTCCTTTTTGCTAAATATTCACTGTTGTTAGATCATTCGATTATAATGAGTTCTCGTTGTAATATTGACATGGTCAAGAGAGCACAAATAATTGCTTTCTATAATGAAGGCAAAAATGTGTCGGATATTGCTCGAGATACCGGTGTAAACGTAATTAACTAGTTTTTTTTGTATTGTCATGTTTATTTCTCAAAAGATATACAAAATCACTTCCTAATATTGTTTTCTAATATTGTTATCTTTAGGAGAAGAGGCCAGTTACACTAATCTTTGTTTAATTAATTTGTTATCGATAGGATTATTGATTACGACAAAATCTCTCTAATAAACATATGGTCTTAGAAATAAAAAAGATTGTGAAATTTAACATTAATAATTATAGCGAGTGATTTTTTACCTGGTTCGATTCCCGGGTGAGACAAGAAAATTTTAGAAAATCTTTTAATGCAGTTTTATTTCTTTTTGAAAATAAAAGAATGTTTCGTTTAAGATATAATGATGTGTTTAATAATATGTTTTGTATAATAAAATATATAATAATTTCTAATTAATTACTTACTATTATGTATTCAAATGTTTGATTTTTGCTACAGCGGAAAACGGTTGCTTTATGGGTACGAAGATACCAAGAGGAGGGATCTTTACTCCAACGTCAAAGATCGGGTCGACCACGTCTCATAGACACACCGCAGCGTCAAGCCATGGTACGCGAGTATGAAGAAAATGGTTTCATACCGACAAACCATTACGCCGGCTTATTCGGTACGAGTGCGGGCACTGTTCGTCGTGCTCTTCATAGCGAGGGTTTGCATTATCGGAGGCATGCCGTAAAACCTTTACTTACGGAGAATCATAGAAGAGCACGGTTGGAGTTCGCAACACAGTACTTGGATTTCGACTGGAGTGGTGTAATTTTTACCGACGAAAAAACTTTTAAATCAAGCCAACATGGTCGTTTAAGTTTGTGGCGTCGAAATAATACGCGATACGATAGCGGACACGTTGTGCCCAATATGGAATCTGGTCGTATAACAGTGAACATGTGGGGGTGGATGAGTTCAGCCGATCCAGGTGAGCTAGTCAGGATACCTAGTCGAGCGAATAGCGCTAACTATGTGGAAGTGCTGGAACAGACCATGTTGCCTACAGTACGAACCGTATATCCGGGAGAAGAAACGCCGTTGATTACATTCGTGCAGGATAACTGTCCGGTGCATCGTTCGCGTAGTGTGCGGGAGTGGTTTGGCCAGCACAACAACCTCAACGTTATTCCTTGGCCTAGCAGATCGCCGGATTTGAATCCCATAGAAAATGTATGTTATTGTCCAACGCTGGGAAAACCAGAACGAGCGAACTCCAGAAGCGTTAGAGGCTCACTGTTTAAAAATATGGGACAGTATCCGGGGTTCAGATCTGTGCAAGAATCTCGTCGACTCAATGCGCTTCCGCTTACAAGCTGTCATCGATCAGAACGGAGGTTATACTCATTATTAAATTAATAACGAATTAAATTAATTTATTTTGAGGTTTTAAATAACTATGTAAGTTTTGATGATGGAGACCGGGTTACACTTAACTTAACTCAATATTTAAAACAAAACCTAAATCCATTTTCGTCTTATTTTTGTTTCTATATCTTTGTGATTATTCATTTTTACCTTATTTTAAATACTTAAGGTCAAACCAAATACTATAGCGTACTCTTAGCTATTCGTACTTTCAATAATTGATAAGTAAGGTAAGTGATAAAAACTGCAAAGTAAAATATTACCAGCACCTAAGCGTAACCTTTATGGTAACCCGGTCTCTAGTTTCACATTAAGCACTAGCACTATATGTTACTTTGGTACAGCTTCAAACCTCTTTCCGATTTCGGAAACGAATACTTGAGCTATTACCTTAATAATAAGGTTGGTGGTTTTATTGTTAAAAACGTACGGTGTTATTAACAAAAACTTAAAGACATCGGTTACACGCTCAGTATTTCATCAGTCTGGCGTCAGTTCAATCATGATCGAGGGGGACGCAGCTATTATGTTAATATAGCTGCGTCCCTTTCGAGCACGGACTGAACTGACGCCAAACTGATCGTGTAACCCTTGTCAAACAGTCGTTTAACATGTTTCTATCAAATTTCAATTCATAGAAAATATAGAAATCTGTCATTTAAGACGTGTCTAAGAAGTGTCTAACTTTTTTGTAATAAGTAATAGTTAACACCGTTAATATCGTTAACAGAATATTGAGTTTGTCAATTTATCTTGATAAGTAAATTAAAAATGCATTAAATGTTAAGTAAGTGAACCACAATTATATGTATAACCACCAACCATTATTTAATGCGATTACTGGTTTATTGTAAAAGAAATAAATATATTTTCATCTTGAAAATTAAGTTTCATTATATCTGGTTAAAAATAATTATTTTCAAAATAAACAAATCGTTAAATCAAACTAGAATCAATAATTTTATCCCGTAATATTATAATAAAAAATACCTTCTCGCCCCAGTCGGATTTGAACTCCCGTCCCGTGGAATCATATCGCGGTTGAGGCAAGGCACCGACCTATTAAGCCAGCGACTCATTCAGACGAACGTTCGAATTATCGATTCAAATAGTAAGAAGTACAGAATTATATTGCTACATTTAACTAAACTAGGGTCGTTAACAGCGCCATCTAGTTCTATTTTTGTGAACGTGATGTCAATGGCGCACACGATTATCGTCGTTAAGGTGTCCATGCACTTACGAAGCTCACTGTACCTATCTGTCAAAAGAATTTACGCGGTAGGCATACTTCGAGACATTGATTATCTCATTTAATAATGCTGTTACTAAGATGATTATGATGTATCTGATAACTATTTTTCGTGTTTTACATTTATTTTATTATTTTAAAGTGTGTTTTTGTATGATAGTATGCTTATTATCGTCATTAATTCTTCTGCGATATTGGACACATCTCGATATTTCGTAAAATACTTTCTGCCATATGGCCACAACACGAAGTGACTTTATTTGAAGTCCAGTACTTTAAAAACTTTGCATACTTGAAAAACAATTACACATTGATTTGAAGCTCTATATAATGAACAACAAAATAACCTAAACCACAGTGTTATTGACCCAAAACTTAAGGAATTAGACCCATTTTTCTGCCGCACACTCAACTCGCAAAACTTTGATCGACGATTTCTCTTAATATTGGTTTTTTGAGATGTGCCCGTATAGCAGGCACTAGGCGAGAACACGTTCCAGTTTTTAAAATTTTTGTCTGTTTGTCTGTTTATCTGTTTGTCTGTTTATTTGAACGCGCATCACGTGAAAACGGCTGAACGGATTTTGATGCAAACTTTACTAATCTGTCGAGAAAATCTCCGGCCAGGTTATAGGCTATAAAAATATAGGTATCTATATCTATATCTATACATATAATAAAGTTGTAGAAGGGAAAAAATCTGTACATTCGAGATACGAACTTAAAAATACTATAAAGGACCTGTGACCTGTTTGTCTGTTAAATTTTGTTTCTCCTCGCATCAATTGAAAACCACTGAACCAATCTTAATGCGGTTTTCACTAAAACGTTTCAACAACCGGTGACCAGGTTTATATATAATAAAAAATTAAGATATGAAAATCAAAGGGGGGGAAGAGAGGGGCCGAAAAAATCGTGGTATTTTTAGATGGCGAATTTAGACAGATTCTCATCTACCTACGGGTGATAACTATAGGCACGCTGCCGGATAAAATAAATGCAAGTAAAATGTGGGTAGGTACCTATATGTAAAAAAATGTATCACACGGTCGGGGCAATATGCGGCAGTTCTACTTAAAATTGGCGAAGATCGTATGGCAAGAGGTAGTAACGATATGATTACATTAAAAAGCGAATTCTGTAATATTGTACAAAACACAGATGATCTAAAAAATTACGTGTACCCAGATCTACAAACCAATAAAAAGAATAGAGAATGATTGTGTGAAAGGGCAATATTAGCACCGAAAAACAAAATTAATGGGTAGATAAATAAAAAAGAAACGGTCAAGTGCGAGTCAGACTCGCGCACTGAGGGCTCCGTATTTAAGATAATATGCTTGACACCGCAAAAGAAAATACTCATTTGGTTATGAACTTTATTTTCTATGAAATAAGGTCCATTTTGACTAGCCTAAATTTTAATACAGATTTAAAAAGTTTTTTGATATTTCTCAAAAACTGAATAATGCCACACAGACATGCCAGACAGACAGACAGACAGACAACAAAGTCTCACCATAAGGGTTCCTTTTTTACCATTTTGGTACGGAACCATAAAAATATCACGTAGAAGGCGTACGAGTATCTCTCGAAAGACAATGTCATAGACCCAGCAAATAACTTACAGGTGTAATGTCGGCCTAAGGGCAATAATGATGTCTGGAATTGCAAAAGGAGATAATGTTTTTATTTCCCGCATTCCTATAATTCCAATAAATTTATCATTTAACTTTAAAAGAGTGCTCTAAATCCACAAAAATGTAAAAAAAATCTCAAACAAATGTATTTGCAGGTTGGTCATAAAAGTGGCGATTAGATTAGTTTTTCCTTACTTAAATTAAAATAAGTTAAATAGTACTGAGCGATGGCAGCGACAAATAAACCGCATACGGTTTCCGTTCGCTGTATTAAGCCAATATCTTTGTAATTTTTATAAATATTATGAACAATAAAAAAAAAAACTTGCCATGACCATAAGCAAAGCGCAACGACAAACACTATAAGTAGCCGGCGTACATTTTGAAGCAAACTGTTTTTCCCATGGGCAACTGTATATAGCATGCTCACGAGTATCCAGCCCACCAAATCTTCATGATCTAGCGAAAGATGGCAAAACAAAAAAATTTAGGTATACAAAAATGTATATTAACCTAGATGACGTTATTCAATTCAATTTCAATTTAAATCTGGAGCTCAATATAACATAAAAGATCATCCTGGCCTGGGAGGATGTTTAACTATAAAATTACTTAAAACACTTAACTGCGATAAACGAGTTCTACGCGGACGAAGTCGCGGGCAAAAGCTAGTAAAATATAAAGGAGAATACTTTGAAAAACAATAAAAATACTTTTATTCAATTTAACTGCATATTTTTTTCTATGCCCGAAACTTTCATTATGACCCTCGTATACTGACCTAACCTAACCTGTCTAAGGTTAGGTTTTAATTGCGGAATATAAGTAAAAAGATTAAGGCCCAAGGAAATATCTAATGATTTATACTGAGGATCTTCTGGTGTGAGCGGGGAGGGACTGGCGATTACCACGCAGTCCACATTGGCCATTACCAAGTCTAGTATTCGCCCATTTACATTATAGCATGAATTAAACTGGCTTACTTCCGTCAACGCGACAAAGTCAGAGAGTACAGTTACAGTTGGGTCGTTACTAGCATCAAAAAGAAGCCGGTTTTAGTCCGCACATACACAATCGTGAATTAGCAAAAGCAGGGCTTTTAACGTAAATTATTAAAAAATCTTCGTTTTTTGCAACACTGGAGTAAATACAGTCTCAAAAAGGTAACAATAGGATGGGGACCGACTAAAAAATATTAAAGACAAACAACATAAGTTACAAAGTCACTTCAGTTTTAAAAGATCATGTTTATAGGCAATATACAAGATCTTAGACTTAATATTTTTTCGCATTAAGATTTTCAATCTCTGACCCATAAGTAGGAATAATTTAGATTACTTTTAACCGACAGGACTTGCTTTAATAGTACATTATTGCCTAGGCAGGGATGTATGCAATTGTGGGCCGAGTATTGGTTTAAACAGACGAGCTTGCGAGTAAAAAAACACAAGCTATGCCAGACACAGATAAAAAAGTTATGTTTCGTATAAAATATGGATGTTTAAGACTTGTGCCCTCATTTTATTGTAATGGAATTTGTATGCAACAATGCGGGCTTGTGTAGCGAGCATGCAATGCTTTTTTTTATATATTTGAGAACTGTCAGTAAACTATGTACTTCTCGTCTTAATATGTAGATAGTAATGTCATAGTATAACTAGAAAAGTAGATCGTCTTCAAAGAAAGGTACATCGCGCGGCTTGCATGTGTGCGTTACGCCGACGGTACGGCTGTGGGCGGGGCGAACCTCCCACACAAAACTACAAATAGAGGTGCAGGAATGGTGATTAGACGGGGCCGCGGCGTCATTGCGTTCGGTCACGTTTGGTTGTAGTGCGCGTTAAAACATCGAGCGACAATGTCTTTGCCGAAAAGTAGAAAATATTGTTCAGTTTACGGGTGTTTAAATAATGGTATAAAAATCCGGAGCTATCGTTTTTCAACATACCTTTTGAGTCGGAAAGGTACCTACATACCTATTTAGAGCTTGTTTTGTGAAGAATGCTGTTTATTTTTTGATATTTACCTATAGCTTATAGCCCACTTGCAGCTAGTGTTAAATCTATTTTATTGTCAGCGTCTATCTATTTGAGTGTGACGTGTCAGTTAACATGTGACGACGTGGATGGCCTAGGTAGTTGGTAGTGACCTAGTGACTAAGTACTGTTTACGAAGCTAGCGGTCCTGGGTTCGATTCCCGGTCAGGGCAAATATTCGTGTGATAAGTGCGAGTAGGTATTTGTTTTTGAGTCTTAGGTAATTTATAAAGATAAAGAGACATTTATTCACAACAATACAAGATTTACATTAGGTAGATACAAAAAGAACAAGACAGAGAAATTGTTGCGAAACGGTCCCAACTCAGCATTGGCTAGCCGTAAAGTCAGCACTGGTCTTCCGTTGGAACCGCTTGGTGAAGAGACGGAAGTGACACACTTAACACAAAAAATCATTGGGAGAAAAAGAAAAAAGAACAACATAGACAAAAAAACAATCATTCGTTCGATAATATCTCGAACGAACATAAAAATCGCAATCAATTAACTGGCAACATTAAGGAAATAAAATAAACAAAAAAACTATAGTCTTTGGGAGGTTATGCTATGCCAATGAAAATAAAGTTACCAAACAGTACTAACAATATGAACAAAAATGGCAGACGGGGATTGCTAACGATTTTAATGACTCGAGTTGGCAATGCCCGTACTGCCCGTGATACACACAATGTTTTTCATCACATTTGCGAGGAAATAAAAAAAAATATAGAGAAAAAAAACAACTATCAAACAAATTAACTCGACTCGCTAAAAGAGTTTGTTAACTATTTTCAATATAGCCTTCAACAGATAATGCTTAGAACTGTTTTAGTTTTAAACTTGACAGGCCATACTGCCAGATAGTACCTACCGATTTTCAAAATGAAATTTAATAAAATAATCGCAGTCTCTGAAACAATGGTAAAATATAAATATAATGCAGATAAATGAACCGCATAAGTTTAATTATACAGTAAAATTGGTTTGTAGCCAAGTTTTGTATCTTATAAGAAATAAACCTTGGCTGAATTTACACCTCCTTAGTCAGAAATGATGTACGAGTGGATTTTAAAACTAAACTCATAACTCCCTAGGTAGTTATAAAAATCCATAACTTGTACTGGAACACGAGTGTAGTGTCCTTTTTAAAATCCATTTTAAAAACTCAGGTTAATCTTCGCCATCAGACAGCTAGAAATTAGTCATTAGATTTTCTAAACAAACTGAAAACAGAGCTCTCTCTGGGAAACATTGACAACTATTTAAACGATTAGACATTAAAATTTGACAGATTAATTCTGAGCGACTAGCGGAAATATAGGTTCACTTTGAGTTACCTAGATGGCGCTGAGGTGTGAAATAAAAGAAATTAATAATATGAATTAAAACAGATCATTCTAATTAGAATTTAGGAAATAAATAGATTTATTTCGTTATGTTAGTAAAATAAATTAAAGAGGGAAAGTTTGCACAAATTATTTTGTAATGAAGATTTGGCTGGAAGTCGAATTAAAAAAGAAATGACGGTTATAATGCTAAGGAGAGTAGGAGACAAGTTCAAAGTATAATGAACTAAACGATTAGACATTTAAAATTGACAGGTTAATTCTGGGCGACTAGCAGAGAAATGGGTTCACTTTGAATTACCTAGATGGCGCTGTGGAGCAAGCGAAGGAAATGGTTGAAATTAAATAAAAAAAAACAGATCATTCTAATTAGAATTTAGGAAATAAATAGGTTTATTTCATTATGTTAGTAAGATAAATTAAAGAGGAAAGAATTGCACAAATTATTTTGTAATGAGGTAACATTATAGTTGTAAAACCTAATAAATAAGGATCGAATAGGCTGGAAGTTGAAAAAAAAAAAGAAGAATTATGACCGCTATGTTGCTAAAATGAGTAGGGGTCAAATTCAAAGGATAATGAACTTTGTTTGTTACATGTTATGTTAGAATAATCATTGTCATTAGAAAAGTAAATGCATTATTGCGGGAAAACTTCTGCGCATCCCAGCTTCTTAATACGCAGAGACGCTAGAGAGACGCTAATATGAGAAGAGATGAGTTCAAACGAAAGTGAGCTTTATTTGTTACTTGAAATGATGAAATAGACACTAAAGTTGAATAATTGAAATTTCTTTTGCGGGAAAAGTTTACGCATCCAAGCGATCTTATACGCATGTTTCATACAGCGGGGCCGAAAATTAGGGGTTTCTACGCATGCTCAGGGTTTTCTATATAAAGTCTGGCGAGGGTCTGAGCGGGGCTTTTTTATTCCGGTCGTCGAAGGGGTGAGTTGATATTTTGCTGAGAGGTGTCACGTATCGTCCATTTTTGCCTTGTTGGTTTTTATTTATTTGTGTTGTGCTCGTATATTATAGGTGATATTATTTTGGGTGTCGCTTCACGTTGCGTTCGAGTAACGCTACAAGTTAACGATTATCGCTACACAGGAATGTTGTAGTTGACTTTATTTTGCTAGGATTGTGAGAATGTTTTAATAACTGGTGTTTGTGTGTTCCGGGATTGTTTTAACATGTTTATTAACCTTCTTTTGTTTTCCAGAAATCTGTAACGTCGCCACAAATGGTAGTCGGTTACGCAGAGCTCCAGGCAGTTGTAGTTTACGAAAATGAATACCTACACTCACATTTTGGTTGTGAGTTGAGACCTGAAGATTTCCACAATCAGGAAACGGACGGTTTTAACTCATTAACTGAGTGAGTTTGGAAGGTACGCGTACAAGGTTTCCTGATACCTTTATTCGGTATATCAGGCTCTGCTGAATGGTACTTTTTATGTCTCCTCTTCAGGGCCCGTAGAAATGGATCCGAAATCAGTTTGCGATTGTTGTGTGGCCATCTAAAGTACCTTTGGCATTGATCCCCTTATTTATATATGTATATATAGACCACCGTAGGTATTTTCCCCACCTGGAAGCCAACTAAAGGCTAGAAATAGCCGGTTGAAGGGTCTTAGGACTACACACAGGAAGTTTTACTTCCGAAATCGAGGTTATGTTAGGTCTTAGTTGGTCTAGCAAAGGTTTTCTTACACCGGAATTCCTTTACACTACTCACACGTTTAACGTAACTGTAAAAGTCATTTTGGACTTTTAATTGCTCTAAAACAATAGATTAATAGGTGGTTAGGGGTTATAGGTAGTCAGTAGCTTTTCCTTTACACCGAGGGAAGCTTATAAACACGTAATGTGACTAGCTAGGTATATGTAGACAAAGTTTGTTCTACTACTGGCATAGTAAAACAAGCTCTGTCGACGTAAGAATTATAATTATTGAACCAAGAAGACTTAAATTAGCCTTCTAAAACCAATAGGAAAATTAGGAACTAGTAATAATTAATTCATGTTAGAAAAGTAATCCTTTTAAATTAAATTCATATTAGGCAAATATTCAATCTAGGGTATCGAAACTTACTTATTGAATGTAATCTTGATAGTCTGTGGTTAGGTCTATCTATACTTGTCAGAAACGTCAAATTCTAAGACCGTCCGTCTAGTTAGAAAATAACTAAAGCGCTAGACTGCGGAGTATGTATGCTGTCCGATAAACCCGTGTTGGTATGATTAGGGAGTTCGTTTAACATGAAAGGTATTGTAGTGGTTATAATTAGCAGATAGGTAGAGATCTAAGTTTAAGAAGCATTCGCGTCTAACCTTAGTGATAAACCTAGGCGGCTAACTAGGGAGATGCCCGCAAACATGTTTTATCAGTTAGTGTGTATAAAGAGTTCACGTTAAAACTGTCCCAAACGAATAAAAGTAATTAGTTAGCTATGTGTATTTACACAAGGTTGTTGTCATAGAAGTCATTTAAGCACGTAACGAAACTTATTAGTCTACGGTATTATTATTAACTTTCTAGGATAGTAAGGGTAAATTAAAGAGTTCACGTTAAAACTGTCTCAAACGAATAAAAGTAATTAGTTAGCTATGTGTATTTACACCAGGTTGTTGTCATAGAAGTCATCTAAGCACAACGAGAGTCTATGATATTATTATTAACTTTCTAGGATAGTAAGGGTAAATAAGTAAGGTTACATACCTGCTAAAAGAAAAGCTAGGCTTATCATATTTAGATATTATTCCGAAGAGGTTCTAGTTGTAAGAATTAAATCGTCATCATTATAAGCTATACATTATCTTTAAACATCAGGTAAAGCAAATAAATCTAGGTTAACGTAGTCCTTTTGTATAGGTAAAATTCAAAGTGATATTTACGAGTTGGTCTGTCCTTCCAATACACCTTTAACAGCTATAGATGTGCGGTACATACCTAGCTACGGCTTACTGTCTCTGTCCAAGGACAATCAGTGGTCACTGTACTTACACATATGCTTAGTTGTTGTCTGAAGGAACCCTAGTGTTGAGTATACACTATGTGGTTCAAGAACACACCACCTTTGTGAAAATATTAAGGTTATTAAAGAAGTTATTTAGCGATAAAACCAAAGGGCTACTAATTTAGTTAAATTAAGAGTTGAAACAGGATATCTGAAAGCGCACTAAATCAATCATAGGGCTACTTACTAGGGCTAATTAATTTTAGATATAATTTAGTGTTGGCAACTTCAGTGAAGTAGATGGTATATGTAAAATTTACACAATAGTGTCTCAGACTAAGTTATGAATGGTGATGAAACACTAATTCATTATTTTATTAAATTTTAAACTAAACAGTTTATGTACTAGGGATATAGTACTGAAATTGAATTATAGTAATCTGAGTGATTCAATAATTCATACTACAATCCAGAGTATAAAGGTTGTAGAACCCGCTTAGTAGGGTTAATTACATGGTAATTACAGTAGGTATACTACTAAATAGTTTGGTAGTTATGACTAACAATTATAGAGAAAGACACACAAAGTTTGTCATAGGCATATTGAGTTTAATTCTATAAGTAAGAAGTAACAGGCTAAGAAATAAGAATAAAGTCTAAAATTAAGCATTGATATTATATTGTTCAAATATATATTATTATTTTCTGTTGAAAAGTAAAGTGAATAATTGAATTAAAGAGTTTAATCCTTTGAGTTTGTCTCGGTCTCTCTTCTCAAAGGATCCTTTTGGAGAGACTAGTAGAATCAAGTTTACCTAATTGACTAGAATTAGTCTACTAAATTTAACACTAATAGAATAATGTGTTATATTAAATAATAAAAGATATATTAGTGGGCGGGCTCTGAGGTTATGGTTGAAGAGCAGCGGAACGGCGTGTGATGGGGCCGTTCCTGTAATCACTAATATATTATTGCCATTTTATAAGAGAAGAAATAGTAAGAAATTCAAATTGATCCTAGTTTGTTCATAATATTCTAAGTCGCTTAATAGATATTTTGTTTCAACAGTAGAATGATTATGGTTTATGATAAGACTTCTATTTTCATGCTAGCTATAGCTCTGTTCCTTGGTTAATAATACAAAGTTAGGTTAATTAATCCTTTCCAGTAGACTACTATAATAATTTGAACCTTATTTCAATTAGGAATTTTAATAATATAATTCTTTACTGAATAGTTAATACTTTTAGGTTTGATTTAACAACATATAGATGTTAGCTGGCAAGTTTAATGGTATTCTCTAATAGTAATCAGTAGGAAGGAGTAATTAGGTACTTCATAATAGACTAGTAATAATAATCTCTCGCTCATTAAAGTTCTTTGGTTTACTATTCGGTTCACAATGTAGGGTTCTATATTAGACGATCATGACGCCAATTACATTAGATATCGTGAGGCCAATATAAATATTAAAATTGTATTTTTGGGGGGGTCAGTACAAACTCATAACTCCCTAGGGAGTTATAAAAATCCATAACTCCCGCGTTAGCTAAATCGGCTATAACTGCCATAGACGTCTGCGTGTTATAAAACCCTTTCCGAGCAAGTGTGATGAAAATAAAATTAATGTTTTGTTGGTTTTACATTAGTATAAACTACATAACTGTGTAAAATAACAAACAAGCAGCCTACAAAGTGACAAGCGGACAGCAAGAAAAGGAATACATACCACAAAAACTGGGTCGGAGAAGGACTAACAAAATATGTAAATACAATAAATATCCGGATAGAAAAGCCAAAAAAAGAAGCGGACACCAGTGCAAATTGGAAATACAGCGAAGGTAGGTTGAACGGAGAGAACATAAAAAATAAAACACTAACTAACAACTACAACAACTAACAACTAACTAATAACTAACTATATAAGTTTAAAATATTTCCTCTACTCCCGTCATATAGCACTCGTGTCATGCGCAAGCGTTCCTTGGCTAACCTGATGGTTAAAGAGGAAAGATTTCAGCTTTTTCTTAAAATTAAATATATTTTGCATATTCCTGATCGGTGGTGGAACGTTGTTCCAGCATTTGGTAGCGGAATACCGGAAGCTACCTCGAAAAACAGCTGAGGCGTGGCGAGAAGCAGTTAGCTGTATTGCACATTGCCGACGCAACCCAACGCTACGGAATGTCAGCTTTTCGTACAAATAGAGTGGAGCTTGGTTTTTGATAACTCCAAAAAGCAGAGAAGCGAGGTGCAATTTACGTCGGTGCTGCATTTTCAGCATAGAGTGTTTGTTAATAAATGGAGTCACGTGGGCTCTGAACGGAATGACGAAGCAGAAACGAGCATAGGCATTTTGTACCCTTTGTTCTTGCCAGGAGACGTGGACCATAAAACTACATCCATGTAACTTAATTTAGATAAGACAAGAGACTCGACCAGCTGTACACGCAGACTTTCACTTAAGAATGGCCGAGCCCTATATAACACTTTTAACATGTAGAAACAGCTCCTTACCACGCTTGATACATGTTTCTCGTATCTGAGCTCACTGTCCATAATAAGACCCAGGTTGCGCGCTTCATATACCCTCTCAATAGGATTGTTAGACAACTCGACTTTTACAGTTGGGTCAAAAGAGGTGAGCTGTTGTTTACTGCCTAATACCAGATATTTAGTTTTAGTTGGATTTAGTAGTAAGCTATTGTTAGAGGCCCAAGTTGATATTCTCAAAAGATCTTCATTTAACTTACTAATTGCATTGTCAACCTCGGATGGTTTATAGGATAAATATGAAACTTACAATTAAGGATGTGAGATTTGATATCTGCCAAATATAAAATAAATAGGATTGGTCCAAGAATGAATCCCTGGGAAACGCCTCGAGTGACCGCCGCCATCTTATCGGAGACTAGTGTGGATCCGTCTTTTTTAGTGACTTTCACATATTGATAACGATTGTTGAGATAACTATCAAACCATTGCACAGCCTTGCTATAAAACCCATAATAGCTTAATCATAATCATAATCTTTATTTGCAAGAATACCTACGTATACAAGGTGTTAAATATTAAAATGTCACAGTATTCAGTCGTCAATTCGACATGCAAATTTTTACCGATTCAAAGTATCCGTTACTTATGTTTAGTTACTTCCTTCCTTAAATATTTTCATTACATTATTATTTTTGATACTTAAAATTACATCTAAAAGTCTCATTGTAAAATTATTGACTAATAACATTTTTAATTAACAATTTCATATTACCAAACATTAACTTAGATTGCTAGTCAATATTATTTGTAATGAATAAACTCATTGACAGTATAAAAACATTTCGCCAAGAGCCATTTTGTTAACATAGTTCGGAATGTTTTACCTTGTACCAATTTCAGATCAAGTGGCAGTTTATTGTACACTTTGATGCACATATTATAAACGTTTCTTTTATATATATCAGTGTTACAACGAGGCTCATACAAGAGATTCCTATACTGTTCCCTGAGCTTGCCACTGCGCACGCTGGAGCGCTCTTTAAAGTACTGGCCCTGGGCCTTAACAAACAAGCAGATATTACGTATGTACATGCAGGCCAGAGGCAATATTCCAAGTTTTTTAAAAAATGGTTTGCAGCTGTCCATTAACCAAGCATTTGATATTGCACGTATACATTTTTTCTGTAGTTTGAAGACCCTATCAACATCTACAGAATTTCCCCACAGGATTAGGCCATAGTTTAGAATAGATGAAACGTGACCATAGTAAGCAGTTACAGCCGCTTCAGCAGAGACAGTTCTTCTCAGCCTCCTCAGAGCAAAAACAAATCTATCCAGTCTCGAGCATACTGAGCTAATGTGTTCTTTCCAATTAAGATGTTGATCAACTATCAAACCTAGGAACTTAACGCTATCAACCTCTTCTATAGTGCCATTGTCATAATTAATATTAAAATTTATACATTTCGATCTATGTGATCGAAATCGAACATAGTTTGTTTTAGATATATTAATCTTTAGTTGGTTAGCGTTTGTCCAGTTATTTACATCAATTAAAATATTGTTTACTGTATCCTCCAGCACTTTAATATCATGTCCCTTAAATAATAATGTGGTGTCATCTGCGAAAAGAATACACTTTGTAGATAAGGCTCGCGGGAGGTCATTTATATATAAAAGAAATAACAACGGTCCTAAAATACTCCCTTGTGGCACCCCGGAACCATTTATACGCATACCAGATCTGTAAGTGTTTTTTACAAATTGATTTTTCACCTCGGCAATTTTTGTACATTCTGTGCATTGTTGTCTATTGCTTAAATAACTTTTGAGCCAATCATTTGCTGGCCCCCTTATTCCATATGAGTCTAATTTTGAAAGCAATATTGCATGATCAACAAAATCAAACGCCTTGCTTAAGTCAAGAAAAATAGAAATAATTGGAGTTTTATCATTGATAGACTGTGTAACATATTTTATAAAATCAAAGTGAGCAAGCTCAGTAGAGAAGCCTTTTCTAAAGCCATATTGCTCAGGGCAAACAATATTATGTTTTGTTAAGAAATTATTCAGCTTTTCATACAATAGCCTTTTCAAGTATTTTCGAAAGTATGGGAACAATAGTAATGGGTCGATAATCATTTGGATTGCTGCGGTCCCCCTTCTTGAATAGAGGTTTCACTATCGATACCTTTAATTTCTCGGGGAAGATGCCTTGACAAAGTGATAGGTTGATTATGTGAGCCAGTGGACGACTTAAAGCAATTCTATTCAATTTAATAATTTTTGTTGTGATGTCATCAGTTCCACTACTTTTGCTATTTTTCAGTGACATAATTATTTTCTGAATTTTAATTTCATCTACTGGAGTTAGAAAAATTGAGAACGGATTAATCGCTATAACATTACTATTGCAATTATTAGTGACGTGTGACTTGTCACATATATCAATAAAGTAGTCATTTAATAAATTACAAATATCGTTAGGATTATTATATATCATGTCATTAAATCGTAAATAATTGATGTCATATTTGAGTATATTGCTTGACGTCACTGATGATATTACATTCCAACTAGCCTTACATTTATTGTTTGTCGAGGCAATGTATTTACTATTACTGATTTGTTGCGACTTACTTATACATTTTTTCAGGATTCTACTGTAACTTTTAAAACCATCAAGTTTATTCTTATATTTATTCCTTTCAGTAGTTCTTAGCTTTAAGAACAGTTTGCGTTTAGTAATACATGATTTCCGAATTCCTTTCGATAACCACTTCACTTTACTTGGGCGATTATTTACTTTGACTTTAATAACAGGAAAGCATAAATTGTAATAAAGCCGAATTGAGTCATAGAATGCATTAAAGGCTTCATTGACATGTAAAGAGTCCAAAATTTCTGAGAAAGAAAGGGCTGAAAGACATTGGTAAAACTTACGAATATTGTCCTTATTATAATCTCTTTGAAATTCAAACCATGTACGAATGGCTGCTCGCCTGTTTAAATTAAAAGTTATAGATTGAGCTGTATCGTGATCTGATAGACAAAGACTATGTGTATTAGGTTCAACTTGCTTCAAGTTACTTGCAATTTGATCAATACAAGCCCCGAGCCTTGTCGGTGATTTGATATGTATTGTAAAATTATGGTTCATCAAAGTACTCGTTAGATCCTTTGTGGCTGAGTTGAGCTTTAAAACATCTAAATTCCAGTCACCACAAATAACGACTTTTTTCTTTTTGTATTTGGAAGATATAAAATAAAGCAGATTATCAAGTTTATGCATAAATAAACCTATATGAGAATTTGTTTGTATGGGTATTCGATAAACAGTAATCACTATTAAATCTATACCTACGATCTCGATACCACAACATTCAAAATAAAAATCACCAGCAAATTTTGATAAACACTCAATTGGTTTGATTTCTAGGGACTTTTTAACAAGGATAGCAGTCCCTCTTCGACCTTTAACCCTACAAAAAGCTGAAGCTAATTTGAAATTATTTAACTTAATATTATTTTCAGATCCACGCTTTACAAAAGTTTCGCTAATGCATAACACATCTACGCTTTGCTTTTTTTCAGACAACTCATTTAATGTTGCTTCTAGAAGGTCTAATTTGCCCAGTAACCCTCCAATGTTTTGATGAAGCACCATAAACTTATTTGTGTTATCAAAATTGTTAGTGTCAAATTGCTTATTCACGAAAAAACTCTAACTCCAGATCAGTATTTGATGTATGTGATGTTAACTTATTTTCTTTTTCAATTGCAGATAGAGAGTCACATATATCCTTAAAAATTACCTTGACCCCGGAATTATTTATACCACCATATCGTTTAGAGAACATTCGAAAGTCGTAAGTTAGATTTTTGTTGCTGTCAATAATATAGGTATAATTATATTTAGTAACATTACGGTACAATAACTCATTGAATGTTTCTATTCGTCGATTAAATATATTTAAATATAGGCTGCAGTTAAAGGTCGGGACACATATAATAATATTTGTGTGCTTAAATTTGGCAACATATGTTTGTATTGTTGCAACTAAATTCGCATAATTTTGTTGTCTTTTGAAGTCTTCTTCACCTACCAATATTAAACAATAATCACTTTTTGTGAAGCCTTGTAGCTTATAGTCTAAATTCTGTAACAAGTGAATGACCCCCACGTGAGGATATAGGTAATGGCAAATGTCATAGTTGTTCCCCAATGTACAGTCAGCGATCTGTAATACTTTGTTATTTTTATTAGCACTTAACAAACAAATTTTATTTTTCTTGGTTTTTTCTCCTTTTACGCATTTATTTGAAGCAGAATCTTCTGATATAGGCGATGACTGCTCTCTATGTTCTTCAGGAACTCCACTCGTTAGTTGACGATCCAGACCCGGCTCCATGAGATTATCTTCATCAGCAGTTAAACTCAGCGCCTGACAACTATGATTTTTCTCGTTTCCCCCAGCTATCGGCGAGAAGTTTAATCTCGATTTCTTTAAGCTTTTCTTCTTACTTCCAATACTCTTTTTTTGGGTTCGATTTACATATAAATTCTAATTTATTTATTTTATTAGCATAACTTTCCATCTTTAATTTCAAACAGCTATTTTCAGACAGCAAGTTTTCGATTTCTTGCTCTGCACTTTGAAGCTTAGTTTGTAAATCGTCTACTTTTTTATTCAGAGTATCTATTTTATCGTATACACAGTCACCTATTTCTGGACAACTCCTGTTGTGTTTGTTTACCAGCAGTGACGATGATGCTAAAGATGAAAACGAACAGTTGTGGTCTTCTGAATCTGGTAAAGACTCAAAGGAGTTATTTGTCGGTACATTTATCTTGTATTTCCTACGTTCTGTAATGTTACTTATTTTAGGAGATGACTCATTCAAGTCGATAGTATTATGTGTCGAAACATTTATTGTGCCTTTCCGCGTCGTAATGTTGGATGTTTGCGAAGGCGATGGCGGTTTGTTCAGGGTACAACATACTTCTTTACTACATTTCTTGCACTTCCAACTCTTCTTCTTATGAGTATCCATCATTCTAAAGAGCTTTTCCGGGTAACCGTCACAATCAAAATGATAAGTCAAGCCACAACCCGAACATAACACGCTTTTTTTCGGGTCGGCTGTTCGTTTACATTTACAGCAGGTTGATGTTGGCTTGTGACTGCCTAATCTTGGAATCGAATTATTTGTTTTGTCCATTTTACCAAGTTTCATCATTCACGCCCTCTCGTGTCGAGTAGCAGTAACGTCAACAACGTCTGCAATCCTTCGATCTCTGATAAAGATCGATAACTAGGCTAGGGTGATATGTTATTTATTACAATGTGCGCTAGATGGCACTGTTGTTAATACCGCACGCCCTCTAGTGTCAAGTAGCAGCAACGTCAACAATTCTTCGATCTCCGATAAAGGTCGATAGCTAGGCTAGGGTGATATATTATAGACAATGTGCGCTAGATGGCACTGTTGTTAATACCACACAGCCAGATGACAGATATCAATGAAATCAAAGTTCAAGTCAGTTCAAATATACTTAACCGTCATCATTTTACTATTCACTGTTTTTTATATATAATTACAGGAGACCGGTGCTAAAATGTTTGGCAAAATGTTTAGAAATATCACTGTCACTCGTTAGTTCAACAGTAGTCTATTTATTACAAACGTATTTTAAGCACGATTACACAATACGAATTATGAATGTTTTATAAAAATGATTACGTAACACTGAGATAACATTGTCACTGCACAATAATACACTATTTAACACTTTAGCAATATATTTAGCTTAAATTATGAGTTAAAACTATTTTTAAACGTAACTCAATCATAGAAACAATGTTTACGTGACGCAAGCGCCATCTACCCTCCCTCTTAGCTTAGATAAAAGCAAGTTAATATTAATGGAGTCAAATGCTCTAGAATAATCCAATAAAACCAAAAGTGTACCCATTCCTTGACTCTGCGAGCAGAGGATATTGTCGGTTACGTCCAGTAAAGCTGTCACAGTGCTTTTCCCCTTCCTAAAACCAGTCTGTCGTTACGGTAGAATTGCATTTTTTTCCAGATATTCTGTCAACTGAATGCAGACAGCTTTTTCCAGGACTTTGGAAAGGCATGGAAGTATACTTATGGGCCTAATATCTTTTAGCTCGACAGGATTATCTATTTTAGGTAAGGGATGCACAATTGCCATTTTCCAGATGTTAGGTACTACTGACGATTCAATGGATGCATTAACTAAATTCAATATTGTGTCTAATGTATAAGGAAATGTCAACAAAAGCAAATTCAAATTAATTCCATCACATCCTACAGCATTTGACTTTAGGCTCTTAATGATTTTGCTAACCATATCTAAACTGACTGAGCCCATGTGGAATACTGAGCTACTGAATCAATTAAACTCAAAGTATATTAATTGTGAAATTGATATCTCATTTGTATTTGGTAAAATTAAAAAGTGACTATTTAAACCATTTAGATCGTAGAAACACATAGGTAAGTCAATTTCTTTCTAAGGTAATAACTTAGATTTAAGATTTTTCCAAAGTAGTTTAGGGTTATGTATTTTGTTGTTAATATTATATTTATAGTAGGATATTTTTTCCCAGTAAAGTGCTTGGTTGACCACTGCTTTTAAAGATTTATAGTAATCTCTTTTACTGTCTGTTCCGGATCTATGATATTCAGCTAAAGACCTATCCCGCAACTGCATCATCAGTTTAACAGTAGTTGTTATGCAGGGGTAAGAGCGGTCTTTAATTGTAGTAAGTCTCTCAGGAGCATGCTGGTCAAACAAGGGCAATATGCGTAGATTCAGATCACTAACCATATCATTGACATTATTAAAATCAGATATCAATCCCCACGGAACAGTCTGTAAATCTTTGTCAAAAGTAATTTTGACAAAGATTTACAGACTAGTAATAGGACAAATATTTTTTATTAGCCTGTATGTCACAGAGTAGGGCTTAAATTTCGTGCGCTTTATGCTATACTCGCATACCACAAGACAATGACCATGCAGCGACCCCACATGATCCACAGTAATAGAAATTGCCTGCAAGTCGGTACACACTACATCCAGCAGTGTCTGGCTGTTCTCAGTGAAGTGAGTAGGCTGTGTTACAATTTGAGATAGGCTGAAACTAGAAATGAAATTATTGAACTTAGTGACTTTTGCTTCGTGTTTAGAAAGTAAATTTATATTGAAGTCGCCTAATAATATTAAATTGTCATACCTATGCAATGAACTAACAGAATCACTCAGAGGCGCAGCTGTATGTACAGCGCGCCCTCAACCTCGTGCGCGCCTTCGGTGAAGACCACCCCATGACGCCCCCCCCTGCCGGCACCCCGACAGAAGAGGGAGCCGGCGAGGCACTCTTCGGACCCACGGCCCTCCAGTAAATATTCTGGAGAACATCGTGGTGTGGAGACCGAAGCAAGAAGGCCCCAGGCATAAACCACCACCAACCACGGCCCCTACTGCCCCGGAGTTCGCAAACTCCCCGGGCACACAGGTGGCCCTTAGTGAGCGGCTCGCGCAAGGCACTCCATCCGCCCTGCGCGCAGCAACAAAACCGCGCTCCGCAATTCTTATTGCCCCGCAACCCCGCGAGCAGCGTCCAACTAAGGCGCGTCCGCTCGTGGTGTCGCCGCCCGCCAGGCTTGATACCTCAGCGCCCCGCAAGGCGCCCGCGCCCGCGTCCGCGCTATCCCGCGCACCCGCGCGTGCCGCGAATGGGGCCGACAACCCCACCGCGCCCGCGAGCGCGTCCGTGACCGCGATCGCAACCGCTCCCCCCCCGTGCATTGCCGCGTACATCACCCGCTCAAGGCCGCCTACAGCGCCTCCGCGTATGAGCGCCCCACCACCCGCTGCACAGCCGGGTTCCGCGGTGCGCTTTTCGCCGCCACCCTTCAGCTCCCCCCAACAAAAAAGGGCTGCTGGGCCTCCGCCGCAAGCGTCGCAGCCACCACACTCCCTGCCTCGGCTGGACTTGTCCCCAATGGACTCCGCAGGGCCATCAACATCAGCACCACCTCCTGCCCCCCGAAAACCGCAGCAACCACCACAGCTGTACACGCCTCCGCCTCCGGCACCGCTACGGCTGTCCTTCGCCGACGCGGCTGCCTCCCCACCGTCTCCCTCCGCAACCGGCGGACAAGGGGGTGCGGGACCAACACAGGCCCCCCCCCTCCCAAGAAGATTAGATACCCGCCGATCGTGGTCGAGCGAATTCCCAATTGGGGCACCCACTTCCGGGCACTCAAGGCCCAAGGGACACGCCCCAAATGCCCGCCCCTTCGGAAACGGAGTGCGCTTCTCACCAGCGGTTTGACGTGAACAAGAGTTCAGGGAGGTGCAGCGTTACCTCACCGACCTGGAGAAGGAGGTCCCCGGCGTCGAGTGGCACTGCTACTCCCTGCCCAGCGAGCGCAGCCTGAAGGTGGCCATCAGAGGCCTACCTGTAGATACACAACCCGACGAGATCCTTGAGGACCTGACGAACCAGGGGTTTGACGTGGAATACGTCAGACCCATCAGGGCCCGTCAAGGCAGACCTGGGTGTATTTTTTACGCCCAGGTGAAGAAAGACCTCGAGACTGCCGCCAGACTCTACAGGGTCACAGAAGTCCTCTGCATGCCGGGGGTGACTATCGAGCCTTGGAGGGGTAAACGTGGCCTGGCGCAGTGCCACCGTTGCCAGAAGTTTGCCCACTCCTCCCACAACTGCCACCGCCCCATAGCTTGTGTGCGCTGTGGCGGCCCACATGCTGCCGGAGCATGCGACCGGCCCAGAGAGGAGCCACCAACGTGCGCGAACTGCAGCGGTTCGTACACAGCAAACAGTGCTTCTTGCCCGGTTCTCCTCAGAGAGAACCGTAAGGCGAAGAAGACTGTCCACCCCCCAAAGCCCAGGCGCAGACATCCCAACAAGGCCTACCCCCGAGACCTCGACACGGCGACGACGTCGACATAACACAGAATCCGTGAAGACGCTGCTCAGCTCGTAGGTCGCTAGCCGGGCCTCCCCCAACGGGGTCTCACCTGGCTGGCTCGATCTCGCGAGCAGTGTAACCCACATTTTGACGCCTCCCTTACCCCCCTACCCAAAATCCCTTCCCTCCCCCATATCCCCGCAGCCTGCGCCACCGGCGCAGGCTGCTGTCCTAGGACCCGACCGTTTTAACGGTCGGCAAAGATCACTCCGGAAAAGGGCCGAAAGGCCCGTCACCGGTTCCTCATCCCCCTCATGGATGGCGGGATTGAGATGACCAACGAGTCGGTTATCACCATTAGTGCCTAGTGAACCAACATTCCACAAACCAATTGTAACCTTACTTTTTACCATTTCTAGTTTGTAAATACATTATACTATCAATATTAACATAGATACTTGCTGCTCCTACAATTATTATTATTTCTCTTTGTGTTTGTCCAGTAATGTTGGTAGTTTCCTTGTTAGTTAATAAATTAAATAGTGTATAATAAAACATATGAGATGAATTTAAATTGTGAAACATATAAATAACACATTTATCACCCTGTAGACACATATCAAACTTAACCACTAGAACAAAAAATAAACATATGTAACAATTGATTACAGCAACCCAGAGTTCAAACAGGATCGGGCCCAAAAACACGCTGCATATCCGACTCTGAGCGGATGCAGAGGACCTGCTTCCCATCGCTCTGCCGAACGTAAACTCTGCCTCTCTTGGTCCACACGAACGTCCACTGCTGCTTCCGGGATGCTTCCCGGGCGCGGTAGAGCAGCAGACGATTCGTGCGCGTGAGGCGCTCGTTGACGTAGATGCAGCGCGGCGCGCCCGGCAGGCCCGCGGCACCAGAGGTGACATTGCGGCGCACCCGGGCGGCCTGCAGCATGTCGTCCCGCAGCTGCCGCCGAGCCAGCCTCACGACGATGCGGCGCGGGCGGCTCGCGGCGGCGCCCTCGTCGCCCGCGCCCGCCCCGCCCCGCTCGGCCGCCCCCACACGCTCGGCGAACACGACGTCCCGGGGCTCCAGGGTAACTCCAAGCTTGGCGGCGAGAACGGTGACCGTGTGCACCACATTCTCACCCTTCGCTTCCGGAACCAGACCGATGTCCTGGTCGGAGAGCAACGCGTCCTGGTCGCGCTCGCCTAGTTCGAGTTGCAGGCGAGCCACCGTCTGCTGCAGCTTGTCCACCTCACCATCCCGAGGCGCCGCCTCGGCCTCCACCACCTTCCTCTCGACGGCATCCAACCTTTTCTCGATTTCTTCGACGCGCCCCGACAGGTTTCGCAGGGTAGCACGCATCTCCTCACGGAATTCGCGCTGCTCGGCCATGTACACGCCGAGTTGGTGGCGCAGCGCACCGACCTCGGTCACGTCGCACGCAGAAGGGGTGATGCCAGTGGCCGGCGTTACCGGATTCGACCCTGTAGCATACGCTACTGTTTTCCATATAAAAACATAACCTTACATACGTCACATTTTGCGACGCTTATAATTTCGAAACTAACATGCTTTGCTAAGAGTTACCTATATAGGGAGCTTGCTTACCTCTTGAACTTTAGAATTAAAGGCATTCCGGAAGCTTTTGAGCACTGAAAGTAGTAGTTTTCAGCGAAAGAAAACACATGATAAACACAGACTTTCGAGTCACTTTATGACTTATTTACAAGTCCGAAACATACGTTATGCACATCAAATTGATCGTCACGATGTATACTAGCTTTCTATTACACTTTTAACGCTCACACGAGTGTACTTTCGGTAATTCATTACACATAGTTAGCAAATATTAAATAAGTTTCACACCGGGTACATTCTCGTTTCAAAATAATATGACAAGCGAATGTCAACGGGGTGAATTCCGAAGTGCTAATTTAGTTGAGTGATACCACCGGTGTTAATAATTAAGATATCATTGGACATGAAATAGCTTGTGAGCTATCTTTGAGGAATAATTGTTAGAAACGTAACTAGCCGTGACCTAGACGTGCATTAGGTAAAATAGTAATTGAATCCTAGGTGCGTTTATAACATTTTGTGACGGAACGTTACGACACTTGACCGTTGGAGAGCATTTGACCCGACATGACAGTTGTCACCTAGCCTTCGACCCATAACGATGCGTTGCACATTTGCGCAGCGAATTTGACAGTTGGCGGTTTCGCCAGGGCGGCGCTCGCGCCGTACCCGCGGTCATCTCGAACCATGTCGCCCCTGTCTCCATGTTAATCCGGACGAGCAAACGCCTGATGTAGTGGTTGTGAACGTTAGTTATTATTTATTAGGCAAGAGTGCGAGTGCAGTGTTCGCGGTACTTTGCGTAACGCCCGCGATGTCTAAGCGCTCGTAGCGCTGTTGAACAATCTCCCCGTAGGAGTAGAGTGTCGGGAAGCGCGGCTCTACTGCCGAAGTCTCCGGCGAGCGCAGGTGCTGGGTGATGCCAAGCGGGGGCGACGTTCGCCCCCCGCGTAGGACGGATCTCCGTGCCCGGCCTCTGCGGACCCCGGCGCCTTTCGGGACGCCAAGGGGCTTCACGCTTCTCCATTAGAGGGAGTCGGCGAGTTTCTTCGGTTTGCCTCGCCCTGGTAGCCTTACCAGGGTTGACGGCCCGAAGGTTTTCCTCACTGCTGTTCGAGCCAGGCTCATGGCCTGGCTGCGTTATCAGCTTACCATCTCCGTGTCTCCCGGTAATCCAGCCTGAAGATCTGCTGTAAGTGCACAGACCTTTTATATTATGTTGGCCAACATCTTGTAGAGTCAGTGCGCGTCCCAAATTTCCGAACACAACGAGGCAACCGTGTCTCCTCTTGGTACAGCACCACCGCTGGTGCTTATTTAATGTAAATTGCCACACGAATTTTGCATGGTTATATAATACATGAAGTGTATTTAACATTTGGCCTTTTCATTCGCTCTCCCTTAGTTACACCAGTATAGGATTCCCCAGCAAGAGGACCCTTGACTACAAAGGTCCGATGCGATACCGCTGAATCCTGTTCGTGCATTCTTAACAACCTTCTGTCATGAACTAAGCCAACCATTATTTACTGGCCCAGTACCATTATTCACGACAACCCACTGGGACTCTTCACCGGAGCGCAGCTGTTGTCCGCTCTTTTTAATTTGGACTTGCAATCTGGGCAGACCCAGTCCCTTGGCACGTCTGCACCCATGCTCAAATCCACACAGGCCCTGTGGTATATCTTGGGGCAGCCGTTGCAAGTAGCGGAACCTCTCGGCGCCAGGTACTTTCCACAAGCTACACACTTGCTCATAATGAACAACTAGCTGTCGTTAATCGATAGAAGTACCGAGAATGGGCGCTAGATGGCGCTGCTTTCAATATTTTATAAAGTCTTGATTATTTAGTGATATACCTAGTTATTTATAATTAAGTTCATAAAGTCATAGGATAAATTGTTTAATGTTTATAATTATATTATGTATTAAAATAAAATAAAATGTAAATAGAGTTTTTTAATTACTGCTTCAACACATATCTACCCACCCTCACACAAAAGAACAATCAATCCAGAGATGCACACTAATAAAACAGATATCAATCACAAACACAAGCGCGCCTAGGGCCACCAACATTTACACAGGATTATAGGGGCCTACTTCACACACCGACAGCTTCCTAGCGCGGAACTTTATGGATAAGTATTTAAAAGGTAAAAGTGCGCGTCCGTATAATGTGTATGTGTCACCGTCACTAGGTAAGTATGTTTATCGTTACGTAGTACCCAAAGTACAAGCCTAGAACCTAGTTTGGGACTACGTAGGTCAATTTGTGTAAGATTTTCCCGTGACATTTTATTCAGATATTTATTCAATGTTGTGTAATACCGCGCGGCGCGAGCTGCCAATGCTCAAAGAAAGCTGCGCAGCGGCGGCGCGTGCCGCCAATAATAGGTAAGTACCTAGTCAAAGGAAGCCGCCTTGCTCGAAAGCAGAATTATGAAAAGGTCGAAAAGGAATTTACGTATCACATCACATACCTTTAAACATAATTAATATTTAGTGTCAACTGATAAAAGTATGTAAGTAAAATAATTTAAATTTCGTACTTAGGTACCTAACAATATTAATACTTACTTTAGGTTTGTGTAATGTATGAAAATTACTATGATTATAGATCAAAGTAGGACCAAGTAGGTGACTAAAATTTTAAAACAAGTTTGGACAACCCTGACGCCCGAGCGGCAATAGGTATCAGAATCTCCTAAAGGGCCGGAGTCGAGCAACTTGTCTATTTATACTATAGTAATGTCAACGGGATCACTTTATTTGCCCGAATTTCTTTTGCCATAATTGTATCACTTGCCATAATATTCATTTGCCATAAAGGCATTTTTTCTGAAACTGTTAGCCTTTCAGGTATTTTTTACATGCCATCGTATAGAGCCTTATAGGTTAGGTTAGGTTACTTTTATAACAATTCTGAATAGTTTTTGGTTTCAGAGAAAAAGCCTTTATGGCAAATGAATATTATGGCAAGTGATACAATTATGGCAAATGAATTTCGGGCAAACGATAGAGAACCAATGTCAACATTTCTGGAATTTTTTGACAAAAAGTAGTTTTCTCAAACATGCTCGGAAATGTATGCGTAAATGGCACGAAATGAAGACATGAAGTTTCCTGTTTATGGCTCCCTAGGCCAAGGAAGTAATGTATGAAAACCCTAAGAAAAAATATTATTGGGCGCTGCTCTAACTTTTTAAATTTGCTTACTTACATTAAACTGACAAAGAAAAAAATACATTTTGCCAACCACCACTAGACTCTGTAACCATATTTTGCGACATTAAAAAAAAACAAAATCTATATTTATGTGCAGTTTTGAGGTTGGCGTCATAAGATTGCAGTCCTGAGATTGCCATCGTAAGATTGTAGTCTTGAGATTAACATCGTAAGATTGCAGATTTGAGATTGCCATCGTAAGATTGCACAGTCTTGAGATTGCCATCGTAAGATTTTAGTCTTGAGATTGCCATCGTAAGATTGCAGTCTTGAGATTGCCATCGAAAGATTGCATGTACTATTATTATCACGGGTTAGGTGGTCTTTAACGTAGAGGTTCTGCGGGGGTCCAGATATTCCGACATCGGCCGTTGTGAGTGTGCGGCGCGTACGCATAGCCGCCAGCACCTCGTCCTTGCGGCGACGCTGCACAAAGCGCACGATGATGGCTGGCTCGCAGCCGGGGCCGGCGCGCGTAGACTGCCCAGCATCCCCGCTCTCCGTGGCGTTAATGGTTCCATAGAGGCGGTCGCGGTGTATTGAGTCAATATCAGAGTCCGACAAAGAAACTCCTAGTTTTGCAGTTATGTCGCGCAGGAGCGACATAAGGTTTTCACCACTCTTGTACGTAAGACCAGATATCTCAATATTATTGAGGCGGGAGAATTGATCGTGGGAGTTTAAGTCTCTTTTTAGACAAATAAAATAATAATAATAATGCATTGCATTTTGTTTTTTTAAACTATTTAATCATTTCTGCAGATCAAAATTATGCAAAATGCAAATAAAAATTCTAAAATAGTTTTTATTAAAAACATAACACACCCCTATTTTCGTGCCATCTGCTAATAATATTTTTCTCAGTTTATCTGATTCTAACGCGGCATTAGCAGCAAATTTCTTATATATTTTTTCGTTTATATATGTATTGGTTGATCCCGTGTCTACGAGGCACTTATATGATTTCCCCATAATCACGACACACACATACATCTGGTTATCCTCTCTCGGTTCTTCGTATGCTACCTCTACAATCCCTAGTGGTATGTCCTGGTTTACCGCACTGCCAGCAACTATTTTTCAGACTGTATTCGGGGCGTATTTTGTTTATTTTTCCCTTTTCTCTAGGTTTATCTGGTTTATAACGGTTCGCGAATGCCTGCGTTCGCATGCTAGTTCCCGGTTCTAAGTCTGAAGTTCTAGACACTATCCTTTGCCATTTATCCTGAGATATTCGTTCGTAATCGGCAGTTAATTGTATTGAATCTTGAAGATCCCTCATCTTCCTCTAAATTTTACAATAACTCCTTTACATTTCAGGCTGTTAGGTTGTGAACTCTCTTCCTTTGGAACTGAGCCAGGCTAAATCATTTCCTGTTTTTAAGAATCTTTTAAAAGAACACCTTTTTTCACTTCCTTAGTTGTTTTCCTTACCTATTTTGTAATTATTTATATATTTATTTTTTATTTACGTAGGTACATATGTATTTATTTTAAGGTTACTAATGTTTTTTTTTAATTTTTAAATTCAGTTTGCACCGCCTGCCTATTTCTATTGTATATTTTTAACCATCACTTCTTTGTATAGTTGTCTGGAAGAGATCGCTATTTAGCGATAACTTTTGACTTACTATGTAGTCTTTTTTTTGTTTTTTTTTCCTGAATATGTGTTACTTAGTTTATGTGGTGTTTCAATAAAGTGTTTTGTGTTGTATTGTATTGTATTGTATTGTAAGATTCTTGAAATCCTGTCTACGTACATAGAGTTTATAATCGGGGTGCATGTTCTCGTAAACCCTATCTATTCGTTCTTCGTTCGCTAATTTGCCATACCTCCTCATTAAAGTTTGCAAATCGGTTAAATAGCTCATAAAAGTCTCATTAAACTTTTGCTTTCACGCTATTACTTTCTCAATGAGGTTGGCCTCGTAATTGTTAGGGAAATAACAAAGTTTAAAGAATTTCATAAAGCTGCTCCAGGAGCCCCATGTTCCGGTATTGTTCCTATACCATAGGAACGCTTTCCCTTTTAACCTTTTGAACGCCAAGCTGCGAAACAAAACGCTGCCTCCCGGACGCCACAATAAAAACGTCCAAGTCGATCTCTAGAAACGTAGTGATTCCAAAACGAAATATCGATACCATAAATTGACCCTATGTAATAGTGTATTTGAGTATCTGAAAACTTTAACAAATACATTAAAATTATAATGTTATTTAATTTCCATTTTTTTCTAACATTATAATCCCACAATAAAGCATGAAAACATCAAAATGTTCACACGATACGTATGCTTTTTAATTTAGTAATAGAGTCACAACACTACTTGTTTTTTTGTGGGGCGATGACGACATGCGTTGACGGCTCCAGCCGTCAGGGGCGTCGAAGGAAGTGGAAATTGTTTTAATACTAAAGTTGGGAAACTTGTAATGCATCAACTTTTCGTATGGATATTTTTGAGCAAGAATCTAAAGAAACTCAAGAAAATGGAATTTGAATAAAATTAGTTTTCTTTTCAAAGTTATATAGTTAGTTACAGGTATATTTGCTTATGTAGTTAGTTACAGGTATATTAGCTCAAATAGGCTAAACAAAAAAGGTTAACAAAATACAAAAATGTTGCTTCATTACATTACCTACTTACATTGATTTATTCGCATTTTATACACTTTCGCAGAAAGTCGACGGAGCAGCTCTGCTGCCGCAGAGCTCCTATTTCTGGGTAGTTTGGCCCTCCGGGCCAGCTGAAGAACTACAATTTGGTCGTTGTAAGAAGGCCGATTTGAAAGCTGTCAACTCAGTACAAAAACAGACAAAATATGTGTTTGAGGTTATGTTTTATACTGCGTCGACAGGTGTCAAATCGGCCCTCTAAGAACGACCAAACTGTAACATAACCTAAACCTACCTCATATTTATGGCACTAAGGGGTGCCTGGGGTCTGAAATTAAAATTTTTAATTAGTGTATAAAATGCGAATAAACCACATAAATTGCGCGAATTGATTTGTGCTTTTGATGCATGAATCCTCATTTTTTAAGGCATTACGCACAAAAAAATATAAAAATCATTGGTGCATGTTTTTCTTTTGCAAAAAAGTGTGATAAAAAGTATCTAAAATAAATCAACTTTACGAATCATCGTCAACGTACATTAAAATAATAATATCAGTCAAAAATAAAACTGCTTTATATAAAACGTAAATAGTACCTATTACAAAAATCAACAAATACCTATAAATAATCAATCAGTCTTATTAATAAATTTTAACTTACAAAATATTTAAGAGTATAATTGTGTTAGTCTAAAATTTTAAAACTAATTTTCTACAACCTAAAGGTTAATCACAGATTTTAATCACAATTATCGTGTTATCATTATCAATCACCATTTTTCACTTACAAACTAAGTATATGGCATCAATTTGTGTATTTTTTGAAGGAAAGATTTTCAGCATGAAAGTATTTAAAATAAATCAACTTAAAGAATCATCGTCAACGTACATAAAATAATAATATCAGTCAAAAAATAAAATTCCTTATTATAATTAAATAATCAATCAGTCTTACTAATAAAATTTAACTTACAAAAAATTAAACAGTGTAACTGGGTTAGTCTAACCCATATGTGCCCAGTGGATCGTTTTCGACCCATTAAAAAAAACACCCTTCCCCTCACAAGCCATATCTTTAATTAGAGACCCATTAGTACCCTTTGAGACCAAAAATAGTTCTGGGAATATTATGGGCTCAATCAATCATCAATAGTTAGTGAATATCACTTACATGCAAAAACAGATTTTTGTACCATTTGATGGTTTTTCGAATGCATTGTAGCGAGCTAAGCATCATATCACAAGTATCTACACTGCCCATATTTTGTGAATAGTCGACAACGCTTATGGGTTTCATCCTCGGTAACCCAGAGTCTCGGTCTTCTTTTAATGAAGGTATCATTGCTGCGGTATGGATTGTCGTGAGCATGTGGATATCTTTTTTATCGTTCCATTTAATTGTATTAAGCGGCGGAGAGCTGAGGCATACAGTATCCCCTTGTTTAATTTTTTTTTGGAGTTTGTGCATTCCTTGCCGATTTGGTTTTACAGTTCCACAAGCGTAAATTTTATTTTTAAATAGATAATTAAATAAATTTGGACTGCTGTACCAATTGTCCACATAAAGATGTCTGTTGGAGCCCAAAAAATCTTTCACCAAGGTCGCGACCACAGCACCACCAACACCTAAATTTTCCGGATCGGTGATCTCTGTGCTTGCCCCACAATACACAATAAAATCAATAATGAGACCAGTTTTAACATCGCACATAACGAATAATTTAATTCCAAATCTATTTCTTTTCTTCGGAAGATACTGTTTAATAGACAATCTTCCTTTGAATGGGACAATACTTTCGTCTATACATATGTTCTGGTATGGCGTTATAACATTTTTGTATTTTTTACGGGCATGATTAATGACTAATTCTATTTTATCTCATTTTGATTCCCTACTATTGCCAGGTCTACAAAAATGTAACATCCCAAGAATTGTGCAAAATCTATTTCGTTTCATTAAATTTCCAAATATAGGTGCCAATAATAATGCGTCTGAGGACCAGTGTTCTTCAATTGTTAAATGATGATTTCGTGTCATTAGCATAATAATTGCTAAAAATATATAGAGTTCCGGTACAGTTACTTAATACCACCTCTGTAGCCGCGAATGAACTCTCAAGTCCGCGTTTAGCACAAAATTATTGTGATTTTGATTTATGTGCGATACAATTTGAGTCATAATATTAATATCCAAAAAATATTGTAAAAAGTCCAATTCCGACCCATCCGAGTTGAAACCCACGTCTTGGTTTAGTCCCGATGTAAAGTCGTCAAACGGGTCCGGAGCAGGTCTAAAATTTTCAGACGTCCAGGTGTATGATGGTCGCTCAACATTTCGACTGCCACCAGGTATCACAGTTCGTGACTTAATGTTGACATTTTCAGTAGTGACAGCTGCAGAAAAGTTGGTTGTAGGGGGCTGCAAAAAAAAAAAAAACCGGTCAAGTGCGAGTCGGACTCGCGCACCGAGGGTTCCGTATTGAAGGTAATATGCTTGGTAACCGCAAAAGAAAATACTCATTTTGTTATAAGCTTTATTTTCGAGGCAATAAGGTCGATTTTGACTAGACTTAATTTTAATACAGATTTTCTTGGTTTTTTTGTTATTTCTCAAAAACTGTAAATAATGAACACTTTATTTTATTTTTCCAGAAAATATAAGTAATTATCTATACGTCAGGATTTTTTTCAGAATTTTTGAGTAATAAACTTCGGAGATAAGGGGGAGGGGAACGGTCATTTTTTGTAAATTTTTGGCTATAAATCAAAAAGTACATCACAGAAATTTTTCAAAAAAATAGTTTTGAAATGTGCAGATTAAGACCTTTCATATGACACCCCATTTGCTATAATCGAACCACTTTCATTTTTGAACCCCCCATTCTAGACCCCTTTTCAATTATTAATAAAATTAATTTCATATTTTTTTTACTACAAATAGATGCGGGCAAGCAAGTTGTACAACTATGCCAAATTTCAAGTTGATAGCATTTGTAGTTGCTGAGAAAACCTGCTGTGACATACAGACACACAGACAGACAGACAACGAAGTCTCACCATAAGGGTTCCTTTTGTACCATTTTGGTACGGAACCCTAAAAAGTTCATTATTTCAAGATATTTGGGGCAAGTTTGGTATATTCGTAATTTCTTTGCCATATTTCTAATTTCTTTGGAGCTAACCTAATTTCTTTGGCCATGGTTTTTTTAAATACAAAAAATAAAAAGTTCATTACAATACACAAAATAAATTACGGGGGCAAGAACGGATAGATGAAAAATACACGAAAATTACGTTAACACTTTGACTGCCAGACTTAAAACTGTAAATAGGTACTGCGCCAAGCGCCTACTCGGCGAGCGCCCTTTTTTGTACTCCGGAGAAGCGCGTGGCGGGCGCAGGGCTGTGCCAACGACAAGATAATTTTCTTACTTTTATTGCTAGCCTTAGCAACCAGTTTTCGCTGAAGCCCAGCGTAAGATAATACAATAAATAGGTAGTCTTTATAAACGCGCAAGATCATTTTCATCATAAATACTTATAGATACGTGTAGATTATACTTGATTATAAATAAATAAATAAATGTCTAATAAGCCACAGGGCAGAGGAAAAGTCTGTTTAAAGGTGGATTGACGTTACACCGTGCCGTGCATGTAGTTTTTATAAACGCAAAAGATTATTTGATCTTATGCCACGACAGAGTAACGTGAATCTACCTAGCATTTTTATTGACAGACACGAAATCGGTGCAATATGTTATCATTTCTTAAATATGTTGTTTTATTTTTCAAATACAATAGTCTGGTTTTTTTCTTTCCATATTTTTTTCTATGAAAAGCCCATATAAGATGCGAAGATGTAGGGTGGATACATGCTATGAGTAAAATACTCTACAGTCTCGGGAATTTCTCGAGATAATTCTCCGAGATATTTTTATTGAGAACGTTCTAGAGAACATCTCCAAACCAATCATTTCTGAAAAAGTACTTTAAATTTAGTTTTATTTTTATTTTTCGGCCCAAATTGTTTTGGTAATGTATTTATTAAGTGTTGTGTATTTTACTTGATCTCGCCAGAATATCTCGATACAATAGAAAAGCTAAATCGTCTATCCACTAACGTGCTTTGTGCAACCCGAGTTACCAGTAATAGCCCTTATTTGCTTATAAATAGTGTCGATCAAATTTACACGAGCACTCAAGTCGCTGTACTGGAACACGAGTGTAGTGTCCTTTTTAAAATCCATTTTAAGACTCAGGTTAATCTTCGCCATCAGACAGCTAGAAATTAGTCATTAGATTTTCTAAAACAAACTGAAAACAGCGCTCTCTCTGGAAAACATTGACAACTATTTAAACGATTAGACATTAAAATTTGACAGATTAATTCTGAGCGACTAGCGGAAATATAGGTTCACTTTGAGTTACCTAGATGGCGCTGAGGTGTGAAATAAAAGAAATTAATAATATGAATTAAAACAGATCATTCTAATTAGAATTTAGGAAATAAATAGATTTATTTCGTTATGTTAGTAAAATAAATCAAAGAGGGAAGGTTTACACAAATTATTTTGTAGTGAAGTAACATTATAGTTGTGTAACCTAATAAAGAAAGATCGAATTGGCTGGAAGTTGAATAAAAAAAGAAATGACGGCTATAATGCTAAGGAGAGTAGGAGACAAGTTCAAAGTATAATGAACTAGACGATTAGACATTTAAAATTGACAGGTTAATTCTCAGCGACTAGCGGAGAAATGGGTTCACTTTGAATTACCTAGATGGCGCTGTGGTGCAAGCAAAGGAAATGGTTGAAATTAAATAAAAACAGATCATTCTAATTAGAATTTAGAAATAAATAAATTTGTTTCGTTATGTTAGTAAAATAAATTAAAGAGGGAAAGTTTGCACAAATTATTTTGTAATAAAGAATTGGCTGGAAGTTGAATTAAAAAAGAAATGACGGTTATAATGCTAAGGAGAGTAGGAGACAAGTTCAAAGTATAATGAACAAACCATTAGACTTTTAAAATTGACAGGTTAATTCTCAGCGACTAGCGGAGAAATGGGTTCACTTTGAATTACCTAGATGGCGCTGTGGTGCAAGCAAAGGAAATGGTTGAAATTAAATAAAAACAGATCATTCTAATTAGAATTTAGGAAATAAATAGATTTATTTCGTTATGTTAGTAAAATAAATTAAAGAGGGAAGGTTTACACAAATTATTTTGTATTGAGGTAACATTATAGTTGTAAAACCTAATAAATAAGGATCGAATAGGCTGGAAGTTGAAAAAAAAAAAAAAAAGAAGAATTATGACCGCTATGTTGCTAAAATGAGTAGGGGTCAAATTCAAAGGATAATGAACTTTGTTTGTTACATGTTATGTTAGAATAATCATTGTCATTAGAAGAGTAAATGCATTATTGCGGGAAAACTTCTGCGCATCCAAGCTTCTTAATACGCAGAGACGCTAGAGAGACGCTAATATGAGGAGAGATGAGTTCAAACGAAAGTGAGCTTTATTTGTTACTTGAAATGATGAAATAGACACTAAAGTTGAATAATTGAAATTTCTTTTGCGGGAAAAGTTTACGCATCCAAGCGATCTTATACGCATGTTTCATACAGCGGGGCCAAAAATTAGGGGTTTCTACGCATGCTCAGGGTTTTCTATATAAAGTCTGGCGAGGGTCTGAGCGGGGCTTTTTTATTCCGGTCGTCGAAGGGGTGAGTTGATATTTTGCTGAGAGGTGTCACGTATCGTCCATTTTTGCCTTGTTGGTTTTTATTTATTTGTGTTGTGCTCGTATATTATAGGTGATATTATTTTGGGTGTCGCTTCACGTTGCGTTCGAGTAACGCTACAAGTTAACGATTATCGCTACACAGGAATGTTGTAGTTGACTTTCTTTTGCTAGGATTGTGAGAATGTTTTAATAACTGGTGTTTGTGTGTTCCGGGATTGTTTTAACATGTTTATTAACCTTCTTTTGTTTTCCAGAACTCTGTAACGTCGCCACAAATGGTAGTCGGTTACGCAGAGCTCCAGGCAGTTGTAGTTTACGAAAATGAATACCTACACTCACATTTTGGTTGTGAGTTGAGACCTGAAGATTTCCACAATCAGGAAACGGACGGTTTTAACTCATTAACTGAGTGAGTTTGGAAGGTACGCGTACAAGGTTTCCTGATACCTTTATTCGGTATATCAGGCTCTGCTGAATGGTACTTTTTATGTCTCCTCTTCAGGGCCCGTAGAAGTGGATCCGAAATCAGTTTGCGATTGTTGTGTGGCCATCTAAAGTACCTTTGGCATTGATCCCCTTATTTATATATGTATATATAGACCACCGTAGGTATTTTCCCCACCTGGAAGCCAACTAAAGGCTAGAAATAGCCGGTTGAAAGGTCTTAGGACTACACACAGGGAGTTTTACTTCCGAAATCGAGGTTATGTTAGGTCTTAGTTGGTCTAGCAAAGGTTTTCTTACACCGGAATTCCTTTACACTACTCACACGTTTAACGTAACTGTAAAAGTCATTTTGGACTTTTAATTGCTCTAAAACAATAGATTAATAGGTGGTTAGGGGTTATAGGTAGTCAGTAGCTTTTCCTTTACACCGAGGTAAGCTTATAAACACGTAATGTGACTAGCTAGGTATATGTAGACAAAGTTTGTTCTACTACTGGCAAAGTAAAACAAGCTCTGTCGACGTAAGAATTATAAATATTGAACCGAGAAGACTTAAATTAGCCTTCTAATGCCAATAGGAAAATTAGGAACTAGTAATAATTAATTCATGTTACAAAAGTAAGCCTTTTAAATTAAATTCATATTAGGCAAATATTCAATCTAAGGTATCGAAACTTACTTATTGAATGTAATCTTGATAGTCTGTGGTTAGGTCTATCTATACTTGTCAGAAACGTCAAATTCTAAGACCGTCCGTCTAGTTAGAAAGTAAATGAAGCGCTAGGCTGCGGAGTATGTATGTTGTCCGATAAACCGTGTTGGTATGATTAGGGAGTTCGTTTAACATGAAAGGTATTGTAGTGGTTATAATTAGCAGATAGGTAGAGATCTAAGTTTAAGAAGCATTCGCGCCTAACCTTAGTGATAAACCTAGGCGGCTAACTAGGGAGATGCCCGCAAACATGTTTTATCAGTTAGTGTGTATAAAGAGTTCACGTTAAAACTGTCCCAAACGAATAAAAGTAATTAGTTAGCTATGTGTATTCACACCAGGTTGTTGTCATAGAAGTCATCTAAGCACGTAACGAAACTTATTAGTCTACGGTATTATTATTAACTTTCTAGGATAGTAAGGGTAAATTAAAGAGTTCACGTTAAAACTGTCTCAAACGAATAAAAGTAATTAGTTAGCTATGTGTATTTACACCAGGTTGTTGTCATAGAAGTCAACTAAGCACAACGAGAGTCTATGATATTATTATTAACTTTCTAGGATAGTAAGGGTAGGTAAATAAGTAAGGTTACATACCTGCTAAAAGAAAAGCTAGGCTTATCATATTTAGATATTATTCCGAAGAGGTTCTAGTTGTAAGAATTAAATCGTCATCATTATAAGCTATACATTATCTTTAAACATCAGGTAAAGCAAATAAATCTAGGTTAACGTAGTCCTTTTGTATAGGTAAAATTCAAAGTGATACTTACGAGTTGGTCTGTCCTTTCAATACACCTTTAACAGCTATAGATGTGCGGTACATACCTAGCTACGGCTTACTGTCTCTGTCCAAGGACAATCAGTGGTCACTGTACTTACACATATGCTTAGTTGTTGTCTGAAGGAACCCTAGTGTTGAGTATACACTATGTAGTTCAAGAACACACCACCTTTGTGAGAATATTAAGGTTATCAAAGAAGTTATTTAGCGATAAAACCAAAGGGCTACTAATTTAGTTAAATTAAGAGTTGAAACAGGATATCTGAAAGCGCACTAAATCAATTATAGGGCTACTTACTAGAGCTAATTAGTTTTAGATATAGTTTGTGTTGGTAACTTCAGTGAAGTAGATGGTATATGTAAAATTTACACATTAGTGTCTCAGACTAAGTTATGAATGGTGAGGTAACACTAATTCATTATTTTATTAAATTTTAAAGTAAACAGTTTATGTACTAGGGATATAGTACTGAAATTGAATTATAGTAATCTGAGTGATTCAATAATTCATACTACAATCCAGAGTATAAAGGTTGTAGAACCCGCTTAGTAGGGTTAATTACATTTACATGATAATTACAGCAGGTATACTACTAAGTAGTTTGGTAGTTATGACTACAAATTATAGAGAAAGACACACAAAGATTGTCATAGGCATATTGAGTTTAATTCTATAAGTAAGAAGTAACAGGCTAAGAAATAAGAATAAAGCCTAAAACTAAGCATTGATATTATATTATTCTAATATTTTATTTTGTGTTGAAAAGTAAAATGAATAACTGAAATAAAGAGTTTAATCCTTTGAGTTTGTCTCGGTCTCTCTTCTCAAAGGATCCTTTTGGAGAGACTAGTAGAATCAAGTTTACCTAATTGACTAGAATTAGTCTACTAAATTTAACACTAATAGAATAATGTTTTATACTAAACAATAAAAGATATATTAGTGGGCGGGCTCTGAGGTTATGGTTGAAGAGCAGCGGAATGGCGAGAGATGGAGCCTTTCCTTAACCGCTAATATATTATTGCCATTTTATAAAAGTATATCTAGTAAGATATTTGAATTAAACCTAGTTTGTTCATAGTTATGTAGGTTATATCTGAGGCTCCAAGTAATATTCTAAGTTGCCTATAGATATTTTGTTTCAACAGTAGAATGATTATATTTTATGTTAGGATTTCTATATTCATGCTTGCCATAACTCTGTTCCTTGGTTAATAATAGAATGTTAGGTTAATTAATCCTTTCCAATAGACTATTACAATAATTTGAACCATGTTTCAATTAGGAATTTTATCAATATAATTCTTTATTGAATAGTTAATACTTTTAGTTTTGACTTAACAATATAAATATATTAGCCTGCAAATTTAATGGTATTCTTCAATAGTAAACAGTAGAAAGGAGTAATTAGGTACTTCAAAATAGACTAGTAATGATAAACTCTCGCTCATTAAAGTTCTTTGGTTTACTATTCGGCTCACAAGGTAGGGTTCTTACAAATAGAGATCATAAGGCCAATATAAATATTTAATTATAAAAGGTGATTTTAGGGTGGGTCAGTACATCGCTATTATCCGAAGAAAATTCTCGGAGATTATCTCGGCTATATTCTGATGAAAGAGAAATGGATTATAAATAAAATGTTCTGAAATCATATAAAAATAATACTTTTAATTTTAATAATATTCATAGGCACACATACAATCTACAAATCAACTATATAAAAATCAACATTACATAAAAAAACAACTAAATAACGAAATCAAAATCTAAGACATAAAACTTTACCTGTAACAAAAATAAAAACTACACCTACATTTACAGAATAAACTAATACTAACTGTAAGTAGGTACTTATACTAATGGCACTTAAGTAAGAAAATATGATAAATTCTGATTTTGGCTTCATTAAGATTCTAAATGAAGCCGAAATCGGAATTTATCATAATAGCTCTGATAGAAAGATATTCTAAATTTCATAATGTCGTTCTATCGAAGCTTTCACTTCGTCGAACACGTCTTCCAAGCGTTCGTCAGGAACGTTATCCAACAGCTCCTTGACTTTTTTTGCAAATAAATGCCTCTTGTCAAAGTGACTATCTGAAAATATAGATTTTATTAGCCTTATTGCAAACAATTACAAATAATAACGTCGTAGTTAAATAGTAAAAATCCAAGAATACATATGACTGATTTACATTGGTCCATCAAATGCATGCCAGTAGAAGTACATTGCGTCGTTACTATAGCTCTCGCCTCAAACGCGAAAACCAACTCGTCAATGTACTTCTACTGGCATGCATTTGATGGACCAATGTAAATCAGCCGTTACTCTTTCTGTCCTTTAATTTCTTTGCCTTCTTCGCCGCTGCTGCTTCCCTTTCTTTGGCTAAACGCCGTTGTTCCCCTGTAATTATTCATTATCAATTTCTTGTTTATTTAGTTATTTATGTCAGAAATATATAAGCTAACAGTAAACACAAATACCAAAACGCTTATACATAGAGACAGAAAAAAAACAGTAGACTACACAACTTATTGACTAACAGGCACATTACGATTTAAACTAAATAGCATTTTATCTTACTCGACATCATAAATAACTACTTTATAGATGTTATTAAACTTACTTTCTTGTTGTCTCTCTGCTTCATATTCTCTTGTCCATCTCCTAAATTCTACCGCATTAAATAAATCCATCGTTTAAATCAGTTCAAGGTCCAGTAATACACGCACACTGCACAGGTCAGTCAGAGTTCCAAGTAACAACAAGAATCCAATCGGTGGCAGCCCAATGTACTAATTCCAATTGCTCCCACCCCACCCCACCAGTATTAGCTAAAAATACCACGGTTCATAAAACTACAGAACTATATCGAGATAGAAGGAAAGAGTGTATATGTACCTCGCGTGCCAAAAAGGGGTACTGAGCGCCCCATTGCTCGCCGCAATGCTCAGTCCGCTCTCGACCGGTTTCCGCGTGTGACGTTCGAATATAAAAACAAAATGCCCTCTTGCTCGATAATCAACTGTTCAAACACCACCAAAAAATTAGGAGCTGTAAATCAAGATATTTCCTTTGATCTGTAAGTACTCTTTGTCCTAAAATGTCTGTTATTATTTATAAAACAATTTATTTTGTTGCTCCGTATTAATTTCATATAAACAGTAGCGGGCGACTCTGTGTCTAATGCTACTTTTTCATTGCGGCTTTAATTTGACGCGCCAGACTTGGCATGCATTGAAAACCAGCAACGAAAATAAAACAATCCAAACTGTCGAGCACCTGCCGAGACGCGTTCAAGGTTGAATTCTCATTTTTCTGTCAAAAGTAAGATATAGTGTTGTACTCTGCGATTTTCAATGCCGATTTCTTAATCGATTAAAATCGAGTTTGAAGACAGAAAAAATGATAATAATTTTTTACAAGCTTTTATTTAACTTGCAATGTATGTAATAGTATGTCTGTATGTAAGTTTGTATGTATGTACGCGTAAATCTTGCAAATTAAATTTGACTCACTTCCCGTTAACCGAATGCGCTGAAATTTCGACCACATATGTAAACTTAATGACAATGCAATATTATGCTATCTAAGAGCTGATCTGATTATGGAGTCGGAAGGTGGCGACAGGATCTCCGCTATTCTTAACAAAAACTCACTATGTTAGAAGTCAATAGTTTGGTCTCGATAAGCAGATAAAGATTTTGCAAAAAAAGTACAGTCGGCAACTAAAGCTTATTTAGACCTACCTACTATTATGTAGCTGTGTGATGAAGTAGTAGTCAAAATAAAATATGGTTACCAAAAGGATAATAATTATAGTTATATCGATAATTTAAAAATATAGTTTCTTTATTGCAATTTTGTTTCAATTATCCGAAAGATCCCCTTATAAAAAAAAATGGGTAGACGCAACGGGTCGCGCGTCCTCTCCCGTCGAAATTTGTTGGCTCACTGACACTCTTCGCCGCTGTCCGTTCGTTGCGATCTTTGGTTGCGATCGATGACACGATTGGAAACGATTCTGTTTATGTTTTGCATATCACTAAAAGAGTCGCGTGACGTCAAAGTACCTACGCAAAATGTTACACGCCCGGTTCTCATATAAATCGACGAACTCTTTCCTTCTATCTCGATATAGTTCTGTGCATAAAACTGCCCTCAAGCCTACAATCGGCTACCTGGAATGATAGAACAATACGACTCGACCGGGGAGCTCAGGTATTTTTTTAAAACAAAAGAATCTTTTATCTGTCTGTCTCTCTAACTACCTTTTAAGAGGTTTGCTCTTGGCGGTGAATTATTTACATATATTCTTTCCTATTCTGTTCCTTACTTTTAACACATTGATACGGCATGGCACCTACGAGGAAGACCATGAAGGAAGAAAATATCTACTTAGATCTATTGATCATAATACTGTTTACCACCTATTTGCTTGCCACTTACATAAACTAAAACTAAAATTCAAACTTTTACTTAAAAGTACAATGTGTCTTCGCCATCATCGTTGAAATTTTCATCTGTGCCTCGAGTGTAAGTTGCTGTTCACGCAGCAAACCGTCTCGAACGCGAGAGTGACCATGTTATTCATACGAGAAACGCAAACGCGATCGAGACATTCGGAATGGATGTCGTCTTCATTTCCTTTGTCGTTTAATAGGTGCTCGATTTGAGATAGCTCTTTGTCATTGAATTGCACCTGAGACTTCCGAGAGTTACTGTAATCAGCTACAATATCTCCGCCAAATATGTCGAGCAAATCTCGCTCGATATCTTCACTGGTACATGCAGTCGCTATTTTAAAGCACTCAGGTTTAGGTATCACGAAAATACAAGAACACGAATAAAACACATCCAGTCACAGGCAAAACTCTCAGTAAGAAAGCCGAAATCATAGTTGTCGAAATACGCTCAATCGAGGTCCATAAAACAAGCCTGGAGTCGTCAGAAAATAAACACGTAAGTAGGGGAAGTACGTACAAAATGACATATATGTACAAAATGACACAGGCGGTCTATTTTGAATTTGGCGGACTTTAACACGAAACTGACAGTGTCACATCGCGGCCATATTGGTTTTCTATAACCTGCCATATTTTGAACGCATCACTTTCATTCGTCTGGGTGTCATGGCCGAAGACAGGTATTCGTCATTCACACGTTGCGAGTTTTTTTCATACCGACAAAGTTTTTGTTCGAATGGTAAGTTTTTTGTTATTGTACCTATTAACTTAGCATTTATTTCATTCCTTAAACATTTATCATTATAATAAATAAGTTATTTTTAGGAAAAGTGCTCTGTGTGTATTTATTTTCAAATTTTATTGTTTTAAAACGCTGTACGGACAATACAACATACATGTATAACGGACTAAATGGCATAGGTATGTCATTTTGTCCAACTTGTCCATAGCTTTTTTATTATATGTATATATTTTTTCAGGTAGCAAAATGCCACGTAATTATCAACGAAAAACTGATCGCCAGTCTTGGAGCACGGAGTCAATGGAGTTTTATTAGTGGCCAAGGTAAACGTAAACCAAAAACTCGAGAGCTCATTGGTGTTGACTAGTACTCCTAATATGTTGGAAGTAAAATCCAAAAATTAACCCAAAGCACCCCGCAGCAAAGAGAAAACGCAAAGCTACCAAAAAATTGTTCGAAGACAATGACGAGGAAGAAGCTTTTCCTACCGTTTCTCATGATGACGAAGAGGATTGTGCTTGTATTTATTGTAACGACCTCTATTCAAGATCTAAGCCCGGAGAAGACGTTGCGGTGCCGATGTTCCAAGAAGAACTAAGCGTTTCATTTGCGAATTATGCCCTTTATTTGTATGTCATTTTGTCCATGAGCAATATGTCATTTTGTCCGAAGCATATGGACAAAATGGATTATGACTGATCTCAGTTAAATATGTTTTATTTTTTATTCTGTTGATTTTTTACTGAAAGGACCTAAGGACCAAAGATGATTAATGTAAGCTATGGCTGTGCAGTGAACTACGAATTAAAAGTTATAATACAAAAACAAAATTGTATGTCATTTTGTACGTACTTCCCCTAGGTACAAACACAACAACGGAAAAGAGGGCACCCGATAAGTCTTGCGGACGGTTACCGAATCAAGGGTACCTAGTTTAGGGTTTTCCCACTTCAACGTAATCATCGCGATGGCCTAGTGCACTGTCGTACTAATTTCTTTTTTGTCAATGAAATTACGACTTTATTATTTCTGAACGAACGTACTAATTAAAATGATGATGATGATGATTGGACCGACCGATCTCGGTCACGGCGACCGTTTTAAAGTAGACCCTGCTGTCGCTGGTGAGCTTTCATATGTACTTGGTACGATTGTGCTCTACGGCCATCGATCGATAACTGTTGTTGCGTTGCCGAATTTTAAAAATGCAAATAAATACCACGGATGTGTACCTAATGCCTTTCCTTCGGATTAGAACCTTATACTTAGTCGAAGCTCTATGCGGGTTTACTCTACTGAGTCTAATAATGTCAGACTATTATTATTAGGTAAAAAATATTCTGCCGACATTAAAAAATATCAATCGTTCCTATGTAGATACAGTCAGCGTCAGAGTTAAGTATACCCCTTGCTTGTAAAACTGGACTGACCGAGTCACGTGACTACAACGATGCGTCACGTGACTCCGTCGGAGCTAGCACTCGCTGGAACATTTTGTTATTACTTTACGAGTAATGTTTCCAGATTTCTTCAAATACGAGTAACTTCAATATTAACCAAGAATACTTTACCCCCAGAAACATACAAAAAGACATATTAATCTCGGGGTTTGAACGCACGGCTCACCGGCTGCAAGATAAACTTTTTCCTGCTCTGTATGCCACTGTGCTACCGTAACACTATGACATTACGTTGAAATGAAGTATTCGTTATTAATTTGTTTTAGCTCGATAATGCATCCTTGTCTAACGTCAATATGGAACTATTTTTATCTTTGTTTCTTATTTCAATACTGCATTTGATCGTATAGGACGACGGTCATTTCATCTGAGACTTAAAACTGAATGAGAACGCTTTAATTATGTTAACAATAGGGCCGCAAATTGAATGATTATTTTATTTGTTCCGTTTACTTATTGAATTTGAGGGTAAGTTTTCATATTATAAGATCACTTTTAGAAATCTCTTAATACGTGTTGTGTAGCGTGCAGTAACCTTCACTTATTAATATACTTCTTTAAAAGTCTTATAATGGTTCGACTGACGACTTTTTTTAGAAGCTAAAATAGCTGTTCTCTGGGAACAAAACCAGAGTATTAAAAAAATAGCCCGTGATTTGAATATAACGGTTAGTGAAATTATGACCAGGACGAGTAGTTCTCGTTTTATACCTATACGTTTTATTTGCAAAACTTCAAATCTTAGTGTTTTGTTGTTTTTTAAAAAGTGTTCCTTATAAGCGTTAATATTTATTTTCTAGAGAAGAACCGTTCAGAAGTGGATAAGGAGATATCAGGAGATGGGTGATGTGAAGTGTGATGTCTCCGGCCCGCGTCCTCGAGTATACACCGATGAATTTGAACGACACCGTGATATTGTCAACATTCACACGGAGGCTCCATTTAGGACCACTCGTTCAAGTGCTCAAACATTTGGGGTTTCGCTCAGTACGGTTCGGCGACATTTGCATGCAGCGAATATCCATAACTACAAGCCTGCGAGAAAAATACCTCTCACTGATGCTCACCGAACCGCTAGAATCGATTTTGCCGAACGTTACCTTAATTTTGATTGGATAAACGAGATTGTGATCTTTACAGATGAGAAGTGTTTTAAATCTGATAAAGATGGCAAAAAAATATTATGGAGAAGAAGTGGGGAGCGGTATAACGCTAAAAATATGTTAGATTTGAGAACTAGTGGAAGAATTACATTGGGTAATCAATTTTATTTATTTTTATATAATATATGATAATTTTAGTGTTTTATATACGTATACTTAATCTAAAATTACTATAATTTTATTTTTATTTTCTTCTTAGGTTTCCACTATAATATATAATAAAATGCAAACTCAAATGACATAATAAAAAATATACTATTCCGACGTTTTCAGTCCATTTCAGGGCCCATGGTCACGGACAGACACGAACGACGAGGAGGACTCTTTTTTTGTACTTAATTTGAGTTTGCATTTTATACACATTTGCATTTTTATTGTTGTTTGCAGCCTATTGGGGCTGGATGTCATCCATGGGCCCGGGAGAACTCGTGGAAGTCGGTGGCCGCATGAACAGCCAGCGTTACTTGGAGGTGTTGAAGGACGTCATGCTGCCGTCGGTGCGAGTTGCATATCCCGAGGGCCGAATCCACCTCGTCCAAGACAACAGTGCAGTGCACCGCTCACGACTCGTCCAGGAGTGGCTGTCATCTCAGGATGATATTTATGTTTTCAATTGGCCGTCTAAAAGCCCTGACCTGAACCCAATTGAAAACTTGTGGGGTCAAATGGTTTTGAATTGGGACCCTAGTGAAGTCAAATCAAATTAACAATTAGATCAAGAGGTCAACAGAACTTGGGAGTTGATGCGAAACAGTAGTGCATGTTCGAACATGGTCATGCACATGAGTAGCCGGCTCCAACAAATCATTAACAATGACGGTCACCCACTTCGATATTGATTTGATGTTTAAACTATGCGAATAATAGTTTTTTTTTGTGTATTTGTCAATTTGTTTGCTTTTTTCAAAGATCGTGATACTTATTTACGAGAGATGAAAATTGTTAGACTGCTTGATAGTGACATGTTGGTTCTCTTTCACGTGTAAAAAAGTTCACGGTTTTATAAAAGTAAATAAGTAGGTATAGGTAATGAGTCGTATTTCCAGCAATATAATATTTAAAAACTTTTTAATTTGGTGGCATACTTTATTGCGAGACTTTTTTTTACCCACACAAACATTGCATCAATTATTCCAATGTTATTGTGAACTTAGCTACGCTTTTTTTGTATCCGGATAGTTTTTAATATTTCTAGGAATACCTACTCTCCTACAGTAATTTGAATTAATACCATAGTGAAAACTCTTCTTATTATTATTGGATTATTTATCGAACAAAACACTTTTATCTGATTATTGGTTTTTAATTATCTCTTTTTAAATACATTTGTTCCCATCATTTCGTTACATATATGAAATCTGACATTCTCAAATCAGTGTTTACAGATCTTAAAATATAATCCATCTCAAATACAGTGTTGTCAGTTATGAATATATTCAACTACTGATATAAAGGAGTATTTACATCATGCCATTGCTTAAGACTATGATATCTATAGTGATGAACCTTACAACTCGGCCATCCTTAGCAAAATGGGTTCTCCCATTACGACAAAAACATTTATAATAATAATATTAATAACAAATCAACATATTGCATTAAAAAAAAAACAGTAATTCTAGAATCTTGCACAGTCTGCTACAATTTACGACTAATTATTAATAAAACAATAATTCTAGGATCTTGCACAGTCTGTTCTACAGCGATCTATGCTATACTAGAGGACGCCCGCGACTTCGTACACGTAGAATTAGTTTCCCGCTACTCCCCCCATTTCTTCCCGTTGGGGGTCGATTTTCGGAAAAATCCTTTCTTCGTGCTCGCTTACATCATGAAAGGAACCCCTGTAACAAATTTCAAGTTTCTAGGTACAGTAGTTTCGGCTGTGCGTTGATATGTCAGTCAGTCAGTTTTGCCTTTTATATATATAGATAACTTCTGACATATCTGCACTGACTGCTCATAGCCTTTACTCCAATTGTTAATATAATACACGTTTTGTTAGAAATTCGTGCATAATTTATTTTTTAATCTTATTAGCTACCTTGCGCAGTTTGCTATAATCTACAGCCATCTATGCTATATCAACTTCTGACATATCTGCACTGACTGCTCATAGCCTAAGCTCCAATTGTTAATATAGTACACGTTTTATTAGACATTTGTGGATAATTTATTTACTATTTATTTATTTAACCTTATTAGCTACCTTGCGCAGTTTGCTATAATCTACAGTCATCTATGCTATATCAACTTCTGATATATGTGCACTGACTGCTCATAGCCTAAGCTCCAATTCGTTTTATTCATTTGTGAATAATTCAACTCTTTTTGCTATCTTGCAGTCTGCTATAACCTACAGCCATCTATGCTAAGTATATCAACTCCGGATATATCTGCACTGACTGGTTATAACCTATGGTCCAATTCGTTTTATTAGACATTTGTGGATAATTCAACCCTATTTGCTATCTTGCACAGTCTGCTATAATCTACAGCCATCTATGCTATATCAACTTCTGACATATCTGCACTGACTGCTCAGCCTATGCTCAGTATTCTTATTCCACAAAGTCAAACAATATCTCTAGGATCTTGCACAGTCTGCTACAATCTACGACCATCTGTGCGATAATGATTGCTCAATATCTCTCTTTTTTGCACTGATCGCTCATAGCCTCATCACAATTATTTTCTACAAAGTTAAATATAATCTACGATCATTTGTGCGATATTAAATACGACATCATTCAAAGCTGCACTGATCATACCGATCATCTATGCAATATCGTTACAACACCATTCAAATCGACACTGACCGCTCGTAACCAACTTATAATGATACATAAACATTCATCTAGACGTATTTAGCTACAATATATTCTTATACGACATCATTCATAGCTGCACTGATCATCCCGATCATCTATGCAATATCGTTATAACACCATTCAAATCGACACTGACAGCTCATAACTAACTTATAATGATACATAAACATTCATCTAGACGTATTTAGCTATATATTCCAATACAACTCAATAGTAGGTATTCACATCACATATGCACAAATTTTACTTAAAGTCGTCACTGCTGTCGTCTCAATTTTCGCTTTTATCGCTATTATCACTGGAGTAACCCTTAAAACTAAGTCATGGATGTACTTTGTCTAGTGCTACTACATTTTCATACTTTTCGCTACCTTTCTTAGTTAAGGGAGTGTCTTCAACTAAAAATCCATTGTTTGGCAATATTTTTATACTTCTGTACGGCCCATAAAATTTGGAAAATAACTTTTTATTGACCAGAATGATCTTTGTCATAAACAGTTCATTCTACCCGAACAAGATTTCCGACACTGTATGACTTCCCTACCTGCCTGTGCTTATCGAAATCCTTCTTAAGAACACTCTTGTTGCATAACAATATTTTCTTTGGCATCTGATCTCAACATCATCAAATCATCTCCACTTACGTGTTCAGCCATCAATCTGGTATCCTGATCATGATAATTAGACTAATACACCTTAATTATTCGTCATTACCTTGCACGGTTATGATCCAATCCTTAACATCAACATGCAACACGTCAATATTGTGTTTGGTTTTCAGCAGTTGGCCCAGTTACAGGACCACGACTAAGTGCGTCTACGTCTGCCATACGCGACCCATGCCTGTACTCGATTCCACAGTCGTATGAAAATTCGCGGAATCAAGTCTCTTCTTGTTAGCGTAGTTCGTAACACATTACAGTCAGTCATAATTTTGAATGAATGAAGGAATGAAAAGATACACCCTAAAATGGCTTAAGGATCCTACAACCGAAAGGGTCTCCAACTCGAGAGAATGGATCTCAACCACCAACCTTGGCCTTTACATCGTTGTATCTTTTCTATGATGTACCCCTGTGTTGATGTGTTTGTCGAATAAACGTTTTTCTATTCCATTGTATTGTATTCTTAGCTAATATTGGTCGTATAACATTTTTTTGTTTTAAAGTATTAAAAGCTGTTGTATGATCATCTGTCTATTTCCACTCGAATTTTAATTTCAAGAGATCCGTTAAAGGTTGAGCAATTAAGGCGAAATCTTTAACGAATCTACGAAAGAAACTAACTAATCCTATGAAACGTCTCACGTCATGAAAATATTGTGGTATTGAAGGTTTTTCGCGAATCATGCCCTACGCCTTCAGCACTTACATAAAAACGTAAGAAATCCAACTGCTTACAGAAAAAATGTCATTTCTTTAGTTTAATTGTGAGCCCTGCCTCGCTCAACAGTTAGACTCCCTCTAATCTACTTAAACTTTCCTCAAAAGATCGCACCGGTATCAAAATAAAAATAAAAATAATTGCTTATCAAGTTATCAGTGAATTCTATCTCCATTTGTATCAAATTTGTAACGCCTAAATCTTTGAGACTTCTGGAAAAAAAAACAATTCTCATGTTTCATCAATAGTTGCTTGATTTCTCGTATCTCATCGTTGCTAAGGTGTTCACTCACATTTAAATTTAAAATTGAGTCATCTCCATAAAGCTCTAAAATAATTACATACAAACGATAATTAGTATTTAAAACACGAGTAATTAATTCATCATAAATTTGAATTAAAATTTTGAACTAAAAAAAATTACTAACAATCCACCTAATCCATGTATATCAACTATTAAAACGTTTACTGTTTCCATTATATTTTGTACTAGCTTCTGTCCGCGTCCTCCCCCGCGCATAATTCGATTATCATAATTCCCATAAGTTTTTTTTTATATTTTTCCAGGATGAAAACCCTTATGTGTTATGAATTACTCCAGGTTATAACTTATGTCCATCCTAATTCTTATCCAAATCCACAAAACCATTGCAGCGTGAAGAAGCAACAAATTAACACACAAACACACACACACTCAAACTTTCGCATTTACGATATTAGGTAGTAGGTTTTTTTTTATTTATTCAGAAAACTCAATACTGGTTGATCCTACAGGCAAGACAATATTATTTCTCATAACTGGAAGGTGACCTGTTGTTGACCAATTCATACCTATTTTAACTGCTTCGCTGCGCCTTATTATTAACGTGCATTGACTACCCATAGCACATGGGCATTGTCATGGGTAGTAAATGTAAGCACATGATTTACTTTTAGTTTTAACTCCAATAAGTATTTATTGTCATTGTCCCCATTGACGTCTACAGGTCAATTTTATCTGAGATTACAGAAGGTAACTTAGGACAACCTGTTGATAGCCCTAGCCTATGATAAATGTTACACTTCAAAATCTTTCCTTTTGTAAATTTGAAACTGAAATGACCCGACTTATTCAAATTAACAGACAATAACGAGTTCAGACTGCGGTTCTGAATCATTAAATGTAGGATTAAGTTTTAAATTGTGACATTCATTTTATTAAGCCACTTGGCTGAAGATTCAAAGTTATGTCTTGTCTTTTCAAATTCTTGCGACTGTTGTTTTATTCTTAAGTAAATATATTCTAAAACTTGTTCTGGTTCTTGACATTTAACTGCCTAAGCACCTAATCTTACAGACCGATCATCGATTCCATATAAGATGATTGTATCTTACTGCTCGTTTACCATGTATATCGCATGTATTTAGCAAATTAATTTTTCATAATAATATAGTTCTAATGAATCACGAACTTATCACGCTTACTTAATATCTCAGTTAATAATTCCTTGTAATCATCACTGTTAGGGAATGATACAATTATTTACATTTCCATTGGGGCCACATAGAGGACATTGTAGGAAGGGCCTGATACCATGTCTTTGCCACACCTGTTAATTTTGGTAATGCACTGGATGATCTGATCGTTGCCCCAGTTACAGTACAACTTGGCGCACTCGTCTACTTTATCAAGCCACATGTGTACAGTCGGTCCCTAAACCATCGGGTCAAACTCTGTTATACAATTACCTAACATAGGAAATTTATGACCTTGAGATCTGTTACTATGCAAAAATTTGATCAGTTTCACCAAAAATAATTGATTATCTTTACCTTGGAAATCATTTCCACTCACTGACTCATTTCGCGACATCTGCATACCATTTCTGCTCTGTGACGCGCCGACAACGCTGCGCGCGCTGCGCTCGACAATACCGCCGCGACGCTCACGGTCACGGCTGCAGTGCTGAGTCCTGCTGCAGTGCTGACTCGTGCTGCAGCGCTGACTCCTACTGCTGCCACTGCTCTGGGACGACTCCCCGCTGCGCGCGCCGTGCTCGTGGCGAAGGTTGCGGCGCCCTCGACTTCTCTTGCTGTCTCTGCGCTCCATACTCCGACTCACCGGATGCGCTCGATGACAACAACAACTCCGGCTCCGATTTCGTTTATGAAAAGAAAGAAAATATATTTATTCACTGTAATATCATACCAGCCATACTTGGTTCCTTTGGTTAATGTAATATCGTACCCGCAATACTTGGTGTCGTGTCCCGTGTTCCGTCTCTCGATTTGTTAATTTATTTGCGCTTATTTGATGTCCTTGCTGGAGCGGTTCACATGTATCATAGTTGTGTCTTGTATGCAAACGGCTCCTTCGATCATCCTCACTCGTGCTTAACAAGCGTCGCCTCACGACGAATATTTCGCTCCCGTGCTTCCTTCTCGTGACGTTCACACTTGCGTTGCCGTTCCCTTATTTATTGTTTTGAACGGGATGTTCTTGGCTCACTTCAGCTCCTGTGATGCTCATCATTGTTGTGTTTGTAACACTCTCATCTCGTAAAGAATAGGTAACTAACACTTCTCACCGCCGTAATGTCAGGTATTTTTGTGGGCTTGTTTACTAATCTCACTTCTGAGATGAAAACTCTTCTTATTATTATTGGATTATTTATCGAACAAAACACTTTTATCTGATTATTGGTTTTTAATTATCTCTTTTTAAATACATTTGTTCCCATCATTTCGTTACATATATGAAATCTGACATTCTCAAATCAGTGTTTACAGATCTTAAAATATAATCCATCTCAAATACAGTGTTGTCAGTTATGAATATATTCAACTACTGATATAAAGGAGTATTTACATCATGCCATTGCTTAAGACTGATATCTATAGTGATGAACCTTACAATAGATTCAAGTTATCGTTTAACAAAACAATAATAAAATTAAACTTTTTATTATTGTTTTTTTATATTTTCATAATTACCTATACTACGACTAGACTAGAAATTAGTTTCCCCTTTGAGGCACTAAATTATAATTAAAACACTGTATAAATAATAAAAAAAAGTTTTGCAAGTTTTTTCTTACCTAGTTAAAATAAAAGGAAAATAAAAACATTTATAAACTATAAACGAGTTTTCTTTCAATAAATACTTATTATTCAAGAATAAAGGCCCATTTACTTTATACAACTGTCTTGCCCATTTCATACAATAGAATTGAGAAAATAAAAAAATGCTTAGTTTACACCTTACAATGATATATAAGTTTTTTATTCTCTCAATTTTATTGTATGGAACGTGCAAGAAAGTTGTATAATGTAAATAGGCCTTAAAGAAGAACATAAAAAAATCAAAAACCTTTTTTCAGCGAAGATTATGTGTAAAAAATAACAAAGTTCAATTCCAGCCCGAGGATTTGAACCTGCGACCTCTCCATGTCGGTCGCGTGTTATCTCAGCTAGCTACCACTAGACCAAGACGCCTTGTACGTCACACGACGAAATTCTTATACTCTTTTGTATTTTTCTTAGGGGGTATCTGACGCTTACTGTACTTTCGCGCTCTCACAGGAATCTCTCCTTATTGAAAACTATCCTTTTGCGAACAAATAAAACTTAATGTTGGCGTCAACCCTGCGTGTCGCGTCGTGGCGATGTGCGCCCGCTAGGTAGGATCTTTGGCATTGACTGTAGTCATCTCCGGTTTCTGAGCAAAGTCACGAAGCGCCCGTTAGGCGCGTTTTTGGCAGTCGAAGTGTTGCGGTATTAGGAAATTCGCTTTTAAAATCATTGAATAGTCAAATATCTAAGTATATAATAATGGCGAACAGCCCGGCTCCGGGCCGAAAGAACAAAAGATAGTCGTCTCTAGGTTTTGGACAGAGAAGGCTATATACAAAAGAGTCAAAAGTCCAAATTGCGCAGTATTCATATTACCTAGTTGACTTAGTGACTTAGCCTTCCCAGTAGTTATTATTTAATATTCAAATATTTTTATTATCTTTAGTCAATTGCGCGATTTTGTACAAATCAGTTGTGAAATTATTTAAGGTTTTTCGAGTGGTAATAAACTAATCCGCTGAAATAGATATTTTTTTGTCAAAGCTAGAATATTCAAATTTTTAATAACAATCATTACCTATAAATTATCAGGCACTTTAAATAATTTCAACTATACGTAAATCATTTAAACGAAATACATACCTAAGTAATAAATCTAATTAAGCAATAGAAACAAGATTAAGTATTTAAAAAAGTTTTAATTACTAGACGTACCTCGAAATCTTCTTCTTCAACATGACCCGGTACAAAGTTACTGACACCATCACCTTGTAAAATTCGTAGCAACTCCTCCGTACCTACTCATGGAATCGTCACTCATTTCGTCAACAGTTCACAACGCTATTTGATGGTAACAAAAATCTCTCGCGCTTCTGACGTCACAGGGTAGCGTCCCTAGCCGACGGGGGCGCCGAATGTATATAGTAGTCTTTGGGGGGCGCACAGGACACTGATAAGCGCATGTTTGTTAGAGTTGTGCGAAACTGGTTTGTCGATTGTTATTACTAACTAAATGGTGAACTATTATTATACCATTACTGCATGCAAAGTATAGGGGATGCCATTGTTATATAATGTTTAAGTAACACAACATACCTTCACGCCTGTCTCCCAATGGGGTAGGCAGAGACTATGGAACGCCAGGTGCACCGGTCCAAACATACAACTTTCGCTTCCTCTACATTCATCAATCTCTTCATGCACGTACGTCGGTTTCGGGTGCTTTTGATTTGGCCCTTATTCAGTACCTCGCGAATCTGATCACTGTACGTCCGTCTAGGACGTCCCCTACCGACATCTCCGCTCATTCTCGCTCGCCACATCTCTTTCGTAACTCTTCTTTCATCCATCCTTTCTAAATGACCGAACCATCTTAGCATACCCTTTTCAATTTTAGTCACTACATCTTCTTTCAATCCACATCGTTCTCGGATCTCACTATTTCTTACTCTATCTATCATTCTAACTCCATACATACTTCTTAGAGCTCTCATTTCAACTGCATTAATCCTGCTTTCGTTCTTCTTCTGCCATACCCAAGATTCACTACCATACATCATAGTTGGTGTCAATACTCCCTGGACAATAGCAAGGCGAGCTTTGCTCGATATGACCTTGTTTGACAAGATTGAGTGTAACGCCCTATTGATCATATTTCCCGCTTTTACTCTTCTTTCAATATCCCCGTCACATTTTCCATCTCTCGTAAACACAGACCCTAAATACACAAACTCATCCACGCTCCACTTTTCCATCTCCAATCATTATTTGACATTCTGTAGCAGTTTCATCCCTCTCCACAACCATCACTTTCGTTTTTTTCACATTCACTTTCATGTCTTTCCTTTTAAACGCCTCATTCATCAAAGTCATCATTTGTTGTAAGTGGTCTGCCGATGATGCAAGGAGAACTTGATCATCGGCATATAACAAAGTTTTAAAAACTGACTCATTCATCCTTATTCCACAATCATACTCTCTCAGATCTGATAAACAACTGTCCATAAATAGGTTGAACAGCCAAGGAGACGCTACACAGCCCTGTCGAACACCACGTTCGATGCTAAACCAGTCCGTACACGTCCCATTTATCCTGACACAGGCACTCGAGTCATTATATAATGATTTGAGAGCCCGTATCAGAATACTGTCCACCCCATTCATGGAAAGAGTGGTCCACAGTTCATCCCTCACCACTCTGTCATACGCTTTCTCTAAGTCAATAAAGGCACAGAAAACCTTTTAGTGTTTGGCTATGGTTTTTTCAACTATACACCTTAAAGAGAAGACTTGATCCACACATCCCATCTCCTTTCGAAATCCCGCTTGCACATCCCAAATCTTACTTTCTGTTGCTAACATCACCCTTTCAAATCAATACCTTTGCATACAATTTGCCTACGACACTCAGGAGGCTTATACCGCGATAACTTTTGCATTCCTGCTGTGATCCCTTACCTTTATACAGAGGCACAATCACGGCCTTTCTCCAGTCATCTGGAACTCGACCGGACCGCCAGCACAGGTTAAATAGGAGGAACAGCAGGCTTGCTACAACGCTTCTACCCTCTTTGATCATTTCAGCAGATATCCTATCATACCCAGCAGGTTTACCCACTTTCATACTCTTTGTAGCATTCATTATCTCTTCCATACTAATACTACTGTCACAAAATATTTCTTCACCAACATAATTACTTCCATTACCACCACTCTGCTCAAACAAACTCTCAAAATATCCCTTCCACTGTTTCAACATTTCCACTTCATCTCTAATAACATCCCCATTTGAATCCCTCATCACACCTATTTTCGAATCTCCTGCTTTGCCTCGAGCTGTTCTGACTAAATGCCAGAATAACTTTGCATTGGCTCGAAAGTTCGAGGAGAATTCCCGATCATACTTGCCCTTGCGTTCTTCTTTTTTTCGGTTAACTACATCTTTAACTTTCTTTTTCAAAAATACATACTTCTCTTCTATTGTTCTTTCGATACTGTTATTTACATCAACTTGAACTCTTCTGTTAGCTCTAGCAGCTAACAGGTCATTCCATACTTTCTTCTTTTGCGTCACCACATCTTTCACTTCATCATCCCACCACTCATTCCTAATCTTCTTACCATTCCTCCTCTTACTGATGCCACATACATCAGACGCGGTTTCAATCACACCATTTTTAAAGTTTTTCCATAATTCTTCTATATCATTACATTCCTCTTCGAAAACCGGCCTAAATCTATCATTCAGTAATTTCCGATATTCATCACCGACATTCTATTCTTTCAGTCTTTCAACTTTTACTCTTTCTGTTCTTATTATAGGCATACGTGCGTGATGCCGCCATTTGTTTTGCAGTCCAGCTATTCTAGTAACTACGAGAAAATGATCAGTGCCGACATCAACACCCCGATAATTCCTCGTATCTTTTACTTTCACTCTCAGACGATTATCAACTATAACAAAATCTATCATACTTCTCTCTGATTGCCTCTGCCATGTATACATATGAATGCGTTTGTGACTAAACATTATGTTAGTCACCGCAAGCATTTTCTCCAAGCATATACTTAACTAACTTTCACCATTCTCATTCACTCTCTCATCTCCAAACTTTCCTAAAATCTTTTCATATCCATCACGACATACCCCCACCCAGCCATTAAAATCACCTAACATCCTCTCATTCTCATCACATGTATTAAGTTGTTCCCTCACATTATCCCAGAACTCCTCTCTAACTTTCTGCGGCTTAGACATATCCGGAGCATACACGCAGAGGACAAAAATTTTGGTCAAGCCAAGTTTAAGTCTAATCCAAAGGAGTCTAGGGCTAACACATTCATACCCTTTCACGCATAAATTAATTCGTTCTGACAAAATAACTCCCACTCCCTGACTACCTCTCTCAGAGTTGGCTACTCCGGACCAGTACCCATAATATTTATCATGAGCGGTTGTTGTACATCCTTTCTTCTTCGTTTCACTCACACCTAGTACATCAATTTTTCTTTCATCCATCAACTAATAAATTTCCTCAACCTTGTTATCCACACCTCCGCAAACGTTCAACGTTGCGAACTGGTATTCCCCAACCCGCTGTTTGCCTTTTGAATATTGGGAGACAGGACGTGACGTGTGGCAAAACACGTCGCCATCGGGAATTTTGCCCCCCCCCCAGATACGATAGTAGTAGGGAATCCTCGGTCCTGCCCCCGACTCTACTCCCTCGAAAAAAATGGTGCTCTGACGAGCGAGAGGCGGGGTTTCGCTCCTAAAAAATAAAAATTTAGTATTTTTTTCGGTGTTTATCTCCCCATTTAGAGCGTTTGGGGCGGGTCCCGAGACTCCCAAATCACTCCTTCCCATAGCTTGCAATAGTCCATGTACTCAATACAAAAGGTTATCAACTACCTGGGTACCCTGCCGTCCCTTGCTCGATCAGCCTATTGTTCGCCCGAACGTCAGCCCCTTTGTTCTCGGTGGCGTCCAGCACCATTGTCTTGCATTGGGCGCGTTCCTACCTTTTATTACATATAACCTGATTGCGCTATTAACTGTTGTAATGCAATTTTTTTATTTTACCTAAATGTTTCTCATATTATTTAATTAAGTAACCATAGTGGTTTTCTTAACATGCTGTTTTTAAGGGTCATAGTTCTAACCTAACCTAACCTAGCTTGTTGAAGTTAGCCTAACATCGTGAAACCTGTCCTAGCTTAACATACCTACTGTTTTTTAAGGGTTACAGTTCTAACCTAACCTAACCTACCTTACTGAGAAGAGAACACCAGAGTGACGTCGTCAGCGAAGGCCTGACAATGGGCGTCCGTGTCGTTGAGCATCTGTAGGAGATCGTCTAGAATTACATTCCAGAAGATTGGACCTCCTATAGAGCCTTGGACACATCCCTTTGTGGTGGGCTTTTCGCTGATTTCGCCCGCGTAGTGTACCCTTATCATGCGGTCGTCCAGGTAGGAGCAGACCGTATGATAAAGATTTCTCGGGCAGCCTTTCTTGGCCAGTTGGGCTCTGAGCTTCGGCCACCAGGCGTTATCGAAAGCTCCCTCTATGTCTAGCGAGACAAGAAGCACGATGCGTTTCTTCGTTTCTGCTTCAGTTCTTATGTGTCTCATCAGGTCATAGAGGGCGTCTTCCGTTGACTTTTGGGGCATGAACCCGTACTGACGTTTGTTCAGGGCCGGTAGGATATGCCACTTGATCCTGTTTACCAGCATTTTTTCCAGGATTTTCCCTAGTACCGACAATAGACCAATCGGTCGGTATGACTTGGGGTGGGTATAGTCCTCCTTACCGGGTTTCCGTAGGATGCAGACGTGTGCAGACTTCCAGGCTTTGGGGAAATAGGCTAGCCTAAGGCAGGAATTCGCTAAGCACAAAAATACTTCGCCATTGCACTGGATAGCTGCTGCGCATATGTCTGCAGTGAGTCCGTCCGACCCAGGTGCCTTTTTCGGGTTCATACTTCTGACTACTGTATCCATTTCCACTTGTGTGAAAGGTGGATCATCGCCAGTGAGGTGTGACTCCCCTGCTGGGTTGTCTCCCTCCGTATCGTCCCTGATGCTCCTGTGATGGTCAGACTCACCGTCCTGACGGTCATCCGGGTAAAAGCATTCTGCCAGTCTTTGAGCCGACTGTTTCGGTGTTAAGGTACGCCCCTGTTCGTCTCTGAGCAACGTGTCTTCCTGACGTCTAGCCGTTTTCCTGATTACTCGGTAGATTTTGTCCCACATAGACTCCCTATCCTGTGTGGTACAAAAATCTTTCCAGCTAGCCGTCTGAGCCTCTGTCGCTTTCACGGCGTAGGTACTCTTCCTTTACCTGGAGGTATTGGTCGAGTACGTACTGCCTTCGGTTTGGGGCTGCGTTCCTTATCCGCCTTTTCCTTCTTAACACCTCTTTTTTCAGTCGGTCCAAATCTTTGGACCACCACGGCGGCTTTGCGTTTGTCTTGGGGGCTCCCGGTTTTGGGATGCATTCTTCGCATGCTTTCGACACCGCACCGATGTAGGCGTTGGTCGCCCGCTCCAGTGCTGCTGTGTCTCCAATGTTATTGAAGGAATGCACTGTCAAGTCTCTTTCCAGAAGCTCCCCTGACAGAACTGTCTTAAACTTGGTCCAGTCAGCTTTCTTTGTGTTGTAAATCCTGGTAGTTGGTCTTGGTACTGGCTT